>OY997261.1:609157274-610472774 GCA_963921465.1 Triticum timopheevii | reverse complement strand
TGCTTACCTCATCGCACTTTTTTTGATATCAATTGTTCTTGCTCATTTTTTAATTTTATACATTTGGTTGCTGCGAATAATTTGTTTGTTCGCTTTCCTTTTAACAGACCAAAAATGGTTGTACAAGGAGGTGCGGCTCCTAGTGAAGGAGAGGCTTGTTCGCTTTTTCGTTGTTTTTCATTTATCATTGTAGCAGTTTTTTTGTGGGTAGTAGTTTTGTTTTCAATTATAATAACTATTTGTTTGGGTTTTCCGACCATGTTCTATATTCTGTTTGTTCTATGCAGAGGTCTGCAAACCGTTCTTCTCGGTAGAATTCAAAACAGCCCACCGGTTGGCAGTCTTGTCGTGCTGATATCGATCGGGAGGCATAGGATGATGAGGCAAGTATCGAGCAAGCAGTGTGGGTGCATTCACCTTTCCTGCATACACACACAAGTAACTTTTTCCATTCATCCTTTAGGTTGGTGAACAATTTCGCATTGTGAAACGGTGGAAATGGAAGGCGACCGCGCAGGTGGGAGTTGTATATGGTGATGGCACATCATTTGCAGCAGCTGTTGAGGTAACATGAAATGGCATTACGCATTGTTCTTTTCTATTTTTCTACACAAAGAAGCCTGGGATGTGATTTTTTACGTAGTTCCACAAGAACCAGCTAGATGTTGGCATCCCGAACTTTTATAGTTGCACAAGAATTAATTAAGAATTGGTATCCTCAACTTTTCGAATTGTTGCACAACAGTATCATACGAGTTAGAATCCTCAACTTTCGTAGTTGCACCAGAACCATTTGGGAGTTGGCAGTCTCAGCTTTTTAAATAGTCCAACAATAATATCACTGAGTTGGCATCCTCAACTATTTTAGTTACACATGAACCATTAGGAGTTGGCATCCCCAACTTTTCTTAATAGTTGCACAACAATGCCACATGAGTTGGCATCTTCAACTTTTTTTGTGGGAGACATCTTCAACTTCTTTACTTGCACAAGAATCATTTAGTAGTTAGCATCCTCATGTATTCACATGTAACTGATTTGTTAGGTTTGTGGATGCACTTGAATGTAGTTGCACTACTTATTTGGAAGATTGTAATCTTTTAGAATTCACTATTTTGTCAATTCCTTGTGCTCGGACGTGCTAAATTCATCATGTTAATCAGTTCAAAATTCATTACATAGTCGAACAAAAATGCAATATGAATTGCATGTAGTAGTACTTGCAGTCGCACAAAATAGATGATGTAGTTGCACAAGCCAGTATAAGTTTTTTTATTTTGCATACAAAATTTTAGCCAAACCAAAATGAATCTGAAATTATATGAGTTGGCATCTTCAACTTTTTATGAGTCGAAGATGCCAACTACTGAAATTCAACCCCACAAGTAGATGGATATGGCAGTGTTGTTAGTTGCACACTCGTGTTGGTTAAGTTGCACAGATGCAACCCAGAGCTGGTTCATTTTTCTAAGGCTTCATTTTTGCATAATGTGTGTTTTACAGGTTATAGGGATGGAGGAGCTGTTGTAGATTTGTGCACACAATTCTCAGCTATGAAGTTACATATACTACCGTGTGGAAAGATCAAAGAAAAAAAACACTTGCAAACCAGATTCTTGTCTAGTAGGTAGTTATTCATAGTAGCTACAACACTTTTGCTACATGGACATCTGTTCTTCTGCATTATGTGTGAATACGACTCTATGTGCTCTCTTCTATATGTTTGCACATTTTCGCATTTTGTTGCACACATGCTGTAAAAGTTGGCTTGTCCCATGATGTAGTTGCATGAAAATCATATAAAAAAGCACAAGTACCAGATCTCCCTGTTTTGATCTCTGTTTATGTTATCTTCAACAACTATGGAGAAGCTATTTTTGCAAAGAGAAATTTGGTGAGGGAGAAAGGGAAATGCAAGGAGGAAGGACCTGAACAAGAGGAGAAAAGGATCACCTCTTTTTTTCACCCTTGCTAGTGCCTACTGCCTGGTACGTTCTGATCTATCACCCTCTCTCCTCTTTTTTTGCACCAAATTGTTCCAGATCAGCTGTTATTTAACTTTGATTCGACTGCCATGGCAGCTCTGGCATTGGAGATCCAGACCTGGGAACCCAAGGTGGGGTCAAGTAGGGCGTGAGGAAAAATAAGTTGGTGGCCAGAGAGGTGTGAGAGCTTCAGAAGGGGAGGGAAGGGCACGTGATGGCCTGGGGACCATGTCCAATGCGTGCTTTGTTGGGTTCACACGTCTTTGTTGCTATCGGGGGAGGGTTTTCCTTTTCTGGGATGGGGGACATAATCTTTCCTTTTATAGCGGCCGCTGGGGAATGCTAGGGAGCAGCCGACCGCTCCCTAGACGGCGTCCATAAAAAAAAGGGCCCATTTGTTTTGAGAATCAAAAGGACTCGACTAGGACTGCTCTCGGATTCGAACCCAGCCGAAAGCCTGGCAACCAATATACGTTTGGCAAGTTTGCTTTATTTTTTTCTTTGGTCACGTATGTACTCTTTGGTAGCGTAGATATTCTACTACTCCTTCCCGTATATTACCGTATCTATAATTAGGCAAGGGAGTCCGTGTCGTGTTGGAGTTGGAACACTGGCCGGAGTCGATCGGTGTCGTTGTCAAAACCGGCGGATCTCGGGTAGGGGGTCCCGAACTGTGCGTCTAGGCCAGATGGTAACAGGAGGCAGGGAACACGATGTTTTACCTAGGTTCGGGCCCTCTCGATGGAGGTAAAACCCTACGTCCTGCTTGATTAATATTGATGATATGGGTAGTACAAGAGTAGATCTACCACGAGATCAAAGAGGCTAAACCCTAGAAGCTAGCCTATGGTATGATTGTTGTGTATGGAGTTGATGAAGTCGTCCTATGAACTAAAACCCTCCGGTTTATATAGACACCGGATAGGGTTAGGGTTACATAGAGTCGGTTACAATGGTAGGAGATCTTGAATATCCGCATCGCCAAGCTTGCTTTCCACGCCAAGGAAAGTCCCAGACACGGGACGAAGTCTTCAATCTTGTATCTTCATAGTCCAGGAGTCCGGCTGAAGGTATAGTCCGGCTACCCGAACACCCCCTAATCTAGGACTCCCTCAGTAGCCCCTGAACCAGGCTTCAATGACGACGAGTCCGGCGCGCAAATTGTCTTCGGCATTGCAAGGCGGGTTCCTCCCCCAAGTCCTTCATAGAAGATTGTAAACACCAAGAGCAGTGTCCTGTTCTGCAAAATAAGCTTCCACATATTGCCGTAGAGAGAATAATATTAACACAAATCAAATCTGCTGACGTATTCCGCAGTGCATCATCACACTACAGCCAAGTCCTTTACTCGAATCGATTTCACTTTTCCACCTCAGTGTGTTTTGCGAGGCAGTTTCCTTGGCACGTCTTGTCAAAGCAGAGACCGTGTGCCCCCCTTTTACGGGATTCTTATCAATACGGATGTGGGTAACCCAATCGTGCCCGTTAGCATGTTTTCTCGATTAAAGGTGAGTCCCAAACGGTTACGGGGAGGGCTCCTGGTATTCAACCTCTGACAAAGAGACCAGGGCCTTACTCCTTTTTTTCAATCTCAAGCGAGTTTGCCCGTTGCCTCGAGTTCCAACACCCTAGGCTCCAGATTCCAGGTGCTTCGGACCTTCGACAATGTCTGGTTCTGACCTTCAAGGCCGATGGATGCCCTCTTCCGTCACGGAGGAGGACGTGCTAAAGTTGAGAGAGGCTAAGTTCTTGACCGCCGAAATTTCGCACAGGTTGCCTGCTCAAAGGCAGGCTATCCCCAGTCCCCAGCCCGGCGAGACCGTAGTGTTCGTGTCTCACTTCCTTCGGGGGTTAGGCTTCCCGATGGACCCCTTTGTGAGGGGACTGCTGTTTTATTACGGGCTGGAATTTCACGACTTAGCTCCGGAGTCCATCCTCCATATCTCCTTGTTTATCATTGTATGCGAAGCGTTCCTTCGTGTTACCCCTCACTTCGGATTAAGGCTCAAGACTTTCAAAGTGGAGCCGAAGATGATCAAGGGACGACACGCAGAGTGCGGAGGCGCTGTTATAAGCAAAAATGTTGATGCTCCATGGCCCGAGGGCTCTTTTCAAGAGGTGCTAGGCTTATGGCAACGAGAGTGGTTTTATATCACCACTCCCCGGAGCGCCAAATGGGTGGCGCTTCCTGCCTTTCGCTCGGGTCTCCCACCACGGCTAGCGTCATGGGTTAACAGAGGGTTAGATTGGGGTTTGCCCAAAGACGTGCCTTTGCTACAGGACTGCATTAAGGATCTCTTGGGAGGAGGCCTCAGCCTAGTCAAGGTGACGCAGGTCATGCTGATTCGCCGAATATTGCCCGGCAAACGTCGCTCCCTTCGCCTGTGGGAGTTTAACCCAGAGGGACCGCGAGCTCTCTAGAATTTCATGGGCGCAACGCCCGCGGAGATGTATAAACTGTTCTTCGGATCACAAGAGATGTGTCCGGATTTAACCGAGGACGCAGGCCCAAGCTGCAATCGCCCGGATACTCAAGTAAGCAACCTTGTGCCCAGACCTTCTATCCATATTATTGTCATAAACTTGCCCCTAAAAGAGCCGTCCTTTTAAACAGGAGTGGATAGAGAAGGCAAAGCTGATCAGGTGTCTGGCTCCCCTTCCTGAAACCAGGCCGGATCCCGTGCTGGCCAGGATGCTGGAAATAATGCCTTTGGAGGGGGAGGACAGGGAAGTTATGGCCTCCTCGAAGGAGGCTGCTCCGAAGGGAGGAACCGACAATTCCTCTCCTAAGGGGAAGAAGAGAGCCACCTCTGACGACCCGGAAACCATGGCCTCGAAGCGGGGGAAAAAATCCTCGTCAAAGTGTCCGTCGCCGGGGAGTTCCTCGGCCGGACTACACCCTCAAGGGAATCAGCCCTCCAGCGAGCCGTAAGTAGAGAAAGATTTTCCTTTTGAGGGATGAGGGAAATTGTAAGTGCATCTAGTGCCACCCCTAGTTGGTTTTGGAGTATTGACGACAAACCTAGTTGAGGGACTAATGTGTTTGTGAGAATTGTAGGATAACACAGGTAGAAGTCCCTCATTGATTCGGTTTTCCTACCAAAGATGACCCCTAAAAATGTACGAAGACATTGAAGTCAATGGTGGTATATGAAGATATTCACATTGAAGACTATGACAAGAGAAGACACCACGTGAAGCCTATGGAACTCGAAGACTTAGATCTTTCGTAGTTCTCTTTCATTTGTGTTGAGTCATAGGAACCAACGTACTGTTAAGTGGGGTCCAAGAGAACCAGTCAGAACGACTGAAGTGATGCCTAAACAAAAACCTATGTCTTCGAGTGAAGACTATGAGAGGAAATCTTGTCCAGAGTCGGGCAAGTCAGCTTTGCTTGTAGCCCAAGTAAAGTTGCTGTGTGGGTTTGAAATCTGACAGTTGGAACATGTGTCAGTTCCTTAGTGACCCAGGGTCATTTCAGACAATTCAGGTCGGGTTGCAAGTGGCTATAACCATAAACGGTTGGCCTCAGATTTAGTGCACGGCTTTTGTCGTTTGAGAGCAACCCACCTCGAAGCCTTTGAGAGAGAATACCTAGCGAGGATAAAGCCCTAACCACCCAGAGCCAGAGAGAATTGGGCATCACTTAAGTCTTCTTGTCTGAGTGATCTGAAGACTTATTACACTTGAGGACTGTGCATCCTCCAGCCGGTTAGGCATCGCATTCTGAGCATCCAAGAGACATTGTGGATTGCCGGTGAATGAAGTCTGTGAAGGTTTGGGAGTCTACCTTGAAGACTTACCAGAGTGATTGGGCGAGGTCTGTGTGACCTTAGCTCAAGGAGAATACGGTGAGGACTGGGTGTCCTGAGCTGCGTGTTCAGGACTGGGTGTCTGCGACTGTGTGTTCTAAGGTTTAAATACCTAGCCGCTCCAACCAGACGTACAGTTGTCACAGAAACTGGAACTGGTCCAACAAATCATTGTCTTCAACGAGTCACTGGTTTCATCTTCACTTCCTTTTACCTACTGTTACTCATTGTGAAGTCATTGCATGTTTGCTCTATCTTTTGTCTTCACAACGTGAGTGTATGATCTGTTTGGCTTCATAATATCTTCCTACCTGATCCTTATTACACTGCAGCTATTTGTCACTGTGCTTTCACTCTATTGATACTTGACCATGTCTTGCCTAGTGTAGTCTACCTTCCGCTGCATAGTAATAGGCATATCTCTACTGGTTGTCTTCATAACTTCCACGTTTTGAAGACTTTCATAAAAATCGCCTATTCACCCCCCTCTGGTCGATATAACGCACTTTCAATTGGTATCAGAGCGAGGTGCTCCCTTGTTCTATGTGATTCGGTTTAACCACCTGGAGTTTTAGCTATGTCGACTGCAGGGATAATTAAAGTCTCCACTATGTGCCCCATCTTCGATGAAACTGAATATCCCTACTAGAAGAATAAGATGCGCATGCATCTTGAAGCCATTGACGTCGACCTATGGTATGTCGTCGAGAACGGCGTTCCCAAGGTTGGAGAAGGTGTCACTGCTGTTGATGTCAAGAAATTCGTTCAACTAGACTCTACTGCCAAGAATATCATCTGTGGTCATCTGACCAAAGGACAGTATGGCCGTGTGAGTGCTTTGAAGACATCCAAGCTGGTCTGGGACTGGCTCTCCAAGGTCAATGAAGGCATCTCAACCCAGAGAGTTCAGAGAATCAGTGTTCTTCGCAACCTCTTCAACCGCTTCAAGCGAAATGACAATGAGAATGTTCAGCACACATTTGACCGACTCACTGATATCACAAATGAGCTTCAATCCCTCGGCGCTACTGAGATCACCAAACATGATGCCGTCAAGACGTTGCTGAGATCACTTGATAGTTCGTTTGACATCCTAGCCCTGATGATTCAAGAATGTCCTGATTTCAAGACACTCGATCCGTCTGACATACTCGAGAGGCTCAACACACATGAGTTTCAGCTTTCTGAGAAAAGAGATATCTACGGTCCAAACTATGGGCGAACTCGTCCCTTGAAGGCAAAAGCTGTTTCCTCATCTGAAGAAGAATCTGACAGCAGTTCTGAAGATCCTGAAGACATTGGAAGGGAACTTGCAATGCTTGTGAAGTTCCAAAAATTCACCAAGAAGAAAGGCTTCAGAAAGTCTTCACGATCAAGCTCAAGGAATGATGAAGCTTCTGCTCATGATGTTGGGGAACGTTGCAGAAAACAAAAACTTTCCTCCTCGTTTCACCAAGATCCATCTAGGAGTTCATCTAGCAACGAGTCATCGGATGCATCTACGTACCTTGTAGATCGCGAGCGGAAGCGTTCAAAGAACGGGGATGATGTAGTCGAACACGACGTGATCCAAATCACCGGAGATCCTAGCACCGAACGGACGGCACCTCCGCGTTCAACACACGTACGGAATAGTCACGTCTCCTCCTTCTTGATCCAGCAAGGGGAGAGGAGAGGTTGAGGGAGATGGCACCAGCAGCACGACGGCGTGGTGTTGATGGAGCTGCAACACTCCGTCAGGGCTTCGCCAAGCGCTATGGAGGAGGAGGAGGTGTTGGAGAGGGAGAAGGAGGCAGCCAAAGGCCAAGGTATGAAGTCCCTCCTTTCCCCCACTATATATAAGAGGGCCAAGGGGGGGTGGCCGGCCCTAGGAGATCCAATCTCCTAGGGGGGTAGTGGCCAAGGGGTGTTTCCCTCCCCCCCAAGGCACCTAGGAGGTGCCTTCCCCTCCTAGGACTCTTCCCCCTTAAACCCTAGGCGCATGGGCCTATGTTGGGGCTGATGCCCTTGGCCCATGTAGGCCAAGGCGCATGCCCTACAGCCCATGTGGCCCACCGGGGCAGGTGGCCCCACCCGGTGGACCCCCGGGACCCTTCCGGTGGTCCCGGTACAATACCGATAACCCCGAAACTTGTCCCGATGCCCGAAACAGGACTTCCCATATATAAATCTTTACCTCCGGACCATTCCGGAACTCCTCGTGACGTCCAGGATCTCATCCGGGACTCCGAACAACATTCGGGTTACTGCATATACATATCCCTACAACCCTAGCGTCACCGAACCTTAAGTGTGTAGACCCTACGGGTTCGGGAGACATGTAGACATGACCGAGATCGCTCTCCGGTCAATAACCAACAGTGGGATCTGGATACCCATGTTGGCTCCCGCATGCTCCACGATGATATCATCGGATGAACGACGATGTCGAGGATTCAATCAACCCCGTATGCAATTCCCTTTGTCAATTGATATGTTACTTGCCCGAGATTCGATCGTCGGTATCCCAATACCTCGTTCAATCTCGTTACCGGCAAGTCACTTTACTCGTACCGTAATGCATGATCCCGTGACCAGACACTTGGTCACTTTGAGCTCATTATGATGATGCATTACCGAGTGGGCCCAGTGATACCTCTCCGTCATACGGAGTGATAAATCCCAGTCTTGATCCATGTCAACCCAACAGACACTTTCGGAGATACCCGTAGTATACCTTTATAGTCACCCAGTTACGTTGTGACGTTTGGCACACCCAAAGCACTCCTACGGTATCCGGGAGTTACACGATCTCATGGTCTAAGGAAAAGATACTTTGACATTGGAAAACTCTAGCAAACGAACTATACGATCTTGTGCTATGTTTAGGATTGGGTCTTGTCCATCACATCATTCTCCTAATGATGTGATCTCATCATCAATGACATCCAATGTCCATAGTCAGGAAACCATGACTATCTGTTGATCAACGAGCTAGTCAACTAGAGGCTTACTAGGGACATGTTGGTGTCTATTATTCACACATGTATTACGATTTCCGGATAATACAATTATAGCATGAATAAAGACAATTATCATGAACAAGGAAATATAATAATAATGCTTTTATTATTGCCTCTAGGGCATATTTCCAACAGTCTCCCACTTGCACTAGAGTCAATTATAGCATGAATAAAGACAATTCTGGTGTTGATCATGTTTTGCTCTAGGGAGAGGTTTAGTCAACGGATCCGCTACATTCAGGTCCGTATGTACTTTACAAATCTCTATGTCTCCATCTTGAACATTTTCACGAATGGAGTTGAAGCGACGCTTGATGTGCCTTGTCTTCTTGTGAAACCTGGGCTCCTTGGCAAGTGCAATAGCTCCAGTGTTGTCACAAAAGAGTTTGATTGGCCCCGACACATTGGGTATGACTCCTAGGTCGGTGATGAACTCCTTCACCCATATTGCTTCATGTGCTGCCTCCGAGGCTGCCATGTACTCCGCTTCACATGTAGATCCCGCCACGATGCTCTGCTTGCAACTGCACCAGCTTACTACCCCACCATTCAAAATATACACGTATCCGGTCTGTGACTTAGAGTCATCCAGATCTGTGTCGAAGCTAGCGTCGACGTAACCCTTTACGACGAGCTCTTCATCACCTCCATAAACGAGAAACATTTCCTTTGTCCTTTTCAGGTACTTCAGGATATTCTTGACCGCTGTCCAGTGTTCCTTGCCGGGATTACTTTGGTACCTTCCTACCAAACTTACGGCAAGGTTTACATCAGGTCTGGTACACAGCATGGTATACATAATAGAACCTATGGCTGAGGCATAGGGGATGACACTCATCTCTTCTATATCTTCTGCCGTGGTCGGACATTGAGCTGAGCTCAATTTCACACCTTGTAACACAGGCAAGAACCCCTTCTTAGATTGATCGATATTGAACTTCTTCAATATCTTATCAAGGTATGTGCTTTGTGAAAGACCTATGAGGCGTCTTGATCTATCTCTATAGATCTTGATGCCAATATATAAGCAGCTTCTCCAAGGTCCTTCATTGAAAAACTCTTATTCAAATAGGCCTTGATGCTGTCCAAGAGTTCTATATCATTTCCCATCAAAAGTATGTCATCTACATATAGTATGAGAAATGCTACAGAGCTCCCACTCACTTTCTTGTAAACGCAGGCTTCTCCATAAGTCTGCGTAAACCCAAACGCTTTGATCATCTCATCAAAGCGAATGTTCCAACTCCGAGATGCTTGCACCAGCCCATAAATCGAGCGTTGGAGCTTGCACACCTTGTCAGCATTCTTAGGATCGACAAAACCTTCCGGCTGCATCATATACAATTCTTCCTTAAGGAAACCATTAAGGAATGCCGTTTTGACGTCCATTTGCCATATTTCATAATCGTAGAATGCGGCAATTGCTAACATGATTCGGACGGACTTCAGCTTCGCTACCGGTGAGAAAGTCTCATCGTAGTCAACCCCTTGAACTTGTCGATAACCCTTAGCGACAAGCCGAGCTTTATAGATGGTCACATTACCATCCGCGTCTGTCTTCCTCTTAAAGATCCATTTATTTTCTATGGCTCGCTGCTCAACGGGCAAGTCAGTCAAAGTCCATACTTCGTTTTCATACATGGATACTATCTCGGATTTCATGGCTTCTAGCCATTTGTCGGAATCCAGGCCCGCCATCGCTTCTTCATAGTTCGAAGGTTCACCGTTGTCTAACAACATGATTTCCAAGACAGGGTTGCCGTACCACTCTGGTGCGGAACGTGTCCTTGTGGACCTTCGAATTTTAGTAGGTGCTTGATCAGAAGTATCTTGATCATTATCATTAACTTCCTCTCTAGTCGGTGCAGGCACCTCAGGAACATTTTCTTGAGTTGCGCCATTTTCCGGTTCAAGAGGTAATACTTCATCAAGCTCTGCTTTCCTCCCACTTACTTCTTTCGAGAGAAACTCTTTCTCTAGAAAGGACCCATTCTTGGCAACAAAGATCTTGCCTTCGGATCTGAGGTAGAAGGTGTACCCAATAGTTTCTTTTGGGTATCCTATGAAGACGCATTTTTCCGACTTGGGTTCGAGCTTTTCAGGTTGAAGTTTCTTGACATAAGCATCGCATCCCCAAACTTTTAGAAACGACAGCTTAGGTTTCTTCCCAAACCATAATTCATACGGTGTCGTCTCAACGGATTTCGACGGAGCCCTATTTAAAGTGAATCCAGCAGTCTCTAAAGCATAGCCCCAAAAAGATAGCGGTAAATCTGTAAGAGACATCATAGATCGCACCATATCTAATAGAGTGTGATTACGACGTTCGGACACACCATTACGCTGAGGTGTTCCAGGCGGCGTGAGTTGTGAAACTATTCCACATTTTCTAAAGTGTGTGCCAAATTCGTGACTCAAGTATTCTCCTCCACGATCTGATCGTAGAAACTTGATTTTCCTGTCACGTTGATTCTCAACCTCACTCTGAAATTCCTTGAACTTTTCAAAGGTTTCATACTTGTGTTTCATTAGGTAGATATACCCATATCTACTTAAATCATCAGTGAGTGTGAGAACATAACGATAGCCACTGCGAGCCTCAACACTCATTGGACCGCACACATCAGTATGTATGATTTCCAATAAGTTGGTTGCTCGCTCCATTGTTCCTGAGAACGGAGTCTTGGTCATCTTACCCATGAGGCATGGTTTGCACGTGTCAAATGATTCATAATCAAGAGACTCTAAAAGTCCATCTGCGTGGAGCTTCTTCATGCGTTTGAGACCTATGTGACCAAGGCGGCAGTGCCACAAGTATGTGGGACTATCATTATCAACCTTACATCTTTTGGTACTCACATTATGAACATGTGTAGTATCATGTTCGAGATTCATAAAGAATAAACCATTCACCATAGGAGCATGACCATAAAACATATCTCTCATATAAATAGAACAACCATTATTCTTGGATTTAAATGAGTAGCCATCTCGAATTAAACAAGATCCCGATACAATGTTCATGCTCAAAGCTGGCACTAAATAACAATTATTAAGGTTTAAAACTAATCCCGAAGGTAGATATAGAGGTAGCGTGCCGACGGCGATCACATTGACCATGGAACCATTCCCGACGCGCATCGTCACCTCGTCCTTTGCCAGTTTCCGCTTATTCCGCAGCCCCTGTTTTGAGTTACAAATGTGAGCAACTGCACCGGTATCAAATACCCAGGAGCTACTACGGACACTAGTAAGGTACACATCAATTACATGTATATCACATATACCTTTTGTTTTGCCGGCCTTCTTGTCTGCTAAGTATTTAGGGCAGTTCCGCTTCCAGTGACCGCTTCCCTTGCAATAAAAGCACTCAGTCTCGGGCTTGGGTCCATTCTTTGGCTTCTTCCCGGCAGCTTGCTTTCCGGGCGCGGCAACCTCCTTGACGTCCTTCTTGAAGTTCTTTTTACCCTTGCCTTTCTTGAACTTAGTGGTTTTATTGACCATCAACACTTGATGTTCCTTCTTGACTTCTACCTTTGCTGATTTCAGCATAGCAAATACTTCAGGAATGGTCTTTTCCATCCCCTGCATATTGAAGTTCATCACAAAGCTCTTGTAGCTTGGTGGAAGCGACTAGAGGATTCTGTCAATGACCGCATCATCCGGGAGATTAACTCCCAGCTGAGTCAAGCGGTTATGCAACCCAGACATAGTGAGTATGTGGTCACTGACAGAACTGTTTTCCTCCATCTTACAGCTGAAGAACTTGTCGGAGACTTGATATCTCTCGACCCGGGCATGAGCTTGGAAAACCATTTTCAGCTCTTCGAACATCTCATATGCTCCGTGTCTTTCAAAACACTTTTGGAGCCCCGGCTCTAAACTGTAAAGCATGCCGCACTGAACGAGGGAGTAGTCATCGGTACGTGCCTGCCAAGCGTTCATAACATCTTGTTCTGCAGGGAGAATGGGTGCGTCACCAAGCGGTGCTTGTAGGACATAATCTTTCTTGGCAGCTATGAGGATGATCCTCAGGTTCCGGACCCAGTCCGTATAGTTGCTGCCATCATCTTTCAGCTTGGTTTTCTCTAGGAACGCGTTGAAGTTGAGGACTACATTGGCCATTTGATCGACAAGACATATTGTAAATGTTTTAGACTAAGTTCATGATAATTAAGTTCATCTAATCAAATAATTAATGAACTCCCACTTAGATTAGACATCCCTCTAGTCATCTAAGTATTACATGATCCGAGTTAACTAGGCCGTGTCCGATCATCACGTGAGATGGACTAGTCAACATCGGTGAACATCTTCATGTTGATTGTATCTTCTATACGACTCATGCTCGACCTTTCGGTCTTCTGTGTTCCGAGGCCATGTCTGTACATGCTAGGCTCGTCAAGTCAACCTAAGTGTTTGCATGTGTAAATCTGTCTTACACCCGTTGTATGTGAACGTCTGAATAAAACACCCGATCATCACGTGGTGTTTTGAAACAGCGAACTGTCGCAACGGTGCACAGTTAGGGGGAACACTTCTTGAAATTAGTATGAGGGATCATCTTATTTACTACCGTCGTTCTAAGTAAACAAGATGCAAAACATGATAAACATCACATGCAATCAAATAATAAATGTGACATGATATGGCCAATATCACATAGCTCCTTTGATCTCCATCTTGGGGCTCCATGATCATCTTGTCACCGGCTTGACACCATGATCTCCATCATCATGATCTCCATCATCGTGTCTCCATGAAGTTGCTCGCCAACTATTACTTCTACTACTATGGCTAACGCGTTTAGCAATAAAGTAAAGTAATTTACATGGCGTTTCTCAATGACACGCAGGTCATACAAAAAATAAAGACAACTCCTATGGCTCCTGCCGGTTGTCATACTCATCGACATGCAAGTTGTGATTCCTATTACAATAGCATGAACATCTCATACATCACATATAGATCATTCATCATTCATCACAACTTTGGCCATATCATATCACAAACCACTTGCTGCAAAAACAAGTTAGACGTTCTCTAATTGTTGTTGCAAGTTTTACGTGGCTGAATTAGGGTTCTAGCAAGAACGTCTTCTTACCTACGTTAAAGCCACAACGTGATTTGTCAACTTCTATTTACCCTTCATAAGGACCCTGTTCATCGTATCCGCTCCAACTAAAGCGGGAGAGACAGACACCCGCCAGCCACCTTATGCAACTAGTGCATGTTAGTCGGTGGAACCGGTCTCACGTAAGCGTACATGTAAGGTTGGTCCGGGCCGCTTCATCCCACAATACCGCTGAAGCAAGAAAAGACTAGTAGCAGAAAGAAAGTTGACAAATCTACGCCCACAACAAATTGTATTCTACTCGCGCAAGAAGAACTACGCATAGACCTAGCTCATGATGCCACTGTTGGGGAACGTTGCAGAAAACAAAAAATTTCCTACTCGTTTCACCAAGATCCATCTAGGAGTTCATCTAGCAACGAGTCATCGGATGCATCTACGTACCTTGTAGATCGCGAGCGGAAGCGTTCAAAGAACGGGGATGATGTAGTCGAACACGACGTGATCCAAATCACCAGAGATCCTAGCACCGAACGGACGGCACCTCCGCATTCAACACACGTACGGAACAGTCACGTCTCCTCCTTCTTGATCCAGCAAGGGGAGAGGAGAGGTTGAGGGAGATGGCACCAGCAGCAGCACGACGGCGTGGTGTTGATGGAGCTGCAGTACTCCGTCAGGGCTTCGCCAAGCGCTATGGAGGAGGAGGAGGTGTTGGAGAGGGAGAAGGAGGCAACCAAAGGCCAAGGTATGAAGTCCCTCCTTTCCCCCACTATATATAGGAGGGCCAAGGGGGGGTGGCCGGCCCTAGGAGATCCAATCTCCTAGGGGGGCGGCGGCCAAGGGGGGTTTCCCTCCCCCCCAAGGCACCTAGGAGGTGCCTTCCCCTCCTAGGACTCTTCCCCCTTAAACCCTAGGCGCATGGGCCTATGTTGGGGCTGATGCCCTTGGCCCATGTAGGCCAAGGCGCACCCCCTACAGCCCATGTGGCCCACCGGGGCAGGTGGCCCCACCCGGTGGACCCCCGGGACCCTTCCGGTGGTCCCGGTACAATACCGATAACCCCGAAACTTGTCCCGATGCCCGAAACAGGACTTCCCATATATAAATCTTTACCTCCAGACCATTCCGGAACTCCTTGTGACGTCCAGGATCTCATCCGGGACTCCGAACAACATTCGTGTTACTGCATATACATATCCCTACAACCCTAGCGTCACCGAACCTTAAGTGTGTAGACCCTACGGGTTCGGGAGACATGTAGACATGACCAAGATCGCTCTCCGGTCAATAACCAACAGCGGGATCTGGATACCCATATTGTCTCCCGCATGCTCCACGATGATCTCATCGGATGAACCACGATGTCGAGGATTCAATCAACCCCGTATGCAATTCCCTTTGTCAATCGATATGTTACTTGCCCGAGATTCGATCGTCGGTATCCCAATACCTCGTTCAATCTCGTTACTAGAAAGTCACTTTACTCGTACCGTAATGCATGATCCCGTGACCAGACACTTGGTCACTTTGAGCTCATTATGATGATGCATTACCGAGTGGGCCCAGTGATACCTCTCCGTCATACGGAATGACAAATCCCAGTCTTGATCCATGTCAACCCAACAGACACTTTCGGAGATACCCGTAGTATACCTTTATAGTCACCCAGTTAGGTTGTGACGTTTGGCACACCCAAAGCACTCCTACAGTATCTGGGAGTTACACGATCTCATGGTCTAAGGAAAAGATACTTTGACATTGGAAAACTCTAGCAAACGAACTATACGATCTTGTGCTATGTTTAGGATTGGGTCTTGTCCATCACATCATTCTCCTAATGATGTGATCTCATCATCAATGACATCCAATGTCCATAGTCAGGAAACCATGACTATCTATTGATCAACGAGCTAGTCAACTAGAGGCTTACTAGGGACATGTTGGTGTCTATTATTCACACATGTATTACGATTTCCAGATAATACAATAATAGCATGAATAAAGACAATTATCATGAACAAGGAAATATAATAATAATGCTTTTATTATTGCCTCTAGGGCATATTTCCAACACATGACTACAAGAAGAAAACATGCCACAAGTGCAAGAAAACTGGACACTTCATCTTTGAGTGTCCACAGTGGGACAATGAGAACAGAAAGAAGAAGAAGAGCAAGGAATATGACTCTGACGACAAGAAGAAGAAGAAATACTCAAAGTCTTCTTCCAAGTCTTCCTCAAAGTCTTCATCACACAAGAAGAGCTCATCTGGCAAGGCACGTGCGTTTGTTGGCAAGGAAATGGATTCAGAGGAGGAGTCCACTTCTGAGGAGGCAGAGGTGGAGTCTGAGGAGGAGTCTGATTCTGGCATTGCAAGTCTGGCTACAGCATACGTCGCCAAGTCCATCTTCAACACTGAAGACAATGACTTCATCACCGACACTGATGCAAATGACAAGGACTACTCCACTCCTACCTACTGCTTCATGGCACGCGGTGCCAAGGTAAACACATGCACTACTCACTATCAAACATCTAGTGACGATGACTCTGATTGTGGTTCGAAACCTAGCTACAAAACACTTGCTAAAATTGCAACTGAATAATAGAAAGCTATGGAACATATTCAAAAACTGTTAGACAGAAGCGATGATCTATTGGGTGCTGAAATAACTCGATCTGAATCCTTAATTGAAGACATAAAAAATCTTCACGTTAAGTATCAGGAACTTGAAAGTCGTCATGATACTCTCTCAACAACTCATGAAAAGCTTTCCTATGATTATCTTCAAAGGAAGCAAGATCTTGAGAAATTGAGAGCGGCTCATGAAGATCTTCAAAAGGAAAACGAGTCACTTCGTGCCAAACAGATCAGTTCCGCTCAGGAAGGATTTGAACCACCATGTATTAAATGCATTGAGCGTGATAATGCTACTTCTGTTGCTGAATGTTCCACTGCTACTGTTGTTGCAATATCTTCAACTGTTAATGTGGTAACTAACCCCTCTGCTGAGGATACCACCGCTATTGCTGATGAGAATGCTAGGTTGAAGACATTGCTTGAAACAGGGATGTACAAAAGTCTTAAAGGGCATCAGACATTATGTGATGTCCTCAAGAAGCAAATTTTGAACCGAAACCCTAGGAAAGAGGGTGTTGGGTTCGTAAGGAAAATGAATGCAGATGGCTCTTACTGGAAACCTGAGCAGTACCCCAAAACCATGTGGGTTGCTGCAAAGGAACCTTCAGCAGATCCATCCAATCTATCTGGATTCACTTGTGCTAACCCCATTATCATTGATGAATCCTTTGACGCAAACTATGTACTGTTTAAGAATCAGTATGGTGAAGTGTTTGCCAGGTACATTGGTACTAACTACAGGAATGGACCGCCCATGAAGAAGATCTGGGTTCTGAAAAGGTGTCTGGAAAATCTTCCTGTGAATGTCTTCATGACACCTCACATGAAGAAGACAAACCTCAGACCAAAGGCTTCAGACGGTCCAAAGGCTTCATACAGACAGAGGACTCACCTGAGTCGCACTAACGCAAATGTTTTGCAGGGAAACCATACTCAGGCATATGAATATGAGAGCGGTTCATCAAACCGCCATGTTCATATGACCAAGAACTATTCTGCCTATTCTTATGAGTACTACTGTCCGCCTGCTAGACTGTTTGCTAGGGCTCCAAAGCCAAAATTCTCAGATGCTGCACTTAGACTTATTGCTTCTAAGCCACCCTTGAAGATGTGGGTGGCTAAGAAAGCTTAACTCTCTTTTGCAGGGAAAGGTCTCCAGCAGAAAACCAAAATCTTCTGACGCTATTGCTGGGGACCTTAAACATCTTGTAGGGCGCAAGATCAAATGCCCAAATGGCATTACTATGTACTTCATTCCTGAATCGCATGCTACTCTCCCTATTAGTCCTAATCTGGATCTAAGTTTTCATAACCCACTGGTTCATCAAATGTTTTTGCTTCACAATTCTCTTCGTGAAGCCTATCCCCCTAACTGCACTGTAGGGTACGACACCAACGTCTTCAGAATGGATTATTGACAGTGGGTGTACAAATCACATGACTGGCAAAAGAAGCCTTCTTATGGACTCAACCTTACGTCCATCCGATAAGAGCCACATCACATTCGCTGACACTGGTAAAAGTAAGGTATTGGGTCTAGGTAGAGTTGCAATCTCAAGGGATCAACACATGGATAAAGTCATGCTTGTTGAATCCCTTGGCTTCAACTTAATGTCTGTCTCAATGCTTTGCGATTTGAACATGATCGTAATATTTGGAAAATACCGTTGCCTGGTACTAATGGAATCTGACAAGTCTCTAGTGTTTGAAGGGTATCGGAAAGATGATTTGTACATAGTAGATTTCTCAGCAGGGCCACAGCTTGCAGTATGTCTTCTAGCAAAAGCTTTAGAATGCTGGCTTTGGCATCGGAGGCTTGGGCATGCTAGCATGAGGAACCTCCATACCCTTGCGAAGAAGAATCATGTCATAGGCATCGAGGGCGTCAAGTTCAAGAAAGATCACTTATGCGGTGTCTGTGAAGCAGGGAAGATGACAAGGGCAAAACATCCCCCGAAGACAATCATGACCACTACTCGACCCTTCGAACTGCTTCACATGGATCTTTTTGGTCCCACTCACTACTCAACTTTTACCACTACCGCTTGCCTCTATGGCTTTGTCATTGTTGATGATTACTCTAGATATACTTGGGTGCACATAATCCTTTACAAGACTGAAGTGCAGGATGTCTTCAGACGCTTCGCCAATCGAGCTATGAACAATTACGACGCCAAGATAAAGCACATGAGAAGTGACAATGGCACTGAATTCAAGAACACTGGATTTGATACATATCTTGATACCTTGGGCATCACACATGAATTCTCAGCCCCGTACACGCCACAGCAGAGTGGCGTCGTTGAACGCAAGAACAGAACACTCATTGAGATGGCCAGAACGATGCTAGATGAATACAAGACTCCAAGAAAATTCTGGCCTGAAGCCATTGACACTGCATGCCATACAATCAATCGTGTTTATCTTCACAAGCTTCTGAACAAAACATCTTATGAACTCCTAACTGGCAGGAAGCCAAATGTCAGTTACTTCAGAGTATTTGGGGCAAGGTGCTGGATCAAGGACCCACACCACACCTCAAAGTTTGCACCAAAAGCACATGAGGGTTTTATGCTTGTATATGGAAAGGATTCGCACTCCTACAGAGTCTTCAATCTCTTTCATTACAAAGTGGTTGAAACAGTGGATGTGCGGTTCGATGAGACCAATGGTTCACAAAGAGAGAAACTGCCGAATGTGCTAGATGAAGTTCCATCTAGTGAATCAATCAAGCTAATGGGAACTGGAGAGATTATACCTTCTGAAGCTCATCCTGAAGAAGAACTCATCATCTCAGCACCTGATCCACATGAAGACAATGCTCAGCCTGAAGACATTCCTCCCAAAAACAACACAGATCAGCAAGAGCAAAGTCTTCGCTCTGTACATCCTCGTGTTGCCAATGAAGTGCAGATTGAGAGAATAATTGACAGCATCAATGCACCCGGTCCACTCACTCGTTCAAGGGCAACTCAGCTGGCAAATTTCTGTGGGCACTTCGCATTCGTCTCAATTATAGAACCCAAGAAAGTTGAAGAAGCCTTCATGGAACCTGAATGGATTCAAGCTATGCAAGAAGAGCTTCAACAGTTTGAGCTGAACAATGTATGGGAACTGGTTAAGCGTCCTGATCCATGGAAGCACAATATAATAGGCACCAAATGGATATACCGCAACAAGCAAGATGAGCATGGTCAAATTGTCAGAAACAAAGCTCGTCTCGTTGCTCAAGGATATACTCAAGTGGAAGGCATTGATTTCGATGAAACATTTGCTCCTGTGGCTAGACTTGAAGCCATACATATACTGCTGGCCTATGCAAGTCATCATAACATACTTCTATATCAAATGGATGTGAAGAGTGCCTTTCTCAATGGCAAGATTGAAGAAGAAGTGTATGTTGCACAACCACCTGGGTTTGAAGATCCAAAACATCCTGACATGGTATACAAGCTCAACAAGGCACTGTATGGCCTCAAACAAGCCCCTCGGGCCTGGTATGACACACTCAAATATTTCCTGAAGAGCAAAGGCGTCATACCTGGTTCCCTAGACCCCACTCTTTTCACGAAGACATATGATGGTGAACTGTTTGTGTGCCAAATATATGTGGATGACATTATCTTCGGCTGCACCAATCAGAAGTACATTGAAGAGTTTGGCTATATGATGCAAAAGCAATATCAGATGTCTATGATGGGGGAGCTAAAGTTCTTCCTCGGACTTCAAATACGACAACAACGTAACGGCATCTTCATATCTCAAGAGAAGTATCTCAAAGAGTGCCTGAAGAAGTTTGGTATGCAAGACTGCAAAGACTTCACAACACCAATGCCAGCCAAACATCATCTGGGTCCCGACGACAATGGTAAAGAGTTTGATCAAAAGGTATACCGCTCCATGATTGGTTCTTTGCTTTATTTATGTGCATCTAGGCCAGATATTATGCTTAGTGTTTGCATGTGTGCTCGATTTCAAGCGGCACCAAAGGAGTCGCATCACTTAGCTGTGAAGCGAATTCTTCGATATTTGGCTCACACCCCAACTCTCGGATTATGGTATCCAATGGCGCGCCAGGTAGGGGTCGAACCTACGGCCTTCCGCTTAGGAAATGGATGAGAAGAGATTTTGCAAGTTATGGTGTGAGCTAAATATCCTGGAATCCTCAAATGTCCTGTGATCAGGCACACATCCTAACACTTATGCATATTGATGACTTAGATGTGCAACACACGAAGTAACATATATCTTCAATCAATGAAGACATACATTCTAAGTGTGAATACATTAATATGGAATTTGACTTCGGAGCGCCACGATAATTGTGCGCCGTGTCTGGGTCTAATACTTCCTATACGGTGGGTAACGCCACCACCAAACGTTCTATTTTGAAGTGTTTCACTCATGGCGTAACCTTGCAATGTCTTCACATTTGGTTTGGCTTCAATCTCAACATGTCTTCATGATTATCTTCACTATGTTGATTGTATAGATATATATACTAGTGTTCTGTCCTCTACAGCATTCACTTATAGCTATGTCTTCTTGTTTGAATCTTTTGAACTAAGTGAATGTGATCGGACCCTAACCTCTCTATGCTTTCTATCTCAAATTCTATCTCTCCAAGTCATATGCATTCTATTGAAACTGTCGAATGTCTTCTCTGCGCCCTTCAGCAGACGACACAGAGACAACTTTTAAATCCGTTTTCAATGCTCATTCATCCACATGAAATACGGAGAAGTAGGAACGACCACCCGCCAATCCAGGCGTGCGTGGGACGTGGAACAAACCCCAAAATTCCAAATGATGGCCACGTGTTACTCAGATGCGAATCGCCAGGGGCACCTGTGTAATAGCGCAGTGCCGCCCCTGTACCTATAAATACACACTTCACAGCGGTCATTATCTCTTCTTCCACTCTCACACGAACCCTAGCGCCATCGCTAGCCCTCGACGACGCCGGCGACGAAGCGCTTCACTACCGCAACCTCTCCGACACCGTCTTCACGCCGATCGCGGACATCGTCCTCTCCGCCGTCACCGTAGGTGTCCTCCGTCGCCAAGTTAGGGCATGGAAGATTGAACTGCTCAGCCTCATCTCCCACTCCGTCTAGCAGTTCCCAGTGTGGTAAATAAAACTTCTTTTTACGGCCCCCTTTTGATCCTATGGCTTTGTCACTTTCTACCATAAGAAGTTTCTATTCACACAAGTTAGATCTCTCTCATACTGCATCTCATAACATGCCTAGTATATTCACTTGTGCTTCACAAAGTAGTTAGATTCCTCACTTGTACTGATCTGTGGGTTCGTACAAATCTGGAATCAACTTCTTATCTATGAGTGAATGTCTTCGCACGATGAGGTCAATGTCTTCTAAACTGATTTATCTTCAAAATCTTCTGAGAATGCATATGACCTCTTCCCCTTACCTCGCACCTTAATGCTGTCACAGGTACATGTCCGTGGGAGAATCCTTTGGTTCTCATAGTCTGCATTCATTTTCAGAATTCTTACAGCATCACAAATTTTTTTCTGAAGTCAGTTCCTGTTGGTCCAGCAAGAGAAAGCCTTTGAAGCCTTTGAATGTCTTGAAGCCTTTCAAGTTAAAGTTTATGGCTTCAGAGAAAGCAACAAGGAAGGGGGGCAGACAACGTCGTGGCGGAACATCCAGAGATCTGCCAGATGAACTCGCAGAAATGTATAAGACAGATCCTAAAGAGGATTACAGTCAGGCAAGAACCGAATCCAATGGATTCGACAATATTGGGCAGAACAATGGTTCAAATACCGCTTCACAACCCAAGAGTATGCTGAGAAAAGTGCCATCAAAAGACCGTGGGGAGATATCCTATACAAGAATCTTCTACCCAGGTCCAGAGATGAAGCTATTGCCCAAAACATCTATCCATGCATGGTCCATGGGCCACAGCCTGATGATGCACATCCATCATCACTACTCTGGTGTTGTGACGACAATCTGTTCAAGCGCAACTTCCAGTTTGCCCAAAACTCAGCGAAGCAGAACAAGAAGAATTTGGGTTAGACTTCAACCCTGGTCCCTCAGCACCGAGGGCATATGGCACACGAGAAGCAGAACCCAATGTCATCGGTCCGTATGCCAACCTTGAAGGCCTCATTACCCGCATCTTGGTTCAAGGGACTGCAGTGAATGAGCCTCCAGCTGACTCTGAATCAGAAGAAGCTCCTGCAGTGCTGAAGCCAAAGAAGATGAGAAGCCTAAAGCTTCAAAGCCTGCCTCTTCACCGAAAATCTCAAGGGCGAAGCCACTTGCAACTGCACCTCCTGAATACAGTGTGCAGTCTGAAGACGTATCCCGCATCTCCAAGCCCCAGAAGAGCAAGATGCCTCAGCCACACACCGGCCAAGAGCTCACAGCTGCTGCTATTCTGCGCAATGATGACATTGACCTGTCAAGTGATGAAGACCTGGCAGATGACGCTCTTGAGCAACTCATCAAGAGCAAAGAAGCAGCAGAAATCTTCAATGATCTGCCCCTCTTTGATGTCACCATCATCCACAACTTCATTGACGAGTGGTTTGACACGCCCAACATCAGCTTCGATGATCTACAACTACCCATTGGCCTCAGTGTCGCCTTCCATGGCGCCATTGCTTCAGAACTAGCCATCGCCCAGCGCGTTGTTGAGCTGAAGCAGAAGATTGACTACGAAAAGGCTCAGTTCAAGAAGCATATGGCCAAGCTCAGCGTGCAAGATGTGAAGAACTTCAAAATCATGATGCACGAGCTCAAGGAAGCTTTTCTGAAGAAACGTGCAGAAGCTCAAGGTTCGCGTGAGCGCATGAAGACTCTGGCTTATAGATGTGTGCAAGCCTAAATGAGGCTGAGAAGCGCAAGGCACTTGGGCGTCCTGGCATCGACCCCAGGATGGCCGCGAAGAAGAAGAAGAAGTCTGCTACAGCTGAACCCGATGCACCAAGGCAAGAAGAAGTTCTGATTGTCTTCCCAACTGCAATAACTGGCTCGAAGCCAAAGAGTCGGTCAACCGCTTCAGAGCTAAAGAAGACCAAGACTGCTGAGGCCGAAGCAAGGAAGCGAAAATATCCTAAAGCATCTAAAACTGCCCCCTCTAAGAAGAAGAGGCAGACCAAGAAAGATCGGGCTGCTCCCACAGAGCCCTTGATGGTTGAACCCATTTCTATGGTCTATCCTGAAGCTGAACGCCAACTGACTGTCCATGAGCCTGCTTCCACAGAGGCTCATGAAGCTAAAGACATTCCAGCAGTTGATCCCATCGCTGCTGAAGACATTGGTCAACATGACAATGTAGAAGATGTTGTAGTCCTTCCTCAGCAAGACAACAGCGAACTCATCAGCATTGGTTGTCCGTTGACGCCAATTTCCCAGGATGCCTCATGGGCGGATCGCCCACAAGAGGAAGAAGACAATGAGGCCCAGCCCACTCGAACACCACAGGCGTCGCCCACGTTGCGTAGGCTTCGCAAAGGTCCAAGGCCTCACATCTCCGCTGAAGACATTCCGGCTGCATCAGCCGAACAAGAAGAAGTCCCACAAGTCCCCTCGTCTCACCAAGAAGCAGTTCTTACGGAGAACGTGCTTGTGTCCGACCCTCCAGCTCGTCAAGTGGAGGATGACAATCATGAGGCTGCCACAACCACCAATGAAGCTAATGTGGAGCCCTCCCCACCTAAAGCATCAGAAGACAACGAAGCCACTGATCCTGACACTTCCGTTCCTGAGTCTGCTGCCGGTCCCCTGTTCGACTATCATGTTGAGCACAGGCCTTAGGTACAGAAGCCAATCCCAAGACTGCCAAGGTTCCCAGGTCCTACATCAGCACCTGGCTCCTTCAACATCAATGGCTTCATGGCAGACAATACATTCTTCAATAGCTCCAAGAACCCCTACTCAAGGGAAAGGATTTCATCAGATCGGTTCTAGAGCTATCCTCAGCGAAGCTATTACTCATGCATACTGTACAACCAAGGTCGCATCTTCCCACACAAGCGCCTTGACGTTAAAGCTATAGCTGGTCTGCCCTGCTTAGAAGAAGCGTTGGATTGTTTCAAGCAAGTGGGACTGCTGCCATTCATAACTGACCAAGAGCATTGGAATGAAGAGCTGCTGCTCCAATTCTATGCCACACTCCACATCCGTGGGTACAACAGAGATCCAAAGACTTGGGTCCTGGAGTGGATGACCGGTAATGTTCATCATGAAGCCAATGCATTTGACATCATTGAGCTCACTCGCTTGCCCACTCCTGGCGATCTCTTCGAGCAAGGCTGTCAGCTGCATACTGAAGCTATTGAAAGCATCATTCAGAGGCCTGAACCTAATATGAGTCAGATGCTCAGCATGATGAAGCCATTTCCCCAAGATGCTGCTTATCCCACAGAGTTCTTCATTGAAGACCTTGAGTATCTGCCAAGAACCATCTATCACATCATCAGGCGGACTCTCTGGCCCATTAAAGGACACTCTCCAAATGCCAAGATCGAGGGTGCAATGAAGACTTTGATATTCTGTATCCTTCATGGCAAATGCTTCAATGCACAGGACTTCTTCATACGCCAACTTGCTGCATCCGGCTCTGATTTGTTTGGTTTGAAGTTCTACGCCCCTTGGGTAATGCGGCTGATGAAACTTCACTCTGCTATCTTGTATCATCCCTCAGCCCGCAACCATCGGATCTTCTTGCTTGATGTGGATACCTCTGCTAAAGCCATCTATCCTGAACCTGCCAAGCAACCTCTAAGTCTTCAGAATGCAAAACACCAGAGCTTCACTCAAAACATTGAAGGAGTTGAAGCAGTCTCTCGGGTGTATCCGTTGGCTGGCACTACACGTGCCCCACGCCCTGCTTCCACTGAAGCCACTGACAGCACAACTACTCCAAGACCCAAGAAGTGCACTCGTGTTCTCAATGACCGAGAGCTTCTTGTGGCCCTTCATCAAAAATAGGATAGGCATCATGACTGGCTGAAGCGTCAGATGAAAAGCCTCTTGGTGGATGTTAATCGCATTCGAATTCTTGCCACCAAGAATGCTTTCGTTACCCATGAAACCTGTTGCCGTACATGGAAAGGGCTAACGATGATGTGTTCTGAAGCTGATCTTCAAGAGGATGGCTTCACTAAGCGATTCAAGTTTGACTCCACACCTCCTAGAAGGGCTGTGCTGCGAGGAACACCATCCTTTGAAGACTCTGAGTTTTCTTCCTCTGCTGCCACAGTGATTGCCAGAGTTATCGAGGATGAAGATGATGCTACTTCACCGCCACCTCCTTCAGCACACATCGATACTGCTCCAAGTTCGTCTGGACCGCCACACACCACCGAAGACCCTGCTACTTCACCTACTCCTCATGGGACCGAGTAGATGCTCTATGTCTTCAAACCTTTTTGGTCCTCACTAACAAAAGGGGGAGAAGCATATGAGGTTGATAGTCTTCAAGCGGGTCCATATGGGCGGGTGCTTTATATTTTGCTATATTTTGCTTCGTGCTGACAACTCTCGTTTTGCTACATTTGGTTCTTTGAGTTGTAACACTTAAACTTGATGGTCGTCTGCTACTTATTTGCCAACTTGTTTTGCGATGATAAATTCCGCATGTGCGACGATAAATTCTGCACTTAGATCATTCTGCAGACGTCCATTTTTCATTATGCATGTCATTATCTTCATATACTTTCACATGCATAGTGGAATGTCATCATAAGGTGAAGTGGATCTCCACAAGTACAACCTGCCATGTGCATTTGCATTCCAAAAGCAAATTACTTATATGCACATCTTCAGGGGGAGCCCTTGCAACTTATGAAGACAATTTCTTATCCTTTAAAATTTCACAGATTATATTCCCTGTTGAAAAATTCAACTAGTTTGTCATCAATCACCAAAAAGGGGGAGATTGTAAGTGCATCTAGTGCAACCCCTAGTTGGTTTTGGAGTATTAACGACAAACCTAGTTGAGGGACTAATGTGTTTGTGAGAATTGCAGGATAACACAGGTAGAAGTCCCTCATTGATTCGGTTTTCCTACCAGAGATGACCCCTAAAAATGTACGAAGACATTGAAGTCAATGGTGGTATATGAAGATATTCACATTGAAGACTATGACAAGAGAAGACACCACGTGAAGCCTATGGAACTCGAAGACTTAGATCTTTCGTAGTTCTCTTTCATTTGTGTTGAGTCATAGGAACCACCGTACTGTTAAGTGGGGTCCAAGAGAACCAGTCAGAACGACTGAAGTGATGCCTAAACAAAAACCTATGTCTTCGAGTGAATACTATGAGAGCAAATCTTGTCCAGAGTCGGACAAGTCAGCTTTGCTTGTAGCCCAAGTAAAGTTGCCATGTGGGTTTGAAATCTGACCGTTGGAACACGTGTCAGTTCCTTAGTGACCCAGGGTCATTTCGGACAAATCAGGTCGGTTTGCCAAGTGGCTATAAATAGCCCACCCCCTACAACCATAAACGGTTGGCTGCTCAGATTTAGTGCACGGCTTTTGTCGTTTGAGAGCAACCCACCTCGAAGCCTTTGAGAGAGAATACCTAGCGAGGATAAAGCCCTAACCACCCAGAGCCAGAGAGAATTGGGCATCACTTAAGTCTTCTTGTCTGAGTCATCTGAAGACTTATTACACTTGAGGACTGTGCATCCTCCAGCCGGTTAGGCGTCGCGTTCTGAGCATCCAAGAGACATTGTGGATTGCCGGTGAACGAAGTCTGTGAAGGTTTGGGAGTCTACCTTGAAGACTTACCAGAGTGATTGGGCGAGGTCTGTGTGACCTTATCTCAAGGAGAATACGGTGAGGACTGGGTGTCCTGAGCTGCGTGTTCAGGACTAGGTGTCCGGGACTGTGTGTCCTAAGGTTTAAATACCTAGCCGCTCCAATCAGACGTACAGTTGTCACAGCAACTGGAACTGATCCAACAAATCATTGTCTTCAACGAGTCACTGGTTTCATCTTCACTTCCTTTTACCTACTGTTACTCATTGTGAAGTCATTGCATGTTTGCTCTATCTTTTGTCTTCACAACGTGAGTGTATGATCTGTTTGGCTTCATAATATCTTCCTACCTGATCCTTATTACACTGCAGCTATTTGTCACTGTTTTCACTCTATTGATACTTGACCATGGCTTGCCTAGTGTAGTCTACCTTCCGCTGCATAGTAATAGGCATATCTCTACTGTTTGTCTTCATAACTTCCACGTTTTGAAGACTTTCATAAAAATCGCCTATTCACACCCCCTCTAGTCGATATAACGCACTTTCAGAAATCCTTGATTTATATCTGAGAAGATTAACCGAATTTTTACATTGTAGCTCGGACCTCCACCCTTCTCAGCAGAGCTCGTCTTCGGGGGATCTTCTTCCGGAGATGATGGAGAGCGGGACGTCTCCCCCTACCGTGCCGCCTAGCGAGGCGGGCGACCCTGAGGTGTCGTCGCGGAGGGTTTCTTCGAATCCGGCAGGGGCGGAAGATAGCTATGTGGCCCCCCGAGGTTCTCCGCGTCCGGCTTTCGAAAGAGGTCATGGGACAAGTCCGGCATCATCTGGTGCTCGACCGGAGGAGCTAAAGATTCTGCTGGGGCGAGCTTCTATCTCGAAGGAGCACCATGCATTGATGGGCACGATGATTGAAAGGATCTCATCCGCAGAGAGCGGATTGCATGAGGCCGTCAAAAGTTTACTGACGGGTTTTGAGGTACATTAGATAATGTACACTTTTTTCAGTTGCGCATGAATAAGATGCGCCCTGTGTAGATAGTAGCCCCTGAGACTCTGCGTGTCGTCAAGAAATGACGGCATGCGGAGGATCATAATCTCAGGTCTAAGATGTCGCCTTTGAATGTAGGCGGCAGGGTGTCCAGAATCGAGCCGTACTGAAGATTTTGCCGAACTAAAGCGGCAACTGGACGTCGCAGATGCCGACATCACGCTTGTGAATAAGCGGCTTGATGAGGCTCAAGGTATGTAATTTCTCGGGCGGCATCAGGTAGGAACAGTTTTATGGCTGTGTCTTATGATGTGTGTGCTTTGACGTAGATGGTGCGGCCACCGTGGAGAGTCTTAGGGCAGAACTTGCCCGAGCTAAAGAACGAGCCAGCGAAAGTGATGCGGCCGCCAGGAAAGCCCTTGAAGAGCCGAGAGCTGAACAGGCTGCTCATTGCCGAAGCAAGGAAGAGATGGCCAAGATGGCCGAAAAGTTAAAAAGCGCTACAGACCGTTGCAGACTTCTTGAAAAAGAAGACTTGGCGAAACAGACGGACTTAGAGAAGGCCATTGCCAATGCCAAGGACGCGTGCTCTGCGATGAGAGCTGCGAAGGAGGAGCTGCGTCAGGCCGAACAGATTACGGTTGGAAAGCCCTTTATGCTGCGAAGGAAATTTTGTGATCCGAAGTTTGCTCCGTTAGACCGGATGTGGAGTGTGGAGGATACCTATCTGGATTTGGCAGCGAGTGCTACTGATGCGACCGAACACTTTCGAGATCAGAAAGATCGTGAAGTGGAAAAGCTTTTCTTGTCGCAGTTTCACAATCCAGAGCGTCCACTGGCAGTGGACGATCGTTTGGCTCAATGGGCCGAACTGAATAGGTTGTCTGGACTCGCCATGAAGTACGTCATGGGTCATTTGTGGCCGGGGAGATCGGAGCCGAAGAGTTATTTCAGCTTGGTGCAGCAATTCCTTGACGCGGTGCCGTGTATTAATGCAATGAAGAGGTCAGCGTGCATAGAGCGCGCAAGGATGGCTCTTGCCCATGTCAAGACATACTGGGCAGAGATGGAGACCACCGTTGTTGCGTCCCGAGATTCGGACAAAAGCCGAGTACCCTCCGAGCACTATTTTCAGGAAGTCCTTGAAGGCGCTCGTGTAATAGAGACGCAGTGCTCGAAAGATGCTATGTTATGATAGCATATGTAATTATAAAGTAATATTTTGATAAACTGTAGTGGCCTTTTTATACTTGTGCCTTCAAGTATTGGGAACACCTCCTGTGCGACCGTTTTAAAATATATGCAAAATCTGAAAGATGGCAGTCGTTGGCTTCAGCCCCCACCCACATAATGCGGGGGTGCTCGCAGAAGATGCATTTTCACACTTAACCCAACGTCTTGGTCCTACAAAGGAGGTGATAGCGCAGCGGGCCAGGCAACCGGACTATAATGCTTTAACACTTTCACTTAGCCATAGGAGCTTCACAGTGAGACTATTTAGGTAGCCCCTTGGTGGCGACTGCGCTCGCCCGAGTTCGGTGCGCGTATGTGCCTGACCGGGAAGCGGCCCTTCATTAAAGCGGAGGAATCCGATAGATTCCGATAGGTCATCGAGTGGCTGACCAGTCTCGCGCTACATCATGACAGTCAGTTTTCGGCTTTCTCTACTGAGGTGCTCGCCCGGCCGAACCGGGGCACAATCGCAGTAGTTCTCCTGGTGCTACCTTAGCCGATAGAGCGGAACATAAGGTAACTGAACTCAGGAGCCGGGGAACCCAACATTTGACCAAAGACATAATTTGGAGCTGATGCATATAATGCCAAAACCCGCGACGCCGAACACTCCCTAAGGTGTTCGGTCTTTATGAGTGCGGACGAAACAACACTCTTTATTATTAAAAAAGCCCCTTGTGTCTAGGTACGTGCAAAAATTCTGACGTGGCCACATGCCAAGACGCCAGCCTCCTCCTTGGTTATATCAAAAAAGAAAAAACCAGGGGATGTGTAGTAACAAGAGACAGTAAAAAAGGTTTACGCAGGGTCTTAATCTAAAAAGAATCCTTTAGGACGGGTCCCTACTGCACGTCTGCGCCTGTGTCTCCGTTGTGCCGTATCCTGGATGGGCGCCGCATGGCGTTCATCTGTAAAAGAGAGGAACTGAGTTGAAAACGGGTCGTGCCGAGCAAAAGTTTAAAATAAACAAAGTATAAAGTGAAATATATAAGATTGAGCTTTATTGTCTCTTATTGTATATGCGTGGAGCCCCTAGTGCGGGGGTATATGGCCTCTAGGCCTGCATCAATGATGATTTTGCACCGAACTCGTCTATCCGCGTTTGTGGTCTTGAATGACCTATTTCAAAGTTGTTTGGCCGGTGAGGCCATTTTGCTGTGGGGCTGTCAAAGCGGCCGCACAGTCCTCCGCTTGGGGAGGCGTATTTTAGTGCTTTCCCTTCAAAGAGATGATGCCTCGTGGGCCGGGCATCTTAAGCGTGAGAGATGCATAATGCGGTATTGCGTTAAAGCGGGTGAAAGCTTCGCGTCCCAGTAGTGCTTGATAGCAACTTAAGAACGGGATGATATGTAAGGTTAGTTTTTCGTGGAGGAAGTTATCGGCAAAGCCGAATGTAACTTCGAGCCGGAGAAAACCCATACAACGGGTGTCCGGACCAGGTGTTACCCCTTGAAAGGAGGTTTTTCTGCAGCGGATTCTTGCTGGGTTTATCCCCATGTGATGGATTGTATCCTGATATATCAGGTTTAGTCCACTGCCGCCGTCCATAAGGACACTTGAAAACCGGAGTCCGCCAATTATTGGATCGAGTATCAAAGCAGTCCAGCCTAGATTCTTGATATTTCTAGAATAATCTAGCTGATCGAAGATGATTGGTTTTGACAACTAGTGGCGGGACCCTTTGGGGATAGGCCGTGTGGTGCGTACCTTTATAGGCGCCGCACATTTTGTTATGTGAAGTAAGTTCACTGTTTTTACTTCTTGTGGGAAGTTCTTTTGTTTCCTGGTGCTCTGTTTTGGGGTTCGTCCTCGTCTTCGCTTGGTGTGTCGAGCCCCTTGTGTTCGGCATTGAGTCTGCCGGATTGTTTGAAAACCCAACAGTCTCTGTGGGTATGGTTAGCAGGCTTCTCGGGAGTACTGTGTATCTGACATATCCTGTCCAGGATTTTATTTAAGTTGGATGGATCGTCCCTGTTATCCTGGAGGGGTGGTTTTGTCTGATTTTGTCGTGAACCTTTGAATCCGGCATTGACTGTCGTGCTCTTCGGACTTTTTTCCTGAGTCCGGCAACGGTCCTTGTTGCGTCGCGGTTTTCTATTTCCATCCCTAGTTTCGGATGTACGTGGGTCGCTGGGGCTGCACCTTGCCAACCAGCTGTCCTCTCCTGCACAAAAGCGGGTCATGAGGCTTGTTAGTGCGGCCATTGTTCTTGGCTTTTCTTGGCCGAGGTGTCTGGCGAGCCATTCGTCTCGGATGTTATGCCTGAAAGCTGATAGGGCTTCGGCGTCCGGATAGTCGACTATCTGATTCTTTTTAGTGAGGAATCTATTCAAGAACTGCCGAGCTGATTCTCCGGGCTGTTGAGTTATGTGACGAAGATCGTCTGCATCCAGAGGGCGGACATAGGTCCCTTGAAAATTTGCTCGGAAAGCATCCTCGAGCTCTTCCCAACTTCCACTTGTGTTTTGAGGAAGGCTTTTAAGCCAGTGCCGGGCTGGCCCTTTAAGTTTAAGGGGTAAATATTTTATGGCGTGGAGATCATCTCCTCTAGCCATGTGTATGTGGAGGATATAATCCTCGATCCAGACTCTAGGGTCTGTTGTTCCATCATATGCCTCTATGTTGACGGGTTTGAATCCCTTTGGAAATTCATAGTCCAGGACCTCATCGGTGAAACATAGGGGGTGTGCGGCGCCCCTGTATTTGGGTGTGCCGGATTCTGATGATGGCTTTGTTGCATTGCTTACGAGAGCGTGCTTTCCTGGCCCATAAATGGACCTAACTGGGCCATGATGCCAATCCTTAGGTGGGTCACATGCCGATTTAAGTGCAGCGTCGCTTGCCGCTTTATGGGGTCATCTATCCGACCGCGTGGCTTTCTCATTTTTTGAATGCGAGGGCTCTAGGGCCTCTTCGTCGAATTCAGGTAGTAGCTTTCTTTTCGGATAGCTTTTCGTGCGGCGACTGTCGCCGTATTTATCTGCGGTATTGATTACTTTGCTCCATCTAATCCGGAGTGCATCTTCCGCTATTTTTAGCTTCCGCTTCTGCTTTTTTAGGCTGCGTGCAGTTGCAACGAGCCTCTCGTGGAGATTCTTCTGCTCCATCGGTTTATCTGGTGTGAGGTCGTCCGGAATGTTGTTTTCGCCGGAGGCGGGATGTTCGGTTTGTCTATCCGTGTTGCCCTGTTCGGACGATTGCTCTAAGGCCTGCTCATCGTCTACCGGCTCGTCCTGCTCTATGGCTGGGTTTTTATCGAGGCGGGGCTTGTGTCGGCGTTTACGCCGACACTTTGATTGCTTTTCGTGGGGTCGATCTCCCGTTCCATCCCCTTTTTCCTCGTTGTCACTTCCTTTAGGGGTATCCACCATGTACACATCATGAGATGAGGTGGCTGTCCAATGCCCTATGGGCATTGGTCCATCGGTATCTCCTGCATCGTCATCCATGCTGTCGATGTCTCCGGAGTCGAAGTTGAGCACGTCGTTTTAAATTGTCGACAGTGGCTACCAAGTGGGTGGTGGATGGGCTTTGAATTTCTTCATCGTCCGTATCCCATCCTCGCTGACCGCAGTTCGGCCAGGGTTCTCCTGATAAAGAGAGAGACTCGAGAGAATTCAGGATATCACCAAAAGGCGGGTGCTGAAAGGTGTCTGCGGCGGTGAACTCCATTATCGGCGCCCAATCGGATTCGATTGGCAGGGGCGCGGGGGGTTCGGAGTCTGAGAAGGAGTCTGGATCCTCGGAGTCACGGGTCGTGCAGAGTGCGGGGCTGGAGTTCGGCTCGATCGCCTCTGAGATCGCAGCCCCTGAGGCAGCGTCCAATCGCTGATCCTCGATCGGCGCAGTAGGCTCCGAATCGATGGTCGGAACCGGTGCGTGTGCGGCCTCCAAACGCTGTTCGGCGGCAGAGCTAAATCATGCCCATCGAGACAGTGCGGTGCGCTTGGTTGTGGCTCGAATCCATCGAAGATCAGGTCCTCGAGGATGTCGGCCGTGTAGTTTAGGCTTCCAAACCTGACCTGATGGCCAGGGGCGTAGCTTTTGATCTGCTCAAGGTGGCCGAGCGAATTGGCCCGCAGAGCGAAGCCGCCGAAGACGAAGGTCTGTCCGGGAAGAAAAGTCTCACCCTGGACCGCATCGCTGTTGATGATCGAAGGGGCCATCGGGCCTGAAGGCGACGACACAGAGGAACTCTCAATGAAAGCACCAATGTCGGTGTCAAAACCGGCGGATCTCGGGTAGGGGGTCCCGAACTGTGCGTCTAGGCCGGATGGTAACAGGAGGCAGGGAACACGATGTTTTACCCAGGTTCGGGCCCTCTGGATGGAGGTAAAACCCTACGTCCTGCTTGATTAATATTGATGATATGGGTAGTACAAGAGTAGATCTACCATGAGATCAAAGAGGCTAAACCCTAGAAGCTAGCCTATGGTATGATTGTTGTGTATGGAGTTGATGAAGTCGTCCTACGGACTAAAACCCTCCGGTTTATATAGACACCGGATAGGGTTAGGGTTACATAGAGTCGGTTACAATGGTAGGAGATCTTGAATATCCGCATCGCCAAGCTTGCCTTCCACGCCAAGGAAAGCCCCATCCGGACACGGGACGAAGTCTTCAATCTTGTATCTTCATAGTCCAGGAGTCCAGCTGAAGGTATAGTCCGGCTACCCGAACACCCCCTAATCCAGGACTCCCTCAATCGGTGTTTCTTTTGTTGAGCTTTTATACACTTATAGCTCTAGTGCATCCGTTGCATGGAAATCCCTACTCACTCACATTGATATCTATTGATGGGCATCTCCATAGCTAGTTGATACGTCTAGTTAATGTGAGACTATCTTCCTCCTTTTTGTCTTCTCCACAACCACCATTCTATTCCACCTATAATACTATGTCCATGGCTCACGCTCATGTATTGCGTAAAGATTGAAAAAGTTTGAGAACATCAAAAGTATGAAACAATTACTTGGCTTGTCATCGGGGTTGTGCATGATTTAAATATTTTGTGTGATGAAGATAGAGCATAGCCAGACTATATGATTTTGTAGGGATAGCTTGCTTTGGTCATGTTATGTTGAGAAGACATGATTGATTTGTTAGTATGCTTGAAGTATTATTGTTTTCATGTCAATATTAAAATTTTGTCTTGAATATTATGGATCTGAATATTCTTGCCACAATAGAGAAGATTACATTGATAAATATGTTAGGTAACATTCCACATCAAAAATTCTGTTTTTATCATTTACCTACTCGAGGACGAGCAGGAATTAAGCTTGGGGATGCTTGATATGTCTCCAATGTATCTATAATTTTTGATTGTTCCATGGTATTATACTATCCATCTAGGATGTTTATATGCATTTATATGCTATTTTATATAATTTTTGGGACTAACCTATTAACCTAGAGCCTAGTGCTACTTTATGTTTTTCCTTGTTTTTGAGTATTGCAGAAAAGGAAAACCAAACGGAGTCCAATTGACCTGAAATTTCACGGAGATTATTTTTGGACCAGAAGAAGCCCACAGAGCATCGGAGATGGGCTAGAAGAGTCCCGAGGCCACCACGAGGGTGGGGGCGTGCCCTACCCCCCATGGGCGCGCCCCCCTACCTCGTGGTCGCCTCGGAGACCCCCCTGACTTGTTCCCGACGCCAAAACCTCTTATATATACAGAAATCCCCAGAACATAACCTAGATCGGGAGTTCCGCCGCCGCAAGACTCTGTAGCCATGAAAAACCAATCGGGACCCTATTCCAGCACCCTACCGGAGAGGGGAACCATCACCGGTGGCCATATTCATCATCCCGGCGCTCTCCACGATGAGGAGGGAGTAGTTCACCCTCGGGGCTGAGGGTATGTACCAGTAGCTATGTGTTTGATCTCTCTCTCTCTCTTTCTCTCGTGTTCTTGAGGTGGTACGATATTGATGTATCGCGAGCTTTGCTATTATAGTTGGATCTTATGATGTTTCTCCCCCTCTACCCTCTTGTAATGCATTGAGTTTTCCCTTTGAAGTTATCTTATCGGATTGAGTCTGTAAGGATTTGAGAACACTTGATGTATGTCTTGCATGTGCTTATTTGTGGTGATAATGGGATATCACGTGATCTACTTGATGTATGTTTTGGTGATCAACTTACGGGTTCCGTGACCTCGTGAACTTATGCATAGGGGTTGGCACATGTTTTCGTCTTGACTCTCCGGTAGAAACTTTGGGGCACACTTTGAAGTACTTTGTGTTGGTTTGAATAGATGAATCTGAGATTGTGTGATGCATATCATATAATCATACCCGCAGATACTTGTGACATTGGAGTATCTAGGTGACATTAGGGTTTTGGTTGATTTGCATCTTAAGGTGTTATTCTAGTACGAACTCTATGATAGATCAAACAGAAAGAATAGCTTCGTGTTATTTTACTATGGACTCTTGAATAGATCGATTAGAAAGGATAACTTTGAGGTCGTTTTGTACGCTACCATAATCTCTTCGTTTGTTCTCCTCTATTAGTGACTTTGGAGTAACTCTTTGTTGCATGTTGAGGGATAGTTATATGATCCAATTATGTTATTATTGTTGAGAGAACTTGCACTAGTGAAAGTATGAACCCTAGGACTTGTTTCCTAGCATTGCAATACCATTTGTGCTCACTTTTATCATTAGTTACCTTGCTGTTTTTATATTTTCAGATTATAAAACCCTTTATCTACCATCCTTATTGCACTTGTTTCACCATCTCTTTGCCGAACTAGTGCACCTATACAATTTACCATTGTATTGGGTGTGTTGGGGACACAAGAGACTCTTTGTTATATGGTTGCAGGGTTGTTTGAGAGAGATCATCTTCATCCTACGCCTCCCATGGATTGATAAACCTTAGGTCATCCACTTGAGGGAAATTTGCTACTGTCCTACAAACTTCTGCACTTGGAGGCCTAACAACGTCTACAAGAAGAAGGTTGTGTAGTAGACATCACCCGACAGCCTTCCTTTGAACTATGTACGGTTTTGGTCTGTATTCCGCAGTGGTTGGATGAAGTTAAGCAAGGTTTTTAGTCTCACCCTTAATATATCGGGCTTTTGGCCGCTGCTGATGGGCAATCACCGTCTGATGGTCCCTTTCGTGTGTGTGCTAGACTGATTCGTTACAAGGGGAGAGTGCGGATTGGAGCTAATGTAGAGATGCAGAACAAGGTAATCCAAGAATTTCATGCAGGGCCGACTGGGGGCTATTCAGGAGTGCATGCTACCTACAGTAGGATCATCCAACACTTCGCGTGTGGCCTCAGTTCAAATAGTCTGTGATGTTGTTTGTTGGCAATTGTGTGGTCTGCAAATAGGCTAAGCCAGATCATGTGCACTATCCCGGATTGTTACATCCATTGCCAGTGCCCAAGCAAGCTTGGGATATGGTGACCCTTGATTTTTTGGAAGGTTTGCCCACGTCCAAGGGATACAATGCAGTGTTGGTGGTGGTTGACAAGCTTACTTGGTATGCCCACTTCATTCCTTTGAAGCACCCTTTCACGGTGTTGCAGGTTGGTAAAGCTTACATGGAGTATGTGTTTAAGCTCCATGGTCCACCCAATGCTATGGTTTTGGACCGGGATCGAATCTTTATTGGAAAGGTGTGGCGCGAGTTGTGCAGGTTGTCTCACACCACCCTCAACATATCTTCGGCACACCATCCTCAGACTGATGGCACTACAGAGCGTGTCAACCACTGCATGGAGCTGTACCTCCGCTACTTTGTTCACAATTGCCCGAGTAAGTGGTGTGAATGGTTGGCCTTAGCTGAATTCTGGTACAACAGGTCTCATCACTTAACACTCAAGTCTACTCCGCTTGAGGTCCTTTATGGACACAAGCCATGCTTCTTTGGCCTTACTAATGTCATGGATGAAGTTGTGACTGACCTAACACAGTGGAAAGAAGAGAGGGCAACAGTGGTGGCGCTGCTGCGACAACATCTGAATAGATCTCGTCAGCACATGAAGGACAAGGCGGATCAGCACCGCTCTGACCGGGTGTTTAGAGTGGGCGACTGGGTTTATCTAATAGTCCAATCGTATGCATAGTCTTCGATGGTTGTTCGAGCTATTCATAAGTTAGTGTTTCGCTATTTTGGTCCCTTTCAGGTTCTACAACGCATGGATGAGGTGGCATACCAGATTGACCTGCCGGAGCAGGCATGAATCCACCCAGTGTTTCATGTCTCCCAACTTCGAGCGGGTGTTACGCCAACGACTACGATCATGCCAGAAATACGGGTGCTCAATGATGACATGCTTCCTCTTAAAGTATCTGCGGCCATCATCGGCAATCGCGTCATCCAGAGAGGGCTGCAAGAAGTGGAACAAGTATTGGTGCAAGATTCAGTTAACTAATTTGAATTTAGTGAACAACAATACACAGTTAACTGCATAAGTTCACAGTAGATTCAGTGAAAAACAAAATTTACTAGAATTCCAGCTAACACTTGTTTCCATATCTGGAACCCTAGAATGCCAAAAACAAAATTTGCTACTAGAGAGAGGGAGGGAGGCAGCTCACCGAGGGCTGGGCCAGCACCATATGATAGAAGCTCAACGAAATTTCCTCCAAATGTGGCGACTACGAAAACTCTGTGATGGATGAATTTGCCGTGGCCGCACAATTTTCCTCCTCGACGCAGTTGCCGCCTGCAACACCAGCCAGCCAAGGTGACTCACTATGTTCACCACACTTTGCCCCCCACCACTCCCTCGTCGATGGATTCGGAGCTGCCACCGCCGCCCTACCCGCGCGAGAGAGGAGAGAGATAGACGACGAGGGATGGGAGAGAGGGCCGGCCCAATCGCTTCGGACACGGGTGTTAACGGTCGTTAGTGGCATGCCGTCACCACGGTCGGCCCGCGAGTGATCGGCCACGTCAAAACGCTCTCAGAAAACGAATCAGTGTTTTTTACCACTGTTAAAATTTTGGCACGGTGCAAAGTATCACATTTTGTAAGTGGTGATTTTTCGAGAGCTATGATGCTAAAGTGATAATTTTATGCATTTTACTCCCAGCAACTTGGCAAATAGTTTGGACATGCTATGTGACAAAGCTGATGGGTCGAAGGTCGCCCACGTTCTCGGCATGCATCCGTTTTCTTAGGAATGAGCACAGTCAAGGCACGATTGGGCAAGTGAAGATTTAGTTCAAGCTCGACTGGGCTATACATAGAAAAAACCTAAAATCTAAAAAATGCTTACGCACTATTTGGGCCATAGTTTTAAAAACCGAATCAGAAATCGTACCAGAAAGGTTGTCGGTTCAGGTTTTTACCGGTCGGACCGCCGGTTCACCGGTTTGATTGTTGGTTTTTTAGGAAATAAAATAATATATATTGATTAATATATGTGCTAATATAGAGTGAAACAATGGTCAAATAAAATTATAACCATGTAGTGGACAACAAAGTAGAACAACAAAGTTGGTTATTGGGCCATGGGCAGGCCCCGCCTACTGCTCACATGCCATTGGATCGAATCCCACTTTCCCAATTTCTATTAAAAAAAATTCCTGGTTTTTCCCTTTTCAATTACCCGGTTTTTTCATCGGTTTTCCAGAAAACCGGCCGGTTCGATCGGTTTTTCCGGTTTGATTGCATATCGGTCTTATTAGCTTTAAAACCCGATGAGGCTGCCGGTTCCCGTTTTTTCTAGTTCGACCGCCGGTTCGGTCCGGTTTTTTAAACTATGATTTGGGCAGAACGAGCAGCTGGCTCCTGTTCGTTCGGTCTCGCCCGTATCCTCACGCGTGCCTGGCGCTCGCCGCTAACCGACAAGACCCACTACGCCCGAACGACCAACCCACTCCTGATTTCCCTCCTCTCTCGCGAGCGACCATGGCAGCCGGCGTAGTCGCCGGCGCACCCTCTGCCTAGTCGTTCCTGCCGCTTGTCCACCGCATCCTCCGCTACTGCAGATCAACCCGTGCGGGTCGCCCCGGTCAAGGTCGGCCGCGCCGCCACCCCTGGTCGAACGCCCCGCCGCCCTAAGTCACGGGAAGGCCACGGCGAATAGCGGGCCGGTGTGCTTGTGCTGGTGCACCGGGGTATAGCACAGGAAGAAGCGCAGCTAGACGGCCGGGCTGCTGTGGCGTTGTTGGCCATGGAGGACGGTGTAATCCTAGGCTGGGTTGCCCTCAATTTTTGACGCTCCCGACCACGGCGGCCACCGAGATGTGTGAGAGAGAAGGCCGTGCCGGCGAGCATGGCGCAAGCTGAGAAGAGGGAGGCGAATCTCCCGACAACCACGACGGCAGGAGGAGTCATCAGCCGGCCGTGCAGAGTGTTGGACGCCATGGATGCCATTATATGTGTTAGTTTCATATATCGTGCTTTGGAGCTTTGCAAATATAATATAGAGAGGGGGTTAGTGGTGGAGGCAAAGGGATTTTCTATGCCTGATTTCTAGGTTTCTTGATTACACGAACTCGCTAACGGCTCAACGTGGTGATCATCGGAATGCCGAACTTCCAACAATAGGTAATTTCAGTGGATTACAATTCCTGCACAGCCAAGAATTCAGACTACGAGGCGTTCAACAAAAAAAGAAAAAAAATCAGACTATGAACAGAATACTCTTGTACTAAAGCATGTTTTTCTCCCTTGACGTGGTTCAAGTTTTGTGGTTGTTGATATGGATATGTGGGTATATCAAATATAAAGCTTAATTTTTTTTTGAACATTTCACTATTCTGCGGTTGTCGGAAAACTATGCAAAATTGCACAACCATGCTTTTGGAGTTGCACACTGACTGCCGCGTAGTTGGGTAGGGCAACTGCCGAAATTGCACACTAGGGTTGCGGAGCTGCACACTCTCGCGGCATAGTCACACACGCGCGGCTGCAGAGTTGCACACTTTCGTCAGCACAGTCACACACGCATGGCTGATGAGTTGTATACTTTTGTCAGTATAGTCGCACACGCACGACTTCGGGATTGCACATTCGCGTCATGTAGAGTTGTACACTCTTGTCGGTATAGTCGCACACACACAACTCGAGATTGCACACTCGCGTCGGCATAATCGCACACGAACGGACGTGGAGTTGTACACTCTTATCGATATAGTCGCACACGCACGACTGCAGGATTGCACACTCGCGTCAGCATAATCGCACACGCACGGCCGTGGAGTTGTACACTCTTGTCGATATAGTCGCACACACATGACTGCGGGATTGCACACTCGCGTCAGCATAATCACACACACACACGGCCGTGGAGTTGTACACTCTTGTCGGTATAGTCGCACACGCAAGGCTGCGGGATTGCATACTCGCGTCGGCATAATCACACACGCACGGCCGTGGAGTTGTACACTCTTGTCGGTATAGTCGCACGCGCACGGCTGCGGGATTGCACACTCGTGTCGGCATAATCGCACACGCATGATCGTGGAGTTGTACACTCTTGTCGGTAGAGTCGCACACACATGGCTGCGGGATTGCACACTCGCGTCGGCATAGTTGCACACGCACGGCCGTGGAGTTGTACACTCTTGTCGGTATAGCTGCAAATGCACAACCGCGGAGTTGCACACTCTTGTTGGCATAGTCGCACATGCACGACCTAGAGTTGTACACTGTTGTCGGTTTAGTAGCAAATGCACGACCGCGGAGTTGCATACCCTTATTGGCATAGTCGCACATGCACGGCCTGGAGTTGTACACTCTTGTCGGTATAGTCGCAAATGCACGACCACAGAGTTGCACACTCTTGTTAGCATAGCCGCACACGCGTGATGGAGTAATTGCTCACGCGTGACTGCGGAGTTGCACACTGAGGGAGTCCTGGACTAAGGGGTCCTCGGGCGTCCGGCCTGTTATCCATGGGCCGGACTGATGGGCTATGAAGACATGAAGACCGAAGACCATACTCGTGTCCGAATTGGACTCTACTTGGCATGGAAGGCAAGCTTGGCGACCAATTATGAAGACTCCTTCTTATGTAACCGACTCTATGTAAACCCTAGATCCCCCCAGTGTCTATATAAATGGAGGGGCTAGTCCGGAAAGTAGACACATACATTACCATAGTCATATAGGCTAGACTTCTAGGGTTTAGCCATTACGATCTCGTGGTAGATCAACTCATGTAATACTCATATTCATCAAGATCAATCAAGCAGGAAGTAGGGTATTACCTCCACAGAGAGGGCCCGAACCTGGGTAAACATCGTGTCCCCCATCTCCTATTACCATCGATCCTAGACGCACAGTTCGGGACCCCCTACCCGAGATCTGCCGGTTTGACACCGACATTGGTGGTTTCATTGAGAGTTCCACTATGCCGTCGATGAAAGGCTCGATGGCTCGCCTTGTCCTTAAAGACAACATCACCGCCAGCGGAGCTCTGACCCCTGGACAAAGCCTCCGACTGGGCGACTTTACTATGATCGCCCGCTCGGCCGTAGAGCCGACGATGACCTCTCGGGCCATCGAAAACCCCCTTCGCATCAATTCTGAGCACTCCAAGCAGATGGATCCGGTTGAGTTTTCGTCCTTAAACAAGCTCCTAGATCGCATCACCGCTTTGGTAATCGCCACTGATTACGATCGGATCGGGCCTAAAACTGATCAGGGAGAAACCGAAACTCCACCGGTAACCCACCAGATTGCGGTAGTCGTGGAGCAGGACAGCGAGTCTTCTTCTATATCGAAGCCGGACTATGTTCGGATCACCGTTCATGAAGAGACGGATACTCACCCGCGAAAGGATGCGACCAACCCTTAGAACATAGCATCGGACGACGGTCTCGAACAATCAGAAGATATTCCAGAACCCGGACTGTCAAGCCCGAAAGGTCGTCAGACTCTGGATAATCGGGCAGGTCAGGGTTTGGATTTAATTCCACCCACCCACCCGGACATAGACAATCTCATGAGCATAAAACAACAGTCTCAGGAAAAGTTCCACCACTTCTAGGCTAGATTCCTCCTTATCAAGGACAAGGTAAAAGATTGCCGTAACGAGGACGCAATATCAGCGTTCTGCAAAAATTGCGCGGACCAAGGAATCCTCAACACCATCAATCGCTGCCGCATACTGAAATTCGCTGACTTAGCAACCATTGTACAAAAGTACTGTGTGATGGAGAGCGCCTGGGAAACTCGGGTAGCTCGCTGGGAACCGTCAGTCCCAACCCAAGTCCCCCTACAGACAGAAAGGGCACACCATCATGGCACACCTAGTCCAATAGTCAAGAAACACAAAGCCACTATACGGCACGGCACCGTTCTGGAGGGGTGGCTCAATGGCCCATGCAAAATACATACAACAACAGACACCGCGGCAACCCACAACCTTAGAGCATGTTGGATACTACGACAGGTAGCCAAGAGCGGCGAGGACATCCTTATCAAGGACACTCTGGAACAGCATCGCCCAGAAGACGACGACCCAAGAGTATTGACGGTCTTCGAGACATTCGCTTCAAACAACAAGCGCAAAAGGGCACTTCGAGAGCTCGACGAAGTCTGCCAAATTGCTATAATAAACCCATGGAACGACACGGCTATAACATTCAATGCCAGTGATGAACCAAAGTACAGAGCAGTACGGGCGCCAGCCACGTTAGTCCTCAATCCCATCGTGGATGGGTTTCGACTCACCAAGGTCCTCATGGACGGCGGCAGCGGACTAAATCTCATTTATGAGGATACACTCCATAAAATGGAAATAGAGAAGAGCTGCATCAAGCAACGTAACACAACCTTCCGGGGAATTATTCCCAGTCGGGAGGCGCGATGCGCGGGCAAAATCGCACTTGACATGGTATTCGGCACGCCGGAGAACTATCGGTCCGAAGAAATAACTTTCCAAGTTGCCCCTTTGAGCAGCGGATATCACGCCCTGTTGTGGTGGGATGCTTTTACACGCTTCCAAGCTATACCTCATTACGGGTACATGAAGCTCAAAATGTCCGGACCAAACGGCATAATCACTCCCGCAAGTGATCCGGACATAGCACTCCGTGCTGAAAACAAAACCGCATCCCTGGCCCTGGAGGCGCTACCCGAAGCCCTCGCGGCCGAAGAATTAACCGCACTACGCTCCACGGTGGACAGGGACGATGTGATCCTCGACAAACGCCCCAAATCCACCTCATTCAAACCAGCAGAGGAAATAGTCAAATTCCAGGTCCACCCAACGGACCCCAAGAAGACATCATCTATCGGACCTCAACTGAACCCAACAGTTGACGCTGCACTACGAGAATTCATGCGCGAAAACTGGGACATATTTGCCTGGCACCCTTCGGATATGCCAGGGATCCCCCGCAAGTTGGCCGAACATAGCCTCAACATATTAAAGGGATTTAAAGCAGTCAAGCAAACACTACAACGCTTTTTCGAACCCAAGCGACAAGCCATGGGGGAGGAGCTGGCCAAGCTTATCGAGGCCGGATTCATTAGAGTAATCAAGCATCCGAACTAGCTAGCAAACCTGGTGATGGTAACAAAGAAGGATAAATCCTGGTGCCTATGTGTCGATTTCAAGGATCTCAACAAGGCTTGTCCCAAGGATCCTTTTCCCCTTCCCCACATTGATCAAATCATTGAAGCCACCGCAGGACATGACTCAATGTGTTTCCTCGATGCGTATTCCGGATACTATCAAATCAAAATGAAAGAATCTGATCAAGATGCCATAGCATTTATTACCCCATACGGGCCATTCTGCTTCAACACGATGCCCTTTCGGGCTCAAGAACGCCGGCTCGAGATACCAACGCATGATTCAAACATGCCTGGAGAAACAGATCGGCAAAACAGTAGAAGCTTATGTTGATGACGTCACCATCAAAACTAGGCATGTCGAAAAACTGATAGACGGCTTACGTCTTACGTTTGACAACCTCCGGGCATATGACATTAAGCTCAACCCGGAAAAGTGTGTCTTCGGCGTCCCCGCTAGAAAACTCCTGGGCTTCATCGTTTCCAATAGAGGAATCGAAGCAAATCCGGCTAAAATCCGAGCTCTGTCACAGTTGGCTACACCAACAGACCTCAAACAGGTCCAAAAACTGATGGGATGCCTGGCAGCACTAAGCCGCTTTATCTCCAGACTAGGAGAAAAGGCGCTACCACTCTATCGCCTCTTACGGCGCACCGACAACTTCGAATTGATAGACGCGGCAACTGCCGGACTAGAGGAAATAAAGGCCCTCCTAGCAAGCAATCCAATCTTGGCCGCACTAAACGCGAGTGAACCCATATTGCTATACATATCGGCAACACATCAGGTGGTGAGCGCCGTCCTCATTGTCGAACGAGAACAAGACGGACACAAATTCCCACTTCAAAATCCAGTATACTACGTGAGGGAGTCCTGGATTAGGGGGTGTTCGGGTAGCCGGACTATACCTTCTGCCGGACTCCTGGACTATGAAGATACAAGATTGAAGGCTTCGTCCCGTGTCCGGATGGGACTTTCCTTGGCGTGGAAGGCAAGCTTGGCGATGCGGATATTCAAGATCTCCTACCATTGTAACCGACTCTATGTAACCCTAACCCTACCTGGTGTCTATATAAACCTGAGGGTTTTAGTCCATAGGACAACTTCATCAACTCCATATACAACAATCATACCATAGGCTAGCTTCTAGGGTTTAGCCTCCTTGATCTCGTGGTAGATCTACTCTTGTACTACCCATATCATCAATATTAATCAAGCAGGACGTAGGGTTTTACCTCCATCGGGAGGGCCCGAACCTGGGTAAAACATCGTGTTCCCTGCCTCCTGTTACCATCCGGCCTAGACGCACAGTTCGGGACCCCCTACCCGAGATCCGCCGGTTTTGACACCGACATCGTCCATCAGTTCTATTGAATTAAACCATTGTGGATCATTGGTGTTGCTGGTATATACAAACATCAATCCGGGCCGGCGGCTTAAAAGGAGAATGCACCATGAAATCCAGCAACGGACGAGATCAACACCAGTTAAACCGTTGGCAAGGAGAGCCCGGAGTTTGGCGAGTTGAGATGCATAAGCTTGTCGGTCTTTGGCAGGCAATCTCTGAGGTAAAGGGTGATTATTGCTGAGCCGGTGCGGACGGTCGCCCGGTAAAGGATTCTCTTCAGCAGGGGCAGTATTCTGACAGTAGAACCAGGTGTGGTTCCAGTCTTTTGGATGGCTGTGAAGTTTGGCATGAGGAAAATCAACCTCTTTCCTCTTTTGAATTGACACACCGCCAAGTTCAGTATTAGGTCCATCAGAAAATCCCGTCTGGCGGTTTAAATGAAAGAGATCTAGAAAGGTTTACTACCGGTAGACCGCCTGTCAAGTTTCGTACCATTTGGACTTCGTTTGATACTCCAACAGTTAACCGAGGGATCGAAAAGGCCTCGTGTGTGTTGCAGCCCAACACCCTTCCATTTTGGCCCAAAAACCCACCAAACCCTCTCCATCATCTAGAGCGTTCGATCACGATCGCGTGGCCGAAAACCGCACCTCATTTGGACTCTCCTAGCTCCCTCTACCTATAAATATGTCCTCCCTCGTTGGGGCGGCCTTTTCCTAGACCCCTCGGCCTCCCCCGTTGGGGCGTCCAAATTTGCGGATGGTGTCAAAACCGGCGGATCTCGGGTAGGGGGTCCCGAACGGAATTTTCTGATGGACCTAATACTGAACTTGGCGGTGTGTCAATTCAAAAGAGGAAAGAGGTTGATTTTCCTCACGCCAAACTTCACAGCCATCCAAAAGACTGGAACCACACCTGGTTCTACTGTCAGAATACTGCCCCTGCTGAAGAGAATCCTTTACCGGGCGACCGTCCGCACCGGCTCAGCAATAATCACCCTTTACCTCAGAGATTGCCTGCCAAAGACCGACAAGCTTATGCATCTCAACTCGCCAAACTCCGGGCTCTCCTTGCCAACGGTTTAACTGGTGTTGATCTCGTCCGTTGCTGGATTTCATGGTGCATTCTCCTTTTAAGCCGCCGGCCCGGATTGATGTTTGTATATACCAGCAACACCAATGATCCACAATGGTTTAATTCAATAGAACTGATGGACGATGTCGGTGTCAAAATCGGCGGATCTCGGGTAGGGGGTCCCGAACTATGCGTCTAGGCCGTATGGTAATAGGAGGCAGGGAACACGATGTTTTACCCAGGTTCGGGCCCTCTCGATGGAGGTAAAACCCTACGTCCTGCTTGATTAATATTGATGATATGGGTAGTACAAGAGTAGATCTACCACGAGATCAAGGAGGCTAAACCCTAGAAGCTAGCCTATGGTATGATTGCTGTATATGGAGTTGATGAAGTTGTCCTACGGACTAAAACCCTCCAGTTTATATAGACACCGGATAGGGTTAGGGTTACATAGAGTCGGTTACAATGGTAGGAGATCTTGAATATCCGCATCGCCAAGCTTGCCTTTCACGCCAAGGAAAGTCCCATCCGGACACGGGACGAAGTCTTCAATCTTGTATCTTCATAGTCCAGGAGTCCGGCTGAAGGTATAGTCCAGCTACCCGAACACCCCCTAATCCAGGACTCCCTCAGTAGCCCCTGAACCAGGCTTCAATGACGACGAGTCCGGCACGCAAATTGTCTTTGGCATTGCAAGGCGGGTTCCTCCTCCAAGTCCTTCATAGAAGATTGTAAACACCAAAAGTAGTGTCCGGCTCTGCAAAGTAAGCTTCCACATATTGTCGTAGAGAGAATAATATTAACACAAATCAAATCTGCTGACGTATTTCGCAGTGCGTCATCACACTATAGCCATGCCTCTATTCGAATCGTTTTCACTTTTCCACCTCAGCGTGTTTTGTAAGGCGGTTTCCTTGGCACGTCTTGTCAAAGCAGAGATCGTGTCCCCTTTGTTTACGGGATTCTCGTTAATACGGATGTGGGTAACCCAACCGTGCCACTTATCACAGCGCTTGGGAGGCAAGCGAGTTTTACTAGGCTGGTGGGGACGCATAGTCGCATCCGCCCATATAAGGGGACAAGGGTCCACCTTTTACCTACGCCTTCTTCCTCCCTTGCCTACCCATCTCTCGTGCACCCGAGCTCCGGCGCCCAAGCTCGCACTTCCAACCTCAACTTTCTCTAGTAATGTACGGAGCGGGAGGCAAGTGGATGGTCTCCTCCGTCGCGGAGGGCAAAGTCAAGAAGCTAAGGAAGGCCGGGTATCTGTCCAAGGACATCGCGCACCGGCTTCCCGAAGAGGGGCAGCTTATCCCCACCCCAAGGCCCCATGAGAGGGTAGTATTTCTCCCCCACTTCCTCCGCGGACTGGGTTTTCCACTCCACCCATTTGTCCGGGGGTTCATGTTCTACTACGGCCTGGATTTCCACGATCTGGCTCCGAACTTCATCCTCAACATCTCGGCGTTTATGGTTGTGTGTGAGGCTTTTCTCCGCGTCCGCCCCCATTTCAGCCTCTGGCTCAAGACCTTCAAAGTCAAGCCCAAGGTGGTGCGCGGCAGCCAGGCGGAGTGCGGAGGCGCCATGGCGGGTAAGATGGCCAACGTCCTATGGTTCGAGGGCTCCTTCGTGGAGACCCTAAAGGGATGGCAAGCCGGGTGGTTTTATATCACCAAGCCGCGCGATCCGGAATGGACCGCAGCCCCCGAGTTCCGATCCGGACCCCCCACACGGCTTATGTCCTGGAAAGAGACGGGCCTGTCGTGGGGTGACGAAAAAGAGGTGACCGGATTACAAACATGCATCCAGTCCCTGGTGAACAAGCCAGTCTGGCTTGTTAATGTAATCCAGGTTATGCTCGTCCGCCGGATCCTCCCGTGCCAACAACGGGATTTTAATTTGTGGGAGTTCGACCCGGCGCAGCATCAAACCCTCAGCAGGCTCTTCGACACGACGTACGAAGACACCTGGATGATGCTATTCAAGGGCGCCGAGGCTCCCGCATCCGCTTCCGAGGACCGCGGATACAGCTGGCAGTGTCACGCTAACGAGGTAAGCCATCTACACCTTTTACAGGATGTTTAACCTTTTTTCATAGTTTGACTCTATGCGGGATCTAAACTCCCTTACCTTTGACAGGCTTGGCGGGCAATATCCGGACCGATTAACTGTCCGGCTCCGCTGCCCGAAGACCTAGCCCCAGCTCTACTAGTGAAGCTGCTGGCTCCGGCGCCTTATGTGGTGCCGGAGAAGAAGGCCAAGAAGAAGAAGACCACAGGGACTCAAAGGAGTGCCCACAATGTGGTGGTTTCGGGCTCGTCATCTGACGAGTCTGAGACGCCCTCCTCCCATGAAAACGAGGAGGAGGAAGAAGAAAACTCTCCCCCCAAGTGGAGGGAGGAGAGAAGAGGAAGGCCGCCCCAACGGGGGAGGCCGAGGGGTCTAGGAAAAGGAAGACCCCTCCGCCGGACTACGCCCCCGACGCCGAAGAGGGCGAAGAGGAGAGGCCGAATAGGGCCAAGCGTCCAGCGAAATCGTAAGTTTGGATATCAGAGTAACTCATGATGTTCCTTTGTTGCACAGCTTTCCCTAATGTCGAATGTAATTATGCAGTCCGCCCCGGGCCAAAGTCAACGAATCGTCGGGCGGCTCCCTGGACTCATCGGACATGAACTCAGTTCCGCCCGCTGTCTCCCCCCGCACTGCGGACGACGCTGAAGTGGCGTCACGACAAGCCCCGGGGCAGGAGGAGGTGGTCCCGGAGGAGCCACAAGGCAACCTCCCGGACTCCAGGAGTGAAGGGGACAAGACCCCCCAGGGCTCCAAGTCCGGCTTTGAGCCGGACACCGCACCGGAATCTACAACAGTTCCGGACCGCGGTAGGCGAACTCCTTCCAAGAGGAGTAAGCCTTCTGAGCCGGCGTCCTCCATCCAGCCGGAGGCGCCGGACAATCTGCTTGAGGAGCTTAAGGGCGCCTCTATAAACGAGGAGCACCGTACTATTATGAGTACGGTGATCTAGAAGGTTCAGTCCGCCAAGAGCGGACTGACTGAAGCTTGCGCCAGCCTTCTAACAGGCTTCGAGGTAAGTAAAAATATGTTAAAATATTACCGTATAGACAGTAGCCCCTGATGCTCTGTTTGGTGTTCGGAAAGAAAAGCCGAATAGAGGATCTATTAAATATCGCAGGAGTCTAACTAAAAAGGAGTCAATATACGTATGCATGCTTCGCTGCTGGCCACCACCGCACTGACTGCGGAGGTGGGTGCCCTGAAACAGGGCCTTTAGCGGACCGAGCAAGAGCTCGGCCTTGCCAAACGGCAGCTCGAGGAGAAAGAAGGTAAGAAATACCTTACAGAAAAAGTGCCTATAAAAAGACGTGATTGCAAAAAATAACAGGATTGTACTGCTTATTGTAGGGGCCACGACTGAGGTGGCGACCCTCAAGCAGGCGCTGTCCGAGGCCGAAAAGAAAACGGCCGTGGAGTGCACCGAGCGAGAGAAACTTGAGGCCCAGGTCGGCGAGGTGCAGCAGGAGCTTCAGGCTCTCGTGAAAAAACATGAGAGTTTGGAGCTTGAGTCCAAGACGCAAGCGTCCGAGCTCACGGCGGCCCTCGAGACTGCCAAGTCTGCCAAGGCCGAAGCCCAAAAGGCCCTCCAAGAGTTGGAGGAGATGAAAAAGATAGCGGTGGGTAAGGCATTCTTTATGCAAAGCAGAAGTATAAAAGTGAAGTACTTGTTACTTACCCGAATACGGAGCTCTCCAGGGCCATTCACAGATCTTCCCCGCAGCGTATCCGATGCCGCCGCATTCTACCGAGCCGAAGAGGGAAGCTTGACGGAGAAGGTGTTCTAGTCTCAGTATGCTGAGGCTGGACACCGTGTGCCCTTGAGCGACCAGCTAAACCAGTTGGTCGAGCTCCACAAGGCGGCCGAACAGGCCATGAAGGGCTTCATAGTTCCGCTATGGCCCAGCGAGGCCCTGCCTGGGAGCTACTTCGGGCTGGTGCGGTGACCAGTGGAGGCCTGTCCAAGGCTCGAGGTCATCAAGCGCTTCGTCTGCATCGAAGGTGCCCGTAGGGCCCTTGTGTTGGGGAACGTAGTAATTTCAAAAAATTTCCTACGCACACGCAAGATCATGGTGATGCATAGCAACGAGAGGGGAGAGTGTTGTCTATGTACCCTAGACCAAAGCGGAAGCATTGACGCAACGTAGAGGAAGTAGTCGTACGTCTTCCCGGTCCAACCGATCCAAGCACCGTTACTCCGGCACCTCCGAGTTCTTGGCACACGTTCAGCTCGATGACGCTCCCCGAGCTCCGATCCAGCAAAGCTTCGGCGAGGAGTTCCGTCAGCACGACAGCGTGGTGACGATCTTGATGTTCAACCGTCGCAGGGCTTCGCCTAAGCACTGCTACAATATGACCGAGGTGGAATATGGTGGAGGGGGGCACCGCACACGGCTAAGGAACGCTCACGAAGATCAACTTGTGTGTCTATGGGGTGCCCCCTACCCCCGTATATAAAGGAGTGGAGGAGGGGAGGGCCCTAGGGGAGTCCTACTCCCACCGGGAGTAGGATTCCCCCTTTCCTAGTCCAACTAGGAGTCCTTCCATGTAGTAGGAGTAGGAGACAAGGAAGGGGAAAGGAGAAGGGAAGGAAGGAGGGGGCGCAGCCCCTCCCCCTAGTCCAATTCGGACTAGGCATTGGGGGGGGGGGGGGGGGCGCGGCCTGCCCTAGGCAGCCCCTCTCTCTTTCCCGTATGGCCCAATAAGGCCCAATACTTTTCCCCCGTATTCTCGTAACTCCCCGGTACTCCGAAAAATACCCGAATCACTCGGAACCTTTCCGATGTCCGAATATAGTCATCCAATATATCGATCTTTACATCTCGACCATTTCGAGACTCCTCGTCATGTCCCTGATCTCATCCGGGACTCCGAACTCCTTCGGTACATCAAAACTCATAAACTCATAATATAACTGTCATCGAAACCTTAAGTGTGCGGACCCTACGGTTCAAGAACAATGTAGACATGACCGAGACACGTCTCCGGTCAATAACCAATAGCGGGACCTAGATGCCCATATTGGCTCCTACATAATCTACGAAGATCTTTATCGGTCAGACCGCATAACAACATACGTTATTCCCTTTGTCATCAGTATGTTACTTGCCTGAGATTCGATCGTCGATATCCAATACCTAGTTCAATCTGGTTACCGCCAAGTCTCTTTACTCATTCCGTAATACATCATCCTGCAACTAACTCATTAGTTGCAATGCTTGCAAGGCTTATGTGATGTGCATTACCGAGAGGGCCCAGAGATACCTCTCCGACAATCGGAGTGACAAATCCTAATTTCGAAATACGCCAACCCAACATGTACCTTTGGAGACACCTGTAGAGCTCCTAGGCAGCCCCTCTCTCTTTCCCGTATGGCCCAATAAGGCCCAATACTTTTCCCCCGTATTCTCGTAACTCCCCGGTACTCCAAAAAATACCCGAATCACTCGGAACCTTTCCGATGTCCGAATATAGTCATCCAATATATCGATCTTTACGTCTCGACCATTTTGAGACTCCTCGTCATGTCCCTGATCTCATCCGGGACTCCGAACTCCTTCGGTACATCAAAACTCATAAACTCATAATATAACTGTCATCGAAACCTTAAGCGTGCGGACCCTACGGTTCGAGAACAATGTAGACATGACCGAGACATGTCTCCGGTCAATAACCAATATCGGGACCTGGATGCCCATATTGGCTCCTACATATTCTATGAAGATCTTTATCGGTCAGACCGCATAACAACATACGTTGTTCCCTTTTTCATCGGTATGTTACTTGCCTGAGATTCGATCGTCGGTATCCAATACCTAGTTCAATCTCGTTACCGCCAAGTATCTTTACTCATTCCGTAATACATCATCCCGCAACTAACTCATTAGTTGCAATGCTTCCAAGGCTTATGTGATGTGCATTACCGAGAGGGCCCAGAGATACCTGTCCGACAATCGGAGTGACAAATCCTAATTTCGAAATACGCCAACCCAACATGTACCTTTGGAGACACCTGTAGAGATCCTTCATAATCACCCAGTTACTTGTGACATTTGGTAGCACGCAAAGTGTTCCTCCGGCAAACGGGAGTTGCATAATCTCATAGTCATAGGAACATGTATAAGTCATGAAGAAAGCAATAGCAACATACTAAACGATCGGGTGCTAAGCTAATGGAATGGGTCATGTCAATCAGAACATTCATCTAATGATGTGATCCCGTTAATCAAATAACAACTCTTTGTCCATGGTTAGGAAACATAACCATCTTTGATTAACGAGCTAGTCAAGTAGAGGCATACTAGTGACACTCTGTTTGTCTATGTATTCACACATGTATTATGTTTCCGGTTAATACAATTATAGCATGAATAATAAACATTTATCATGATATAAGGAAATAAATAATAACTTTATTATTGCCTCTAGGGCATATTTCCTTCACCTTGCCCGTGCAAAGGTGCACTGGGGTAAGCTGGATGGTGAGAAGCTTGTGAGGGACGGGCCGCCGCCGGGGAAGGAGCATCGCAAGCCCGAGAACTACTATAAGGATGTTCTAGCAGGTGCCCGCCTTATGGCGGATGAATGTACCAAGGATGTAATTTTTGAATGAACTCGCTCGTGTTTATCCTGTGCGCTGAAAACTTGTTCATATGCGCTAAGCAATGCTTGTTGAATTTAAAATATTACTTTCTGTGCGGCCGTTTATCAAAAATTGAGAGATGGCCAGTCGTCGGCTTGAACACTCTCACTTAGCGATAGAACTCTATAATTTTAAATTTCGGCGAAGCCCCTAGTTCGGAAGACCGAGTTCGGGGCGCTATCCACGCCTTGGCCGGACAAAGCCGGCTCCTCACTCGAAGCAGCATAAGTCTTTAGGGACTCAAAAAACCTCTCGAACAGGGACCGGTCTCTCGCCATATCATGACAGTCAGTTTTAGCTTTCTCCACTGAGGTGCTTAACCCAGCTCAACCGGGGCACAATCGCAGCCCCTGAAAGTATGGAGTCCTGAAAGTAAGAAAAAAAATAAAAAACAATCCGGCAGCCCCTAGTACGTTTTAAGCTGTATTTTGGGCATGCCGTTATTGTGTCCCTTCCCCTGTGCCCATGGTATTTCAAGGGCGTAGTTATGTACGCGAGGTACTGGTTTCGCTATGTCGCGAAAGCTCGGGTTGGGGCCGCATTTCTACGCTTGCTCAGAGTGGGCCAGACGGTCCTGCTGTTGGTTACTCCGGGCGCGCTTGGCAGTGTCTGGCTCTTTAATTCCCGGATTGGAGAATTGCCTGAAAAGGCTACTTTGTACCTCCGCTGCGAGAGCTGTCGTATGCTCCTCCGTGCAGAGGGAGCGTTCAGTGTTTCTGTTGACCGTAATTACTCCTCGAGGGCCTGGCATCTTGATCTTGAGATATGCATAGTGCGGCACCGCATTGAACTTTGCGAATGCGGTTCGTCCGAGCAGGGCGTGATAGCCACTGCGAAACGGGACTATATCGAAGATTAACTCTTCACTTCAGAAATTGTCCGGGGATCCGAAGACCACGTCAAGTGTTACTGAGCCTGTACAGTTGGCTTCTACACCTGGTATAACGCCTTTAAAGGTCGTTCTTGTGGGCTTAATCCTTGAGGGATCTATGCCCATTTTCCGCACTGTATCCTGATAAAGTAGGTTCAGGCTACTACCGTCGTCCATGAGGACTCTTGTGAGATGAAATCTGTCGATGATTGGGTCGAGAACCAATGCGGCGAAGCCGCCATGACGGATGCTAGTGGGATGGTCCCTTTGATCAAAAGTGATCGGGCAGGAGGACCATGGGTTGAACTTTGGGGCGACTGGCTCTATCACGTATATGTCCCATAGCGCACGCTTCTGCTCCCGCTTGGGAATGTGGGTTGCGTATATCATGTTCACCATCCGCACTTGTGGGGGAAAGCCCTTCTGTCCATTGTTGTTCGGTGGCTTGGGATCCTCGTCGTCGCTGTGCGGCCCCTTGTCTCTGTTTTCGGCCCTTAACTTGCCTGCCTGCTTGAACACCCAACAGTCCCTGTTAGTGTGATTGGCTGGCCTTTCGGGGGTGCCATGTATCTGGCACAAGCGATCGAGTATTCGGTCCAACTAGACGGGCCCTGAGTATTCTTTTTGAATGGCTTTTTCCGCTGACCGGATTGATAGCCTTTGAATCCGGCATTGACTGCCGTGTCTTCATTGCTGTCGCTGCTAACGTGGTGTTTTTGCTCATTCCGACGTGTCGTGCCACTTTTGTCCTTGGTATCCGAATTACCAGGGTTCTTTGGTAAGTTGTTACTGCGAGCTAGCCAGCTGTCTTCTCCCGCGCAAAAGCGGGTCATGAGTGTCGTGAGGGCTGCCATGGATTTTGGCTTTTCCTGTCCCAGGTGCCGGGCAAGCCACTCGTCGCAGATGTTATGCTTGAAGGCTGCTAGGGCCTCTGCGTCCGGACAGTCGACTATCTGGTTTTTCTTTCTTAGGAACCGTGTCCAGAATTGTCTGGCCGATTCTTCTGGCTGCTGAATTATGTGGCTTAAGTCGTCGGCATCCGGTGGTCGCACATAAGTGCCCTGGAAGTTGTCGAGGAATGCGGCTTCCAGGTCCTCCCAAGAACCGATTGAGTCTGCTGGCAAGCTGTTGAGCCAATGCCGGGCCGGTCCTTTAAGTTTGAGCAGGAGGTATTTGATGGCGTGTAGATCATCACCGCGTGCCATGTGGATGTGAAGAAGATAATCCTCGATCCATACCGTCGGATCTGTTGTGCGATGGTATGATTCGATGTTTACGGGTTTGAAACCCTCTGGGATTTTATGATCCATTACTTCATTCGTGAAGCATAGCGGGTGTGCGGTGCCTCTGTACTGGGCTATATCACAATGCAGCTCGGAAGAGCTATGTCTGTTGTGTTTGGCCCGGCCGGATTTGTTGTATCCGGAGTGAAGATCATTGTCACATGCCGTAGGGCGCCTGCGCGATCCGTAGATCGATCTTGTTTGTCTTGCCTTATCCTCCAGTATGTCTTGCAGGTCGGGCGCATTTTCCCGTGCCTTAGTTGAGCGGCATCGGGGCATGGCTTGGGTGGAGGGCCGAGAGGCCTCTCTGTCGCGGCCGCGAGGTGGCCGGTCTGCCATGTCATGCGCTAGTGATGTAGGTGCTTCCTCCTCATATCGGGGTAGCGGCCTGCGCTTCGGGTTACTCTTCGAGGGGCGTTCGAGTTCATACTCTTCGGCCGTAAGGACTTCAGTCCATCTGTCAGCTAGCAAATCTTAGGCAGCTCTAAGCTGTTGCTGCTTTTTCTTGAGGCTGCTTGCCGTGGCTAAAAGCCCGCGTTTAAAATGCTCTTGTTCGGCGGGGTCTGATGGTATGACGAATTCGTCGTCATCGAGGCTTGCCTCATCTTCGGAGGGAGGCGTATAGTTATCATCCTCGACCTCTCGGTCTGCTGCTCTCTCATGAGGGCTGGCTGCTCCATCTTCCTGTGCCGAATCTTGCTGAGGTGGGTGTTCTTCGGCGCTATCCGGGGTAGTATTATCTCCCGTGCCGGAATCACCGTTTTTGCTTTGGCGCGATTTAGAGCGGCGCCGCTGACGCCGGCTCTTTGGCTGTTTCTTGGGGGCGTCATCCCCCACTATTCCATCACCATCTCCATCTTTTGGAGTATCCACCATATATATGTCATATGATGAGGTGGCCTTCTAGTGCCCTACAGGTGCTGGTTCCAGTTCGTCTCCTACATCGTCGTCCATGCCGTCGATGTCTTCGGAGCCGAAGTCAAGCATGTCGGTTAGATCATCGACAGTGGCTACAAAGTGGGTGGTGGGTGGGCTTTGAATTTCCTCATCGTCCGTATTCCACCCTCGCTGACCGTAGTCCGGCCAGGGCTCTCCTGATAAAGAGAGAGACTTAAGAGAATCCAGGATGTCACCAAAAGGCGAATGCTAAAAGATGTCTGCGGCGGTGAACTCCATTATCGGCGCCCAATCGGATTCAATTGGCAGGGGTGCGGGTGGTTCAGAGTCCGGGAAGGAGTCCAGATCCTCGGAGTCACGGGCCGTGCAGAGTGCGGGGCTGGAGTTCGGCTCGATCGCCTCTGAGATTGCAGCCCCTGAGGCAGCATCCAACCGCTGATCCTTGATTGGCGTAGTAGGCTCCGAATCGATGGTCGGAACCGGTGCATGTGCGGCCTCCAAAGCGCTGTTCGGCGGCAGAGCTAAATCATGCCCATCGAGACATTGCAGCGCGCTTGGCTGTGGCTCGAATCCGTCGAAGATCAAGTCCCCGCGGATGTCGGCTGTGTAGTTTAGGCTTCCAAACCTGACCTGATGGCCAGGGGCATAGCTTTCGATCTTCTCAAGGTGGCCGAGCGAATTGGCCCGCTGAGCGAAGCTGCCGAAGACGAAGATCTGTCCGGGGAGAAAAGTCTCACCCTGGACCGCATCGTTGTTGATGATCAAAGGAGCCATCGGTCCTAAAGGCGACAACACAGAGGAACTCTCAATGAAAGCACCAATGTCGGTGTCAAAACCGGCGGATCTCGGGTCGGGGGTCCCGAACTGTGCGTCTAGGCCGGATGGTAACAGGAGGCAGGGAACACGATGTTTTACCCAGGTTCGGGCCCTCTCGATGGAGGTAAAACCCTACGTCCTGCTTGATTAATATTGTTGATATGGGTAGTACAAGAGTAGATCTACCACGAGATCAAGGAGGCTAAACCCTAGAAGCTAGCCTATGGTATGATTGTTGTGTATGGAGTTGATGAAGTCGTCCTACGGACTAAAACCCTCCGGTTTATATAGACACCGGATAGGGTTAGGGTTACATAGAGTCGGTTACAATGGTGGGAGATCTTGAATATCCGCATCGCCAAGCTTTCCTTCCACGCCAAGGAAAGTCCCACCCGGACACGGGACGAAGTCTTTAATCTTGTATCTTCATAGTCCAGGAGTCCGGCTGAAGGTATAGTCCGGCTACCCGAACACCCCCTAATCCAGGACTCCCTCAAAGACGGAAACTGATATGTCCAAATATGCTAATCTTTCTACCCAGGATCTTCATTCCGGATTTTTGAACCGGCTTTATACAAGCCGTGACAATGAGGCTGACTTGGTAAATCTGATGAAGGAACGTTATGAGGTAAGCATTTTCCTCCTTATCTTTGTATTTTCACTGCTTTGTATCCTGTAACCCCCAAGGGTCAGTTTAGTTTGTAAAAACAAACCGGGACTTTGAATTTCCAAACTGCACATTGTTGACTTTAAAGTTTTTTGAACAAACACACATTAGCCCCCAAGTGCCAGGATTGAAACTTGTATGAATCCTTGGGACTTTGAATAAGCAGTAAGAAAGATGCAATCCGCATTAGCCCCCAAGTGCCAGGATTGAAACTTGTATGAATCCTTGGGACTTTGAATAAGCAGTAAGAAAGAAGAAATCCGCATTAGCCCCCAAGTGCAAGTGTAGAACCAGTTGTATGCTTGGGACTTTTGATAAAATATTGAAATGCTCCTCTTGATTTTGGCAGGCTAACATAAACCATCAACGGACGCAGATTGCTGATCTTCAAGAGAGTATCAAATCTCATCAAGAAGAATCTTCCAAAGCCAAAGATGAACTTCGAGCCGCTTTAACTTCCATAGAACGTCTGAAGGAAGAATTCAAGACAGAACGCACCAACTGGGACACTGAGAATGGTACATTGCTGAAACGGGCTGAAGATGCCCAATCTGCTCTTAAACCGGTGGCAGAAGAGCTTTCTAGGTTAAAGCGTCAAGTGAACGCCATGACCTCCGCAGTATTTGGTAAGTACTCTTAGCAAGGTATCTGAAATATCCATCTTGTAAGACACCGGTTTGAAATATGAAATTCTTAAACCGTTGCAGGTAGCCGCATTACTCATCTAGGCTCAGATGTACGGATGAAGCTGAAAGCAGCGTATACTCTTGTGGAACAACTATACACCGGTGCTCAACGGGTTATCTGCGCATCATCCTATGACAATCCGGCCCCAACACTGATCAAGGACACTCTGACAAGGCTATCCATGGAACCAGCACAGCTTGAAGAGGTGAAGCGATCTACTGCCAGGGCCGGCGATTTGTTGGCACTTACCCGACCCAAAGCATGGATAGCTGACTTGGATCCGGTTGACCTTGCCAAAGGCTTTGTAAGCACACAAGAAAACGGGACAGATTTTGATGATGTAGCCCTTAAAAGAGTGACAAGGGAAATGCGTCCTCTGGCGAGTCAGCTGGCAGAAGATGCTAACTTGACTGTCCACCGGTCTTATTATGATGCCAACAACAAACAGGTTAACTCTGTCATCCCGGAGGCGCAAAATCTTATTCCAGGAATCCGTAAGCACACTTATGCCCCTGACATTGATCCGTCAGAACTTATCAGTGAAGAAGCTATCTTTCAGGCCTTAACCCGGATTGACTGGACCACTACAAACTTCCAGCCGCTAGGTGGGGAGGAGGAGGCTAAGCCGACACCAGATGATCCATGAACTTCACATCAACATGGTAATGAAACTTGATCCGGCAATCATAGTGATGCCCGATGAACCTTGTTCTGCTGGAACACCATATTTTGGGACTTCAAGCGCCTTGTAATAGGCTAGTAAAAATACTTTGATCCGTTGCCATCGTGCCATGGGATACACTTTGCGTTGATTTGTCATGAGAATTTCAGTACTGGCTTATGTATTTTGACAACATTATGCAATCCCTGTGTCTGCATAAGGAAAATCTGTCTAGGCGGTTTACCACCGGACGGGTCAAAATACCCAACACAACTTGGTAAGCAACTACGGTTGCAGCAATAATAAATCATACCTGTGGTATAAAACATCGCTGTCGGTTTACCAATTGTGATTTGAAGAAGGGTGAAAACCCAACCTCCACCGTGCCATGTTGGCATATATAGGATATAGAGCCGGGTTGTGACGAACACCGGCCGTTTGCTAGAGACAGTGTCAAAGCCAGACCGGTTTTGAAGGATGCCGGGTTACCTTTAATTGTATACCTTAACAGAAGATCCGTAAGCCATACCGGGTTAAAAAACTCCGGTTTAACATAGACCTTACGAAAAACAAAAACTTGTGCCGGGTTAAGAAACACCGGAGTGATGATTTATAGTCTGGCCGGGTCAATAGACGCCAGTGTACCTTAAAACCATATCAAAGGAGAAGAAACTTTGACAAAAAAATAAACACTTGTAGTCGAGGCTTTTCAAGGGCTGCCAGGCCCAAATCGAGGCTTTTCATGGCCTGCCAGGCCACTGAGTTAAACCATTTTGAAAAAGCCTTTAAGATGGCCCTCCAACTAACCAATCATCGTTTTAACTTTGACAAGTTCAGGGTCTCAATGAGAGTAACTATCAAACGTTCGACGGGTCGTGCCAGGATTACCTGGATAGGAGTGGCTTACTTGATGAAGGCAGGTTAACCCGGGGTTTTAGGTGAATACACCAGGCTTCCAAGCCATGGGTCGATACCCAGCTACAAGGGTCCTTTCAAACTCTTTGGTATTTGACACAAAGAGCCCCCAAGTAACTTTGTGAGCTGTGCTCAATGGGTGCCTATGTTTGAGTTGTGTGTAGCAACAAGACTCTCTTTGGCCCCTTGGGTGTGAAGCTCCCAAGCTTTGTTGTGGCATGATAGCCAGATTAATGGGCAAGACTCCGCTTTGTAAGCAAAAGCTCCCATGTGATATATTTCTGAGCTGTGCTCGCCGAGTGCCTATGTTTGAGTTGTGCATAGCAACAAACTCTCTTTGGCCCCTTGGGTGTGAAGCTCCCCAGCTAGATGGTGGCATGGTAGCAGGGCTAACAGGTAGTACTTTGCATTTTTAGCTGAAGCCCCCAAGTTAACAGATATTTGAAGAAAAACGACGGAGATCCTGCTTGATAACAAGGATGCCGGTTTATTATATTAATCATAATATATACATTGTTGAAATATGTACATACGAAAAGCCTGCGGCTTCAAGTGTAATAAGGCCGTAGGAGAGCTATGTTCCATGGCCGCCGGGTCTCCTCCTTAGAGCTACGTGAGTCTTCTCGAACGTCAATGAGGTAGTATGATCCGTTGTGCAGATGTTTGCTTACCACAAAGGGCCCTTCCCAAGGGTGGGGATAACTTGTGCATATCAGTCTGCTCTTGAATGAGCCGAAGTACCAAATCGCCTTCTTGAAAGGTTCTTGTCTTAACTCGGTGGCTGTGATAATGCCGCAGGTCTTGTTGATAAACCGCCGACCGAGCCAAAGCCATGTCTCATTTTTCATCTAACAGGTCCAGCGCTTCTTGGCGTGCTTGCTCGTTGTCCGCTTCAACATAATTCGTGACCCGAGGCGAGTCGTGATGAATATCACTTGGGAGGACAGCCTCAGCCCCATAGACCATGAAAAAGGGTGTATATCCCGTAGATCGGTTTGGGGTGGTATTTATGCTCCATAACACAGATGGTAATTCTTCCACCCAACAACCCGGCGTCCGCTTCAAAGGGACCATGAGCCGAGGTTTGATACCCTTCAGAATTTATTGATTCGTCCTCTCAGCTTGACCATTAGACTGGGGGTGAGCCACGGATGCTACATCAAGCCGGATGTGCTCTCGTTGGCAGAACTCCTCCATCTCACCTTTAGAAAGGTTCGTGCCATTATCTGTGATGATGCTATGTGGAAAGCCGAAACGGAAAATAATCTTTTTGAGAAATTGAACCGCCGTGGCTGCATCACATTTACTGACGGGCTCCGCTTCAACCCATTTGGTGAACTTGTCAACCGCCACCAACAGGTGGGTCTTCTTGTCCTGAGAGCGCTTAAAGGGTCCAACCATATCAAGCCCCCAAGTATCAAATGGCCAAGTGATGGGGATCATGCGTAACTCCTGAGCAGGAACATGAGCTCGACATGAAAATTTCTGGTAAGCGTCACACCGCTTTACCAAGTCTTCCGCATCAGAATGAGCTGTCAACCAGTAGAACCCGTGCCGGAAAGCTTTAGCAACCAAGGACTTTGAGCCGGCATGGTGTCCGCAATCCCCTTCATGGATTTCCCATAGAATCTCTTGTCCTTCTTCAGGAGAAACACAGCGTTGGAATACGCCTGAAACGCTAGAACGGTGCAATTCGCCATTGTGAACAACCATAGACTTGGACCGCCGGACTATCTGTTTGGCGAAATGTTCGTCTTCTGGTAATTCGCCCTGGTTCTGATACACAAAATACGGAACCGTCCAATCCGGAGTGGCATGTAAAACCGATACCAACTGTGCCTCCGGATCAGGAATAGCTAAATCCTCCTCTGTAGGCAATTTTACAGATGGGTTATGCAAGATATCTAGAAAGGTATTGGGTGGTACCGGTTTACGCTGAGATCCCAGCCGGCTTAGAGCATCTGCTGCTTCATTCTTGCGCCGGTCGATGTGCTCCACCTGATAACCCTTAAAGTGACCTGCCACAATATCCACCTCACGCCTATAAGCCGCCATGAGTGGGTCCTTAGAATCCCAAGTACCAGAAACTTGCTGAGCCACCAGATCAGAATCTCCGAAGCATCGGACCCAGCTTAAGTTCATCTCCTTTGCTATAGAAAGACCGTGGAGCATGGCCTCGTACTTCACTGCATTGTTAGTACAAGGAAACATTAAGCAGAGAACATAACAAATCTTATCTCATCGAGGGGAAGTGAGGACAACCCCAGCCCCCGAGCCTTCCAGCTGCCTGGATCCATCAAAGTGAATGGTCCAGTATGTATTATCTGGTTTGTCCTCTGGTGCCTGTAAATCGGTCCAGTCATTGATGAAGTCCACAAGCGCCTGAGATTTGATGGCTGTTCGGGGCGTATAGTTCAAACAGTGGGGACCAAGCTCGATTGCCCACTTCGCAACCCAGCCAGTTGCCTCTCTATTCTGGATTATTTCGCACAAGGGAGCAGAGCTGACCACTGTGATAGGATGGCCTTGAAAATATTGCTTGAGTTTCCTACTTGCCATAAAAACTCCATACACCAGCTTCTGCCAATGCGGATATCTTTGCTTTGATTCGATCAGGACCTCACTGATATAATAAACTGGTCGTTGAACTGGATATTCTTTTCCGGCCTCCTTACGCTCAACCACAATCGCCACACTGACCGCCCGGGAGTTGGCAGCCACGTACAACAATAGAGGCTCATTATCAACTGGAGCAGCAAGGACTGGCGGTTCAGCTAACTGCCGCTTCAATTCCTCGAATGCCGCATTGGCGGCGTCAGTCCAGACGAATTTATCCGTTTTCTTCAACATCTGATACAGGGGAATCGCCTTCTCTCCCAAACGGCTGATAAATCGGCTGAGAGCTACAATCCATCCCGCCAGACGCTGAACATTATTGATGCACGCCGGTTTAGCCAAGGATGTGATTGCTTTGATCTTTTACGGATTTGCCCCAATGCCTCTGTTAGATACAAGAAAACCCAAGAGTTTGCCTGCCGGAACACCAAAAACGCATTTTTCCGGGTTGAGCATCATCTTGTAAACCCGAAGATTGTCGAACGTCTCCTTGAGATCATTTATCAGGGTTTCCTGCTTCCTGGATTTCACCACAATATCATCCACATAGGCAGGAACATTACGCCCGATCTGTTTGTGAAGACAATTTTGCACACAATGCTGGTAGGTTGCTTGGGCACTCTTGAGCCCAAAAGGCAAAGAAACATAGCAGAAGGCTCCAAAGGGAGTGATGAAGGCTGTCTTCTCCTGGTCCTTAACTGCCATCTTAATCTGATGATAACCTGAATAAGCATCCAAAAAACTCAGGCGCTCACAACCCGCCGTTGCATCAATGATCTGATCAACACGCGGGAGAGCAAAAGGATCTGCCGGGCAAGCTTTATTCAAATCAGTGTAGTCCACACACATACGCCAAGTGCCATTTTTCTTAAGAACAAGCACCGGATTAGCCAACCATTCGGGATGAAACACTTCGACAATAAACCCAGCTACCAGTAGCCAGGCTACCTCTTCGCCCATGGCCTTGCATCTTTCTTCGTTAAAGCGGCAAAGGTACTGCTTGACCGGTTTAAACTTAGGATCAATATTTAGAGTGTGCTCAGTGAGTTCCCTCGGTACACCTGGCATGTCAGAAGGTTTCCATGCAAAGATGTCCCGGTTCTCACGGATGAACTCGATGAGTGCGCTTTCCTATTTCGGATCCAGATTTGTACTGATACTAAACTGCTTGGATGAATCACCAGGGATGAAGTCAACAAGTTTAGTCTCATTAGCCGGTTTGAACATCAGGGCCGGGTCATGCTCCGTCGTAGGTTTCTTCAGAGGGGTCATGTCCGCCGGATCAACATTGTCCTTATAGAATTTCAGCTCCTCTGTGGCACAAACCGATTCAGCATAGGCCGCTTCACCTTCCTCGCAATCCAAGGCAATCTTTTGAATCCCATGTACTATGATCGTCCCCTTATAACCCGGCATTTTGAGCTGTAGATAGACATAACAGGGTCTCGCCATGAATTTCGTGTAAGCCGGCCATCCAAATAGCACGTGATATGGACTCTGGATTTTCACCACCTCAAAGGTCAAAGTCTCAGACCTGGAATCAAGCTCATCTCCAAACACGACTTCCAAAGCAATCTTCCCTACAGGGTATGCCAATTTACCTGGTATTACACCATGAAAAATAGTGTTTGACGGTTTAAGATTCTTATCTGTCAACCCCATGCGACGGAAAGTCTTATAGTACAGAATGTTGATACTGCTCCCTCCATCCATCAGAACCTTGGTAAACTTATAGCCCCCTACCTGAGGTGCTACCACCAAGGCTAGTTGGCCCGGATTTTCAACCCGGGGCGGACGATCCTCTCTGCTCCACACAATAGGCTGCTCCGACCATCATAGATAATGTGGTACGGCCGGTTCAACAGTATTGACTGCCCTCTTGTGAAGTTTCTGATCCCGCTTGCACAGGCTAGTAGTGAACACATGGTACTGTCCGCTGTTCAACTGCTTGGGGTGATTCTGGTAACCTGACTGTTGCTGATTCCCTTGCTTATTCTGCTGGTTATTACCATGGTTGTTCTAATGGCCCTGGTTGTTCTGAAATCCAGAGCTTGAACCGCCGCCCCTGTGGAAACCTGGGCCTGAACCGCCCGGTGGATCCTGATCGTACCGGTATAGATCAGAATTTTTGAACTCCTTCATTATGTGACAATCCTTCCAAAGATGTGTGGAAGGGACCTCCTTGGTTCCATGCTTCGGGTAGGGTTGGTTTAACAAACACTCCAGATTCATCCCTCCACCGCGCTGGGGCGGTTTACCTTTTCGATGCTGCATATTTGTATTAGCCACTAAATCTGAATTATCCGCTTTACGCTTACTGTTATTCCCATGGCCTCCTTGGTTGTGGTGCTGCCCTTTTGCACCACCGTTCTTCTTTCCTTTCTCCGGTTTGTCATCCTCTGAATCCGGCCATGAGTGTTGACATGTCGTTGCAGTGACGTTTGAGCCTTCCCAACTTCTGTTTCAATGGCTTGAAGCGGCAATTGCCCTCTAACGTTAACACTGCGGTGTCTGCATTGATACGATTTGACGAATGCAAAATCACCGAAACCCGTTTGACCCAATGGGTCGTGGATTCTCCTTCCTCTTGGACACAAGCGGCCAGATCTACAATTGACATCGGCTGCTTGCACGTATCCTTGAAGTTCTGGATAAACCGGCGCTTTAATTCGGCCCATGAATCGATAGAGTTGATCGGCAAGCTCTTCAACCAAGTGCGAGCTGTTCCTTACAACATCATGGTGAAATATTTAGCACATACCACCTCATCCACATCTAACATCTCCATTGCCATCTCATAGCTCTCTACCCACGCCTCAAGCTGCAAATCGGCGGTGTAATTTGGTACCTTACGAGGTCCCTTGAAATCCTTGGGCAACCGCACGTTACGCAATGCAGGAGTTAAACATGGTACCCCCAGGGAACTGAACATTATCCCTAGCTCCACGAATGAAGTGGGGTGAACCAGAGTATGTTGTCGTGCTTCATGTCGAGCTGTCAACTCGGCCTCTCGTCGTGCGCAGCCGTGGTCCACAACATCTTGCGCATTAGCACCTCCCTCAGCCGGTTTGTTCCCCTGTGGAAAATTTCGGTGGCGTGCGCTACTGGACACGGCCGGTTCGTCTCCCACGTGTCTGCTATAACTCCGGCTTGGACGGGGAGTGGAATGAATCCTCTCACGCCTGTGTGAATATGCTTGCTGTTGATTCAGTGTTGTCTGAAGGAGATCCCTAGCTCGATGCGCTTCCACTGCAACTGGTGATTCGCCGTCGGTTGGGAAGGCCGCCAGGCATGAAGTGGCAGCCACAATATTATCCAACGGGTTGGAATAATGCCCGGGCGGCATTGATGGTATTATTCCAACACGTTGGATAATATTGTGGCTGCCGGATGTTCCGGGCGGCATTGATGGTATTATTCCAACCTGTTGTTCGGAGTCCCGGATGAGATCCCAGACGTCACGAGGAGTTCCGGAATGGTCCGGAGGTAAAGATTTATATATGGGAAGTCCTTTTTTGGTCACCGGAAAAGTTTCAGGTTTTACCGGTAACGTACCGGGACCACCGGGAGGGTCCCGGGGGTCCACTAAGTGGGGCCACAGGCCCCGGAGGTCTGCATGGGCCAAGTGTAGGAGGGGACCAACCCCAGGTGGGCTGGTGCGCCCCCCCCCCACCAAGGCCCAAGACGCAAGGAAGAGGGGAAGGGCGCAAACCCTAGGGAAGATGGGCCCTAAGGCCCACCCTGGTGCGCCTCCCCCTCTCCCCTCCCCTTGGCCGCCCCTAGATGGGATCTAGGGGGCTGCCGCCACCCCTAGGGAGGGAACCCTAGGTGGGGGCGCAGCCCCTCCCCTCCCCCTATATATAGTTGAGGTTTGGGCTGCCCAATACACATGAGTTCCTCTCCCTGTTGGTGCAGCCCTACCTCTCTTTCTCCTCATATCTTGCGGTGCTTGGCGAAGCCCTGCTGGAGTACCACGCTCCTCCACCACCACCACGCCGTCGTGCTGCTACTGGATGGAGTCTTCCTCAACCTCTCCCTCTCTCCTTGCTGGATCAAGGCATGGGAGACGTCACCGGGATGTACGTGTGTTGAACGCAGAGGTGCCGTCCGTTCGGCACTAGGATCTCTGGTGATTTGGATCACGACGAGTACGACTCCTTCAACCCCGTTCTCTTGAACGCTTCCGCTTAGCGATCTACAAGGGTATGTAGATGCACTCTCCTTCCCTTCGTTGCTGGTTTCTCCATAGATAGATCTTGGTGACACGTAGGAAAATTTTGAATTTCGGCTACGTTCCCCAACAACCCCATCCCGCGTTGTCGATGTAGAGCTTGCCACGGCGACTCTTCGTCATCCGGCCCACAGCGTATCCCTTAAGTCCATCGAAGCTGCCCTTCAAGAACTCAAAACCATCGTGCGATAGCCCCACGGTGGGCGCTAACTGTCGTGGAATTATCACAGCAGATGTGCTCATGAAAGGACTCAGTCACGGAGCCATCGCTGCGGGTTAGCTTGAAGGGGTTAACCGGACAAGGAGACACTAGAGTTTTATACTAGTTCGGCCCCTTCGATGAAGGTAAAAGCCTACGTCTAGTTGTGATTGGTATTGCTGGGGTTTCGAAGGCCAGGGAGCGAATCCGCTTTATCTGGCTTTGAGTTGTTGTTCTCTATCCCTGAACCGCCGCTGGGTCACCCCTTTATATACTCAGGAGGACCTCGATCGGTCTACAGAGTCCCGAGGCTGGCTCATACAAGTGTCTGCCTCGGTCTCTTCTTTCTTATCTTACAATGCAAGTTTATACAATCATGGCGGTTTACTATCATGGGCCCTAAACCGCCCGTGGGATCTGGGCCTCTAAGCTTCATCCGTAAAGCGCCATCTTCTGGGTTTCCTTGGGCTTCAGTATAGTTGAAGGTGAACTGGCCCCTCCTGGGCGGTTTACCCTCAGTGGTTATATCCTCAACACCGATGACAAAGGGAACAACGTATGTTGTTATGCGGTCTGACCGATAAAGATCTTCGTAGAATATGTGGGAGCCAATATGAGCATCCAGGCTCCACTATTGGTTGTTGACCGGAGACGTGTCTCGGTCATGTCTACATTGTTCACGAACCCGTAGGGTCCGCACGCTTAAGGTTTCGATGAGAGTTATATTATGAGTTTATGAGTTTTGATGTACCGAAGGAGTTCGGAGTCCCGGATGAGATTGGGGACATGACGAGGAGTCTCGAAATGGTCGAGACATAAAGATTTATATATTGGAAGCCTATGTTTGGACATCGGAAGTGTTCCGGGTGAAATCGTCATTTTACCGGAGTACCGGGAGGTTACCGGAACCCCCCCCCCCCGGTAACCTAATGGGCCTTAATGGGCCTAGTGGAGGAAGAGGAGAGGAAGCCTAGGGGCTGCTGCGCGCCCCCCCCCTCCAAGTCCGAATTGGACAAGGAGGGGGGGGCGGCGCCCCCCTTTCCTTTCTCCCCTCTCCTCCTTCCCCCCAAGTCCTAATCCAACTAGGGGAAGGTGGGGAGTGCTACTCCCGGTAGGAGTAGGACTCCTCCGGCGCGCCTCCTCCTAGGGCCCGCCGCACCCCCCCCCCCTTTGCTCCTTTATATACGGGGGCAGGGGGCACCTCTAGACACACAAGTTGATCTTCATGATTGGTCTCTTAGCCGTGTGCGGTGCCCCCCTCCACCATATTCCACCTCGGTCATATCGTAGCGGTGCTTAGGCGAAGCCCTGCGTCGGTAGCAACATCATCACCGTCACCACGCCGTTGTGCTGAAGGAACTCTCCCGTGCAGCTCTGGATCAGAGTTCGTGGGACGTCATCGAGCTGAACGTGTGGTGAACTCGGAGGTGCCGTGCGTTCGGTACTTGGATCAGTCAGATCGTGAAGACGTACGACTACATCAACCGCGTTGTGCTAACGCTTCCGCTTTCGGTCTACGAGGGTACGTAGACAACACTCTCCCCTCTCGTTGCTATGCATCACCATGATCTTGCGTGTGCTTAGGAAAATTTTGAAATTACTACGTTCCCCAACAGTGGCATCTGAGCCTAGGTTTTTTGTGTTGATGTTATTTGCACGAGTAGAACACAAGTGAGTTGTGGGCGATATAAGTCATACTGCTTACCAGCATGTCATATTTTGGTTCGGCGGTATTGTTGGATGAAGTGGCCCGGACCGACATTACGCGTACGCTTACACGAGACTGGTTCTACCGACGTGCTTTGCACACAGGTGGAAGGCGGGTGTCAGTTTCTCCAACTTTAGTTGAACCGAGTGTGGCTACGCCCGATCCTTGCAAAGGTTAAAACAACACCAACTTGACAAACTATCGTTGTGGTTTTGATGCGTAGGTAAGAACGGTTCTTGCTAAGCCCAGTAGCAGCCACTTAAAACTTGCAACAACAAAGTAGAGGACGTCTAACTTGTTTTTGCAGGGCATGTTGTGATGTGATATGGTCAAGACGTGATGAGATATAAGTTGTTGTATGAGATGATCATGTTTTGTTGAAGTTATCGGCAACTGGCAAAATCCTTATGGTTGTCTCTCTATTGCATAAGATGCAAGTGCCCAATAATTGCTTTACTTTATCGCTATGCGATAGCAATAGTTGCAAGAGCAATTGTTGGCGAGACGACCATGTGACGAGACATTAATATAGATCAAGATGATGGAGCTCATGGTGTCATGCCGGTGACAATATAGATCATGACAGTACTTTGGAGATGGAGATCAAAGGCGCAAGATGATGATGGCCATATCATGTCACATATTTTAATTGCATATGATGTTTATCTTTTATACATCTTATTTTTGCTTAGTTTGACGGTAGCATTTTAAGATGATCTCTCACTAATTATCAAGAAGTGTTCTCCCTGAGTATGCACCGTTGCGAAAGTTCTTCGTGCTAAGACATCAGGTAATGATCGGACATGGTTTAGTTGATTTGGATCACGTGATCACTTAGATGACTAGAGAGATGTCTGTCTAAGTGGGAGTTCTTAAGTAATATGATTAATTGAACTTAAATTTATCATGAACTTAGTCATGGTAGTATTTTGCAAATCATGTTGTAGATCAATAGCCCACGTTGTTGCTTCCCTGTGTTTATTTTGATATGTTCCTAGAGAAAATTGTGTTGAAAGATGTTAGTAGCAATGATGCGGATTGGATCCGTGATCTAAGGTTTATCCTAATTGCTGCACAGAAGAATTATGTCCTTGATGCACCGCTAGGTGATAGACCTATTGTAGGAGTAGAGGCAGATGTTATGAACGTTTGGCTAGCTCAATATGATGACAACTTGATAGTTTAGTGCACCATGCTTAACGGCTTAGAATTGGGACTTCAAAGACGTTTTGAACGTCATGGACCATATGAGATGTTCCAGGAGTTGAAGTTAATATTTCAAGCAAATACCCGAGTTGAGAGATATGAAGTTTCCAACAAGTTCTATAGCTAAAAGATGGAGGAGAATCGTTTAACTAGTGAGCATGTGCTCAGATTGTCTGGGTACTACAATCGCTTGAATCAAGTGGGAGTTAATCTTCCAGATAAGATAGTGATTGACAGAATTCTCTAGTCAGCATCACCAAGTTAGTAGAACTTCGTGATGAACTATAGTATGCAAGGGATGATGAAAACGACTCCCGAGCTTTTCATGATGATGAAATCAATGAAGGTAGAAAGCAAGAAAGAGCATCAAGTGTTGATGGTTGACAAGACCACTAGTTTCAAGAAAAGGGCAAAGGGAAGAAGGGGAACTTCAAGAAGAATGGCAAACAAGTTGCTGCTCAAGTGAAGAAGCCCAAGTCTGGTCCTAAGCCTGAGACTAAGTGCTTCTACTGCAAAGGGACTGGTCACTAGAAGCGGAACTACCCCAAGTATTTGGTGGATAAGAAGGATGGCAAAGTGAACAAAGGTATATTTGATATACAGATTATTGATGTGTATTTTACTATTGTTCGTAGCAACCCCTCGGTAATTGATACTGGTTCAGTATGGTTCCAAGTAGTTTTGATGCATGATATAGGCTCTAGGCACTTGTGGGAGTAGTTGCTATCAGTTTTATTGAAGTTGGTTCACTTTTGTTTGAAGTTACTAAAAATTTCAGAATTCTTCAGAATATTATGACGAGATTCTTGAGGGGCTCATCGAGCCAAAGCTCGAAGGAAAAGGCACTGAAGCCTAAGTATAATTTGCCGCGCACCACGGAGATTCGGGCATGTGAATGGCCTTCTGAAGATTTCTTGAGAGCAGCCGGTATCTATGAAGTTTTTCATGAATTGGCTCACAATGCAGGCCTCACCGCTTTCCTCCACGACCAATGCGATCAGTATCTCTTACTCACAAATACCTTTGTGCAAAACTTTCATTTTCATTCTAGGAACTCACCACCTATGGTGGAGTTTCATTTATATGATGAGCATATTGAGATGTCACTTTATGATTTCTGTCGAATTTGTTTAGTCCCTTTTGAGGGAAAGACAGAAGAACCACATCATGATGACATGGAGGGATTTATTAATAATATCACTGTAGGAGAAACCAGGAAGGTTTCCGATGCATGAATCACTAGCATACATTTTCCTGTTTTACTTTACTTTGCATTATTTGCTAGTCGTTGTTTAATTGGATGCGGAAACTGTGGAAACCTTAGTATCCCTGATATAATTATTCTACTCCAAGGTTTATACAGTGATAACACTTTTAGTATGGGCGGTATTATTGCTAGACGGTTAAATATGAACCGTACTAAGGGCCCCATCTTTGGAGGCATCTATGCTACACGCCTAGCTGCACATTTTAACATACCTATTAGGCATGCTGAGAAGGAAGAAAAGGTCCTGCCCCATGTTTATCTAGATCATAAAAGTATGGTGGCACATGATTTTATTGTTAAATATCAATTGTTCTTTAATAAACATCATCCTAAGACTATTACCTTGCCTGCTCCTTCTTTGTTTGACTTGACTGTAGGCATGTACCTTGTTCTGTTGACGGCTATTCACGCCTACCGGAACCCTGCACCAGCCGAGGAGCCAGAACCGGAACCACAATTTGATCCTTCACGGCAGTCCAACTATCAGTGTGATCCGGAGATGATTGCCAGCCAGTGGCAATCGGAGCCTTCTTCTTCCTCATCACAGTACGACCCCAACAACTATTATTATGGATATCCGCCAGGCCAGCTGTGGCCATAGACCAACTTAGGCCAAAAGCCTAAGCTTGGGGGATATGTATATCTCACCGACATTACATTTATGCTCACACACACTCATTGCTAGATGTCGGTGCTCATAGTTTTTCATTGTATCATCCATGCTAGTTTATTTCCTTTTATGCTTTCTTCTTGTGTGTTTAATAAACCATAAGAAAAACCAAAAATTTAGTTGTAGTTTATTTTTCTGCTGTAGTAGTAGTAATTAAAAAGAAAACCCAAAAATATTTCCCGTTCTTCTTTTGCTTGTTGGGAGCTTTCCCGTGTAAATAGTTTTATTCCTTTTCTTTTCTTTGGGGGTCAGTAGGAGAAGACCATAATTAAATTGGTGAAGTGGCTCTTATATGCATTATTGTTGAATTAACCAAAGATCCCGTATTGCCTTGTCTTCTCCTGTTTATTGAATGCTCGCAGATTCCAGCTTAGTCCAATGCACGTACACTCTTATTATTATTCACACCATTCGGTCGTGCAAGTGAAAGGCAATTATGACGATATATGATGGACTGAGATGAGGAAAGCTGGTATGAATTCGACCTCTTTTGTTTTTGTAAATATGATGAGTCCCTCGTTCTTGATTCAGTTTATTATGAATAAACATGTTTGCAATGACAATTAGAGATCGTAGTTGCTTGTGTCATGCTTGATTAGCTATGAGTTATAATGATTTACGTTGTGTGCCAACATGCTATTGAGATGGTTATGATGTGGTATGATGGGGTGGTATCCTCCTTTGCATGATTTAAGTGACTTGACTTGGCACATGTTAACGCATGTAGTTGAAACAAATCAACATAGCCTTCACGATATTTATGTTCATGGTGGATTATATCCTACTCATGCTTGCATCCAATGTTTATTAATTTTAATGCATGTACATGGCTGTTGTCGCTCTCTAGTTGGTCGCTTCCCAGTATTTTGCTAGCCTTCACCTGTACTAAGCGAGAATACTGCTTGTGCATCCAATCCCTTAAACCCCAAAGTTATTCCAGATGAGTCCACTATACCTTCCTATATGCAGTATCTACCTGCCGTTCCAAGTAAATTTGTATGTGTCAAACTCTAAACCTTCAAATAAACATTCTGTTTTGTATGCTCGAATAGCTCATGTATCAACAAAGGCTGTCCTTATCTTCTGTGTTAGGCGGGTTATTCTCAAGAGGAGTGGACTCCGCTCCTCACTCACGAGAAAATGGCTGGTCACCGGGATGCCCATTCCCATGCTATATGCGAACTAAATCAAAATTAATTGCAAACAAAACTCCCCCTATGACCTGATGTATGTTGGAGGCACTCGTTGTTTCGAGCAAGCCATGGATTGATGTTTGTTGGTGGACGGGGAGTATAAACTTTACCGTTCTGTTTGGGAACCGCCTATAATGTGTTTAGCATGGAAGATAGCGCCATCTCTTAGTTGTTACGTTGACAATGAAAGTATACCACTCAAAATACAATATATCTCTATTTCAAAACTGAGCTCTGGCACATCTACAAATCCCTGCTTCCCTCTGCGAAGGGCCTATCTATTTACTTTTATGTTGAGTCATCACCCTCTTATTAAAAAGCACTAGCTAGAGAGCACAGCTGTCATTTGCATTCATCACTATTAATCTATGTTGGGTGTGACTATGATTGGATCTCTTCTACCATGAATTACAATGTCTAGTCAGTCCTTGATCTTTAAAGGTGCTCTGCATTTATGTTTTGTGGTCTCAGATAGGGCTAGCGAGATACCATCTTGTTATATCATATTATGATTGTTTTGAGAAAGTTTTGTCATCGAAGATTTATTATTATGACTTGCTAGTTGATTATGCTATTGATATGAGTAATTATGAGACCTGAGAATTATTGCAAATGTGGTTAGTTATGATTTAAGCTGAAAACTTGAATGCTGGCTTGACATAGTTACAACAACAAGAGCAAACAGAGTTTGTAAAAAAATTTCTTTCTTTCTTTCAGTTTGTCAACTGAATTGCTTGAGGACAAGCAAGGGTTTAAGCTTGGGGGAGTTGATACGTCTCCGTCGTATCTACTTTTCCAAACATTTTTGCCCTTGTTTTGGACTCTAACTTGTATGATTTGAATGGAACTAACTTGGACTGACGCTGTTTTCAGCAGAATTGCCATGGTGTTGTTTTATGTGTAGAAAACAAATATTCTCGGAATGACCTGAAACTCCATGGAACATCCTAGAAAAAACAATAAAAAATTCTCGCCAAAGATGAAGACCAGGGGGCCCACACCCTTCTCACGAGGGTGGGAGGCGCGCCCCCCCTAGGGCGCGCCCCCTACCTCGTGGGCCCCCTGGAAACCCTCCGATGCCAACTCCAACTCTATATATTCGCTTTCGGAGAGAAAAAAGTAGGAGAGAAGAAATCATCGCATTTTATGATACGGAGCCGCCGCCAAGCCCTAAAACCTCTCGGTAGGGCTGATCTGGAGTCCGTTCGGGGCTCCGCAGAGGGGGATTCGTCACCGTCGTCATCATCAACCATCCTCCATCACCAATTTCATGATGCTCACCGCCGTGCGTGAGTGATTCCATTGTAGGCTTGCTGGACGGTGATGGGTTGGATGAAATTTATCATATAATCGAGTTAGTTTTGTTAGGGTTTGATCCCTAGTATCCAATATGTTCTGAGATTGATGTTGCTATGACTTTGCTATTGTCGGTGTCAAAACCGGCGGATCTCGGGTAGGGGGTCCCGAACTGTGCGTCTAGGCCGGATGGTAACAGGAGGCAGGGAACACGATGTTTTACCCAGGTTCGGGCCCTCTCGATGGAGGTAAAACCCTACGTTCTGCTTGATTAATATTGATGATATGGGTAGTACAAGAGTAGATCTACCACGAGATCAAGGAGGCTAAACCCTAGAAGCTAGCCTATGGTATGATTGTTGTATATGGAGTTGATGAAGTTGTCCTACGGACTAAAACCCTCCGGTTTATATAGACACCGGATAGGGTTAGGGTTACATAGAGTCGGTTACAATGGTAGGAGATCTTGAATATCTGCATCGCCAAGCTTGCCTTCCATGCCAAGGAAAGTCCCATCCAGACACGGGACGAAGTCTTCAATCTTGTATCTTCATAGTCCAGGAGTCTGGCTGAAGGTATAGTCCGGCTACCCAAACACCCCCTAATCCAGGACTCCCTCAGTAGCCCCTGAACTAGGCTTCAATGACAATGAGTCCGACGCGCAAATTGTCTTCGGCATTGCAAGGCGGGTTCCTCCCCAAGTCCTTCATGGAAGATTGTAAACACCAAGAGTAGTGTCCGGCTCTGCAAAATAAGCTTCCACATATTGCCGTAGAGAGAATAATATTGACACAAATCAAATCTGCTGACGTATTCCACAGCGCGTCTACAGCCAAGTCCTTTACTCGAATCGATTTCACTTTTCCACCTCAGTGTGTTTTGCGAGGCAGTTTCCTTGGCACGTCTTGTCAAAGCAGAGATCGTGTGCCCCCCTTTTACGGGATTCTCATCAATATGGACGTGGGTAACTCAATCGTGCCCATTAGCTTGTTTTCTCGATTAAAGGCGAGTCCCAAATGGTTACGGGGAGGGCTCCTGGTATTCAACCTCTTATAAAGAGACCAGGGCCTTACTCCTTTTTTTCAATCTCAAGCAAGTTCGCCCATTGCCTCGAGTTCCAACACCCTAGGCTCTAGATTCCAGGTGCTTCGGACCTTCGACAATGTCCGGTTCTGACCTTCAAGGCCGATGGATGCCCTCCTCCGTCACGGAGGAGGACGTGCTAAAGTTGAGAGAGGCTAAGTTCTTGACCGCCGAAATTTCGCATAGGTTGCCTGCTCAAAGGCAGGCTATCCCCAGTCCCCAGCCCGGCGAGAGCGTAGTGTTCGTGTCTCACTTCCTTCGGGGGTTAGGCTTCCCTATTGACCCCTTTTTGAGGGGACTGCTGTTTTATTATGGGCTGGAATTTCATGACTTAGCTCCGGAGTCCATCCTCCATATCTCCTCGTTTATCGTTGTATGCGAAGCGTTCCTCCGTGTTACCCCTCACTTCGGATTATGGCTCAAGACTTTCAAAGTGGAGCCGAAGATGATCAAGGGACGACACGTAGAGTGCGGAGGCGCTGTTATAAGAAAAAATGCTGATGCTCCATGGCCCGAGGGCTCTTTTCAAGAGGAGCTAGGCTTATGGCAACGAGAGTGGTTTTATATCACCACTCCCCGGAGCACCAAGTGGGTGGCGCTTCCTGCCTTTCACTCGGGTCCCCCACCACGGCTAGCATCATGGGTTAACAGAGGGTTAGATTGGTGTTTATCCAAAGACGTGCCTTTGTTACAGGGCCGCATTAAGGATCTCTTGGGAGGAGGCCTCAGCCTGGTCAAGGTGACGCAGGTCATGCTGATTCGCCGAATATTTCCCGACAAATGTTGCTCCCTTCGCCCGTGGGAGTTTAATCCAGAGGGACCGCGAGCTCTCCAGAATTTCATGGGCGCAACACCCGCGGAGATGTATAAATTGTTCTTTGGATCACAAGAGATGTGTCCGGATTTAACCGAGGACGCATGTCTAAGCTGCAATCGCCCGGATACTCAAGTAAGCTATGGCCTCCTCGAAGGAGGCTGCTCCGAAGGGAGGAACCGACAATTCCTCTCCTGAGGGGAAGAAGAGAGCCGCCTCTGACGACCCGGAAACCATGGCCTGGAAGCAGGGGGAAAAATCCTCGTCAGAGGGTCCGTCGCCGGGGAGTTCCTCGGTCAGACTATGCCCTCAAGGGGATCAGCCCTCCAGCGAGCCGTAACTAGAGAAAGATTTTCCTTTTGAGGGATGAGGGAGATCCTTGATTTATATCTGAGAAGATTAACCGAATTCTTACCTTGTAGCTCAGACCTCCACCCTTCTCTGCAGAGCTCGTCTTCGGGGGATCTTCTTCCGGAGATGATGGAGAGCGGGACGCCTCCCCCTACCGTGCCGCCTAGTGAGGAGGGCAACCTTGAGGTGTCGTCGCGGAGGGTTTCTCCAAATCCGGCAGGGGCGGAAGATAGCTATGTGCCCCCCCCCCCCCCCCCGAGGTTCTCCGTGTCCGGCTTTCGAAAGAGGTCATGGGACAAGTCCGGCACCATCTGGTGCTCGGCCGGAGGAGCTAAAGATTCTGCTGGGGCGAGCTTCTATCTCGGAGGAGCACCATGCATTGATGGGCACAGTGATTGAAAGGATCTCATCCGCAGAGAGTGGATTGCATGAGGGCGTCAAAAGTTTACTGACGGGTTTTGAGGTACATTAGATAATGTACAATTTTATCAGTTGCGCATGAATAAGATGCGCCCTGTGTAGATAGTAGCCCCTGAGACTCTGCGCGTCGTCAAGAAATGACGGCACGCGGAGGATCATAATCCCAGGTCTAAGATGTCGCCTTTGAATGTAGGCGGCAGGGTGTCCGGAATCAAGCCGAACTGAAGATTTTGGCGAACTAAAGCGGCAACTGGACGTGGCGGATGCCGACATCACGCTTGTGAATAAGCGGCTTGATGAGACTCAAGGTATGTAATTTCTCGGGCGGCATCAGGTAGGAACAGTTTTATGGCTGTGTCTTACGATGTATGTGCTTGACGCAGATGGTGCGGTCGCCGTGGAGAGTCTTAGGGCAGAACTTGCCCGAGCTAAAGAACAAGCCAGAGAAAGTGATGCGGCTGCCAAGAAAGCCCTTGAAGAGCTGAGAGCCAAACAGGCTGCTCATTGCCAAAGCAAGGAAGAGATGGCCAAGATGGCCGAAAAGTTAAAAAGCGCTACAGACCATTGCAGACTTCTTGAAAAAGAAGACTTGGCGAAACAGACGGACTTAGAGAAGGCCGTTGCCAATGCCAAGGACGCACACTCTGCGATGAGAGCTGCGAAGGAGGAGTTGCGTCAGGCCGAATAGATTGCGGCTGGAAAGCCCTTTATGCCGCGAAGGAAATTTTGCGATCCGAAGTTTGCTCCGTTGGACCGGATGTGGAGTGTGGAGGATACCTATCTGGATTTGGCAGCGAGTGCTGCTGATGCGACCGAACACTTTCGAGATCAGAAAGATCGCGAAGTGGAAAAGCTTTTCTGGTCGCAGTTTCACAATCCAGAGCGTCCACTGGCAGTGGACGATCGTTTGGCTCAATGGGCCGAACTGAATAGGTTGTCCGGACTCGCCATGAAGTACGTCATGGGTCATCTGTGGCCGGGGAGATCGGAGCCGAAGAGTTATTTCAGCTTGGTGCAGCAATTCCTTGACGCGGTGTCGCGTATTAATGCAATGAAGAGGTCCGCATGCATAGAGGGCGCAAGGATGGCTCTTGCCCGTGTCAAGACATACTGGGCAGAGATTGAGACCACCGTTGTTGCATCCAAGATTCGGACAAAAGCTGAGTACCCTCCGAGCATTATTTTCAGGAAGTCCTTGAAGGCGCTCGTGTAATAGAGACGCAGTGCTCGAAAGATGCTATGTTATGATAGCATATGTAATTATAAAGTAATATTTTGATAAACTGTAGTGGCCTTTTTATACTTGTGCCTTCAATTATTGGGAACACCTCCTGTGTGGCCGTTTTAAAATATATACAAAACCTGAAAGATGGCAGTCGTTCGCTTCAGCCCCCACGAACATAGTGCGGGGGTGCTCGCAGAAGACGCATTTTCACACTTAACCCAACGTCGTGGTCCTACAAAGGAGGTGATAGCGTAGCGGGCCAGGAAACCAGACTATAATGCTTTAACACTTTCACTTAGCCATAGGAGCTTGACAGTGAGACTATTTAGGTAGCCCCTTGGTGGCGACTGCGCTCGCCCGAGTTCGGGGCGCGTATGTGCCTGACCGGGAAGCGGCCCTTCGTTAAAGCGGAGGAATCCGATAGATTCCGATAGGTCATCGAGTGGCTGACCAGTCTCACGCTACATCATGACAGTCAGTTTTCGGCTTTCTCTACTGAGGTGCTCCCCCGGCCGAACCGGGGCACAATCATAGTAGTTCTCCTAGTGCTACCTTAGCCGATAGAGCGAAACGTAAGGTAGCCGAACTCAGGAGCCGGGCAACCCAACATTTGACCAAAGACATGATTCAGAGCTGATGCATATAATGCCAAAACCCGTGACACCGAACACTCGCTAAGGTGTTCGGTCTTTATGAGTGCGGACGAAACAACACTCTTTATTATTAAAAAAGCCCCTTGTGTCCAGGTACGTGCAAAAATTCTGACGTGGCCACATGCCAAGACGCCAGCTTCCTCCTTGGTTATATCAAAAAAGAAAAAACCAGGGGATGTGTAGCAACAAGAGACAGTAAAAAAGGTTTACGCAGGGTCTTAATCTAAAAAGAATCCTTTAGGACGGGTCCCTACTGCACGTCTGCGCCTGTGTCTTCGTTGTGCCGTATCCTGGACGGGTGCCGCACGACGTTCATCTGTAAAAGAGAGGAACTGAGTTGAAAACAGGTCGTGCCGAGGAAAAGTTTAAAATAAACAAAGTATAAAGTGAAATATATAAGATTGAGCTTTATTGTCTCTTATTGTATATGCGTGGAGCCCCTAGTGCGGGGCTATATGGCCTCTAGACCTGCATCAATGAAGATTTTGCACCGAACTCGTCTATCCGCGTTCGTGGTCTTGAATGACCTATTTCGAAGTTTTTTTGGCCGGTGAGGCCATTTTGCTGTGGGGCTGTCAAAGTGGCCGCAGAGTCCTCCGCTTGGGGAGACATATTTTAGTGCTTTCCCTTCAAAGAGATGATGCCTCGTGGACCGGGCATCTTAAGCGTGAGACATGCATAATGCGGTATTGCGTTAAAGCGGGCGAAAGCTTCGCGTCCCAGTAGTGCTTGATAGCGACTTGAGAACGGGACGATATGGAATGTTAGCTTTTCGCGGCGGAAGTTATTGGCAAAGCCGAATTTAACTTCGAGCCGGAGAAAACCCATACAATGGGTGTCCGGACCAGGTGTTACCCCTTGAAAGGAGGTTTTGCTGCGGCGGATTCTTGTTGGGTTTATCCCCATGTGATGGACTGTATCCTGATATATCAGGTTTAGTCCACTGCCGCCGTCCATAAGGACACTTGAAAACCGGAGTCCGCTAATTATTGGATCGAGTATCAAGGCAGTCCAGCCTGCATTCTTGATATTTCTAGAATAATCTAGCTGATCGAAGATGATTGGTTTTGACAACCAGTGGCGGGACCCTTTGGGGATAGGCCGTGTGGTGCGTACCTTTATGGGCGCCGCATGTTTTGTTATGTGAAGTAAGTTCACTGTTTTTACTTCTTGTGGGAAGTTCTTTTGTTTCCTGGTGCTCTGCTTTTGGGGTTCGTCCTCGTCTTCGCTTGGTGTGTCGAGCCCCTTGTGTTCGGCATTGAGTCTGCCGGATTGTTTGAAAACCCAACAGTCTCTGTGGGTATGGTTAGCAGGCTTCCCGGGAGTACTGTGTATCTGACATATCCTGTCCAGGATTTTATTTAAGTTGGATGGATCGTCCCTGTTATCCTGGACTGGTGGTTTTGTCTGATTTTGCTGTGAACCTTTGAATCCGGCATTGACTGCCGTGCTCTTCGGACTTTTTTCCTGAGTCCGGCGACGGTCCTTGTTGCGTCACGGTTTTCCGTTTCCATCCCTAGTTTCGGATGTACTTGGGTCACTGGGGCTGCACCTTGCCAACCAGCTATCGTCTCCTGCACAAAAGCGGGTCATGAGGCTTGTTAGTGCGGCCATTGTTCTTGGCTTTTCTTGGCTGAGGTGTCTGGCGAGCCATTCGTCTCGGACGTTATGCCTGAAAGCTCCTAGGGCTTCAGCGTCCGGACAGTCGACTATCTGATTCTTTTTAGTGAGGAATCTATTCCAGAACTGCCGAGCTGATTCTCTGGGTTGTTGAGTTATGTGACTAAGATTGTCTGCATCCGGAGGGCGGACATAGGTCCCTTGAAAATTTGCTCGGAAAGCATCCTCGAGCTCTTCCCAACTTCCAATTGTGTTTTCAGGAAGGCTTTTAAGCCAATGCCGGGCTGGCCCTTTAAGTTTAAGGGGTAAATATTTTATGGCGTGGAGATCATCTCCTCTAGCCATGTGTATGTGGAGGATATAATCCTCGATCCAGACTCCAGGGTCTGTTGTTCCATCATATGCGTCTATGTTGACGGGTTTGAATCCCTCTGGAAATTCATAGTCCAGGACCTCATCGGTGAAACATAGGGGGTGTGCGGCGCCCCTGTATTTGGGTGTGCCAGATTCTGATGATGGCTTTGTTGCACTGCTTACGAGAGCATGCTTTCTTGGCCCATAAATGGACCTAACTGGGCCATGATGCCAATCCTTAGGTGGGTCGCATGGCGATTTAAGTGCGGCGTCGCTTGCCGCTTTATGGGGTCGTCTATCTGACCGCGTGGCTTTCTCATTTTTTGAATGCGAGGGCTCTAGGGCCTCTTCGTCGAATTCAGGCAGTAGCTTTCTTTTCGGATAGCTTTTCGTGCGGCGACTATCGCCGTATTTATCCGCGGTATTGATTACTTTGCTCCATCTAATCCGGAGTGCATCTTCCGCTGTTTTTAGCTTCCGCTTCTGGTTTTTTAGGCTGTGTGCAGTTGCAACGAGCCTCTCGTGGAGATTCTTCTGCTCCATAGGTTTATCTGGTGTGAGGTTGTCCGGAATGCTGTTTTTGCCGGAGGCGGGATGTTCGGTTTCTCTATCCGTGTTACCCTGTTCGGACGGTTGTTCTAAGGCCTGCTCGTCGTCTACCGGCTCGTCCTGCTCTATGGCTGGGTTTTTATCGAGGCGGAGCTTGTGTCGGTGTTTACGCCGACACTTTGATTGCTTTTCGGGGGGTCGATCTCCCGTTCCGTCCCCTTATTCCTCGTTGTCGCTTCCTTTAGGGATATCCACCATGTACAGATCGTGAGATGAGGTGGCTGTCCAATGCCCTATGAGCGTTGGTCCATCGGTATCTCCTGCATCGTCATCCATGCTGTCGATGTCTCCAGAGTCGAAGTTGAGCACGCCGTTTAAATTGTCGACAGTGGCTACCAAGTGGGTGGTGGGTGGGCTTTGAATTTCTTCATCATCCGTATCCCGTCCTCGCTGACCGCAGTTCGGCCAGGGTTCTCCTGATAAAGAGAGGGACTTGAGAGAATTCAGGATATCGCCAAAAGGCGAGTGCTGAAAGATGTCTGCGGCGGTGAACTCCATTATCAGCGCCCAATTGGATTCGATTGGCAGGGGCGCAGGGGGTTCAGAGTCCGGGAAGGAGTCCGGATCCTCGGAGTCACGGGTCGTGCCGAGTGCGGGGCTAGAGTTCGGCTCGATCGCCTCTGAGATCGCAGCCCCTGAGGCAGCGTCCAACCGCTGATCCTCGATCGGCGCAGTAGGCTCCGAATCGATGGTCGGAACCGGTGCGTGTGCGGCCTCCAAAGCACTGTTCGGAGGCAGAGCTAAATCATGCCCATCGAGACAGTGCGGCGCGCTTGGCTGTGGCTCGAATCCGTCGAAGATCAAGTCCTCGCGGATGTCGGCCGTGTAGTTTAGGCTTCCAAATCTGACCTGATGGCTAGGGGCATAGCTTTCGATCTGCTCAAGGTGGCCGAGCGAATTGGCCCGCAGAGCGAAGCCGCTGAAGACGAAGATCTATCCGGGGAGAAAAGTCTCACCCTGGACCACATCGCTGTTGATGATCGAAGGAGCCATCGGGCCTGAAGGCGACGACACAGAGGAACTCTCAATGAAAGCACCAATGTCGGTGTCAAAACTGGCGGATCTCGGATAGGGGGTCCCGAACTGTGCGTCTAGACCGGATGGTAACAGGAGGCAGGGAACACGATGTTTTACACAGGTTCGGGCACTCTCGATGGAGGTAAAACCCTACGTCCTACCTGATTAATATTGATGATATGGGTAGTACAAGAGTAGATCTACCACGAGATCAAGGAGGCTAAACCCTAGAAGCTAGCCTATGGTATGATTGTTCTATATGCAGTTGATGAAGTTGTCCTACGGACTAAAACCCTCTGGTTTATATAGACACCGGATAGGGTTAGGGTTACATAGAGTCGGTTACAATGGTAGGAGATCTTGAATATCCGCATCGCCAAGCTTGCCTTCCACGCCAAGGAAAGTCCCATCCGGACACGAGATGAAGTCTTCAATCTTGTATCTTCATAGTCCAGGAGTCCGACTGAAGGTATAGTCCGGCTACCCGAACACCCCCTAATCCACGACTCCCACAGCTATGCTTAATGCTTGTCACTAGGGCCCGAGTTCCATGATTTCAGATCTGAACCTATTATGTTTTCATGAATATATGTGAGTTCTTGATCCTATCTTGCAAGTCTATAGCCACCTACTATGTGTTATGATCCGGCAACCCCGAAGTGACAATAATCAGGACCACTCCCGGTGATGACCGTGGTTTGAGGAGTTCATGTATTCACTATGTGCTAATGCTTTGTTCTGGTTCTCTATTAAAAGGAGGCCTTAATATCCCTAAGTTTCCAATAGGACCCCGCTGCCATGGGAGGGTAGGACAAATGATGTCATGCAAGTTCTTTTCCATAAGCACGTATGACTATATACAGAATACATGCCTACATTACATTGATGAATTGGAGCTAGTTCTGTGTCACCCTATGTTATGATTGTTACATGAAGAACCGCATCCAGCATAATTATCCGTCACTGATCCGGTGCCTACGAGTTTTCCATACACTGGTTTACGCTTATTTTACTTTCCCGCTGCTACTGTTACAATCACTACAAAATACCAAAAACATTACTTTTGTTGTCTTTACTTTTTGTTGCCGTTACCACTTCTATCATATTACTTTGCTACTAAACACTTTGCTACAGATATTAAGTTTCCAGGTGTGGTTGAATTGACAACTCAACTGCTAATACTTGAGAATATTCTTTGGCTCCCCTTGTGTCGAATCAATAAATTTGGGTTGAATACCCTACCCTCGAAAGCTGTTGCGATCCCCTATACTTGTGGGTTATCACCCGAGCACCCGCATGTCCGGCGGGATAGGGTACTCGGCCTCGAAGAGGAGCCGAGCTTCGTCCTCGTGAAGGTGGCGGCGGCCGAAGCTGTTCACCGCCACGCCGTCGCCTGGGAAGCACTCGGCCATGCTTTGAACTGGAGACAGCGAGAGGAGAGAGAGCAAAGGGGAGAAATGGCGCATCAGCGGTGGAGACTATGTGTGTGTCACCTGCGCTGGGGGTCGGCTTATATAGGCGGAGGCGCTGCGCATATGCATGGCTGCCGCATGTACGCGTGGCGGGCGAGGGGACGCGCGTCGTCTGGTCTTCACTACAACACCCGTGAGGCATCAATGAAGGAGGCTAACGGCGCGACAGCGTGTAGCAGCTTTGGCATTGATTCCCCGCGGCAAACGAGGCAATAAGGATGATGAAGCGGCGAGAAGAGAGATGAGTCGTTGGCAAGGAGGGCCCGTGGCTCTTTCGCGCCAAAAACGATTCGCCCGGCGCCTCCGAGTGCCCCCCAGCACGTCGGGTTCGGGTTGGGTCCGCCGGCGCCAATTTCGGCCCGAGCCGGCGAAAAATGGTCCCTTGGGGGCGCGATTGGGCCGATTTCCTGGCGCCGGTGGCCGAAAAGTCGCCTGGGGGTCTTGTCGGGGGTGCGGCTAGAGATGCTCTAAGGTAGCACCACCTATCGGAACCATGCCATAAATCTCTGTGTCAACATTGTGTTTGCTCCCTCCAAACTCCTCCCCTTTACCTTCATATGCAATGATTTACATTCCGCTGCTATACTCTTAGAATTGCATGTGTAGGTTGATTTCTTGACTTATGATAAGTTACTAAAATCTGCCAAGACTTAGAATTGGGAAAACGCTATACTTTTATTTGGTCAAGTAGTCTAATAACCCCCCCTCCCTCTAGACATACTTTCAATCCTACAAGTGGTCGATGATGTCTGCTAGGACTACGTTGGTATTTCCCCCAAGAGGAGAGGACGATGTAGCACAGCGACGGTAGGTGAGGGAGTCCTGGATTAGGGGGTGTTCAGATAGCCGGACTATACCTTCAACCGGACTCCAGGACTATGAAGATACAAGATTGAAGACTTCGTCCCGTGTCCGGATGGGACTTTCCTTGGCGTGGAAGGCAAGCTTGGCGATGCGGATATTCAAGATCTCCTACCATTGTAACCGACTCCATGTAACCCTAACCCTATCCAGTGTCTATATAAACCGGAGGATTGTAGTCCGTAGGCAATCAACTCCATATACAACAATCATACTATAGGCTAGCTTCTACGGTTTAGCCTCCTTGATCTCGTGGTAGATCTACTCTTGTACTACCCATATCATCAATATTAATCAAGCAGGACGTAGGGTTTTACCTCCATCGAGAGGGCCCGAACCTGGGTAAAACATCGTGTTCCCTGCCTCCTGTTACCATCCGGCCTAGACGCACAGTTCGGGACCCCCTACCCGAGATCCGCCGGTTTTGACACCGACAGTAGGTATTTCCCTGAGTTATGAAACCAAGGTATTGAACCAGTAGGATAACCAAGCAACAAAACGTAAACAACCCCTGCACACAATTAACAGCCACTCGCAACCCGACGTGTTGAAGGGGTTGTCAATCCCTTTCGGGTAACAGCGCTAGAAATTGGCGAGCAGACAGATTCCGTTTTTGACAGATTCTGTTTTTCATGTGTTGTTTGCTTATTTTGATGAATCTATGGCTAGTAAAATAGTTTATAATCCGTAGAGAAGTTGGAATACAGTAGGTTTAACACCAATATAAATAAAGAATGTGTTCATTACAGTATATTGAAGTGGTCTTTTGTTTTCTTTCGCTAACGGATCTCACGAGATTTTCTACTTTAAGTTTTGTGTTGTGAAGTTTTCAAGTTTTGGGTAAAGATTTGATGGATCATGGAACAAGGAGTGGCAAGAGCCAAAGCTTGGGGATGCCCATGGCCCCCAAGATAATCTAAGGACACCTAAAAGCCAAAGCTTGGGGATGCCCCGGAAGGCATCCCCTCTTTCGTCTACTTCTATCCGTAACCTTACTTGGAGCTATATTTTTATTCACCACATGATATGTGTTTTGCTTGGAGCGTCTTTTATGATTTTAGTCTTTGCTTTTTAGTCTACCACAATGATCCTTGTTGTACACACATTTTGAGCAAGCCATATATAATTTGGAATTTGATAGAATACTCTATGTGCTTCACTTATATCTTTTGAGCTTTATAGTTTTTCTCTAGTGCTTCACTTAAATCTTTTAGAGCACGGTGGTGGATTTGTTTTATAGAAACTATTTGATCTCTCATGCTTCACTTAGATTATTTTGAGAGTCTTTAATAGCATGGAAATTTGCTTAATAATAATATGCTTGGTATTCAAGATTAGTAGAACTTTCTTTTGAGTGCGTTGAATACTAAGAAAATATTGATGCTTGATAATTGTTTTGAGATATGAAGATGGTGATATTAGAGTCATGCTAGTTGAGTAGTTGTGAAATTGAGAAATACTTGTGTTAAAGTTTGTGATTACCGTAGCATGCACGTATAGTGAACCGTTATGGGATGAAGTCGGAGCATGATTTATTCATTGATTGTCTTCCTTATGAGTGGCGGTCGGGGACGAGCGATGGTCTTTTCCTACCAATCTATCCCCCTAGGAGCATGCGCGTAATACTTTGCTTTGATAACTTCTAGATTTTTGCAATAAGTATATGAGTTCTTTATAACTAATGTTGAGTCCATGGATTATACGCACTTTCCTTCCTTCCACCATTGCTAGCCTCTCTAATACCGCGCACCTTTCGCTGGTATCATACACCCACCATATACCTTCCTCAAAACAGCCACCATACCTACCTATCATGGCATTCCAAGATATATTGACATGCAACATTCCACCGTTCCTATGACACGCTCCATCATTGTCATATTGCTAGCATGATCATGTAGTTGACATCGTATTTGTGGCAAAGCCACCATTCATAATTCTTTCATACATGTCACTCTTGATTCATTGCATATCCCGGTACACCGCCGGAGGCATTCATATAGAGTCGCACCATGTTCTAAGAGTTGAGTTGTAATTGTTCGGTTGTAAGAAAAATAAAAAGTGTGATGATCATCATTTCTAGAGCATTGTCCCAAGTGAGGAAAAGGATGACGGAGACTATGGTTCCCCTACAAGTCGGGATGAGACCCCGGACGTAAAAAAGAGGCCATTAACAAAATAGAAGGCCGAAACAAAAAATGAGAGAAAAAGAGAGAAGGGACAATGTTACTATCCTTTTACCACACTTGTGCTTCAAAGTAGCACCATGTTCTTCATAGTAGAGAGTCTCTCATTTTATCACTTCCATATAATAGTGGGAATTTTTCATTATAGAAATTGGCTTGCATATTCCAATGACGGGCTTCCTCAAAATGCCCTAGGTCTTCGTGAGCAAGCGAGTTGGATGCACACCCACTTAGTTTCTTTTGTTGAGCTTTCATATACTTATGGCTCTAGTGCATCCGTTGCATGGCAATCCCTACTCACTCACATTGATATCTATTGATGGGCATCTCCATGCCCCGTTGATACGCCTAGTTCATGTGAGACTATCTTCCCCTCTTTTTGGCTTCTCCACAACCACCATTCTATTCCACATATAGTGCTATATCCATGGCTCGCGCTCATGTATTACATGAAGATCAAAAAAGTTTTGAAAATTTCAAAAGTATGAAACAATTGCTTGGATTATCATCGGGGGTGTGCATGTAAATACTTTGTGTGGTGAAGATAGAGCATAGCCAGACTATATGATTTTGTAGGGATAGCTTTCTTTGGCCATGTTATTTTGAGAAGACATAATTGCTTTGTTAGTATGCTTGAAGTATTATTATTTTTATGTCAACATGAACTTTTGTCTTGAATCTTTTGGATCTGAATATTCATACCACAATTAAGAAGATTTACATTGAAATTATGCCAAGTAGCACTCCGCATCAAAAATTCTATTTTTATCATTTACCAACTCGAGCACGAGCAGGAATTAAGCTTGGGGATGCTTGATACGTCTCCAATGTATCTATAATTTTTGATTGCTCCATTCTATATTATCTACTATTTTGGACTATATTGGGCTTTATTTTCCACTTTTATATTATTTTTGGGACTAACCTATTAACCGGAGGCCCAACCCAGAATTACTGTTTTTTGCCTGTTTTAGGGTTTAAAAGAAAAGGAATATCAAACGGAGTCCAAACGGAATGAAACCTTCGAGAACGTGATTTTCTCACCGAATACAACTCAAGAGACTTGGACCCTACGTCAAGACAATTAACAGGAGGTCACGAGGTAGGGGGCGCGCTTGCCCCCCAGGCGCGCCCCACCCTCGTGGGCCCCCTATTGCTCCACCGACGTACTTCTTCCTCCTATATATATCCACGTACCCCCAAACGATCAGATACGGAGCCAAAAACCTAATTCCACCGCCGCAACTTTCTGTATCCACGAGATCCCATCTTGGGGATTTTTCCGGAGCTCCGCCGGAGGGGGCATCGATCACGGAGGGCTTCTACATCATCATCCAAGCCTCTCCGATGAAGTGTGTGAGTAGTTCACCTCAAACCTACGGGTCCATAGTTAGTAGCTAGATGGCTTCTTCTCTCTTTTTGGATCTCAATACAATGTTCTCCCCCTCTCTTGTGGAGATCTATTCGATGTAATCTTCTTTTTGCGGTGTGTTTGTTGAGACCGATGAATTGTGGGTTTATGATCAAGTCTATCTATGAATAATATTCGAATCTTCTCTGAATTCTTTTATGTATGATTGGCTATCTTTGCAAGTCTCTTCGAATTATCAGTTTGGTTTGGCCTACTAGATTGGTTGTTCTTGCCATGGGAGAAGTGCTTAGCTTTGGGTTCGATCTTGCGGTGTCCTTTCCTAGTGACAGAAGGGGCAGCAAGGCACGTATTGTATTGTTGCCATCGAGGATAACAAGATGGGGTTTTTATCATATTGCATGAAACTATCCCTCTACATCATGTCATCTTGCTTACGGCGTTACTCTGTTTTTAACTTAATACTCTAGATGCATGCTGGATAGCGGTCGATGAGTGGAGTAATAGTAGTAGATGCAGAATCATTTTGGTCTACTTGTCTCGGACGTGATGCCTATATACATGATCATACCTAGATATTCTCATAACTATGCTCAATTCTGTCAATTGCTCAACAGTAATTTGTTCACCCACCGTAGAATACTTATGCTCTTGAGAGAAGACACTAGTGAAATCTATGGCCCCGGGTCTCTTTCTCATCATATTAATCTCCATCACTTTATTATTGCTTTGCTTTTACTTTGCCTCTTACTTTTTACTTTGCATCTCTATACCAAAAAATACCAAAAATATTATTTATCATCTCTATCAGATCTCACTTTCGTAAGTGACTGTGAAGGGATTGACAAACCATAAGCACGTTGGTTGCGCTGAGCTATTGTTTTTGTGTAGGTACAAGGGACTTGGGCGTAGCCTCCTACTGGATTGATAACTTGGTTCTCAAAAACTAAGGGGAATACTTACGCTACTTTGCTGCATCATCCTCTCCTCTTCGGGGAAATCCAACGCAGTGCTCAAGAGGTAGCAAGAAGAATTTCTGGTGTCATTGCCGGGGAGTCTGCGCAAAAGTCAACATACCAAGTACCCATCACAATCCCTATCTCCCACATTACATTATTTGCCGTTTTCCTCTCCCCCACTTTACCCTTGCCATTTTATTCGCCCTCTCTCTCTATCCTCTCCCTCTATCCTCCCTCTCTATTTGCTTCTTTTGCCCGTTTGTTTGCTCGTGTGTTAGTTCGTTTGCTTCTCGTTATGGCTAGTCTCATATCTTCTCCGTTGTCTCCCGAGAATGAAGTTCTAAATTTTAAGCAAAGTGAGGGAGAAAACCTAAAAGATGCTTGGTATAGAATTTGCAATGCTCAAAATAGATCTACCAGGAAGCAATCTACCTCAGTTCTTCAGCACAATTTTTATGTAGGTGCTAGTCCTTGGTATAGATATATCCTTGATACCATTACCGGAGGGAATTTCTTGGGTAGCCATACTTTTGATTCTTATAATGCTATGATAGATTTATTTGGCTCTCCACCTCTTTTGGTTAACGAAACTATGTTAACTTTGGAGCATGTTATGCAAAGACTTGAAACTATTGAAAATAAAGTTGCTACCATTGAATTAATTGAAAACCTAGATAAAAATATCAACAATCAAATTACCCAATATGGATCTAAGGTAGGAATGACTTTGAAAAATATTAAGGAAAAGGAACCCATAGTTAATGAGAAAATAAATCTAGATTCCAGTAGAATCGATAAACTTGAGGGTATCATTACAAACTTGGGAACCGCTTTTTATTCCTTAAAGAACACTCCTAGTCCTCCTACTAAAATTCCAAGCTTATGTATGTTCCTAAAAATAAGGGTGAATCATCTAGTAAGGAAACTGCGGATCTTAAATCTATAAGTATTCATCCCAATCATCATTAAGGAACCAATTGCTACAAATGAGTTTTTCAATCTTGTGCCTAAGAGTTTGATAATTACTAGAAAGAAAGAAAAATCCTAAGGGAGATATATGCCTCATTGAAGAATTACCTACCAAAGATGGCAATACCTAGATCTATTCTTGCTTGTTATGCCTAGCTAGGGGCGTTAAATGATAGCACTTGTTGGGAGGAAACCCAATTTTATTTTTATTCCTTGCTTTTTGCTCCTTTGTAGTAATAAATAATTTATCTAGCCTCTGGTTTGGTCGTGTTTTTTGTGTTCAATTAGTGTTTGTGCCAAGTAGAACCGTTGGGAAGACTTGGGGAAAGTCTTGTTGAACTTTCTGTAAAAAACAGAAACTTTAGCGCTCATGAGAACTGCTTTCATTTTTATTTGGAGAGTGATATTTAGTTAATTCCTTGTTAACATGATTAATAGATAAATTACTCACGTCTAGCAATTTATTTTATAATTTTTGGGGTTCCAGATCTTGCACTAGCTACAGATTACTACAGACTGTTCTGTTTTTGACAGATTCTGTTTTTCGTGTGTTGTTTGCTTATTTTGATGAATCTATGGCTAGTAAAATAGTTTATAATCCATAGAGAAGTTGGAATACAGTAGGTTTAACACCAATATAAATAAATAATGCGTTCATTACAGTACCTTGAAGTGGTCTTTTGTTTTCTTTCGCTAACGGAGCTCGTGAGATTTTCTACTTTAAGTTTTGTGTTGTGAAGTTTTCAAGTTTTGGGTAAAGATTTGATGGATCATGGAACAAGGACTGGAAAGAGCCTAATCTTGGGGATGCCCGTGGCACCCCCAAGATAATATAAGGACACCTAAAATCCAAATCTTGGGGATGCCCCGGAAGGCATCCCCTCTTTCGTCTACTTCTATCGGTAACTTTACTTGGAGCTATATTTTTATTCACCACATGATATGTGTTTTGCTTGGAGCGTCTTCTATGATTCGAGTCTTTGCTTGTTAGTCTACCACAATCATCCTTGCTGTACACACCTTTTGACAGAGCCATATATAATTTGGAATTTGATAGAATACTCTATGTGCTTCACTTATATCTTTTGAGCTTTATAGTTTTGCTCTAGTGCTTCACTTAAATCTTTTAGAGCACGGTGGTGGATTTGTTTTATAGAAACTATTTGATCTCTCATGCTTCACTAAGATTATTTTGAGAGTCTTTAATAACATGGAAATTTTCTTAATAATAATATGCTTGGTATTCAAGATTTGTAGAACTTTCTTTTGAGTGCGTTGAATACTAAGAAAAGATTGATGCTTGATAATTGTTTTGAGATATGAAGATGGTGATATTAGAGTCATTCTAGTTGAGTAGTTGTGAAATTGGGAAATACTTGTGTTAAAGTTTGTGATTGCCGTAGCATGCACGTGTGGTGAACCGTTATGGGATGAAGTCGGAGCATGATTTATTTATTGATTGTCTTCCTTATGAGTGGCGGTCGGGGACGAGCGATGGTATTTTCCTACCAATCTATCCCCCTAGGAGCATGCGTGTAATACTTTGCTTTGATAACTTCTAGATTTTTTCAATAAGTATATGAGTTCTTTATGACTAATGTTGAGTCCATGGATTATACACACTTTCCTTCCTTCCACCATTGCTAGCCTCTCTAATACCGCGCACCTTTCGCTGGTATCATACACCCACCATATACCTTCCTCAAAACAGCCACCATACCTACCTATCATGGCATTTCCATAGCCATTCCGAGATATATAGCCATGCAAGTTTCCACCGTTCCTATGACACACTCCATCTTTGTCATATTGCTAGCATGATCATGTAGTTGACGTCGTATTTGTGGCAAAGCCACCGTTCATAATTCTTTCATACATGTCACTCTTGATCATTGTTCAGGAAATTAGTTACTGGTAGCTGCTCGGTCGGCTTGAGAGTAGTGATTAATCGGTGAATCGACCTATTAACTAGATTAAATGGTTGACCATTAATCGGTATATTAAAAATAAATTTCTAACATATATCTAGCTTTTAATGTACTATACCATACTCTCTTGTTCTCAGCTAAGTAATACACCAAAATATGCTTTTGTTTGGTCCAATCCTACCAATTGAGGAGCGAGAGGGGGATGGGAGTGGTCACACAAAAAAATTCGGGCTTTGTTTGCCCACAGGTTAATGGGTCAGCAGCGATTAATCGGCCTAACAACCGATTAATCGGTCTAACTGGCCAATTAATCGGCCTGACAAGTTAACACGATGAATATGTGCTATTCAATTCGGTCACCCTATGAGTAGCGATTAACTGGCCCGTTAACTGATTAATTGGACGAATTCTTAAACAATGATCTTGATTCATTGCATATCCCGGTACACCGCCGGAGGCATTCATATAGAGTCATACCTTGTTCTAAGAATTGAGTTGTAATTGTTGAGTTGTAAGAAAAATAAAAAGTGTGATGATCATCATTTTTAGAGCATTTTCCCAAGTGAGGAAAAGGATGATGGATACTATGATTCCCCCACAAGTCGGGATGAGACTCCGGACGAAAAAAAGAGGCCATCAAAAAAAAGAGAAGGCCCAAACAAAAAAATGAGAGAAAAAGAGAAAAGGGACAATGTTACTATCCTTTTACCACACTTGTGCTTCAAAGTAGCACCATGACCTTCATAGTAGAGAGTCTCGCATGTTATCACTTTCATATACTAGTGGGAATTTTTCATTATATAACTTGGCTTGTATATTCCAATGATGGGCTTCCTCAAAATGCCCTAGGTCTTCGTGAGCAAGTGAGTTGGATGCACACCCACTTAGTTTCTTTTGTTGAGCTTTCATATACTTATAGCTCTAGTGCATCCGTTGCATGGCAATCCCTACTCACTCACATTGATATCTATTGATGGGCATCTCCATAGCCCGTTGATACACCTAGTTCATGTGAGACTATCTTCCCCTCTTTTTTTCTTCTCCACAACCACCATTCTATTCCACATATAGTGCTATATCCATGGCTCACGCTCATGTATTGCATGAAGATCGAAAAAGTATTGAAAATGTCAAAAGTACGAAACAATTGCTTGGCTTGTCATCGGGGTTGTGCATGATTTAAATACTTTGTGTGGTGAAGATAAAGCATAGCCAGACTATATGATTTTGTAGGGATAGCTTTCTTTGGCCATGTTATTTTGAGAAGACATAATTGATTTGTTAGTATGCTTGAAGTATTACTATTTTTATGTCAACATGAACTTTTGTCTTGAATCTTTTGGATCTGAATATTCATAACACAATTAAGAATATTTACATGGAAATTATGCCAAGTAGCACTCCGCATCAAAAATTCTATTTTTATCATTTACCTACTCGAGGACGAGCATGAATTAAGCTTGGGGATGCTTGATACGTCTCCAACGTATCTATAATTTTTGATTGCTCGATGCTATATTATCTACTGTTTTGGACTATTGGGATTTATTTTCCACTTTTATATTATTTTTGGGACTAACGTATTAACCGGAGGCCCAGCCTAGAATTGTTTTTTTTTGCCTGTTTTAGGGTTTCGAAGAAAAGGAATATCAAACGGAGTCCAAACGGAATGAAACCTTCGAGAATGTGATTTTCTCACCGAATACAACTCAGGAGACTTGGACCCTACGTCAAGACAATTAACAGGAGGTCACAAGGTAGGGGGGCGCACCTGCCCCCCAGGCGCGCCCCCACCCTCGTGGGCCCCGTGTTGCTCCACCAACGTACTTCTTCCTCCTATATATATCCATGTACCCCCAAAAACCTAATTCCACCGCCGCAACTTTCCGTATCCACGAGATCCCATCTTGGGGCCTATTCCGGAGCTCCGCCAGAGGGGGCATCGATCACGGAGGGCTTCTACATCATCATCCAAGCCTCTCCGATGAAGTGTGAGTAGTTCACCTCAGACCTACGGGTCCATAGTTAGTAGCTAGATGGCTTCTTCTCTCTTTTTGGATCTCAATATAATGTTCTCCCCCTCTCTTGTGGAAATCTATTCGATGTAATCTTCTTTTTGCGGTGTGTTTGTTGAGACCGATGAATTGTGGGTTTATGATCAAGTCTATCTATGAATAATATTTGAATCTTCTCTGAATTCTTTTATGTATGATTGGTTATCTTTGCAAGTCTCTTCGAATTATCAGTTTGGTTTGGCCTACTAGATTGGTTATTCTTGCCATGGGAGAAGTGCTTAGCTTTGGGTTCGATCTTGCGGTGTCCTTTCCGAGTGACAGAAGGGGCAGCAAGGCACGTATTGTATTGTTGCCATCGAGGATAACAATATTGTTTTTTTATCATATTGCATGAAACTATCCCTCTACATCATGTCATCTTGCTTAAGGCGTTACTCTGTTTTTAACTTAATACTCTAGATGCATGCTGGATAGCGGTCGATGAGTGGAGTAAGAGTAGTAGATGCAGAATCGTTTCGGTCTACTTGTCTCGGACGTGATGCCTATATACATGATCATACCTAGATATTCTCATAACTATGCTCAATTCTGTCAATTGCTCAACAGTAATTTGTTCACCCACCGTAGAATACTTATTCTCTTGAGAGAAGCCACTAGTGAAACCTATGGCCCCCGGGTCTCTTTATCATCATATTAATCTCCATCACTTTATTATTGCTTTTCTTTACTTTGCCTCTTACTTTTTACTTTGCATCTCTATACCAAAAAATACCAAAAATATTATTTATCATCTCCATCAGATCTCACTTTCGTAAGTGACCGTGAAGGGATTGACAACCCCTAAGCGCGTTGGTTGCGTTGAGCTATTGTTTTTGTGTAGGTACAAGGGACTTGGGCGTAGCCTCCTACTGTATTGATACCTTGGTTCTCAAAAACTATGGGAAATACTTATGCTACTTTGCTGCATCATCCTCTCCTCTTCGGGGAAATCCAACGCAGTGCTCAAGAGGTAGCAGGCACCTCTTCCCATTGCAAGACAAATAGATCAAGTTGGACAAACAAAACCCAAATATCGGAGAAGATATACGAGGCTATAAGAGATCATGCATATAAGAGATCAAAGAAACTCAAATAACTTTAATGGATATAAAAATATATGACTGATCATAAACTCGAAGTTCATCAGATCCCAACAAACACACCGCAAAAGGACTTACATCACGGATCTCCAATAGACCATTGTATTGAGAATCAAAAGAGAGAGAGGAAGCCATCTAGCTACCAACTACGGACCCGTAGGTCTACAAAGAACTACTCATGCATCATCGGAGAGGCACCAATGGAAGTGGTGAACCCCTCCGTGACGGTGTCTAGATTGGATCGGGTGGTTCTGGACTCTACGGCGGCTGGATGAATATTTTGTCGACTCCCCTAGGGTTCTGGTATTTTTCGGGTATTTATAGAGCAAAGAGGCGGTCCGGGGGGCACCCGAGGTGGGCACAACCCACCAGGGCGCGCTTGGGCCTCCTGGCGCGCCCTGGTGGGTTGTCCCCTCCTCGGGACTCCCCCAGGTGCAACCAGGGCCCATCTTCTTCATTCTGGCCCATAAAAAATCGCTATACAGTTTTGGGGCATTTGGACTCCGTTTGATATTGATTTCCTGCGATGTAAAAAACATAGAAAAAACAGCAACTGGCACTTGGCACTATGTCAATATGTTAGTACCAAAAATGATATAAAATGACTATAAAATGATTATAAAACATCCAAGATTGATAAAAACAGCATGGAACAATAAAAATTATAGATACGTTGGAGATGTATCAATATCCCCAAGCTTAACTCCTTCTCATCCTCGAGTAGGTAAGTGATAAAAACAGAATTTTTGATGTGCAGTGCTGTTCATGAAGTCATATCATATTCTTTTCTTTATAGCATGGACATTTGGACTTTTATGTGATTCAAAGCTATAGTCTAGTTTTGACATAATAATTTAGATACTCAAGCATATCAACAAGCAACCATGTCTTTCAAAATATCAACACTAAAATAAGTTATCCTGAGCACATCATGCTCAAACATTGATCCATTCATGAAACACACTCGCATATTAGCTACACCCAATACTTACTCACGATCATATTGCCTCCTAGTTCATGCTTTTGTAAGAGAAGATGGAGACTCAAATTCAAAAGTAAAAATTGCATAAAGTAAAAGAAAGGCCCTTCGCAGAGGGAAGTAGGGATTTGTAGAGGTGCCAAAGCTCAAAACGAAAAATATAGAGATAAAAACATTTTGGGAGGTGTATCCATCCCACCGACGAAAATGACGCTTAGTTCCGAACACTTTCCATGTTAGACATGCCATAGGAAGTTCCCAAACAGAAAATAAAGTTTATTCCTTTTTCCACCATACTTTCACTTACCATGGGTAGCCGAATCCACCGTTGCCTTCCATACCAACACCTTCCAAGGAATTTATTATTTGATAACATAAAGTAAATTCATTTTTGCATTTCAGGACTGTGCATCTCTCAAACCTTTGCCTTACTGTCGTGCAATGACAAGTGAATAAACACTCATCGTGAGAATAACACATCCAGCATGGAAAATATTAGCCACCCGTTACCGTTCCGCGAGCGAAACAAACACACAAAAGAGAAGTTTATTTTGAAAATTAGAGATGGCGCATGCAAATTGGCTTAGAACGGCAAAAGAATACCGCATATAGGTAGATATAGTGGACTCATGTGGCAAAGCTGGTTTAAAGGATTTTGGATGCACAAGTAGAGGTCATACTTGATGCAAAATGAAGGCTAGCAAAAAGATTGAGAAGCGACCAACCAAGAAACGAATAATTTCGCAAAGCAAGCATTAAGCATAATTAACACCGAATAATGTAGCACAAGTAGGATATATTTTTCATTGCATGATTATTGACTTTCATGCATGCATTGGGAATCATAAACCTTAACACCAATATTCTTACTAGAGCACAATTACTCATCAACATAACTCACATATCACATCATCATATCTCGAAACTATTACAAGAAATAAAGTTTATTTTGTCCAATGATCTTCATGACATTTTTATTTATTTTATCCTTCTTGAATATCTATCACTTTGGGACTAATTTTCATGTGTTGCTTTTCATAAGCTCAAACAAATACAAGTGAAGATCATGAGCATCACAAATTTTATTTCTCTCAAAATAATTTAAGTAAAGCAAGAGAGAACTTCTTCAAAATTTTACTAACTCTCAAATAAATCAAGTGAAGCAAGAGAGCATTTCTTCAAAAATACTAAGTACACTGTGCTCAAAAAGATATAAGTGAAACACTATAGCAAGTCCTAGCTCATAAAAGATTTAAGTGAAGCATAGAGTGCAATTCTAACAAGTCATGACATAGTTTTTGCTCTCTCAAATAGGTGTGTCCAGCAAAGGATCAAGACTAAAAACACAAAATAACACAAAAAAAGACACATATCATACAAGACGCTCCAAGTAAAACACATATCATGTGACAAATAAAAATATAGCCTCGAGTAAAATACCGATGGTCGTTACAAGAAAGAGGGGATGCCACTCGGGGGAATCCCTAAGCTTAGTTGGTTTCTCATTCTTTGATAATAGCTTGGGATGCCAGGGAGTCCCCAAGCTTAGGCTCTTCCATCATTCTTTCATCCATCGTAAGATAACCCAAAACTTGAAAACTTCAATCACACAAAACTCAACAAAACCTTCGTGAGATCCGTTAGTAAAAGAAAGCAAACCACAACTATAAGTGTTGTGTCAAATCAATTCATATTTTGTTTTTGTATTATATCTACTGCATTCCAACTTTTCTATGGCAAAAACTCATCAAAGAAAAACCATAGAGCCATCAAAATAAGCACACAACACAAAGAAAATAGAATCTGTCAAAATAGAACAGTCTGTAGTAATCTGGAACTTTCGAATACTTCTGTAACTCCAAAACTTCTGAAAAGTTAGGACGACCAAGGTAATTTGTATATTGATCTTCTGCAAAAATAATCAAGGCAAAGTTTCTTTTCTGTGATTTATGAAAATTATTTTCGTGAGCACAAAGTTTCTGTATTTTTCAGCAAGGTCAAACAACTATCACCCAAGAAGATCCTAAAGGCTTTACTTGGCACGAACACTAATTAAAACACAAAAAACACAATCATACCAGTAGCATAATTGTGCAAACACACAAGAACAGAAAGTAAAAAGCCAAAATAAATTTTATTCATTGGGTTGCCTCCCAACAAGCGCTATAGTTTTATGCCTTTAGCTAGGCGTAAGGCAAGGATCTAAGTTTTGTCATCTTTGTTTGCGTTTCCCTTGGAGCTGTATTTGTTAGGAGGTTTTGTGAATAAAACATAAAACACATTTTCCATGGAAACATTAGCACTATCAAGTTGCTTGTTATCATATCCCTTTTGGTTTCCGGCAGCTATCCAAGAATAATATTGATTAACATTATTGAAAACTTGTTGAATGAGATATAAAACAGGGACTTGCTTTCTAAGATTCTCATCAAAAAATTTGTTATCCCCAAGAAAGTGTCTTATATCATAATCACTATTATAAAGAATCTCATCTATTACGGGGTTTTCACTATTCATACCATAAAAGTCAAAGATCTCCCTAGATTCCTGTATTATGTAGTCAAATTCGTTCATAAGAACAAGAGTGGCTAATTTTTTTTTTTTTGCTTTAGGATTCTTTATCACAGGAAACTCATAAAACAATCTTTTCAAAGTAGGATGGGTACAGATAAACTTAGTCTCGAGTTTTAGAACTAGTGCTGAAATAGCTTCTACATAAGATTTAGTCCTTTGAAGTATAGGAATATCATAAAGACGTAAGTTTCCAACATAATTAAAAAATTCTTGGATATGTTCTTTCCCCATAAAATTCCCATGCCCCAAGACAAAAGTTTTGGCATCCAGATTTCCCATACGCTCCATTTTAGGAGTTAGGCCATCATCTGTTTCTGCCATACCGAAATCACTCATGGCGGCAAGTAAAGAGATAGATCTGACAAGAAAATGGCGAACAGGAAAAAGAGGGGCGAATAAAATGGCAAATTTTTGTGATGTGGGGGAGAGGAAAATGAGAGGCAAATAATGTAAATTGCGACGAGATGAGATTTGTGATTAGGAACCTGGTTATGTTGAAGATCCTCCCCGGCAACGGCGCCAGAAATTCCCTTGATGATGTCTGCTAGGACTACGTCAGTATTTCCCCCAAGAGGAGAGGATGATGTAGCACATCGACAATAGGTATTTCCCTTAATTATGAAACCAAGGTATCGAACAAGTAGGAGAACGAAGCAAAAAACGTAAACAGCCCCTGCACACAAATAACAGCCACTCGCAACCCGTCGTGTTAAAGGGGTTGTCAATCCCTTTCGGGTAACGGTGCCAGAAATTGGCGAGGAGATGGGAGAAAATTGTAATAGATTGAAATAAAGTATTTTTGTGTTTATGGTTTAATAGATCTAAATAAAAAACGCAAAGGAAAAGTAGGTCGCAAGGCAAATATATGAGAAAGAAGACCTAGGGGGCGTAGGTTTCACTAGTGGCTTCTCTCGAGAAAAATAGCAAATGGTGGTTAAACAAATTACTATTGGGCAATTGATAGAAATTCAAATAATTATGACAATATCCAGACAACGATCATTACATAGGCATCACGTCCAAGATTAGTAGACCAACTCTGTAGTGACCAGACCTCAAACAGTCTGATCTCTGTGCTCCGGTCTCATCCCTGGATCAGTAATGCTGACACCACACAGTACTCGGAGGATTTATAGCAGAGTAGCAATCACACACTTATTACATCGAGTGTCTCAAAAGAGAACTTATTACAATAAATATGGCTCAAGGCCATCTAATAATGATAACAGCGGAAGGCTTGGAAGATAAGTGAGTCCATCAACTCCAACGGCATCACTGAGTATAGAACCACGACCTAAAAACTCCTTAATCGTCGTCTGAAAAGTCTGCAACATTAACGTTGCAGCCCGAAAACGGGTCAGCACATGGAATATGCTGGCAAAGTAACACATAGAGAATAATGGGATGAAACAGCTATACTATATGCATATTTGGCTGGTGGAAAGCTCTATGGTTACAGTTTTTGCGTAAAGCCAATTTTTCCCTGCTTCAAAGGAATAAATTTAATTACTATCATGGTGGTTGTTAAACATTGAGAATGGTTGACAGCATTCTCAATCCCAATTAAGCATCATCATTTAACAAACCCAACAAAATTAACTTTCGAGTAACATGTTGAGATTCACATGATAATCCAGGTACTAGATACTCAAGATGTCCATAACCGGGGACGCGGCTAATCATGATTAGTTTATTACACTCTGCAGAGGTTTGCGCACTTTTCCCCACAAGACTCGATCGCCTCCGTTGGATTTCTCGCACTACATGGTGTTTGAGAAACGGATGACCGAGACATAGTCTTTCAGAAGCGCTAGCACCTTATGATGGATAGACCGGTACACCTACTTTCCCCTACATCTGCTAGTCTACCCTGTAAGAGTTCGCACGACTTAGTCAACTATGCCAGAGCCCATAATGGCTTGTGGCCGCACACGGAAGTTTCTAGTTTGAATAATCTCATGATCCCTTTGAGCCTAGGTGGCGGTCCAAAAGAAAACAAACAGGCAAGTCCTGGAATACCCAGGTGCCTCAATCCACCCAGATGTGTGTTTAGGTTGCCACCTTAGATAAACCATTAATTAACAATCTCACATCTGTCATGGATATCACTCACCCAATCCACGTCTACTAGCATAGCATGGCATATTAAGCAAACATAGAAGTAACTCCCAAAGGTTTGATAATAAACAGGTAATAGGTACTACCTCATCTACTTCCCATCCCACAATTTAATTAGATCCTAATCATGCAATGTGTGAGGATTGATCTAATGCAATAAAACTGGGTTGTAGAAAAGGTATGATCAAAGTGTTACTTGCCTTGCTGATGATCCGCGAAACCTAACGATTCGAAGTAACAGGCGGCGCACTCTGGGTACTCTATCGCAACAGACAAATAAGCATACAATAAGTACTCATTTAATGCACAGGTGAAACTCAAATAAGAGATCTAACCAGAAGGTTCAACTTAAGAACTCCAGTTGGCAAAAAGAATCAAATCGAACGAAGCAAAGAAAGTCAAACGGCGAAAGAAAACAACTTCGTTCTAGTAATCTGGATCTAAGTCAAATTTTACAGTAGCAAAAACTTGTTTAAGTTGATTATTTGGATAGAGGGTTTCGAGACGAAACTCCAGGCGCTTGAATCGCCTGATTCCGATAAACGAGCGAAAAGATAAACTAAAACGAAAATCGGATCAGGAATCGCGATCAGAAAATAACCGCGGAAAATCCGACGAAAAAGAAAAACGACGAACGAAATTTTTTTTTCACCGCGGAAATCGAGGTACGGTGAACCTCATGCGTCGCGTGGCTCCGGCGGGGCGGCGGCGGCGCTTGGCGGCGGCGGCGCGGGCTGGGGCGGGGCTGGGCGCTGGCTAGGGTTCCCTCCCCCCCGGGTGGGCTGGCTTATAAAGCCCCTAAGGGCTGGGAGTCCTAGTCGGACACGGCCCGTAGGTCGGTTCCTTTTTTTTAAAATAATTGCGCTCGGAAAAAAAATAAAAAGAAATAGTAAACGGACTCCAAAAATCCCGAAATAAATTTTCCCGGGCTTCTAAAATCAAGCCCGACAAAGTGAACATTTATTTGGGCCCTAAATGCAATTTTGAAAAACGCGTATTTTTCCTAAATTCAAATAAAAATACCAAAAAACTCTGAAATAAATCTTATTTGATTTTTTATTAAATCCTCAATATTTCTATGTTTTGGGAAAGTCATTTTATTCTCTCTCTCATATTTTTGTAATAGAAATAATTGATGATAAAATAAATAAAATCCAATGATCCTATTCTCAAAATTTGAGAAAACTCAAATATAAAAATAACGAAATCCCCAACTCTCTCCGTGGGTCCTTGAGTTGCTTACAATTTTATAGGATCAAAACCCAAAAGCAAATAAAATATGATATGCATGATGATCTAATGTATAACATTCCAAATTGAAAATTTGGGATGTTACAAACCTACCCCCCTTAAGATGAATCTCGCCCTCGAGATTCGGGTTGGCTAGAAAATAGGTGAGGGTGGTCTTTGAGCAAATCTTCCTCTCGTTCCCAGGTGGCTTCATCCTCCGTGTGGTGGCTCCACTGAACTTTGCAAAACTTGATAACCTTGCTACGAGTAATTCGGTTGGCAAACTCGAGGATCTTGACTAGTTTCTCCTCGTAGGTCAAATCGTTATCCAACTGAATAGTTTCCAAAGGCACTGTGTCTCTCAATGGTATGTCTGCTATCTCCACGTGACACTTCTTTAACTGGGAAATGTGGAACACATCATGAACTCCTGACAATCCTTCGGGCAATTCCATCTTGTAGGCCACTTCTCCCATACGCTCCAAAATTCGATATGGTCCTATAATTCGTGGCGCTAACTTCCCTTTAACTCCAAAACGCTTTGTTCCTCGAAGTGGAGATACCCGAAGATAAGCTCGGTCTCCAACTTCGTAAACTGTCTCCTTGCATTTAGAATCTGCATAACTCTTTTGCCCGGACTGGGCTACCTTGAGCCTATCGCTAATCAACTTCACCTTCTGTTTAGACTCCTTAATCAAGTCAGGTCCAAACAACTGATGGTCTCCAACTTCGTCCCACGACAACGGCGTCCTGCACCTCCTTCCATACAAAGCTTTGAAAGGGGCCATCTTCAAACTGGTTTGGTAGCTGTTGTTGTAAGAGAACTCTGCATATGGCAAATTACCGTCCCAACTAGATCCATAATCTAGAGCACAAGCTCTCAGCATATCTTCCAAAATCTGATTGACTCTCTCAGTCTGTCCATCTGTCTGTGGATGAAAAGTTGTACTGAATTCTAGCCTGGTTCCCAAAGTTCCGTGTAACTGCTTCCAGAACTTTGAGGTAAACTGGGTTCCTCTATCTGATACGATACTCCTTGGAACTCCATGCAGACATACTATTCTGGTCATGTATATTTTTGCCAACTTAGCACTGGTGTAGGTGGTCTTTACTGGGATGAAATGAGCTACTTTTGTCAATCGATCGACTACAACCCAAATCGAGTCATAGCCTGAACGAGTCCCGGGCAATCCCATGATAAAATCCATGCCTAACATATCCCATTTCCATTCGGGTATCGGTAATGGTCGTAACAATCCTGCTGGCTTCTGATGCTCTACCTTTACTCTCTGGCATACATCACAAACTGCTACATACTCCGCTATGTCTTTCTTCATTCCGGTCCACCAGAAAATATCCTTCAAATCTAGATACATCTTGGTATTCCCTGGGTGAATCGAATAGGGTGAATCATTTGCCTCTTGCAAAATTAACTTCCTGATCTCCGGGTCATTAGGCACATAGATACGGTCTTCAAACCATAGGGTATCGTACTCATCCTCACGAAATCCTTTAGCTTTTCCTTCTATCATTTTATCCTTTATGGCAGCAATCTCCTTGTCAGTCTTCTAGGCTTCCCTGATTCTGTCCATCAAGGTTGACTGAATTTCCAACGCTGCTACATAGCCTCTCGGTACTATTTCCAAACATAGTTCACGAAGATTTTCTGCTAACTCCTTGGGTATTTCTCCCGTCATTAACGTATTGACATGGCTCTTGCGGCTTAATGCATCAGCTACTACATTAGCCTTCCCGGGATGATAATGCAATCTCATATCATAATCCTTGATGAGCTCCAACCATCTCCTTTGTCTGAGGTTCAACTCCTTCTGTGTGAAAATGTACTTCAAACTCTTATGATCTGTGTACACCTCACAATGATTTCCAATGAGGAAATGTCTCCATGTTTTCAAAGCATGCACTACGGCTGCTAACTCCAAGTCATGCATAGCGTAATTCAACTCATGGGCTTTCAGTTGTCTTGAGGCATATGAAACAACTCTCCCTTCCTGCATAAGCACTGCTCCAAGTCCTCGACGTGAAGCGTCGCAATACACCTCGTAATCCTTGGTATGATCTGGCAAAATCAACACTGCTGAGGTAACCAAGCGTTTCTTCAACTCCTGGAAACTAGCCTCACACTTATCTGTCCATATGAACTTGGTATCTTTCTTCAACAACTCTGTCATAGGCTTTGCAATCTTTGAGAAATTCTCAATAAATCTCCGGTAGTATCCTGCGAGTCCAAGAAAACTCTAGATCTCTCCAACTGTTGTTGGGGTTTCCCACATGGTCACGGTTTCAACTTTAGCGGGATCTACTGCTATACCGTCTCTAGATATAACATGTCCGAGGAATCCTACTTCCTTCAACCAAAACTCACATATGCTGAACTTGGCATATAATTGATGTTCTCTGAGCTTTCCAAGTACCAAATGCAAATGCTCCTTATGATCCTCTTCATTCTTCGAATAAACTAGGATATCATCAATGAACACTATGACGAACTTATCCAAAAACTCCATAAACACTTTGTTCATCATGTTCATAAAATAGGCAGGCGCGTTAGCTAGACCAAATGACATAACGGTATACTCATACAGCCCATACCTGGTGGTAAAAGCTGTCTTCGGAATATCCTGTTCTCCAATCTTCAACTGGTGGTATCCTGATCGCAGATCGATCTTGGAAAACACTTTACCTCCTTGCAGTCGATCAAACAAATTATTGATCATTGGTAGCGGGTACTTGTTCTTGATCGTTACTTCATTCAATCCTCGATAATCAACAACCATCCTTAATGATCCATCCTTCTTCTCCACTAGTAGTACTGGTGATCCCCAAGGTGAAGAACTTGGGCGAATATATCCCTTATCCAGTAACTCCTTAATCTGCTTCTTTATTTCCACCAAATCCTTGGCTGGCATCCTATATGGTCTCTTTGATATTGGCCTTGTGCCTGGCAACAGCTCAATCAAAAACTCAATATCTCTATCCGGTGGCATGCCTGGCAACTCCTCTAGAAATACATCAGGGAAATCCCTTACCACTGGTACTTCCTCCTGTACAACTCCTGTTAGGAAATTTACTTGGGTCCTCTTTGGAACATGCCGGGATACGTACTTGATCCTTCTCCCTTCTGGTGTGGTAAGAAAAATTAACTTGCTAGCACAATCGATGTTTCCTCCATACATCGACAGCCAATCCATACCAAGAATCACATCCAGACCTTGAGATTCTAGAATAATTAAATCTGTTGGGAAAACATGCCGTCCTATACTTAATGGCACTTGAAAGCATCCTTGACTGGCCATGTACTCTGCTCCTGGTGAGCTTACTAGCATAGGTGTTTTGAGAACCCTAGTGGGTAGGCTATAATTTTCCACAAATCCCCTTGATATGTATGAATGCGATGCACCAGTATCAAAAAGAACGAGTGCAGTAAATGACTTAACCAAAAACTTACCTATTACTGCATCGGGCTGATCTTCAACCTCCTCATTAACGTGGTTCACCTGTCCCCTGTTGAAAGGGTTCGGCTTCTTTCCAGAGCTTCCATTGCCATTTTGGCCTTCAGGACATTCATTGGCATAATGTCCGGTCTTGGAACACTTGAAACGGGTGACTTGACTCAGATCTCTCTTGGCTGGGGTTGATGGGGTGTTGCGGTTCTGGCCATTGCTTCCTCCATTCCCATTACCATTCTTGGTGACATTGTGATTGTGCGAGCTACCTACTCCATGGTATGCTGAAAATGTCCTCCCCGTCTAGGGGTAAAACGAGGCTTCTGCTGAGCTCCTGAATTATACTTTCCTTGTCCATACTTCCTCTTGCGGTTCTCAATTTGCTGTTGCTTCCCTTCAATCATAAGAGCACGGTCTACCAACTCCTGGTAGTTGTTGAAGGTGGCTACCATCAACTGCATACTCAACTCATCATTCAGTCCTTCCAGGAATTTCTCCTGCTTAGCTGCATCCGTAGCAACGTCATCTGGGGCATAATGTGCTAGCTTACTAAACTCCTCCCCATACTGGCCAACTGTCTGTCCTCCTTGGCGCAAGTTACGAAACTCGCGCTTCTTCATGGCCATTGCTCCTGCTGAAACATGGGCAGTACGGAAAGCCTGCTAAAACTGGTCCCATGTGACAGTGTCGACTGGGAAGGTGGCTGTGAAATTCTCCCACCATGATGTTGCGGGTCCTTCTAACTGATGTGCGGCAAACTTCACCTTCTCCGCATCTGTGCATCTTGTTATGGTCAACTCCCTAGCTGTCTTGCGGAGCCAATCATCTGCTACTATCAGCTCGGTGCTACTTGAAAACACCGGCGGATTCAGCCTAAGAAAACGGGCTAAGTGGTCAACAGGTGGTGGTGGTGGTGGGTTGTTGTTGTTGTTCCCCTGATTCTGATTTTGAACTAGCAACTGCATCAAGGTGTTCTGCTGCTGGATCAACTAGGTGAGCTCCGGCGGAAAGGCAAATCCGGGGTCACGTCTTGGAGGCATCTGAGGGTTTAGAAAAGATGAGATATAAGAATAGAGGGGGTCTAAAGAGAAAACACTACCCATATGCACATGAGGCAAAAGCAAACAATTCACTTCATTCAATCAAACAAAGACATACAATCGATCTAACTATCGGAAAAGTGCTCGGACTACTAAATTTACATGGTGGACTAGTACTACTGGTGAGGTGGTCTACTAGAAATATTCTACGGTTGTAGACTCCATGATATCTGCTCCAGCTTCATCAACATAGTCATCATCGCTACTATCTGCTTCCGAGTCGGTGCCGTCGATGATGATGTAGTCTTCCGGGCTAATCTATTTGGGTTCTTCGTCTTCATCTACTGGTGTCGGGCCTCCCATAAATATTCCAATCTTCCTTGTTAGGTCGGCATTCTTCTCCACCAATACTTCAATTTCTTCTTCATAATCTTCACGTGTAGCCTTGAGTTCTTCCTCTAGTTCCTTGATTCTAGGCTTAGCCTTCTTCAGATCTATCATGTCGGTGCACATCTGATTCTCCTGTCGTCGAATGTGCTGGTTTAACTCCTGGATAAAAGCTGCAATTGATCTATCTTTCCTGGTGCTGATCATCTCCCAGTGTTCATCTCGGCGCCCACAAATCTGGTAGATAGTATCCTTGAGATCCTTGCGGTAGACTTCTCCAATGCGTCCCATGGCGATGTGAGCTGCCATACTCTTTCCTAAACTCCAAGTTGGTGCATCAAAAGAAAACTCTATGGGCTCAGCGTGACTGGCATGAACGTCCTTCCTGGAACTTGAACTTGAATCATCCAGCGCTCTTCTTCAGGTAAAGTGGCGTTGTAGGTTCCCGTGAAGCTTGGTACTCCTATGTTCAGGTATCTAGTGACTTCCTTCAAGTGGCGTCCAAAGGGTGTATCTTCATCTGGTTGTGAGATCTTGTTCCTTGAATCCGCCATCCTAAAGAGTAGAAAAGATGAGAAGTCAGAAAAGAAGAGAGTGATCTAGGTCTTTAGCTTAGTGGTCGTGTCCTACAGTCAGCGTGTGCTCTGATACCATCTCTGTAGCGATCAGACCTCAAACAGTCTGATCTATGTGCTCTGGTGTCATCCCTGGATCAGTAATGCTGACACCACACAGTACTCGAAGGATTTATAGCAGAGTAGCAATCACACACTTAATACATCGAGTGTCTCAAAAGAGAACTTATTACAATAAATATGGCTTAAGGCCATGTAATAACGATAACAGCGGAAGGCTTGGAAGATAAGTGAATCCATCAACTCCAACGGCATCACTAAGTATAGAACCACGACCTAAAAACTCCTTAATCATCGTCTAAAAAGTCTGCAACATTAACATTGCAGCCCGAAAACGGGTCAGCACATGGAATATCCTGGCAATGTAACACATAGAGAGTAATGGGATGAAACAACTATACTATATGCATATTTGGCTGGTGGAAAGCTCTATGGTTACAGTTTTTGCGTAAAGCCAATTTTTCCCTACTTCAAAGGAATAAATTTAATTACTATCATGGTGGTTGTTAAACATTGAGAATGGTTGACAGCATTCTCAATCCCAATTAAGCATCATCATTTAACAAACCCAACAAAATTAACTTTAGAGTAATATGTTGAGATTCACATGATAATCCAAGTCCTAGATACTCAAGATGTCCATAACCGGGGACACGGCTAACCATGATTAGTTTATTACACTCTGCAGAGGTTTGCGCAGATTTCCCCACAAGACTCGATCGCCTCCGTTGGATTTCTCGCACTACATGGTGTTTGAGAAACGGATGACCGAGACACAGTCTTTCAGAAGCGCTAGCACCTTACGATGGATAGACCGGTACAACTACTTTCCCCTACATCTGCTAGTCTACCCTGTAAGAGTTCGCACGACTTAGTCAACTATGCCAGAGCCCATAATGGCTTGTGGCTGCACACGGAAGTTTCTAGTTTGAATAATCTCATGATCCCTTTGAGCCTGGGTGGCGGTCCAAAAGAAAACAAACAACAAGTCCTGGAATACCCAGGTGCCTCAATCCACCCAGATGTGTGTTTAGGTTGCCACCTTAGATAAACCATTAATTAACAATCTCACATCTGTCATGGATATCACTCACCCAATCCACGTCTACTAGCATAGCATGGCATATTAAGAAAACGTAGAAGTAACTCCCAAAGGTTTGATAATAAACAGGTAATAGGTACTACCTCATCTACTTCCCATCCCACAATTTAATTAGATCCTAATCATGCAATGTGTGAGGATTGATCTAATGCAATAAAACTGGGTTGTAGAAAAGGTATGATCAAAGTGTTACTTGCCTTACTGATGATCCGCGAAACCTAACAATTCGAAGTAACAGGCGGCGCACTCTGGGTACTCTATCACAACAGACAAACAAGCATACAATAAGTACTGATCTAATGCACAGGTAAAACTCAAATAAGAGATCTAACCAGAAGGTTCAACTTAAGAACTCCGGTTGGCAAAAAGAATCAAATCGAACGAAGCAAAGAAAGTCAAACAGCGAAAGAAAACAACTTTGTTCTAGTAATCTGGATCTAAGTCAAATTTTACAGTAGCAAAAACTTGTTTAAGTTGACTATTCGGATAGAGGGTTTCGAGACGAAACTCCAGGCGCTTGAATCGCCTGATTCCGATAAATGAGCGAAAAGATAAACTAAAACAAAAATCGGATCACGAATCGCGATCAGAAAATAACCGCGGAAAATCCGACGAAAAAGAAAAACGACGAACGGAAAAAAATCAGCGCGGAAATCGAGGTACGGCGAACCTCGGGCGTCGCGTGGCTCCGGTGGATTGGCGGCGGCTGGCGGCGGCGGCTAGCGGCGGCGGCGCGGGCTGGGGCGGGGCTGGGCGCTGGCTAGGGTTCCCTCCCCCCCGAGTGGGCTGGCTTATAAAGCCCCTACGGACCGGGAGTCCTAGTCGGACACGGCTCGTAGGTCGGTTCCTTTTTTTTAAATAATTGCGCTCGGAAAAAAATAAAAAAAAAATACTAAACGGACTCTAAAAATGCCGAAATAAATTTTCCCGGGCTTCTAAAATCAAGCCTAACAAAGTGAACATTTATTTGGGCCCCTAAATGTAATTTGAAAAACGCATATTTTTCCTAAATTCAAATAAAAATACCGAAAAACTCCGAAATAAATCTTATTTGATTTTTTATTAAATCCTCAATATTTCTATATTTTGGGAAAGTCATTTTATTCCCTCTCTCATAATTTTGTAATAGAAATAATTGATGATAAAATAAATATAATCCAATGATCCTATTCTCAAAATTTGAGAAAACTCAAATATGAAAATAACGAAATCCCCAACTCTCTCCGTGGGTCCTTGAGTTGCTTAGAATTTTCTAGGATCAAAACCCAAAAGCAAATAAAATATGATATGCATGATGATCTAATGTATAACATTCCAAATTGAAAATTTGGGATGTTACAGACTCCTGCCTGCATCTACTACTACTACTACTACTCCACACATCGACCGCTATCCAGCATGCATTTAGTGTATTAAGTTCATGGGAAAACGGAGTAATGCAATAAGAACGATGACATGATGTAGAAAAGATCCATTTATCTATTGCGGAAGATATTAGATCTCGTCTTTTTATCCTTAGTAGCAACGATACATACGTGTCGGTTCCCTTTCTGTCACTGGGATCAAGCACCGTAAGATCGAACCCACTACCAGGAACCTCTTCCCATTGCAAGACAAATAGATCAAGTTGGCCAAACAAAACCCAAATATTGGAGAAGAAATACGAGGCTATAAGATATCATGCATATAAGAGATCGAAGAAACTCAAATATGGATATAAAAATATATGACTGATCATAAACTCGGAGTTCATCAGATCCCAACAAACACACCGCAAAAGGACTTACATCATGGATCTCCAAGAGACCATTGTATTGAGAATCTAAAGAGAGAGAGGAAGCCATCTAGCTACTAACTACGGACCTGTAGGTCTACAAAGAACTACTCACGCATCATCGGAGAGGCACCAATGGAAGTGGTGAACCCCTTTGTGATGGTGTCTAGATTGGATCTTGTGGTTCTGGAGTATGCGGCGGCTGGATGAATATTGCATCGACTCCCCTAGGGTTCTGGTATTTTTGGGGTATCTATAGAGCAAAGAGGCGGTCCGGGGGCACCCAAGGTGGGGCATAACCCACCAAGGCGCACATGGGCCTCCTGGCACGCCCTGGTGGGTTGTATCCTCCTCGGGACTCCCCCCAGGTGCAACCAGGGCCCATCTTCTTCGTTCTAGCCCATAAAAAATCTCCGTAAAGTTTCGGAGCATTTGGACACCGTTTGATATTGATTTCCTGTGATGTAAAAAAACATAGAAAAATGGCAACTGGCACTTTGCACTATGTCAATAGGTTAGTACCAAAAATGATATAAAATGACTATAAAATGGTTATAAAACATCCAATATTGATAATAAAACAGCATGGAACAATCAAAAATTATAGATATGTTGGAGACGTATCAGTGGTACCAGAGCTTTGGTCTCCATTTGCCTTGATTTCCATAGCTTTGGTGATCATAGCCTTGGTTTCACAACCTAGGAGAGTATGGCGTCTAGCGAGGGAAATTAGCACCATAGAGGTCCTTACTTTGATGGTACTAATTTTGCTAGTTGGAAGCATAAGATGAAAATACATATTCTTGGACATAACCCCGCCATTTGGGCTATTGTGTGTATTGGCTTGCAAGGTGAATTCTTCGATGGGAGAGAACCAACTCGTGAAGCTACCACGGAAGAATTGAAGATGTTGCAATACAATGCTCAAGCTTGCGATATCCTCTTCAATGGATTGTGCCCCGAAGAATTCAACAAAATCAGCCATCTTGAGAATGCAAAGGAAATTTGGGATACTTTGATTGATATGCACGAAGGTACCGACTCCGTCAAGGAATCCAAATTGGATGTGCTTCAAAGTCAGCTTGACAAGTTCAAAATGAAGGATGGTGAAGGTGTCGTTGAAATGTACTCTAGGATTGATCTCATCAAAATGAGATTGCCGGCTTAAGAAGTGAAGAGATGACCGACAGATTCATCATCAAGAAGATCTTAAGAGCCTTGGATGGAAAATATGATATCGTGTGCACATTGATCCAAATGATGCCCAATTACAAGGTCTCAAGCCAACCGAAGTCATTGGAAGAATTGTTGCTCATGAGATGTCACTCAAGGATAAAGAAGAGCTTCGCAACAAGTCTAGGTGTTCTTACAAAGCCGCATGTGATGTTCCTACATCATCAAGTGAGAAACAAGCCTTCAATGAAGAATTGAGCCTAATGGTGAAGAATTTCAACAAGTTCTACAAGAGTAGAAGCAAGGAAAGAAGTTCCAAGTCAAGGTCCTACAATGACAAAAGATCTTCTAGTCATGAGTGTAATTGCTACAATTGTGGAAGACCCGGACACTATTCCATTGAGTGTACGAATCCCTAGAAAAGAAGATAAGACTCGCCTAAAAGGAGAAGTAGAAGGGGAGAATCACCTCTAAAAGAGAGAAGGAGTAGAGATGATCGTTATGAACGAAGAACCTCTCGCAGAAGCAAGTATTCAGAAAGGAAGGACAAGTCATGAAGGAGCTACACAAAATGAAGACATCAAGCTCATGTTGGTGAATGGGTATCCGGCTCCGACTCCGACCACCACTCCGAGAGAAGTTATCACTCTGACTCCAAATATACTCAAGATGAAGGTGTTGCCGGTCTAGCACTTGTGTCAACCAACTCCTATGACATATTTGACTCACCAAATGAAGGAATTGGAAGATTCTTCTTGGCTAAAGGCCCAAATGTATCACATCCTGAGTATGTTGATTTCAATAGTGATGAAGATGATTTGCTAGGTGATGATGATTTACTTGTTGACAACTCTAGTGATGAAAACTATGATGAACTTGCTATTAATCATGCTAATCAAGATAAAACGAATGACGATGATAAGAAGGAGCTTGAGCGTCTAACTAAAGAACTAAACACTCTTAAGTTAGATCATGAAACTACATTAGAAGATCATCGAGAACTTTTAAAGACTCATGAGAAGCTACACTTTGAAAAGCTCAACCTAGAGCAAGAGCATGGTTTTTTAAAAGCAATCAATGATGATCTTTGTAAGAAAAGTTCTTCTTACATTGGCAAGCGTTTACTCTTGTCTACTTACATGCCACAAGTAAAATCTAGCAACAAGGGTAAGAAATATTGTTCTTCTAGTAGTAACAATAATCTTGCTAAATCCAATATTGTTGCTTCTAGTAGTTCTCTTGATTCCACTAATGATTCTCTTAGCCAAGTTACACTTGAGCAAGAAAACAACTTATTGAAGGGAATTATAGAGAAAGGTGTTTATAAGAGCCTTGCCGGAAGTAAGCAATTTGAGGAAATTGTATGCAAGCAAGAAAGGCACCAGAAGAATCAAGGTGTTGGTTTTGAATGAAAGTTCAATGCCAATGGAGTTGAGTGGGAAGAAGATCAATACCCCAAGATGAAGTTTGTTCCTCAACAAGAGAAGTATGATCCTACTTCCTTCAAGGGGACACAAGATCAAGATGATCTTCCACCACAAGACCACAAGCTAAAAGGCAAGGACAAGCTTCAAGAGGAGATTGAAGCATTTGAAGAAGCTCTCAAGGCCTTGGTCAAGTTGCTTCCCAAGACTACATCAAGTTATACTTCATCAAGTACGACTAAAACTCCAAGGATTCCCATCAAGATGATGTGGATCCCGAAGAAGAAGAACTAGAGAATTCTTGAGGGCGACTCCGCCAACACACTTCACTCATATCATGTTGGCAAGAACACGTGCAAAAAACTTTCACATCTTGCATTAGTTCAAGGAGTCACAAACCCTCTTGTCGGTAAGACAAAGGACAAGGTAACCTAATGCTTTCATGGACATCATCTTGTGTGTACTTCACTCTATGTCTATGGATATCCTTGTTTGTTCCTAGTGGGACTTACCCGTGTAGGTATTGAAAGTGCAACTCACTCCAATGGATTGCTCCAAGTGATCTACATCAACATTGAGCATCAACATCTTCAACACCTACATGAAGTCATCATCGACAAAACCCAAAGGTTAGTTCATTCCTCTTAGGGGGGATATCACATCTAGGGGGAGCTTTACTCTAAGAATTGAGCTAAAGCAACTCTAATGGTGTGAACAAAACAATGCTTTATGTAAAAGTGGTAACCCCACTTGTGCTTAAACGATGAGTATGACCTATGATCAAATGTTCTCATTTGACTCCTAAGTCAATATACTCATATATAGATGACCTAGTCATCACCAATTGCTTGATAGATGATAGAGTGATTGTGCATGCTTTGCCACATATTTCATTTGCCATCTTATTGTGTGATTATGTTGATGATGTCTACTACACAACCTTCTTCTTGTAGACATTGTTGGGCCTCCAAGTGAAGAGGTTTGTAGGACAGTAGAAAATTTCCCTCAAGTGGATGACCTAAGGTTGATCAATCCGTAGGAGGCGTAGGATGAAGATGGTCTCTCTCAAGCAACCCTGCAACCAAATAACAAAGAGTCTCTTGTGTCCCCAACACACCCAATACAATGGTAAATTGTATAGGTGCACTAGTTCGGCGAAGAGATGGTGATACAAGTGCAATATGGATGATAGATAAAGGTTTTTGTAATCTGAAAATATAAAAACAGCAAGGTAACTAATGATAAAGGTGAGCACAAACGGTATTGCAATGCGTTGAAACAAGGCCTATGGTTCATACTTTCACTAGTGCAGGTTCTCTGAACAATAATAACATAATTGGATCACATAACTATCCCTCAACATGCAACAAAGAGTCACTCCAAAGTCACTAATAGCAGAGAACAAATGAAGAGATTATGGTAGGGTACGAAACCACCTCAAAGTTATTCTTTCCAATCAATCCGTTGGGCTATTCCTATAAGTGTCACTGTCGGTGTCAAAAACGGCGGATCTCGGGTAGGGGGTCCCGAACTGTGCTGAGGGAGTCCTGGATTAGGGGGTCTCCGGGCAGCCAGACTATATCCTTTGGCCAGACTGTTGGACTATGAAGATACAAGATTGAAGACTTCGTCCCATGTCTGGATGGGACTCTACTTTGCATGGAAGGCAAGCTAGGCAATACAGATATGTATATCTCCTCCTTTGTAACCAACCTTGTGTGACCCTATCCCTCTCCGGTGTCTATATAAACCGGAGGGTTTTAGTCAGTAGGACAACACTCAATCATACCATAGGCTAGCTTCTAGGGTTTAGCCTCTTTGATCTCGTGGTAGATCAACTCTTGTACTACTCATATTATCAAGAAAAATCAAGCAGGACGTAGGGTATTACCTCCATCAAGAGGGCCCGAACCTGGATAAACATCGTGTTCCCTGCCTCCACTAGTGCAGAACCGGGCAATAGCACCGGTTCGTAAGGCCCTTTAGTGCCGGTTCAGGAACCGGCACTAAAGTTTCGGCACTAAAGGCCCCCCCTTTAGTACCGGTTCAGCACGAACCGGTGCTAAAGGGGAACCACGTGGCACGAGCCAGCTCCGGGGGCCGGGAGCCCTTTAGTACCGGTTGGTAACACCAACCGGTACTAAATGGTTGTGGGTTTTTGTTTTATTTTGTATTTTTCAATTAAATTTGTGTTATCAATTTAATTTAGGATTGTTTTACGTTATAATGAGTTGTAGTCGTCATCATCATCATCATCATCGCATATTAATAAATAAATAAACTCTAGCTAGCTAAAAATCATCGTAGTCGTCTAATTACCACTATTTAATCATCATAGTCATTACCGCTAGCTATCTAATCATCATCAACGCTAGCTAGCTTAAAGAGGAAACATTCACTTTGTAACAGAAGCAAAGATATCATCAAGTTCAACATAATCATCACCAACATCGAAGTTCAGGACACGGACATGAGACAAGTACTAATTAAGAGCATGAACTAGTAGCTACTGATCCTGCTGCTCCCTCTCAGGTAGAATAGCATAGAACATGTATAGCTCTCCTGATTCATCATACTGGAGCATGCAGATGAATCTGTCTCCTAATCTTGGGTTGCGCTTCTCCTTTCTGCCCCCTAGTACTTCTCTGCGATCGTTAACAATTTTGCTCCAATCTTTCACTATTAAGCATTCTTCGCTTTCAGAAATCCTGAATGCACTCATGTGCAATGTAGGAAATCTTGGTCGTAAGCTAACCATTGACATGCGACCTTTTGTCTCGATCCACTGAGGCACAACTGTCATCGGAAGTCCCTTTTGAATAACATCGTATAGTAATTAATATACTAAGCAATGAAAGTTTAGCTTCAAAAATAATGTATGCAAAAGATGCACTAATTAAGGACAAATATTTAAAATCTTACCATCTTTTGATTATAGATGTGACCGTAGTTCAATACAATCACCATTGGTCACACGTTTTGAGTACTAACATTTCTAAGTTTAGGAAAAAAAATTGTCTTGACAGTATTAAGATCCTCAAGCCATGAAACATAATGACTTATCTCCTCGCAGTTTAGTTGAGCCCCGGGGCAGTAGTAGGTCCTGTCTACCAAGCGTCGGACATGTTTGCTTGAACCGAAATAAGCTGACAATACAAATTAGTTGTCAACTGTTTTTGAATAAACTGTATGAAAGACATAAACATATGCATGCATGGTTGAGAAAAACTCACCAAATTGTAGAACTGGAGGCGTTTGCACATCGACCCAGATGTCTATATTACCTTCAATATCATCTTCCGGACGAATATCAAAGGTCATAACCATATCAGGCTCAAATGCATTAGCCTTGCATAGTGCTTGCCAAGTTTTGCATTCAAAATGGGTGTATGTGTCTCCATTATATAATTTGACGTTGAAAGTATACCCATGCTCCGTCTTCAAGTAAACTCTCTTTACCTCCATATCATCTATAGCACTAAAACCTATCTTATCCAAGAGAAAAATTCTTGCATGGCAGGGGATGCGCTAGTAGAATAGTGAAAATTTAAAATTATAAGTTGAAGCAAATGAAGCATAAGTTTTGCATTCAAATAATAATTGACAAAGTGACTTACTGTATCAACTTCGAATGTCTCATCCAGCTTGATGCTGAAGCGCCTATCATCAACAAGGAAATTTTGGTCGCACAGGCCGCGCTGGTCTTCACAGTGTTCGCACATAATAAAATCTTTTTCGTCGTCAGATGACATTTCCTATGTTCATATAGGTGAAACATTAAACACCTATATCTAGCCAAATATATATTCATCTAACATTTGACATTAATATATCTAACTATATATTCAATTGACATTACTATATATTTAACTTTTCTATCTAATTCATCTAACACTCGACATTAATCTAACATTTATATAAACTCAAAATATATAAAAATTAAATAAACAGAAAAACTCATTAACAAATAATATTTTAATTAGATCATCAAATCTCATATACCTAAATTTTCTTACTAAAAATAAACTAGTTATATTAATTATTCAACTAGTTCTAATCTGATATACCTAAATTTTCTTACTAAAAATAAACTAGTTATATTAATTATTCAACTAGTTCTAATCTCATATACCTAAATTTTCTTACTAAAAATAAACTAGTTATATTAATTATTCAACTAGTTCTAATCTCTAGTTTGACAATTTTTCTATCTAGCTAGCTAATTCATCTAACATTCGACATTAATCTAACATTCGATCATCTAATTAACTTTTCTAAAAAACAGAAAATAAGTAAAAAAATGTGTGTGTGTGTATGCATGTGTGTGTATATATACGTATATGTGTGTACGTATGTGTGTATGTGTGTGTATGCGTGTGTGTGTGTGGTATATGTGTGTGTGTGTGTGCGGCCCCGTACGCCGCCGCCCCGTACGTACGAGCGGGGGCGCCGGTGTGTGTGTGTATGTGTGTGTATGTATGTGTGTGTATGTGTGTGCGGGAGCGAGAGAGAGACGTACGGCCGCGGCGATGACGACGGACGGCGGCGGCGTTCGGGGCGGCAGCGCGAGACGACGACGACGGGCGGCGGCGGGGACAGCGACGATGACGACGGACGACGGTACGGGCGACGGGCGGCGACGACGGGATCGAGCGGCGCGCGCGGCGGAGGTTGGAGACGAAGTGGGGAGATGAAACTGAAATTTTCGTAAGTGCTATATATATAGGATGGGCCTTTAGTACCGGTTCGTGGCTCCAACCGGTACTAAAGGCCTATTTTCTCCAGGCCAAGCGGCGGGAAACGAAGGCCTTTAGTACCGGTTGGAGCCACCAACCGCTACTAAAGGCCTTGCGCTGCCACCCCAAAGTTTAGTCCCACCTCGCCCGGCGCAGGGCAGCCGCACTGGTTTATAAATCCAGCCGCGGCTACCTTTTCGAACTCCTCTATATAGCAGGCTTCTCGGCCTAATTAATTAGGGCACGCTGCCCTGTGAGCCTGCTGGCCCGTCTGGGCCTGCATTTGCACACCCTAGGTCTGGCAGGCCCACTGGGCAGCGTGGCAACAAATTTTTATATAGTTTTTTCTTTTCTGCATTACTTATTTTCTTCTATTTATTTTTGAGTAGTTTTTTATATAGTTTTTTCTTTTCTGCATTATTTATTTTCTTCTATTTATTTTCTTCTGGAAATTGAATGCTGCATACTGAACAATTAGGTAAATGACCGAAAAACAACAAATGATGTCAGAACATGTTGGAAATTGATGACGTCGCATTAAATGCTGCATACTGAACACAAAAGAAGTCCGGAGTTTAAATAAGTTATTAAAAATAAAAAAGAGGTGCAATGCTGGTTAATTTGCCTCAAGCCTTTCGGAATAGTGTAGACTGCACTACACATAGCTCAGTGCAATCTATGCTATTCCGCAAGGCTTGAAGCTAATCAACATGGATCACAAGATAGTTTGGTTAAATTGCATTACTTGTAAGTCCAGTTAACATGGATGCTTATGATGCAAGAGCAATAGCAAAAGTGAAAATTTGGCACAAATAGGTAGTTGTGTAACTAAAATAGGTAGGAGGAGAGATCGATAGCTCTTATGTGACAAAAAAGAAGTTGTATCAAACCTTTTATGTCGGATCTAGAACAAACCAATCGGTATCGCCATCATACAGCCCAACCGTTGCTCGTGATGCATATATATGCATATCAAATGCACGGTTGGACGTATGATGGCGAATCCGAATGATTTGTATTCAGTCGATGAACTGGTAGATGTATGCAGTCGATGAACTGGTAGATGTATGTAGTCGATGAACTGAAAGACTTATGAAGGGAAGGCGAGAGGTGGGCTATATATAGGGTCGTCTGGCTCACAAAGTGATTGTGGTAGTTTCGATCCAACGACTCACATGAGCTAGGAAGAAACACACCCTTGATCCAACGACTCACAAGAGCTAGAAAGAAACACACGATCCGTGTGATTCTTCCTGATTGGTGGGATGCACATTAGTACCCACTCCATACTCCGAAACCCTGATACTCGGAAAGAGTTTGTCCAGTTTGTACACGAAGTGCGTCCAATTTTTGCCGTGACCCTCTCTACTCTTTCGCCCATGCTATGCGGGTGATATGATGATACCATGCCAAGTTTCAACATTTTCAGGATTCATTTTGTAGTGATTTTCAATTTCACGGTCATTTAGCTCTCTAAACAATTAGGTAAATGACCGAAAAATAACAAATGATGTCAGAACATGTTGGAAATTGATGACGTCGCTTTAAATGCTGCATACTAAACACAAAAGAAGTCCGAAGTTCAAATAAGTTTAAAAAACATTGAAGTGGCCCTGTAACAGATGAGTTCTCGTCCGAAACCCTGATACTCGGAAAGAGTATGTCCAGTTTGTACACGAAGTGCGTCCAGTTTTTGCCGTGACCCTCTCTACTCTTTCGCGCATTATATGCGGGTGATATGATGATACCATGCCAAGTTTCAACATTTTCAGGATTCATTTTGTAGTGATTTTCAATTTCACGGTCATTTAGCTCTCTCAACAATTAGGTAAATGACCGAAAAACAACAAATGATGTCAGAACATGTTGGAAATTGATGACGTCGCTTTAAATGCTGCATACCGAACACAAAAGAAGTCCGGAGTTTAAATAATTTATTAAAAATAAAAAAGAGGTGCAATGCTGGTTAATTTTCTTCAAGCCTTTCAGAATAGTGTAGACTGCACTGCACATAGCTCAGTGCAATCGTGCCTGAGGACCCCGTCGAGCAAGAGCGCTTCAAGCGCCGGCTTTTGGCCATGGCAATTAGCCTGAAGAAAAAATAGCAACAGCTTCAAGCTGATTAAGACTTGTTAGCAGACAGGTGGACCGAAGTCCTTGCGGCCTAGGAGCATGAACTCGAGCGCCCGCCCAAGAGTTACCCAAAACGCAGGTTGCTACCTGACCTCGTGGAGGAAGCATTTAAACCTCATTCACCGGTGTACGATGCGGCTGACCAGCCACTACGCGACCAAGCTAGAGAGGCATTTCAGCCTAAAGATCAGCCCGCACCCCGTCGCCACTCAGTCAAAAATACTAAGGCCCAGGGCAACACAGAGGACCTGCGAGACATGTTGGACAGTAAGGCAAAAATTGCAAGGTCAATATACGGGACACGGGCACGTGCGCCCACACGGGACGATGATCGTCGCGTCGGATACACCAAGAGTAAATCCGGCCGGGCGGAATACAGCAGACAAGACTCATACGAACTACGTTGGGATATAGCCCGGCACAGAGGTGCCGCACACCCCCTATGCTTCACTGATGAAGTTTTGAATCATGAATTCCCGGAGGGTTTCAAACCCGTAAATATCGAATCATACGATGGCACAACAGATCCCGCTGTATGGATCGAGGATTTCCTCCTTCACATCCACATGGCTCGCGGTGATGATCTACATGCCATCAAGTACCTCCCACTAAAACTCAAAGGACCAGCTCGGCATTGGCTGAATAGCTTGCCAGCAAATTCCGTCGGTAGTTGGGAGGATCTGGAAGACGCATTTCATGACAACTTCCAGGGCACTTATGTGCGGCCACCAGATGCTGATGACTTGAGCCACATAACCCAGCAGCTAGGGGAATCGGCCACATAATTCTGGACATGGTTCCTGACTAAGAAAAACCGAATTGTAGACTATCCAGGCGCAGAGGCCCTAGCGGCATTCAAGCATAACATCCATGACGAGTGGCTCGCCCGCTACCTTGGCCAGGAAAAGCCAAAATCTATGGCAGCCCTCACGACACTCATGACCCGCTTTTACGCGGGCCAGGATAGCTGGCTGGCTCGCAGCAACAACACATCGAGGAATCCGGATACCTCAGATACCAAAGATGTTAACGGTAGGCAAAGTCGTAACACACCAAAGCTCCGCAATAATGGCGATAACACCGAAGATACGGCAGTCAATGCCGGATTCAGAGGCTCTAGATCCGGTCAGCGGAAAAAGCCATTTAAAAGAAATACTCCGGCTCTGTCCAGTCCGGATCGCATACTAGACAGCTCGTGTGAAATCCACGGCACCCCGACAAGCCAGTCAATCACAACAATAGAGAATGCTGGGTGTTCAAACAGGCCGGCAAGTTAAATGCCGAAAACAAGGACAAGCGGTTGCATAGCGACGACGAGGAGGAGCCCCGGCCGCCGAACACAGAAGGACAGAAGGGGTTTCCCTGACAAGTGAAGACGATGAACATGATATACGCAACCCACATTCCCAAGAGGAAGCATGCACTAAGGGACGTCTATGCGATGGAGCCCGTCGCCCCAAAGTTCAACCCGTGGTCTGCTTGCCCGATCACCTTCGATCGCAGGGACCACCCCACTAGCATCTGTCATGGTGGATCCGCCGCACTGGTCCTAGACCCCATCATTCACGGATTTCACCTCACTTGAGTCCTTATGGACGGCGGCAGTAACCTAAACCTGCTTTATCAGGATACAGTGCAAAAAATGGGTATCGATCCCTCGAGGATCAAACCCAGCAAAACCACCTTTAAAGGCATCATCCCAGGTGTAGAGGCCCATTGCGCAGGCTCAATCGCACTGGAAGTGGTCTTCGGATCACCGGATAACTTCCGAAGCGAAGAGTTAATCTTCGACATCGTCCCGTTTCACAGTGGCTATCATGCAATGCTCGGACGAACAACATTTGCAAAATTCAATGCAGTGCCGCATTACTCGTACCTCAAGCTCAAGATACCAGGACCTCGCGGGGTCATAACACTAAATGGAAACACAGAACGCTCGCTCCATACGGAAGAGCACACTGCGGCCCTTGCAGCAGAAGCACAAAGCAGCCTGTTCAGGCAGACCACTCATTCGGTGTCACGGCCCACGGACACCTTCAAGCGAGTCCGTAACAAGCTGCAACAGGATCGCCTAGCAGGATCAGAGCTCGCCTAGCAATTCGGCCCCTGTCCCAGTCCTAGTGAAGTGACGAAATCCATGCCGCGCATACATAACTATGCATTGAAAATACATGGACATAGGCTAGGCACGATCAGGACACGCCCCGCATTGTGTCTTAACCACACTCTGGGTTGTATGCCTTTGACATTCCTTTTCTCTTTCAGGGCCTAACTCTCTGGAAGCCCTTTCCGGTAGTATGATTGCCAGACACATTCCGGAAGCAACAACCAAGGCGGCAAGAGGCTAAGATGAACACGGGAACCGCCAGGGCCTAACTCCCTGGAAGCCCTTTCCGGAAGTACGATTGCCGGACACATTCCGGAAGCAACAACCAAGGCGGGAAGAAGCTAAGATGAACACGGGAACCGCTAGGTGGTCTCTAGTAATAATTGATATACCTGCTTTTCAATATTTATGCATAGCTTGCCCTGGGATAGGACATTTCAAATTATCCTACTTTATGCTTATTGCGCTACCTGTACCAGTATGCTTCGACGTATTATTTAAATAACAATGCATATCATTAATCTGTCATTGCATTATTTAAGTTTTTTCTTTCTCTTATATGTCCACTTACGACAATCTGCACCCGCAAGTTCAGGTACGGTCAGTTCGCCAGGGGTTGTCGTTTACCCCATAATACGGCGCAAGAAGTCCGAACACTTTCGTCAGTGCGGCACCCCGAACTTATAGCATTATATGCATTAGCTCCGAATCATGTCTTTGGTCAAATGTTGGGTTGCCCGGTTCCCATGCCTTGGTACCTTACGTTCTTCTATATCGGCTAAGGTAGCGGTGGGAGAACTACTGCGATTGTGTCCCGGTTCTTCCGGATGAGCACCTCAGTAGAAAAAGCCAAAAACTGACTGTCATGATAAGGCGAGAGACTGGTCGCTGCTCGAGAGGTCTCAAGTCCTTCAAGACTTTTTCCGCTTTGGGCGAGGAGTCGGCCTTGTTCGGCTTAAGCGTGTATAGCGCCCCAAATTTGGCCCTCCGAGTACCAGGGGCTTTGCCAAAATTTAAAATCATAGACTTCTATGGCTAAGTGAGAGTGATAAAGCATTATAGTCTGATTGCCTGGTTCGTTGCGGTGAACACCTCCCTTGAAGGACCCAAAATTGGGGTAAAGAGTGCTCAGGTTTATCCCGAACACCCCAGTACTAGTTACATGGGGGCAGAAGCCGACGACTGGGCAACTCTTAGATTTTATAAACGACTGCATAGAAGGTAATATTTTAAATTAAGAAAGCGTCGCATGGCGCAAACAAACTCGTTTCATATTACAGGATCACATGAGCATGTTCATTCAAAAATTACATCATTGGCACACTCATCTGCCACTAGGCGAGAACCCTTCAGGACACTTTCATAATAATTCTCGGGGCAGCGATGCTCCTTGCCCTCCGGCGGCCTCTCCTTCACCAGCTTCACGGCATCCAGCTTCGCCCAGTGCACCTTCGCCCGGGCAAAAGCCACACGTGCACCCTCGATGTAGACGAACCGCCTGATGACTTCAAGCCGTGGGCAGGCTTCCACAAGCCGCCTCACCAGACCGAAGTAGCTGCCGGACAGGGACTCGCCAGGCCACATCCGAACTATAAGACCACTCATGGCCTGTTCGGCCGCCTTGTGAAGCTCGACCAACTGCTTCAGCTGGTCACTCAAAGGCATGGGGTGTTCGGTCCCAGTATACTGAGACAAAAACAACTGCTCCGTCGAGCTCCCCTCCTCAGCCCGGTAAAACTCCGCGGCATCCAGTACACTGCGGGGAAGATCTGCAAACGCTCCTGGAGAGCTCCTAACTCGGGTGAGAAAAAGGAAAGTCTCCTTCACATGCTTGCTTTGCATAATGATTGCCTTACCCGCTGCTATCTTCTTCACTGCATCAATCTCCTGGAGGGCCTTGTGGGCTTCGGCCTTGGCGCTCCGGATGCTTTCAAGCGCCTGCGCGAGTTCAGACTCTCGCGTCTTAGAGTCAAGCTCCAAGGAATCGTGTTTTTTGGCGAGAGCCTCGAGCTCTTGCTGCACCTCGCCTACTCGGGCTTCTTGCTTCTCCCATTCAATGCGTTCTTTGGCCGCTTTATCTGCGGCCTCGGACAACGCCTTCCTCGGGATCGCCACCTCGGTCGTGGCCCCTGACAAATCCGTTATGATTCTATTACTTTACACCCGAACTTCTTTTTAACTATATAGACAGGGGTATTTCTTACCTTTGCTCTCTTCGAGCTACCTCTTGGTAAGGCCGAGCTCGTCCTCAGACCGCTTTAGGTCCTGGTTCAGCGCAGAGACCTCCGCAGTACATGTGGTAGCGGCCAGCAGTGAAGCCTGCACATACACATAGACATACTCTAATTAGACTCCTGAGTCATCATTTGATCCTCTATTCGGCTTTGCTTCGTGAACGCCGAACAGAGCATCAGGGGCTACTATCTATGCGGTAATATTTTCTTATATTTTGATTGCTTACCTCAAAGCCTTTTAGGAGGCTGGCGCAAGCTTCGGTCAGTCCGTTTTTGGGGGACTGAACCTTCTCGACCACCGCACTCATGATAGTGCGGTGCTCTTCTTTGATGGAAGCGCTGCGAAGCGCTTCCAACAGGTTGTCCGGTGCCTCTGGTTGGACAGAGGACACCGGCACGGATGGTTGGCCCCCCTTGATGGGGGACCGCCTGCCGGAGTCCGGAACCATCGAAGGTTCTGGCGCAGTGTCTGGCTGGGGCTCAAACTTGAAGATCGTAGGAGCCTCGCTCCCTTGGTACCCAGGGTCCGGGAAGTCGCCGCAAGGCGCCCCCAGGACCACCTCCCCTTGGCTCGGTGCCTTTTGAGACAACACCTCGCGTTGTCCGTAGGGCGAGGGGTGGAAGCGGTCGGAAGAGAACCGTTGTTCATATCCGACGAGTCCAAAGAGCCGCTCGACGAGGGTACGTCGAAATGAGCTCGGGACAGACTGTGTAATCATGTTCGACATGAGGAGAGGCAGTACAATAAAACATACCATGAAGTACTATGGTGTCCGGACACTTACGACTTCGCCAGGGGCTTGTCCCTGGGTAGCCACTCGTCGCCGCTGTCGGCGGCCGTCGTGGCACAGTCTGGAGGGAGTGTCCTTCCCTTCTTGGACCCTTCGGCCTCCCCGGATGGGTCGGCCTTCCTTTTCTTGTCTCCCCGGCTGGGAGGGGAGAACTTTTCTCCTCCTCCTCCTCATTTCCGTGGGAGGAGTGCGTGTCGGAGTCATCGTCCGATGACTCCGATACAACCTTACGCCGGAGACCCTTTCGGGTCCCCGCGGCCTTCTTCTTGGTCTTCTTTTCCGGCACCTCGTAGGATGCTGGAGTTAGCATCTTTGTTAGAAAAGCGTCTCCAGGATCTTCGGGCAGCGGGGCTGGGCTATCAAGCTGCTCCGCTGTCTCTATCTAGTCATGTTAATCACATGGAAGTTTAGATCCTGCACACAACTAAACCGGGGCAAATAGATACCCTGAGAGATATAAAAAGCCTACCGGATTGGCACGACGCTTTTGCGCTGAGTCCGCGGTCCTCGTTGAGGGGGGGAGGAATCTCGGCGCTCTTGAACAGCACCCTCCAGACATCCTCATGCGTCTTGCCATAGAGCTCTCGCAGCGTTTGGTGTTTGGCCGAGTCAAACTCCCACAAAACAAATGCCTGTCGTTGACACGGAAGGATCCGGCGGAAGAGCATAACCTGGACCACGTTGACAAGCTTGATTTTCTTGTTCGTCATGTTCTGGATGTAGGTCTGGAGTCTGGTCAGCTCTACCGAAGAACCCCAGGACATGCCCTTCTCTTTCCAGGAGGTGAGCCGCGTGGGGATTCCGGATCGAAATTTGGGGGCCGCCACCCAGTTGGAGTCGCGCGACTCGGTTATGTAGAACCACCCCGATTGCCACCCCTTTATTGTATCCACATAGGTGCCCTCGAGCCAGGTAACATTAGGCATCTTGCCCACCATGGCACCTCCTCACTCTGCTTGCTGGCCGCTCACCACCTTCAGTTCAACATTGAAGGTTTTCAGCCATAGGCCGAAGTGGGGCCTAATGCGGAGGAAGGCCTCGCACACGATGATAAACGCCGAGATGTTGATGATGAAATTGGGGGCCAGATCATGAAAATCCATCCCATAGTAGAACATGAGCCCCCAGACAAACGGGTGGAGGGGAAATCCCAGTCCGTGGACAAAATGGGTAAGAAAAACTAGCCTCTCATGGGGTTCGGGCGTCAGGATGATCTGCCCCGCATCTGGCAGCCGGCGCGCGATATCCGCGGCTAGATATCCGGCTTCCCGTAACTTTTTGATGTTCTCCTCCGTGACGGAGGAGACCATCCACTTGCCTCCTGCTCCGGACATGCTTGGAGTGGTTTGAGAAGAAGAACGCGAGCTTGGGCGCTAGAGCTCGAGTGTGCGGGAATGGGTAAGCGAGGAGGAAGAAGGCGTGGGTGAAAAATTTAAATCTTTGTCCCTTTATAAGGGCAGAAGAGGCGATGCATCTCCCCACTTGGCTGGTAAAAACCGCTTATTACCCAGGCGCCGTAATTGATGGCGCGGTTGGGTTACCCACGTCCGTATTGATGAGAATCCCATGATAAGGGGAACACGATCTCTGCTTTGACAAGACGTGTCAAGAAAACCGCCTCGCGATATGTGCGGAGCTGGTTGAGAAAAGCGGTTAGAATAATAACCGGGCCATGGCGTAATGTCGTGCTGCCAAAACATGTCAGCAGATTAGATTTGTGGAAATATTATTCTCTCTACGGTGGTATGTGGAACTTATTTTGCAGGACCAGACACTATCCTTGTATTCAAAACTCTTCCATGATGTATGCGGAGGAGGAACCCGCCTTGCAATGCCGAACACAACACTGCGCGCTGGACTCATCGTCATTGAAGCCTAGTTCAGGGGCTACTGAGGGAGTCCTGGATTAGGGAGTCTCCGGACAGCCGGACTATATCCTTTGGCCGGACTGTTGGACTATGAAGATACAAGATTGAAGACTTCGTCCCGTGTCCGGATGGGACTCTACTTGGCGTGGAAGGCAAGCTAGGCAATACGGATATGTATACCTCCTCCTTTGTAACTGACCTTGTGTAACCCTAGCGCTCTCCAGTGTCTATATAAACCAGAGGGTTTTAGTCCATAGGACAACAAACAATCATACCATAGGCTAGCTTCTAGGGTTTAGCCTCTTTGATCTCGTGGTAGATCAACTCTTGTACTGCTCATATTATCAAGAACAATCAAGCAGGACGTAGGGTATTACCTCCATCAAGAGGGCCCGAACCTGGGTAGACATCGTGTCCCCTACCTCCTGTTACCATCCGCTTTAGACGCACAGTTTTGGACCCCCTACCCGAGATCCACCGGTTTTGACACCGACATGTGCATCCCTGAAGTGCCAAGTGGGTAGCTGCCCCCACCTTTCGCTCGGGCCCCCCACCGCAGCTGATGTCATGGATCAGCAAGGGGCTGAGCTGGGGTCCTGCAAAGGATGTGCCAATACTGCAAAGCCATATCCGAGATCTCTTTGAGAGAGATTTCAGTCTGGTTATGGTAATGCAAGTTATGCTAGTTCATCGAGTCCAGCCTTGCAAACGCCGGCCCCTCCGCATGTGGGAATTCAACCCGGAAGGACCGCGAGCTATTCAACATTTCCTTGGAATGATACTCGAAGAGACATAAAAATCATTCTTCGGACCCCCAAATAGAGTGTCCGGACACCACCGAGGACGTGGGTCTGAGCTGCAACCACCCCGCTGCCCAAGTAAGTAATCCCATGTCGAACCTATTGTCCTTTTATTTATCATGGCATCATTCTAAAGAGTCGCTCTTTGACCAGGACTGGATAACAAAGGCGATGATGATCAGGTGTTCGGCCCCCCTTCCTAAGGGCTTGGACAATCCGGTACTGGACAAGATGCCCGAGCTGGCGCCTTATACAGTGCCCTCAAAGGAAGATGATGGGGGGAATAGAGAGGGTGAAAGCGGGCCTCACTCGCTACTTATTCCAGCCGGGGGACTGAGCACCTCCACGAGGGAGGACAACCAAAGGGAAGAATCTGACATTCTCTCTCCCCGGGGAAGGAAGAGGACTACCTCTGAAGATCCGGAAACTAAGGTTTCCAAACATGAGAAGAAATCATCATCAGAGGGTCCTGCCTCAGAGGGTATTCTTGCCGCACAATGTCCGCGCAGGGATCAGCCCTCTACCGAGCTGTTAGTAATCGAAAAGTACTTAATAGTAGAAACATCCTACATTACTTCCGAAGACAATAACCGACGCTTATAAATTGTAGTCCGGATCGTAGCCCGTCTCGACAGAGTTCGTCTTCAAGGGATCTTCTTCCGGAGATGATGGAGAGCGAAATGCCTCGCCCTGACACCCCGCCTCATGAAGCGAGCGACCTTGAAGTGTCTTCGCGAAGGGTATCTCCGGATCCACTAAGGCCGGAGGATAACCCTTTGGCTACTCGGAATCCCCAGTATCCGTCTCCTAAGGAGAGCGACAGCAAGGGTCCGTACAGTGTGCAGTCGGACGCGCTGAAGAATCTTCTGGGGCAAGCGGCCGTCTCGGAAGCGCATCGTACGCTAATGGGAACGGTAATTGAAAGGATTACATCCGCTGAAAGCGGTTTGCAGGAAGCCTTTATGAGTCTGCTGAAAGGCTTCGAGGTACGTGACATAGTGTATGTTTTTGATAGTACCGCACAAGTTAGGTGTGCCCTCTGCAGATAGTAGCCCCTGAGACTCTGGTTGTCGTCGAGAACGGCGGCAACCCGAGGATCATATACCCAGGTAATAATTCGACTGCCTTTATGTGCATGTGGCTGAGGCTACGGTGACTAGCCGAACTGACGGATTTACCGAGCTAAAGCGACAACTTGATGCGGCCGATGCCGATATCGTGCTTGTCAACCAGCGGCTTGACGAGGCACAGGGTGAGTGATTTCTCTGGTGATCGTCACATAATAAAAGTAGCATGATGCAGTATCTTTAATATGTTGTGACTGCAGATGGAGATGCCACCGTGGAGACCCTTCGGGCGGAGCTTGCCCGAGCCAAGGAGCAAGCAAGGAGTAGCAATGCGGCCTCTCTAAAGGCGGCCAAAGAGTTAAGGGCCGAATAGGCCGCGCATTGCGAGAGCAAGGAAAAAATAGCCAAGATGGCTGTAGAGTTAAAAGATGCCGCTGACTGTTACCAACTTCTTGAAGAAGAAAACCGAGTGAAGGCGACGGACCTGGAGAAGGCACTGGTGGCTGCAAAGGAAGCCCGCTCCAAAATTAGAGCGACGAAGGATGAGCTGAATCAAGCTGCAGATATCGTGTCTGGGAAGCCCTTCTTGTTGCGGACTAAGTTCGGAGATCCAAAGTATGCTACTCTAGACCGGCTATGGAGTTCTGCGGATGCCTATGTGGATTTGGCTGCAAGTGCTGCTGATGAGGCCGAGTACTTTAAGGATCAGAAAGGTCCTAAGGTGGAAAAGCTGTTCTGGTCACAGTTTCATGATCCAGTCCGTCTGCTGCTATTGAATGAGCGAATGGCCGAGTGGGCTCCATAGGTTGTCTGGACTTGCCATGAGGTCCGTTGTGGATCAGCTATGGCCTGGAGGGCCAAGGCCAAATAGCTACTTTAGTTTAGTGCAACAATTCCTTGGTGTTGTGCCACCACTACAAAAAAAAGACACATCCGTGACATTTTGGGCCGAACACAATTTTTTCTGTCATACATATGACACTTCTATGACGATAATTGTGACAAAACCCGGTATCATCATAGATCTGGTGGTCTCCTACTTCTATGACAAAAATTCATGACAGAAAATGGGCTTTTCATCCTGGGCGGGCCGGAGACACAGCTGCATGACATTCTTTGGGCCGTCCATGATGGAAAAAACCGTGGTAGAAGCGAGGGGGAGGAAAATTTCGGGGAGTTCCCGGTTACGGTGGGTGGTCGGGGGCCGAGCGATGAGCGTTTCTCTCATACATGTACACGCGTGTGTGTGAGGCATTGGCTCTAACTGAACCCGAGCGAGGCGTTGGGCTCTAACTGAACCCGAGCGATTGCATTGCAGGCTACACGTTACTGAACCTGAGCCATCGATCGATGGCTGTTAACTGAAGCCGATCGAGCGATTCCTTCGCTACTGCAACTAACTGAAGCCGATCGATGTTGCCTCTGGATGAACAGTGAGCGTTGCGGGGGGGGGGGGGGTTGGAAGAATAGTTCCTGGTGGGGGTGGATGAACAGGACCCTGTGGTGTTGCCTCTGGATGAACAGGACCCCGATCGATCGAGCCGGTTGGGGCTGGATGAATAGGACCCCATGGAGGACTGGATGAACAAGACCACCCCGTGGAGGGCAGGATGAACAGCAGACGATGGAGGGCAGGATGAATAGTAGCCCGTGGAGGGGTGGTTGAACAGGAGCCCATGGAGAGGGCTGGTTGAACAGTAGCCGGTGGAGTAGCGCGCGGTGGAGGCTGGATGAACAGGAGCCCGTGGATGAACAGTCACAGGTGGAGGCTGGAGGAGGTCGACGGTGGATGAACAGTACCTCGTGGAGGCTGGAGGGGCTCGACGGTGGAGATGAACAGTATCCCGTGGAGTCCAGTTTTGCGGTACGCCACACCCCTCCTGATGAACATGACCCCCGTTTCGACCGTAGCGCTCCAACACAAGTCCGTTTCGTCCGTTTTGCGGTATGCCACACCCCTCCCGATCAATAGGACCCCCGTTTCGACCGTAGGAGGTCCGTTTCCTCCATTTTGCGGTACGCCAGACCCCTCTCGATGAACAGGATCTCGTTTCGAATGTGGTCGGTCAAACACAAGGCCGTTTGCTCCGTTTTGCAGTATGCCAGGCCTCATTTCCATCTCCTGTTCCTTCCAAGCCCTCCCGATAAACACGACGCATTTCGTTGCCTCCCCATGAACACGACGCATTCCGTTGCCTCCTCATGAACACAACGCATTCTGTTGCCTCCCCATGAACACGACGACGATGCTATTTCTCCGTTCCGACCCAGCCATGTACACGAGCCCTGGTCGTACGTATGCGCGAGTAGGCGTTCGAGACCCCGCCCGTATGTACACATACGTGGCCATATTTTCTTTCTTGCACCCTCGCCGCCTGTACTACGACACGTGTGTGCCTCTACATCAACCAGTATATATGTACGTACATGTTCGCGACCAGAATGATAATGCTACGTACGCTTCGACCAAGTGGGTCCCAACTGTCAGGCACTTCCTTGCATGCGACGATGTAGCTAGTGGGTCCCAGCAGTCAGGGGGCGAAATACGGTGGCCCGTCCGGTGGGTCCCGCTATCAGGTGGAGGAATAATTATTTTGCATGTAATAAGGAGGCACTTCCTTGCTGCGGCCGTGGACCCAGCTGTCAGCCTCTCCACATACAGTCCACGTCCGATGGAAGCCGTTCCTTGACCACATTGACCACGCCGCGCCGAGAGCACCAGGGCGATGGACGACGGTGAGGCCTAGGAAGGGGACGACGCGGAGCCAGGGAAGACTCGGTAGTGGATGCCCACGCGTAGAGGAGTACGAGGGTTCACTAGTTCGCTGCGGTGTGAGGCTGTCGTCGCCGCGGAATAACAGGGGGTGTGGATGAGTAGAGGGATGGCCTGGCCAGCGGTGAGAGTAGTAGGGAGCGGTGAGGCCTCCGCCGCATCGCAGCCGGCCACGGGAGACAGGAGCACGAGGCACGACCGGCGCTGGTTTGTGCGGCTAGAGCAAGAAGACCAGAGGTTGAAGAAGCACTACGGCCGTTGGATGGACATTGTATGGTCACTGGAGCTAGAAACGTGCATATTGACTAAGTTGACAAAGCCCTCCGTCCCCGTCAACTTAGTAGGCCCACAAGTCAGCCTGCCACTATACTTGGTCCCAGCTAACAGGGGGATTATTCATTTTTTTGTGCGTAATACGGAGGCACTTCCTTGCGTGTGAAGATATAGCTGGTGGGTCCGAGCTGTCAGCAGCGGTAACGATTTTTTCGCGAAATACAGAGGCCCTTTCGGTGGGTCTCCGATGTCAGGTGGAGGAATCATTATTTTGTGCGTAATAAGGAGGCATTTCCTTGCGTGCGGCCCTGGACCTGGCTGTCGGCCTCTCCACATAAAGTCCACTTCAGATGCATGTCAGTCGTTGACCACGTTGACTAGGCCGTGCCGAGAACACCAGGGCGTTGGACGACGGCGAGGCCTAGGAAGGGGACGACACAGAGGCAGGGAAGACTCGACAGTTGTTTCCCACGTAGAGGGGAGTACGAATGTATGAGGGTTTACTGGTTCATCTGCCGTCGCCGGAGAATAACAGCAGGTGTGGGTGAGTAGAGGGATGGCTAGGCCAGCAATGGGAATATGGTCGGGCAGTGAGGCCTGCGCGGCAGCACAGCCGGCCACAAGGAGGAGGGAGCAGGCAGTCCCACTGACGCTTGTTTGAGCGGCTGGAGCAGGAAGAGCAGAGATTGAAGAAGCACGATGGCCGTTGGATGGACATCCAACAGCCAGTGCTTGTGCGTCAACCTTTTTTTAGGAAAGCCTCAAATCTGTGGAAAACAGCATACAGCCCATCAGCCATTATTTCTAATAATTTACAGCCCATTTGCTAATTCTTAAGGGTTTTTTTGGAGCCCGTATTCTTTTTGTTAGCATTACAGCCCATATTGTGGCAACTGTTAAAAAATTATACGAAATTTTGCATATTTCGGTGTGGTCTGAACTGTTTTTAATCCCGAAATTTCGACTCACATTCAAACTGATTTTAAAAATAAATGTATATCAATATAAAATCCAACAAATTCTCCACGCATAAAAATTAATGTAATTTAAAATCTTGAAATAAAAAAAAAAGATATTTGAACTAATTGCCAGTTTGATGTGTTTTAAGAATGTACAACCCATTTCTCATTACTGATGGGCCATTTTCTCGGCCAGCCGAATGAAAGCTCTCCCCGTCTTGAAAGAATTGCAGCCCAACAGGCCTGACAAAGTGACTTACTTGGCAAATCACAAAAAAACTGGGTTGTGGTCGTGGACCCAGCTATCAGCCTCTCCACGTACAGTACTCTTCCGATGGAAGTCGTTCCTTGACCACGTTGACCACGCCGCGCGGAGAGCACTACGGTGGTGGACGACGGCGAGGCCTAGGAAGGGGACGACGCGGTAGTGGAAGCCCGCGCGGAGAGAACTACGAGGGTTCACTGGTTTGGCTGCGGTGTGAGGCTGCCGTCGCCGCAGGGCCTGGCCAGCGGTGGGAATAGTAGGGGGCGGCGAGGCCTCTCCGGCAGCACAGCCAGCCACGGGAGGCAGGAGCATGCGGCGCGACCGACGCTGCTTTGGGCGGCTGGAGCAAGAAGACCAGAGGTTGAAGAAGCACTACGGCCATTGGATGGACATCGTATGGTCACTGGAGCTAGAATCGTTCATATTGACTAAGTTGACAAAGCCCTTCGTCCCCGTCAACTTAGTAGTCCCACAAGTCAGCCTCCCAGCAAGGTGGGTCCCAGCTAGCTAGGGGAGTATTATTTTTTGTGCGTAATAAGGAGGCAATTCCGGTGGGTCTGAGCTGACAGCGGGGGGAAGGTATTTTCGCGAAATACGGTGGCCTATCCGGTGGGTCCCAGCAGTCAGGGGAAACGATTTTTTTCGCAAAATACTGGTGGCCCGTCCGGTGGGTCCCGCTATTAGGTGGAGGAATAATTATTTTGTACGTAATAAGGAGGCACTTCCTTGCGGCTGCCGTGGACCCACCTGTCAGCCTCTCCACATATAGTACTCTTCCGATGGAAGTCGGTCGTTGACCACATTGACCACGTCACGCTGAGAGCACCACGGCGGTGGACGACGGCGAGGCCTAGGAAGGGGACGACAGGGAGCCATGCAAGACGCGACAGTGGATGCCCACGCGGAGAGGAGTACGAGCGTTCACTGGTTCGGCTGCGGTGTGAGGCTGCCGTCACCGCAGAATAACAGGGCGTGTGGGTGAGTGGAGGGATGGCCTGGCCAGTGGTGGGAGTAGTATGGGGACGGTGAGGCCTCCACGGTAGCACAGCTGGCCACAGGAGGCAGGAGCAGGCGGCACGCCCGGCGCTGCTTTGGGCGGCTGGAGCGAGAAGACCAGAGGTTGAAGAAGCACTATGGCCGTTGGATGGACATCATAGTCACTGGAGTATTGACTAAGTTGACAAAGCTCTCCGTCCCTGTCAACTTAGTAGGCCCACAAGTCAGCCCAACAATATGGTGGGTCCCAGCTAGCAGGGGGTATTCATTTTTTGGCCATAATAAGGAGGCACTTCCTTGTGTGCGAAGATATAGCTGGCGGGTCCGACCTGTCAGCGGGGGGAACATTTTTTTCGCGAAATACATAGGCCCTTCCTGTGGGTCCTAGATATCAGGTGGAGGAATCATTATTTTGCGCGTAATAAGGAGGCATTTCCTTGCGTGCGGCCGTGGACCCAGCTGTCAGCCTCTCCACGTACAGTCCAGTTCCGATGGATGTCGTTCATTGGCCACGTTGACCAGCCCGCGCCGAGAGCACTAGGGCGGTGGACGACGGCGAGGCCTAGGAACAGAACGACACGGAGCCATGGAATACTCGGCAGTTGTTTCCCACGCGGAGGAGTACGCGGGTTTACTGGTTCGGCTGCCATCGCCGGAGAATAACAGCAGGTGTGAGTGAGTAGAGGGATGGCAAGTCCAGCGATGGGAGTACGATGGGGCCGTGAGGCCTGCGCGGCAGCATAGCCGGCCGCGGGAGGAGGAAGCAGGCAATCCCGCCGACGCTTGTTTGAGCAGCTTGAGCATGAAGAGCAGAGATTGAAGAAGCACGACAGCCGTTTGATGGACATCCAACAACCACTGCTCTCGTGTGTTGACAAAGTTGACAGGGCGTTGCGTGTGCATCAACCTTTTTTTATGAAAGCATACGTGTCAACCTGTAGTAGGCACACAAGTCAGCCTCAAATCTGTGGAAAACAGCATACAACCCATCTGGCATTATTTCTAATAATGTACAACGCATTTGCTAATTCGTAAGAATTTTTTTGGAGCCCATCTTCTTTTTGTTAGCGTCACACCCCATATTGTGGCCACGATTAAAAATTATATGAAATTTTGCATATTTCCATGCGGTCAACTGTTTTTAATCCAGAAATATCGATTCACATTCAAACTATTTTGAAAAATAATTTATATATATATAAAATCCAAATAATTGTCCACGCATAAAAATCAATGGAATTTAAGATCTCGTAATGAAAAAAAAAATTGAAACTAATTCCCGGTTTGATGTGTTTTAAAAATGTACAACCCATTTCTGGGCAAACCGAATGAAACTCTCCTCATCTTGAAAGATTTGTAGCCCAGCAGGGCCGATAAAGCAAGTAGGCCTTGTTTGGGTATTTCTTTAAAAAAATTAGAACTGGGCTAGGCATTTTCAGCAAGAAAAAAACACAACTGGGCTCATGATGTGGTAAGCATAAATAAAACCCTGGCTAGACGGGCCACAGCCGCCGCATAGCCACGTTGTTACCCTGATCCATCGCTAAAACTAGTATAAATAACAACTGCTTGTTCCTCAAAAAAAACTGCGCGACTTGTTGGGTCCCTGGTGTCAGCCACTCGTAGTGTAATTCTCTCGTTTATTGACTACGTTGATAATGGCGTGAGCCCTAGATGTCCAACCATTAGTAGGAACCATATTGTTGGGCTTGTACTATAGAGGCACTTGCTTGTGTACTGCCATGACGCTGGTGGGTCCCTACTGTCATTCTCTCCACGTACAGTCATCTCCTTGTTCCTCTCGGTTGTTCATGACATTTACAACGCAAGAGGGTGGTGCACCGCGCACGGCTAGCGAACCAAGGCCGCAAGGCAGAGGACGACGGCGAGGCTTCGGACGGAACGAATAGGAGCCGTTGAAGATGCACCGGTCCAGTCGCAGGCGGAGGGTGAAGGAAATATGCCCTAGAGGCAATAATAAAGTTATTATTTATTTCCCTATATCATGATAAATGTTTATTATTCATGCTAGAATTGTATTAACCGGAAACATAATACATGTGTGAATACATAGACAAACAGAGTGTCACTAGTATGCCTCTACTTAAGTAGCTCGTTAATCAAAGATGGTTATGTTTCCTAACCATGAACAAAGAGTTGTTATTTGATTAACGAGGTCACATCATTAGTTGGATGATCTGATTGACATGACCCATTCCATTAGCTTAGCACCCGATCGTTTAGTATGTTGCTATTGCTTTCTTCATGACTTATACATGTTCCTATGACTATGAGATTATGCAACTCCCGTATGCTGGAGGAACACTTTGTGTGCTACCAAACGTCACAACGTAAATGGGTGATTATAAAGGAGCTCTACAGGTGTCTCCAATGGTAGATGTTGGGTTGGCGTATTTCGAGAATAGGATTTGTCACTCCGATTGTCGGAGAGGTATCTCTGGGCCCTGTCGGTAATGCACATCACATAAGCCTTGCAAGCATTGCAACTAATGAGTTAGTTGCGGGATGATGTATTACGGAACGAGTAAAGAGACTTGCCAGTAACGAGATTGAACTAGGTATTGGATACCGACGATCGAATCTCGGGCAAGTAACATGCCGATGACAAAGGGAACAACGTATGTTGTTATGCGGTCTAACCGATAAAGATCTTCGTAGAATATGTAGGAGCCAATATGGGCATCCAGGTCCCGCTATTGGTTATTGACCGAAGACGTGTCTCGGTCATGTCTACATTGTTCTCGAACCGTAGGGTCCGCACGCTTAACGTTATGATGACAGTTATTATGAGTTTATGCATTTTGATGTACCGAAGTTAGTTCGGAGTCCCGGATGTGATCACGTACATGAAGAGGAGTCTCGAAATAGTCGATACATAAAGATTGATATATTGGAAGCCTAAGTTTGGATAACGGAAGTGTTCCGGGTGAAATCGGGATTTTACCGGAGTACCGGGAGGTTACCGGAACCCCCCGGGAGCCCTATGGGCCTTAGTGGGCTTTAGTGGAAAGGATAAAAGGGCAGCCCAAGGTGGCCGCGCGCCTCCCCCCTCCCTAGTCCTATTAGGACTAGGAGAGGTGGCCGGCCCCCCTCTCTCTCTTTCCCCCCCTTAAGGAATCCTATTCCAACTAGGATTGGGGGGGGGGGGGGATCCTACTCCCAGAGTGAGTAGGACTCTCCTGGCGCCCCCTCCTTGGCCGGCAAGCCCCTCCCCCTTGGATCCTTTATATACGGAGGCAGGGGCACCTCTTGACACACAAGTTGATCCTTGAGATCGTTCCTTAGCCGTGTGCGGTGCCCCCTGCCACCATATTCCACCTCGATCATATTGTAGCGGTGCTTAGGCGAAGCCCTGCGACGGTAGAACATCAAGATCGTCACCACGCCGTCGTGCTGATGGAACTCTTCCCCGATGCTTTGCTGGATCAGAGCCCGGGGATCGTCATCGAGATGTACGTGTGCCAAGAACTCGGAGGTGCCGGAGTAACGGTGCTTGGATCGGTCGGATCGGGAAGACGTACGACTACTTCCTCTATGTTGCGTCAACGCTTCCGCAGTCGGTCTGCGTGGGTACGTAGACACCACTCTCCCCTCTCGTTGATGTGCATCACCATGATCTTGTGTGTGCGTAGGAAATTTTTTGAAATTACTACGTTCCCCAACAATGGTATCAGAGCCTGGTTTTATGGTTTGATGTTATTTGCACGAGTAGAACACAAGTGAGTTGTGGGCGATATAAGTCATACTGCCTACCAGCATGTCATACTTTGGTTCGGCGGTATTGTTGGATGAGACGACCCGGACCAACATTACGCGTACGCTTACGCGAGACCGGTTCCCCCGACGTGCTTTGCACACAGGTGGCTTGCGAGCGACTGTCTCTCCAACTTTAGTTGAACCAAGTGTGGCTACGCCCGGTCCTTGCGAAGGTTAAAATGGAGTCTATTTGACAAACTATCATTGTGGTTTTGATGCGTAGGTGAGATTGGTTCTTGCTTAAGCCCGTAGCAGCCACGTAAAACTTGCAACAACAAAGTAGAGGACGTCTAACTTGTTTTTGCAGGGCATGTTGTGATGTGATATGGTCAATGCATGATGCTCAATTTTATTGTATGAGATGATCATGTTTTGTAACCAAGTTATCGGCAACTGGCAGGAGCCATATGGTTGTCGCTTTATTGTATGCAATGCAATCGCGATGTAATGCTTTACTTTATCAGTAAGCGGTAGCGATAGTCGTGGAAGCTTAAGATTGGTAACATGACAACGATGCTATGATGGAGATCAAGGTGTCGCGCCGGTGACGATGGTGATCATGACGGTGCTTCACAGATGGAGATCACAGACGGTGCCATGCTTTACGGCTTAGAATCGGGACTTCAACGACGTTTTGAACGTCATGGAGCATATGAGATGTTTCAGGAGGTTGAAGTTAATATTTCAAGCAAATGCCCGGATTGAGAGATATGAAGTCTCCAATAAGTTCTATAGCTGCAAGATGGAGGAGAACAGTTCTGTCAGTGAGCATATACTCAAAATGTCTGGGTATAATAATCACTTGATTCAGATGGGAGTTAATCTTCCAGATGATTGCGTCATTGACAGAATTCTCCAATCACTACCACCAAGCTACAAGAGCTTCTTGATGAACTATAATATGCAAGGGATGAACAAGACTATTCCCGAGCTCTTTGCAATGCTGAAAGCTGCGGAGGTAGAAATCAAGAAGGAGCATCAAGTGTTGATGGTTAACAAGACCACTAGTTTCAAGAAAAAGGGCAAATGGAAGAAGAAGGGGAACTTCGAGAAGAACGGCAAGCAAGTTGCTGCTCAGGAGAAGAAACCCAAGTCTGGACCTAAGCTTGAAACTGAGTGCTTCTACTGCAAGCAGACTGGTCACTGGAAGTGGAACTGCCCTAAGTATTTGGCGGATAAGAAGGATGGGAAGGTGAACAAAGGTATATGTCATATACATGTTATTGATGTGTACCTTACTAGAGCTCGCAGTAGCACCTGGGTATTTGATACTGGTTCTGTTGCTAATATTTGCAACTCGAAACAGGGACTACAGAATAAGCAGACAATGGCAAAGGACGAGGTGACGATGCGCGTGGGAAACGGTTCCAAAGTCGATATGATCGCGGTCGGCATGCTACCTCTACATCTACCTTCGGGATTAATATTAGACCTAAATAATTGTTATTTGGTGCCAGCGTTGAGAATGAACATTATATCTGGATCTTGTTTAATGCGAGACAGTTAATGATTTAAATCAGAGAATAATTGTTGTTCTATTTATATGAGTAATATCTTTTATGGTCATGCACCTTTGAAGAGTGGTCTATTTTTGATGAATCTCGATGGTAGTAACACACATATTCATAATGTTGAAGCCAAAAGATGCAGAGTTGATAATGATAGTGCAACTTATTTGTGGCACTGTCGTTTAGGTCATATCGGTGTAGAGCGCATGAAGAAACTCCATACTGATGGAATTGTGGAACCACTTGATTATGAATCACTTGGTACTTGCGAACCGTGCCTCATAGGCAAGATGACTAAAACACTGTTCTCCAGTACTATGGAGAGAGCAGCAGATTTGTTGGAAATCATACATACCGATGTATGTGGTCCGATGAATATTGAGGCTCGTGGCGGATATCGTTATTTTCTCACCTTCACAGATGACTTAAGCAGATATGGGTATATCTACTTAATGAAACACAAGTCTGAAACATTTGAAAAGTTCAAAGAATTTCAGAGTGAAGTTGAAAATCATCGTAACAAGAAAATAAAGTTTCTACGATCTGATCGTGGAGGAGAATATTTGAGTTACGAGTTTGGTGTACATTTGAAAAATTGTGGAATAGTTTCGCAACTCACGCCACCCGGAACACCACAGCGTAATGGTGTGTCCGAACGTCGTAATCGTACTTTACTAGATATGGTGCGATCCATGATGTCTCTTACGGATTTACCGCTATCGTTTTGGGGTTATGCTTTAGAGATGGCCGCGTTCACGTTAAATAGGGCACCATCAAAATCCGTTGAGACGACGCCCTATGAACTATGGTTTGGCAAGAAACCAAAGTTGTCGTTTCTTAAAGTTTGGGGCTGCGATGCTTATGTGAAAAAGCTTCAACCTGATAAGCTCGAACCCAAATTGGAGAAATGTGTCTTCATAGGATACCCAAAGGAGACTGTTGGGTACACCTTCTATCACAGATCCGAAGGCAAGACATTCATTGCTAAGAATGGATCCTTTGTAGAGAAGGAGTTTCTCTCGAAAGAAGTGAGTGGGAGGAAAGTAGAACTTGACGAGGTAACTGTACCTGCTCCCTTATTGGAAAGTAGTACATCACAGAAAACTGTTTCTGCGATGCCTATACCAATTAGTGAGGAAGCTAATGATGATGATCATGAAACTTCAGGACAAGATACTACTAAACCTCGTACATCAACCAAAGCGAGATCCGCACCAGAGTGGTACGGTAATCCTGTTCTGGAAATCATGCTGCTAGATCATGATGAACCTACGAACTATGAAGAAGCGATGGTGAGCCCAGATTCCGCAAAATGGCTTGAAGCCATGAAATCTGAGATGGGATCCATGTATGAGAACAAAGTATGGACTTTGGTTGACTTGCCCAATGATCGGCAAGCGATTGAGAATAAATGGATCTTCAAGAAGAAGACTGACGCTGACGGTAATGTTACTGTCTACAAAGCTCGACTTGTCGCAAAAGGTTTTCGACAAGTTCAAGGGGTTGACTATGATGAGACCTTCTCACCCGTAGCGATGCTTAAGTCTGTCCGAATCATGTTAGCAATTGCCACATTTTATGATAATGAAATTTGGCAGATGGATGTCAAAACTGCATTCCTGAATGGATTTCTGGAAGAAGAATTATATATGATGCAACCGGAAGGTTTTGTCGATCCAAAGGGAGCTAACAAAGTGTGCAAGCTCCAGCGATCCATTTATGGACTGGTGCAAGCCTCTCGGAGTTGGAATAAACGCTTTGATAGTGTGATCAAAGCATTTGGTTTTATACAGACTTTCGGAGAAGCCTGTATTTACAAGAAAGTGAGTTGGAGCTCTGTAGCATTTCTGATATTATATGTGGATGACATATTACTGATTGGAAATGATATAGAATTTCTGGATAGCATAAAGGGATACTTGAATAAGAGTTTTTCAATGAAAGACCTCGGTGAAGCTGCTTACATATTAGGCATAAAGATCTATAGAGATAGATCAAGACGCTTAATTGGACTTTCACAAAGCACATACCTTGACAAGATTTTTAAGAAGTTCAAAATGGATCAAGCAAAGACAGGGTTCTTGCCTGTGTTACAAGGTGTGAAGTTGAGTCAAACTCAAGGCCCGACCGCTGCAGAAGATAGAGAGAAAATGAAAGATGTTCCCTATGCTTCAGCCATAGGCTCCATCATGTATGCAATGCTGTGTACCAGACCTGATGTGTGCCTTGCTATAAGTCTAGCAGGGAGGTACCAAAGTAATCTAGGAGTAGATCACTGGACAGCGGTCAAGAACATCCTGAAATACCTGAAAAGGACTAAGGATATGTTTCTCGTATATGGAGGTGACAAAGAGCTCACCGTAAAATGTTACGTTGATGCAAGCTTTGACACTGATCCGGACGATTCTAAATCGCAAACCGGATACGTGTTTACATTAAACGGTGGAGCTGTCAGTTGGTGTAGTTCTAAACAAAGCGTCGTAGCGGGATCTACATGTGCAGCGGAGTACATAGCTGCTTCGGAAGCAGCGAACAAAGGAGTCTGGATGAAGGAGTTCATATCCGATCTAGGTGTCATACCTAGTGCATCGGGTCCAATGAAAATCTTTTGTGACAATACTGGTGCAATTGCCTTGGCAAAGAAATCTAGATTTCACAAAAGGACCAAGCACATCAAGAGACGCTTCAATTCCATCCGGGATCTAGTCCAGGTGGAGACATAGAGATTTGCAAGATACATACGGACCTGAATATTGCAGACCCGTTGACTAAGCCTCTTCCACAAGCAAAACATGATCAGCACCAAGACTCCATGGGTGTTAGAATCATTATAGTGTAATCTAGATTATTGACTCTAGTGCAAGTGGGAGACTGAAGGAAATATGCCCTAGAGGCAATAATAAAGTTATTATTTATTTCCTTATATCATGATAAATGTTTATTATTCATGCTAGAATTGTATTAACCGGAAACATAATACATGTGTGAATACATAGACAAACAGAGTGTCACTAGTATGCCTCTACTTAACTAGCTCGTTAATCAAAGATGGTTATGTTTCCTAACCATGAACAAAGAGTTGTTATTTCATTAACGAGGTCACATCATTAGTTGAAGGATCTGATTGACATGACCCATTCCATTAGCTTAGCACCCGATCGTTTAGTATGTTGCTATTGCTTTCTTCATGACTTATACATGTTCCTATGACTATGAGATTATGCAACTCCCGTTTGCCGGACGAACACTTTGTGTGCTACCAAACGTCACAACGTAAATGGGTGATTATAAAGGAGCTCTACAGGTGTCTCCAATGGTAGATGTTGGGTTGGTGTATTTCGAGAATAGGATTTGTCACTCCGATTGTCGGAGAGGTATCTCTGGGCCCTCTCGGTAATGCACATCACATAAGCCTTGCAAGCATTGCAACTAATGAGTTAGTTGCGGGATGATGTATTACGGAAGGAGTAAAGAGACTTGCCAGTAACGAGATTGAACTAGGTATTGGATACCGACGATCGAATCTCGGGCAAGTAACATACCGATGACAAAGGGAACAACGTATGTTGTTATGCGGTCTGACCGATAAAGATCTTCGTAGAATATGTAGGAGCCAATATGGGCATCCAGGTCCCGCTATTGGTTATTGACCGGAGATGTGTCTCGGTCATGTCTACATTGTTCTCGAATCGTAGGGTCCGCATGCTTAACGTTACGATGGCAGTTATTATGAGTTTATGCATTTTGATGTACCGAAGTTAGTTCGGAGTCCCGGATGTGATCACGGACATGATGAGGAGTCTCGAAATGGTTGAGACATAAAGGTTGATATATTGGAAGCCTAAGTTTGGATAACAGAAGTGTTCCGGGTGAAATCGGGATTTTACCGGAGTACCGGGAGGTTACCGGAACCCCCCGGGAGCCATATGGGCCTTAGTGGGCTTTAGTGGAAAGGAGAAAAGGGCATCCCAAGGTGGCCGCGTGCCTCCCCCCTCCCCTAGTCCTATTAGGACTAGGAGAGGTGGCCGGCCCCCCTCAAGGAATCCTATTCCAACTAGGATTGGGGGGGGGGGGGAATCCTACTCCCAAAGGGAGTAGGACTCTCCTGGTGCGCCCTCCTTGGCCGGCCAGCCCCTCCCCCTTGGATCCTTTATATACGGAGGCAGGGGGCACCTCTTGACACACAAGTTGATCCTTGAGATCGTTCCTTAGCCGTGTGCGGTGCCCCCTGCCACCATATGCCACCTCGATCATATTGTAGCGGTGCTTAGGCGACGCCCTGCGACGGTAGAACATCAAGATTGTCACCACGCCGTCGTGCTGACGGAACTCTTCCCCGACGCTTTGCTGGATCGGAGCCCGGGGATCATCATCGAGCTGTACATGTGCCAAGAACTCGGAGGTGCCAGAGTAACGGTGCTTGGATCGGTCGGATCGGGAAGACGTACGACTACTTCCTCTACGTTGCGTCAACGCTTCCTCAGTCGGTCTGCGTGGGTACGTAGACAACACTCTCCCCTCTCGTTGCTGTGCATCACCATGATCTTGCGTGTGCGTAGGAATTTTTTTGAAATTACTATGTTCCCCAACAGAGGGGAGTACGAGGGTTGACTGGTTCAGGCGCGGGTGCGTGTTGGGGATGACGTCGCCGGAGAATAACAGGACGTGTGGGGGAATAGAGGGAGGGACTGCCAACATTGGAGGGTACATATGGTAGGGCGGCGGAGGCGCAGACAGCCATGGGAGGCGGGAGCAGGTGGAGCCGACGGGGTTTGGGCGATTGGAGGAAAAATAAGACAAGAGATAGAAGATACACGACAGATGTTGGATGTCAATCCAATGGCTGGTAGAATCCAAATCTGTCACGGTCATCCAGCCTTTCCTATGAAAATTGACAGCCCATTTGATGTGCTAGTTCGAAATAAGTTTGTGGGTGCTGGTTGGGCTAATTACTTGGCTTCTGTAATGCACAGTGAGCTCAAGCAGCCGGCGAGAGTGATGTTATTTCCCTTGGTTTGGATTTGTTACAATATTTCACTCTAAATTAAATGAATGGGAAGCCATTTGCCTTGTTTCAAAGAAAATATGATAGTCACAGCTGAGTTGAAAAGGGCGGGAACATCTAACTCCAGCTTACAAACTGTACAAAAGCACGAGGGTTAATTGTTCATCAGGTTTACAAAAAAAACAGATTGAAAAGGGCAACAACATCTAACTCTAGCACTATTTTCGGCAGTCACAGTCAAATGGATCGGTCAGGTCCATAGAATGAACATCCTGGGTCGTAAAATTTACTGGATTATGACCACAATATGTTGTAAATAGATGCCTGGCACGTTCAGAAGCTCTTTTGCCCACCTGAAACTCCTTTTTTTGCTCTTCAACATACCCATCCGTCAAAACCATGCTGCTGATAAACTTAAGCCTGATGGACAATAGTAACCTCGCATTCAGCAGGAAGAATGTCACAAATCTTGTGTTTGCACAGTTGGCTACATATTGTTCTAGCGTTATTGTCTTCAATCGAATCTCATGAGAAGTGAGAAAATCCCGATGCTTATGAATCCACTGATTGGTTATAACTTCCTTACCCTGTCCTGTTGCCTAAATAGACATGAAGATTGAAAACAGTTAAGGTCTAAAAGAAGAGTGTCGAAAGAGTAACAGCTGAACGGTTAATTCTAGTACACTATATGCGTGCTTCCAATGTGCGTGAAATTATCACCTTTATATACAACTTCTCCAGACATGGAAAGCATTGCAGCAAGCCAATAATCTTGTTCTGATCAAAACTATTCATTTGGATATATAAGATCTTGTTCAGAATCCAGCACCATTGATAGGCCATCCGTGGAGAAACTCTTCATTGAGCATAGAACATAATATTAGTACAAAATGTGTACTCCAAGATGATATACAAATTATGCGCAGAAATTTCAAATGCAGCTTATGGTTACAAGTGTAGATGATTATATAAAGTACCTGAAGAACTGTGGAGCCAAACACCATATTGAAATGAGCACAGAGATCATGTATTACACCCAATGTCTCCAGTTTAGGCGCAGAGAGGACGGTTATTTGAAATGGTGAATAACTAGAATCAAGGATCAACCTTTGAAGTGAATGGGGCATCTTGGATGATGAGCTGCCTTCCGTCAAAAGAAATTTCAATTCTTACAAGGTTAGGCGACTTTATTTGGAGACAAACGATTCTAATTGTGAAAACAAGCACCAAGCACTCCAGCGCAGGGCAACTGGAGTGAATGATGTTGTGTAATGAGGCCTCCGATATACGAACCCGCACAAGTGAAAGTTTCTTGAGAAATGGGAGTCGAAGGTTTAGTACCAGATTGTCTGGTAGGTAGCACTGCGCAAATGTGGCGGTGTGGAGAGAGGACGAAAACCCCAAGATGGACATCGGTGCTGAGGGCACAAGTTCATGGCGTTCGGTATGTGGTATGTGATTTCCAGGGGAATAGTAGAACTCAAGCGGCTATAGTTCTGTGAATTCAGGGGATTCCTACGAGGCGTCCACCATGCAGGGCATGGTATGCTTGCTCAGGTAGCATGACGGGATGCAAAGGCTTTGAACGGAGCCCTGGTGGGAGGAGATGATGGCTATGGGGATTTCAAAATCATTGAAGAGAGATAGCTGACGACAGTCGAGATTAAGGGGAACGGCGTGACATAGAGGGGGCCACCGAATTGAGAGCACTTGGGTGCGGCAACAATCCTTGGTGGGGAGAAGCGAGATGATCTCCCCAAGGATGGCGTCCGGAAGATCGCTGATGCGGTCCACCCGAGATTCTATGGGTTCCTGGGATCCGGTGGGGGCGGGGTCGCCGCTTCTCCCCGCGCTGCCGGGTGCGGGATCGACAATAGGCGTTGCCGCTGGCGGGAGCCTCATCTTCTTGGTGCTGGGGTCAGCCGACTCCATTTTCTTCGAGGGAGTCGGGTCACGCTCACGGATTTGAGCAGAGTAACGAATGGCGAGCCTAGTTGTAGTGCGAGCGAAGAAGAAGGGGAGATGGGGGTTTTCTGTAGGAGTGAGGAAGAAGGGGAGCTGGGGTTTTCTGTAGGAGTGAGGTGAGGAATTTGGGGGTACGAGTGGAGCGAGCTGACGTGAGGTGGGTGGGAGCAAGGAGGAAGAAGAGCACCAAGGTTTTTGAATTGATTTTACTATTTACTAGTGTGGATGGGCTGTTTTATCTTCGGACCCGAGAAACAATTACTAATAGTATAGTGGAGACACTCTACAGCTACCCAGAAAAACAATTACTACTAGTACAGTGGAGACACTCTACCGCTTCTGACTCCTCCTAGGTTATTGAAACGTCTCCCTCTACTGAATGCCGTTATACTTTTGTTCACCGACATGCGGGCCATGCAGCGCGCAGGCCCAAATGCCATCCACCAAATTAGGAGGCAGTATGCAGGCGGAGAGTCACCCCAGTCGTAGCGCGGAAGTAACAAGCCGTCGTATCACAAAACCCCACCTCCCCGCAGTCTAAGTTTGACGGACAAAGGAACCATCATTTCACTCTTCGCTGAATCCCCTTCTCCCTCACCGTCTTCAAGAAAGGCAACACTTGCATCTGCCACTATTCTTCTCTTCGAATGAAGGGAAGGTAAGCGGTTCTGTGATGTTGGTATATTTTCGTTCAGAGGAAAAAAAGAACTTTTGCAAAGCAGTAACCGATCCTCACTCTCTTTTTTGTTTCATTGTCATTGCGATTGTGTTTTCCTTTCAGTGGACTCCTAGTATTCGTCAGTTTCATGATCGACCAAGGAGAACCAGGCAAAGATCTGCCGATATTGGAGCAGACGCGGGAGGCTGATCCCCACGAGACAGAGAGCTCCAAGAAGATGGAGGCAACCACCGAGGCGACCCCAGATACTGAGATGGTTAGCGCCCCGTTTGAGGTTACAGCCCCCGTGGCACTGCAGGAGCAGTTTTCCCCCTTCGAGGATGTGTCCCCCCCCCCCCACTGAGCTGCCCAAGGTGATTTCCTTCTTTGCCGATCTTGATTGTGGTTTTTCATCTAAGTATGTGGTGATTTTTTAAGAAAAGGAAGTATGTGGTGATTAATAATGCACAATTTTATTAGCTTCGATGCCATGGTAAATGTAGTGGTTTAAATAACTTGTGTTTCTTATACTGAAAGTAATTCAGAATTTGTCTCTCTTTCAATTAGAGCCCTGATGCAGACAAGGATTGTGTGGTTGTACATGTCACTCGCTATGAGGCGGACGACCTGAATATACGCACTGGGAAAACAGAGTTCTTAGGCTGTTGGATCCTGGAAGCCATTTGCGGTTATAGCAATGAAGAGTTGTATTCCAGCCTCACTGTTGTCAGGCGTGTTGTCTAGGGTGTACTAAAGCACAAGTTCAAATATACTCCTTCGTTTGTGAGGAATACTGTTCTTGTCAAGCTCATGCAGGAAGATGACGTGGCATGCCTCTACAAACAAGTTTATCAGTGGCAAGGCCACAAGGTTGTCTTCATGAAGGTTCACAGGATTGAGCTGCTGCGGGACATCCTCGATGATGTTCATGGCAAGGTCCATCTTGTGTGCAGCCCAAATTAGATCGAGGCATGAAATAGTTACCCCAGCTAGTGTTTAATAGTAGTTTGGATTGTGTCTAATTATCCGAACCTTGCCTGTTATTGACCCCTCTGAGGCTAGTACTCTGTTGGAGTCCGTCTATGGGAACTGCTGCTACTTTCGTGTGCCCGTGAATCATGTGAGAACCATCGTAATTATTGCTGAAACAAATGCGTCCTCACTAGTTTTTTCATTAATATGGCATGGTAAGACATAAGTTGTCATGGTTTATCATACGAGCAGTGTGTGTTTTGATGAAATAGAGCACTCGTTCGAGAACCGTGTGCCGACGTATACATAAGTACTTGTAAACACTGTTGGTGCTACCCCACTTGTAAGCAGCTGTGCAAAACACGGCACATTGGCTCAGCTCGCTTCAACACTAGGCTATCGACCAACTCACAATCAACAATCTGCTGTCTGACATATAAGCAACCATGTATCTTGTTACAGTGGTTTATGCAGCTAATTGAGGCCACAATGTAATAAATTCCAAACGTTCACACGCTAGTCCAGCGCTCATGTGGAACACTCACATTAAACTCGTCTTCATAAAAAACATGAAAAGCATAAGTTAAGCAATTTTATACATCTCAATGATTCATAGAACATAACAAACATATATTAGTTCACAGCAAAAGACAAAGTTGTGAGAAGGTTTACAAATCAGGATAAAACAAGCAAGGCTTCTCTCTGAGCAAAGGGCCTCCCGGCAGGCTTAAATTTCCTGGAGTTCACTCTGGTTTTTTCTTGTTGCCACCATTTATGGTTAGGTTCTCTCATTTCAGAATAACCAATTATAATTGTGGTATCAGCTGGAATGCTGAACTGAACCATGCAGTGTACTGACCAGCTGAAATGCTTGTGCATTCCACTAAATTTAAGCACTGCTATTTGCAGAAATTAGCAGACCACAATGCCTCTTGTCCGCGCACTTGTCCAAAAAACGGTCGTGCCAGCTAGTCCTTGGTCCATGGATGAACTGGTAGAAAATGCATTCCAGACTAGGATGCAATTGTTTTCGCTCGTCCCTGCACTGCAATCAGGAAGTAAAACGTACGAATCAGCTTCTTTTAGATTGCGTTGGTCATTCTACCTTAGTTACTACCAATGTAGGGATACCTTGAAGATGGGAGGTTAGATGACGACAGCGAGGGATATCCATCTAATTTTGCGTAGTTGTACTAAAACTGAGGTGTGTGCTTTTGATTGCACGGATAGAAATGATACGGAGACAGACATCCCGAAATGATATGGAGACAGACATCCCTGTTTGTGCAAATAAGGTATACAGTTATTTAAAAAGTGACCGATATTACTACTTTCCCCTGTTTCCTCTTAGAACCAAGTCCTAGATTCATGCTACAGCTTTCCCACGTTCTTCCCTGCTTGAACCAACACTTTGAGTCGACTGTATGAAATAGCTTTACTTCTAATCTACTACTACTATAATGCGGCAGTTTTGAAATTGGATTTACCACTCCATCTTCGGTTCTCCCGCCCAAACAAGCATTGGCTCAAAATTCACCGTTCATTTCCCCTCTCATGCATATCACCGTCGTCCATCAAACAAAGGATGACATGATCTGACAGCTAAGAGCTGCCGGATTCGCTCCCGCTCCTTGTGCACGACTCTGCTCTCCAAGTAAACAAATAAAGAAGTCCCCATTGAATCTGGATTGCACCTACTGAAGTTGAGAAATGTCTAGAAACTGCTGCCACCTCCTCACATGCAAGTACGACAAGTTGGCAAATAGCTAGCACATTTTGGTTCCCCGTTGTCACCTGGGAAATAAACACTCTACTACTAACAATTTTTTTTAGATTACTGGAAAAATGTATTTTTTAGATGCCGCTATACTGCAAAGTTTACACTGTTCACATAATATAACATTGCATGGCTGATGCTAGCTAAAGTTTTATTCTGCTTCATCGAGAACTATAATATTTTTATTATTCGCAGAAAAAGTGTAATATTTTATTTCAGTCATACATAAGCTATACCTCAAGCTAATACAGGACATGAGTGTCTGTCAGACCTAAATGACTTATTTAGTTGCACAAAATAGTCCATAAACATGCATGTAAACCGTCAAATAACTCTGGAACTATACATCAGTGGAACCCAGGAAACAACATATAATAGAACTACAACTTTTATCTTGTAATCAAATTCTTACTTGGAACTCAGTTTGATTTGTGCAAGTGCTTTGCTTCTTATTTCAGAATAGTCCTTAGGTCATGCAAACAAACACACTATGATATCTACTCAAGATACGAGTACCCATTTCTCTCTCTAAAAAGAAGGTATATGAGTATCTATCATACAGAACATACGTGCAAAGCACGTGCCTTAGTAGAAGTCTAGGTGGCTTTGGAACAGCGGACGTAAGTAGAAAAGGATCCACACGAAGGGAGCTGGGGCAGTAGAGCAAGGCAGGTTTCGAAGGAATATATACCTGAGGGTCGTTGGCATGTCGCAAAGACGGCGTCGGGAGGCCGCATCTTGGCCACAATACCGTAGGGAGGAAGAAGGGGTCGGAGACCCTCCCAAGCCGGCGCTCTCTCGGAGAGAACGGCACGGCCGCCGATCGGGACGCGCGGGCAGCCGTTGGTCTCCTCCCTCGCCGCCGACGATAGCGTGAACGATGCACCTACACCCCTGCCCCGGTCGAGGTTGTCCGGCCGGATTTGTGACCAGCCGTGAGCTGAGAGAGAGTGTGGCCACCTATGTGTTGCTTAGATCTGGAGAGCATGAGAGAGTGAACAAGAGGAACCCTAGTAAAGCAAGCGCTAAGGCTCCTGCTTTTATATATAGTGGAGTGATTTTGTTGTACCAGCTTCAAAAAATGCGCTCCTACGTGTACCCACGAGTGGGTGTGAGAGAACCAGTGCGTGCGTGCATTGCTTCTCTTCGTTAGAGTACAATATACTATGCCCAAAGAAAATGTGAGCGCCGTCTTTTGTTTTTTAGAAGTTCTGAGGGTAGGGTGTGAAGAGCACATATGTGTGTGATGACTACCTGCAGATAGATGGTGGGTGCGACATGCGAGTCTACGAGAGGACTCGGGAGAGTCGTGACTCATGAGGGTGCGTGTGCATGAGAGAGAGGGGGGCACGTATCAATGCAATGCATGTGTCCATAAATCATTATCCGACAAACGTTTGCCACAAGCCTTTTCCTAACGAACGCCGTAAGGACCGTTAGATCGGCATCCGACAGTGTCAGTTTTGCCATGTCATTTAACAGACCAGCCACTCCTCCTACACACAAATCTTCCGCGTGAGTGTTAGCAACTGCCATATGCTCCCTCCGTCCCGAATTGCAGTGCATATAGCTTTATTGAAAATTCGAACCTCGCAAACTTTTACCGAGTTTTCGTGTACCAAATTGCACATGTAGAATACCATGTATGTATCATTTCATTCATCTTCGAGAGGTAACTATAAAGTTGGGTGAGGAGTCTACAAAGAAAGACCATCGTATCACCCGCAGCAATTTCAAGCATGCTTTAGTGTCGAGGAATATCATAGGAACTCTATATGATATGATTTTCATAGGATTTTTTTCCTTTAGAGCCAATTGGTTCATAGGAATATATTCATATACTCCACATTTCAAAGGAAATAAACATGATATTATTTCTATAGCTTTAGAGCCACTTGGTTCATATGAATGGATTCCTATACTCCCTTAATTTCAAAGGAAAATAAACGTTAGCGTATATTCAATAGAAAAGTTCCTATGATATGAACCAAATTACATCTCTTTTCTAATCCCTCCTCATAGGAATTGAGAAACATGTCATCTCTATATTCAATAGAAAAGTTCCTATGATGTGAACCAAATGACATCTCTTTTCCAATCCCTACTCATAGGAATTGAGATGCTCCATGTCATCTCCTTCCCTACAACTTCCATATATACATCTTCTATTCCTAAATAGATAGTACAACCCACTAGTAGCTTTTTTCCAAAACATGCAACTATGGCACAAGAACTATATAGTGTGCCAATAACTTTGAAAGATGGTCGCTAGATGAAGCTAACCCGACAGTGCAGAGATAGGCAAATCCGAGCACTACTGGCCGTTGGATATCATCAACATTCCACCAGATCTGCCACATGTACAATTTAGAAGACTCCATGGTTGAACTTAAGCATAATGCACAAACCTCAAAACACAAGCACTTCTCCTTTGTTCTAGAATCTTCTGTATCATAATTGATTATTTTTTTCTAAATGAATTGCCATTATTTGTTTTTTACTTTATGATTTGCTCCCTCCGTTCCAAAATAGATGACCCAACTTTGCACTAACTTTGTACATAGTTAGTGCAAAGTTGGGTCATCTATTTTGGAACGGAGGGAGTACAATGCACAACTCCATGAATCTTAACATTTTTATAAAACTTATTGATTTTGAATGAGATGAACTATAAGAACTAAACGAACATCTAAATCATGCATATATGACTCAAAGCTTTACATCCTATAGTGTGTATTTATTCATAATTTGGTTTCAAAATCTCATGCGTTCAATACATGTGTACCTTACTAGTTTTGAGTAGAGTAGCAACTTTCATGCGGCCCTGGGTATATCAAAATGCAGGGCCCATGCATCATTGCCTTTCGGTCGAACCTACGTCCACAATTTTTTGTACGTACTATATCTCCACTAGTCCCCGAACCCAAAATGTTGCCTCGTTCCCGTAAAACCAAGCGGCCCACACGTATTTAAGGCATCGGCTCGAACCCGTTTACTACGATGTGGCCCCGCACGCCGTAGTACTCCTACAAACCCTACCGCCACACTCATCATCGGTTTTCTTTAACAGGACGAGGGAGAAGCCGATTTGCAGTGGAGGCGCTTTCAAAAAAAAGGATCTATAGTGGAGACCCCTACCCTAGGGTGCCCTAGGTAGCTGCCGCACGCATCATTGTTTTATCTTTTCTTTATGCTCTTGCGCCCTATAGTGAAATGATGGTTGCTTCGTCCATCCAGCTTAATGCGGGAAAGGTGGGGCTTTGTGATTTTACACCTCGTCGCTCATTTTCTACTACTGCGGCGCTACGACCGGGATGCCTCCAATTCCAACCGCTGCTCCGAACTGTAATTTGGTGCATCGCACATGGAACAAGACGATGGATGAGCCACATGTCAGCCAAAGGGGTCATGTTAAGTGTGTCGCCATTTCGTGTGCGGACTGACCCTGCTTGAGTTGCTACGCCAACATGACAAGAGCACCCTACCACTTGGTTTTGCTCCTTGGTGAATCCCGACTATATTGATCTAAAAAGATACATGCTAAACTACCCTCTCCGTCTCGGTTTTTTATTTTTAGGCGTCTCGGTTTATAGGGCCTGCACGTAGTTCTAGGTCATCCATTTGACTAACTAAATATGAGTTACTATGTCACAAAAAGTATATCATTGGATTCTTAAGCGGATGTAGTTGTATTTAAAAGTCGAGGGCGGGGCTTTTCCTGCGCGATAGGAGGCGGGGCTGTTCTGCCTAGTCAGTTCGACAGAGACGCGAGAAGACGAGGGAGTAGGCTGCTGCAAACGTAGGGCTGTGTGATTTGATAGCGAGTTACTGTTGGAGAGGTGGGGCCCTGTGATTTGACTTGCCATTATCATTTTAACTGCGGCGCTACGACCGGCGTGACTCTCCCCGATTCCTGACCACCTCCATACAGGTGCCTCTCCCAATGCTCCACCATGTAGTAGAGGCTGGCTCTTGCATGAGAGCCCACTTCTCCACTTTTTCCTTGCCTCTCTTTCCTCCACATATGCAAAAATGCCATGTAAAGCGCACTATTGTACTTACTTTTACTTGCTCCTACAGGTGCTTAATCTTGCCACATAAGCATAAAGTCTGATGTGGCAAGTTAATCAAGAAGAGAGAGACTAGTTTGGTGACCCAAGGAAGAAACGGTGCTAAGCACATGTACCTAGGTGAAAAGACAATTTTGAGTCTATAGCTAATTAAATGAAGCAAACTTAGCAACACCATTTCATTGGAAGAGGTCACTCCTTGGCAAATGCAATAAATACACGCGCTTAGCACCGTTTCTTCCTTGAGTACGAAGAAAGAGATAGAGAGGAGTAAAAAAATACACTTATAGCAACCTTGTTGTAGTATGAGTGACTAAGTGATGATTATGTATGACATGCCAACATCAGATAGCCTAACGCACCGTGTTAAATCTCCAAGGGCGCGACCACGCGAGCGATGCGACGGTCGTGGTAGGCGCGACCATGATACGGGCTGCTGGCAGCCCTTGGATCTGAGATCAAACGGTCGCATGCTAAGTTGCTGAAAATTTGCAGAATAACCCTCCAGGATAGGATATTCACCCATAGGTCTAGAATCACGCCATGCAACCGTTCGATCTCAGATCCAAGGGCTCTCGGAAGCCCATATCATGGGAGAATGGGAAGCCACTACCCTGCCGTTCGCACGCTGGCAGTTCGCTCCTACTCGTCCCCTTACGTCCTTCAATACTACGACGGTTCGCTCCTAGTCGTCCCGTCCATTCACATTACGACAGTTCCACTAATCCTAACCCTCCTCCCAAATCCATGGCGTCCCAAATCTCCACAATCGGCGGTGAGTACAAGGTTAGAACCATCACCGGCGATGAGTTCGACGTCATCTACACCCGTTCTTCCGCGACGGTGAAAGGATGCCTTTCTCGCTTCAGACGCATGTTCGAAGACTCAGATGATGAGTGGGTCGTTGGGCTAGATGTTGAGTACACCACAGTCCTGGGACGAGAGAAGGATCTAAAGGACGAAGAGAGGAAGAAGCCCGCCGTGATCCAGGTTTGCGTGCATGACTTATGCTTGGTCTACCACATATGCCATGTCGATGTTGAGTGCCAGGATTTTAAGGACTTCCTCGAGAGAAACCTAGTCAAATTTGTTACTGTAGACTTTGGTAACGACAAAGAAGTCCTTCATCGGATAGGCCTCGTTGTAGGCAACACCTTCGACCTCCAGAAGAATCTGCTGGTGTCCTCTCATCAGCCTTCAATGCTAACCCTGGCATGAGTCATGGTTCATCCTTCGTATGGTAAACTAGAGAAACCTCATTACACGTTTCATCGTCATGCATGGCAGCGGAATGTACTAGATATAGACCACATTCACTACGCTGCAATGGATGGCTACCTTTGCTTCAATATCTACAAGGGTTGGATGAAGAGCAATAGCCAAGTGTGTGGTTCAAGCAAAGAAGTATCGACCAAGAGGAAGAGGGACAAGGACGAAGTCGAGGACATGGACGAGGACTCCAAGTAAGGTGGCAGTGCCGTTGCTCATGGTGGTTCTAATGCAGTGTCTACCGGAATAGTTGCAAAGTTTAATTTCAGGTGTGCTTAATTTAATTTGAGGGGTGTGTTGTGCTGAGCCCCCAGCAGAACTATGTTATGTTTCTTCTCGTTACTTTAACTCTTCAGTACGTACATACTAGTATTTCTTACATTTCATATTTTAGTTGGTATAGTACTACCACTCATTTCTTCACATTATATACGTACAATATATATGGCCAACATCATATAGCCAGCAATTTAGTTGTCAAAGAATTTCAGGGTGCTTAGTTTTGTCAAAGAATTCCAGGATGCTTAGAGGGTGCTTGGATCCAAGGGACTTATTTTAGTCTGACTAAAAATAGTCTCTTTAAGAGGCTAAAGTTCCAAGCACCCCTGAGTAAAGAGGGGCTAAAACTAGTCTTGAGACAAAAAAAATTTAGCCAGGGGTACCCCTACTAAAATGTGGATTAGTCCTCTCTCTACTCATTTAACTCCTCTCCTTTAACACAGGTGAGTTCTGGATTGGAGGGTTTGGAGGATAATAAATGCTCATTAACTTGATTTTAGCCTTTTTAGTATTTGGATCCAAGCATGGCTGAGGCTAGCATGTTTTAGTCCCACTACTTTTAGTCATGGGACTAAAACGTATCCAAGCACCCTCTTAGTTTTATTTGAGGGGTGGGTTGTGCTGGACACCATTATGGTGACTAGCCTTTTTAATAGTACTATATGCATAATTTGGCGACGAGCACTCTCTATATGTACCACCTTTTTTTAATTTCAATTTTTGCTCCATGGCGCAATCCATCGATAGTACTGCTGTACAAAAGTATACATTTTTTAAAAGGCTAGAGTACTGTTCATCACATATATAGCCAGTTAAATTCTCAACCTAGAACGACGTGCATGCCATGTAGTAAACTGATACGGAGGAAGTATAGTAAAAATGAGGTGATTTTACCGAGCGATCGGCGGGGGAGCATGGCCTGTCATGCGGTCCCACGTGTCATGATGTACCAAGGCGATGCACGTGTCCCTCTTGAGGCAGAAGCAATACTAGTACGTAGTTTGAGATGATGGCGAACCGAACTGTGAAATAATGGTTGCTTCGTCCGTCTAGGAAAGTGCGGCATTGTGATTTGACGTCTCATTGCTCATTACTACTACTGAGCCGGTACGAGTGGGGTGCGTCCCACCTGTTGTTCTGCACTGTTATTTGGTGCTTGACACGTCGACCCGGTTGCTATATGTCCCACATGTCAGTGACAGGAAGTACAGAGAGCGTCGACGGAGGAGTATACTACAGAATTCATGAAAGGGAGCGACTTAGTTTTGGAAAAATCTGTTTTTACGGAGTACGTACCCACTAGGGTTTATAGGGCTCATCTAAAAAACATTCGTTTTTCCATTTGATAAGTCTCAATTCTACTATACTAGTAGTAGTACCATTACATGTTGGATTTTGAGGTGCGTTAGATCACCCGACGCAAGCAGTGTCAAGAGGAAACTAACCAATGCATGTACAAGTTCATGGAAATTTAGTGGTCATTCATGCATTCGTTCTAATTAATGCCTCGGTAAACATAACTTCTTGAGAAAGACGAGCGTACTAATTACTTGTGCAAAATATGAAATTAATTCGACCACTCACCGTCTACCTTGGTTGGAGAGATTTTGAAATAGAGCCATAAACTGGAAAGGAGGGAGTAGTAACTTTTGTCTCGATTACTATTTGTGGCCTTGTATAGATGCAAAATGTATTTTTTATAGTGGCCTTGTCTAAGTAAATGGAGGGAGTACTAACCAAAGTACGTAGTAGGGATGAGGAGTAAACGGAGGGAGTAGTAAAATTTTCTCCTCGTGCTGTGAGCCACCGCGCACGTGGGCGAGGGAGCGGGCGTAAGGCGTACTAGTAAGGAAGCTTCACCTCATCCTGCGAGCCACCGCGCCGATGGGCGGGGGAGACGGCGTACTAAGCAAGATTCTCCTCATTCTGCGAGTTTACGGGACACATCAAAAGTACTCCAGTGTATAGAGCCTTGCCTCTAAGGTAGGCCCCATATGGTTTGCCTCTTTTTTCAATTTAATATAACGCGTCAAGTCGCAATTTGTTTGTTCACCCGTGGTAGACGATCCTCCCTCCACCAAGTGGACAACCAGTACACGTGCCAAATTACCACGCGGGCTGCCTTTTTCATACAGAAATGAGCTCCACCATGTACCCGCGCGGGTGTGGTTGGGAAAGAGACGGGGGTACGTGTGCCGTACGTGCACCTCTTCTCTTTGTGCACGTCCCCCACCTATGTGGGTGTGTATGAGAGAGATACAAACCTAGACATAATGCGCCGTCCATCCCCATGCCTCCACCCAGTCCGACCACCAGTCACCACCATGCCCCACTCCTCCTCACCTTATCTCTCATCTTTCTCCCTCCATTTTTATATACAAGGGGCCACTATCAAAATTACAATTTGCAGCTATACAAGGCCACTAACACTAATCGATGCAATATTAATGGTGTTTGCCTTGTGGTACTAGCAAAGGACGACATTAATTATCCCTTGCATGCATGCGGGAGTTTGTAAAATGGTGCATCTTGATGTTCCGTGCAATGCATGGGCATCTTGCTAGTCCATGAAAACAACACATGGAAAAATTCCATGGCTTGGGGTGGCAACTGGCTCCGTCGGGCGAGGGGAGGGAGGTGGATCAGTGAGCTGCCTGCATAGCTCGTATCCGGCGGGCTACCCAGCCGGCTTGGATGCGGAATAACTACTCTTCGTAAGACATTGTAAGAGTGGACAAAATGGTGGAGGAGATAGGGGAGCGGCCCGGTCATGAACGGACGTGTGTCCAGAGTGTGTTTCTCAGCTTCCACACGGGCGGGTTTCATGGAGGCGTTTGAGCGCGGCACGGAGGCGTGTTCAGTCGGGCGTGCCGCGAGTGGCGCCCTCGACTCTGACCTAGGACACCGCACCGTTCTTCCACTGACATGTGGGCTCTTTGGGTGCATGGCATGCATGTCAGTGACCCAACACAGGCAACGCACAGCAGAGGAACCTTTGGTGGGCCAGGGCGGTCAGAAGCGGGCATTTCATAAACCGATGATTGTTCATTGAGTGTGATGTCATCTTTTTCATGTAGATATGCCTACTATGTTGATAGCCCGTTACAAAGACCGCTACAAACATCAATGTTCTGCTTATCACAGATAAGATTGATTAATACTCGTAACAATCCACGTCCTTAACAAAGGGTGCATGCACGTATAGGTTGAACGTGTGTCTTGCGTCGTGTGCTGTGTGCATGCAGGCGTGCGAGTGTTGCATGCGTGCAAGGGTATGTTTCAGTGTTGCATGCATGGGTGCGTACGTGCGTGTGTTCGTGAGTGCATGTGTACGTGTCAGTGTTGCACGCCAGCATGCGTGCGTGTGTACGTGTCAGTGTTGCACGCCTACATGTGTGCGTGTCTTGTGTGCGTGCATGTGTACATGCGGGGTGAGGCTACACGTCAGTCGACTGACTTTTTCATCTCTGGTCATTAGATTTTCCAGCCGTTGTATACGAAATCAAGGGCCTCCCGTTTATCATCAAACTCCACCCCCCTGAGCCGCCAACCACCACCGGCCGAACCGCCAGCCCCCACTGCCCGCGGCCGGCCCGCCCTCCCCGAAACCACTCATTTATTACCATTTTTGTCCTTCATATACGCGCTGGCGGGTGGGCCCTATGGTAATGTGCGCTGCTGAATGTGGACCGTTTGATTGGTCAATTGATCGTGTTATCAACAAATTACGGAGCTGTATGGTGAGCTAGTGACCGCATGATCACCCTAAAATGTACTCCTATTTTATTAACACAGTACAGACTCAAACTAGCATTTCTTTCTTTCATATACGGGCTGACAGGTGGGCCCCACGGTTACGTGCCCCGATGGTGCAACACTAGTTGCGCCGCGTGGACCGTTTGACTGGTAAATTGATTGTGTTATCAACAAAATACGGAGTTGTACGGGTGAGCCAGTGACCATATAATCATGATATGTATTTGTTTAACACGGTACAGATGCAAGGGCTCATATATACGCGCAAGCACTCACCGCTATAAGCGCACACACGCGAACCCTACCCCTATGAGTGGGCCAGCATATATGATCTTGTGATTTTACGAAGTCAGCATAGGTGCCTCGTAGTCGAGTGGAACGTCTCCTCCCACTGAACGTATGTCGCTGGAAAATATTGAAATCAACACAAGATAAATGCGAGCACCGGGACTTTAACCTTGGTGGGCTCGAGAAACCACTCTCCTCTAACCATCCAACCACATCTTGGTTAGCACAACAAAATGTATGTGGTGACCGTGATGAGCTTATTCTGAAGTCCAGTGACCATATCGTGCTTTCGCTTCAAATACAATGACCGTAAGTGTCGCCAACAAAATACAGAGCACGCATCAAATGCAATCTCCGTCGGTGTCATCAACAAAATATGGAGACGTGTCGTGAGGTAGATATCGTTGTACTATTGTATGTGCTTATTTTCTTAGTGGCCGATTGCGTGTGTGGTGTCGTGGGCACATCATTTCTAGTTGTGGTGGGTCAACTTTAAGACCCATGGGTCGGTTCCATCCTGCGCCACATATAGGTTGGACCGAGATGTGTTATACGAAGACCCATGTGGAGGACTCGACGTACAACACGAAGCTACCAGAGTCGCGGAGGACTCTATCCCCACTGGTCATAAGCCGACTATATATGATTTGTAACCCTAGGCCCTTAGTATGTTATACAAGCTTGGGGGCTAGTTCGTCGATAGTATACACACACGCACAATTCCTGGTATTCACGTGTACTGTGTACACAGCCCTATCACTAATATACAGTACCAGGAGTAGGCTCTTTCTTCAACTGCAATTGAATTCTAGCATGTGCATGTGTTTATTTCATATTATCGATCCATAGAGTGAGAGCGGTTTGAAATACAGGCAATGGATGCTTTTGCAATTCATATATAAACATTAATTAGTGCACTCCATGCTGTTAGTGTGAAGCACTTTATACATTTGTCACTTGCATGGATACATTCCAAATTTCTAGCTACGAAATAGAATACATATCGAATTCAACATAACGGGGGTTTCAAAGATTCGAATTCATAGGAAGTGCATTCAACTATTTGAACCCGAGATAATGGCATTTGTAAATCAGATGTAAAAGGGGGCATCAATCTTTGTTGTGAGTTTGAACATGCTATATATATTCATATGCATATCTAACTTTTTTTTGCAACCAAGGAGATTATATCTGGAACCATGCATGAACTGAGGTAAGTTGCATATTTTTTAATATATACTCGTGTACAATGTATATTCAAATGTGGCCCCTCCATTCCAAAATAATCGTAGCTTTAGGATTTTCAAGAGTAAAGATTTGTGAAGTTTGACAAATCCTGAAAGTTCAATTCAAGAGAACTGAAAACGTTAAATGCTTCTGCTCCCAAATATTGAACGAAGCGCCAATTAGGCCTCTGGTCACCCAAAACCGCGCGAGACTAATGTTTTGGTGGTAGGAAATTACTGTCCTGACTCTGGCCCGTGTAGCCTATCGGCCCGATGTCCAAAGGTCTAAACCGGGGTAGGTTTGTAACTTCACCAAGACGCCAGAGAAGCATTCATAAACCGTCGGCGCCTACCCATGCGCTCGGCCGAAATCTATCCCGCCCACATTTGGGACACCTGACATGACTGTCCTACCCTCAACCCGGAATATGTCCGAAATTTTAGATGGGGGGAAAGTTTGTAACTTTCCCCAAATTTCAAACAAGTGCATCTCAAACCGAAACATTGTTCCCCCTTAGTTCCTCGCCTCCCTCCATTTCCCCATTCATACTCCGTGCGCGCGAAAACGCCCTCTCCACCCGCCGCGAAACCCCAGCCTCCTCCGTCCTCCACCCCATAGTGGCCAATCCACCGCCGCCCTCCTACATCACGCCGGAGCCGGTACCCCGACATCATCGTCCAACGCAACCACAACCACAACGCCCTCAAGGACTTAGCAGCTGAAGCCGAGGCAGAGCTGCCTCCACGATGCCGACGCCGACGTGCGCCGTACCAGAACCACTCCGACCACGCCGTCGTGTGCCTCACTGTTGCGGCTCCATCGTCGCAACCGTCCACCGCACTGGAGCTGTTCCCGCTACGCCGTCGTTCGCCGCCTTAGATCTGCTTCCCCACAGCCGACAGACGGCCACCGCACCACACTCAACAACTTGGCCATGGGTTCGTCCAAGGCTGCACCATCCTCCACAACTTCTGGTTTCCGACGAACAACAACAAGATCATCAGAAAAACAGAAGGAGGACACAACACTGCCAGCAGAAAGAGGTACTCCTCTTCCCTTATTCGTGCAAATCTTACGTCTCCGCTCACACCATATTCATCCCACGAAAGAAACTAGTTGAGCGCTTCTTACTGCATCTTCTTCGTGATACTAAATGCACAAGGTTTCCTCCCTTTTACTATTTCACCTTTGCTAGAGGTCAGTAGCCCGCCTGGATTTCAATTCAGGGTCAGTCGAACCGCAATTAAAAGAAGTAGCACCCGCTTAGGCGCATGGAGCACCTAGTCCGCCTGTTCCCTGGGGAAGCGGCGCATCGGTGTCTATCATAGGGGTGTGGGGTGCAGGAGCTGCTTGCGCCCGATCTGGAGGTCGGCGGGGCTTGAATGGATGGTCGGGGGGTGATGCCAAGCACGGCGGTGCGGTGAGGTCAAGGGGAGGGCACAGGCAGGGGAGGAATACTGGGCCGGTGGTCGCTGGTGTTTCGAGGAAGATCGTCAACACTGACTCGGTGGAGGTAGATGAAGGCGATCTGCCCGTTCTTTGTACATCGGACGGTGCAGAAAAAATGGACTGGCCTATTTTCTTTCAGTCGACTGTTACTTTCATAGAATCATGTTGTAATCTAGTGTGCCATGCATGTTGTAGAGCTATCATATGTCTCCCGTCATTTATTTCTCACTGGCCTGCTATCTGCTACCTTTACACCGTACTAATTGTGCACACACTTCACCCATACTCACACTATTGTTTTTTATGCATGGGTATTTCATACTCTCATGCAGTGTTGACGAATGCAGAAAAGAAAAGACAGAAGTCGCTCTAGTATAATTCGAAGATAAGCACTAAGCGTTCCAACACTCTAACAGGTGCAGTGTCAGCAGTTGGAGACAATAAACTTTGATCTGCAGTTGATGATCTCAATTGCCACACACAACCATCCCAGGTGCTTGCTTTAACTTCGCGCTGTCAAATGTGGCTGCATGTTGCGTATGTTGTCTAGCTTGTATTGCTTCCAATTTGGTTAAATTGCATCTACTTACTTTACACATTATACCTTTGATAATGACATGCCTTCCTGTTTTTGATACATACTACATATGTCTATTAACCATGTTCGTACATCAAACTAATGCTCTTTTGTATCCCTCGTCAATCACTTATGATGAGACAGTCACCCGGGTGGGTTTCTGTGAGATGCCATACTCGTTTAAAGAGTGCAGTGTCATCCTCCTCACATGATTCTCAAGAAACATCAAGGCTAATGAAGATAGTCAACGTAGCTCTCTAGTTGATCACCGCAATTCTCCCACACCGCCATCGCAGGTTCTTGCTCTTACTTGGCAGTGTGATATGTAGTGTTCGTCCTACATGAAAGTAGTGTTCGTCAGTATCATGCATCAATGAGTTCTGAAGAGCAAATTTTATTCCTTTTTCTTGGGGATTTGACTTGTCAAGGCAAAATCAAGAAAGAGGAAGGAAAAGATTAAGGAAGGCAATGATGGTGGTCCTCGGCAGCAACGTAAACGGAGCATCTGTACCGATTCTCCTTGTACTGATAGTGCATTACAAGGTCCAAGTCTCCGCTCCCCTAGCCCACCATCCAAGGTGCTTGCTCTAACTTGGCAGTGTGGTATCTGGTTCCATGTTGCATATGGTGTCTAGCTCGTATTGCTCCTAATTAGTGTAAACTACATCTACTTAGCTTACACATGATACATGTGAGTATGACACGCTTTCCTGTTTTTGGTACATACTATATCTTATGATAAGGCACTTTTCTTGTGTATCCCTCAGCAATGCTCCCAATTTGTTAAATTGCATCTCCTTAGCTTACACATTATACATGTGAATATGACACGCCTTCCTGTTCTTGGTACATACTACATCTGCCTATCACACCATGTTCTTACATCAAACTACCGTTCTTGTGTATCCTATGTCTATCGCTTATGATGAGACAGTCACGCGCGTGGGTTAATATGAGACGCAATACTCTTATAAAGAATGCAATTTCATCTTCTCCACATGATTCTCAAGAAACAACAAGCCTAAATGAAGATATTCAATGTAGCTCTGTACCTGAAGACTGCACTTCCCCTACACCACCATCACAGGTGCTTGCTCTAACTTCGCAGTGTGATATGTGGTTGCATGTTGCATACGGTGTCTAGCTTGTAGTGCTTCTAATTAGGGTAAATTGCATCTGCTTAGTTTACACACTATACCTGTGAATATGACATGCCTTCCTATTTTTGGTACACACTACATCTATGCGTTAACCTTGTTCTTACATGAAACTACCTCTCTTCTGTATCCTGCATCAATCACTTGCGATGAGTCACCTTTATTTGTTGCATATTGCATATTATTTCTAGCCTGTTGCCATGTATTGCTTCTAATTTGGTCAAATATATTTGTTAGGGAACCCTTTTAATTTGGCAGAGTGATATTGGTTTCACCTTTCATATGGTTTCTAGCTTGCATCGATTCTAACAAGTTCAAGCACCTTGTGCTTAGTTTACACTTTATACATCATACATGTCAATATGTCACGCCGTCCTGTTTTTCATATATATTCCATCCTCCTATCATGCGGCTGCCTTGCATGAAAGTAGTGTTCGTTAGTATCATGCATAAATGAGTTCTGAAGAGCAAATTTTATTCTTTTCTCTTGTGGGTTTGACTTGACAAGGCAAAATCAAGAAAGAGGAAGGAAAAGAGTAAGGATGGTGATGATGGTGGTCCTCTATAGCAACATAAACAGTGCATCTGTACCGATTCTCCTTGTACTGATAGTGCATTACAAGGTCCAAGTCTCCGCTCCCCTACTCCACCATCCAAGGTGCTTGCTCTAACTTGGCAGTGTGATATCTGGTTGCATGTTGCATATGGTGTCTAGCTCGTATTGCTCCTAATTAGTGTAAACTGCATCTGCTTAGCTTACACATGATACATGTGAATATGACATGCTTTCCTGTTTTTGGTACATACTATATCTGTCTATCACACCATGTTCTTACATGAAACTACTCTTCTTGTGTATCCTGCATTAGTCACTTATGATGGGACACCTTTAAGTTGGCAGTGTGATATTGGTTTGTGTCTTGAATAAGATTTCTAGCATGTATTGCTTCTAGTTTGATGAACGCCACCTATGACGAGACAGTTTTAACTTGGCAGAGTGATATTGATTGCACCTTCCATATGGTGTCTTGCAGTGTTTCTAATTTGTTGAAGTGCCTTGTGCTTAGTTACCACATCATAGGTGTGAATATGTCAAGCCTTGCATTTTTGCGTACATATTCCATCCTCGTATCATGAATTTGCCTTTCATCAGAGTAGTGTTCGTCATTATCATGCATGAATGAGTTCTGAAGAGCGAATGATATTCCTTTTTCTTGTCGGTATGTCCTCACAATGCAAAATCAATAAAGATGAAGGAAATTGGCAAGGCATTGGATGATGGTGGTCCTTCCGAGCAACTGAAACAGAGGTTCTCTACAGATTCTACTCCGCCATCCTCCCAACATGATTCGCAAGACAACACAAGGCTAGACAGTCAACATAGTTGTGTAGATGATGAGCACATCTCTCCTACTCCACCATCACAGGTGCTTGCTCTAACTTGGCACTATTATATGTGGTTGCATGTTGCATATGATGTCTAGCTTGTATTGCTTCTAACTTTGTTGAATTGCATCTGCTTACTTTACACATAATGCCTATGAATATGACATGTGTTCCTGTTTCTACATCAGACTACTATTCTTGCATATCCCGCATCAGTCACTTATGATAAGACACCTTTAAGTCGCCACAGTGATATTGGTTGTGTCTTGCATATGATTTCTAGCATGTACTACTTATAATTTCTTGAAACGTCATATAGTTTGAACTTGGCAGAGTGATATTGGTTGCATCTTTCATATGGTGTCTCGCTTGCAGTGTTTCTAATTTGTTGAAATGCCTTCTGCTTAGTTACCACATCATAGGTGTGAATATGTCACACCATCCTGTTTTTCATACATATTCCATCCTCGCATCATGTGTTTGCCTTTCATCCGAGTAGTGTTCGTCAGTATCATGCGTGAATGAGTTCTAAAGAGCGAATTTTATTCCTTTTTCATATCGGTTTGATTTCACAATGCAAAATCATTACAGCTAAAGGAAATTAGTCCGGTAGTGGATGATGGTGGTCCTTCGGAGCAACTCAAACAGGGGGTCTCTACAGATTCTACTCCGCCATCCTCCCAACAAGATTCGCAAGACAACACAAGGCTGGACAGTCAACATAGCTGTGTAGATGATGAGCACATCTCCCCTACTCCACCATCACAAGTTCTTGCTCTAACTTGACACTATTATATGTGGTTGCATGTTGCGTATGATGTCTTGCTTGTATTGCTTCTAATTTGAATTGCATCTGCTTACTTTACACATAATGCCTGTGATTATGACACGTATTCCTATTTCTAGAACATACGTGTACATGATGAGCACATCTCCCCTACTCCACCATCACAGGTGCTTGCTCTTACTTGGAACTATTATACGTGGTTGCGTTTTCCGTATGATGTCTAGTTTGTATTGCTTCTAATTATGTTGAATTGCATCTGCCTAGCTTACAACTTATACCTGCAACGATCACTTACCCATAAGACACATTTAACTTGGGACTGTGATGTAGGTTGCATCTTATATTGTCTTCTAGCTTGTACTGCTTCTAATTTCTTGAAATGGCTCTTACAACGAGACACTTTTTACCTGATAGAGTGATATTGGTTGCATGTTCATATGGTGCCTAGCTTTCATTTCTTCTAATTTTGTTGAAATGCCTTCCGCTTACTGTTTTTTCATACATATTCCATCCTCCTATCGTACGTGTGAATATGAAACACTGTCTTTTTTTGTATATATTCCATCCTCCTATCCTGCGCTTGCCTTACATCAAAGTAGTGTTCGTCTGTATCATGCATCAACCAGTTATGCAGAGCTAATTTTATTCATCTTCTTGTGGTTTTGACTTCATAAGGCAATATCAGAAAATAGGAAGGAAAAGAGTAAGTTAGGGGATGTTGGTGGTTCTCCGCACCAATGCAAACAGAGACTCTCTATATTTGCCACTGCTACTGCTAATGAAGTTGAAGTCCCAAGTCTACATGATGAGTTCATCTCCCGTACTCCACCATCGCAGGTGCTTGCTCTAAGTTGACAGTGTGATAATTGGTTTCATGTTGCATATGTTGTCTAGCCTGTATTTCTTCTATTTTGATTAAATTGCACCTGTTGAGTTTATATGTTATACACGTGCATATGACATGGCTTTCTGTGTCTAGAATACACTGCATTTATCTATCATACCATGTTCTTACATCAAAGTATTGCTGTTGTGTATCCTGCATCAGTCACTCATGATTGGATGCTTCTAACATGGTAGTTTGATAGTGGTTGCATCTTGCATTGATTTCTATGTTGTACTGCTTCTAATTTTTCGAATTGCCACTTATGACAAGACACTTTTAACTTGGCAGAGTAATATTGGTTGCATCTTTCATATGGTGTCTAGCTTGCATTACTTCTATTTTCTTGAAAATCCTTCTGCTTAGTTTGCACATCGTAGCTATGAATATGTCATGCCGTCCTGTTTTTCTTACATATTCCATCCTCATACGGTTGTCTTACATCAAAGTATTGCTTGTCTATATCATGCATCAATGAGTTTTGAAGAGTGATTTTATTCTTTTGTGTTGTGGGTACAGCTTGACATGGCAAAGTCAAAAAAGAGCAAGGAAAATAATATAGTAGGGAGTGTTGTTACTCGTCGGGTGAAACGGAAAAGGTTCTGCCGTCGAGATTTTGCTGGTACTTATAGTGCAGTAGAAGGTCCAAGTCCACCGGCTAAATCTACAAACACAGTATCACCTGCTCCACCAGCTGCAGCATCCGCTTCAACTGTACCAGCATCTCAACCAGTTACTCGTTCGTTTGCTACGGAACTGGCCAGTTCCCAAGCTGCCTTCACACCTAACACTACTTCCGAAGCACTGCTGACACAACAGGACTTGGCAAGATCAGATGAACCTCATGAGAATCAACACCAAGATGGTACCTGACCGAGTCAAGTTGCAGTTGCATGCTCCTTTATATGTACTCTCACAGTTTGATGTACACTAACACTTTCCATATTCGTTTTTGAACTAGCACCACGGCGCAAGCGGAAACAGACATCAAGGATAATGCTTGACAGATTAACAAAATCTAAAGGAGGCAGAATGGAGATCCATTTTGAGGCAGGTATAAAAAGGCCATGTGATGCTACAGAGTCAGCCAAGTTAGTATCAGAGGCAGCCATTGCCGTTAGGTGTCATGCACGTATCCTCCCAACGTGGATCTAGTACAGGAATGAGAAAGACAATACCCAGTTTAACACCTTCCTTGACCATTTATCCGTAAGTAATGTTATTCATCGCAATTAGTAATATTGTCTTGCTCTGTCCCATACTTTCTAGCTTCCTCCTAATGAGACTTACATTCTTTTTTCAACAGATGAGGTTCAAGTTGGATCCGAAAGATGATGCAACTAGACAAGCATGCACTCATGTTTTTAAGTCTGCTTTGCGACAGTATCGGTATCACCTTAGAAAATCTCACTTTGAAGGCAAGGCTAACAATGAAATCGCCCAAACATCTTCAGTGGAATATATTACAGATGAAGACTAGACAACCCTCGTTAAACACTAGTCTGATCCAAAGTATCAGGTAGGCTATATGTATTTGATCAGACGACATATTGAACTTGTATTTATGTATGTGCCTTACAAGTGTATCTTCTTCTAGGCTAACTATTTGAAGAACAAAACCAACTGTTCTAAAGTGAAATTCCAACAGACCACAGGATCTCGTAGCTATACTGCACACTGCGAGGCTCTTGTAAATAGCTGCTACTTCCTTCTTTTTTGTGCCATATTATCGTATCTATATTCACTTGTTCCAAATACAGAGGAAATCCCGTGCGGACCAAAAAGAGCCTGAACCAAATGCAGTGCAAATCTTCAAGAATTGCCACACCAGCAAGATGAAGGGCATGAGCACACCAGTTCAAGCCGCTGTTGTAAGTCCTTACTCCTCCTGCCTTGAACTGATTGGTACTTTGATGTGTTCATTTAACTACTTCGTTTGCAGCCAATGTCAGTTACTCTATTCACTTTTATTCACAATTGTCTTAACGTATCATTTCACCTTACATGGTTTAAAAGAGATGAAGGATATTCTTTTGGTCTTGATCTGTAATCTAGTTGTTATGTTCACGTGCGCACACAATGATAAAATAGCCGGTTTGTTTTATATCTGTTTGCCCACGATATGAATGATGTCATACTATGTTCATCCTACTTTAAACCATGTGTAGTTGCATCATGGTTTTATTATGTAGGCATGCTACATGGACATATGTTCCGAAAGTGATTTTATTATGTAGTTGGCACTACAATACATGCTAATGTATTACATTAGTTCACCAAAATAAGTTATGTATAAACGTTTAATCTACTTTGTTTGTTTTTATCTCATTAGTAACTTATCTGGTACACTAATCTACAAGTTCAAACTTTCAGGAAGCTATGGAAAAAATGATTGAACAGCCACAACCACCTGAAGGTGACGAGGCTAATACAGGCACAATGTCGCCTCTTGCTGCAGTGCGTCAGTATCTCTCCACTAATAGTGCAAAAAACACCTTCCTGCATAATTCTGGGTTGGTTGTCAAGGTAACCTCGTCCAAATCGCGTACTGAACAAAATCTTCCTACTAGACAGAGTGATATATCTATGCTCCAGACACAAGTCCAATCCCTAATGGACATTGTTTTGGAAACAAGAATAGTGGTTGAGAAATGTCGTCAAGATACGAATGGTTTTGAAACCAGACTATCAGACATTCGCTTCGTTGTTCAAGAGCAATGGCGGAAAAAGGTGGAGATCGTGCTGCTCCATCAGATTCTACAGCCTGAAACATTACCACTCAGGTCAAATGATCCGTGCTTCTATACATGTGATGGTGCTTCTATCTGGAAGGACTATAAACTTTACGCCAACAGGCCTTTCGTTGTATGGTTGGAATTTATTTTGTTGTGATACAACATTTATGATGCTGCCTTAGGCTGCAGTAATTACGACGCTATTTTTGTATAGTGTAGGTTTATCTTAGTAATGTATTTGGCTGAAACCTTCATAGGAGCCCAACATGCCAACATTCGTCGGGCCCATTCCAATTGGGCTAAAAACGATTACGGGCCGAAATTGGCATGTAGCCCACTAAAAATATCTGGGCCTAAATCAACATAAGCTTTCATATTTTTCTGGTAGGCCTCTGCCCATAGTGGGCCTTTAACAGGCCTAAACATAATTTGGGCCCTCAGTAAAAATAGGCCGTTTATAGGTGTAAATATCTCGAGCCCATAAAATACATGGGCCTTTAATAGACCGAAAGTGAGATTGGGCCCTGATTGTGCCAAATAACCCACTGGACTTTAACATGCCGAAATTCAGACGGGCCGTAAATGCACCGACCTAATACACGGGCCTTTAACAGGCCAGAACTTCGGTCGGGCTAGATTATCGTCATTTTTATATGGGCCGTTAATGGGCACGATATGACGTTGGGCCACATATGGCCCATGGTTTACGTCCGGCGTTAACACGCCGAAAATGACAACAGGCCAAAAGTGGCCCAAAGCTATAGTGGGCCTCTAACCGGCCGAATGTCAGACATGCCCGAATATGACCCAAATCCTTCACGGTCGTTTATGGGCCGAAAGTTTTGATGGCCTGTAAATGGGCCCAAATGAAGCCGGACCTTTAACAGGACGGAAATACATCGGGCCGTAATTCGGCCCAATTACTTAGCGGACTGTTAACGGGCCAGAAGTGACCATGGGCCGCGTTGATGACCAGTTTAGGACAGGCCGTTGACGGGCCGATTTGACAGAGAATGTTGGGCCTTTAGCTGGGCCAGCCCATTATGGTCGGCAGAATCTAGTGGGCCTTTAGCTGGGCCGGCCCATTGTGGTCCGCAAAATCTTGTGGGCCTTTAGCTGGGCCGGCACATTATAGTCTGCAAAATCATGTGGGCCTTTAGCTGGGCCGGCCCATAGTGGTCCGCTAAATTTTGTGGGCCTTTAGCTGGGCTGGCCCATTGTGGTCCGCTAAATCTTATGGGCCTTCGGTTGGGCCGGCCCATTTAATCTTTGTGGGCCACTTTTTGGCCGGTCCACGTGTCAACATATCATAGGCCCATCTCGACCGTTGGATGAGTGACACTTGTGCCAATGCGGAGCTGACGCGTGGATCCGTCAGCCAATGAGAATTTTACACGTGGAAAATCGGCATTGGTCGTGGCTGTTAACGGGTTATCGGATCCAAAATCCGACCCGATAGCTTAACGGCGTTCCATTACGGTGAATGCCATGTGTCGGTCACCCTTGACGAAAGCACTTCTGTGACGCATGATTTATCGTCATGGAAGTGGACACTTCCGTGATGATAATTTTGGCAATGTCATGGAACACTTCTACGACAGCACAGGTATGACTATCTTGATTCTGTCATAAATTTTTCATGGATGTACATGCATGACAGAAAACGCGGCCTACTGTGACAAACACGTATCATCACGGAAGTGTATTTTTTTCGTAGTGCACGCATCGATGCCGTAAAGAGATGGGCGTGCATAGAGGGTGCGCGGATGGCCTTTGCCCGTGTCAAGACATACTGGGCGGAGATGGAGGCCACCACTATTGCGACACATGGTTCGGCCGTAGGCTGAGTAGCTGCCGAGCACTACTTTGAAGAAGTTCTTGAATGTGCTCGTTCGATAGAGGCTCAGTGCTCGAAGAATATTATGTTCTAGTGACATGTATTACCATTGTAAAAACAATGTTTTATTGAATTTTCAAGGCTGTATTTATACTTTTGCTCGAAAGTACTATGATGCCTCCTATGCGGCCGTTTATGTATATATGTATATAACCTGAAATTTTGCAGTCGTCGGCTTCCGCCCCACGCATATAATGCAGGGGTGTTTGCAGAAAATGCATATCCACACTTGATCCAATGTCTTGGTACATTAAGGAGGTGATAGCACAGCAAACAAGGCAATCGTTCTATATTGCTTTAACACTTTCACATAGCCATAGGAGTTTGACGGTGGGGGTACTATATAGCCCCTGGTACTTCTGCGCTCGTCCGAATACGGGGCACGTACGTACATGACCGGGAAACGGCCCTTCATTAATGCGGAGGAATCCCGAAGATTCCGATGAGTAATCGAGTGGTTGACCAATCTCTCGCTATATCATGACAGTCAGTTTTCGGCTTTCTCTACTGAGGTGCTCATCCGGATGAACCAGGGCACAATCACAGTAGTTCTCCCAGTGCTACCTTAGCCGATATAATAGGAATGTAAGGTACCAAAACGTGGGAGCCGGGCAAACCCAACATGTGACCAAAGACATGATTCAGAGCTGATGCATATAGGGCCAAACTCGTGACGCCGAACACTCCTTAAGGTGTTCGGTCTTTATAACATATATCGGGCTAAAAATGCCCTTAATAAGACACCCCATATGTGTCCAGGTATGTGCAAAATCCTGACGTGGCCACATGCCAATAACGCCAGCATCCTTCTCGGTTGTGTGGAGTATCCGGAGGATGTGAGCAACAAGAGATAGTAAAAAAGGTTTACGCAGGGTCTTAATCTAAAAAGAAACCTTTTGGCGGGTCCCTGCTGCACGTCTGCGCCTGTGTCTCCATTGTGCCGTGTCCTGGATGGGTGTAGCATGATTGTCATCTGTAATAGGAAAGAACTTAGGTGAAAGTTGCCGTGCCAAAAAGAAGAATTGGTTATTATCAATGAACTATCAAAATTCAAGAGAAGCCAAGTTGAGCCGGGCTGGCCCTGATTACACGCGGGAAGCCCCTGGTATCATTTATGAGGTTTTGATCATCAAACCAATCTCATGTATATATGATGGAACGCCGGATTTGTTTAATCGTGTCCGTGGTCTTGACGACCTGCCATTTTTTCTGGTTGGTGAGGCCGTCTATTTTGCGGCTGTTAGAGCCGCCACATCCTCTTCCGTAGATAAGAAACGTTCGGTATTTCCGCTAACTGAGATGATGCCATGTGGACCGGGCATCTTAAGCTTGATAATAGTGCTTGATAACCACTTCGGAATGGGGAGATGTGAAAAGTTAACCTTTTGCTTCGGAAGTTATCGGGAGAACCGAATACCACCTCTAGTAGTAGAGAGCCTGTACAGCGGGCCTCTTGGCCTGGTAATACTCCCTTGAAGGTAGTATTACTGTGGCTTATTTGTGTCGGGTCTATCCCCATTTTGCGGACTGTGTCCTGATATATCATATTTAGATCACTTTCGTCGTCCATGAGGACACGTGTGAAATGGTACTCTTTTATTATTGGTTCTATGATCAAAAGTGATCGGGCAGGCCAACCAGGGGTTGAACCTAGGGGTGACGGGCACTATGGCACGTGTGCCTCGGAGTGCATGCCTGCTTCTCCTCTTTGTCACATGGATCACATTTACTGTTTCAACCTCTGGTGGGAACTTTTTCTGTCCTCCGGCGCTTTGCTGGCGAGGTTCATCCTCGTATTCGCTTGGTGTCTCTTCCCCTTTGTGTTTGGCATTTAGCTTGCCAGCCTGCTTGAAGACCCAACATTCTCTGTTGGTATGATTTGCAGGTTTGTCTGGGGTGCCGTGAATCTGACAGAGTTTGTCAAGAATTTTGTTTAGGCCAGATTTTCCTTCTCTGCTACATTTGAAAGGCTTTTTCCGCTGACCTGGCTGGGAGCCCCTGAATCCGGCGTTTACCGCCATGTTATCTGGGCTACCTTCTTTATTTCGACACTTGTTTTTGTTGCGTCGTGGTTTACCATTGCCATCCCTGACTTCAGATGTGCCTGGCTCACTGGTGCAGCTACGGGCCAACCAGCTGTCCTCGCCCGCACAAAAGCGGGTCATGAGGCTTGTTAGGGCTACCATTGTTCTTGGTTTTTCTTGGCCGAGGTGTCTGGCGAGCCATTTGTATCGAACGCTGTGTTTAAAAGCTGCTAAGGCTTCGGCATCCAGGCAGTCGACGATTTGGTTCTTCTTAGTGAGGAACATGTTCCAAAGCTTTCGGGTGGACTCTCCGGAGTATTGGATTATATGACTTAAATCGTCTACATCCGGAGTTCGGACATAAGTCCCTTGAAAATTGGCCTGAAAAGCGTTCTCAAGCTCCTGCCAACTTCCAATTGAGTTTATGGGGAGGCTTGTCAGCCAGTGCCGAGCTGGCCCTTTAAGCTTGAGGGGCAAGTATTTAATGGCATGGAGATCGTCTCCACAAGCCATATGAATATGGAGGATAAAGTCCTCTATCCAGACTCCAGGGTCTGTGGTCCCATCGTACGCCTCTATGTTCACTGGTTTGAATCCCTTCGGGAATTCATGATCCAGCACCTCATCAATGAAACATAAGGGGTGTACGGCACCTCTGTATTGGGATGTGCCATGGTGTTCAGACGGTTGTAGTATTCGGTGTTGGTTTTGTACCGTAGCGCGCTTCCTAGATCCATAGGTGGATCTGGTCGCGCCGGATTTTTGACGCAAGTTCTCACGTAGATCATGTGTTGACTTATGCGCGACTTTGTTAGCCGCTCTATCGCGTTCACAAGGTGGTGGATCCAGCCGGTTGGCTGTATCATTCTTCGGCTGTATGGGCTCTAAGGCCTCATCGTCGAATTCCGGTAATAGCTTGCGCTTTGGATAGCTATTTTTATGGTAACTTCCACCATACTTTGTTACTTTGTTCCACCTGCTGTTGAGCATATCTTGTGTGACCTTGAGCCTTTGCTTCTGTTTCTTCAGGCTTCTCGTTGTGGCAATAAGCCTTCTGCGGAGGTTCTCTTGGTCCAAATGCGTTTCTGGGATGATGTGTGCATCTTCGTCCAGACTGTTTTCTTCCCCGGGCGGGGTTTGATGAGGCTTATCCTTGGCGGCGTCATGTTCGGACGTCGGATCCGTACTATGTTTGCAGTTTGCATCTTGATTGTGCTCTTCCACTGGGGTGGTGCAGTCGTTATTTCTTCTGGAGTCGACTGGACTGTTATTTCCTCGTGTGCTATTATCATTGTTTTGCTATGGCAGGACTTAGAGCGGCGCCGCTGACGTCGACGCTTGGGTTGCTTGGAGGGGGCATCCTTCGTTGTCTCTTTGCCATTGCCCTCTCTGGGTGTATCCACCATATGTGATCAAGTGGAGGTCCAGCACCCTGTGGGCGGTGGTTCCTGTTCGTCTCCTGCATCATCGTCCATACCGTTGATGTCTTCGGAGTCGAAGTCGAGCATGTCGATTAAGTCGTCGACAGTGCCTACTAAGTGGGTGGTGGGTGGGCAGCGAATTTCTTCGTCGCTCGCATCCCATTCTAACCGGACATAGTTCGGCCAAGGTTCTCCTGACAGGAGAGAGACCTTAATGAATTTAGCACATCTCTGAAAGGTGAGTGCTGAAAGATATCCGCGGAGGTGAACTCCATGATCGGCGCCCCATCGGATTCGACGGGCATGGATGTGGGCAGCTCGGAGTCCGTGGCCGGAGGTAAATCCAGTGGTTCGGCGACGCGGCTCTCGAAAGGGGTGAAATCAGTATCTGGCTCTATCGCCACTGAGAGTGCAGCCTCCATGGCTGGGTCTATCCCTCCGCTCTCGGATGGCGCGATTTGCTCCGGATTAACGACCGGAGTAGTTGCGGATGCGATCTCCCGAACACTATCCGACGGTAGAGTTACGTCATGCTCGTCGCGATTGTGCGGCGCGTCCGACATGGGCTCGAATCCGTCGAAGATCAAGTCTCCGTGGATGCCGGCCGTGTAGTTCACGTTTCCAAATCTGACCTGATGTCCAGGGGCGTAGCTCTCGATCTGCTCCAGATGGCCAAGAGAATTGGCCCGCAGTGCGAAGCCGCCGAATACGAAGATCTGTCCAGGGAGGAAAACCTCGCCCTGGACCGCATCGCTAGAGATGACCGAAGGAGCCATCAAGCCTTATGGTGATGACACAGTGGAACTCTCAATGAAAGCACCAATGTCGGTGTCAATACCGGTGAATCTCGGGTAGGGGGTCCCGAACTGTGCATCTAAGGCGGATGGTAACAGGAAGCAGGGGACACGATGTTTACCCAGGTTCGGGCCCTCTTGATGGAGGTAATACCCTACGTCCTGCTTGATTGTTCTTGATGATATGAGTATTACAAGAGTTGATCTACCACAAGATCAAAGAGGCTAAACCCTAGAAGCTAGCCTATGGTATGATTGTATGTTGTCCTACGGACTAAAACCCTCTGGTTTATATAGACACCGGAGGGGGCTAGTGTCAGTGTCAAAACCGGCGGATCTCGGGTAGGGGGTCCCGAACTGTGCGTCTAAGGCAGATGGTAATAGGAGGCAGGGGACACGATGTTTTACCCAGGTTCGGGCCCTCTTGATGGAGGTAAAACCCTATGTCCTGCTTGATTTATTCTTGATGATATGAGTAGTACAAGAGTTGATCTACCACGAGATCGGAGAGGCTAATCCCTAGAAGCTAGCCTATGGTATGATTGTATGTTGTCCTACGGACTAAAACCCTCCTGTTTATATAGACACCGGAGGGGGCTAGGGTTACACAAGGTCGGTTACAAAGGAGGAGATATCCATATCTGTATTGCCTTGCTTGCCTTCCACGCCGAGTAGAGTCCCATCCGGACACGGGACGAAGTCTTCAATCTTGTATCTTCATAGTCCAACAGTCCGGCCAAAGGATATAGTCCGGCTGTCCGGAGACCCCCTAATCCAGGACTCCCTCAGTAGCCCCTGAACCAGGCTTCAATGACGATGAGTCCGGCGCGAAGTGTTGTCTTCGGCATTGCAAGGCGGGTTCCTCCTCTGAATACATCGCAGAAGAGTTTGAATACAAGGATAGTGTCCGACCCTGCAAAATAAGTTCCACATACCACCGTGGAGAGAATGATATTTCCACAAATCTAATCTACTGACACGTTTTGGCTGCATGACATCATGCCATGGCCCGGTAATTATTCGAACTGTTTCTCTTTAACCAGCCCCGCACATAACGTGAGGCGGTTTGACACGTCTTGTCGAAGCAGAGATCGTGTCCCCCTTATTATGGGATTCTTATCAATACGGGCGTGGGTAACCCAACCGCGCCACCAATTATGGCGCTTGGGGGATAAGCGAGTTTTACCAGGCTAGTGGGGGCACATAGTTTCCTCCGCCCTTATAAAGGGATAAGGTTTAAACTTCTTCTACCCCTCCTTCTTCCTCCTTGCTCATCCATTCTCGCGCACTCGAGCTCCAACGCCCAAGTACATCCTTCTCCTCAACCTTATCCAAACATGTCCGGAGCGGGAGGCCAGTGGATGGCTTCCTTCGTTACAGAGGGACACATCAAAAAGCTGCGCGGAGCCGGATACTTAGCCGCGGATATCGCGCATCAGGTGCCCGCTGCGGGGCAGATCGTCCCTACCCCAGAACCTCACGAGAGGGTAGTTTTCCTCCACCACTTCCTCCGCGGACTGGGGTTTCCCCTCCATCCATTCGTCCATGGTCTTATGTTCTACTACGGGCTGGACTTTCATGATCTGGCCCTGAATTTCATCATAAACATCTCAGCGTTCATCATCGTGTGCGAGGCTTTCCTCCGCATCCGGCCCCACTTCGGTCTGTGGCTGAAGACCTTCAATATCAAGCCGAAGGTGGTGGGCGGCCAACAAGCGGAATGCGGCGGAGCCATGGTGGGCAAGATGCCCAATGTTATATGGCTCGAAGGCTCCTTCTTGGAGACCATAAAGGGGTGGCAATCAGCCTGGTTCTACATCACCGAGCCGCGCGACACCAACTGGGTGGCGGCCCCTGAGTTTCGATCCGGAATCCCCACGCGGCTCACCTCCTGGAAAGAGAAGGGCCTATCCTAGGGTTCAATGGTGGAGCTGGACGGACTCCAGAAATGTATCCGAAATATGACAACCAAGAAGCTTAAGCTTGTCAACATAGTCCAGGTCATGCTCTTTCGCCGGATCCTCCCGTGTCAACAACGGGATTTCAACTTGTGGGAGCTCGACTCGGCCCAGCACCAGACTCTAAGCGAGCTCTTTGCCACGACGCACAAAGATGTGTGGAGGGTGCTGTTCAAGGGTGCCGAGGTCCCTCCCTCTCTCACCGAGGACCACGGGCTAAGCGCGAAGCGCGAAGTGCCCTGTGAATCCGGTAAGTTCTATACATCCGGTAGGATATTTACTTCCCATAGCTTAACCACGTGCGGGGTCTGAGCTCCCATGCCTTTGACAGGACTAGGTGGAGGCATCGGAGTAGATCGACTATCCGGCCCCTCTGCCCGAAGACACTGCGGACGCTCTCCTGAAGGAGATGCTGACTCCGGCTCCTTACAAGGTGTCGGAGAAGACGAAGAAGAAGACCAAGGGAACCCGAAAGAGTTCCCGGCGCCAGGTGGTATCGGACTCATCGTCCGATGACTCCGCGACGCACTCCTCCCACGAAGACGAGGAGGAAGATGAAGCTGCTCCCCCTCCAGTCGGGGGAGACAAGAAAAGCAAGGCCGCCCCAGTCGGGGGTTCAAGAAGGGAAGGACTCTCCTTCCGGACTGCTCCACCACCGCCGCCAAAGGCGAAGACGAGTGGCTGCTCAGGGCCAAGCCCCTGGCAAAGTCATAAGTATTCGGATACCAGAGTAACTCATAACATACCTTTGTCGCACTGCTTCTTCTGACGCCGAATATGACTATGCAGACCGCCCCGAGCCCGTATCGACGTATCCTTGTCGGACGGCTCCTTGGACTCGTCGGATATGGATAGCGATCCACTTCCGACCGCCTCCTCCCCTTGCCCTACGAACAATGTCGAGGTATTGTCTCATGGCACCGGGTCGAGGGAAGACAATTCGGGAGGCGCCTCAAGGCGACCTTCCGGATTCCAGGAGCAAAGGGAGTGAGGCTCCAGAGGGCTCCGAGTTCGGCCCTCAGCCGAACACCGCGCCGGAACCTCCAGTGGTTCCGGACTCGGGCAAGAGGCCTCCTTCCAAAAGGGGTAAGACGCCCGTGCCGGTGCCCTCTATCCATCCAGAGGCACCGGACAACCTGCTGGGAGTGCTTCGCGGCGCTTCCATCAACGAAGAGCACCGCACTATTATGAGTGCGGTGATCAAGAAGGTTCAGTCCACCAAGAGCGGACTGACTGAAGCCTATGTCAGCCTTCTAACAGGCTTTGAGGTAAGTATTTAAATAGTAGGAAAAATATTGCCGCATAGACAGTAACCCATGATGCTCTGTTTGGTGTTCACAAAGAAAAGCCGAATAGAGGATCGAATAATATCTGCAGGAGTCTAATACTAGTATGTCTGTATGCGTATGCAGGCTTCACTGCTGACCTCTGCCGCACTGACTGCGGAGGTCGCCGCACTGAAGCAGGACCTCGAGGGGTCCGAGAAAGAGCTCGGCCTTGCTAAGAGGCAGCTCGAGGAGAACAAAGGTAAGTAATACCTAGTCTATAGATATATATATAAAAGATGCGATTGCAAAATGATAGGATCATCATGAATTTGCCAGGGGCCACGATCGAAGTGGCGACCCTGAGGCAAGCGCTGTCCGAGGCCGAAAACAAAGCGGCCCGGGAGCGCACCGAGCGGGAAAAGAAAGAGGCTCGGGTGGGCGAGGTGCAGCAAGAGCTCCAAGCTCTCGTGACGAAGCACGAGGCATTGGAGCTTGACTTGAAGACGCAAGAGTCTGAGCTTGCCGCGGCCCTTGAGAGCGCAAAAAATGCCAAAGCTGAAGCACAAAAGGCCCTCCAGGAGATTGATGCGATGAGAAAGATAGCGGCGGGTAAGGCATTCAATATGCAAAGCAAGCATGTGAAAGTAAATTACTTGTTACTTACCCGAATCAGGAGCTCTCCAGGAGCATTCCCAGATTTGCCCCGCAGTGTGTCGGATGCCGCAAGGTTTTACCAGGCCGAGGAGGGAAGCTCAACGGAGAAGCTATTCTGGTCTCAGTATACTGGGACCGAACACCCGATGCCTCTAAGCGACCAGCTGAAGCAACTGGTCGAGCTGCACAAGGCGGCCGAACAGGCCATGAAGGGCTTTATAGTCCGGATGTGGCTGGCGACGCCCTTCCCAACAACTACTTCGGCCTGGTGAGGCAGCTTGTGGATGCATGCCCATGGCTGGAAGTCATCAAGCGGTCCATCTTCATCGAGGGTGCACGCTGGGCTTTCGCCCGTGCGAAGGTGCACTGGGCCAAGATGGACGCCGTGAAGCTGGTGAAGGAGGGGCCGCCGCAGGGCAAGGAGCATCGCCACCCCGAGATGTATTATGAGGGTGTCCTGAAGGGTGCCCGTCTTGTAGCGGACGAGTGTGCAAAAGATGTAATATTTGAATAAACTTGCTCGTGTGATCCTGTATTATGAAAACTTGTTTCATATGCGCTATGCAGCGCTTGTTTGAATTTAAAATATTACCTTTTGTTCGGCTGTTTATCAAATCTGAGATATGGCTAGTCGTCGGCTTCTGCCCCCATGCCACTAGTGCTGGAGTGTTCGGGATAAACCTGAGCACTCTTGTTCCCAATTTTGGGTCCTTCGAGGGAGGTACTCAGCACAACGAACAAGGCAATCGGACTATAATGCGTTATCACTCTCACTTAGCCATAGAATTCTATAATTTCAAATTTCGGCGAAGCCCCTAGTATTCGGAAGGCCGAATTCGGGGTGCTATACACGCCTTAAGCCAGACAAAGCCGACTCCTCGCTCTAAGCGGCATAAGTCTTTAGGGACTCGAAACCTCTCGAACAGTGACTAGTCTCTCGCCTTATCATGACAGTCAGTTTTAGCTTTCTCTACTAAGGTGCTTAGCCCAGCAGAACCGGGGCACAATCGCAGTAGTTCTCCCAGTGCTACCTTAGCCGATATAGCGGAACGTAAGGTACCAAAACATGGGAGCCGGGCAAACCCAACTATTGACCCAAGACATGATTCGGAGCTGATGCATATAATGCTATAAGTTCGGGGTGCTGCACTATCGAAAGTGTTCGGACTTCTCACGCCGTATTATGGGGTGTGCTTAAGCCCCTAGCGTATTGGCCGTACCAGAGTGTACGGGTGCTGGATGTCATGAATGAACATATATGTATATATAAAAAAGGAATACAATAATAGTCTTAGTGTTATGCATTGTTTACTCAAAAAGGTGCGTTAGAGCATAATGATACAAGTAGTGCGATAAGCGAAAAGTAGGACTATTTGACATGTCCCCTCCAAGGCAAGCTAAGGAATAGTATTAAAGCAGGTATTGCTCTCATTATCGTAATCCACCTGGGAGTTCCATGGTGCGACGTAGCATTCTGCCTCCTTGGTTGCTGCATCATGTGTTCGGCAATCATGCTGCCGGACAGGGTTTCCAGGAATTAATGTCCTGAAAGAGAAAAATAACAAAGCGGGAAGCCCCTAGTGCGGTTGAGCTGCGTCTTGGGGCGTGCTGTAGTCGTGCCCCCTCCCCACATGTGCCCATGGTATTCTTAATGTGTAATTATGTACGCATGGCACAGATTTTGCCGTTTGGCTGGGACTGGGGTGGGGGGCGCATTGCTATGCGATCTCGGAACGTGCCAGGCGGTCCTGTTGCCGATTACTCCAGGCGCGCTTGAAGGTGTCCGGGTCCTTAATCGCCGGACTAGTGGATTGCCTTAAAAGGCTGCTTTGCGCTTCTGCTACGAGGCCCACAGTGTGCTCCTCCGTGCGGAGAGAGCGCTCTGCGTTTCCATTAACTGTGATGACCCCCCGGGGTCCTGGCATCTTGAGCTTGAGGTATGTATAATGTGGTACCGCATTGAATCTCGCAAATGTGGTTCGCCCGAGCAGTGCATGATATCCACTGCGGAACGGGACTATATCGAAGATTAACTCTTCGCTTCGGAAGTTATCCGCAGATCCGAAGACCACTTCCAGTGTGACTAAGCCTGTGCAGTGGGCCTCTACATCTGGTATGACGCCTTTAAAGGTCGTTTTTGTGGGTTTGATCCTTGAGGGGTCTATACCCATTTTGCGCATTGTGTCCTGGTAGAGCAGGTTCAGGTTGCTGCCGCCATCCATAAGGACTCGAGTGAGGTGGAATTCGTCAATGATTGGGTCTAGGACCAGTGCGGCGAATCCGCCATGACGGATACTAGTGGGGTGGTCCCTGCGATCGAAGGTGATCGGACAAGAGGACCATGGGTTGAACTTTGGGGCGACTGGCTGCAACGCATATACATCCCTTAGCGCATGCTTCCACTCCCTCTTGGGGATGTGGGTTGCGTATATCATGTTCACCGTTCGCACTTGTGGGGGGAACCTCTTCTGTTCTCCGGTGTTCGGCTGCCGGGGCTCCTCCTCGTCATTGCTATGTGACCCCTTATCTTTGTTTTTGGCATTTAACTTGTCGGCTTGCTTGAACACCCAACAATCCTGTTGGTGTGGTTGGATGGCTTGTCGGGGTGCCGTGTATTTGACACGAGAGATCGAGTATACGGTCCAAACTGGATGGGCCTAGTGTGCTTATTTTGAATGGCTTTTTCCGCTGACTGGATTTAGAGCCTTTGAATCCGGCATTGACTGTCGTATCCTTGGTATTGTCGCTGTTAATGCGGCGCTTATGTTTGTTGCGATGTGACTTGCCGTTGCCGTCCTTGGTATCCGAAGTACCATGGTTCTTTGATATGTTATTGCTGCGAGCCAGCCAGCTGTCCTCTCCTGCACAAAAGCGGGTCATGAGTGTCGTGAGGGCTGCCATAGATTTCGGCTTTTCCTGGCCAAGGTGCTGGGCGAGCCATTCATCGTGGATGTTGTGCTTAAAAGCTGCTAGGGCCTCTGCATCCGGACAGTCGACGATTTGATTTTTCTTTGTTAGGAACCGTGTCCAGAATTGCCTGGACGATTCCTCTGGCTGTTGAATTATGTGGCTCAAGTCATCGGCATCTGGTGGTCGCCCATAAGTGCCCTGGAAGTTGTCGAGGAATGCGGCTTCCAGATCTTCCCAGCAGCCAATGGACTCTACTGGCAAGTTGTTGAGCCAATGCCAAGCTGGTCCTTTGAGTTTGAGTGGGAGGTATTTGATGGCGTGTAGGTCATCACCGCGGGCCATGTGGATGTGCAGGAGGAAATCCTCGATCCATACCGCAGGGTCTGTTGTGCAGTCGTATGATTCTATATTTACGGGTTTGAAACCCTCTGGGATCTGGTGATCCATTACTTTGTCTGTGAAGCATAGGGGGTGTGCGGCGCCTCTGTACTGGCTATATCGTGACGTAGCTCAAATGAGTCTTGTCCGCTGTGTTCGACCCGGCCGGATTTACTTTTACTGTATCCGGCGTGACAGTTATCATCTCACATAGTGGCGCGCCCTCTTGATCCGTAGATTGATCTTGCGTGTTTTGCTTTTTCCTCCAATACACCCCACAGGTCTGGCATGTTTCCCCATGCCTTTTTATTTGAATGTCGTCGGGGTGCGGGCTGAGCTTTTGGCTGGAATGCCTCTCTGTCACGGCCACGAGGTGGCCGATCAGCCGCGTCATACGCCGGGTATGTAGGTTTTGGTTCTTCCTCCTCTAGTCGGGGTAGCAACCTACACTTTGGGTAACCCTTGGAGGGGCGTTCGAGTTTATATTCCTCGGCCTCCAGGACTTCAGTCCATCTGTCAGCTAGCAAATCTTGATCAGCTAGAAGCTGCTACTGCTTTTTCTTAAGGCTATTTGCCGTGGCTATAAGCCGGCGCTTGAAGCGCTCTTGTTCGACGGGATCCTCTGGCATGACGAATTCGTCATTGTCGAGGCTTGCCTCATTTTCGGAGGGAGGCATGTAATTATCATCCTCCGCCTCTCCATCTGCCGCTCTCTCAGGAGGGCTGGCTTCTCCATCGTCCTGCTCTAAATCTTGCTGGAGGGGATTGTTGTTGTCTTCGGCACTATCCGGAGTGCTATTATCTCCAGTGCCGGTATCACCGCTTTTGCCTTGGCGGGGCTTAGAGCGGCACCGCTGATGTCGGCGCTTGGGTTGCTTCTTGGAGGTGTCATCCTCTGATGTCTCATCACCATTGCCTTCTTTGGGTGTGTCCACCATGTATATATCATATGATGAGGTGGTTGTCCAATGCCCTGGGGGCAGTGGTTCCTCTTCGCCTCCCGCATCGTTGTCCATACCGTCGATGTCTTCGGAGTTGAAGTCGAGCATGTCGGTTAAGTCATCGACAGTGGCTACTAAATGGGTGGTAGGTGGGCGGCGAATTTCTTTGTCATCCGCATCCCAATCCTACCTGACATAGTTCGGCCAGGACTCTCCTGACAAGGAGAGAGACCTTAATGAGTTCAGTATGTCACCGAAGGGCGAGTGCTGAAAGATATCCACGGAGGTAAACTCCATGATCGACGCCCAATTGGATTCGATAGGCACGGGCACAGGCAGTTCGGAGTCCGTGGCCGGGGAAGGATCTAGTAGTTCGGCGTCACGGCTCCCATAAAGGGTAAGGTCGATCCTCGGCTCGATTGCCGCTGAGAATACGGCCTCCATGGCGGGGTCTAGCCACCCATCCGTGGATGGCGCGATTGGCTCCGAATTGAGGGTCGGAGCAGTCGCCGGTGCGATCTCCTGAACACTGGCCGACGGTAGAGCTAAATCATGCTCATCGAGATCGTGTAGCGCACTCGGCAGGGGCTCGAATCCCTCGAAGATCAAGTCTCCGTGGATATGCTCCAGATGGCCAAGCGAGTTGGCCCACAGTGCGAAGCCACCGAATACAACGATCTGTCCGGGGAGAAAAGTCTCACCCTGGGCTGCATCACTATCGATGATTGAAGGAGCCATCAAGCCTAATGGCGACGACACAGAGGAACTCTCAATGAAAGCACCAATGTTAGTGTCAAAACCTGCGGATCTTGGGTAGGGGGTCCCGAACTGTGCGTCTAAGGCGGATGGTAACAGGAGGCAGGGGACACTATGTTTTACCTAGGTTCGGGCCCTCTTGATGGAGGTAAAACCCTACGTCCTGCTTGATTTATTCTTGATGATATGAGTAGTACAAGAGTTGATCTACCACAAGATCGGAGAGGCTAAACCCTAGAAGCTAGCCTATGGTATGATTCATGTTGTCCTACGGACTAAAACCCTCTGGTTTATATAGACACTGGAGGGGGCTAGGGTTACACAAGGTCGGTTACAAAGGAGGAGATATCCATATCCATATTGCCTAGCTTGCCTTCCACGCCAAGTAGAGTCCCATCCGGACACGAGACGAAGTCTCCAATCTTGTATCTTCATAGTCCAACAGTCCGGCCAAAGGATATAGTCCGGCTGTCCGGAGACCCCCTAATCCAGGAGTCCCTCAGCTAGGGTTACGCAAGGTCGGTTACAAAGGAGGAGATATACATATTTGTATTTCCTAGCTTTCCTCCACGCCAAAGAGAGTCCCATCCGGACACGGGACGAAGTCTTCAATCTTGTATCTTCGTAGTCCAACAGTCCGGCCAAAGGATATAGTCCGGCTGTCCGGAGAGCCCCCAATCCAGGACTCCCTCAGTCACAAACAGCCCTAGAGTTCATACTAGAATAACACCTTAAGACACAATAAACCAAAACCCTAATGTCACTTAGATACTGCAATGTCACCTCAATTATGCGTGGGTATGATTATACGATATGCATCACACAATCTCATATTCATCTATTCAACCAACACATAGGACCTCAAAGAGTGCCCCAAAGTTTCTACTGGAGAGTCAAGACGAAAACGTGTGCCAACCCCTATGCATAGGTTCATGGGCAGAACCCGCAAGTTGATCACCAAAACATACATCAAGTGGATCAATAGAATACCTCATTGTCACCACAGGTATCCCACGCAAGACATACATCAAGTGTTCTCAAATCCTTAAAGACTCAATCTGATAAGATAACTTCAAAGGGAAAACTCAATCCATTACAAGAGAGTAGAGGGGGAGAAACATCATAATATCCAACTATAATAGCAAAGCTCGCAATACATCAAGATCGTACCACCTCAAGAACACGAGAGAGAGAGTGTGAAAGAGAGAGAGAGATCAAACACATAGCTACTGGTACATACCCTCATCCCCGAGGGAGAACTACTCCCTCCTCATCATGGAGAGCGTCGGGATGATGAAGATGGCGATCGGAGAAGGATTCCCCCTCCGGCAGGGTACCGGAATGGGTCTAGATTGGCTTTCAGTGGCTACGGAGGCTTCTGGCGGCGGGACTCCCGATCTATTGTGCTCCCCAAAGTTTTTAGGGTATATGGGTATATATGGGAGGAAGAAGTACGTCGGTGGACCTCCGGGCTGTCCACGAGGCAGGGGGCGCGCCCAGGGGGGTCGGCGCGCCCGCCACCCTCGTGGGCAGCCTGGGACTCTCCTGGTCCAACTCCGATACTCTGTGGGCTTCTTCTGGTCCAAAAATAAGTTCCTTGAAGTTTCAGGTCAATTGGACTGTTTCCTTTTCCTTTTCTGTGATACTCTAAAAGAAGGAAAAATAGAAACTGGCACTTGGCTCTGGGTTAATAGGTTAGTCCCAAAAATAATATAAAAGTGCATAATAAAGCCCATAAACATCCAAAACAGATAATATAATAGCATGGAACAATTTAAAATTATAGATACGTTGGAGACGTATCAGCATCCCAAGCTTAATTCCTGCTCGTCCTCGAGTAGGTAAATGATAAAAACATAATTTTTGATGTGGAATGCTACCTAACATATTTATCCATGTAGTTCTCTTTATTGTGGCAAGAATTCAGATCCATAAGATTCAAGACGAAAGTTTAATATTGACATAAAAATAATAATACTTCAAGCATACTAACAAAGCAATCATGTCTTCTCAAAATAACATGGCCAAAGAAAGCTATCCCTACAAAATCATATAGTCTGGCTATGCTCCATCTTCACCACACAAAGTTTTTAAATAATGCACAACCCCGATGACAAGCCAAGCAATTGTTTCATACTTTTGGTGTTCTCAAACCTTTTCAATCTTCACGCAATACATGAGCGTGAGCCATGGATATAGCACTATATGTGGAATAGAAGGGTGGTTGTGGAGAAGACAAAAAGGAGAAGATAGTCTCACATCAACTAGGCATATCAACGGGCTATGGAGATTCCCATCAATAGATGTCAATGTGAGTGAGTAGGGATTGCCATGCAACAGATGCACTAGAGCTATAAGTATATGAAAGCTCAAAAAGAAACTAAGTGGCTGTGCATCCAACTTGCTTGCTCACGAAGACCTAGGGCATTTTGAGGAAGCCCATCATTGGAATATACAAGCCAAGTTCTATAATGAAAGATTCCCACTAGTATATGAAAGTGACAACATAGGAGACTCTCTATCATGAAGATCATGGTGCTACTTTGAAGCACAAGTGTGGTAAAAGGATAGTAGCATTGTCCCTTCCCTCTTTTTCTCTCATTTTTTTATTTTTTTATTTTTTTATTTGGGCATTCTCTTTTTTATGGCTTCTTTGTTTTATTTGGGCTTCTTTGGCCTCTTTTATTTATTTATTTTTTCGTCTGTAGTCTCATCCCGACTTGTAGAGGAATCATGGTCTCCATCATCCTTTCCTCACTGGGACAATGCTCTAATAATGATGATCATCACACTTCTTTTTACTTACAACTCAAGAATTACAACTCAATACTTAGAACAAAATATGAATCTATATGAATGCCTCCGGCGGTGTAACGGGATGTGTAATGACTCATGAGTGACATGTATGAAAGAATTATGAACGGTGGCTTCGCCACAAATACAATGTCAACTACATGATCATGCATAGCAATATGACAATGATGAAGCGTGTCATAATAAATGGAACGGTGGAAAGTTGCATGGCAATATATCTCGGAATGGCTATGGAAATGCCATAATAGGTAGGTATGGTGGCTGTTTTGAGGAAGATATATGGTGGGTTTATGGTACCGGCAAAAGTTGCGCGGTACTAGAGAGGCTAGCAATGGTGGAAGGGTGAAAGTGCGTATAATCCATGGACTCAACATTAGTCATAAAGAACTCACATACTTATTGCAAAAAATTATTAGTTATCGAAACAAAGTATTACGCGCATGCTCCTAGGGGATAGATTGGTAGGAAAAGACCATCGCTCATCCCCGACCGCCACTCATAAGGAGGACAATCAATAAATACATCATGCTCCGACTTCATGCTATGGGAATCACAAACTTCAACACAAGTATTTCTCAAATTCACAACTACTCAACTAGCATGACTCTAATATCACCATCTCCATATCTCAAAACAATTATCAAGTATCAAACTTCTCATAGTATTCAATGCACTTTATATGAAAGTTTTTATTATATCCCTCTTGGATGCCAATCATATTAGGACTAAATTCACAACCTAAGCAAATTAACATGCTGTTCTAAAAGACTCTCAAAATAATATAATTGAATCCTGAGAGTTCATCTATTTCTTCAAAATAAAACCACCACCATGCTCTAAAAATATATAAGTGAAGCACTAGAGCAAATGACAAACTACTCCGAAAGATATAAGTGAAGATCAATGAGTAGTCGAATAATTATGCAACTATGTGAAGACTCTCTAACAATTAATAATTTAAGTTCTTGGTATTTTATTCAAACATCAGGCAAAAGAAAATAAAATAAAATGACGCTCCAAGCAAAACACATTTCATGTGGTAAATAAAAATATAGCTCCAAGTAAAGTTACTGATGAACGAAGACGAAAGAGGGGATGCCTTCCGGGGCATCCCCAAGCTTAGGCTCTTGGTTGTCCTTGAATTATACCTTGGGGTGCCTTGGGAATCCCCAAGCTTAGGCTCTTGCCACTCCTTATTCCATAGTCCATCGAATCTTTAACCAAAACTTGAAAACTTCACAACACAAAACTTAACAGAAAACTCGTAAGCTCCGTTAGCGAAAGAAAACAAAACACCACTTCAAGGTACTGTAACGAACTCATTCTTTATTTATATTGGTGTTAAACCTACTGTATTCCAACTTCTCTATGGTTTATAAACTCTTTTACTAGCCATAGATTCATCAAAATAAGTAAACAACACATAGAAAACAGAATCTGTCAAAAACAGAACAGTCTGTAGTAATCTGGATCAAACGTATACTTCTGGAACCCCAAAAATTATAAAATAAATTTCTGGACCTGAGGAATTTATCTATTAATCATCTTCAAAAATAATTAACTAAATAGCTCTCTCCAATAAAAACTGGCAGCAATTCTCGTGAGCGCTAAAGTTTCTGTTTTTTACAGCATGAACGCAAAGACTTTCCCCAAGTCTTCCCAAAGGTTCTACTTGGCACAAACACTAATTAAACACATAAAACCACATATAAACAGAGGATAGATGAATTATTTATTAATAAACAGGAACAAAAAGCAAGGAACAAAAATAAAGTTGGGTTGCCTCCCATCAAGCACTATCGTTTAATGCCCCTAGCTAGGCATGGTGATTTCAATGATGCTCACATAAAAGATAAGAATTGTAACATAAAGAGAGCATCATGAAGAATATGACAAGCACATATAAGTCTAACCCACTTCCTATGCATAGGGATTTTGTGAGCAAACAACTTGTGGGAACAAGAATCAACTTGCATAGGAAGGTAAAACAAGCATAACTTCAAAACTTTAAGCACATAGAGAGGAAACTTGATATTATTGCAATTCCTACAAGCATATGTTCCTCCCTCATAATAATTTTCAGTAGAATCATGAATGAATTAAACAATATAACTAACACATGAAGCATTCTTTTCATGATCTACAAGCATAGAATTTTTATTACTCTCCACATAAGCAAACTCCTTCTCATGAATAGTAGTGGGAGCAAACTCAACAAAATAACTATTATGTGAGGCATAATCCAATTGAAAACTAAAATCATGATGACAAGTTTCATGGATATCATTATTCTTTATAGCATACAAGTCATCACAATAATCATCATAGATAGCAACTTTGTTCTCATAATCAATTGGAACCTCTTCCGAAATAGTGGATTCATCACAAAATAAAGTCATGGCCTCTCCAAATCCACTTTCATCAATATAATCATCATAAATAGGAGGCATGCTTTCATCATAACAAATTTGCTCATCAAAACTTGGGGGACAAAAAATATCATCTTCATCAAACATAGCTTCCCCAAGCTTGTGGCTTTGCATATCATTAGCATCATGGATATTCAAGGAATTCATACTAACAACATTGCAATCATGCTCATCATTCAAATATTTAGTGACAAACATTTTAATGCATTCTTCTTCTAACACTTTGGAAAATTTTCCTTTCCATCATACTCACAAAAGATATTAAAAAGATGAAGCGTATGAGGCAGACTCAATTCCATATTTTTGTAGTTTTCTTTTATAAACTAAACTAGTGCTAAAACAAGAAACAAAAAGATTCGATTGCAAGATCTAAAGATATACCTTCAAGCGCTAACCTTCCCAGCAACGGCGCCAGACAAGAGCTTGATGTCTACTACAGAACCTTCTTCTTGTAGACGTTGTTGGGCCTCCAAGTGCAGAGGTTTGTAGGACAGTAGCAAATTTCCCTCAAGTGGATGACCTAAGGTTTATCCATCCGTGGGAGGCGTAGGATGAAGATGGTCTCTCTCAAGCAACCCTGCAACCAAATAACAAAGAGTCTCTTGTGTCCCCAACACACCCAATACAATGGTAAATTGTATAGGTGAACTAGTTCGGCGAAGAGATGGTGATACAAGTGCAATATGGATGATAGATAAAGATTTTTGTAATCTGAAAATATAATAACAGCAAGGTAAATAATGATAAAAGTGAGCACAAACGGTATTGCAATGCGTTGAAACAAGGCCTAGGGTTCATACTTTCACTAGTTCAAGTTCTCTCAACAATAATAACATAATTGGATCACATAACTATCCCTCAACATGCAACAAAGAGTCACTCCAAAGTCACTAATAGCGGAGAACAAACGAAGAGATTATGGTAGGGTACGAAACCACCTCAAAGTTATTCTTTCCAATCAATCCGTTGGGCTATTCCTGTAAGTGTCACAAACAGCCCTAGAGTTCGTACTAGAATAACACCTTAAGACACAAATCAACCAAAACCCTAATATCCCCTAGATACTCCAATGTCACCTCAAGTATCCGTGGGTATGATTATATGATATGCATCACACAATCTCAGATTCATCTATTCAACCAACACATAGGACCTCAAAGAGTGCCCCAAAGTTTCTACCGGAGAGTCAAGATGAAAACATGTGCCAACCCCTATGCATAGGTTCATGGGCGCAACCCGCAAGTTGATCACCAAAACATACATCAAGTGGATCAATAGAATACCCATTATCACCACAGGTATCCCACGCAAGACATACATCAAGTGTTCTCAAATCCTTAAAGACTCAATCCGATAAGATAACTTCAAAGGGAAAACTCAATCCATTACAAGAGAGTAGAGGGGGAGAAACATCATAAGATCCAACTATAATATCAAAGCTCGCGATACATAAAGATCGTACCACCTCAAGAACACGAGAGAGAGAGAGAGAGAGAGAGAGAGAGAGAGAGATCAAACACATAGCTACTGGTACATACCCTCATCCCCGAGGGAGAACTACCCCCTCCTCATCATGGAGAGCGCCGGGATGATGAAGATTGCCACCGGAGAAGGATTCCCCCTCCGGCAGGGTGCCGGAACTGGTCTAGATTGGCTTTCGGTGGCTACGGAGGCTTCTGGCGGCAGAACTCCTGATCTATTGTGCTCCCCGAAGTTTTTAGGGTATATGGGTATATATGGGAGGAAGAAGTACGTCGGTGGACCTCTGGGCTGTCCACAAGGCAGGGGGCACGCCCAGGGGGGTGGGCGCGCCCCCCACCCTCGTGGGCAGCCCGGAACAATCAAAAATTATAGATACGTTGGAGACGTATCAATTAATTGCATATTTTTCTCATTCGAGGACATCCATTTGTTGCTTTGATTGTTTGGCTCTTCTTTCTTTTGCCAAATGGATGGACAAGAATGCCTAAGAACTTCCTCTAGCTATTTATGCTTTTCTCGTCTCAAACTCTATTCATGGTACATCACAAAGTTTGATCAAGTCAGATTTGAACTCTCTGGGTGAGGAGCACTCAGAGTCATCGATTCTTAATAGACTTAAACTTCCAAAACCTCTCTGTGCATTTCGGTCTGACCTATTCATCCCTTTCGGTCATACCGAGTTCATTGACTTGATCTAGGTTTTCAATCTTGGTGCAACCGATTTGAATAGTTCGGTCACACCGAGTTGTAGTAACCACTTGCGATTCTGCATCTCGGTGCCACCGAGTCGTTCCACTCGGTCACAACAACAGGGTTGGGATATATAAATCCACGGGTCAAATTTTGGAAATTCCTCCGAAACCTTTTCGCCCACGCGTATCCTGCGCTGCCAACTCGGGTCTCCGGATCATCTCCTCATCACCAGTGACCTCCTGCCAATGGTCTCCGCCGCCGTCAACGGGAATCTTCACCGCCATTGCCGCCATAGCGAGCTCATCGCCAAGTTAGGGTATGAGTTCGATCCTTTGTGCGATCTTTATCTCCGGTTCTTAGGACAAAGTCAATACCATGATTCTTGCCAAGTTTGAGATTATCCTATCCAGCAAAAACACCCTTTAGATTAGTTTTGATTCAAAAAATTAGGGTTAGGCTTCCGCCGAACTCATCTCGGACCGACCGAGTTGTAGAAATCGGTCTCACCGATTTGGCTTAGGCCATTGCTTGTAACTTTCGGTCTGACTGAAACATGCAAATCGGTGTGACCGAGTACGACTCTCAGTGAAACCCTAGCAATCTCGGATTCACCGAACCATGTCTCGGTATGACCAATGTCACTAGTTCAGACTCCAATATTGCTTCGGTGGCAGCGAGGTTAACAAATCGGTAGCTCCGAAATGCTTTCTGTGGAAAACTAAAACTAAGTTTTTGACTCAATTGTTTTGCAAAATCTCTGCACTTTTGATGCTCATCCACTCTACATCATCTACATCTATTCAGAGGGTCAGCTTTCAGTTTGCAATGTCAGAAATGCCTGACCAGAGTAATTGGTGGATCCTCTATGATGAAAGACCCAGCTTAGGATGAGGAAGAAGAGGAAGAATAGGATGCTGCACCAGCACCTAAAGCTCAAAAGCTGATGGGGGATGCCATCAAGTCTGGTTCTGCTCCATCAAAGACCAAGACTGCCCCCAAAGCTACTGCTCTAGCCACCAAGTCATCACCAAAGAGGAGCACCGGAAATATACCAACTTCTGAAAAGAACAAGGCCCCAGTGCCTGAAATAGAAGAAGATGATGAAGCCCAGGTGCTCAGAAAGTTGAAGCCCAAGATCCCTGATCATGATGACAATCACCCAGAGGCTGAAAACATGAAGGAGAGAAAGGATGCAGGTCTCAGATTGTGGAGACAATTAGACCCTTATGCTGCAAGGAGAAGGACTGATGTGGACTATAGATTTCACACCAAGGAACAACAAGACGTCTATGAGATAGTCCTTCTGGATAAGAAGCCCATAGTATGTGACATGAAGTGGGTTGATTGGAAGTACATTGACAATAATGAAGATCATTTCCCAGGAGTACATGAAAGCTTCGGACTCAATGGAGTAGACACCTTTGAGGGTCAGAAATTGACCAAGTGGAATGATGAGATAATTACGCAGTTCTATTCAACAGCTCACTTCTATCCTAATGGAATTATTGTACGGATGACTGAAGGAACAAGATATCAGTCTATTGTTGCTGAGTGGGCCAAGCTAATCAATGCCCCTGAAGAGCATGAGGATGACATTGATGTCTATGCCAAGCGCAAGAAAGATCACAACTCCATGGCCAACATGTACAAGGAAATAACTGACAAGGCCTTGGAGACACACAAGCTCGGCTTAGTGTATTATCTATTGTCTGGACTCGGCCACTGTCAGTGTCAAAACCGGCGGATCTCGGGCAGGGAGTCCCAAACTATGCATCTAAGGCGGATGGTAACAGGAGGCGGGGGACACAATGTTTACCCAGGTTCGGGCCCTCTGGATGGAGGTGATACCCTACTTCCTGCTTGATTGATCTTGATGATATGAGTATTACAAGATTTGATCTACCACGAGATCGAAGAGGCTAAACCCTAGAAGCTAGCCTACGGTATGATTGTTCTTGTCCTATGGACTAAACCCTCCTGTTTATATAGACACCGGAGGGGGCTAGGGTTACACATAGTCGGTTACAAGGGAAGAGATCTACATATCTGAACCGCCAAGCTTGCCTTCCACGCAAAGGAGAGTCCCACCCGGACACGGGACGAAGTCTTCAATCTTGTATCTTCATAGTCCAACAATCCGGCCAAAGGATATAGTCCGGCTATCCGAGGACCCCCTAATCCAGGACTCCCTCAGTAGCCCCTGAACCAGGCTTCAATGACGATGAGTCTGGCGCGCAGATTGTCTTCGGCATTGCAAGGCGGGTTCCTCCTCCGAATACTTTCATAGAAGATTTTGAACACAAGGATAGTGTCCGGCTCTGCAAAACAAATTCCACATACCACCATAGAGAGTACAATATTTCCACAAATCTAATCTGCTGACAACTTTTCATAACGTGACATCACGTCATGACCCCGGTCATTATTCGAACCGTTTTTCCCTGCCCGCCACTACATGTGTTGCGAGGCGGTTTTATTGGCACGTCTTGTCGAAGCAGAGATCGTGTCCCCTTATCACGGGATTCTCATCAATACGGGTGTGGGTAACCCAATCGTGCTCGTTAACACGACTCCTCGATTTTAGGCAGGTTCCAAACGGCCACACGAAGGACGCTTGATATTCGCCCTCTTTATAAAGGGGCCAAAGCATGTCCTTTTCTTCTCGCGCTCAATCCCTCCCTTCCTCCACCCCGAGTTCCAACACCCAAGGCTTAGGCGAAGCGCTTCGGACCTTCAATCATGTCCGGATCCAACCTTCAGGGCTGGTGGATGGCTTCCTCTGTCACAGAGGAGGACATCAAGAAGCTAAGGGAGGCCAGGTATCTGACCGCCGAAACCTCGCACAGGCTGATTGCCCGAGGGCAGGTCATCCCCACTCCCAAACCCAACAAGAGTGTCATATTTGTTTCCCACTTCCTCTGAGGGCTAGGTTTTAGTATTGATCCCTTCGTCAGAGGGCTCATGTTCTATTATGGGCTCGACTTCCACGACCTAGCTCCAGATTCCATCCTTCACATCTCACTGTTTATCGTAGTATGTGAAGCCTTCCTCCGCTTCACCCCACACTTTGGCTTATGGCTCAAGGCCTTCAATGTGAAATCGAAGACAATCAATAGGCGACACACAGAATGCGGAGGTGCCATAATAAGCAAAGGCGTCAATGCTCCATGGACAAAGGGTTCCTTCCCGGAGGTGTCCAACTTATGGCAGCGAGAGTGGTTTTATATCATAGTTCCCCGAAGTATGAAGTGGGCAGCTACCCCTGCCTTCCGCCCGGGGACCCCACCACAACTGGCGTCATGGGTCAACAACGGGCTGGACTGGGGGCCTGTCAATGACGTGCTGACATTGCAAAGTCATATTCGAGATATCCTCAAGAGGGATGTCAGTCTTGTTAAGGTAATGCAAGTTATGATGTCTCGTCGAGTCCTGCCATGCCAACGTCGATCTCTTTGTATGTGGGAGTTCAACCCGGAAGGACCACGAACTATTCAGCATTTCTTCGGCGTGACGCTCGAAGAGATGTATGGATTATTCTTCGGATCACGAATAAAGTGTCCGACACCACCGAGGATGCGGGTCTCAACTGTAATCGTCCAGACACCTAGGTAGATAATTCTGGGGCAGAACATGTTGTCTTTTTATTTGTCACAACATCATTCTAAAAAAGAAATCGCTCTTGGCCAGGACTGGACAAAAAAAGGCGAAGATGATCAGGTGTTCGGCCCCCCTTCCCGAAGGCTCGCTGGATCCTATATTAGCCAGGATGCTGGAGTACACACCTTATCAAGTGTCCTCGGGGGAAGATAAAGGGAGAGACGAAAAAGCCAAAAGCGAGCCTTACGCATTACTCATCCCGACCGGAGGAATTAGTACCTCCACAAAGGAGGAGAATCAGGGAGAAGAATCTGAAATTCCCTCTCCCCACGGAAGGAAAAGGACTGCTCCTAAAGACTTGGAAACAAGGGTTTCCAAACGAGAGAAGAAACCCTCGCCAGGGGGCCCCGACCTAGAGGGCGTCGTTACCGCACAGTGCCCGCAAGGGGGTCAGCCCTCCACTGAGCTGTGAGTCAACAAAAGTACTTTTGGTAAATATATTCTATGTTATCTCCACGGATAATAACTAAGATATATGTCTTGCAGTCCGGATCATAGCCCTTCCCGACAGACTTCGTCTTCGGGGGATCTTCTTCCGGAGATGATGGAGAGCAAAACGCCTCCCCTTGTATCCCCGCCTCCTGGGGCGGATGACCCTAAGGTGTCATCACGGAGGATTTCTCCTGATTCACCAAGGCCAAAAGGTATCCCTTCGGCTACCCGAAGTCCGAAGTATTCGGCTCCTAAGGGGAGAAACAGAAAGAGTCAGGGATTGTCCCGTGCGCAACCGGATGCACTGATGAGTCTTTTGGAGCAAGCGGCAATCTCAGAGGAGCATCGTACCTTAATGGGTACTTTGATCGAGAGGATCTCATCTGCCAAAAGTGGGTTGCATGAAGCTTTTGCGAGCCTGCTAAGAGGCTTTTTGGTACGCAAAGTAATATATAAATTTTTGATGGTACCGCACACGCTAGGTGTGCTCTATACCGATAGTAGCCCCTGAGACTCTGGTTGCTGTTCAGAGGTGTCAAACAGAGAATCATAATCCCAAGTAATGGTCATGCTTCTATCCTATGCAGGTGGCTGACGGTCCGGTGGCTGTCCGGACTGCCGAGCTTGCCGGACTAAGCCGGCAACTTGACGCGGCAGATGCCGATATTGCGCTTGTGAACAAGTGGCTTGACGAGGCACATGGTATGTATTTTCGGGTGGTCAACAGATATTAAGAGGAGCATGATGCTAGTATCTAATATATGTTGTGACTGCAGATGCAGCTGCCGCCGTGGAGACCCTTCAGGCAGAACTTGCCCGAGCCAAGGAACAAGCCAGGAGAAGTGATGCGGCCACCCTGAAGGCGGCCGAAGACTTAAGAGCCGAACAGGCTGCTCATCGCAAGAGCGAAGATAAAATAGCCAAGATGGCTGCTGAGCTAAAGGACGCCGCCGACCGGTATGAGCTTCTTGAGAAGGAAAGCCAGGCGAAAGCGGCGGACCTGGAGAGAGCCACGGTAGCGACCAAGGAAACCCGCTCGAAGATCAGAGCGGCGAAGGAGGAGCTCCGCCAAGCCAGAGATATCATGGCTGGGAAGCCCTCTGGATCAATTATGGAGTTCTGCAAACCCGTATGCGGACTTGGTAATGAGTGGTGCTGATGCGACTGGGTTTTTCAAAGATCAAGAAGAACACAAAGTAGAGAAGTTGTTCTGGTCGCAGTTCAGTGCTCCGACGAATCCGCTGGTGTTAAATGAGCAAATGGCCGAGTGGGCTGAGCTCCATAGGTTGTCCGGGCTTGCCATGAGGTCTGTCGTGGATCATCTTTGGCCAGAAGGACCAAAGCCGAATATTTATTTTGGTTTAGTGCAACGATTCCATGGCGTTGTGCAGCATATCCATGCTGTAAAGAGGTCGGCGTGCATAGAGGGTGCGCGGATGGCTCTTTCCCGTGTTAAGGCATACTGGGCAGAGATGGATGCTACCGCTATTGCAACCCAGGGTCCGGTCGTAGGCCAGGTCTTGACCGAGCGTTATTTAGGAGAAGTCCTAGAAGGTTCTCGGTTAATAGAGACGCAGTGCTCGAAGAGTATCATGTTCAAGTGACATTTATCCCAATTGTAAAAACAATATTATTTGAAATATGAAGGTTGTATTTAAACTTTTGCTTGAAAGTATTGTGGTGCCTGCTGTGCGGCCGTTTATGTATGTATATAACCTGAAAGTTTGCAGTCGTCGGCTTCAGCCCCCACGCACATAATGCGGGGGTGTTCAGAAAAGCACGTATTCACACTTGATCCAATGTCTTGGTCCATTAAGGAGGTGATAGCGCGGCGAACAAGGCAATCGGACTATATTGCTTTAACACTTTCACCTAGCCATGGGAGTTTGACAGTGGGGCTACTACATAGCCCCTGGTACTTCCGCGCTTATCCGAATATGGTGTGTGTACATGACTGGGAAACCGGTCCTTCGTTAATAAGGAGGAATCGCGAAGATTCCGCTGAGTCCTCGAGTGGTTGACCAATCTCGCACTTTATCATGATAGTCAGTTTTCGGCTTTCTCTACTGAGGTTCTCATCCGGATGAACCAGGGCACAATCACAGTAGTTCTCCCGGTGCCACCTTAGCCGATAGAGCGGAACGTAAGGTAGCAAAACACGGGAGCCGGGCAAACCCAACATTTGACCAAAGACATGATTCGGAGATGATGCATATAAGGCCAAACTCGCGACGCTGAACACTCCCTAAGGTATTCGGACTTTACAACATATACCGGGCTAAGCAAAGCCCTTGATAATGAACCCTCAATTTCCAGGTACGTGCATCGTTCTGGCGTGGCGAAATGCCAAAATCACCAGCATCCCTCTCGGTTGTGTTGAGTATCCGGAGGGTGTGAAGCAACAAGAGACAGTAAGAAAGGTTTACACAGGGTCTTAATCTAAAAAGAAACCTTTGAGCGGGGCCCTGTGTCGGTGTACTAAAGTAGGGGTACCTTAGTATCCCGAACTTGTGCACGGGCAGTCGCAGCGTCCCGCGGTAAGGCTTGCCGGGCGTCCGCCAAGATCCTTCGCTACTCCTATTACTGCCATTCAAGAACAAAGTATTTTAACTAAGAAGACGAGGCCCCGGCAAGAGTAACTCGCCGGGAGGGACAAGGCCCCGGCAAGAGGAGCTTGCCGGGAAGGCCAACCAAGGCACTACGAAGAACTTGCCGCGACGCGCCGCGCGTCCCAGCAAGACCCGACGAGCGGCAAGCTCTCGGGTGCGGCAAGACAACGACCGCGCAAGGCGCTTGCCGCGGCAAGGCTGCCACTCTGCACCCACGCTCCAGCGCATCCGACGACGTGTCGCCCCAGGACCATCACAGGAGCACGTGGCGGGGCGCTGTGAAGCCGAGCGGTGCGAGGTGACAAATGGAGATGACAAGAAGGCCATCGTGGCAGGCGGCGGCGCCCTTAACGGTCGCTTCTCTGCACTGTTGGGCGAGGCGGACGGGCATTAAATGCCCTTGTCCCCTGCCGTCAGAGTTAGGTAGGGGGCACTGTTGGTAGCGGTTGTACCAACCCCCGTTTTTACTTTTTTACCCCTCTCTCTACGCTGCCACCTGTCGGTGACCCCTTTAAACTATAAAAGGGAGGCCCATGCGCACGTAGAATAGGTTCAACTCATTCGAAACTACAACACACCTACACTCTCAAGCAAGAACAGAATAGAAACACAAAGCAGCAGTAGGAGTTTTATCTCTCCGGAGAGCTCCGAAGCTGGGTAAAATCCCTCGCGTGCTTCGCCTCGATCTGCTCTTCGTGCGCTCTCCGCTCCCTTGCCGGACCGAAAGGGGCCCTGCCCCATAGGTGCTCGTTTCCCACGACATCTTTGGCGCGCCAGGTAGGGGGGCGTCGAGGTTGTGCGAACCTGATCCGGTGTTTGTACGCGCTACATCAACATCTTCATCGACATGCCACCGAAGAAGAAGGCTTCGGAGGTGGCCGCTCCGTCTACGTCTATCCTACCGCCACCGGAGCAAACGGGCGGTGGGGTGGACGCCGGCGGAGGAGCGGGCGCCGGCGGGGGGACTCACATCGTCACCCGGTCCAAGGACAAGGCCCCGCAAGCTTCAACGTCTGTACATCCGCCGCACCCCTCCCAGGAGGTGCAGGATCGACAACGCCATGGTGCTCCTAGCACCGTACTCGCGTTGGAGCAAGGCCGAGCTGGTGGATCGCGGGACGCTCAAGGCCAACATGCGCGTCAACATGCTGGCATGAGCGCGGGACGGTCGCCTGGACGAGATGTTGCTCCTTCTAACAATGTTAGAAGCCTGAGCATATCTCGCTCCTCGCGTCGTTCGCCGCCACCGCCCAAGACTCCAGAGGAAGCGCTGGCCCGAGCCCAGCTGCTTCTAGATTACCCTCCAGCGCCAGACAAGATCGACGACTGGAGGGCCACCATTCAGAGCCTCATCGGCTTCGCCAACGGCGACAAGCCCCGGCAACCGAGCACATCGAAGCCCCGGCAAGACGCTCGGGCGCAAGCCGACGCCGACAAGACCGCTGGGGGTGCCACCATCGTGCACTCCCCACCCCGAAGGCCAAGATCGCCGACTCGCCGGGCCAACCTCGACACCGACTCCACCGCGTCGTCGGACCCGCGAGCTCGTCGCGATCAGCGCCAAGTTCTCCAAGAACGACGACAAGAAGACACTCGTACTCGCATCGAGCGTCGAAGAGAAGCGCGGCGTCAGTCAGACCAGCGCGCTGGGCCCACTGTTGATATGCATGCGCCAGGGGAACCAGGCGACTTGCCGTACGCGGTAGGTTGCCCTGCGTTCACCCGTGAGCTGCGGCAGGTCCAGTGGCCCAGTACCAAGAACTTCAAGCCAGATGTACCCGAGAAGTACGATGGCAGGATACATCCGTCGGAGTTCCTCAGCGTCTACACCATCGCGGTGCAGGCTGCTGGGGGCGCGACGAGAAGATCCTCGCCAACTACTTCCCGCTGGTGCTCAAGCCCAACGTCAGATCTTGGCTCATGCACTTGCCGGACAACACCATCTCTTCGTGGGCGGACCTGTGTCATCAGTTTGTCGGCGCCTTCACAGGCGGCCACAAACCCCACGGCCAGGAGAGCGATCTTCACCTGCTCGCCCAGAAGGAAGGAGAACCCCTGCGCAAGTACATTCAAAGATTCAGCCAGGTGCAGCGCAACATTCCAGACGTCCACCCTGTCGCGGTTATCAGCGCATTCCATCAGAACGTGCATAACCGCAGGATGAGGGAGGAGATGGCGATGTGAAAAATCAGAGATGTCAGCGAGCTATATGCTCTGGCCGACAAGTGTGCACGGGCTGAAGGGGGGAGGAAACTCCCCGGAGAGAACGCAGGAGCAGAAGGATCTGACAGTGAGGACGCCCCTCTGGCAAAGAAGAACCGGAGGCGGAATAACAGAAAGAGGAAAGCCAAGGATGTGCTAGATGTCGAGCAGTCCGGCAACGGAGGTGGCACCGAGAAGGCCAAAGTTGTTGACTCCGGCGAGGCTGTGGTGGCCGCCGACAAGCAGGATGGCTCCGGCAAGCAGTACTGCAAGATCCACTGCAACAAGGGCCATGACCTCCAGGCCTGCAAGAAGGTTGAGCAGCTTGTTGAGCTACAGAAAGCTGAATACGAGTGCCGCGACAAGGAGAAGGCCCAGGAAGGTGGCGGAGGATCCGGCAAGAAGCGTCCCGCCCTGGGAGGGCGCCGCGGCAAGGCCAAGCAGCGGCAAGGAGATAGGCCTCCCCGCGGCCGCGACAAAGACGAAGACGAAGATGAAGATGATGAGATGGAGGAAGATGAGGCCGACGAGCAGGAGTTTCAGAAGGCAACAGAGGTTTTGTGCATTGACGGCGGTGCTTCTCTGCACACCTTGCACCGCCAACTCAAACAGTGGGTGCGGGAAGTGAACGCAGCAGAAACGTCCGTTGAGTCGCGCAAGCCCCTGAAGTGGTCCAGCACGCCCATCATCTTCGACGTTGAGGATCACCCTGATCGCATAACTGCGGTCGGGTGCTTGCCGATGTTGGTTTCGCCAACAATCCGCAACCTCAAGGTCACGAAGATGCTGGTTGACGGCGGGGCCGGCCTGAATCTGATCTCTTCCGCGGTGCTCAAGAAGCTCCAGATCCCCGACAGCGAGCTTGAAGAGACCGGCACCTTTCAAGGAATCAACTCGGGAAGGAGCAATCCGAAGGGGAAGATCACACTGCCAGTAACATTTGGCAGCGAGCTGAACTTCAGGACAGAGAGAGTCACATTCAACGTTGCTGATTTTCCATTTCCCTACAATGGGATACTTGGCCGTCCAGCGCTTGCCAAATTCATGGCAGCCTCTCATTACGCCTACAACGTGCTCAAGATGTCCGGTCCGATAAGTGTCATTTCTGTCCATGGCGACAAGAAAGATGCACTTATCTGTACCGACAAGATCTACCGGGAAGCAGTAGCCGCAACAGAACGCAAACCACTTGCCGCTGAAGCTCCCGGGGGGAAGAAGAAGACCAAGTCCGGCAAGAGTAGCTCTGATGCCCACTCCGGCAAGCGCACCTCTTCGGAGTGCTGCGCTACCGTCGAGGACGCACCATCGAGCTCCACCGGCCAGTGCAAGAAGGCGAAGACAGCTTCACCAGAGACCAAGAAAGTGGCCGCCAAGGAGGACGGCACTGGTGGTACCTTCACCATTAGTGCCATGCTTGACCCTAAATAGGAAAGCGCGCTCGTTGCTTTCCTGCGGGCGAATGTCGATGTGTTTGCATGGCAACCATCTGACATCCCCGGTGTTCCCAGGAAAGTAATTGAGCACCACCTTGCTGTTTGCCCTCACGCGCGGCCCGTCAAGTAGAGAGTCAGAAAACAAGCAGTAGAACGCCAAGAGTTCATTGCAGAGGAGATCAAGAAGTTGGAAGCAGCAGGCCCGGTCCGAGGAGTACTCCATCCAACGTGGTTAGCCAATCCAGTAGTCGTGCGCAAAGCGAAAGGGAAGTGGAGGCTTTGTATTGACTTCACTGATGTTAATAAAGCTTGTCCCAAGGATCAATTTCCCTTGCCGCGCATTGACCAGATTGTCGACTCCACGGCAGGATGTGATCTGCTTTCATTCCTTGATGCATACTCAGGATATCATCAGATCTTCATGGCAGAAGAGGATGAAGAGAAAACCGCATTCATTACTCCATGTGGCACGTACTGCTTTGTACGGATGCCTTTCGGACTAAAGAATGCTGGTTCAACATATGCAAGAGTAGTCAGTCATGCTTTTGAGCCACAGCTGCACAGAAATGTAGAAGCTTACATGGATGACATAGTGGTCAAGAGCAAGGACAAAGAAACTTTGATCCAAGATCTGGACGATACTTTTGCAAATCTGCACAAGATCAATCTCAAGTTGAATCCCGAGAAGTGCGTGTTTGGAGTTCCTTCTGGCAAGCTTCTCGGATTCTTTGTGTCTCAGCGGGGGATCGAAGCCAATCCCGACAAGATCAAAGCCATTGAACAGATCGAAGCACCGAAGCGCGTCAAGGATGTGCGAAGACTTGCCAGCTGTGTTGCTGCTCTCAGTAGGTTCATCTCTAAGTCTGCTGAGCACGCCCTGCCATTTTTCAAAATTTTGAAAAAGGCAGGTCCAATGAAATGGACTCCGGAAGCGGAGGCTGCGCTGCAGGACTTGAAGAGATACCTATCCTCCACTCCAATACTTGTCGCACCTAAGCCACAAGAGAAGTTGCTGCTATATCTGGTGGCAACCAATTAAGTGGTTAGTGCTGCGTTAGTGGCGGAGAGGGAGGCGGATGATGAGCCAGCGACCGCGGCAAGCGAGTCCAGCGACAAGCAGGGGGCTTCCCTGACAAGTTTTGGTTCCGGCAAGGATGGATCTGTGCAGCCACAAGAAGAGAAACAGAAGAAGATGGTGCAGCGCCCAGTTTACTTGTCAGTTCCCTCCGGCATGGGCACAACAGATCGTCCATTTCCTTCAGATAGGAGAACTTCCCAAAGAACAAGAAGAAGCGAAGAGAGTAGCCCGGCAATCAAGTATGTACCAGTTTGTCGACGACATACTATACAGAAGAAGATTCAACGGAGTGAAATTGAAGTGCATTTCCTGGGAAGATGGACAGAAGCTGTTGGCAAAGATACATGGAGGCATATGTGGCCACCACATTGGCGCAAGAGCACTTGCCGGCAAAGATTTCCGGCAAGGTTTCTTTTGGCCGACAGCCCTCCAGGATGCAACTGCACAAGTAACCAAGTGTGAAGCGTGCCAGTTCCACTCCAAGCAGATACATCAACCAGCTCAAGCTCTCCAAACAATCCCTTTGTCCTAGCCATTTTCGGTCTGGGGGCTCGACATTCTCGGCCCCTTTCCCCGAGCTGTCGGGGGCTTTGAGTACTTGTACGTTGCAATCGACAAGTTCACAAAGTGGCCTGAAGTGGAAGCAGTGAGGAAGGTGACAGCACAGTTAGCAGTCAAGTTCTTCAGGTCAATTGTTTGCCGTTTCGGAGTCCCTAACAGGATCATCACCGACAATGGCACACAATTCATGAGCCGCACCTTCATGCAGTACGCCCAAGTTCTTGGCGCCAAGATCTGCTTCGCTTCTGTTGCTCACCCAAGAAGCAACGGTCAAGCGGAGAGGGCAAACGCTGAAGTGTTGCACGGGCTCAAGACCAGAACTTTCGACAGGCTGCACAAGTGCGGAAGAAATTGGATTGAGGAGCTGCCGGTGGTTCTTTGGTCGATCAGGACGACGCCAAATCGAGCCACTGGCCAGACACCTTTTGCTCTAGTATATGGAGCAGAAGCAGTTCTCCCCGCAGAACTCGTATACGGATCGCCTCGAGTGCTCGCTTATGATGAGCTTGAGCAAGAGCAGCTGCGGCAAGATGACGCACTGCTCCTCGAGGAAGATCGTCTTCAGGCTGCGGTACGAGCTGCTTGATACCAGCAAGCTTTGCGTCGCTACCATAGCCGCAAAGTTAACGCCAGAAGCTTCGAGGAAAGCGACCTTGTTCTTCGGCGCATTCAATCCACCAAGAATTCAAACAAGTTGACACCGAAGTGGGAAGGCCCTTATCGGGTGAAACGAGTCACTAGGCCTGGCGTTGTCCGCCTTGAGACCGAAGATGGCTTTCCGGTGAGCAACTCCTGGAACATAGAGCATCTTCGTAAGTTTTACCCATAAGGCGCGGTTGCCGGAACCTGTTCCGGCAACCACCTTTTGTACAAGCCTTGCCGCTGTTGCATGTAACCCTTTGTACCAAGCCGGGCGCCGATCCCATGCGTAAACAAAGTTCGTATGCTCAGCACATGCTGTCAAATTTCATGCATTCTTTCTTTTTTGCATGTTTTATCTGACACTTTGTGCAGCACTTGCCCCCGGTAAGCAATAACGAGCCTTAAGGCCCCATATCTTTATTATCTCTTCTTTCTTTTGTTCAAAAAGAAGGTTCCTTCGCCCACAAGCTCACCGAGGGGGGAGGAAAGGATAAAGGTATGGACCGGGCATCATTCAAAGAAGTATGGCCTTGCCGGGATATAGACGACAAAAAAAAGCTAAGTTGCCAAAGTTTGAGCATGATCAGTTCTTAAAATTTTAGGCTATCCTCCTTGAACGACTGTGCTTTGTATGGAAAACCTGTGCGTGGAGGAACCTCCTCATAGCTAGTTGTGCCCTTACTTTGTTTCAAGTCCGCTCAACAACTTAAGTGTGCTGCAACTAGTTGCGGCGAGGTTTCTTGCCGGAGCCGGCACCACCGGCGAGCTGCTGATGTTCCGCACTCAGCACTCGCGGCAAGGAGGAACCTCCTCGTAGCTAGTTGCGCCCTTACTTTGTTTCGAGTCCGCTCAACAACTTATGTGTGCTGCAACTAGTTGCGGCAAGGTTACTTGCCGGAGCCGGCACCGCCGGCGAGCTGCTGATGTTCCGCACTCAGCACTCGCGGCAAGCGTGCCCGTGCCGGCAAGTTCCCTAAAAGCGTAGGGTAAAAATATACAAAGAAAAGGACCAAGTAAAGGAGATAGCATAGCAAGCATTGCCCAGAATAAAGTTATATTACAAAAGTAACTTGTTGCGGCACTGACTAAATTGTTCTCATGACTTAAATAAACAACGACAAGGAAAGGAGAAGAAGGATGGCCTAATCCACGCGCTCGCCGTCAACCCTCCTGACCTCATTCACCTTGTCCATGATGGGTGCGACAATGGCTTTGTGTTCTTCAAGATCAGCACCCGCCGGCAGCTTCTTGAGGATGCGGGTGAGGTCGAGGCCCGGGTTGCGGAATAGTATCTTCACCAACACCTTCTCCAAGACCTTGGCCCAGATTGCACGTGACTCGTTCGCCAGCTTCTTCGGGATCCTTTCCCGGAGTTGCTGGAGGGCCGTCACCACGCCCTTGAAGAAAAGAGTAAGCTTGGCGCTGGGCTGGAGATTTTCGTCAGTGGAGTACCCGAAGCCTGCCAAGTCCAGTTCCGCCAGCTCCTCGTCGATGGATGCAGCGATGTTGACGAGGCCCTCCGTCCAGAGCTCCACCGTGGCCTTGTAGGTGTTCTGAGTCTCGGCAGCCCTCGTCAGTAGCTCTTCATTGCCCTTGACCTCTTTCTTCAAGTCATCCTCTCGCCTCTTGGCGGCGTCCAGCGTCTCCGTCAAGGTGGCCAGCTTCAGCTCCAGATCAGCGCTCGAGTCCTTGGCGGCGTTCAGTTCCTTGATCTTCTCGGCGAGTTGAACTTGCAGATCGCCACGGGCAAGTGCATCCTTCTCGCGTTCGCGCTGGAGTGCGGCAAGCTCTTCATTCTTCCCTTTCATGTCCGCCTCCAGCTGCGTCACCTTCACCTCTAACTCCTTCTTGGCGGCCTTAGCAGCCGCGGCGGCATCCTTCGCCTCCTTGAGTGCCTCGCGAAGTGATTGCTCCCGGGCCTCGAGCTCCTCCTCGTGGCTGTCCAGATTAACCTTCTTCTGTGTCAGTTCACCTTCCCGCCTGGACAGCTCCTCGGCGGCGAGCCTCTGCTGCTCCTCGGCTTCAGCCTTTTCCAGGATGAACGCCTTCTTCGCCTCGTCAAGTTGCGCCCTTTCCTCCGCAATGGATCGGAGGGCCTCCTGGTTGCGGCTCTTGAGCTCCTCCGCATGCTTTTCTATGTTAACTCCCGCCCGCGCGACAAGCGCTTCTCGGGACTCAAGCTTCGCTTGACGGCCGCGGTAGAGTGACACCAACTTCCGGAGCAACTGCTCCTCCTTGGACTCGCCACTGCTGCTGCTGGGCGCGTCAACCACTACCAGCCCAGCAGAGGCGAGTACTTCCCCATCAAACTCTTCTCCTTCGACCGGCGCCCTGGAGCTCGACGCCCAGGGAAGCTTGATGTATACGCCCTCGCCGGCATTCAAGTAGGCGCCTGGCTGGGGCTCCTCGGAGCCCGGTGCTGCATCAGCGGCGGAGGGGTCGGCGGTCGGTGCAGCGCCTTGCGCTCCTGCACCCTCTGGGTCATCAGTACGATCGCCGGACCCCTCGCCGGCTCCAGCGCCAGCAGACTTGGCGGCTTCTTCGTCGGCGGGTTCATCAGCGCCGGCCTCTTCTTCGTCAGCGGCGGCATCTTCAGTATTGCCGCGCGCGCCTTCCTCGCCGATGGCCTCAGTCTCCATCGGGTCTGTGAGAGGGGGATCAGAAGACAGGAAGAGGAAGAAAAAGTCAAGCAAAGATCCAAAAAGAAGATCAGAAGAAAAACCCAAGGGAAGATTTCCGACAAGGAAGGTTACCTGTGCTAGGCTCTGTGACCATGGATTCCTCCACCAAGGGCTCACTGGTTCCACCCCTTGCCGGTGACCTCTCCCTTGCCGGGGAGCGCTCCCTTGTCGGGGAACCGCCCCTTGGCGGCGTAGTTGAAGCAGACAGCACCTCCGGGGCGGTTTCTGCTTGCTCCTGATGGGCCTGTTCTGCTCCTACGCAAATGAATCAACAATCAAGATGTCAGCAAAAGAAGAAACACCCATGCGTGCCCCACAACAGGAAGTGAATCAAACACTTACGCTGGGGGCTGTGCTGGGGGCTGCTGCGAGGAGAAGGAACCGGGTCCGTCAAGGTGGTCTCGGACGTGTCTTCTGCCATCACAGCAGGATCGTCCTCGATGACTACCACAGGAACCTTGGCCCTCTTCGCCGCTCTCTCGGCCAGAGTCCTGAAATGGAACAGGGATTCAGAGGGAAGCAAATCAGATACAAGACAAGCAACAACAAAGATCAAAGAAAAACAAGTACAGTGAGAAGAAAGCCTTACTCCTCCTCCTCTTCTTCCTCCTCATCGGAGCTCAGCGCAGAGAGGTCGAAATCTGGTACCCTTTCTGCGCGGCGAGGCGGAGGAGTAGGCTCCCTTGGACGTTTGCCGGGAGCTGCGGCAGGATCGGGCATGGCAGCCCGGGAAGACCCCGCCTCAGTTGCCGGCACGGCCTGAAACGCTCCCGCGGCAACGGTACTTGCCGCGGTGGAGCGCGTCCCACGATGCTGCGGCTGTTGGCCTGCTTGCCGCCCTGCTGTGTCTCCAACTCGACGGAGGTGCCTTCTTGGTTGGAATGGGGGCTGCGCTGGGGGCTCCGCCTGCGGCAAGCTGCTCGAGGACGGCTGGCCGCTCGGGCCCTCGGCGGGCTCGCTCGTTTTGGCCTCAGGCTCCCCCTCGCCAACGACCCCTCCGGCAAGGTCCTCCCAGTCGGCAAGGCTTGCCGCCTCGGCCGCCTCTGCCTCCTCCAACGTGAAGCCAAACTCACCCGTGGCGGCGGCTGCTGCCGCCTCTTCGGCCCTGGTGGCGAGGTACCGCATCTCGTCGTCGATGGTGTCGCGGGTGAGGAGCCTCTGCTCGTCGGCATTGACTGCTACCTCCGTCAAGACATCGAAGAATTGCCGCACGACGTCATCGGCGGGCTCCATCCAAGTTGGGCTTATCCCGTGTGAGTCGCACTCTGGCATCATTGCGCAGATGCGATCGTGCTGGGAGTTGTTGCACAATGGGATGACGCCCTGCGGCAGCTTGAACCACTCTGGATGGTTGGCATCATGCTTGAACAGCACCTTCAGCATCCCGTCAAGCTCCAGAACTGTGAAGTTGAAGTTGAGGCCTGGACGCAGCCTCATGATATCCGCCGGGCCGCCAAACAGCCAGGCGGGCCTCCCCCTCTTCTGCAGAGGGGCGATGCGACGGCGAAGGAAATCCGCGCCAACTGCCCCTGCTGTGAGCCCGGCAAGCCTGAGCCGGAGGATTCGGGTGGTGGCAACCTTCAGCCTGGCGTCGTCCGGCGACAGAGCGCTCCAGTCGCCGCCGTGCACTACCCGGGTCTGGCGCAGGTTGGTGAATGGCTGCGGATTGGCGTCAACGATCCAGCACCACTCCGCCCTCCACTCATCCCACTTGCTGCGGAGCTCGCCCGCAAGATACACCTCCTTCATGCCGATTCGTGAGGTCCAGGCGATTCCGCCAGCCAATGGCTCTCCTTTCTCGGCTCGGGGGGTGAAATAGTGGCGAAAAAGAGCAACATTTGGGTGGATGCCAACGAAGTTCTCGCAGAGGTGTGCGAAAACCGCCATTGTCAGAACGGCGTTGGGGGTGAAATCAAGAAGATGAAACCCGTAGGTATTCATGATGTCGCAAAGGAAATCAGAAAAAGGTGGGCAGAGCCCACAATAGAAGAACACCGGGAAGAAATAGTACCCTTTTGGGCACCGCTTCGAAGTGGAAGCTTCGGCGGAGAGCACCGGCGTGCGCGGATGCGCCCGCGTCTGCGTCGACCAGAAGAGGTAAAATTCCTCCCGCAGCGCCTTCGGGGTGAGCTCGGGGGGGAAAAGCACTTGCTCCTTGCACAGCGCCTCAAGCCGCAATGCCTCGGCCAACTTTGTGCTCGACTTTGAGCTCTTGCCGGTCTTCGGAGCCATGGCGAAAGCGGCGGGGGAGCGCGGAGGTGTTGAGGGCGACGGCGGCGACAGGCGGCGGAGCGCTGCTCTCTTTTGGCTTGGGAAGCGGAGGGGAGCGGCGAGCTTTCGGAGGAAGTTACTGCAAGTGGCGAAGGTGGGGGAATGGCCCTGTTTCCTCTGCTTATAAACAGGGGAGGCGAACATTACGCCTTTCCTGATTAAAGAATTGCCCACGATCTCTCCCACGACGCCGCGTTTGACGCGTGCTGTTACGGGAGGGCGCGGTGGATACGGAGTTGGATTTAGTGTGGACCCAGGCCGCGTGTGCCCGTGCCCTGTTTTGGGCCTGGCCTAACAGCGCTCGGCACCGTGTATGGCCCAGGCCCGGGGGCTCCTGTCGGTGTACTAAGGTAGGGGTACCTTTGTATCTCGAACTTGTGCACGGGCAGTCGCAGCGTCCCGCGGCAAGGCTTGCCGGGCGTCCGCCAAGATCCTTCGCTACTCCTATTACTGCCATTCAAGAACAAAGTATTTTAACTAAGAAGAAGAGGCCCTGGCAAGAGTAACTCGCTGGGAGGGACAAGGCCCCGGCAAGAGGAGCTTGCCGGGAAGGCCAACCAAGGCACTACGAAGAACTTGCCGCGATGCGCCGCGCGTCCCGGCAAGACCCAACGAGAGGCAAGCTCTCGGGTGCGGCAAGACAACGACCGCGGCAAGGCGCTTGCCGTGGCAAGGCTGCCACTCTGCACCCACGCTCCAGCGCATCCGACGACGTGTCGCCCTAGGACCATCACAGGAGCACGTGGCGGGGCGCTGTGAAGCCGAGCGGTGCGAGGTGACAAGTGGAGATGACGAGAAGGCCATCATGGCAGGCGGTGGCGCCCCTAGCGGTCGCTTCTCTGCACTGTTGGGCGAGGCGGACGGGCATTAAATGCCCTTGTCCCCTGTCATCAGAGTTAGGTAGGGGGCACTGTTGGTAGCGGTTGTACCAACCCCCGTTTTTACTTTTTTACCCCTCTCTCTACGCTGCCACCTGTCGGTGACCCCTTTAAACTATAAAAGGGAGGCCCATGCGCACGTAGAAGAGGTTCAACTCATTTGAAACTACAACACACCTACACTCTCAAGCAAGAACAGAATAGAAACACAAAGCAGCAGTAGGAGTTTTATCTCTCCGGAGAGCTCCGAAGCTGGGTAAAATCCCTCGTGTGCTTCGCCTCGATCTGCTCTTCGTGCGCTCTCCGCTCCCTTGCCGGACCGAAAGGGGCCCTGCCCCATAGTTGCTCGTTTCCCACAACACCCTGCTGCACGTCTGTGCCTGTGTCCCCGTTGTGCCGTGTCCTGGAAGGGTGTAGCACGATTATCATCTATAAAAGTAAAATCCTAGGTTAAAGTATTCGTGCAAAAAATTGGTTATTCTTAATGAACCATTAAATTTTAGTCTAAATAAAGTCAAGCCAAACTGTAGTCCCTTTTACATGCTGGAAGCCCCTAGCGCCACCTATGGGGGGATATCCATCGACCCAATCTCAGGTTTATCTGAGCTGCTACGGCTAGGGGTGCGCTGGACTCGTCTAGCTGTATCCGCGGTCTTGACGACTGATCATTTATTCTGGATGGGGGTCGTTCAGTGTTCGGCTGCGAAAGCCGCCATACATTCCTCCGCATGTAAGTAACGCTCGAAGTTTCCGCTAACTATGATGATGCCACGTGGACCGGGCATCTTAAGCTTAAGATAAGCGTAATGTGGTATTGCGTTAAAACGAGCGAAGGCTGTTCTTCCGAGTAGTGCTTGATAGCCGCTTCGGAATGGAGCGATGTCGAAGGTTAAGTTTTCACTTCGGAAGTTGTCGGGGGAACCGAATACAATCTCTTGTTCTAGAGAGCCCGTGCAGCGGGCCTCTAGGCCTGGTACTACTCCTTTAAAGATAGTATTGCTTTGGCTGATTCTTGTTGGGTCTATCCCAATTTTGCGGACTGTGTCTTCATATATCAAATTAAGACTACTGCGACCGTCCATAAGGACTCGGGTGAGATGGTATCCGTCAATTATTGGGTCTAGTACCAAGGCAGCCGATCCTCGGTGCCGGATACTAGTCGGGTGATCCCTGCGATCAAAAGTGATTGGGCAGGCCGACCAGGGGTTGAACTTGGGGGTGACGGGCTCCATGGTGCATACGTCTCGGAGTGCGCGTGTGCTCCTCCTCTTTGTTACGTGAATCATGTTCACTGTTTTGACTTCTGGTGGGAATTTTTTCTGTCCCCCAGTGTTTTGTTGGTGAGGCTCATCCTCGTCTTCACTTGGTGTCTCCCTCCCCTTGTGGTCGGCGTTTAGCTTGCCGGCCTGTTTGAAGACCCAGCATTCTCTGTTGGTGTGATTTGCAGGTTCATCGGAGGTGCCATGAATCTGACATAATCTGTCCAGAATCTTGTTCAGACTGGACGGTCCATCTTTGCTGCCTTTGAATGGCTTTTTCCATTGACCGGGTCGAGAGCCCCTAAATCTGGTGTTTACTGCCGTGTTGTCTGGGTTGTCTTCGTTGCTTCGACACTTGCTTTTATTGCGTCGTGGTTTTCCATTGCCATCCCTGACTTTGGATGTGCTTGGGTCGCTGGTGCCACTGCGGGCTAACCAACTATCCTCGCCCGCGCAAAATCGGGTCATAAGGCTTGTTAGGGCTGCCATTGTCCTTGGTTTTTCCTGGCCGAGGTGTCTGGCAAGCCATTCGTCCCGGACACTATGTTTGAAAGTTGCTGGAGCTTCAGCGTCCGGGCAATCGACAATTTGATTCTTCTTAGTGAGGAATCTGTTCCAAAGCTTTCGGGCTGACTCTCCGGTCGGACGTAAGTCCCTTGAAAATTGGCCCTAAAAGCGTCCTCAAGCTCTTACCAACTTCCGATTGAGTTTTCGGGGAGGCTTTTTAACCAGTGTCGAGCTGGTCCTTTCAACTTGAGGGGCAAGTATTTGATGGCGTGGAGATCATCTCCGCGGGCCATGTGGATATGGAGGATAAATTCCTCGATCCAGACCCTAGGGTTTGTCGTTCCATCATATGCCTCTATGTTCACAAGTTTAAATCCCTCGAGAAATTCGTTGTCCAGCACCTAATCGGTGAAGCATAGGGGGTGGGTGGCACCCCTATATTTGGGTGTGTTGTGGCGTTCTGACAGTTGTAGTGTTCGGTTTTGATTCTGTGCCGGAGCGCACTCCCTAGATCCGTAGATGGACCTGGTCGGACCGGCTTTTTGGTGCAAGTCCTCACGTGAATCGTGTACTAACTTATGTTCGACATTGTTAGCCGCCCTATCGCGGTCACAGGGTGGTCGATCTGGCTGATCGGCCGTTTTATTGTTCGGCTGTGTAGGCTCTAAGGCCTCGTCATCGAATTCAGGCAGCAGCTTGCGCTTTGGATAGCTCTTTGTGTGGCGACTGCCACCGTACTTTTCTTCTGTGTCAAGCACTTTATTCCATCTACTGTTGAGTGTATTTTGCACGGCCTTAAGCCTTTTCTTCTGCTTCTTTAAACTCCTCGCGCTGTCAATAAGCCTTCTTTGGAGGTTCTCTTGCTCCAAGTGTCTTTCAGGGATGATGTGTGCATTGTTGTCCGGACTATTCATGTCTCCGGAGACAAGTTGATGAGTTTTACCCTCGGGGTCGTCGTGACCGTACAGCGACTCTGTACTGTGTTCGCCGTCTGTTGGTTCACCCTGCTCCACCGCTGGGTTCATATGGCCATTGTCTCCTTTGGGGTCGACCGGGGTGTTTCTCTTTCTTGCACTGTTATCATTGTTTTTGCCGAGGCGGGATTTGGAGCGGCGCTTATGCCGTCGCTTTGGTTGCTTCTCGAGGGAATTGTCCTTCGCTGCTTCCTCCCATTCCTCGTCATTATTTGCTTTGGGTGTATCCACCATGTATATACCATGGGATGAAGTGGTAGTCCAGCACCCTGAGGGCGGTGGTTCCTGTTCGTCTCCCGCATCGTTGTCCATAGCGTCGATGTCTTCGGAGCCGAAATCGAGCATGTTGGTTAAGTTGTTGACAATGGCTACTAAGTGGGTGGTGGGTGGGGAACGAATTTCTTTGTCGTCCACTTCCCACTTGAGCCGGACATAGTTCGGCCAAGGGTATTTGACAAGGAGAGAAACCGTAATGAGTTTAGCACATTGCCTAGGGGCGAGTGCTGAAAGATATCCGCGGAGATGAACTCCATGATCGGTGCCCAATCAGATTGGATGGGCACGGACGCAAGCAGTTCGGAGTCTGTGGCCGGGGACGAATCCGAGTGTCCGGCAACGTCGGTCTCATAGGAAGTGAAGTCAGTATTTGGCTCTATTGCTGCTGAGTGTGCGGCCTCCGTGGCGGTGTCCATCCACCTGTCCTCGGATGGCGCAATATGTTCTGGATTGAGGGCCGGAGTAGTTACAGGTGTGATCTCACGAACACTGTCCGACGGTAGAGCTAAATCATGCTCATCGTGACTGTGCGACGCACCTGGCATGGCTTCGAATCCGTCGAAGATCAAGTCTCCGTGGATGTCGGCGGTATAGTTCAAGCTCCCAAACCTGACCTGATGGCCAGGGGCGTAGCTCTAGATCTGCTCCAGATGGCCGAGCGAGTTGGCCCGCAGTACGAAACCGCCGAATACGAAGGTCTGTCCGGGGAGGAAATCCTCACCCTGGATCACATTGTTGCCGATGATCGAAGGAGCCATCAAGCCTTATGGTGACGACACAGTGGAACTCTCAATGAAAGCACCAATGTCGGTGTCAAAACCGGCGGATCTCGGGTAGGGGGTCCCGAACTGTGCATCTAAGGCAGATGGTAACACGAGGTGGGGGACACAATGTTTACCCAGGTTCGGGCCCTCTCGATGGAGGTAATACCCTACTTCCTGCTTGATTGATCTTGATGATATGAGTATTACAAGAGTTAATCTACCACGAGATCGAAGATGCTAAACCCTATAAGCTAGCCTATGGTATGATTGTTGTTGTCCTACGGACTAAACCCTCCGGTTTATATAGACACCGGAGGGGGCTAGGGTTACACAGAGTCAGTTACAAGGGAAGAGATCTACATATCCGAACCGCCAAGCTTGCCTTCCATGCAAAGGAGAGTCCCACCTGGACACGGGACGAAGTCTTCAATCTTGTATCTTCATAGTCCAAAAATCCAGTCAGAGGATATAGTCCGGCTGTCCGAGGACCCCCTAAACCTGGACTCGCTCAGCCACCATGAACACCATTTTGAGGCACACCTTGCTGCCCAACTCGGGAGATCACAGGATGATCAAAGGCCACTCCATCAACTTGTTGCAACTGTTTGATGTGCCACAGAAGTTCAAGGTGATGAGCTTGATAGTTGAAACTATCAACAGAACTGCAGCAGACCAAAAAAGATCATGTGGGTATGCTCCACACATCCAGATGCTCATCAACTCTAAGATGGGCAAAGGCATATATTTGTTGGAGAAAGAGCACCTTCCCTTGAGGCCTGATCGTGAGGACAACACAGTTGTTATGGATGCTTCAGATCCTACATCTGTAGAGGCTCAAGAGAAGACGGAGAAGGCAAAAGCAGAGAAGGCAGCCAAGAAGCCAAGTGTTGAAGAGGCCTCACAATTTTTTCTCAAGTCAAAACAAGATCAACTTGGATATTCTTATTCAAGCCACTTTGAGGATTGAGAAAGGATTGGCCACCCTGACTCAGAATCAAGAGAGCCTTGAAAGGATCATTGAAACAAAGATTTATGATCTAGACTTGAAGGTCACAGAGATGCAAACATCAGTTGAGGAGCTCCAGGATGAAGCTGAAGAGAGGAGAGGGAAAGCTACCACTGAAGCTTTTTAGAGAGTGCCTAGAGCATGGAGGTCTGAAGCCGTGCCAGTGACAGACACTAGAGCTACTACTTCAGCACCTGCAGCCACAGCTTCAGTTGCCCCTCCGGTTGTGTAAGTGCATCTAGTGCCACCCCTAGTTGGTTTTGGAGTATTGACGACAAACCTAGTTGAGCGACTAATGTGTTTGTGAGAATTGTAGGATAACACAGGTAGAAGTCCCTCATTGATTCGGTTTTCCTACCAGAGATGACCCCTAAAAATGTATGAAGACATTGATGTCAAAGGTGGTTTATGAAGATATTCACATTGAAGACTATGACAAGAGAAGACACCGCATGAAGCCTATGGAGCTCGAAGACTTAGATCTTTCGTAGTTCTTTTCCTTCTGTGTTGAGTCATAGGAACCACCATACTGTTAAGTGGGGTCCAAGAGAACTAGTCAGAATGACTGAAGTGATGCTTAAACAAAACCTATGTCTTCGAGTGAAGACTATGAGAGCGAATCTTGTCCAGAGTCGGACAAGTCAGCTTTGCTTGTAGCCCAAGCAAAGTTGTCGTGTGAGTTTGAAATCTGACCGTTGGAACACGTGTCAGTTCCTTAGTGACCCAAGGTCATTTCGGACAAATCAGGTCGGGTTGCCTAGTGGCTATAAATAGCCCACCCCCTACAACCATAAACGGTTGGTTGCTCAGATTTAGTACGGCTTTTGTCGTTTGAGAGCAACCCACCTCGAAGCCTTGAGAGAGAATTTCTTGCAAGGATAAAGCCCTAACCACCCAGAGCCAAAGAGAATTAGGCATCACTTAAGTCTTCTTGTCTGTGTGATCTGAAGACTTATTACACTTGAGGATTGTGCATCCTCCAGCCGGTTAGGCATCGCGTTCTGAGCATCCAAGAGACATTGTGGATCGCCGGTGAACGAAGTCTGTGAAGGTTTGGGAGTCTCCCTTGAAGACTTACTAGAGTGATTGGGCGAGGTCTGTGTGACCTTAGCTCAAGGGGAATACGGTGAGGACTAGGTGTCCTGAGCTGCGTGTTCAGGACTGGGTGTCCGGGACTGTGTGTCCTTAGGTTTAAATACCTAGACGCCCTAACCAGACGTACATTTGTCACAACAACTGGAACTGGTCCAACAAATCATTGGCTTCAATGAGTCACTGGTTTCATCCTTCCTTTCTCCTTACTTACTGTTACTCCTTGTGAAGTCATTGTATGTCTGCACTATCTTTTGTCTTCACTGAGTGACTTTGTGATCTGTTTGGCTTCTTAATATCTTCCTACATGATCCTCACTACCTAGCTGCTATTAGTCATTGTGCTTTCACTTCATTGAATACATGACTATGGTTTACCTAGTGTAGTCTACCTTCCGCTGCATGGTAATAGGTTTATTTCTATCGTTTGTCTTCGAAACTTCCATGTTTTGAAGACTTTCATAAAAATCGCCTATTCACCCCCCCCCCCTCTAGTCGATATAACGCACTTTCAATTGGTATCAGAGCAAGGTGCTCCCTTGTTCTGTGTGATTCGGTTTAACCACCTGGAGTTTTAGCTATGTCGACTGCAGGGATAGTTAAAGTCTCCGATGCGTGCCCTGTCTTTGATGGAACTGAATATCCCTACTGGAAGAATAAGATGCGCATGCATCTTGAAGCCATTGACGTCGACCTATGGTATGTCGTCAAGAACGGCGTTCCCAAGGCTGGAGAAGGTGTCACTGCTGCTGATGTCAAGAAGTTCATTCAACTGGACTCTACTGCCAAGAATATCATATGTGGTCATCTGACCAAAGGACAGTATGGAAGTGTGAGTGCTTTGGAAATATCTAAGCTGGTCTGGGACTGGCTCTCCAAGGTCAACGAAGGCGTCTCAACCCAGAGAGATCAGAGAATCAGTGTCCTTCGCAACCTCTTCAACCGCTTCAAGCGAAATGACAATGAGAATGTCCAGCTCACGTTTGACCGACTCACTGACATCACAAATGAGCTTCAAGCCCTCGGCACCACTGAGATCACCAAGCATGAAGTCGTCAAGACACTACTAAGATCACTTGACAGTTCGTTTGACACCCTAGCCCTGATGATTCAAGAACGACCTTATTTCAAGACACTCGATCCGTCCGACATACTTGCGAGGCTCAACACACATGAGTTTCAGCTTTCTGAGAAAAGAGATATCTATGGTCCAAACTATGGGCGAACTCGTGCCTTGAAGGCAAAAGCTGTCTCCTCATCTGAAGAAGAATCTGACAGCAGTTCTGATGATCCTGAAGACATTGTAAAGGAACTTGCTATGCTTGTGAAGAAGTTCCAAAGATTCACCAAGAAGAAAGGCTTTAGAAAGTCTTCACGATCAAGCTCAAGGAATGATGAAGCTTCTGCTCATGACTACAAGAAGAAAACATGCCACAAGTGCAAGAAAACTGGCCACTTCATCTCTGAGTGTCCGCAGTGGGACAATGAGAACAGAAAGAAGAAGAAGAGCAAGGAATATGACTCTGACGACAAGAAGAAGAAGAAATACTCAAAGTCCTCTTCCAAGTCTTCCTCAAATTCTTCATCACACAAGAAGAGCTCATCTGGCAAGGCACATGCGTTTGTTGGCGAGGAAATGGATTTAGAGGAGGAGTCCGCTTCTGAGGAGGCAGAGGTGGAGTCTGAGGAGGAGTCCGATTCTGGCGTTGCAAGTCTGGCTACAGCATGCGTTGCCAAGTCCATCTTCAACACTGAAGACAATGACTTCACCACCGACACCGATGCAAATGACAAGGACTACTCTGCTCCTACCTACTGCTTCATGGCACGCGGTGCCAAGGTAAACACACGCACTACTCACTATCAAACATCTAGTGACGATGACTCTGATTGTGATTCAAGACCCAGCTCCAGAACACTTGCTAAAATTGCAACTGAACAACAGAAAGCCATGGAACATATTCAAAAACTGTTAGACAAAAGCGATGATCTGTTGGCCGCTGAAATGACTCAATCTGAGTCCTTGATTGAAGACATAAAAAATCTTCACGTTAAGTATGAGGAACTTGAAAGTCGTCATGAAACGCTCTCAACAACTCATGAAAAGCTTTCCTATGATTATCTTCAAAGGAAGCAAGATCTTGAGAAATTGAGAGTGGCTCATGAAGATCTTCAAAAGGAAAACGAGTCACTTCGCGCCGAACAGATCAATTCCGCTCAGGAAGGATTTGAACCACCATGTCTTAAATGCATTGAGCGTGATAATGCTACTACTGTTGCTGAATGTTCTACTGCTGGTACTGTTGCAATATCTTCAACTATTGATGTGGTAACTAACCCCTCTGCTGAGGATACCACTGCTATTGCTGATGAGAATGCTAGGTTGAAGACATTGCTTGAAACAGGGATAAACAAAAGTCTTAAAGGGCATCAGACACTATGTGATGTCCTCAAAAGGAAGATTCTGAACCAAAACCCGAGGAAAGAGGGTGTTGGGTTCATAAGGAAAATGAATGCTGATGGCTCTTACTGGAAACCCGAGCAGTATCCCAAAACCACATGGGTCACTACAAAGGAACCTTCAGCAGATCCATCTAGTCTATCTGGCTTCACTTGTGCTAACCCCATTGTCATTGATGAATCCTTTGATGCAAACTATAAACTGTTTAAGAATCAGAATGGTGAAGTGTTTGCCAGGTACATTGGTACTAACTGCAGGAATGGACCGCCTATGAACAAGATCTGGGTGCCCAAAAGGTGTTTGGAAAATCTTCCTGTGAATGTCGTCATGACACCACAGATGAAGAAGACTAACCCCAGACCACAGGCTTCATACGGCCCAAAGGCTTCATACAGACAGAGGACTCACCTGAGTCACACTAACGCAAATGTTTTGCAGGGAAACCATACTCAGGCCTATGAATATGAGCGCGGTTCATCAAACCGCCATGTTCATAAGACCAAGAACTATTCTGCTTATTCTTATGAGTACTATTGTCCACCTGCAAGACTTTTTGCTAGGGCTCCAAAGCCAAAGTTTTCAGATGCTGCACTTAGACTTATCGCTTCTAAGCCACCCTTGAAGATGTGGGTGGTTAAGAAGGCTTAACTCTCTTGCAGGGAAAGGTCTCCAGCAGAAAACCAAGATCTTCTGACGCTATTGCTGGGGACCTTAAACATCTTGTAGGGGCGCAAGATCAAATGCCTGAATGGTCTTACTATGTACTTCATTCCTGAATCGCTTGCTACTCTCCCTATCAGTCCTAATCTGGATCTAAGCTTTCATAACCCACCGGTTCGTCAAATGTTTTTGCTTCACAATTCCCTTCGTGAAGCCTATCCCCCTAACTGCACTATAGGGTACGACACCAGCGTCTACAGAATGGATTATTGATAGTGCGTGTACCAACCACATGACTGGCAAAAGAAGCCTTCTTATGGACTCAGCCGTGAATGAGCCTGCAGCACCGAAGCCAAAGAAGTTGAAGAAGCCTAAAGCTTCAAAGCCTGCCCCTTCACCAAAAATCTCATGGACGAAGCCACTAGCAACTGCACCTCCTGAAGACAGTGTGCAGTCTGAAGATTTGTCACGCATCTCCAAGCCCCAGAAGGTCAAGATGTCTCTGCCATACACCGGCCAAGAGCTAACTGCTGCTGCCATTCTGCGCAATGATGCCATTGATCTATCAAGTGATGAAGATCTTGCAGATGACGCTTTTGAGCAACTCATCAAGAGCAAAGAAGAAGCAGAAATCTTCAATGATCTGCCGCTCTTTGATGTAACAATCATCCATAACTTCATTGATGAGTGGTTTGACACGCCAAACATCAGCTTCGACGATCTCCAACTACCCATTGGCCTCAGTGTCGCCTTCCATGGCGCCATTGCTTCAGAGTTAGCCATCGCCCAGCGCATTGTTGAACTGAAGCAGAAGATTGACTGAGGGAGTCCTGGATTAGGGGGTGTTCGGGTAGCCGAACTATACCTTCAGCAGGACTCCTGGACTATGAAGATACAAGATTGAAGACTTCGTCCCGTGTCCGAATGGGACTTTCCTTGGCGTGGAAGGCAAGCTTGGCGATGCGGATATTCAAGATCTCCTACCATTGTAACCGACTCTATGTAACCCTAACCCTATCCGGTGTCTATATAAACCGGAGGGCTTTAGTCCGTAGGACAACTTCATCGACTCCATACACAACAATCATACCATAGGCTAGCTTCTAGGGTTTAGCCTCTTTGATCTCGTGGTAGATCTACTCTTGTACTACCCATATCATCAATATTAATCAAGCAGGACGTAGGGTTTTACCTCCATCGAGAGGGCCCGAACCTGGGTAAAACATCGTGTTCCCTGCCTCCTGTTACCATCCGGCCTAGACGCACAGTTCGGGACCCCCTACCCGAGATCCGCCGGTTTTGACACCAACATTGACTTTGAGAAATCTCAGTTCAAGAAGCATATGGCCAAGCTCAGCGTGCAAGACGTGAAGAACTTCAAGATTATGCTGCACCAGCTCAAGGAAGCCTTTCTAAAGAAACGTGCAGAAGCTCAGGGTTCTCGTGATTAACGCAACGTCGTCCTAAAAATGTCGTCCTAAAAATGTCAGCTCGGTTCGAAGGGCTGGAGTTTCACCATATAGCCCGAGAAAACAATCAAGCAGCGGACGTCCTGGCACGCATCGGTGCCAAACGCGATGCAGTCCCCCCCAACATCTTTTTGGAAAGATTGTTCAAGACATCCATAGCATGGGAGGGGGAACCCGCAAATAACAGCCCGGACCCAGCCGCACCACTCGACGCCAAACAATCTGACACAATTGGAGGCTCTACCAATGAAATTACACCTTCAGCCCGTGTAATAATGGCGGTTGTCGCCCTGTGGACAGAACCATTCCTAGCCTACCTTACTAGGCAAGAACTCTCGGAGGACCAAAACGAGGCCCGCTGCATAGTGCGGTGATTTAAAGCCTATAGAGTCCATGAGGAAGAGCTTTATAAGAAAAGCACTACTAGAGTCCTTTAAAGGTGCATCTCCGAAGAGGAAGGGGGGAACCTTCTGGCTGAAATTCATGCCGGACTCGGTGGTCACCACGCCGCTGCTCGGTCCCTTGTTAGCAAGGCTTTCCGTACAGGATTTTATTGGCCGACGGCCCGGGCAGACGCTCAGGACCTAGTCCAACGATGCGCTGGCTGCCAACTTTTTGCCAACCAAAGCCATATGCCACCCACCGCACTCCAAACTATACCCATCACCTGGCATTTTGCGGTCTGGGGGCTTGACATGGTCGGACCCCTTAAAGGTGGGACCGATAGGAAAAAATACTTACTGGTCATGGTGGATAAATTCACCAAATGGATAGAAGCCAAGCCTGTTAAAACGGCCGAATCCGGACCTGTGATAGACTTCATATCCGGGGTTGTACACCGTTATGGCGTCCCCCATAGCATCATAACCGATAATGGTACAAACTTTACCGCTGACGAGGTAAAACTCTGGTGCAAAAACATGGGCATCAAGCTCGATTATGCTTCCGTCTATCACCCACAAACCAACGGCCAGGTCGAACGTGCAAATGGTCTTATCATGAGCGGCATTAAACCCAGACTGGTGCGGTCCCTCAAGGAATCTAACACGCACTGGGTAGAGGAGCTCGACTCCGTGCTATGGGGGCTGCGGACCATGCCAAATCGCACCACCGGATACACACCACTTTTTATGGTGTACGGCGCAGAGGCAGTTCTGCCCTGCGACATTATTCATGACTCACCTAGAGTGCGCATGTATGAAGAAAGAGAAGCCGAGCTCGATCGGTAGGACAACTTGGACGCCTTGGAGGAGGAGCGTGACATGGCAAAAGCCCGTTCCGCATTTTATCAACAACAGGCCCGAAGATATCAAAGCAGAGAAGTACGGGCCAAAAATTACAATGTTGGCGAACTAGTTCTACGCCTGCCGGATAAGAAAAAGGACAAACTCAAGCCCAAGTGGGAAGGTCCATTCATAATCGACCAAGTCCTGACTGGTGGGGCGTACCTCCTGCGAGATGCGTCGGATAACCGACTCAAGCCGAACCCGTGGAACGCCACCCATCTCCGAAGATTCTATGCCTAGCACCGGACTCTGTGTTCGTCTCCTTCCTCTGTCCATTTTTTGATTTTTCTGTCTTACATTTCTCTCCTTCCCCTCTTTTCTTTTATAGACCTTAAAGGCTCATCTAGTGACGCGCCATTCGCGCTCATTAAACCTGGGGGCTTCTTTAACAGAAGCTTATTTATACGGGCTTCACGCCCAACACATGCGTCAAACTTCCGCATGTACCTTTTTCTTCACCATTATATGCATCGATATGACTTAAGTTTTGTCCAAGCTGGGTTGCCTGGCTCCTGTGCTTACCCCTACGTTCCCGATTATTCGGCTAGGCAGTAAAGGGAGCACCTCTGCGATTGTTACTGCCGGGTCAGCCGAATGTGTACCTCAGACTGGGTGAAGCCGAAAGCTAGCGTTCTTAAGGGAATATTCGGTCGGTGAAATAAAAGATGATCTTTTTACTATTTTTTATGCGCCCCCAGATGCTTTTTTCTGCGTCTTTCCACGCAGTCCGGACATGCACTTTAGGGAATGCCTCTCCAGCGAAAGGAACCCCTAACGGAACTATTCTCTCTGGAAGATGTTTCTTACTAACCATGTAATATAACATAGCTAGCTGGGCACTTGTCTGATAAAGCACTAATGACCCCTATGCCTGGTCTCCACGCATACCCCGGTTCTTATATAACCGCTAGGGTATTCAGACACACTCCGGACCGTCAGGTCCCGAGGTTGAAGTGAAAAGGTCGGCAACGACAAACGATCTACAATCCGGCTAGAAGGCATTACATATGTCAATTCAAAATTACACAGTCATTCTGACTGATTGTATTCCTCTTCTATACCATCTAACAGGCTGTCTAATTTACAGTCCTGCTGGGAATACTTCGCGGCCAACTCTACTTGGCCGTATACTAAGCTTACAGGGATCCCCTTCCCGTCAGGCCCCACTAGTCCGACCTCGGCCATGTGGTTTGGGTCAGACTTCGTAAAACGGGTCTTCACCATGGGCCAGGCCTCCCTAGCGCCTTGTCGGCAGGCCGATATCTTCCACAACCGGAAGCGCCGCCGAGCTCCCTTCAGCTTCTCCGCAAGCTCTCCAAGGCCTTCGGGCACGGAGTGGGCAGGCCATAAGGCTTGGGCAATACCCCGCATCGCCTGCCGAATTCGCTCATGCAGTTGCAAGAGTTCGGGAAGAAGGTCACCCGTAGAACCGGGCATCTCCTCTGCAGGACGACTTGTGAGCATACCTACAGACATAACTCTGTTAGTCAACTTCCTCACCGAACTTTTTTTTCAAAGTTCGCTCAAGCACTTACTAAAAATGCCGCGTCGAAGCCGCTGATTCTCCTTCATGGAGTCCGACAGCTGGCCACGAACATCTTTAAGTTCGACGTCAAGCTTGGTGTTGGCATCCTGAAGATCATTCTTCTCTCGCCTCAGCCCTGTGAACATACTCTCACCGGCCTTTATCCGGTGTAAGAGTTGTTGCTTGTCCGGATCGAGTCCGGCGCCATCTGCAATATGATTTGTCAGATTTGCACCCACACCACACAATACTAATCTTTCGAAGTGTATCTTACCTGAGGGGGTCTCCTTGGGCTCCCCTGCTGCGGCTAGTGCGGCCTCTAGTTGGGCCTTGCACTTTTCCAGCTCCTGGGACAGTACGGTATTCTTGTTTGTAAGAACCTGCATATTAAATGATCCTTAAATCAGTTGCTCTAACTACTTCAAGTCTCAGGGGCTACTGGCATATATATGTTTAACCAAAATTTTCTTACTCGTATGTCTTTTACATACTGCTCCGTGGCTCTGGCTAAACCATTTTGAGCGGCACGGAGGTAAGCATCTCCTGAATTAAAGGCATCTAAAGCCTCTTGGGAGAAACAAGCGTCGCGTAGAACTGTCCGGCAACGCCTGTGGTTCATGGCACTCTCCACTTCAGAATTTGTGGCAGACAGCCTGTCCGCATCTGTCGGAGGAGCGTCCGGTGCGCGCCTTGTGCTCGCCTCCGCTCCCTGGCTAGACGTTGGAGCCTGGCTGGTGGAGGCGCGATTGGCAACCTCTCCGGATGTAGTCCGGCGAGGTCTCTCCGTTCTGAAGATAACACGAATGTTAATATGCCCTGACAGAATAACACCAGGGAAACATAGGGTGCGCTATACCTTTGCGCTGGCATCTCAGTCCGGATTGCATTCCTTTTTGTCCCACGAGGCCCTGCGGCCCCTCGTTGGCTAGCCGCCGCAGGTTCGGCCTCCTGCCTCGGAAATCTCCCCTACAAAGCTCGGTTGTAATCATAAAACTACAAACATGAGAGGGCGGACACCTATTCGGGGTACTGGGACTTCGATCTCAGTTACCTGGGAGGCCGGGATTAGCCCTGGGTAATCGGCCGTAATGGCCACCAAGGCGTTGTCCTTGCTCAATTGATGGAACACTCCATCAATCAGCTCTACAGATATGTCCGGATCCTCTTGAGAGGCCGGGTCGAGGGACCTTCCTAGGTCCTCGGGTTGTGGAGGAGGGCTGTTTATTTCCTTAACAGCACGACGCAGTTCCTGCGTTGAAAGTCGTTAGACTAAATATTTAACAATGGGGATACATAACGAATGGGCAAGTAAATGCGACCGCTTACCCAGCTTGGTGGATTATGCATAGAGAATCCACCCTGTGGGTTGACACGGAGGAATTCCTCCTCTTCTCCCTTATATAAAGTGGACAAGATCTTTAGTAGAGCTGCAGCCGAATCCGGCCCCTTACGGCCGTAGCGGGTGGCGTCGTCCTCCCCTTGAAGTCCCACATAGGGTGCCTTCTATACTGAAGTGGTTGCACCCCCCGCATAATGCATTCGGCCATAACCCCGATCATGGTCAGTCCGAAATGGGCTAACAATCTTATTCGGCCCATCAGGTAGATGATGTCCCTGTCACTTTCCCCCTGAGGGCTCCGTGGACGCCAGCTCAGGCGCTTCTTTAAGGGAGCACTGTTGAACTCAGGAAGGCCGATCCAAACAGGATCCGGCAACGGGACGTCCTCTATATAAAACCATTCCGAGGGCCAATCTTCGGACGCCTTCTTTGGGGTTCCGGATAGATATCCGGTCCCGGCGATGTGCCACACTTCGGCTCCGCCCACTTGATACATTGACCCCTCCTTAGAGCGGGGCACCAGGCAGAATAACCTCTTCCACAGCGCGAAATGAGCCTCAACGCCTAAAAATAGCTCGCGAAGGGCGATGAAACCCGCAATATGCAATACGGAGGCGAGCGTGAGATTGTGCAGCTGGAGGCCGTAGAACTCCAGAAGCCCGCGGAGAAATGGATGAATTGGAAATCCCAGTCCCCTTATTAGATAGGGGATGAGGCACACCCGCTCTCCTTTAGAGGGATTCGGGGTGCTCTCTGCTTGCTCTCCACCATTATAGGTGGCGAGTCCGGCTCGGACCGGGACCATATAGGCCTGAGGGAGAAATCCCTTGGCCTGAAGCGACACTAGCTCGCTGTGCGGGGTGGAGCACCTCTCCCAGTCTCCAGGTTTAGGACTGGAAGGGTGAGAGGAGGAGCTGGGACGGTTAGCCATGTTGGAATGGACCTTTGCTAGAAGCGCTCTGATGATAACTCGCGGAAAGGAGGAGATGTGGTTTGGACCTAAATCCTCATCCCGTTAAATAGGCGGCTCGTTTATACAGCTAGGGGTGTGGGTGTAAAAACGCCCTGGCTTTTCGCATTCGTTTGACACGTGGAAGACGGCCATTATTGGGCGTGGAAGCCGAGGAGCATTACATTACAAAAATCGCACATTATTCCTACAGGTACACAAGATTTGGAGGAGGAACACGCCTTGCAATGCCGAAGACAATTTGCGCGCCGGACTCATCGTCATTGAAGCCTGGTTCAGGGGCTACTGAGGGAGTCCTGGATTAGGGGGTGTTCGGGTAGCCGGACTATACCTTCAGTCGGACTCCTGGACTATGAAGATACAAGATTGAAGACTTCGTCCCGTGTCCGGATGGGACTTTCCTTGGCATGGAAGGCAAGCTTGGCGATGCGGATATTCAAGATCTCCTACCATTGTAACCGACTCTATGTAACCCTAACCCTATCCGGTGTCTATATAAACCAGAGGGTTTTAGTCCGTAGGACAACTTCATCAACTCCATACACAACAATCATACCATAGGCTAGCTTCTAGGGTTTAGCCTCTTTGATCTCGTGGTAGATCTACTCTTGTACTACCCATATCATCAATATTAATCAAGCAGGGCGTAGGGTTTTACCTCCATCGAGAGGGCCCGAACCTGGGTAAAACATCGTGTTCCCTGCCTCCTGTTACCATCCGGCCTAGACGCACAGTTCGGGACCCCCTACCCGAGATCCGCCGGTTTTGACACCGACATTGACTTTGAGAAATCTCAATTCAAGAAGCATATGGCCAAGCTCAGCGTGCAAGACGTGAAGAACTTCAAGATTATGCTGCACGAGCTCAAGGAAGCCTTTCTAAAGAAACGTGCAGAAGCTCAGGGTTCTCGTGAGCGCATGAAGGTCCTAGCTGATAGGTGTGTGCAAGCCTACAATGAGGCTGAGAAGCGCAAGGCCCTTGGGCGTCCTGGCATCGACCCCAGGATGGCTGCCAAGAAGAAGATGAAACCCGCTATGGCTGAACCCGAAGCACCAAGGCAGGAAGCAGATCCCCTTGTCTTCCCATCTAGCATGACTGGCCCGAAGCCAAAGGCCAGGTCAACCGCTTCAGAACTAAAGAAGACCAGGACTGTTGAGGCTGAAGCAAGGAAGAGAAAACATCCTGAAGCCTCTGCTACTGCCCCCGCCAAGAAGAGAAGAAAAACCAAGAAGGAGCGGGCTGCTCCCACAGAGCCCTTAATTGTTGAACCCATTTCCATGGTTCACCCTGACGCTGATCCACAAGACCGTCAACTGACTGTCCATGAGCCGGCTTTCACAGAGGCTCATGAAGCTGAAGACATTGGTCACCATGACTATGTTGAAGATGATGCAGTCCTTCCTCAGCTAGAGCACCAAAAGGTATCATCGCCTGTGCTAACGCACAGCGAACTCATAAGCATTGGTCGTCCACTGACGCCAATTGCACAGGATGCTTCATGGGCTGATCGCCCACAAGAGGAAGAAGACTTTGAGGCTCAGCCAACACCAACTCCACAGGTGTCGCCCGCGTTGCGCAGGCTTCGCAAAGGTCCAAGGCTTCAAGTATCTGCGTCTGAAGATAAAACTGCTGAAGACAATCCGGCTGCATCAGCCACTGAAGAAGAAGTCCCACAAGTTGCTACTCCCCTGTCCCACCAAGAAGCGGTTCTCAAGGAGACGTGATTGTGACCGACCCTCCAGCTCGTCAAGTGGAGGTTGAAAATCTTGAGGCTGCCACCACCAACACCACTAAAGCCACTGACGCTGTCATGGCTGAAGCTAATGTGGAGCCCTCACCACCAAAAGCACCAGAAGTCAGCGAAGCCACTGATCCCACTGCTTCTGTTCCTGCGTCTGCTGCCGGTCCCCAGTTCAACTATCATGTTGAGCACAGGCCTCAGGTACAGAAGCCAATCCCAAGATTGCCCAGGTTCCCAGGTCCTGCATCAGCACCTGGCTCCTTCAATATCAATGGCTTCAGAGCAGACAACACATTCTTCAATAGCTCCAGGAACCCCTACTCAAGGCAAAGAATATCATCTGATCAGTTTTGGAGCTATCCGCAATGAAGCTATTACTCATGCGTTCTTTACAACCAAGGTCGCATCTTCCCACACAAGCGTCTTGACATTGAAGCAATAGCTGGTCTGCCCTGTCTGGAAGAAGCTCTGGATTGCTTCAAAGAGGTTGGACTGCTGCCGTTCGTCACTGACCAAGAGCATTGGAATGAAGAGTTGCTGCTCCAATTCTATGCCACACTTCACATCCGCGGGTATAACAGAGATCCGAAGACTTGGGCCCTGGAGTGGATGACAGGAAACATTCATCACGAAGCCAAAGCCTTTGACATCATTGAGCTCACTGGTTTGCCCACACCTGGCGATCTCTACGAGCATGGCTGTCAGCTTCATAGTGAAGCTATTGAGAGCATCTTTCAAAAGACTGAACCTAATATAGGTCAGATGCTCAGTATGATGAAGCCATTGCCCCAAGATGCTGCTTATCCCACGGAGTTCTTCGTTGAAGACCTTGAGTATCTGCCAAGAACCATTTATCACATCATAAGGCGAACTCTCTAGCCAATCAAAGGACATTCTCCCCATGCCAAGCTGGAAGGTGCACTGAAGACTTTGGTCTTCTATATTCTTCATGGGAAATGCTTCAATACACAGGATTTCTTCATTCGCCAACTTGCTGCATCTGGCTCTGATCTGTTTCGTTTGAAGTTCTACGCCCCTTGGGTAATGCGGCTGATCAAACTTCACTCCGCTATCTCATATCAGCCCTCTACCCGCAATCATCGGATGTTTTTGCCTGATGTGGATATGTCTATTGAAGCCATATATCCTGAGCCTGCCAAGGAACCTCTAAGTCTTTAGAATGCAGAGCATCAAAGTTTTTCTCGGAACATTGAAGGCGTTGAAGCAGTAACTCGTGTGTATCCTTTGGCTGGCACTACACGTGCACCACATCCTGCTCTCACAGAAGCCACTGATAGCACCATTGCCCAACAACCCAAGAAGCGCACTCGTGTTCTTAATGACCGAGAGCTTCTGGTGGCTCTTCATCAGAAACAGGATAGGCATCATGACTGGCTAAAGTGTCAAATGCAAAGCCTCTTGGTGGATGTTAATCGCATTCGCAATCTTGCCACCAAGAACGCCTTTGTTGCTCATGAAACCTCTCGAGGCACATGGAAAGGGCTGACGCTGATGTGTTCTGAAGATGATCTTCAAGAGGATGGCTTCTCCGAGCGATTCAAGTTTGACTCCACACCTCCTCAAAGGGCAGTGCTGCGACGAACTCCATCCCTTGAAGATTCTGAGTTCTCTTCCTCTGCTGCAACTGTGAATGCCAGAGTGATCGAGGATGAAGACGATGCTACTTCACCGCCACCTCCATCAGCACGCTTCGACTCTGCTCCAAGCTCGTCCGCACCGCCAAACACCACTAACGACCCTGCTGCTTCACCTACTCCTCATTGGAACGAGTAGATGCTCTATGTCTTCAAACCTTTTTGGTCCTTACTGACAAAAGGGGGAGAAGCATATGAGTTTGATAGTCTTCAAACGGGTCCATATGGGCGGGTGCTTTATATTTTGCTGCGTGCTTACAACTCTCGTTTTGCTACATTTGGTTCTTTGAGTTGTAACACTTAAACTCGATGGTCGTCTGCTACTTATTTACCACCTTGTGTTGCGATGATAAATTCCGCATGTGCGACGATAAATTCCGCACTTAGATCATTCTGCAGACGTCCATCTTCCATTATGCATGTCATTATCTTAACATACCTTCACATGCATAGTGGATTGTCATCATACATTGAAGTGGATCTCCACAAGCACAACCTGCCATGTGCATTTGCATTCCAAAAGCAAATTACTTATATGCACATCTTCAGGGGGAGCCATTGCAACTTATGAAGACAATTCCTTATCCTTTACAATTTCACATATTATTTTCCCCGTTGAAAACTTCAACTAGTTTGTCATCAATCACCAAAAAGGGGGAGATTGTAAGTGCATCTAGTGCCACCCCTAGTTGGTTTTGGAGTATTGACGACAAACCTAGTTGAGGGACTAATGTGTTTGTGAGAATTGCAGGATAACACAGGTAGAAGTCCCTCATTGATTCGGTTTTCCTACCAGAGATGACCCCTAAAAATGTATGAAGACATTGATGTCAAAGGTGGTTTATGAAGATATTCACATTGAAGACTATGACAAGAGAAGACACCGCATGAAGCCTATGGAGCTCGAAGACTTAGATCTTTCATAGTTCTTTTCCTTCTGTGTTGAGTCATAGGAACCACCATACTATTAAGTGGGGTCCAAGAGAACCAGTCAGAATGACTGAAGTGATGCTTAAACAAAACCTATGTCTTCGAGTGAAGACTATGAGAGTGAATCTTGTCCAGAGTCGGACAAGTCAGCTTTGCTTGTAGCCCAAGTAAGGTTGCCGTGTGAGTTTGAAATCTGACCGTTGGAACACGTGTCAGTTCCTTAGTGACCTAGGGTCATTTCAAACAAATCAGGTCAGGTTGCCTAGTGGCTATAAATAGCCCACCCCCTACAACCATAAACGGTCGGCTGCTCAGATTTAGAGTACGGCTTTTGTCGTTTGAGAGCAACCCACCTCGAAGCCTTGAGAGAGAATTCCTTGCGAGGATAAAGCGCTAACCACCCAGAGCCAAAGAGAATTAGGCATCACTTAAGTCTTCTTGTCTGTGTGATCTGAAGACTTATTACACTTGAGGACTATGCATCCTCCAGCCGGTTAGGCGTCGCGTTCTGAGCATCCAAGAGACATTGTGGATCGCCGGTGAACAAAGTCCGTGAAGGTTTGGGAGTCTCCCTTGAAGACTTACCAGAGTGATTGGGCGAGGTCTGTGTGACCTTAGCTCAAGGGGAATACGGTGAGGACTGGGCGTCCTGAGCTGCGTGTTCAGGACTGGGTGTCCGGGACTGTGTGTCCTTAGGTTTAAATACCTAGCCGCCCTAACCAGACGTACAGTTGTCATAGCAACTAGAACTGGTCCAATAAATCATTGTCTTCAACGAGTCACTGGTTTCATCCTTCCTTTCTCCTTACTTACTGTTACTCCTTGTGAAGTCATTGTATGTCTGCACTATCTTTTGTCTTCACTGAGTGACTGTGTGATCTGTTTGGCTTCTTAATATCTTCCTACCAGATCCTCACTACCTAGCTGCTATTAGTCATTGTGCTTTCACTTCATTGAATACATGACTATGGTTTACCTAGTGTAGTCTACCTTCCGTTGCATGGTAATAGGTTTATTTCTATCGTTTGTCTTCGAAACTTCCATTTTTTGAAGACTTTCATAAAAATCGCCTATTCACCCCCCCCCCTCTAGTCGATATAACGCACTTTCAGGTTGCAACTCCACCAGCTCCTACAACCTCAACAGATGCATTTGTCGCGGGACTCCTCTCCACGCCACCTCTCGAAGATCAAGCTTAGAGAGCCGCATAGCACTATGCATTTTCAAGCTTTTTGGTAACTTGTTGCCGAAGGGGGAGAAAGTGTATAGATCATAGGCTGAGAGAGAGAGAGAGAGCTTTGCTTCTTTTTGCTATCTTGTTTGCTAGTTATTTGTTTGCTTTCTTGGATGATACTTTGTGTGTGTGAGATACTTGTATGGTTATGTGTTTGATCATATCATAAGTCAATGCTTGTGCTTGGATGATGATATTATCTATCTCTCATGTATGATCATTCACTTTGTCTTGGTGATGAGTGTATTTTTTTCATATTTTATCATTTTGAGCACTCCACCAAGGTGTTGTCGAATGCTTACCCTCTTCCACATGGATGCTACAGCTGCTATCACTTTTGCAGGAGGGGAATTACATAGTTCGCCTCTCGACATCTTGTTTGGTAAGCGGAATTTTGACCCCAGACGCCCTAGTGTTGCCTAACCATTCGGCCAGAGATGTCAGATGCGAGATCTTTAGCTACTTGTACCAATTTGCCGTAGTGTGCTTAGATACAATGGGCTGGCAGCTAAGGCTTGGCATGATGGGGCAGTTAATTAAGGTCGAGGGAGCAGGAAAGAGTTTGTTCTTTGCTATTGGCTTAGTACGGTGAAAGCACAACTAATCCCTGGGTGGTTTTGGTAATTCCTAACAACATATAGCTCATTGGACTAATATTATTTCAAGATAATCATTTCATAAATTTCAATGATTGGCATGGCATGGACTAGAGATGTGGACCCCTCAAAATGCTAAGGACACATATTGGCAAAAGCTCAAGACTCTACATTTTCATTTTAGTGACCCAAGATCACATTGAGTCCATAGGAAAAGCCAATACTATTAAAAGGGGATGAGGTGTTGCTTAATGTCTTTCTTGCTTGAAATGCTTAGTGATATGATCCAAAATCCCTAAACCACTTTCTCATATCCACATATGTCCCAACCAAAAGTTAAACTCAGCCCCACCAATTTTATCTATCCGGTGCCACCAAGTTCACTTGTCATAACCAGTGCTAGAAACCCTAATCAGTTCGGTCTCACTGATAGGGATCTCAGTCTCACTGAGATGGGATTGCAAACTCTCTGTTTAATCAAAGTGAGCGATCGGTCACACCGAGTTCGCAATGCAAACTCTCTATTTCCTTTTCGTAACATTTCGGTCTCACCGAAATGAGCGATCCGTCCCAGCGAGTGTGCCTGACCAACTCTCTGTATGCCTATTACAGAAATCAGTCTCACCAAGTTCATGTGATCGGTCTCACCGAGATTATGTTATGCCCTAACCCTAACACAATCGGTCCCATCGAGTTGACATGTCGGTCCCACCGAAAAACCTAACGTTCACATTTTGAACTAAATCGTTCTGACCGAGTTTCACTATTCGGTCCCACCGAATTTGGTAAATTGTGTGTAACGGTTAGATTTTGTGTGGAGGATATATATACCCCTCCACCCATCCTCCATTCTTGGAGGGAGCCATCAGAACGTGCCTACACTTCCAGCATTCATTTTCTGAGAGAGAACCACCTACTCATGTGTTGAGACCAAGATATTCCGATCCAACCAGAAGATTCTTGATCTCTAGCCTTTCCCAAATTGCGTTCCACTCAAATCATCTTTCCACCATATCCAAATCTGTGAGAGAGAGTTGAGTGTTGGGGAGACTATCATTTGAAGCACAAGAGCATGGAGTTCATCATCAACACACCATCTATTACCTTTTGGAGAGTGGTGTCTCCTAGATTGGTTAGGTGTCACTTGGGAGCCTCCATCAAGATTGTGGAGTTGAACCAAGGAGTTTTTAAGGGCAAGGAGATCGCCTACTTCGTGAAGAGCTACCCTAGTGAGGCAAGTCCTTCGTGGGCGATGGCCATGGTGGGATAGAAAAGGTTGCTTGTTCATGGCCCCTTCGTGGGTGGAGCCCTCCATGGACTCGCGCAGCCGTTACCCTTCGCGGGTTGAAGTCTCCATCAAAGTGTATGTACGATAGCACCACCTATCGGAACCACGCCAAAAATCTCCATGTCTACATTGCGTTTTCTCCCTCCAAACTCATCCCCTTCACCTTCATATGCAATGATTTACATTCTGCTGCTATACTATTAGAATTGCATGTGTAGGTTGATTGCTTGACTTATGATAAGTTACTAAAATCTGCCAAGACTTAAAATTGGGTAAAAGCTAGACTTTTATTTGGTCAAGTAGTCTAATCATCCCCCCCCCCTCTAGACATACTTGTGATCCTACATACGGCCTATACATAATAGGGCTATGATGGTTTTGGCAAGGCCTTGAACTTCATATATCCCTTTTTTACTCAATCCAAAATACCGATAACATTAGATTGAATAATTTTGTCGACCTTTACTTTGGATTTATTATCATAGGTAGTGGTCGAGATCGCCTCTGTGCGGTGAACACTCGGATGTAGCTAACATCATTTTTGTCCTCACGTGGTTGAAGGAGATGTTGCTGCTGGATTGAATGCTTCCGGGGTGCCATGATCTTTCTATCAGGAATAGAATAATCGAGGGCACTGATTTACTCAATCAATCAACACTAAGTGAGCTATTAATTGCCACCAATAGCACTTCGCTTGCATGCAAGGCGGCTAATAAAAGCGCCAGGTAGAGGCGCAGAGATGCATTTTGAGTACTGGTGGTACTAGACAAGCTCTAGGGGAATAATCTCTATCTTATTTCTTTCCCATGACGACTAGGAGCGGGCAAATCAAGAATTTCACTTAAAATTACGGACCTCAACATCATGTTGCTCATGGTGTTTCACGATCAGCATTGGAAATGAACCGAGAAGTGGTGGAACATGCAGAACCACATATTGGATCACTCCAGTGCAGCACGAAGCCGCTGACTCTGAGTAGGCTAATATGCTGCTACCACGGTGGAGGTTCCGTAGCGCCCCATGAGCACCGGGCAAAGGGACGGTTGAGAAACTCAAGCGAACCGCCCTACCTAACTTTGGATAAAGATAGAAGGGAGAAGGTTCTGAATATGGCCTCGTTATCCACACATCTGGTCATAGGACTGACCTGGGTTTTCACGAGCGTAGGCGGGTCTTGGAGTGCCTGTCAAGGGTGCTAGCGCATACCCAGGGGTGATCATCACCACCTGCACCTCACATCTCGGCACAGTGTAACGTGTAACCCGCCTGATGTCCAAGTCAACCACTATTTCCTGTAATTCATAGCGCCTAACAGAATGTAGCAGCAAGGGACAACCCACCCATACAGACAGCCTGCGGGCAGGATGGCACTACTGGCAAAGACCGTTTGGTGAAAACACCGCAGGCGCAAAGCATGGTGGGCCTGCACCGGGGGTGTGTAGGGAGGAAAGGGAGCCCAGACGATGGAAAAGCCAGGGGAAGCTGGGTCATTTGACGGAAATGGAAGGTCCAAGCAGCTCATTCATTCTTGAAAAAAATAGGGGGAGCGAGACAATGTATCAATGAATAGATACAGTCAACGATATTAAGACAGCGCTGCCTACACGCGAATTAGCTTCCGAGGTCGAGCAGTCTCAATTTCACTACAGGATTTGCAAATGAATGTTGGGCTGGGCCACCTCAAATGGCATGAGCCACATGCGGGGAGACTCGCACGTATGGTTTTCAGGGGGATCCGTCCGGACAGCACCCACCCGACTAGAGGGACGTAGAAATTACTCGAGTACAAAACTGGTCTTCAAGCTTTACCTTATTTTGATCGTTTAGAGGGTGATTGCAGAGTCACTGAATGAAGTCCTCCCTCCCTTTCTTTCGGAGGTGCTGACCCGCTGCAAGGCAGATATGACTAAGTGACATATTGAATATGGCAACGACTACAACATGTCATAGAAGGAGATGAGAGGTGGAGCCAACGACCTACTAAGACTCATGTATCTACAACTACATTTCCGAGCGGTAGTCAAACGGAGGCGTGAATGCAAGATGTCAGCGGAATGATCGACCTAACAGGGGTTAGGGAAGCTTTCTTCCCACCGTGTCCTTCCTTGTGTGTCAGAGATACAAAGTGAGTGCACCGGAAAAGAAGGGGAGCTGAATCGATCTATTACATGGCAAAGCATCCGAAGCATAATTGCACACTAACACAATCTTTGCCGAGAGGTAGGACCATTCGGTGGAACCGGTGAACTATACTTGCTTCTTGATAGATGTGTGGGATAGAGGGCTCATGGTACCTGCTGCCCGCCCTTCCGCCACTTTGATAACCGTGTGAACGGAGAGTGGTACCTGCTGCACACTTGAGGAGTGCGGGAGACTGGAAAATGGGTCGAGTAAACTCCCTTAGGGCTGATTAAATCACAGACGAGGAACTTTTCTTTCTTTTTTTTCTTTTTGATTTGAAGGGTATGTTCTCAAAAAAGAAAGGCAAAGGTAAATACTTCGAAGAGGTGGCTCGGTAGGGATGGAATGGTCAATAGTCAAGTCAAGGATGACTTCTTTGTTGGCAAAACGATGGGGGAGAGAAAGCACGCCAGTGATTCTCTAAGCCGGTCTTCATTTCCAACGCCTCGGGAAACAGGTCGAGATAGATGACAGCACCTTTTTATCCTCTTCCTTGCCGTGAAGGCGCAATTCTCTTCTTCTGGCCTTCACCTCCTGCCCGGCTTGGAAATAGAACCCAACCCCTTTCTGATCCATTCATTTTTGCAAGCAGGCGGGATCCAGAGCTAAGCCCCCCTCCTATTCGAAGCCGGGTGTGGCCTCGCCCTTTTTCTCTTCCTTCGGTTTGGCTCCACAAAGGCGCCACATAGACTAGGAGCCCCACTCATATTCGAAAGGGGCCCAGCTTTCAAGACGATGATAATAATTAGTCAACTTTTTCCAATATCATGGAATAGCATGGCCTGGGGCTAAGGTAACTCTATTGGGAGAGCCATGTTATGGGTGACCTTATTGCACGGTTCAAAGAGCACTTGTGTATGTGATGCAAGTGAACGTGTACAAAAAAGTTGTCATAAAGTTTTGTTGTTCGTTCTGTCGTTGACCCTTTCTACGATGGCCCAATGCTACCTCTTTTAGCACTGTGTTGGTTTTCCCCGAAGAGGAAGGGATGATGCAGCAAAGTAGCATAAGTATTTCCCTCAGTTTTTGAGAACCAAGGTATCAATCCAGCAGGAGGCTACACGCGAGTCCCTCGTACCTGCACAAAACAAATAAATCCTCGCAACCAACATAAATGGAGGTTTTCAATCCCTATAGGGCCACTTACGAGAGTGAGATCTGATAGATATGATAAGATAATATTTTTGGTATTTTTATGACAAAGATGCAAAGTAAAATAAAGGCAAAGTAAATGGCAAAGTAAATAACTAAGTAGTAGGAGATTAATATGATAAAGATAGACCCGGGGGCCATAGGTTTCACTAGTGGCTTCTCTCGAGAGCATAAGTATTCTATGGTGGGTGAACAAATTACTGTCGAGCAATTGACAGAATTGAGCATAGTTATGAGAATATCTAGGTATGATCATGTATATAGGCATCACGTCTGAGACAAGTAGACCGACTCCTACCTGCATCTACTACTATTACTCCACTCATCGACTGCTATCCAGCATGCATCTAGAGTATTAAGTTAAAAACAGAGTAACGCCTTAAGCAAGATTACATGATGTAGAGGGATAGACTCATGCAATATGAATAAAACCCCATCTTGTTATCCTCGATGGCAACAATACAATACGTGTCTTGCTGCCCTTACTGTCACCGGGAAAGGACACCGCAAGATTGAACCCAAAGCTAAGCACTTCTCCCATTGCAAGAAAGATCAATCTAGTAGGCCAAACCAAACTGATAATTTGAAGAGACTTGCAAAGATAACCAATCATACATAAAAGAATTCAGAGAAGATTCAAATATTATTCATAGATAGACTTGATCATAAACCCACAATTCATCGGTCTCAACAAACACACCGCAAAAATAAGATTACATCAAATAGATCCCCACAAGAGAGGGGGAGAACATTGTATTGAGATCCAAAAAGAGAGAAGAAGCCATCTAGCTACTAACTATGGACCCGTAGGTCTGAAGTAAACTACTCACACTTCATCGAAGAGGCTATGGTGTTGATGTAGAAGCCCTCCATGATCGATGCCCCCTCCGGCGGAGCTCCGGAACAGGCCCCAAGATGGGATATTATGGATACAGAAAGTTACGGCGGTGGAATTAGGGTTTTGGCTCCGTCTCTGATCGTTTGGGGGTACGTGGGTATATATAGGTGGAAGAAGTACGTCTGTGGAGCAACAGGGGGCCCACGAGGGCGCCCCCTACCTCGTGGCCTCCTGTTAGTTGTCTTGACGTAGGGTCCAAATCTCCTAAGTTGTATTCGGTGAGAAAATCACGTTCGCGAAGGTTTCATTCTGTTTGGACTCCGTTTGATATTCCTTTTCTTCGAAACCCTAAAACAGGCAAAAAACAGCTATTCTGGGCTGGGCCTCCGGTTAATAGATTAGTCCCAAAAATAATATAAAAGTGGATAATAAAGCCCAATAATGTCCAAAACAATAGATAATATAGCATGGAGCAATAAAAAATTATAGATACGTTGGAGACGTATCAAGCATCCCCAAGCTTAATTCCTGCTTGTCCTCGAGTAGGTAAATGATAAAAACAGAATTTTTGATGCGGAGTGCTACTTGGCATAATTTTAATGTAATTCTTCTTAATTGTGGTATGAGTATTCAGATCCGAAAGATTCAAGACAAAAGTTCATATTGACATAAAAATGATAATACTTCAAGCATACTAACTAAGCAATTATGTCTTCTCAAAATAACATGGCCAAAGAATGTTCATCCCTACAAAATCATATGGTTTAGTCATGTTTCATTTTTGTCACACAAGAATGCTATCATCATGCACAACCCCGATGACAAGCCAAGCAATTGTTTCATACTTTAGTAATCTCAAACCTATAAACTTTCACGCAATATATGAGCGCGAGCCATGGACATAACACTATAGTTGGAATAGAATATAATGAGGGGGGTTATGTGGAGAAGACAAAAAAAGGAGAAAGTCTCACATCAACGAGGCTAATCAATGGGCTATGGAGATTCCCACCGATTGATGTTAATGCAAGGAGTAGGGATTGCCATGCAATGGATGCACTACAGCTATAAATGTATGAAAGCTCAACAAAAGAAACTAGTGGGTGTGCATCCAACTTGCTTGCTCATGAAGACCTAGGGCACTTGAGGAGGCCCATTGTTGGAATATACAAGCCAATTTCTATAATGAAAAATTCCCACTAGTATATGAAAGTGATAACATGAGAGACTCTCTACTATGAAGATCATGGTGCTACTTTGAAGCACAAGTGTGGCAAAGGATAGTAACATTGTCCCTTCTCTCTTTTTCTCTCATTTTTTTTCTTTGGGCCTTTTCCCTTTTTTATGTCCTTTCTCTTTTTTTATTCCTCACTTGGGACAATGCTCAAGAAAATGATGATCATCACACTTCTATTTATTTACAACTCAATGATTACAACTTGATACTAGAACAAAGATGACTCTATATGAATGCCTCCGGCGGTGTACCGGGATATGCAACGAACCAAGAGTGACATGTATGAAAGAATTACGAACGGTGGCTTTGCCACAAATACTATGTCAACTACATGATCATGCTAAGCAATATGACAATGATGAATGTGTCATGATGTACAGAATGATGGAAAGTTGCATGGCAATATATCTCGGAATGGCTATGGAAATGCCATAATAGGTAGGTATGGTGGCTGTTTTGAGGAAGATATAAGGAGGTTTATGTGTGAAAGAGCGTATCATATCACGGGGTTTGGATGCACCGGCGAAGTTTGCGCCAACTCTCAATGTGAGAAAGGGCAATGCACGGTACCGAAGAGGCTAGCAAGGATGGAAGGGTGAGAGTGCGTATAATCCATGGACTCAACATTAGTCATAAAGAACTCACATACTTATTGCAAAAACCTACAAGTCATCAAAAACCTCGGTACTACGCGCATGCTCCTAGGGGGATAGATTGGTAGGAAAAGACCATCGCTCATCCCCGACCGCCACTCATAAGGAAGACAATCAAATAACACCTCATGTTTCATATTTGTTGCATAATGTTTACCATACGTGCATGCTACGGGACTTGCAAACCTCAACACAAGTATTTCTCAATTTCACAACTACTCAACTAGCACGACTTTGATATTATTACCTCCATGTCTCAAAACAATCATCAAGCATCAAACTTCTCTTAGTATTCAACACACTCATAAGAAAGTTTTATTATTAATCTTGCATACCAAGCATATTAGGATTTTAAGAAAATTACCATGCTATTAAGAATCTCAAAATAATCTAAGTGAAGCATGAGAGATCAATAGTTTCTATAAAACAAATCCACCACCGTGCTCTAAAAGATATAAGTGAAGCACTAGAGCAAAATTATATAACTCAAAAGATATAAGCGAAGCACATAGAGTATTCTAACAAATTCCAAATCATGTATGGCTCTCTCAAAAGGTGTGTACAGCAAGTATGATTGCGGTAAACTAATAAGCAAAGAATCAAATCATACAAGACGCTCCAAGTAAAACACATATCATGTGGTAAATAAAAATATGGCTCCAAGTAAAGTTATCGATAGAAGTAGACGAAAGAGGGGATGCCTTCTAGGGCATCCCCAAACTTTGGCTTTTAGGTGTCCTTGTATTTTACCTTGGGGTGCCATGGGCATCCCCAAGCTTAGGCTCTTGCCACTCCTTGTTCCATAATCCATCAAATCTTTACCCAAAACTTGAAAACTTCACAACACAAAACTTAAAGTAGAAAATCTCATGAGCTCCGTTAGCGAAAGAAAACAAAAGACCACTTCTAGGTACTGTAATGAACTCATTATTTATTTATACTAGAAGAACGCCCGTGCATTGCAACGGGGCCACATTAACTTTAAGAGTTCAATATTAATCATGTTAATAATACATTTAATATTCTCATACACATCAAGTGACACTGGCGACCTTTTTTGTCAATTTAGCAACGGGCTCAGTTGCAACAGGCTCTTTATACATATCAGACAACTCGCTACTACTTAAACTACAACTATGGCTACCAATATTTTTTGTCAATTTAGCTCAGCAATAGTGCCTGGCTTAATAGACTGCTTTGCATTCACCCCCTCAGAAGACAGAGAGAACCAACTCAACATGTCAGAATATTAACAAAAATTTCATTTGTATGGCATGAACATATAGCAGGAGCACCAACACATAGATCAGCAGAGAGCAGAGCACAACATGCACACACTCGGGCCATCTATATCATACACACACAGCAACGCACACACGCATCACGTTGGCATACACATACAGAAAAGCAGGCACACACGCATCATGCGCATTGGCCGGTGCGACGCACGCAGAGCAAGTACGTACGCACGGAGAGCAAGCTAGCAAGCATGCACGTGTCCAACCCCGCCACTGCATGCGCTGGCAGAAGGTGAGGCAGCAAGGGAGACTGCACATTGAAGCTGTCCATGCAACGCTGGAGGTGCTGGGCCGGCGATGGCGGTGTCGGGACGGTGCTTGATTCATTCCCGGTGGCGTGGAGCTTGGGGCGGCAATGCGGCGATAGCTAGTGCTCGGGGATGGGGGTTTGGGGCGGGGGCAGTCGGCCCGATGGCTGGCGAAGTTAACGGGCTCGGGCGGCTGGAAATTTGGCGGGTGGCGGCGGCACAGCGCGAGGATGGGACAGGCGGAAAACCTAGCGGGCGTTCAACTACCAATATCCACGCCTTTTTTAGGGGAATTGCTTGTGAAAATAACGTGCGACGACGACTTAGCGAGCGGATCCCCTTAAAAAAGACATAGCGAGCAGATTCCCTTAAAACTGGTAGGAATGGATACGATTGATGGCGTTGATAAATAGTGGTGAATGTTGGCCTAATTTACTATCATCATGCATGGAAACGAATCATCAAGAAAAAGAATACTTCCTATTACTACACTCATAGGAAGCTTCCTAATCTCTGCTACCAAACAGTTTCTGCCCAAACAAGGAAGGAAAGTTATGGACGTGATTCGGAAGGGAACAAACGTTATGAAGATTAATTAATTTAGATTTGATCTTTAGAGATTGATTGTGATTGATTCTTTTACATAAAGACATTACTAAATAATTTGCGTCAGTATGGAAAGTTCTGATACGTTCAGTTTTTTTCGTTGTGTGAGAGGGTGAAGTGAAAATAAACCGATGAAGTGGGGGGGCGACGAAAAAAATCTACGACGGTTAACCTACGAAAAAAAAACCAGACGAAAGTGGTGGGACAAAAAAAAACCTGGAAGAGAGACTACCAACTGCTCCATTAGGAGTAGAGATGGGTGCTATACCTACTGTATTCCAACTTCTCTATGGTTTATAAACTAATTTACTAGCCATAGATTCATCAAAATAAGCAAACAACACACGAAAAACAGAATCTGTCAAAAACAGAACAGTCTGTAGTAATCTGTATCTAGCGCAAGATCTGCAACCCCAAAAATTATAAAATAAATTGCTGGACGTGAGGAATTTATCTATTAACCATCGTCAAAAAGAATTAACTAAATAGCACTTTCCAAATAAAAATTACAGCAGTTCTCGTGAGCGCTAATGTTTCTGTTTTTTACAGCAAGTTCAACAAGACTTTCCCCAAGTCTTCCCAACGGTTCTACTTGGCACAAACACTAATTAAACACAAAACACAACCAAAACAGAGGCTAAATAATTTATTTATTACTAAACATGAGCAAAAGGCAAGGAATAAAAATAAAATTGGGTTGCCTCCCAACAAGCGCTATCGTTTAACGCCCCTAGCTAGGCATAACAAGCAAGAATAGATCTAGGTATTGCCATCTTTGGTAGGCAATCCATAAGTGGCTCGCATAATAGATTCATAAGGTAGTTTAATTTTCTTTCTAGGAAAGTGTTCCATGCCTTTCCTTAATGGAAATTGGAATCTAATATTTCCTTCCTTCATATCAATAATTGCACCAATCGTTCTTAGGAAAGGTCTACCAAGAATAATAGGACATGAAGGATTGCAATCTATATCAAGAACAATAAAATCTACGGGAACATAATTCCTATTTGCAACAATAAGAACATCATTAATTCTTCCCATAGGTTTCTTAATAGTGGAATCCGCAAGGTGCAAGTTTAGAGAGCAATCATCAAAATCACGGAAACCTAACAAATCACACAAAGTCTTTGGAATCGTGGAAACACTAGCACCGAAATCACATAAAGCATAGCATTCATGATCTTTAATCTTAATTTTAATAGTTGGTTCCCACTCATCATAAAGTTTTCTAGGGATAGAAACTTCCAATTCAAGTTTTTCTTCAGAAGATTGCATCAAGGCATCAATGATATGTTTAGTAAACGCTTTATTTTGACTATAAGCATGAGGAGAATTTAGCACGGATTGCAACAAGGAAATACAATCAATCAAAGAGAAATTTTCATAGTTAAATTCCTTGAAATCCATAATAGTGGGTTTAGCAATATCTAGGGTTTTAATTTCTTCAATCCCACTTTTATCAAATTTAGCATCAAGATCAAAAGATTCAGAATTCTTGGAACGCCTTCTAGGTAAAGGTGGATCATATTCAGTCCCATCATTATCAAGATTAATATTGCAAAACAAAGATTTAATAGGGGACACATCAATAACTTTTAGATCTTCATCATTATTTTCATAGAAACTAGAAGAACACGCTCTTATAAAGGCATCTTCCTTAGCACGCATCCTAGCGGTTCTTTATTTGCACTCGTCAATGGAAATTCTCATGGCTTTGAGAGAGGGCGAATAAAACGGCAAGGGTGAATTGGGGGGAGAGGAAAAAGAGAGGCAAATGGCAAATAATGTAATGCGGGAGATAAGGGCATGTGATGGGTACTTGGTATGTTGACTTTTGCGGAGACCTCCCCGGCAACGGCGCCAGAAATCCTTCTCGCTACCTCTTTTAGCACTGTGTTGGTTTTCCCCGAAGAGGAAGGGATGATGCAGCAAAGTAGCGTAAGTATTTCCCTCAGTTTTTGAGAACCAAGGTATCAATCCAGTAGGAGGCTACGCGCGAGTCCCTCATACCTGCACAAAACAAATAAATCCTCGCAACCAACGCAAATAGGGGTTGTCAATCCCTATAGGGCCACTTATGAGAGTGAGATCTGATAGATATGATAAGATAATATTTTTGGTATTTTTATGATAAAGATGCAAAGTAAAATAAAGGCAAAGTAAATGGCAAAGTACATAACTAAGTAGTAGGAGATTAATACGATAAAGATAGACCCGGGGGCCATAGGTTTCACTGGTGGCTTCTCTCAAGAGCATAAGTATTGTACGGTGGGTGAACAAATTACTGTTGAGCAATTGACAGAATTGAGCATAGTTATGAGAATATCTAGGTATGATCATGTATACAGGAATCACATCCGAGACAAGTAGGCCGACTCCTACCTGCATCTACTACTATTACTCCACTCATCGACCGCTATCCAGCATGCATCTAGAGTATTAAGTTAAAAACAGAGTAACGCCTTAAGCAAGATGACATGATGTAGAGGGATAGACTCATGCAATATGAAGAAAACCCCATCTTGTTATCCTCGATGGCAACAATACAATACGTGCCTTGCTGCCCTTACTGTCACCGGGAAAGGACACCGCAAGATTGAACCCAAAGCTAAGAACTTCTCCCATTGCAAGAAACATCAATCTAGTAGGCCAAACCAAACTGATAATTCGAAGGGACTTGCAAAGATAACCAATCATACATAAAAGAATTCAGAGAAGATTCAAATATTATTCATAGATAGACTTGATCATAAACCCACAATTCATCGGTCTCAACAAACACACTGCAAAAAGAAGATTACATCGAATAGATCTCCAGAAGAGAGGGGGAGAACATTGTATTGAGATCCAAAAAGGGAGAAGAAGCCATCTAGCTACTAACTATGGACCCGTAGGTCTGAAGTAAACTACTCACACTTCATCGGAGAGGCTATGGTGTTGATGTAGAAGCCCTCCGTGATCGATGCCCCCTCCGGCGGAGCTCCGGAACAGGCCCCAAGATGGGATCTCGTGGATACAGAAAGTTATGGCGGTGGAATTAGGGTTTTGGCTCCGTCTCTGATCATTTGGGGGTACGTGGGTATATATAGGAGGAAGAAGTACGTCGGTGGAGCAACAGGGGGCCCACGAGGGTGGAGGGCGCGCCTGGGGGGCAGGCGCGCCCCCTACCTCGTGGCCTCCTGTTAGTTGGCTTGACATAGGGTCCAAGTCTCCTGAGTTGTATTCGGTGAGAAAATCATGTTCCCGAAGGTTTCATTCCGTTTGGACTCCGTTTTATATTCCTTTTCTTCGAAACCCTAAAACAGGCAAAAAATAGCAATTCTGGGCTGGGCCACCGGTTAATAGGTTAGTCCCAAAAATAATATAAAAGTGGATAATAAAGCCCAATAATGTCCAAAACAGTAGATAATATAGCATGGAGCAATAAAAAATTATAGATACGTTGGAGACGTATCACCCAACAACACTCATTTCTTCAGCCATAGAGAGACTTTTGAATTGTGAGGTACCATTACGAGCTCAATATATAAGAGTGTTATTCTGTGAAATAACTCAAAATTCAAATCATTCACTTGCTTCAACTACTCATGCTATGGATGTGGGAGCATCAACTCCGTTCCTTTGGGCTTTTGAGGAGCGGGAGAAATTGTTCGAATTCTATGAAAGTCCTGGGAGCCAGGATGCATGCCAGTTTCATACGACCTGGTGGAGTGGCGCAAGATCTGCCACTTGGCTTATGTCGAGATATTGATTCCTCCACACAACAATTTGCTTCTCCTATCGATGAATTAGAAGAGATGTCAACCGGCAACCATATCTGCAAACAACAATTAGTGGATATTGGTACTGTCACTGCACAACAAGCAAATGATTGGGGATTTAGTGGTGTAATGTTAAGAGGTCGTGCGACATGAAGACATTGATAGCAATATGGGGGAAGCTCCCATCAGGAAACAATGGTTCTGCCTAACCCTACAAAAGCATGCATATGTTGTCAGTGAAGATTTTGTGTGAAGACTTAGAGACGACGTACTCAGGGCTAGGGTGAGCTGAGGGGGGATAATCTACACGCACTACCTCAATTGTGGTACCTTCGTGCAATTAACTCAAGAGGATAAGGATGTTTCTGCATAAGTGAAGCGAGGTTGCCTCCTGTGCGTTGGATGGAGATCTGATGGTCTAAAATGATGGAGGACAAGCACACCATCATCATCAACCGAGAATTTTATAGGAGTAAAGAAAGATGAATCTTTAGCAGTCGCAGATGCTTGCTACAGTTTCAATCATAAAAACATGTGATCCAAGTACGAAAAAATATGTTAGTTTAAGCCTCTCCCTCATAAGTATGATAAGTACCACTACTCTGTCATGTTCAATTGCCTTGGGACAATTTCGCACATCCTACCGCCACTTCTCCACACTCGTTTTATTTGCTTTCTTGTTCGTTTATTTAAACAACAACTAACAATTTATTATCTCGCAAATCTATCTTTTTATTCTCGCTGAGTAGTTTTATTTCTTTTTTCTAGATAAAGCAAATGTTAGTGTGCGTAGAGTTGTATTGATGGTTGATAGAAGTTGAGAAAATATTAATTCTATCTTTAGCTCCTCATTGGGTTCGACACTCTTATTTATAGAAAAGGCTACAACTAATTCCTATACTTGTGGGTTATCACTGGGCCATGAATCAGGCCGACTCTAACGATGTTGGGCAAAAGGAAAGATGCGTCAAGTACAGGGAGTACATGGCTCCTCAAGACTAGTGTGCTGCAACGTGTCATCTCTCTAGAGCCAGAGGAGGAGGAAGAAATGGTGGGGGGGTGGTCAGGGTTGTAACAGCCTGGTTTTTGCCCTCTTCCCTTTATCTAATTTTTATTTGATTTGGTTTTTGAAATTTGGAGTTTTGAATCTTTTCATATGGACTTAAACACTTGGGTAGCCCTTGGCTTTCACCCAAGCGCCTCATTTCCCTCTCTAACTATCATTTTCTCTCTGGTTTACCTCAAAATAATATTTTGAATATTTTTCTTCAATGAAAAATATTCATTTCCCTCTCTTAAACCCTAGCTAGCTCAATGTGCTCCAAAGCAAGCCCAATTTTTCTTGCCCACAAAAATCTGAGAAATTTCAAAAATATTCTTTGAACCCTAGGGCACCTTCTTGAGCAAAAATATTTCATCACATTTTGGAATATTTTTGCTACAGAAAATATTTTCTGTTCTGGACAGAAATGGTAGTTTCTACAGCAACTACCATTTTACTTGATACATTGTGGCTGATTTTTCTTGTGCATCATCACCTTAGTAGATGATTGCTAACCTCCAAAGCCCAGCTCCCAACTCCCAGTAGTTTGACCACAGTAAGCTCTCAAAGTTACTGTCCAGAAGCTTACCAGGCAGTTGAAATCTATTCTACTGCGCCTGTGATCAAACCCAAGTGTGGTAAACTCTAAAACTACCACGAACATCAAAGGCATGAAGTTTGGGCTTAGGTCAGCCTGAGGTCAGAGTTCATGCGTGAGGGAGTCCTGGATTAGGGGGTCTCTGGACAGCCGGACTATATCCTTTGGTCGGACTGTTGGACTATGAAGATACAAGATTGAAGACTTCGTCTCGTGTCCGGATGGGACTCTCCTTGGCGTGGAAGGCAAGCTAGGAAATACGGATATGTATATCTCCTCTCTTGTAACCGACCTTCTGTAACCCTAGTTCCCTCTGGTGTCTATATAAACCGGAGGGTTTAGTCCATAGGACAACACACAATCATACCATAGGCTAGCTTCTAGGTTTTAGCCTCTCTGATCTCGTGGTAGATCAACTCTTGTAATACTCATATCATCAAGAACAATCAAGCAGGACATAGGGTATTACCTCCATCAAGAGGGCACGAACCTGGGTAAACATCATGTCCCCTGCCTCCTGTTACCATCCTCCTTAGACGCACAGTTCAGGACCCCCTACCCGAGATCCACCGGTTTTGACACCGACATTGGTGCTTTCATTAAGAGTTCTGCTGTGCCGTCACCGTAAGGCTCGATGGCCCCTTCGATCATTGGTAACGATGCGGTCCAGGGTGAGGTTTTCCTCCCCAGACAGATCTTCATATTCGGCGGCTTCACACTGCGGGCCAATCCGCTTGGCCATCTGGAGCAGATCGAGAGCTGCGCCCCTGGCCATCAGATCAGATTTGGAAACTTGAACTACATGGCCAACATCCGCGGAGACTTGATCTTCGACGGATTCGAGCCCATGTCGGACGCGCCGCACAGTCGCGACGAGCATGATGTAACTCTACGGTCGGACAATGTTTGGGAGATCGCATCTGCAACTACTCCGGCCATCAATCCGGAGCAAATTGCGCCATCCGAGAGCGGAGGGATAGACCCCGCCATGGAGGCCGCACTCTCAGTGACGATAGAGCCGAATACTGACTTTACCCCTTACGAGAGCCACGTCGCCGAACCACTGGATTCTTCTCCGGACACAGGCTCCGAGCCGCCTGCACCCGCACCACCGCGGATATCTTTCAGCACTCACCTTTCGGCGATGTGCTAAATTCATTAAGGTCTCTCTCCCTGTCATGAGAACCTTGGCTGAACTATGTATGGCTAGAATGGGATGCGGACGACGAAGAAATTCGCTGCCCACCCACCACCCACTTAGTAGCAACTGTCGACGACTTAACCGACATGCTCTACATCGACTCCGAAGACATCGACGGTATAGACAACGGTGCAGGAGACGAACAGGAACCACCGCCCATAGGGCACCGGACCACCACTTCATCACATGACATATACATGGTGGATACACCCAAAGAGGGCAATGGCGAAGAGACAGCGGAGGATGCCCCCTCCAAGCAACCCAAGCGCCGACGTCACTGGCACCGCTCTAAGTCCCGCCATAGCAAAAACAACGATAACAGCAAAAGAGGAAATAACAGCACAGTCGACTCTAGAAGAAATGATGACTTCACCACCCCAGTGGCAGAGCACGATCAAGATGCAAACTGCGAACATAGTACGGATCCGGCGTCCGAACACGGCGGCGCCAAGGATAAACCTCATCAAACCCCGTCTGGGGAAGAAAACAGTCCGGACAAAGATGCACACATCATCTCGGAAATGCACTTGGAGCAAGAGAACCTCGGCATAAGGCTTATTGCCACAGCGAGGAGCCTGAAGAAACAGAAGCAAAGGCTTAAGGCCACACAAGATACGCTCAACAGCAGGTGGAACAAAGTAAGAAAGTATGGTGGAAGTTACCACACAAATAGCTATCCAAAGCGCAAGCTATTACCGGAATTCGACGATGAGGCCTTAGAGCCCACACAGCCGAAGAATGATACGGCCAATCGGCCCGATCCACCACCTTGTGAATGCGATAGAGCGGCTAACAAAGTCGCGCATAATTCAACACACGATCTATGTGAGAACTTGCGCCGAAAATCCGGCACGACCAGATCCATCTATGGATCTAGGAAGTGCGCTCCGGTACAAAACCAAAACCGAATACTACAACCGTCTAAACACCATGTGTCGGGTGGTTGGTGCGACATATGCCAACGGATGGCTTATCATTGTGGGAGCCAATAAAACATCGTTGGTACCGGAGGAAGACGAGCGGGATAATGCGAAGACATGCACGCCGGCGAATCTTACCCAGCTTTAGGGCTCTCCGTGGAGATAACACCCCTAATGCTGCTCTGCGGGGTCTCCACATGATCACTAGCTCGACAAGTAACTACAAGATACTCCTTGTGTTGTTCGGTGAAAGGATGAAGGAGGGCCAGGCCAGCCCGTTCCTCTCCTCGTTGTGGTGTCTAAAACTATCGCAAGAGAGATCTCCCCTGCATGGGTGCCCTGGGGGGGTTTAAATAGGCCTACCCCCCAGGGGTACAATGGTAATCCGGCTAGGTGTGGTCCCTAGCCGTCTGTGTCTATGCCCGTCGGCTTCTTTGCCGACTGGTGGGGCCCGCCGACTGGTGGGCCCCGCCGGCTGCCGGTCCTCTGTTTGACAGGCCGACCCCACCGCTCGGGGGTCCTGTCGGGGGATGGTTACTGTGGCCTCGCCCTTAGTGACAAGGGCTTTGTCATGGTAAGCATGGCTACAGCGCTGTCGCCGGGCGGCTTATCGCTGTAGCCTTACCTCGTCTTATCTTCTTAATGGAGCACCTCCTTCGAGGGAGTGGACTGGCCGGCTACTGGGAGTCGGCCGTACCCCAGGCCGACTGGAGGAGGCACGGCCGCCTTCGGATGTCTCCTTGACGGATGGGGCCCGCCGCCCACGGGTCGTACTGACGGCTCGCCGTGGGTGACATCATGGTCAACATGGCAACAGTGCCGCGCCGGACGGGTGATGGCCGCCCCGTACGGCGTACTGTGGTCAGGCGTGTTCCGGGATTCGGGGGTGGCAGTTTTCGCTGTAGCCACGCCCTGTCTCATCGCCGTTATGTGGGTGCAGACTTTGAGGGCACGATCTGGGCCGCCTGCTGAGGGGGGCGGCTTCTTGGAGTCGGCCTTCTTATGGCCGGCTTCGTGGAGCCGGCCCTCTCGGGGCTTTCTTCTTTGGAGATTTTTAGGCCTGGGCCGCCTTTGTGCAGCCGGCCTGAGGGGTAGTTGGCTGGAGGAAGGCGGCCCCGCGTCTTGGAAGCTTGAGGGTTTGATCGGCCTATAATTTTTCTGAAGTGCCAGGGGAGCCGGCTAGGCTACCCATGGTCATTTACTCCGACAGTAGTCCCCGAAGCTGGTTGGGCTCCGAGGCAACAAAAAGAGTCAAGAAGCTCAAACAGCTTCCTGTCTTGAGGAGCCGGAAACTGGGAGCCGGCCTTGATTAGGTGCGCCGTCTTCTGGAGGGCTTTGAAGTTTGTACGTGGGAACCAAGCGACACGCGAGTCAGGCTGTGGGCCGACCGCTCGTCGCCCACGCGCCATGTGGCACCCAGTGGCTGGAAGGGCCCGCCAGCCCACGCGCGCGACGGGACACCGCCGCAGTGTGGGGCCCGCCCCTACCGGGCCACGGCCCACGCTCGGATCTTCTGCGGCCCAGACGGACCGCGCGCCTCCCAGCGGCGGTTACCACACGCCATGAAGGCGCAATAAGCGCGGGACTTGGGGGAGTGGGCGCAGTTAATCCCACGTCCTCCCACGCCTCGCCTCCTCGGCTTCGCCGCACGAGGCTATAAGTAGGGGGGGAGCGGCAAATGCTCGCACGCTCACCCTTGCCCCGCCCCTTCCTTTTCTTCTTCTTCTCTCTCGCCACAACTCCCCGCCGCCGCCCGGCTCTTCCGCCAACCTCCTTGGCTCGCCGTTGCTTTGTCGTGACAGGGTCGCGCGTCTCTCCGTTGACACGTCTTTCTGATCGCCGTGCCATTCTCATGGCGCTGTCGAGCTCCTGGGATGGCTCCAATGTCCACGACGACCACGTCGACTTTCTCCGCAGGACGCGGCGGCTGCCGGGCGCAGACTACGTGCGGGTCCGTCTCGCGCCGGAGAGGGAGATCTCGCCGGTACTGGAGGAAGACGAGCGGGTAATCTTCCGCTTGGATTACCTGTGCGGCTTTGGCCTACCGGAGAGCGGGTTCTTCCGCTCCTTCCTTGAATTTTATCATCTCCAGTCGCATCACCTTACTCCAAACGCGGTGATGCTGCTGGCGGCCTTTGTCGCCCTGTGCGAGGGTTTTCTTGGTGTCCTCCCCACCCTCGAACTGTGGGGAGAATTCTTCCAGTGCAAGCTTGACACTGTCGTCGCGGGCGTGCCTGCCCCATGTGGCGCCTTCATCGCCGTGCGGAGGACGAGCGACAACAACCCGTTTCCGTCCATCCCACTGATCCAGACGGTGAAGCTCTGGCAGAAATCTTACTTCTACGTGAAGAACATCGCTCCGCAAGGTGACTTCGTCAACCTGCCGGCTTACATAGCCGACCCGCCAGTTGGGATGCAGCCTTCATGGTCCTTCCGGGCCAGGTCGTTGTCTCCGGGCAGGGCCGCCTCCGTTGCCCGGCTCCGGGTGATGATCCAGTCAGAGGGTCCGTCCGGGGCCGACCTGGTGGCCGCCTTCGTGGAAGGCCAGGTGCTCCCGCTCTAGGGTCGACCTCACATGATCGGCCAGATGAGCGGTCGCTTTGACCCATGCCGGCTAAGCACCAAGGAGATGCCTCACGCCGAGGTGTCTTATATGGTGAATTATATTTCCAACTGCAAGCTCACCGAGGAGTGGCAGTATGGCAAGGAGCCATACTCTCGCGCCAATCCTCCGCCTACGGTAAGATTCTCTTCCTTTTTTTCTTTGCTTGTTGTCAAGTTCATGATGGCCGACTCCTGACCAGCCGGCTTGTTTTTGGCAGAACCCCATGCTTCCGCCGGCAGCCAGGGCCGCGGGGGTGGAACGCCAGTTCCTCCTCGACCGCACGATGGACGACATAGATGACCCGGACCTGGGGGCGGCCGCCATGGAAGACGATGTCGCGGTGGAAGGCGGCAATGAAGGCGGTTCTGGGCTCGGGGCCACCTTTGAGGACTGGCCGGACGACAACGAGGCCAAAATCATTCCGCGCCGCCGACCGGCGCCCGATCACCAAGGCGCGGGCCCATCTGCCGGGCCGGCTGCCCATGACGGCGCATAGAAGCACCGGGCCGAGACGACCCACTTTGGCAGTCGGACAAAGAAGCCCAAGAATACCGCATCGGCGACCCAGCGGGACGAAGCGGCCGCGAAGGCAGCCCGCTTCCGCAAGGTGGTGAAGCAGCCGCAGGCGGTCTCAGCGTAAGTGTAGTTGTTCTCACGCCTTTCTTTTTTCTTCTTCGGTTGATGTTTTTCCAAGCCTTTTTCTCAACTTATCAAACAGGGCCCCTCTTTCCCTTGGGCGGGTCCCGGCCGCCTCCATAGTCGGGGACGTGGGAGGGTCTTCAAGCTCCTGCTGTGTGGATCCCCGCGTCGACCTCCTAGAGGCGATGGAGCGGAATGCACAGGAAGCGCGGGAGGAGCGGGAGGTGGAGGAGTAGAGGGCGGCTCAGGAGGCGAGGGAGAAGTCGGCGGAGGCGCGAGCCGGCGCGGCCGCCAAGGCCCAGGCGGAGGCCACAGACGCGGAGAGGAAGGCGGAGGCCCAACAGAACCAGCCTCCGCATCTCGTCAATCCCCTCCGTGCCGCGGCTCCCGACATCCCAGTGCCCCCGTCGGAGGAGGCCAGGCGCGGCCAGCCGGAGATGGAGAGGGAGGTGGTGCCGTCGCTGCCGACTGGAGCGGACCAAGGAAGCCGGCCTGATGCGCCACCCGCGCAGCCGGCTGGAGGCGAGCCATTCGTGGGAGGGGATCTTGTGATCTCGTCGCCGTCTCGCCGGCACGCGGGGAAGGCTACTTCAGCGCCGGACGCGCAAAAAACTGTGGGCGCCAGCTCGTCGGCCCAGGACCTGGAAGCGGCCAGCGATAGCTCGTCCGGGTGGACGCCGGGCGGCGGGACGGTCGTGCTGAACGTGGCGGCGCAGGACGTCCGGAACCGGCTTCAGGCCCAAGCCACCGCGCAGAAGTAGTACACTCAGGAATTTCTCATGACGCGAACGGTTATTCGGGTGAGTCCTCCTGCTCTTCATCGATTGCTCTTGAATTCTTCCGTGGGGGCGCGTCAGTGCACCCACTGGGTGTAGTCCCCGAGTTCCAAGTCGGCTACTGAGCAGGCGGCTTGGAACTTCTTGGAAGACTTTGATTGCCGTCTTGTTCTTACTCGCGTCCCTTGTCTTATCTGCAGGAGTACCACAACCTCCGCGCAGCTGCCTTCAACTCCCAGGCCCAGGAGTTGAATCAGAAAGCTACTAATCTGACCGAGAGCCGGAGTAAGTGCTTCGTTTTTTTAAGTGGGGGAGCGTCAGCGCACCCACTGGGTGTAGTCCCCGAGATTCGGGCCGACTGCCAAGTAGTCGGGTCGGATCTTTTCCTGACGACTTCTTTCTTCATATTTGCAGGGGCCAATGCTGACTTGAGGGGCCGGCTAAGCGGAGCCCAGTCCTCCCTTCACGCCAAGGAGGCCGAGTGGGCCACCCTGGCTCAGGAGCGCGATCGCCTGGCCAAGAAGCTGGCCGACCAGGAGGAGAGCCACAAGGCGGCCCTGAAGGCGGCACAGGACAGCGAGGCCGCCCTCAAAGCCGAGTATGAGACCGAGGCGGTGAACTGAGCCAAGACGAGGCAGGCGCTGAGCCAAGGCTACAGCCGGGTGGAAGACTTAATCGATGGTAGGCCGCCTTCTTCTTCGCTTCCTTGCCTGCCTCCTACTATCTGGTTCGTCTTTTGACTTTATGCTACTGCTTTCTTCTTTGTGCAGATTACTTTCCCGGTTACTCTGCTGCCGCCACCCAAGCCATCGAGGCCTACCCCGACGCGCGACGGCAGGCGGAGCCGAGATCGCACCGGGTGCCAGCCGGTCACTTGAGGAGCAGCTTCTGGGGCTTCAAGCCCGCCTGCAGCCGGCCCACCGCATGCTCCACCATCTTCAGCGCGCCGGGGCGCACGTGCTGGCCGCCCTCTGGCCTGGCGAGGGGATTCCACGCACCCCAAGTCTGACTGCCGACTGGCTGGAGGTCGCAGTCGGCCGCTTCGAGGCTTGGAAGGCGTCAGCGGCCCGGTCTAGCGCTGGGCGGGCATTGGAGTTCGTCCGAGCCTGGTATCCTGGGATGAACTTGGACCAGCTGAGCACCTGGCGGCAGGAGGCTGACGATGAGCTGGAGGCGGTGTGGCCGGCTATCATCCAGCGCGCCTCGGTGATCGCCGAGTACACCGACACCAGCGCCTTTGCCCCTGAGGTGGATGATGCCGAAGGAATGGTTCGGGCTGAACCCGGCAGAAGGTGAGGACTCGGCTGAGGAGATTGCCTCCAGCGATGAGGGCGAAGGGGAAGAGGGAGAGGATGGTGAAGACGTTGTGCCAGACGGCGAAGCGACCAGCCCGCCTCAGCTTGATCGTGCCTCCAGCAACGATGCCGAGACTCGCCAGCTGGTCACTCCTCCAGCCGGCACTGCCGACTCCACCAACTTGCCCAACTCGCCCGTCGTCCCCTTGGCCTAATCCGCCATCCTTGCTTTCCTGCTTGTTACTCTTTTGAACAATCTTTAAATTTGCGCAGTCCCACCCACTAGGGGTGTATTCAGACTACGTTGAATGTTGGCCTTTCTAAGGTCTTTTGTGTAAATATTATGCATGCGTTTGGCTTCCGTTCATGTTTGCTTTTCATCCTTTTGGCTTTTTCCTTTGCCGCCTTCCCAGTCGGACAGCTGCTCTGCAGTCTGTGGCCGGAGAAGGACTTGGTCGTTTTGGGAAGGCAAGTACTCGAGCTTTCTTAGATTGCAGCAAGGTGAACGGGAAGCCGGCCAGCCGACTACTCTGGTAGCCACCTGGCGAGGTGGGAGGCCGGCTCACGTTATATAAGTTCGTTGGTCCTTAGCCGTTTTTCATGTGGGCGCCCTTACCTGCCCCTGGCTCTTGCCAATCGGACAGTCGATTCTTCGAGCTGCGATTTTTGGCAAGAGGGGGCTTGGGTGCCGGCACACTACTTGTCTGACTGCAGGCAGAACTTCAGATATAACTCGAGGCGGTGAGTCCCCGGGCGACTGGTCGAACCCGGTGCCGGACGAAAAAAGTAAATGTAGTAACATAATCATATGCGTGATACTCATCATTCATAGATATAGGAGGGTAGTCCCCAAGTGCACCTCGGGGTACCCTTTATCTCATACTTAGTACAAAAGGTAGTGTGCTACGTACTGCTTTTTAACTATAAAATCTTCGGAGGAGATTGGCATTCCACGGTCGTTCCGACTCCTTGCCAGAATCATCTCTCTTGCGTGCCTTCGGCTTCTGTGCGTCGATTAGGTAGTAGGAGTCGTTGCCTAAAGCTCTGCTGATGATGAAGGGGCCCTCCCAAGGGGCCGAGAGCTTGTGCTGGCCGGCTGTTCGCTGGATCAGCCGGAGCACAAGATCGCCCTCTTGGAAGGATCTTGTCTTGACCTTCCGGCTGTGGTAGCGGCGCAGGCCCTGCTGATAGATGGCGGACCGGCTGAGGGCTAACAGCCGGGCCTCTTCCAGCAGGTCAACACCGTCTTCTCGTGCTTCCTTGGCCTCCGCCTCTGTGTACATGGTGACTCGAGGTGAGTCGAACTCGATGTCAGTTGGGATCATAGCCTCGGCACCATATGCAGAAAGGGTTGAAGTCGGTTGACTTGGTTGGGGTAGTGCGCAAACTCCAGAGGACGGCCGGTAGCTCGTCGAGCCAACAGCCGGCCGAACGCTCCAGTGGCACGACTAGTCGGGGCTTGATGCCGGAGAGGATGAGGCTGTTTGCTCGCTCGACCTGACCGTTTGACTACGGGTGGGCGACGGATGCTAGGTCCAGCCGGATGTCGTGTGTTGCACAGAAACATGCTAGTGCTCCCTTTGCAAAGTTTGTGCCATTGTCGGTGATGATGCTATGCGGCACACCGTACCGGGTTGTAATATCTGCGATGAAAGTGACGGCAGTCGGCCCATTCAGCTTCTTGATCGGCTTTCCTTCAATCCACTTGGTAAACTTGTCCACGGCAACGAGAAAATGTGTCATGCCGCCGCGTGCCATCTTGAATGGGCCCACCATGTCCAGCCCCCAGACGGCAAAGGGCCAGGTGAGGGGGATGGTCTTGAGTGAAGAAGCCGGCAGGTGTTGCTTGGAGCTGAAAACTTGGCACCCTTTGCAGTGTTTGACTAGTTCCTTGGCATCATCCAAAGCAGTCGGCCAGAAGAATCCATGGCAAAAAGCTTTGGCGACGAGTGATCTTGAGGATGCATGGTGGCCGCATTCGCCTTGGTGGATGTCCCTCAGGATTGCTATTCCCTTCTCTGGTTCGACGCAGCGCTGGAAGACTCCAGTGATGCTACGCCTAACAAGCTCTCGGTTGACGATTGTGTAAGCTCCGGCTCGGCATTGAATTTATCTTGTCGAGATCTCGTCGGTTGGCAGCTCTCTGTTTACTAGGAAGTTGAGGATGGGCTGGGCCCATGATGGAGCTGTGACTTCTTCTATTGTCGGGACTGCCACTGTGACCAGGGCGGGTGGGCTGGGTGGTGAAGAGTTGGAGTCGGCCACCGCCTGCTGTGTCGATACAGTCCCCGGGCCAGCTGCAGTAGCCCCTGGGCCGAGTTCCGAAGTCCCCGGGTCGGGTGCGACTACGGCAGTCCCCGGGCCGCCTGTCGAAGACCCCGCGCCGCCTGCCTGGTTCCCCAAGTCAGATCCGACTATGTCGGGGTCCGTTGGCACGAAGATGGAATCAGATTCTGGAGACGGCTTGATAGACGGCTTGAGGAGGCGGTGGAGAGAAACGCCGGCTAGTATAGCTTGCCGGGTAGAGCCTACTCGTGCCAGGGCATCTGCTTGCATGTTGTCGGCATGTGGTACATGAAGGAACTCGCATCCTTCAAAATATCCACTGATTTGCTGAACGAGGAAACGATAGCTCGCCATGTTCGTGTCCTTGGAGTCCCAGTCGCCAGATGACTGCTGTACCACCAAATTGAGTCGCCATAGCACAGGATCCGGAGGATGCCGAGCTCTTTGGCTAGCCGGAGCCCGTGTATGAGTGCCTCATACTCGGCCACATTGTTGGAGGCGGCAAAATGAATTTGCAATGTGTACCTGAGCTTGTCGCCCTTGGGAGAGGTAAGGACAATGCCGGCTCCCAAGCCGGTGTGCATCTTGGACCCATCGAAGTTCATCTGCCAGTGAGTGGAGTTGGGGCTGGTGGCAGGTATTGGGTTTCGGCCCAGTCGACGAGGAAGTCGGCTAGTGCCTGGGACTTAATAGCAGTGCGGGGCTGGTAGAAGATCGTGTAGGGGGCCAACTCAATGGCCCATTTTGCCACCCGGGCGGATGCATCCTGGCTGCCTATGATCTCGGCGAGCGAGGCAGTACACACGACCGTGATGCGGTGCTCTTGAAAATAGGGCTTGAGCTTCCTGGCAGCGAAGTACACACCGTAGCACATCTTCTGGTAGTGTGGGTAGTTCTGCTTCGAGGTGGATAATACTTCGCTTAAATAATACACCGGCCTCTGGACCAGCTGAACTCGGCCTTCTTCTGGGTGCTGGACTACGATGACTGTGCTGACCACCCGGCTAGTAGCGGCAACGTAAAGGAGCATGGGCTCTTTTTCAGTTGGTGCCGCTAAGATAGGCGGCGTGGTCAGCATCTTCTTTAGCTCGTGGAAAGCTTGGTCTGTCTGGTCGTTCCGCTCGAAATGAGTGGACTTCTTCATGAGTCGGTAGAGGGGGAGGGCTTTCTCTCCGAGCCGGCTGATGAAGCGGCTCAGGGAAGCCAAGCATCCGGTAAACTTCTGGACGTCTCGTAGCTTGGTGGGAATCTCCATTCTCTCTATGGCTTTGATCTTCATCGAGTTGCACTCGATGCCGCGTTCAGAGACCAGAAAGCCTAGAAGCTAGCCGACTGGTACTCCAAACACGCATTTCTCGGGGTTGAGTTTGATTTGAAATCGGCGCAAGTTTTCAAATGTTTCTATGAGGTCTTCCAGCAAGGTGTCGTGCTTCTCCGTCTTCACCACAATATCGTCTACATAGACGTGGGCATTTCTGCCGAGTTGCTTGAGGAGGCACTTCTACATGCAACGCTGAAAAGTGGCACCGACATTTCTCAAGCCGAATGTCATAGTCAGGTAGCAGAAGGCTCCAAAGGGTGTGATGAAGGCGGTCTTCAAGCGGTCAGCTGGATCCAACTTTATCTGGTGGTAGCCTGAGTAAGCATCCAAGAAGCTCAACACCTCGCATCTGGCTGTGGAGTCTATCACTTGGTCAATCCTTGGCAGGGTGAAGGGATCTTTGGGGCAGGCCTTGTTGAGGCTAGTGTAGTCTACACATGCGCCACTTGTTATTTTTCTTCAGCACGAGGACCGGGTTGGCGAGCCACTTTGGAAAGAAAACTTCCATAATGAAGCCGGTTGCTAGAAGCCAGGCTATTTCTTCTCCTACAATCCTCCTTTTCTCTTCCGACAGTCGGCAGAGGGGCTGTTTGACTGGTTTTGCACCTTCTTGGACGTGTAGCTTGTGCTCGGTGAATTCCTTCGGCACACCCGGCATGTCCTTGGGGGACCATGCGAAGATGTCCCGATTCTCACGGAGGAAATCGGCGAGCTCGCCTTCCCATTTGCTGTCCAGGTTTGCCCCGATGGTGGCAAACCTTTCTGGGTGATCCGGGTCCAGAGGTACCTTCTTTGTTTCTTTAGCCGGCTGAAAAGAACCTTGGGCATCACACTCCTTGGGGTTGGGGGACTGGGCCAGCTGCTTGCCAGCCATGGCCACGACTCGGTCCAGTATATTCTTCTCTTCAGCAATCATAAGGGACTCGGCCAGCCGGCTGCTGGCTGCCGCACACTCGAAGGATTTCTTGTAGTCTCCGGCTATGGTGATGATGCCCTTGGAACTCAGTATCTTCATCTTGAGGTAGGCATAGTGGGGTACAGCCATGAACTTGGCCAGAGCATGTCGGCCAAGCAAAGCGTGGTAAGGGCTCTCCAGATCCACCACCTCAAACCACACCGCCTCTCGGTGGAAATGATCCTTATCCCCGAAGAGGACATCTATCTTGATCTTGCCCATTGGGGAGCAGGACAGGCCGGGTACAATGCCATGGAACACAGTCCGACTGGGCATGAGCTGCTTCGTCTTGATGCTTAGCTTCTCCATGGTGTCACGGTACAGTATGTTGATGCTGCTCCCACCGTCTTTCAGCATGCGGGAGAAACGGGTGGCTCGCCTTTCTATTGCGAGGGTGGCATCCAAAACCAATGCGTAAGAGCCGGGAGATGGCATCACCTCTGGGTGATCTGTCTGGCTCCAACTAATAGGCCTTTCTGACCAGTGCATGAACTCTAGGTTGTTGGAGGCAACTACGTTGACTTCTTGGTGTTGTCGGCACCCGCTACGCCGATCTTCTGGTTGGCTCGTAAAGACGACGTAGGCGGCATGCTCGTCGGGGTACTCGTCTTGAACAGCCCCGACTGCTGGTCGAGCAGCCAGCTGCGGACGAGCCGGAGGTGGCTGACCAGCCGATGGAGGTGGCGCTATCCCCTCGCCCTTGGACATCCGTGTGAGCCAGTGGCATTTTCGGGTTGTGTGGTTTGAGGGCTTCACGCCGCTGTGAAATTTGCAGGGGGCATCAAGTGCTTGCTCATAGGAAAAAGCCGGCTGCCAAGCCGGCCTGCTGCCCTTCTTCTTCTTGGGCGTGGTCCGCCCTTCGGGTTGTTCATCTTCGACTATGTCCACCTGCCGACTGGTGGAAGGCGGCGGGGGAGCCTTGCGCTTGTGGTCGTTCTAGTATGGGCGTCGGCTGGATTCTCCAGCCACTGTCTTGGGACTTGGAGCAAGCACCTTCCCGGAGGCGTCTACTCGGAGCTCGGTCTTCATTGAGGAATCGGCCGTGGCGTATTTATCAGCTATGATCAGCAGCTCGTCAAGTGTAGTCGACTCGTCGCAGAGGAGTCGGTGCTTGAGGAGGGTGCCTTCTCGGCACCCGGCGGTGAAGTACTCTATAGCTTGAACCTCGTGCACTCCTTCACAGGAATTGCGGAGCTCGGCCCAACGCGTGAGGTAGTCGCGAGTCGATTCGTTGGGCCCTTGGACACACAAGGAGAGCTGTTGGGGCTTGGGAGCCCGCTTGTAGGTGCTGGTGAAGTTACGGATGAAGGCTTCAGTGAAGTCTAGCCACCTGTTGACGCTGTAAGGCTTGAGGTTGTTGAGCCAGGTGCACGCCGTGCCTTGGAGCATGAGGGGCACATATTTTACGGCAACACGCATGTTGCCGTTCGCGATGCTAACCGCGATGGAGTAGTCGATCAACCAATCCTCCGGCTTCACGGAGTCGTTGTACTTGGGCGTGTCTCTTGGGAGCCAGAACCCTTTGGGGAAGGGCTCGTCACGGATGCGGGGGCCAAAGCAAGGCGGGCCGACATCATCTTCTTCTTCCAGGGCCAGGGATCGCGCAAGGAGGTCGATCCGGTGGCGGGCATCATTCTCCCCGACTCCTTCATGGCGACCCAGCCGGCCGCTGAGAGTCAGATGCATGATAGGTGGCGGGGTAGGGTATCTCTCCCCACGAGGCGGACGAGGAGGGGGGTCACCCCGCCACTCCATGGGCGGCCCTCTGTGTCATGCTCGATGGAGATTCGAGTCCGGCTGCGGCTGGCAGCTGGCTCCTTTTCTTTTCTTGTGCGGGTGTTGCCCGCAGTCGGTGTTCGGGACGTCGCGTCGTGCTCTCGGCGCGGGCTCCGGCTTCATGTTGCTCTATGGCCGCGTTGATAAGCTGCTGGATGCATCTGGTCATGTAGGGGAGCTCATCAGGCCCCGGCCCATTCAGCTCGTCTGCGGCCGCCTGGGCAGCGCGCAGGTTCTCGAGAGGCGTGGCATAGACTGGGCGGTCTGCTCCCAGCATGTCGGCGATAGCCGCACCGTGTTTCTTGACGACGCCGACGCGGCTCGGCCCATCGGGAGGCAGTGTGCCGAAGGCGGCACGGTCGACTTCACGCTGGTGAGCCTCGGTGGTGAGGCGTCTCAAGGTGGCTAGCTTCTGGCCCTCCGCAACGAGGGCGAGGCAGCGCGCCTCCAATGTCTTGGCGTCCGTGTCGGCCGGAAAGGGGGCGAACAAGTTGTGCAGCGCCGTCTGCAGGGCGTCGTGGGCGTTTTCCCTAGAGGCGGCGCCGTGGCTGATGACCAGTACCTCGGTGATGGCACTGTCGCTGCTGTCGGTTCGAGGGAGAGGGTCGTTGATGATTACCACGTTAGTGGGGAGGGCGTCAAGTGATGTCGTGTCGGAATCGACAAGCATCGGGTCGGTGGAGCCAACCGACTCCAAGTCCGCGGCAAGCTCGCCGGAGACGTGGAGTTGGCCGAGGAGGCTGATGAGGTGGCTCTCGGGGCAGCCAGTGCCCGCGTCGGATGCGGGCTCATCGGAGATGCGAGGCTCGCCAAGAATATCGGTGAGGCAGCTCGCCGCGCAGGCGTCGGCGACATCTTGCAGCGCGTCAGGGCAAGCGCCATCGGGCGAGGTCGGCTGGCTACGCACGCTGGAAAGGAAGAGGGTTCCCATCCAGAACAGGTCTCCGGACGACGGTGCACCTGGCCCAACGGTGGGAGCCAAATGTCGGGTGGTTGGTGCGACATATGCCAACGGATGGCTTATCACTGTGGGAGCCAATAAAACATCGCCGGTACCGGAGGAAGACGAGCGGGATAAGGCGAAGAATGCACGCCGGCGAATCTTACCCAGCTTCAGGGCTCTCCATGGAGATAACACCCCTAATGCTGCTCCGCGGGGTCTCTGCATGATCACTAGCTCGACAAGTAGCTACAAGATACTCCTTGTGCTGTTCGGTGAAAGGATGAAGGAGGGCCAGGCCAGCCCGTTCCTCTCCTCGTTGTGGTGTCTAAAACTATCGAAAGAAAGATCTCCCCTGCATGGGTGCCCTGCGGGGTTTATATAGGCCTACCCCCAGGGGTACAATGGTAATCCGGCTGGGCATGGGCCCTAGCCGTCTGTGTCTACGCCCGCCAGCTTCTCTGCTGACTGGTGGGGCCCGCCGACTGGTGGGCCCCGCCGGCTGCCGGTCCTCTGGTCGACAGGCCGGCCCCACCGCTCGGGGGTCCTATCGGGGGCTAGTTACTGTGTCCTCGCCTTAGTGACGAGGGCTTTGTCGTGGTAAACATGGCTACAGCGCTGCTGCCGGGCGGCTTGTCCTTGTAGCCTAACCTCATCTTATCTTCTTAATGGAGCGCCTCCTTCGAGGGAGTGGACTGGCCGGCTACTGGGAGTCGGCCTTACCCCAGGCCAACTGGTGGAGGCCCGGCCGCCTTCGGATGTCTACCTGACGGATGGGGCCCGCCGCCCACGGGTCGTACTGACGGCTCGTTGGGTGACATCATGGAAACAGTCCCGCGCCGGACGGGTGATGGCCGCCTCGTACGGCGTACTGTGGCCAGACGTGTTCCGGGATTCGGGGGTGGCAGGTTTCGTTGTAGCCACGCCCCGTCTCATCACCGTTATGTGGGTGCAGACTTTGAGGGCACGATCTAGGCCGCCTGCTAAGGGAGGGCCGGATTCTTGGAGTCGGCCTTCTTGTGGCCGGCTTCATGGAGCCGGCCCTCTTCGGGCTTTCTTCTTTGGAGAGTTTTAGGCCTAGGTCGCCTTCATGCAGCTGGCCTGAGGGGCAGTTGGCTGGAGGAAGACGACCCCGCGTCTTGGAAGCTTGAGGTCTTGATCGGCCTATAATTTTTCTGAAGTGCTAGGGGGAGCCGGCTAGGCTACCCATGGTCATTTACTCCGACACCATGGTACATCCCAATACAGGGGTGCCGCACACCCCTTATGTTTCACTAATGAGGTGTTGGATCACGAATTCCCAGAAGGATTCAAACCGGTGAACACAGAGGCGTATGACGGGACCACAGACCCTGGAGTCTGGATCGAGGACTTTATCCTCCATATACATATGGCTCGCGGGGATGATCTCCATGCCATTAAATACTTGCCCCTCAAGCTTAAAGGGCCAGCTCGGCACTGGCTGAAAAGCCTCCCTGACAACTCAATTGGAAGTTGGGAGGAGCTCGAGGACGCTTTTCGGGCTAATTTTCAAGGGACTTATGTCCGACCTCCGGATGCAGACGATTTAAGTCATATAATCCAACAGTTTGGAGAGTCCGCCCGAAAGCTTTGGAACAGGTTCCTCACTATGAAGAACCAAATCATTGACTGTCCGGACGCCAAAGCCTTAGCGGCTTTTAAACACAGCGTCTGAGACGAATGGCTCGCCAGACACCTCGTCCAAGAAAAACCGAGAACAATGGCAGCCCTAACAAGCCTCATGACCCGCTTTTGTGCGGGCTAAGATAGTTGGTTGGCCCGTAGCAGCATCAGCAACCCAAGCACATCCAAAGTCAGGGATGGCAATGGAAAACCACAACGCAACAAAAACAAGCGTCGAAATAAAGAAGGTAGCCCAAATAACACGGCGGTAAACGCCGGATTCAGGGGCTCTCAACCAGGTTAGCGGAAAAAGCCTTTCAAAGGCAGCAGAGAAGGACAATCTGTCCTAAACAAAATTCTTGACAAGCTCTGTCAGATTCATGGCACCCTCGATAAACCTGCAAATCATACCCACAGAGAATGTTGGGTCTTCAAGCAAGCCGGTAAGCTAAACGCTGAACACAAAGGGGAAGAGACACCAAGCAAAGACGAGGACGGACCTCACTAGCAAAGCACTGGAGGACAGAGAAAGTTCCCACCAGAGGTTAAAACGATAAACGTGATCCATGTGACGAAGAGGAGAAGCAAGCATGCACTCCGAGACACACGCGCCATAGAGCCCATCACCCCTAGGTCCAACCCCTGGTTGGCCTGCCCGATCATTTTTTATCGTATGGATCATGCTACAAGTATCCGGCATGAAAGACTAGCGGCCTTGGTGTTAGACCCAATAATAAACGGGTACCATTTCACACGAGTCCTCATGGACGGCGGCAGTGATCTAAATAAGATATATTAGGACACAGTCCGCAAAATGGGGATAGAACCGACACAAATAAACCACAGTAATACTACCTTCAAGGGAGTAATACCAGGCCAAGAGGCCCGCTGTACGGGCTCTCTACTGCTAGAGGTTGTATTCGGTTCTCTTGATAACTTCTGAAGCGAAAGGTTAACTTTCCACATCGCTCCATTCCGAAGTGGTTATCAAGCACTACTCGGAAGAACGGCTTTCGCTCGTTTTAATGCAATACCGCATTATGCTTTTCTCAAGCTTAAGATGCCTGTTCCACGTGGCATCATCACAGTAAGCGGAAATACCGAACGTTTTTTACGTGCGGAAGAGGATGCGGCGTCTTTAACATCCGCGAACTAGACGGCCTCGCCAACCACAAAAAATGACAGGTCGTCAAGACCATGGACACGGTTAGACAAGTCCGGCGCTCCACTACACATACATGAAATTGGTTTGATGATCAAACCCTCGTAGATGATACCAGAGGCTTCCCGCGTGTAATCAGGGCCAGCCCGGCTCAAGCTGACTTCTCTTGAATTTTGATAGTTCATTGACAATAACCAATTCTTTTTTTTGGCATGGCAACTTTCACCTAAGTTCTTTCCTTTTACAGATGACAATCATGCTACACCCGTCCAGGACACGGCACAACGGAGACACAGGCGTAGACGTGCAGCAGGGACCCGTCCAAAGGTTTCTTTTTAGATTAAGACCCTGCGTAAACCTTTTTTACTGTCTCTTGTTGCTCACATCCTCCGGATACTCCACACAACCGAGAAGGTTGCTGACGTTATTGGCATGTGTCCATGTTAGGATATCACACATACCTGGACACATGGGGTTTATTATTAAGGGCACTGTTTAGCCCGGTATATATTATAAAGACCGAACACCTTAGGGAGTGTTCGGTGTCACGAGTTTGGCCCTATATGCATCAGCTTCGAATCATGTCTTTGATCAAATGTTGGGTTTGCCCGGCTCCCATGTTTTGGTACCTTACATTCCGTTATATCGGCTAAGGTAGCACTGGGAGAACTACTGCGATTGTGCCCTGGTTCACCCGGATGAGCACCTCAGTAGAGAAAGCCGAAAACTGACTGGCATGATATAGCGAGAGACTGGTCAACCACTCGATGACTCAGCGGAATCTTCAGGATTCCTCCACATTAACGAAGGGCCGTTTCCCGGTCAGGTACGCATGCGCCCCATATTCGGACGAGCGCAGAAATACCAGGGGCTATATAGTAGCCCCACCGTCAAACTTCTATGGCTAAGTGAAAGTGTTAAAGCAATATAGTCTGATTGCCTCGTTCACTGCACTATCACCTCCTTAATGTACCAAGACGTTGGATCATGTGTGGATATGCATTTTCTGCGAACACCCCCGCATTATATGCGTGGGGGCGGAAGCCGACGACTGCAAACTTTCAGGTTATATACATATATACATGAACAGCCGCACAGGAAGCATCACAGTACTTTCAGGCAAAAGTATAAATACATCCTTGATAATTCAATAAACATTGTTTTTACAATGGGAGTACATGTCACTAGAACATAATATTCTTCGAGCACTGAGCCTCTATCGAACGAGCGCCTTCAAGAACTTCTTCAAAGTAGTGCTCGGCAGCCACTCGGCCTACGGCCGAACCCTGTGTCGCAACAGCGGTGGCCTCCATCTCTGCCCAGTATGTCTTGACACGGGCAAAGGCCATCCACGCACCCTGTACGCATGCCGATCTCTTTATAGCATCGATGCGTGGCACAGCACCAAGGAATTGTTGCACTAAACTAAAGTAGCTATTCGGCCTTGGCCCTCCCGGCCAAAGATGATCCACAACGGACCTCATGGCAAGTCCAGACAACCTATGGAGCTCGGCCCACTCGGCCATTCGCTCATTCAATAGCAGCGGACGGACTGGAGCATGAAACTGTGACCAGAACAGCTTTTTCACTTCATGATCTTTCTGATCCTTGAAATACTCGGCCGCATCAGCAGCACTTGTAGCCAAATCCACATAGGCGTCCATAGAACTCCATAGTCGGTCAAGAGGAGCATACTTCGGATCTCCGAATTTAGTCCGCAACAAGAAGGGCTTCTCAGACACGATATCTGCAGCTTGATGCAGCTCCTCCTTCGTCGCTCTAATTTTGGAGCGGGCTTCCTTGGCGGCTACCAGGGCCTTCTTCAGGTCCGTCGCCCTCACTCAGCTTTCTTCTTCAAGAAGCTAGTAACGGTCAGCGGCATCTTTTAACTCTACAACTATTTTGGCTATTCTTTACTTTCTCTCGCAATGCGCGACCTGTTCGGCCCTCAACTCTTCGGCCGCCTTTAGAGTGGCCGCATTGCTACTCCTTGCTTGCTCCTTGGCTCGGGCAAGCTCCGCCCGAAGGGTCTCCACGGTGGCAGCCCCATCTGCAGTCACAAATATTAAAGATACTGGCATCATGCTCCTCTTATTATGTGACGATCACCAGAGAAATCACTCGCCCTGTCCCTCGTTAAGCCGCTGGTTGACAAGCACGATATCGGCATCGGCCGCATCAAGTTGCCGCTTTAGCTCGGTAAACCCATCAGTTCGGCTAGCCATCGTAGCCTCAGACACCTGCACATAAAGGCAGTCGGGTTATTACCTGGGAATATGATCCTCGGGTTGCCGCCGTTCTCGACAACTAGAGTCTCAGGGGCTACTGTCTGCATAGGGCACACCTAACATGCGCGGTACTATCAAAAAACATACACTATCTCACGTACCTCAAAGCCTTTCAGCAGACTCGTAAAGGCTTCATGCAAACCGCTTTCAGCAGATGAAATCCTTTCAATTACCGTACCCATTAGCGTACGATGCGCTTCTGAGACGGCCACTTGCCCCAGAAGATCCTTCAGTGCGTCCGACTGCACACTATACGGTTCCGAACCCTTGTTGCCGCTCTCCTTAGGAGCCGGATACTGGGAATTCTGGGTAGCCAAAGGGTTATCCTCTGGCCTTGGCGGATCCGGAGATACCCTCCGCGACGACACTTCAAGGTCGCCCGCCTCATGAGGCGGGGTGTCAGGGGGAGGTGTTTCGCTCTCCATCATCTCCGGAAGGAGATCCCCCAAAGACGAACTCTATCGAGAAGGGCTACGATCCGGACTACAATTTATAAGCGTCGGTTATTGTCTTCATAAGGTAGGATATTTTCACTATTAAGTACTTTTCGGTTACTTACAGCTCGGTAGAGGGCTGATCCCCGTGCGGAAATTGTGCGGCAAGAATACCCTCTGAGGCAGGACCCTCTGACGAAGATTTCTTCTCATGTTTGGAAACCTTAGTTCCCAGATCTTCAGAGGTAGTCCTCTTCCTTCCCCGGGGAGAGAGAATGTCAGATTCTTCCTCCTGGTTATCCTCCCTCGTGGAGGCGCTCATTCCCCCGGTTGGAATAAGTAGCGAGTGAGTCCTGCTTTCGCCCTCTTTATTCCCCCCTTCATCTTCCTTTGAGGGCACTAGATAAGGCGTCGGCTCGAGCATCTTGTCCAGCACCGGATTATCCAAGCCCTCAGGAAGGGGGGCAGAACACCTGATCATCTTCTCCTTTGTTATCCAGTCCTGGTCAAAGAGCGACTCTTTAGAATGGTGCCATGATAAATAAAAGGACAGCAGGTTCGGCCATGGGATTACTTACTTGGGCAGCAGGACGGTTGCAGCTCAGACCCACGTCCTCGGTGGTGTCCGGACACTCTATTTGGGGTCCGAAGAACGATTTATACATCTCTTCGAGCGTCATGCTGAGGAAATGCTGAATAGCTCGCGATCCTTCCGGGTTGAATTCCCACAAACGGAGGGGCCGACGTTTGCAAGGCTGGACTCGACGAACTAGCATAACTTGCATTACCATAAACAGACTGAAATATCTCTCAAAGAGATCTCAGATACGGCTCTGCAGTATTGGCACGTCCTTTGCTGGACCCCAGCTCAGCCCCCTGCTGATCCATGACATCAGTTGCGGTGGGGGCCCGAGCGAAAGGTGGGGGCGGCTACCCACTTGGCACTTCGGGGAGCTGTGATGTAAAACCACTCCTGCTGCCACAATCTAGACACCTCTGGAAAGGAACCCTCTGGCCAGGAAGCATCAGCGATTTTGCTTATTAAAGCACCTCCGCACTCCGCATGCCGCCCCTCGATCATCTTCGGCTTCACATCGAAGGTCTTGAGCCACAGACCGAAGTGAGGGGTAATGTGGACGAAGTCTCACATACGACAATAAATGACGAGATGTGAAGAAGGGAGTCCAGGGCCAGATCATGGAAATCCAGCCCATAATAGAACATAAGACCCCTGACAAAGGGATCCAGAGCGAGGCCTAGTCCTCCGAAGAAGTGGGAGATGAACATGACACTCTCGGTGGGTTCGGGAGTAAGGACAACCTGCCCTCGGGCACGCAGCCTATGTGAAATTTCAGCGGTCAGATATCTGTCCTCTCTCAGCTTCTTGATGTCTTCCTCTGTTATAGAGGAGGGCATCCACCGACCTTGAAGGTTGGATCCGGACATAGTTGAAGGTCCGAGGCGCCTGACTTGAGCTTTGGGTGTTAGAACTTGAGGCGGGGGAAGGATTCGATTAAGAATGAGAGGGAAAAAGAAAAGGCCTCGTCCTCGTTATAAAGGGGGTGGATATCAAGCGTCCTCCTCGTGGCCGTTTTGTACTTGCCTAAGATCTAGGAATCATACCAACAGGCACGGTTGGGTTACCCACATCTGTATTGATGAGAATCCCGTGATAAGGGGAACACGATCTCTGCTTTGACAAGACATGCCAAGAAAACCGCCTCGCGATATGTGCGGTGCTGGTTGAGAAAAATGGTTCGAATAATGACCGGGCAATGGCGTCATGTCATGCTGTCAAAACGTGTCACCAGATTAGATTTGTGGAAATATTATTCTCTCTATGGTAGTATGTGGAACTTATTTTGCAGGAGCGGACACTATCCTTGTGTTCAAACTCCTCCATGGAGTATTCGGAGGAGGAACCCGCCTTGCAATGCTAAAGACGATACTGCGCGCCGGACTCATCGTCATTGAAGCCTGATTCAGGGGCTACTGAGGAAGTCCTGGATTAGGGGGTCTCCGGACAGCCGGAATATATCCTTTGGCCGGACTATTGGACTATGAAGATACAAGATTGAAGACTTCGAATCATGTTCGGATGGGGCTCTCCTTGGCGTGGAAGGCAGGCTAGGAAATACGAATATGTATATCTCCTCTCTTGTAACCGACCTTGTGTAACCCTAGCCCCCTCCGGTGTCTATATAAACCGGAGGGTTTAGTCCATAGGACAACACACAATCATACCATAGGCTAGCTTCTAGGGTTTAGCCTCTCTGATCTCGTGGTAGATCAACTCTTGTAATACTCATATCATCAAGAACAATCAAGCAAGATGTAGGGTATTGCCTCCATCAAGAGAGCCCGAACCTGGGTAAACATCGTGTCCCCTGCCTCCTGTAACCATCCACCTTAGACGCACAGTTCGGGACCCCCTACCCGAGATCCGCCGGTTTTGACACCGACAACGTGGTGACCACGCATATGCACGATGCCAACCTGCATGTCGCCGCGCTCTAAGTGCCGCCGAGCGCTCTGTTATGCGCGTGCTCGCTTCCCCGACTGCCTAAGCTTGCCAAACTTTGCCACAATCTTCGTCCAAACCCTCTTAACTCCCTCTTGGCGCTCGCCGACGCCAGAGCTCGCCGCAGCGAGCACGGGCACGGTCCGGCCAACGCAACAGTGCGTTGCACACTATGCTCGTCGCCACCCTCTCGTTCCTATGCTCATCCCCGCTCGCCCACAGTTCCCACATGAGCTGTGTCGCCTTCTCCCTCACCCACTAACGTCGTTCGCCGCCGGGTGCCGTGTCCAGGTGTCCACCGGCGGAGCCTGATTCCCCCCTCGGCGCTCGGCTATAAATAGAGCCCTCCCCAGCCTCCTCGAGCACCATCCACCCCTCCTAGGCCCGGGAAACCCTTCCAGGGCCTCCGCCGTGTCTTGGTGGCGCCGTTCCGCATGGATGGAGCCTTTGGTGTCGCCTCTAGTCGCCGGCGTCTTCATCTCCGGCGACCTCTGCCTTCTGTCGCTGCTGGAGAGGTTGTTTCTGACGTCGTCCGACCACCCCTAGCTACTCTATGGGTATGGGCAGGTGTGCCTCCGTCTCCTCTTTCGATCCCTCCCTCTCGTTATGGCCAAGAAGCTCTCCTCGCCGGCGTGAGCTCCGGCGAAGCCGTGCCGTCCTCTGTTTCCCTTTCCCCCTCCCTCTCACCTGACTAGCGGGGCCCGCTAGTCAGTCACTCCGTACGCGCGTGAAGCGGTACGAGTGGTGGCGCCCGCAAGGCATTACACCTTCGACGTCACCCCCCCCCCCCCCCTCAGTTCTGTTTTATTTAAATTCAAATTTCATTTTTCCAGAGAGCTTCAAACGGCCAAAATTATTTAACCATAAGTCCATATGAATTGATTCTTTTTGCATTGTGTTCTTTGTGAAGAAATCTAGCAGCTCACCAAAAACGAGATTTTTCTCTGCTGTCTAGATTTTCTGGTGAATTTCAGAAGGGTTCTTGATATTTGCTTTTTGTGTTTATAAATATTTTCAGAAAGTGAAGCTTGTCTTGGGGATCACCAGGAGGCTTGTGAACCTCATCTGCACTACGGCAAGCCACAACAACATATTCATGGTGCCATTACAATATTTGTGATTTTTTTAACTTGAATGAATGATTTAATCCATGCATTTAAATCACTATTATATTGTTTATAGTCTGTTGGTTGCTTGTTTAAGTTGACATGCTTAGTTTACAGAAAGTTTAAAGCTAACTAAGTTGGTTAAGTAACTAGAAGTAATATTTGTTATGAAGAAGTCATATGGTTATGGATATAAGTAATTATTTGGAGTTACTTTCTTGCATGAGAAAAATGATAAATTTGCTAAGAAAAGATTATGTTTAAAGTGATGATTAATCATAACCAGAGAAGTGTTATGAGTTGTTTATGCTTAGTGTGGATATAGTTGACCCAGTTATTTCCGATGATATATGATGCATATCCTTGTGTTGCACTTGCATGGCATGTTATGACACCGGTTATTTTTCACGTTAAGTTGAACCTGCTAATAACTCAACTTGAATATATATCGTTGATCGGGTCATGGTGCCACTGAATCGAGTTTTTCCCAGTGCAACCACATTTGCCTTTATGGGAAGGCCTTTAGTCGGTCCGTTGTCATGCCTCTGGTCGGTGCCTCCAATGAGGGAAGGTTATGGGTGTGCGGTACTCTGGCCCGGTAAGGAAACATAACCTTGCATGCGCGTTGTTGAGATTATGGTCCCTTGTCCCCATGTGGGACGTTTATGTTTTGGCCACGACGGTGGCCGTTGGTGTCTTTGGTAGACACGGGGCCACCCAGGACTAGCACAGTGGGGAGTGAGTCGGAGTGGCCGGGAGAGTGTCATGGCAATGGAGGGGTTTCGTCGGAATGTCGTTGGTCCACCCGAATGGGAGTCCGAGGCCATGGGTTCCGTGGTGTGGGTACAATGGGCTATCTCTGTAGAGTGTATTAATCTATCGATAGCTGAGTCCACGGTTACGGACACGCTCGAAAGTAGGTCACACCATGGGTCAACGTTTAATAAATCTTGCACACTAAGTCATGAACTTTGCACTATTGATGATGGCGGGAAGGCCATCTTGATGTTTGAGACCAAGTGTTGGTCGTGGTTGTGATCACCGGAAAGATCACGAGGTAGCCCGAATTAAGATCGCGAGGTTGGTACGTTTGTGATCCAGGAGAGATCACCGTTGGTAAGCCAGTCCGAGGGACTTTTCTCACAAGAGCATGATCACAGCATATTGGATATATTGTTGCATTATTAATAATTGGTTAATTATCATGATATTGTTTGTCATTGTGTTTGTGCTTGTTGTAAGCTTGCAAGTCATTCAATGTACTGACCTGGTGTGTCATGCCAGCTTTCAGGAAATTCTCGTTGGAAAGGAGTGTTGTCTGAGTCTAGATCGTGTCCACATCGGTGTCCCTGTGCTATGGAGTTCCGCTACGATGTTGTTCCGCTTCCACGTAGTTGTTATGATCGAGGCCCCTTTATGTTCACTAAATAATGTACATATTGTCCAGCCGCACCGTGTGTGCCGCTTGGCCTCGCCACCTGTTGTAATATAAACTATGATCCGCTAGCATCAATAAAGCGATTGTTTTCTGTACCAAGATGTTGTGTGTTGCTAGAAGACATGGTCTTTGGGCTGGCAATGCAGGGTAAACTGGTTGCTCTGAGCCAGGGTGCCACAATGCTCGGTATCAGAGTCGCGCTGACTGTAGGCCACGCTAGACTACGAAGTGTTAACTGGACGTTAGATACGAGTTTAAGTTGAGTGCCAGTAGCATTTGTAGTTGGTTGTTGAATTGTATGCACTCGTTTCATTTTTATGCTAACCTGCTAATGGTTGTGAGTGTAGATGGCTCCAGTGTCGTATCCGTGCTAGTTGCAGCTGATGCCGTTCACATCGCCGCATCTTCTTCATAACGTGTGGCGTCGATTGTACCCCCACGGTGACGACCCAATCTATCGTGTGTACCGGGAGCGTCTAGCAGACTCAGTGTATGAGTATCACGCAGTGGTTACTCTGCGCACTAGTTCTGATTCTAGCACTTACACTCGTACCTCTCAGAGCGGTTTCGCTTCTACTGCTTCTCAGGTTGTCCAGTTTGCTGCATTCGAAGTCCTTGTCGAGCTTCATTACAACGAGGTCCAGATGCAGAACCACCCAGGTTTCTACTACTATCCCTCTCTGCATGACAATGGTCGTGTCCGTTTCCCTATCATTGATCCGGAGTCTGATAGTCTTGCTAGCCACATTTCCCGTTATATCACTGCTAGCTATCTTATGATCCACGAGCTGGCTCGAGAGCTGACTCTTGCTCGTACTGTTTTAGACTCTACTAGATCTGTCACTGCTCCAGCATCTACAGGATTTACTCCTTATATTCCATCCAGTTCTAGTTCCCCTATTTCACCGGTTACTCCTCCGAGTAGCTCGGGCGCCTCGACCGTGAATCCTCTCAGTGCTCGTGCTGAGTGGGTTTCACTTCTTACTACTCCTGTAGCCCCGATGCTTCACCCTACACCCGCCCTAGAGGGAGAGCCCTCGAGGCAGCGTCGTCGTGTTACCTTTAATCCGGAGGTTTTCGTTAACGTCATCACTTCAGGATCCGAGTCCGCTTCAGGAGAGGACCACGCAGCACCAGCAGAGCAGTAGAGCTTCTGAGTATTCGCAATCGTCAGGATGGTGTACGGATGTAGTCATACGAGTTATGATGTTTCATTTCCTGTACGAGGGTAGTTGAACCTGGCATGTTGTTTATCCTTCATGTATGAGTCTATGTATAATTATGTTGGAACTCTATTTTATTCGCCGTATTTTCTTCGTTATTTCAGTTTCTCTCGGGCTTTGTTGCTGGCTTTTCCCCAACTTATTTTGGATGTTTCTCATCTCGGTTGTGTTATCTTGGGAAAATCCACAATAGGATGCCGCAGGGAGGCAGCAGTAGCAACGCTCATGAGGATGCTCCTATTCGTCGTTCCGCACGATAGGCAAGACACTCTCCCGAGCCGTACATTCCACCATCGCCTCCATTGCCAAATCCTCCCTCCACTGAGTAAATTCCGTGTATGTTTGAGGAAAGGAGGAATGATTATCTGATTGAAATATTAAGAAGTGTGCAAGCTGTGGTTGGACAGAATGGAAATCAGAACGGTCATCACTCCAAGCTGTCAGATTTTCAAAGGACCAAGCCTCCCAGTTTCAGTCAGGTTATTGATCCCTTGGATGCAGACGATTGGTTGCGAACCATTGAGAGAAAGCTTGAGATTGCTCGTACTGAAGAAGATGATAAAGTTCCATTTGCAACTCATTATCTTGAAGGCACTTCTGCCATATGGTGGGAAAATGCAAAAGCCATGTGGCCTGCTGATGAGGAGATCACCTGGTCAAAATTCAAGGATCGGTTCTGGAAATATCATGTCCCTACTGTAATTATGAAGGCTAAGCAACGTGAATTTCTCGCGCTCCTGCAAGGAAATCAGTCTGTGGATGAAGATTTGCAAAAAATCAATCATCTGGCCTGTTACTCCCTTTATGACGTGGCCACCGAAGAAAGAAAGATTGATAGATTTCTTGGGGGATTAAACCCACAACTTCGATGCACTCTCAGTATGTTTGATTTCCCAGATTTCCAAACTCTGGTGAACAAAGCTTTCATTGCTGAAAGGGAGCACAAGCTCGTATCAGACAATAGGCTTGCTAATAACGATCACAAGCACAAGTTTGAGCCAAGGAAGGAAGGGTAACCAGTGCAAAAGGCTCATACCTGGCAGCAGACTCAGGTGGAATACAAGCCCAATTGGCAACAGAATGTTAACAAGACCACCACCCAAGTCAAGAATGTTGTGACCAACCCCGTCCACGAGGAGCGCCGGCGCAACAATTCTTGCTTCAGTTGTGGGCAAACCGGACATTATGCCAGATAGTGTCCCAAGAACGGCAAGGCAAGTGCACTAATCAGGCCACAAGTCAACTTTATGGAGTCATGCCCGAACCAGCAAAACATTACTGGGCACGTTCATCACCTCTCCGCAGATGAAGCCCAAGAGAACCCCGAGGTCGTCATTGGTATGTTTTCTGTTAATAACATACCTGCCGTAATTTTATTTGACTCTGGGGCTTCCCACTCTTTTATTTCTCGGAGTTTTGTTGCCCAAAACAAATTTCCTTGTTCGCTTTTGGGCAAGAATATGCTGGTAAAAACCCCGGGATCCTTAATCAAGAGCAATCTAGTATGTCGTAATCTTGAAATCAATATCAACAGAGTCTGTTTTCCAACTTCCTTGATAATCATTGAGTCTGTAAAGTTGGACGTTATCTTGGGTATGAATTGGTTGACCCAATATAAAGTATGCATAAATTGCGCAACCTGAGAAGTCACTTTGACCAGTCAGAAGGGGAAGGCTACCAAATTCTATGCTCGCAGAAGCATACCCAAGAAAGAAATGGTCTTCATAGTTGTGGCTGGTGAGTTGGAATTAATTCCTGTGGTCAGTGAGTTTCCTGATGTATTTCCAGAAGAACTGCCAGGCATGCCACCAGATCGAGAGCTTGAGTTTGCAATAGATCTTGTGCCCGGAACCGCACTGTTATACAAGAAGTATTACCGGATGCCCTCATCAGAATTAGTGGAGCTAAAGAAACAGCTTGATGAAATGCTCCAGAAAGGATATATCTGCCCCAGCTCTTCACCATGGGGATCACCTGCTATCTTCGTGGACAAGAAAGATGGCAGCCTCCGCATGTGTGTGGATTACCGTCAGCTGAATGATGTCACCATCAAAAATAAATATCCGCTGCCAAGGATTGTTGACTTGTTTGATCAGCTCAGTGGGGCCAAGGTATTCTCCAAGATCGATTTACGGATAGGATATCATCAGCTTAAGATTAAAAAGGAAGATATTCCTAAGACTGCATTCACTACTCGGTACGGTCTTTATGAATATACACTTATGTCCTTTGGTCTCACCAATGCCCCTGCCTTATTCATGCATATGATGAACAAAGTATTCATGGACTTCATCGATAAGTTCGTGGTAGTCTTCATCGATGACATACTTATTTACTCAAAAAGTGAAGAAGATCACAAAGAACACCTCCGAGTAGTGCTACAACGACTCCGTGACCGGCTATACGCCAAATTCAGTAAATGCGAGTTTTTGCTCAAGCAAGTTGGTTTTCTTGGACATGTGATATCCGTCGAAGGTATAGCCATGGACCCGAGCAAAGTAAAGGATGTGCTCGATTGGTCGCCTCCCACAACCGTATCACAGAACCGGAGGTTTCTTGGATTAGTCGAATACTGCCGTCGTTTCATTGAAGGGTTTTCCAAGATTTCTAAACTCATGATGGAGCTGCTCAAAAAGGATAAGAAGTTTGAATGGACTGAGGACTGTGAGAAAAGTTTCAATGAGCTTAAGATACGGCTGACGACCGCACTTGTGTTGACTCTTCCAGATATCTATCGCAATTTTGATGTGTATTGTGACGCCTCCAGACAAGGAATTGGGTGCGTACTTATGCAAGACGGCAAGGTAGTAGCATATGCATCGCGACAACTACGACCCCACTAGCGAAATTATCCTACCCATGATCTAGAATTGGCCACGGTGGTTCATGCTCTAAAAAATTGGAGACACTATCTCATCGGGAAGAGGTGCCAAATTTTTATCGATCACAAAAGTCTCAAGTATATATTTACTCAGCCAAATTTAAATCTCCGTCAACGAAGATGGCTTGAGTTAGTCAAGGATTATGATCTTGGAATAAATTACCACCCGGGTAAGGCCAACGTGGTTGTCGATGCACTCAGTCGAAAGCCTGTCAGTCTAAATGTCATATTGAAGTCCTTGCCTCCTGAACTTCAAGAGGAAATTGCTTAGCTCAACCTGGTCATAGTTGATGCTAGCCTTGCTAATATTTTGGAAGTTGCCCCCACATTGGAAGAAGAGATCCGCAAGGCCCAGCCAGCTGACACCATCCTGCAGAAATGTGCCAAGAGTATGGTAGCAGGACAGACTCCAGATTTCTCAAAGGACCAATTCGGTACCCTACGATTTCGTGGAAGGATTTGTGTACCCAGTTAGACGAACTTAAAGAAGAAAATCATGTCGGAAGCACACGAATCTTCGTATTCTATTCACCCTGGAGGTACGAAAATGTATGAAGACCTTCGACAAATATTCTGGTGGGATGGAATGAAGAAAGACATTGCCTATTTTGTGGCCTGTTGTGACATATGCAACAAGGTGAAGGCAGAGCATCAGAAGCCAGCCGGACTTCTCCAACCGCTGCCAGTGCCACAATGGAAATGGGATGATGTCTGCATGGATTTCATCACAGGGCAACCTAAGACTCAGCGAGGCAATGATGCAATCTGGGTCATAGTGGACACCTTAACCAAGGTAGCTCACTTTATCCTGATCAGAACCACATATCGAGCAGATCAACTTGCACAGCTGTATGTATCCAGAATAGTCAGTCTGCATGGAGTACCCCGAACTATCACTTCTGACAGAGTTCACTTTTTACCTCCGCTTTTTGGTCTTGTCTCCATCAAGCCTTGGGGACAGCGCTAAAATATAATACCTCTTATCATCCTCAGACTGATGGACAGACTGAGCGAGTAAACCAAATACTCGAAGATATGCTACGAGCCTGTGCTTTGGCCCAAGGACCTAAATGGGAAGACTACCTGCCATATGTCGAGTTCTCTTATAACAACAGCTTCCAGACCAGTCTAAAGATGTCACCGTATGAGGCTTTGTATGGACATAAGTGTCGCACTCTGTTAAATTGGTCTCAAACTGGAGATAGTCATATCTTCGGAACGGATCTCATGATGGAAGCTAAGAAACAAGTTAAGGAAATCCGAGATAGATTGCAATTGGCCAAATCGCGACAAAAGAGTTATTATGATGCAAAGCATCGGCAGATCAGTTTTGAACCCGGAGAACACGTATACCTCCGAGTCACTCCTATGAAAGGAGTGAAGAGATTCCAGACTCATGGAAAGTTGGCACCCAGATTTATTGGTCCATTTCCAGTTATGTCCCGAGTGGGTACTATTGCATATCAGTTGGAACTACCCCTTGAATTGTCGGAAGTGCACAATGTGTTCCACGTTTCACAGTTGAGGTGATGCATATCGCCGCTTGAGAAAAAGACTGCTATGACTGAAATAGAGTTGGCAAAGGATTTAACGTATGAAGAGAGGCCGGTTAGAATTTTGGATCAGATGGAAAGAGTCACTCGTAGTAAAGCAAGGAAGTTCTACAAAGTTCAGTGGGAGCATTACACAGAGTTAGAATCAACTTGGGAACGGGAAGAATTTCTTAAGGCACATTATCCAGAATGGTTTTCCCAAGCAACCGAATCTCGAGGACGAGATTCATTCTAAGTGGGGGAGGTTTATAACAGCCTGGTTTTTGCCCTCTTCCCTTTATCTGATTTTTATTTGATTTGGTTTCTGAAATTCGGAGTTTTGAATCTTTTCATATGGACTTAAACACTTGGGTACCCCTTGGCTTTCACCCAATTGACTCATTTCCCTCTCTAACTATCATTTTCTCTCTGGTTCACCTCAAAATAATATTTTGAATATTTTTCTTAAATGAAAAATATTCATTTCCCTCTCTTAAACCCTAGCTAGCTCAATGTGCTCCAAAGCAACCCCAATTTTTCTTGCCCACAAAAATCTGAGAAAATTCAAAAATATTCTTTGAACCCTAGGGCACCTTCCTGAGCAAAAATATTTCATCACTTTTTGGAATATTTTTGCTACAGAAAATATTTTCTGTTCTGGACAGAAATGGTAGTTTCTACAGCAACTACCATTTTACTTGATCCATTGTGGCTGATTTTTCTTGTGCATCATCACCTTAGTAGATTATTGCTAACCTCCAAAGCCCAGCTCCCAACTCCCAGTAGTTTGACCAAAGTAAGCTCTCGAAGTTACTGTCCAGAAACTTACCAGGCAGTTGAAATCTATTCTACTGCGCCTGCGATCAAACCCAAGTGTGGTAAACTCTAAAACTACCATGAACATCATGCCAGACATGAAGTTTGGGATTAGGTCGGCCTGAGGTCAGAGTTCACGCGGTGCCCACGCGTGTGCACGATGCCAACCTGCATGTCGCCGCGCTCTGAGTGCTGCCGAGCGCTCTGTTGCGCGCGTGATCGCTTCCCCAACTGCCTAAGCTTGCCAAACTTCGCCACAATCTTCGTCCAAACCCTCTTAACTCCCTCCTGGCGCTCACCGACGCCGGAGCTCGCTGCAGCGAGCACGGGCACGGTCCGGCCAACGCAACAGTGCTTTGCACACTATGCTCGTCGCCACCCTGCCGTTCTCGTCCCCACTCGCCCATAGTTCCCACGTGAGCTGCATCGCCTTCTCCCTCACCACTGACGTCGTTCATTGTCGGGTGCCATGTCCAGGTGTCCACCGGTGGAGCCTGATTCCCCCCTCAACGCTCGTCTATAAATAGAGCCCTTCCTAGCCTCCTCGAGCACCATCCACTCCTCCCACACACTCCACGATCTTGTAGAAAGCCGTAGCCCGGGCGGGCAGGCCGCGGGCCGCCGTCCCCAAGCTCGAGCTCGCCGGCGATACCCTCGGGTCGTCTCCGCGGCTCCAGCCCCTCCCAGGCCCGGGAAACCCTTCCAGGGCCTCCGTCGTGCCTCAGTGGAGCCGTTCCACATGTTTGGAGCCTCTGGTGTTGCCTCTAGTCGCCGCCGTCTTCATCTTTGGCGACCTCTGCCTTCTGTCGCCGCTGGAGAGGCTGCTTCCGACACCGTTTGACCACCCCTAGCTACTCTACGGCTACGAGCAGGTGCGCCTCTGTCTCCTCTTTCGATCCCTCCCTCTCGTTCTAGCCAAGAAGCTCTCCTCACCGACGTGAGCTCCGGCGAAGCCGCGCCGTCCTCTATTTCCCTTTCCCCCTCCCTCTCACCCGACTAGCGGGGCCCGCTAATCAGTCACTCAGTACACGCGCGAAGCGGTACGAGTGGTGGCGCCCGTGAGGCTTTACGCCTTCGACATCACCCCCCATCAGTTCTATTTTTATTTAAATTCAAATTTCATTTTTCCAGAGAGCTTCAAACAGCCAAAACTCTTTAACCATAAGTCCAAATGAATTGATTCTTATTGCATTGTGTTCTTTGTGAAGAAATCTAGCAGCTCACCAAAAATGAGATTTTTCTCTATTGTCTAGATTTTCTGGTGAATTTCAGAAGGGTTCTTGATATTTTCTTTTTGTGTTTATAAATATTTTCAAAAAGTGAAGCTTGTCTTGAGGATCACCAGGAGGCTTGTGAACCTCATATGCACTAAGGCAAGCCACAGTAATATTTTCATGGTGCCATTACAATATTTGTGATTTTTTTAACTTGAATGAATGATTTTGTCCATGCATTTAAATCACTTTTATATTGTTTATATTCTGTCGGTTGCTTGTTTAAGTTGACATGCTAAGTTTACAAAAAGTTTAAAGCTAACTAAGTTGGTTAAGTAATTAGAAGTAATATTTGTTATGAAGAAGTCATATGGTTATGGATATAAGTAATTATTTGGAGTTAGTTTCTTGCATGAGAAAAATGATAAATTTGCTAAGAAAATATTCTGTTTAAAGTGATGATTAATCATAACCAGAGAAGTGTTATGAGTTGTTTATGCTTAGTGTGGATATATTTGACCTAGTTATTTCCCATGATATATGATGCATATACGTGTGTTGCACTTGCATGGCATGTTATGACACCGGTTATTTTTCACGTTAAGTTGAACCTGCTAATAACTCAACTTGAATATACATCGTTGGCCGGGTCATGGTGCCACTGGATCAAGTTTTTTCCAGTGCAACCACATTTGCCTTTATGAGAAGGCCTTTATTCGGTCCGTTGTCATGCCTCTGATCGGTGCCTCCAACGAGGGAAGGTTATGGGCGTGGGGTACCCTGGCCCGGTAAGCAGACATAACCTTGTGTGCATGTTGTTGAGATTATCACTACTAGAAAAATGGCTATAGCCAATATCCCTATTAGTGGCGCACCATGGTGGTGGTGCGCCACTCTATATAGCAGTGGCGCACCAGAAGCAGGTGCGCCATTGTTATTTTTTTAGTAGTGGCGCATCTTTAGTCCAATGCGCCATTGCTATTTTTTTCCCGGGTCTACCCCCTTTCCCGGGTTTACCAATGGCGCACCTTTGCCAAGTGCGCCATTGCTATTTTAGATAGCAATGGCGCACCTAGCAAAGATGCGCCATTGGTAAGCCAGGGGAGGTGTGCATTTTTGTGTAGCAATGGCGGACCACCCCCTGGTGCGCCATTGCTATGTGCTGCACCGACCGGCCCTGATTTGAGAGAATCCAATCCAACCAAAGCAACACAACACTACACAACGCTTCCTCCTCCTCTCCCCTCGAATTGATCCCCTCCAAACCCGCCGCCGCCGCCGTGGACCTCCTATCCCCATCCCCACCGGCGTTCTCGTCTCCTCTAGCCTCACCGTCAACGTCCCGCCCCGCCCTGCATCCCGTCGCCGGCGCCCCCACCCTCTCCCCTCTCCGTCTCTTCCTAGGAGGCAGCGAGGCCTCAGATCCACAGGCCGCGGCAACCACCGCCACCGCGTCCTACTCCTTCCACCCCACCTAGCCGCCCTCCGCCTCCATAGCTCTCTGTCCCTCCCTCCCTCCTCGCGCCCGCAGCCATGTCGACCGAGCTCAGGACCCCTCTCCTCCAAGACCAAAACGCAGGCAGCAGGCCAGGGCGACTTCAGTCGTGTTGGTCATGCGCCCCCACAACCAGAGAGGAAAGGAGAGGAGGCGGAGATGTTGCTGCTGCACAGGCTGACGGGGAAGAACAAGCAGGCGTGGAAGGAGGGCAAGATCCGCGGCACGACGGTGCTGGTCAAGAGCGGCGTGCTCGACCTCGGCGACTTCAACTCATCCGTCCTCGACGGCGTCCACAAGATCCTCGACGGCTAAGGACGATGGCGTCTCCTTCCATCTCGTCAGCGCCACCGCACCCAACCCCCGTAAGCAGTCGCCTCCTCTCCCTTCCTCTCACCCCCGCCATGCATCTCTGAACTCACCACGCCGTCTTCTTCTCTACACCGCGTGCGTTTCAGTTTTCCTCTTGGCCTTGTCCCTGCAATCTGTACTGTTGATTTCAATCCAAAATAAAAGAACAAGCAGTGCAGATTTGGTTCCTTTTCTTTTCTTGCCGGAGCCAATATTTGTAATTTATACAGTTTTTATATTTCCAAAAGGGAGATGCAATCAACGATGGCAGGGGAGTCAGTTTTTCTGGGTCACGTTTGAGTGGTCGAATGACTCACAGGGCATCACCAGCGCCATTCCGAGTTCTTCCTCAAGACGCCCACCCTCGACGGCGTTCTCGCAACAAGAGTTCTTGCGTGTGTTTCAGTTTGCCTCTGGCTTTCTCGCGACAGTCTGTACTAGCTGCCATCTATATTGATTTTAGTTTTTAAAAAAAGATGACCTGTATTGATTTTGATTCGTTTCCTTTTCTTGGCGGATGCACGACCTGTTTCCTATGTATGTATAGGTGCACTTACTATGTTTTCAAAGTTGGCTGACACAGAGCAAAGTCATCAACCAATGCCATCTTGCAGTCATTCTTTGTTTATCTAAATCACTCACTCTAATTTGTAGTACTTGGAAACTTACTTGTGGCAGTCTGAAGCTTTATTTTAGTAATATACTTGGAGAATTCCAAATTGATTTTGAGAGCAGACCATTTTGATAAACTATAGCACTTCGTCTTGTCGTTCCTACTCAGACCCCCCTGCTGACCTGCTTCCTTTACTAATCTAATCAGGGATTGAAGGTTGTCAACAAAGAAAGGAAGAAAGAAAGAAAGAAAGATCCATTTCTCCATGGAAGGAGGAAGGGACATCTTGATCGCAAGTGACTGACTGAAAGCAACCGAGGGAGGTAAGATGCATGCATATTCAACTTGCTGGTTTTCCAAGTTTTTGTTTAATCAACTTGTGGGTCGACACGGCCGGCATTGCTGGATGGCATGCAAGTCCTGTGTGTAGCAATGGCGCAACTTAGTGGATCCTTTTAATTTAGGATCTATTCTCCTACTCTCTGAATATTGTTTCCATAAGCTCCATTTTATCTTCAGTTACCTCAACTTGTACAATGTTAAGTGAGTTATCAAAACGGTGAATTACTGTATTTTGTACAAGGTTGGTTAACACTTAACTTGACTATTCTTCATTTTGAAACATTAGCCGGCAACCTCTCCGACATGCTGCTCATGACCACCTCCCCAACCAGATGTTGTTGGTAAGCTCTCTCTTCTCCCCCTCCACCTATTTGCTAAGCACACATGTATGCAAGATGGAAATCCATCTATTTAACTCGATTTTGCTGAAAAATGTTTCTTTTTATCCTGTTGGATGTGTAGGCAGTAGAGGAAGTATGGATGGTAATTTTGTTTCACTCAATAAAATCCTTGTGTGTGCTAATTATGCATTGGCAGTAGGCAGTAGACTTAGCCATTTGTCGTATTTCATTTTGCGTTGCCCATTTTTAACCCGATAAATCAGAATCAGGATTTTTAAAAATTAGTTTGTAATATATTTGTAAACATTGTCTATTTGTATTAAAGGAAGAGTAGAAGCGTGACTTGTTTGCAAGCCCTAACTTTTTTTGTATACACTGGTGGTGCTGGCGTCTCTGGTGCCGCCGTTCGGCGCTGTGGTGGCCACCGTGGCTGGTGTCGTCTGCTGGTGCAGCAGAGGGTTCCGCCATGGATGGTACTACGGTGCTACGCCTTCACTGCCTCGCCTCTTCACTGCATCGACGCTCCTTCTGCATCGAGATCTCCAGGTAATCCTCCTTCTTCTCTCTCTGCTCTGCTTCTGCATTCTATACTGAACTGTCACTAGTATAGGGTTTGAGCTCTGAATTTTTAGATGTTTATATCGATTCAGTAGTTGCTTAGGTATATAGGAATCTATGTAGTGCTTAGGATGTCCTAGTTGCCTTAGAACATGTGTAGGTGTTTTACTGAATTTTACTTCTGATTCAAGGTTTCGTGAGTGGCTGAGATACATGTTGAGAGAACATGGAGGTCCCTTATTGGATGCTTTCAGATCAAAATACCCTGAAAGGTATTACGGCTCGTGTTTTTTACTTGCTACTATTATTCTTATCATAATTTTGCAACTTTGTTATAGCTTATTACTCCATGTCCTCAGAACCAACAATGTAAGTACATATTTTACTATTGGTTAAACAATGTCCTCAGAACTTTGCACGTATCAGTGTTGGTTTCCATCTTTGAACAACTAAAAGAAGTTAGTAATTTGCTGATGTGGTAGGCTGTGAGGGCAGGAAAAATGTTCAGTGGGGATTGACTTTATAGTTATATAGGATTATTACAACTATAGTGTACTTCATGATAATCACATGCTAACGATGTACCGTATGCTTCCTTCATTTGTTATGTGCAGGGAGGGAGCTTATACTTGCTTTAATCAAACCGTTGGAGCTGAAGAATTCAGTTATGGTTCTAGAATAGATCACATTCTCATTTCAAAACGCACACACTGTCGAGATGAGGACCCTATGGCACAGCGAGCCGCACTGGATGGTGGAGCAATGCATGAGGTACAGAACTTAAACTCCTTCATCATCACATCAATCATAACGTTTATGTCACTAAATAGTTAATTTCTTAGGAATAGAGCATGTCTCCTTGGGCTAAACTGTAACAAAGTTTAGAATATTAAAGTTTAGAATATTAACCTTAACTTTCATTTATCAAAGATCTGCGCACTTTGTTTTGGATCCACACACCTAGGCTCGTCTAATGTGATCGAATTTGGCCAGATTCCTTTTGATGCATCACCTGTTACTCTTTTCGGTGAATTATGTTAGTAGTAATCTTGATTAGCTAGTTGCATGTGTGTTGTTAGCAGGATTAGCATGGTCATAGCTTAGGTCAAGCATGTACCTTATGTTTTGTCTCATGTAAAAAGCTTAGGACTGTGTTTACTGAATAATTAAGTTCTTCTGACACGGAACTATGCATCCTGAATGGCATAGACTCTTGGCTTCATGAAATGACCCATGTCTATGATTCAAGGTATCTTAGATCTTCGATGTCGGATGCAAATAATTGCTCAATTTCACTTCTCTGCAATGTTCATTCTCACATATTTCTATCATTCTTTGCAGGGATAAAGTAAAGAAAAAGAAGAAAATATTACTAGAAGATTAGTTTTAGAATTTCTTTTATTTCCTTGTAATTTTTCTTTTATTGGATACTGTAAAGACATTGTAATATTCTTACTATAATAAAAATTATTATTCTATTTTATTTTTTGTTTTATATTTTTCCTTATAGGTTGTTTTCTGTAAATTTGGATTTTTTTTGTTTTACAAATACATTACTAGTGGCGCATTTCAGCCCTTATTAGTGGCGCACCTTCCTTTATTACTAGTGGCGCACCTATAAGGCTATTAGTGGCGCACCTAGAAGGAATACCAGTGGAGCATGTAAGGGTTAGTAGTGGCGCACAAGAGGTGCGTCATTACTATCTGGATTACTAATGGCGCATCTCTGATGCGCCATTACTATCTGTTACTAGTGGCGTGTTAATAGTGGCACACCTATAGTGCGCCATTACTAACGAAAACAGGTGCGCCACTAATAGGGCTTTTTCTAGTAGTGTACGGTACCTTGTCCCCATGTGGGACGTTTATGTTTTGGCCACGACGATGGCCGTTGGTGTCTTTGGTAGACACGGGGCCACCTAGGACTAGCCCAGTGATGAGTGAGTCGGAGTGGCAGGGAGAGTGTCATGGCAATGGAGGGGTTTCGTCGGAATGCCATTGGTCCACCCGAATGGGAGTGCGAGGCCATGGGTTCCGTGGTGTTGGTACAGTGCGCTACCTCTGCCGAGTGTATTAATCTATCGATAGCCGAGTCCACGGTTATGGAGACGCTCGAAAGTAGGTCACACCATGGGTCAACGTTTAATAAATCTTGCACACTAAGTCATGAACTTTGCACTGTTGATGATGGCGGGAAGGCCATCTTGATGTTTGAGACCAAGTATTGGTCGTGGTTGTGATCGCCGGAAAGATCACGAGGTAACTCGAATTAAGATCACGAGGTTGGTATGTTTGTGATCCAAGAGAGATCACCGTTGGTAAGCCCGTCCAAGGGACTTTTCTCACAAGAGCATGATCACAGCATATTAGGTATATTGTTGCATTACTAATAATTGGTTAATTATCATGCTATTGTTTGTCATTATGTTTATGATTGTTGTGAGCTTGCAAGTACATTCAATGTACTGACCTGGCGTGTCATGCCAGCTTTCACGAAAGCTCGTTGGAAAGGAGTGATGTCCGAGTCTAGATCGTGTCCACATCGGTGTCCCTGTGCTATGGAGTTCCACTACGACGTTGTTCCGCTACCGCGTAGTTGTTATGATCGAGGCCCCTTTATGTTCACTAAATAATGTACATATTGTTTAGCCGCACCGTGTGTGCTGCTTGGCCTCGCCACCTGTTGTAATATAAACTATGATCCGCTAGCATCAATAAAGCGGTTGTTTTCTGTACCAAGATGTTGTGTGTTGCCAGAAGACATGGTCTCTTGGCTGGCAATGCAGGGTAAACCGGTTGCTCTGAGCCGGGGTGCCACAAGGGTGTTGGAGCTAGGCCACCGTACTATGCCAAACGATGTGGACGGCGACGAGGATGGCGCGAGATGCATGCTATGGTCGAGCCGGAGGACAACAACATGGCCAAGGGCCCCCGCCGCTCCAAGCGCCTCTAGGGCCGCCGCGGCTAGGATTTACCGCTACTATGTAAGATTAACCCCGAATCCCCATTCCCCTTGTACTCAATCCCACTCGAAACCCTAAAATCCATTGCTACTTAGTACTCTTGAAGAAGTTTGATCAATCATACGGGTATTTACCCTGATTCCCCATTCTCGTAGAATGCGGATTGAATACGCGGACTAAATCTAAACGCGGATCGAATATGATAATCGTAAGCGAGGTGAAAATAGGGCTTACCGCCATTGCCAAAGTGCCGCAGGTGATGTTGGTGATGCCAGTGATGGAGGTCGATGGTCGCCTTGCTGTTGTGTGATCCTATGATCATCGCCGCCAGTATAGGAGGGGAGAGAGAGTAGTGAGGGAAAGTGAGGGTAATTATTGTTGGCAATTTGGGAAACAACGTGACATCTCGAGCGTGACTCCTCGCATGCAGCCGCCACCACCCACGTGCATCTCGCGGCCTGGCTGTGAAATGACTGTTGACTCGACGGTTCCAGCAGGCCTAGCCCCAAGGTACTTCAAGTTTCATGCTATGCAAGGCAAACAGTGAACGCAGGTAATCAAACAATCATTTTTTCTTCCTAAGCGAGTCTAGTTAGGCCTCATGTAGGCAACCAAACATGCCCACAATATATGTGCCAATTAGAATCTAATTAAGTAGCCAGCCAGTGCCAGTAGGCACGTGTTGTACTTGATTACTTGCTTCTTCTTCTTCTTCTTCTAGGTTTATTAGGGTCATCTTATTTTAGGTTCGATCATTTATTTGACTGAAAAAATATATTTATTGGGTTTGTATTTGTTAGGTTTCCAATGATATTATTTGTGACATAAATTTTAAATTTTAGTAGTTGAATCCATGACCAAAATAAGAGGGGAGTACAGGCAACCTTCACAACCCCACGAGGGACGTATTTGGGTAATCTAATGATGAAATAATTATCCTACCATATGGAATATACATTTTGGTTGTCCTTATCTACATTTAGGCCCTAGGTATTTGTTCATGACAAGGACTAGTTGTTTTTTCTTTTGGGAAGATGACACGGACTAGTTTGTAATTTCAACATATGTGTCATCCTTTTTGGAGACATTTTGGCCTTGTATTGGGCCACTCTTCTTCGTACTACTAGGCAACATTGATTGTATTGGTCTCCGAGTAGTTGAATCCCTTATGTCAAAGTTGATTGTGTACTTTGCAATTTTTGTGGATTTTCCACCCGACCAATAAGATGTATATTTGCAAGACATTGATGTACCAACACATACGGATTTCCAGCCACGAAACATTTAACTTAATTCGCCATACACACATCCCAGCCTCACAGCTTTAAAGATTTTGTTAATCATACAAGGGGACAGACAAATTCTTAACAAAGAAACATACACCAGAAAGGAAATGCTGTTACGAGTCTTGCAAAGTAAGAGAACCTTTGGGCATTGCAATTAATTTGAGGCCGTGCGCATAGCATCATGGATTTTCAGTATGTTGCTTACATCCCGTTGGACCAAAATGCTGTGACATCTTCTGGACAGACGTGCGGCACAATGCGCAGCAGTGTTGGTTGCATGACCAACAGTAGAGATGGTTGTTGTTTCCAATCTGCCCAAGATCCCAGCATAAATAATACAGACTCAATCCAAATGAAGCCGCATATAGTTAAGATATACTCCCTCCGTTCCCAAATATAAGTCATTTTAGATATTCCAACAAGTGACTACATACGGAGCAAAATGAGTGATTCTACACTCTAAAATATGTCTACATACATCCGTATGTTGTAATCCATTTGAAATACTAAAAAGACTTATATTTAGGAACGGAGGGAGTATATGAGTTCATTAATTACGAGCATGCTGGGAGGCTCCATCAAAAAGTAAAAATATAAGTTGCTGATTTACATACTACTACCTCCGTGCCAAATATAAGACGTTTTTGCTGAACTACAAAAACTTCTTATATTTTGCACGGAGGTAGTAACTAAAAATACACCTTGCTAGTCATGACCCATGCCAGTTACTCAAGTTGTACTAAACAGTTATACTAGGCAATCATGACTTGAGGTGAAAGCACGACTGGCCACGTGAGTAACTTTTCAAGGGAAAGAAAAGTGACCACAAGTAGCAGCTGTACATGAAATAGCACCTTTCTAGTTTCTTCACGCATAAGATAGACAATTGCATCATTCTCATTAATATTTGAGACGCTAGCTGGTCCTCAGATAGGTCTACAAATAAGGTATTTTTGATATTTACCTTTCGAATTGCTTGGCCGCAGGTAGGACACGGGTAAGCATGTCCTCAGGCGAGCAGGGCAACCTGAGCTTGTCCAACAACCATGCGGTGTACCCTTCGATTCATTGGCATCCGCCATCTATCGATTTCAACCTGATCAAATATCACACAATCACCCCTGGAGGCAACAGCATGATTATTTGTCAAGTCACAGCTATGTCAATGAACAAAAGTTCGTACATACTACCTACTAAGAGAGAACTTGCTTAAAATGATCATATCCACTAATTGCAGCCGTTGCATTGGTAGCAGAAAAATCCACCGCAGTTCCAACAGGTCATCTTATTGCATCCCTCAATCTTAGATATAGCCATCTTGCAATGCGGGCACTGCTTTGCATCCTTCAAAATTTCCTTGATACTGCATACTTCATCCATAAGCTTCTGAATGTCTCCCTTTGTTCGTGCAGACTTTTGACGTTCCTGTGTCAAACAAAAGAAAGTTAGCATTCCCAACAATCATCTAAGAAAACAATCAACTAAGGAAGAATAGAAACATATAATCTGGCGTAGTCATTGTTATCAAATTTGATCATAATTTGAATTATCTTCACTGCAACCATACAGCGGATTTGTAATCGAAAAACACATGTATATCATGCCTGCAAACACCTAGCCATGAAGTGTGGTAACTATTTACAGAACAAAACTTCTATAGTCCAAGGGCATTCAGTGTTATCCAAGGGCATAAGCTTCTGCAATCTATCAAATTAAAAGCCTACAAGAAGAACATCAGGTAACCTCTTAGATTCAGGAGACTGATATTCAAATCCATATCAGAAAGCAGATCACTCTAGAAACTCTCCATGCAAGCCACCAGTGGATACTACATCCTCAGATCCTCTCATTGCATCTGAGACCTATTTTCTTCCTATAGACACCATCCATGCCTTACCACAGCCTCCAATGACCATTGGCCAGGATCTAGTCACCAATTCTTGGAATGGTTATACTAATAAAATTTCAGTTACTCTTTACTGCCCTGGTGGAAACCAATGATCCAATCAACATGCTACCAGGTCTGACGATTGTACAGGATTTAGTAAATCAGCAATTTGTTGGCATGAACTTGTATCTCACCATTTGTTGGAATGGGTTAAACTAATTTTCCCTCCGTTCCTTCTTATAAGGTCTATTAGTTTTTAATAAGTCAACTATCTTTGAATAAGTTTGTAGAAATTATTATCAGCATTTACAATACCAAATCATTATCACTAGATTCAACTTGAAACTTATTTTTTACATTTTATACATTTAGTATATCAGATGTTGATAGTTTTTTCTGAAATCTTGGTCAAAGATAGCCAAGTTTGACTTTTGAAAAAACTAATACACCCTATATCTAGGAAGGGAGGGAGTATATTTTACGGTATTTTTCACTGCCCTATAATGGAAACCAATGATCCAAGAGCAGAAGTGACAGAATTAAAGCTTTAAGTCAAGAATTGATTGGGACAAGGTAAACCATCCCCTCTGTCCAAAAGGTATTGATTCTAAAACATTTAGTAAATTATATGTCAGTATGGTGGATTACTGCACGTTACATTTGAGAACCATCCTGCTAGTGTTATCAAACATTCTCTATAAGTTCACGCTCACAGACTGCAGGACATGATTTGCCAACCTTGGCCCACTGAGGACTTGAGGTAAGTGATCTAATAGCAATAGATTTTCTACTAATGTTTGGATATAATTAAACTACTGTGGACCCACACTGGAGACACCCTTTCAGCACAGACCACAGAAGGAAGGGTCTAGCTTGACCCCTGAGTCCAGGACCAAGAATTGTCCACTAGACATCCTTCTTCTACCAACCAGCGCCGACCACAGCCCCTTCCCGTCTCCGCCAGCCTCCAGTGAGCTACCCGTCTACCCGTACAACCTCCGAAGTAAAAGACATAGCATAAACATATTGCAAAAGTGTGAGATAGTCCTCCTACCTCCAAAATTTGAAGTTTTTCTTCTGCAGATAAACATTCAACCCCAACATGACGGCGCCCTCTACAAAGTGCGCAGAAGCTGAACAAACAACTTGGACACACGGCTTCATCACCTGCATCTTCCAAGCAAGCAGTTTGACATCTCGGACAATAAACGACATCAACCATTGCATCAAGAGTTCTCTGAAGAAGCAATGTTTCCCAACGTTCAAACTCGTCCTCCCCTAGCAACCTTTTCAATATATTGGGAGGAACAACGGCTCCACATTTTGTATCGGGACACAACAACTTCACTACAGTTCCTTCCTTGACATGCATTTTGCAATATGTTTGCATGCATTTCTGGCAAAAGAAATGATGGCATGGAAGTTTGATGAAATCGACACCTGATGAAGCAATAATATAGATTTTTAGACTCGGAAATAGAAGTGAAATTCAAATAACAAGGATTAACAAATGAAAATGGAAAACATAAACTCAGTACCATGTTTCTGAAGTTTACATGTTTACAAAGAAAACAGTTTCACTAAGAACAAGGGCTCGATCACAGGGACTGATGAACTGCTATCCCAAAATGAGAACCTATAACATGGCACCTATATAACTATGTTGCGGTTATTTCTGTTATAAAAAATAGGACAATAAACATCAAATGTTGTAAGTATGTAACACTTGTGCAAATTAACAGTTGTGTGAAAATGGAAGAAGGAGTTACCAGGAAACTCGCTAAAACAAATCGTGCAGTAATGGATAGCATACAAAAAGGCCTCATGACGCTTATCATCATTGTATCTAATAATCCTTGGAATTGTAACATCAGGTGGAGCATTGTGTGTTAAGGCACGCTTATCCCCACCATCTTGAGCATACGTTTGATCACCCTTGCTTAAAATTATCTCATCACCAAACCCTAAGTAAGAAAGGGAAGAGCTTTGGAGCCGTTGCACCCACTGATATATTACTTCCATGCCCTGTTGCTCTTCCCAGGTCATATCCAGCATGTGACATAATGACGAAATCATCACTCTGTCCAGCCATTCGGTGGATATAGTGAAAAAGGGTGGTTGATGGCTAGGGTATGACGAAGGCAGGAGGCATGATAACAGGATTGAAGGTAAATGCTGAACCCTAAACTTGTAAAACAGCTCATCGCTGGCATCGCCATCATGACCATGTACTTGCTTATAATCTAGTGCTCCAGTACCAAAACTGAGCCTCACTGATACATCTTACCATCTTCTGGGATGTCAATATGCACATGAACCTGTAATGACAGCAAGAGATGCCCTTACAGATAAGAAAGAATGTGACCTGAAAATTGATGGTGAGGGGGGATATATATATATATCTTTACCTAATAATAAAGAGAATTGGGTTTCTGTCGTCCGTCACATCCTTTTGCAGAAAAGCCCCTGTGTTTCATTAGTATTCAACCCGCGGTCCTACTTTAACTGACTATAAGAGAAAAACATTTCGTTTTTGCAGGAAACACCCTGCGGTTTGGTACATTCACCGTGCAGTCCTTTTATAAAGTGGAATTGAGGAGACGTGCTCCCCTCGATCTGAACAGTATGGCATCGTCGCCGGCCGCCGGTCTTCTTCTCCGGCCATCGATCGCCCTGTTTTCCTTCCTCACTTTCCACATCCGCTCCTAATTTTCTCCGCCGCCACCCGCAACCTCCTCAATCTCCACCCTCTTGCTCCAGTGCCATGCTTCTCTGATTTGGATGGCATCGATCCCGCCAATCCAAAATCCGTCATCGTCGTGCCGAGGCATGGTCGGGCGTCGACGCAGAGGAAGAGAAGAACCCAGCCGGGATATGGGTGGAGGACGTCGACCCTCTCCCGCAAACGACGACCACACCTCACGAGCCTGCCCCTGGATCTCGCCACGCCTCATAGACCATGAGTGCCTCAATGGGGAGTTCTAGCTTGGCGGTGAATTGGAGTCAGAGCCCCCGGAGCCAACCTCATCTTCTTTAGACAATAGGGGATGTCTTCCCTCCCGGCGCCTGTAGGAAACCCCGGCTCGCCACCGCCAAGATCTAGCCGACATGGGCTCACAGCGTCGGATCCATCGATCCCGAATCTCGCCACTGCAGGACATGGGCACACAAGGAAGAGATAATCAGTTCTGTATGCGCTATTGCTGCTTATGGAGAACATAGAACAGAGAATTTTGGCCCAACCCCCGCTACCTCGCTGATTCCACCTTGCCTCGGGTCACCTACCATTGGGCGTCCTTCGCCCAATCAACGACTTCTGTGGCTAAAACACCCAGCGCGGCGTCTCCTGGTGCGGACCAGGTGGAGATGTGAGGTCGCCAAGGAAAGATCAGGGGAGGGAGGAGCTACCTGTGCATCCATACCAGATAAGGCAGTCGACGCACGCATCTGTGCCCGATCCGGGCGCCACGGTCAAGGCTGGATGGAGGAGAATGGAGCGGTTGCTTGGATGTGGCGGAGGGGAAGGGAGTACGGGCTGGTATCGTTGTGGAGTAATAGGAGGTCGAATCATGAGCAGACGGAGGTATACGGAGCACGGGGCGACAACTTCGCCGTCTCGTGTTGGTGCGGCTAGAGCTCGGGTGGCCATCATGGCTGGGAGTGGAGCACGACCGGGTGTTGGTAGGAGGGAGCTGAGGAAGAGTAGGAGCAGAGCTGGGTGTTGAGGCAGAAGGGGGAAGATGGAGGCGGAGCAGCGCTGAGTGATGTGGAGGAATAGCGACGTGTGGACAAGAGAAGGGGCATCTTTTGGGCGGTGAGATGAGGAATTTCTGGGAATCGGTGCTGTTGCTATTGCTTTTTTTACGAACTGTTGCTACTAGATGTTGTGCTGCATTGACAAGAAGCAGCTAGATGTTGCTCCGTGTGTTACCATTATTAAAGAAAATTGTGCGGGTGAGCTCGGATAATTATTCCTTGGCTGTTGTTTGTCGTACTGACATAGTTTAATATGCATGTCGAATGTGTCTCACAAATAAATTATCATTATATATATAGTAATTAAAATATATGTGAGTGAAATATTGAAAAAAATATTTAATACTTAAGGGAGAAGATATTTCGCCCTCACCGGGATAAAATAAAAGCGCGGAGTTGAAATAGGTCATGACAAATGTTGCTAGGGCACGTCCAAACTTTATGGTTCAAAAAGAAATACTCACTTTAACCTTATTTCTGACGATTGCAAAAATTAGATTAAAAAAATGTTGCATAATGGCACATGGAGCAGGTTGTATTTTGTTTTTTCGTCCGGTGCAACGCACGGGCATTTGTGCTAGTATATATATATATACCTGGAAAGATTTTATATATATATATATATATATATATATATATATATATATATATATATATACCTGGAAAGATCGCTGGCCCTCCTTTCTACTGAACATGACTAGGTTGTCGCCGAAAATCGCTTCCAGGGCACATATCTGGGGCATCAAACTAAGATAAGTGATAACACATGTCCAAGTAAAAAAAACAAGATAACAACAAAATAAGTAGAATTAAGATAACACATGACCTGATAAAGTAGTGAACTTTACGATTCTTGGTTCCACAGTGCTCTCAGTGTGCATCCTTTTATTGAGATTAAAAAAAACAATAATTCTAGCCCTCACTTGGCCCTCAAGAACCAGCAGCAGGACAAAGAAAGAATCAGCAAGTAAAGCATCAGGACCAAGAATCATAAAGTTCACTACTTTATCATCATCGCCATATATCCATGGCAGGGGCAACGAAGCTACTCGCAATATACTGACCAATTCCCAGATCTACTGCGGGGTGCGGTGGTTTGAACCTTGTCTGCAACTAACTATCTCTCCCTCTTTGTCTCTTTCAAGCTTAATTCGAAAGCGCGCAGATCTAGTGCAAAAAACATCACGAATCGCAACAAGGAGGGAGATCACCTCGTCCTCCTGCCTCTGATGGTTGGCGCGCACCTCCTCCTCAGTCAACTCCACTCTCTCCCGACCAAATCCCACCAGCTCGTGGAGCCTTCTCAAGTCCTCTTCCTCCGGGCCGCCACCCACCGCGGCGGTCCCGGACGAAGAAGCTTCCACCGGCGGCGCGGGGGCCTCGGGAGGGGGAGGCGGCGTCTCCACGGGTGCATCCTCGACGGCGGAGGCGTCGACGTCGAGGCCTTGGAGTGCGTCGGCGGCGGCGTTGGAGGACGATTTCCGAGGCATCGCCGTCGAACTCCTCGGCGGTGGGGATGTGCTTTTTTGGCATTCCATTTTGGACCGAATGAATTTTCTGCGCGTTCGGGCCCAAAATGTATTCTTTCTGGCGACAACAAACAAACTTTGGTCTCCAGTGCCCAAGATCCTATTTGCCGCTCTTTGCGACAAGTTGCTGTTTTGCATTTTTCTTGTTCTTTTTAGGGTAACTTCCTGTTTTGCAGATGGCCGGCCCGTTTAGCGTTTCACCTGTACCGGTTTTGGGAACCTTATGATGTTTCTATCCGGTTTCGGGAAACTTCTAGAAGGTTCCTCAAACGGTTTTTTATTTTCAATTACTTTTTTCTTTTTTATATTTCTCTTATTTTTAGTTTTTTATTTTCTTTTTTTCTGTTATTTTTTGTTTCATGTCTTATTTTCTTTTTCAAAATTATTTTCTGTTTTTTAAAAAAATGTTCGAATTTTTCAACTTTTGTTCAAAGTTTTGGAAAAAAGTTTCTGTTTTCAAAATTTGGTCAGAAATTCCAAAAAAATGAATTTCATATTCAAAAAGTTTAGCATTCCAAAAAAATGTTCGCACTCTCAAAAACAATCACAAACTAAAAAGTTCAAGGATAAACCCTAAAAAAAAGTTCAAGGATTTCAAGAATTTTCTTCCTTTTTACAAAATTTGTTCACACATTCAAAAATGTTCATGTTTCAAAGTTTGTCCAGAAATTTTTTTAAAAATACCTTTTTTCAAATTTGTTCACAAATTCAACAAATATTAAGTTTTCAAATGTTCACAAATTCAAAAAATTGTTCTTTTTCAAAACTTGTTCTCCAATTCAAAAAATGTTTGGGGGAATTTCGGAAAACATTTTTAGTTTTCCAAAACTTGTTCATAATTTCGAAAAACGTTCACGTTTTCACTTTTGTTTCTTGTTTTTCAAAAGAATGTGTACAAAAGTTTTTTCTGAAATTTGGAGAACTGGTTTTTAAGTTTTATGGCCACTGTTAGTTTCTTTAAGATCAGTGTTGTAATTCTTTCAGTTGGGTCGAGGTAGTCGCGGTGGCTAGCGCGGCGTGTGCGTCTACGTCAGTTGGTGGGTTTGATCCCTATCACAAGTTGTTTTTTGCGATTTTTACCTCCCGAAGCAGAGCCACCACAAATGGGCCGGCCTAGGGTGAGTCGCACCCTGTGCGAAACTGCGACTCCTTGCCGCAATAAGCGGCATATAAGAGGTCCACTCCTATGCTTTTTGTAACGCCCGGATAATTAAGCTACAGTAATCCTCTGTTAATGGTGCCATGTCATCATTTTCACTGTTGCTAAAGTCCCATGCTGATTCAAACCAATTCAAATTTAAATTGCAAGTCAAATATTTAATTCTTCAAGTAGTAAAACTAAAATGTTCACCTTATCCTAAAAATTCCCCTAATCATTGTTATGTTGAAACCAGCCTCATTTGAATTCCCAAAATGCCCCTGGAAATTAAATTTTGTGGTCCATCAGTAATTAAATTGGCCTCTTCACTTCCTAAAAATGGTTAGACAACTCCTTTTGACCCTAAACTTTTTGTTCCTTCTCAATATATTGTGTTAGAATTGTGTGCCAAGTTTTGTTCAAAAGAAAACTCATTTGGTACTAATAGAAATTGTAAAACAGAGGCTAAAAATAATAAACAGAAAAGATAAAGCGAGAGATAAAAAGGAAAACAAAAAAAACTAAACCTACTGGGCACCTTGGCCCATTTAGCTATAACAGACCCAGCCCACCTAATTCATCCCCAACCCCCGGTACAGGAAGCCAGGGAGGTCGTGGCAGGGGATCCTGGCGCCATGGCCTTCCCTTGGCCACGTGCCGACCATCCGGCTCCTCCACAGTGAACTACAAGACATCGCCCACGCCCCCGACGAACAACACCCGACGCCACCGTCGTCGTGCGGTCGTCGTCCGCACGCACCAGAACCAATGTTTTAAATAGCGGGCTATGGAAAATAGCGGCGGGCCTCCAAATCAGCTATAGCGGGCTAATGCGGGCTATAGCGAGTTATTTATGAAGGTGGCCATTTAGCGGCACCCTGCTGAAAAGGCTATAACAGGCTATAGCGGACCGGAACCTCCCCGCACCACCTGGGGACGTCCGGGAGGACCGCCACCCTCTCCTTCGTCTGTCCCGGAGGCCAGCCCAAGCTGGGGCATCGCGTAGCCTTGCCATCGCCTCTTCTTCCCGCCACGGTCGCGGCGCGTCCCCGCCATCGATCTCCACCACCAGGCCTCCCGGCCATCTCGAGCTCGCCTACGACCTCCCGGTGAGCTTCTCCTCCATTCCCCTCTACTACCCTCCTTGATTCCTCGTCGTATTGTTGTCCCCGTGCTTCGGCCGCCATGGCCGGCGCTTGCGCCCGATCACCCCGCCGCCGCCCGCGCTCACCGCGTCCCGCAGCCATGCCCCGTACGCGCCGCTCCTGCTTATAAGAACCCTATGGGTATGTCTCCGTATAAAATGGTTTATGGAAAAGCACGTCACTTACCTCTTGAACTAGAACATAAGGCATATTGGGCTATTAAGGAGCTCAACTATGATTTAAAACTTGCTGGTGAGAAGAGGTTATTTGACATTATCTCACTTGATGAATGGAGAACCCAAGCCTATGAGAATGCCAAGTTGTTAAAAAAAAGTTAAAAGATGGCATGACAAAAGGATACAAAAGCGCGAGTTTAATGTAGGTGATCATGTTTTGCTATACAACTCCCATTTAAGATTTTTTTGCAGGAAAGCGTCTCTCTAAATGGGAAGGCCCTTACATTATCAAGGAGGTCTATCGTTTCGATGCCATAAAAATCAACAATGCCGAAGGCACAAATCCGAAGGTGGTAAACGGTCAAAGAGTCAAACATTACATCTCAGGTACTCCCATAAATGTTGAGACCAATATAATTAATATCGTAACACCAGAGGAGTACATAAGGGACACTTTCCAGAATGTTCCAGACTCCGAAAAGGGATAGGTATGTGGTACGGTAAGTAAACCGAGTCCAAAACGTTTTCAATGATAAATTTTCTCCGTTTTGGAATATTCAAAAAATTAGGAAAATTAAAAGTAGTCCGAAAGAGACACAAGGCGTCCACAAGGGTGGAGGGCGTGCCCTACCCCCCTGGGCGCCCCCGTCCTTGCGGGCACCTCCTGTGCCCTCCGGACTCCGTTTTTTTGCACGATACTTCTTTTGGTCGATAAAAATTCATTATATAAATCTCCCGAAGGTTTTGACCATCGTACCACGGCAATATCTCTTGTTTTGGTTTCGAGCTGTTTTTCTGACAGATCTAGATCACCATGACGTCTCCAAGTGCCCCCAAGGACAAGTTTTTTGAGAAGGTCATCAACCCTTACCTCGCAGAGGGGCTGCAACACCCTCAAACCATTGAGATGCGTGAGGGGGTGCTGCACATCCGCCATTCTGAGGGGCCAAAGAAGGCCGGAAGCATGGCGACAAGACTCGAAGCAATGGAGCAACAAGTTTTCAAGTGCCAAGGGATGGTGGAACATGGACTCAACGCTAATCACAGGATGATCGCGGAGTTCACCAATGATCACAAGATGGATGCCAAGAACATTGGGGAGGCCATCTTCAAGCTTCACGAGAAAATCGAGCGCCTCCAAGCCCAGATCTATGACCTGCAAAACCAAAACTGTGAGTATGAATACATATTTAAGGGGATGAATTTGCCTGCAGATTTGATGATCCCGAAGACTCGTTGATCCTTCTACGATGGTGAGCCTATGCCGTGGAAGATGGACGACAAGCCTATGCCGTAGCTACATCATCAACAACTCAATCATCACCACCTCCAAAGAAAGAGATCTAATTACATGGGTATGGGCACTCCCCTTGGCAACTGCCAAGCTTGGGGGAGTGCCCCGGTATCGTATCACCATCACACCTCTATCTTTATCTTTTTCTTAGTTCGACCCTTTTGGTTATATCTTGATCTAGTAGAATAAAGTTTTAGTATGATCTACCGTGAGTTTTGCTTTATGTTCCCTCTATGTAATCGAGTCCTTGAGATATATAATAAAGAGTATTTTCGAGTTGAGGGCTTTGCTTTCTTGCTATGATCTTGAGGGAATTAATTAGAAAGAAATAAAAAGATCATATATTGATCTTATGGAGAGTAATGATTTCACATATAAAGAGTATGCTGAATAAAAGTTGTTGAGAGTTGACAAACATAGTTTTGGTCATTGTTGCAATTAATAGGAAGTAATAAAGAAAGAGAGGCTTCACATATAAATATACTATGTTGGACACAAGGTAGTCAGAATCCTGATTCGACTGCTAGAATCCTACGACTTCACGACCCTACGGAAGCATGTCGATCCAAATCCCACTATGAATCTGGATCAGGTAGAATCCATGTTGAGTCGCGATCCAAATCATAGAATCCTGTACAAAACTATACAATCCCGACTATGCTATGGACTACATGCGATTCTACTAACTTATCTAAGCCATTTGTTTAGTTGTAGAAAAATAATATGCCATCATCCAAAACCCTTTTCATATATCTCATGGACCCTTATTCCCCTCCCAAGTCCAAAGGCTCAGCCGTAGACACCTTTGATCTAGCTCTTAGAAACCCTAGATCGAAATTGAGGATCAGGCTTGTCGACATATGGAATTGGCGTGAAAAGGAGGATGCTTCAAGATTGATCGGAGAAGGAGAGAAAGACCTTCGAAGGTTTAGCATTGTAGGTCAGATAGACAAGTGATCGACTATTCACGCACTCTGAAAAGAACATTAGTAAATTTCATGCATTGAAGATTTAGATGTTCTATATATTTCCCTCTCATATATGTTCCATGTTGGGGAACGTAGTAATTTCAAAAAAAATCCTACGCACACGCAAGATCATGGTGATGCATAGCAACGAGAGGGGAGAGTGTTGTCTACATACCCTCGTAGACCGAAAGGGGAAGCGTTAGCACAACGCGGTTGATGTAGTCGTACGTTTTCACGATCCGACCGATCCAAGTACCGAACGCACGGCACCTCCGAGTTCAGCACACGTTCAGCTCGATGACGTCCCGCGAACTGTGATCTAGCAGAGCTTCACGGGAGAGTTCCGTGAGCACGACGGCGTGGTGACGGTGATGATGTTGCTACCGACGCAGGGCTTCGCCTAAGCACCGCTACGATATGACCGAGGTGGAATATGGTGGAGGGGGGCACCACACACGGCTGGGAGAGATCAACTGATCAACTTGTGTGTCTAGAGGTGCCCCCTTGCCCCTGTATATAAAGGAGCAAGGGGGGAGGCCAGCCGGCCCTCTATGGGCACGCCAGGAGGAGGAGTCCTCCTCCTAGTAGGAGTAGGACTAGGAGGAGGAAAGGAAGGAGGAGAAGGAGAAGGAAGGAGAGGGAGGAAAAGGAGGAAAGGGGGGCCGACCCCCTAGTCCAATTCGGTTTGGGCTAGGGGGGCCACGCGCCCTGCCTCCTCTCTTCCACCACTTGGCCCATGAGGCCCATTACTTCTTCCTCGTATTCCCGTAACTCCCTGGTACCCCCGAAAATACCTGAATCACTCGGAACCTTTTCGATGTCCGAATATAGTCGTCCAATATATCGATCTTTATGTCTCAACCATTTCGAGACTCCTCGTCATGTCCCTGATCTCATCCGGGACTCCGAAGTACCTTCGGTACATCAAATCACATAAACTCATAATACAATCGTCATCGAAACTTTAAGCATGCGGACCCTACGGGTTCGAGAACTATGTAGACATGACCGAGACATGTCTCCGGTCAATAACCAATAGCGGAACCTGGATGCTCATATTGGCTCTCACATATTCTACGAAGATCTTTATCAGTCAGACCGCATAACAACATACGTTATTCCCTTTGTCATCGGTATGTTACTTGCCCGAGATTCGATCATTGGTATCTCAATACCTAGTTCATGTTGGAGAACGTTGCAGAAAACAAAAATTTTCCTACTCGTTTCACCAAGATCCATCTAGGAGTTCATCTAGCAACGAGTCATCGGATACATCTACGTACCTTGTAGATCGCGAGTGGAAGCGTTCAAAGAACGGTGATGATGTAGTCGTACTCGACGTGATCCAAATCACCGATGACCAAGCCCCGAACGGACGGCACCTCCGCGTTCAACACACGTACGGGACGGGAGACGTCTCCTTCTTGATCCAGCAAGGGGGGAGGAGAGGTTGATGAAGATCCAGCAGCACGACGGCGTGGTGGTGGATGCAGGGCGTCACAGTAGCAGGGCTTCGCCAAGACTACGAGGGAGAGACGTAACAGGGAGAGAGGGAGGCGCCAGGGGCTGGTGTTTCAAGTCCCTCCTCTCCCCCACTATATATAGGGGTGCCAAGGGGGCGCCGGCCCTAGTAGATGGCATCTACTAGGGGGGCGGCGGCCAAAGGGAGGTTTCCCTCCCCCCCAAGGCACCTAGGGGTGCCTTCCACCACTTGGACTCTTCCTTGGTGGAAACCCTAGGCGCATGGGCCTAGTAGGGCTGGTGCCCTTGGCCCATATAGGCCAAGGCGCACCCCCTACAGCCCATGTGGCCCCCCGGGACAGGTGGCCCCACCCGGTGGTCCCGGTACAATACCGATAACCCCGAAACTTGTCCCGATGCCCGAAACTGCACTTCCTATATATAATTCTTTACCTCCGGACCATTCCGGAACTCCTCGTGACGTCCGGGATCTCATCAGGGACTCCGAACAACATTCGGGTTACTGCATATACATATCTTCACAACCCTAGCGTCACCGAACCTTAAGTGTGTAGACCCTACGGGTTCGGGAGACAAGCAGACATGACCGAGACGACTCTCCGGTCAATAACCAACAGCGGGATCTGGATACCCATGTTGGCTCCCACATGCTCCACGATGATCTCATCGGATGAACCATGATGTCGAGGATTCAATCAACCCCGTACGCAATTCCCTTTGTCAATCGATATGTTACTTGCCCGAGATTCGATCGTCGGTATCCCAATACCTCGTTCAATCTCGTTACCGGCAAGTCACTTTACTCGTACCGTAATGCATGATCCCGTGACCAGACACTTGGTCACTCTGAGCTCATTATGATGATGCATTACCGAGTGGGCCCAGTGATACCTCTCCGTCATACGGAGTGACAAATCCCAGTCTTGATCCATGTCAACCCAACAGACACTTTCGGAGATACCCGTAGTCTACCTTTATAGTCACCCAGTTACGTTGTGACATTTGGTATACCCAAAGCACTCCTACGATATCCGGGAGTTACACGATCTCATGGTCTAAGGAAAAGATACTTTGACATTGGAAAACTCTAGCAAACGAACTATACGATCTTGTGCTATGTTTAGGATTGGGTCTTGTCCATCACATCATTCTCCTAATGATGTGATCTCGTTATCAATGACATCCAATGTCCATAGTCAGGAAACCATGACTATCTATTGATCAACGAGCTAGTCAACTAGAGGCTTACTAGGGACATGTTGGTGTCTGTTATTCACACATGTATTACAATTTCCGGATAACACAATTATAGCATGAATAAAGACAATTATCATGAACAAGGAAATATAATAATAATGCTTTTATTATTGCCTCTAGGGCATATTTCCAACAGTCTCCCACTTGCACTAGAGTCAATAATCTAGTTACATTGTGATGAATCGAACACCCATGGAATTCTGGTGTTGATCATGTTTTGCTCTAGGGAGAGGTTTAGTCAACGGATCTGCTACATTCAGGTCCGTATGTATTTTACAAATCTCTATGTCTCCATCTTGAACATTTTCACGAATGGAGTTGAAGCGACGCTTGATGTGCCTAGTCTTCTTGTGAAACCTGGGCTCCTTGGCAAGTGCAATAGCTCCAGTGTTGTCACAGAAGAGCTTGATCGGCCCCGACGCATTGGGTATGACTCCTAGGTCGGTGATGAACTCCTTCACCCATATTGCTTCATGTGCTGCCTCCGAGGCCGCCATGTACTCCGCTTCACATGTAGATCCCGCCACGACGCTTTGCTTGCAACTGCACCAGCTTACTGCCCCACCATTCAAAATATACACGTATCCGGTTTGTGACTTAGAGTCATCCAGATCTGTGTTGAAGCTAGCGTCGACGTAACCCTTTACGACGAGCTCTTCGTCACCTCCATAAACGAGAAACATTTCCTTAGTCCTTTTCAGGTACTTCAGAATATTCTTGACCGCTGTCTAGTGCTCCTTGCCGGGATTACTTTGGTACCTTCCTACCAAACTTACGGCAAGGTTTACATCAGGTCTGGTACACAGCATGGCATACATAATAGAACCTATGGCTGATGCATAGGGGATGACGCTCATCTCTTCTATATCTTCTGCCGTGGTCGGACATTGAGCTGAGCTCAATTTCACACCTTGTAATATAGGCAAGAACCCCTTTTTAGATTGATCCATATTGAACTTCTTCAATATCTTATCAAGGTATGTGCTTTGTGAAAGACCTATGAGGCGTCTTGATCTATCTCTATAGATCTTGATGCCTAATATATAAGCAGCTTCTCCAAGGTCCTTCATTGAAAAACTCTTATTCAAATAGGCCTTGATGCTGTCCAAGAGTTCTGTATCATTTCCCATCAAAAGTATGTCATCTACATATAGTATGAGAAATGCTACAGAGCTCCCACTCACTTTCTTGTAAACACGGGCTTCTCCATAAGTCTGTGTAAGCCCAAACGCTTTGATCATCTCATCAAAGCGAATGTTCCAACTCCGAGATGCTTGCACCAGCCCATAAATCGAGCGTTGGAGCTTGCACACCTTGTCAGCATTCTTAGGATCGACAAAACCTTCCGGCTGCATCATATACAATTCTTCCTTAAGGAAACCATTAAGGAATGCCGTTTTGACGTCCATTTGCCATATTTCATAATCGTAGAATGCGCCAATTGCTAACATGATTCGGACGGACTTTAGCTTCGCTACCGGTGAGAAAGTCTCATCGTAGTCAACCCCTTGAACTTGTCGATAACCCTTAGCGACAAGTCGAGCTTTATAGATGGTCACATTACCATCCGCGTCTGTCTTCTTCTTAAAGATCCATTTATTTTCTATGGCTCGCCGTTCTATGGGCAAGTCAGTCAAAGTCCATACTTCGTTCTCATACATGGATCCTATCTCGGATTTCATGGCTTCTTGCCATTTGTCGGAATCCGGGCCCGCCATCGCTTCTTCATAGTTCGAAGGTTCACTGTTGTCTAACAACATGATTTCCAAGACAGGGTTGCCGTACCACTCTGGTGCGGAACGTGTCCTTGTGGACCTTCGAATTTCAGTAGGAGCTTGATCAGAAGTATCTTGATCATCATCATTAACTTCCTCTCTAGTCGGTGCTGGCACCTCAGGAACATTTTCTTGAGTTGCGCCATTTTCCGGTTCAAGAGGTAATACTTCATCAAGCTCTACTTTCCTCCCACTTACTTCTTTCGAGAGAAACTCTTTCTCTAGAAAGGACCCATTCTTGGCAACAAAGATCTTGCCTTCGGATCTGAGGTAGAAGGTGTACCCAATAGTTTCCTTTGGGTACCCTATGAAGACGCATTTTTCTGATTTGGGTTCGAGATTTTCAGGTTGAAGTTTCCTGACATAAGCATCGCATCCCCAAACTTTTAGAAATGACAGCTTAGGTTTCTTCCCAAACCATAATTCATACGGTGTCGCCTCAACGGATTTCGACGGAGCCCTATTTAAAGTGAATGCGGCAGTCTCTAAAGCATAGCCCCAAAAAGATAGCGGTAAATCGGTAAGAGACATCATAGATCGCACCATATCCAACAGAGTGCGATTACGACGTTCGGACACACCGTTACGCTGAGGTGTTCCAGGCGGCGTGAGTTGTGAAACTATTCCACATTTTCTTAAGTGTGTGCCAAACTCATGACTCAAGTATTCTCCTCCACGATCTGATCGTAGAAACTTGATTTTCCTGTCACGTTGATTTTCAACCTCACTCTGAAATTCCTTGAACTTTTCAAAGGTTTCAGACTTGTGTTTCATTAAGTAGATATACCCATACCTGCTTAAATCATCAGTGAGGGTGAGAACATAACGATAGCCACCGCGAGCCTCAACACTCATTGGACCGCACACATCAGTATGTATGATTTCCAATAAGTTGGTTGCTCGCTCCATTGTTCCTGAGAACGGAGTCCTGGTCATTTTTCCCATAAGGCATGGTTCGCATGTGTCAAATGATTCATAATCAAGAGACTCTAAAAGTCCATCTGCATGGAGTTTCTTCATGCGTTTGACACCTATGTGACCAAGGCGGCAGTGCCACAAGTATGTGGGACTATCATTATCAACCTTACTTCTTTTGGTACTCACATTGTGAACATGTGTAGCATCACGTTCGAGATTCATAAAGAATAAACCATTCACCATAGGAGCATGACCATAAAACATATCTCTCATATAAATAGAACAACCATTATTCTCGGATTTAAATGAGTAGCCATCTCGAATTAAATGAGATCCCGATACAATGTTCATGCTCAAAGCTGGCACTAAATAACAATTATTAAGGTTTAAAACTAATCCTGAAGGGAGATGCAGAGGCAGCGTGCCGACGGCGATCACATTGACCTTGGAACCATTCCCGACGCGCATCGTCACCTCGTCCTTTGACAGTTTCCGCTTATTCCGCAGCCCCTGCTTTGAGTTACAAATGTGAGCAACTGCACCGGTATCAAATACCCAGGAGCTACTACGGACACTAGTAAGGTACACATCAATTACATGTATATCACATATACCTTTTGTTTTGCGGCCTTCTTGTCTGCTAAGTATTTAGGGCAGTTCCGCTTCCAGTGACCGCTTCCCTTGCAATAAAAGCACTCAGTCTCGGGCTTGGGTCCATTCTTTGGCTTCTTCCCGGCAGCTTGCTTGCCGGGCGCGGCAACCTCCTTGCCATCCTTCTTGAAGTTCTTTTTACCCTTGCCTTTCTTGAACTTAGTGGTTTTATTGACCATCAACACTTGATGTTCCTTCTTGACTTCTACCTCTGCTGATTTCAGCATAGCAAATACTTTAGGAATGGTCTTTTCCATCCCCTGCATATTGAAGTTCATCACAAAGCTCTTGTAGCTTGGTGGAAACGACTGGAGGATTCTGTCAATGACCGCATCATCCGGGAGATTAACTCCCAGCTGAGTCAAGCGGTTATGCAACCCAGACATAGTGAGTATGTGCTCACTGACAGAACTGTTTTCCTCCATCTTACAGCTGAAGAACTTGTCGGAGACTTGATATCTCTCGACCCGGGCATGAGCTTGGAAAACCATTTTCAGCTCTTCGAACATCTCATATGCTCCGTGTCTCTCAAAACGCTTTTGGAGCCCCGGCTCTAAACTGTAAAGCATGCCGCACTGAACGAGGGAGTAGTCATCGGTACGTGCCTGCCAAGCGTTCATAACATCTTGTTCTGCAGGGAGAACGGGTGCGTCACCAAGCGGTGCTTGTAGGACATAATCTTTCTTGGCAGCTATGAGGATGATCCTCAGGTTCCGGACCCAGTCCGTATAGTTGCTGCCATCGTCTTTCAGCTTAGTTTTCTCTAGGAACGCGTTGAAGTTGAGGACTACGTTGGCCATTTGATCTACAAGACATATTGTAAAATATTTTAGACTAAGTTCATGATAATTAAGTTCATCTAATCAAATAATTAATGAACTCCCACTTAGATTAGACATCCCTCTAGTCATGTAAGTATTACATGATCCGAGTTAACTAGGCCGTGTCCGATCATCACGTGAGACGGACTAGTCAACATCGGTGAACATCTTCATGTTGATCGTATCTTCTATACGACTCATGCTCGACCTTTCGGTCTTCTGTGTTCCGAGGCCATGTCTGTACATGCTAGGCTCGTCAAGTCAACCTAAGTGTTTGCATGTGTAAATCAGTCTTACACCCGTTGTATGTGAACGTCTGAATAAAACACCCGATCATCACGTGGTGTTTTGAAACAGCGAACTGTCGCAACGGTGCACAGTTAGGGGGAACACTTCTTGAAATTAGTATGAGGGATCATCTTATTTACTACCGTCGTTCTAAGTAAACAAGATGCAAAACATGATAAACATCACATGCAATCAAATAATAAACGTGACATGATATGGCCAATATCACATAGCTCCTTTGATCTCCATCTTGGGGCTCCATGATCATCTTGTCACCGGCTTGACACCATGATCTCCATCATCATGATCTCCATCATCGTGTCTCCATGAAGTTGCTCGCCAACTATTACTTCTACTACTATGGCTAACGCGTTTAGCAATAAAGTAAAGTAATTTACATGGCATTTCTCAATGACGCGCAGGTCATATAAAAGAATAAAGACAACTCCTATGGCTCCTGCCGGTTGTCATACTCATCGACATGCAAGTCGTGATTCCTATTATAATAGCATGAACATCTCATACATCACATATAGATCATCATCATTCATCACAACTTTGGCCATATCATATCACAAACCACTTGCTGCAAAAACAAGTTAGACGTCCTCTAATTGTTGTTGCATGTTTTACGTGGCTGAATTAGGGTTCTAGCAAGAACGTCTTCTTACCTACGTTAAAGCCACAACGTGATTTGTCAACTTCTATTTACCCTTCATAAGGACCCTGTTCATCGAATCCGCTCCAACTAAAGTGGGAGAGACAGACACCCGCCAGCCACCTTATGCAACTAGTGCATGTTAGTCGGTGGAACCGGTCTCACGTAAGCGTACGTGTAAGGTTGGTCCGGGCCGCTTCATCCCACAATACCGCTGAAGCAAGAAAAGACTAGTAACGGCAAGAAAGTTGACAAATCCACGCCCACAACTAATTGTGTTCTACTCGCGCAAGAAGAACTACGCATAGACCTAGCTCATGATGCCACTGTTGGAGAACGTTGCAGAAAACAAAAAATTTCCTACTCGTTTCACCAAGATCCATCTAGGAGTTCATCTAGCAACGAGTCATCGGATGCATCTACGTACCTTGTAGATCGCGAGCGGAAGCGTTCAAAGAACGGTGATGATGTAGTCGTACTCGACGTGATCCAAATCACCGATGACCAAGCGCCGAACGGACGGCACCTCCGCGTTCAACACACGTACGGGACGGGAGACGTCTCCTCCTTCTTGATCCAGCAAGGGGGGAGGAGAGGTTGATGAAGATCCAGCAGCACGACGGCGTGGTGGTGGATGCAGGGCGTCACAGTAGCAGGGCTTCGCCAAGACTACGAGGGAGAGACGTAACGGGGAGAGAGGAGGCGCCAGGGGCTGGTGTTTCAAGTCCCTCCTCTCCCCCACTATATATAGGGGTGCCAAGGGGGGGCGCCGGCCCTAGTAGATGGCATCTACTAGGGGGGGGCGGCGGCCAAATGGAGGTTTCCCTCCCCCCCAAGGCACCTAGGGGTGCCTTCCACCACTTGGACTCTTCCTTGGTGGAAACCCTAGGCGCATGGGCCTAGTAGGGCTGGTGCCCTTGGCCCATATAGGCCAAGGCGCACCCCCTACAGCCCATGTGGCCCCCGGGACAGGTGGCCCCACCCGATGGGCCCACGGGACCCCTCCGGTGGTCCCGGTACAATACCGATAACCCCGAAACTTGTCCCGATGCCCGAAACTGCACTTCCTATATATAATTCTTTACCTCCGGACCATTCCGGAACTCCTCGTGACGTCCGGGATCTCATCCGGGACTCCGAACAACATTCGGGTTACTGCATATACATATCTTCACAACCCTAGCGTCACCGAACCTTAAGTGTGTAGACCCTACGGGTTCGGGAGACAAGCAGACATGACCGAGACGACTCTCCGGTCAATAACCAACAGCGGGATCTGGATTCCCATGTTGGCTCCCACAAGCTCCACGATGATCTCATCGGATGAACCACGATGTCGAGGATTCAATCAACCCCGTACGCAATTCCCTTTGTCAATCGATATGTTACTTGCCCGAGATTCGATCGTCGGTATCCCAATACCTCGTTCAATCTCGTTACCGGCAAGTCACTTTACTCGTACCGTAATGCATGATCCCGTGACCAGACACTTGGTCACTCTGAGCTCATTATGATGATGCATTACCGAGTGGGCCCAGTGATACCTCTCCATCATACGGAGTGACAAATCCCAATCTTGATCCATGTCAACCCAACAGACACTTTCGGAGATACCCGTAGTCTACCTTTATAGTCACCCAGTTACGTTGTGACGTTTGGTATACCCAAAGCACTCCTACGATATCCGGGAGTTACACGATCTCATGGTCTAAGGAAAAGATACTTTGACATTGGAAAACTCTAGCAAACGAACTATACGATCTTGTGCTATGTTTAGGATTGGGTCTTGTCCATCACATCATTCTCCTAATGATGTGATCTCGTTATCAATGACATCCAATGTCCATAGTCAGGAAACCATGACTATCTATTGATCAACGAGCTAGTCAACTAGAGGCTTACTAGGGACATGTTGGTGTTTGTTATTCACACATGTATTACGATTTCCGGATAACACAATTATAGCATGAATAAAGACAATTATCATGAACAAGGAAATATAATAATAATGCTTTTATTATTGCCTCTAGGGCATATTTCCAACAGTCTCCCACTTGCACTAGAGTCAATAATCTAGTTACATTGTGATGAATCAAACACCCATGGAATTCTGGTGTTGATCATGTTTTGCTCTAGGGAGAGGTTTAGTCAACGGATCTGCTACATTCAGGTCCGTATGTATTTTACAAATCTCTATGTCTCCATCTTGAACATTTTCACGAATGGAGTTGAAGCGACGCTTGATGTGCCTAGTCTTCTTGTGAAACCTGGGCTCCTTGGCAAGTGCAATAGCTCCAGTGTTGTCACAGAAGAGCTTGATCGGCCCCGACGCATTGGGTATGACTCCTAGGTCGGTGATGAACTCCTTCACCCATATTGCTTCATGTGCTGCCTCCGAGGCCGCCATGTACTCCGCTTCACATGTAGATCCCGCCACGACGCTTTGCTTGCAACTGCACCAGCTTACTGCCCCACCATTCAAAATATACACGTATCCGGTTTGTGACTTAGAGTCATCCAGATCTGTGTCGAAGCTAGCGTCGACGTAACCCTTTACGACGAGCTCTTCGTCACCTCCATAAACGAGAAACATTTCCTTAGTCCTTTTCAGGTACTTCAGGATATTCTTGACCGCTGTCCAGTGCTCCTTGCCGGGATTACTTTGGTACCTTCCTACCAAACTTACGGCAAGGTTTACATCAGGTCTGGTACACAGCATGGCATACATAATAGAACCTATGGCTGATGCATAGGGGATGACGCTCATCTCTTCTATATCTTCTGCCGTGGTCGGACATTGAGCTGAGCTCAATTTCACACCTTGTAATACAGGCAAGAACCCCTTTTTAGATTGATCCATATTGAACTTCTTCAATATCTTATCAAGGTATGTGCTTTGTGAAAGACCTATGAGGCGTCTTGATCTATCTCTATAGATCTTGATGCCTAATATATAAGCAGCTTCTCCAAGGTCCTTCATTGAAAAACTCTTATTCAAATAGGCCTTGATGCTGTCCAAGAGTTCTGTATCATTTCCCATCAAAAGTATGTCATCTACATATAGTATGAGAAATGCTACAGAGCTCCCACTCACTTTCTTGTAAACACAGGCTTCTCCATAAGTCTGTGTAAACCCAAACGCTTTGATCATCTCATCAAAGCGAATGTTCCAACTCCGAGATGCTTGCACCAGCCCATAAATCGAGCGTTGGAGCTTGCACACCTTGTCAGCATTCTTAGGATCGACAAAACCTTCCGGCTGCATCATATACAATTCTTCCTTAAGGAAACCATTAAGGAATGCCGTTTTGACGTCCATTTGCCATATTTCATAATCGTAGAATGCGGCAATTGCTAACATGATTCGGACGGACTTTAGCTTCGCTACCGGTGAGAAAGTCTCATCGTAGTCAACCCCTTGAACTTGTCGATAACCCTTAGCGACAAGTCGAGCTTTATAGATGGTCACATTACCATCCGCGTCTGTCTTCTTCTTAAAGATCCATTTATTTTCTATGGCTCGCTGTTCTACGGGCAAGTCAGTCAAAGTCCATACTTCGTTCTCATACATGGATCCTATCTCGGATTTCATGGCTTCTAGCCATTTGTCGGAATCCGGGCCCGCCATCGCTTCTTCATAGTTCGAAGGTTCACTATTGTCTAACAACATGATTTCCAAGACAGGGTTGCCGTACCACTCTGGTGCGGAACGTGTCCTTGTGGACCTTCGAATTTCAGTAGGAGCTTGATCAGAAGTATCTTGATCATCATCATTAACTTCCTCTCTAGTCGGTGCTGGCACCTCAGGAACATTTTCTTGAGTTGCGCCATTTTCCGGTTCAAGAGGTAATACTTCATCAAGCTCTACTTTCCTCCCACTTACTTCTTTCGAGAGAAACTCTTTCTCTAGAAAGGACCCATTCTTGGCAACAAAGATCTTGCCTTTGGATCTGAGGTAGAAGGTGTACCCAATAGTTTCCTTTGGGTACCCTATGAAGATGCATTTTTCCGATTTGGGTTCAAGCTTTTCAGGTTGAAGTTTCCTGACATAAGCATCGCATCCCCAAACTTTTAGAAATGACAGCTTAGGTTTCTTCCCAAACCATAATTCATACGGTGTCGCCTCAATGGATTTCGACGGAGCCCTATTTAAAGTGAATGCGGCAGTCTCTAAAGCATAGCCCCAAAAAGATAGCGGTAAATCGGTAAGAGACATCATAGATCGCACCATATCCAACAGAGTGCGATTACGATGTTCGGACACACCGTTACGCTGAGGTGTTCCAGGAGGCGTGAGTTGTGAAACTATTCCACATTTTCTTAAGTGTGTGCCGAACTCATGACTCAAGTATTCTCCTCCACGATCTGATCGTAGAAACTTGATTTTCCTGTCACGTTGATTTTCAACCTCACTCTGAAATTCCTTGAACTTTTCAAAGGTTTCAGACTTGTGTTTCATTAAGTAGATATACCCATACCTACTTAAATCATCAGTGAGGGTGAGAACATAACGATAGCCACCGCGAGCCTCAACACTCATTGGACCGCACACATCAGTATGTATGATTTCCAATAAGTTGGTTGCTCGCTCCATTGTTCCTGAGAACGGAGTCTTGGTCATTTTTCCCATAAGGCATGGTTCGCATGTGTCAAATGATTCATAATCAAGAGACTCTAAAAGTCCATCTGCATGGAGTTTCTTCATGCGTTTGACACCTATGTGACCAAGGCGGCAGTGCCACAAGTATGTGGGACTATCATTATCAACCTTACTTCTTTTGGTACTCACATTGTGAACATGTGTAGCATCATGTTCGAGATTCATAAAGAATAAACCATTCACCATAGGAGCATGACCATAAAACATATCTCTCATATAAATAGAACAACCATTATTCTCGGATTTAAATGAGTAGCCATCTCGAATTAAACGAGATCCCGATACAATGTTCATTCTCAAAGCTGACACTAAATAACAATTATTAAGGTTTAAAACTAATCCCGAAGGGAGATGCAGAGGCAGCGTGCCGACGGCGATCACATTGACCTTGGAACCATTCCCGACGTGCATCGTCACCTCGTCCTTTGCCAGTTTCCGCTTATTCCGCAGCCCCTGCTTTGAGTTACAAATGTGAGCAACTGCACCGGTATCAAATACCCAGGAGCTACTACGGACACTAGTAAGGTACACATCAATTACATGTATATCACATATACCTTTTGTTTTGCGGCCTTCTTGTCTGCTAAGTATTTAGGGCAGTTCCGCTTCCAGTGACCGCTTCCCTTGCAATAAAAGCACTCAGTCTCGGGCTTGGGTCCATTCTTTGGCTTCTTCCCGGCAGCTTGCTTGCCGGGCGCGGCAACCTCCTTGCCGTCCTTCTTGAAGTTCTTTTTACCCTTGCCTTTCTTGAACTTAGTGGTTTTATTGACCATCAACACTTGATGTTCCTTCTTGACTTCTACCTCTGCTGATTTCAGCATAGCAAATACTTCAGGAATGGTCTTTTCCATCCCCTGCATATTGAAGTTCATCACAAAGCTCTTGTAGCTTGGTGGAAGCGACTGGAGGATTCTGTCAATGACCGCATCATCCGGGAGATTAACTCCCAGCTGAGTCAAGCGGTTATGCAACCCAGACATAGTGAGTATGTGCTCACTGACAGAACTGTTTTCCTCCATCTTACAGCTGAAGAACTTGTCGGAGACTTGATATCTCTCGACCCGGGCATGAGCTTGGAAAACCATTTTCAGCTCTTCGAACATCTCATATGCTCCGTGTCTCTCAAAACGCTTTTGGAGCCCCGGCTCTAAACTGTAAAGCATGCCGCACTGAACGAGGGAGTAGTCATCGGTACGTGCCTGCCAAGCGTTCATAACATCTTGTTCTGCAGGGAGAACGGGTGCGTCACCAAGCGGTGCTTGTAGGACATAATCTTTCTTGGCAGCTATGAGGATGATCCTCAGGTTCCGGACCCAGTCCGTATAGTTGCTGCCATCGTCTTTCAGCTTAGTTTTCTCTAGGAACGCGTTGAAGTTGAGGACTACGTTGGCCATTTGATCTACAAGACATATTGTAAAATATTTTAGACTAAGTTCATGATAATTAAGTTCATCTAATCAAATAATAACTTTATTATTGCCTCTACGGCATATTTCCTTCATTACATACATGCAAGCTACATGGTAGGTTAGCCATAAAAAGAAGTGGAATACAACTAGCATTGATGTGTATGTTCTTTGCTCCATATTTAGTGTCAAAACTCTATAGAACCCATATAAATTTCTTGTGTGCATACAAAATATCTTATTTGAGTAAATCTAGTAGAATCCTCGATTCCATGACTCGATCTTACGACTCGAATCTGTCTGAGGAAAACCGATCCGACTCCGAATCCCGACTCTAACTACCTTGCTTGGACATATTTTGTAATTGTGAGCACTCATTAAAATATGACATACTAAAAAGTTGATGTTGGACAAGGAAGACAACATAATGAGTTATGTTTGCTTATATTCGAATAGAAGTTATATTGTCATGGATCATCCAACATGTTGAGCTTGCCTTTCCCTCTCAAGCTAGCCAAATTCTTTGCACCAAGTAGAGATACTACTTGTGCTTCCAAACATCCCTAAACCTAGTTTTGCCATGAGAGTCCACCATACCTACCTATGGATTGAGTAAGATTCTTCAAGTAAGTTCTCATCGGTGCAAGCAATAAAAATTGCTCTTCTAAATATATATGATCTATTAGTGTGAAGAAAATAAGCTTTATACGAACTTGTGATATGGAAAAAATAAAAGCAAAGGACTACATAATAATGGTACTTATCACAAGCGGCAATATAAAAGTGACGTTCTTTTGCATTAAGATTTTGTGCATCCAATCATAAAAAGCGCATGACAACCTCTGCTTCCCTCTACGAAGGGCCTATCTTTTGCTTTTATCTTCTACCCTTATACAAGAGTCATGGCGATCATCACCTTTCCTTTTTTATACTTTTTCGTTTGGCAAGCACTATATGTTGGAGAGATCCGGATATACCCACTCAGATGTAGGTTTTCATAAAGTATTATTGTTGACATTACCCTTGAGGTAAAAGGTTTGGAGGCGAAACTATAAGCCCCTATCTTTCTCTGTGTCTGATTGAAGCTTTGAACCCATAAGTATCGCGTGAGTGTTAGCAATTGTGAAAGATCATATGATAGTTGAGTATGTGGACTTGCTGAAAAGCTATTTAATTGACTCTTTCCGATGTTATGATAAATTGCAATTGCTTCAATGACTGAGATCATAGTTTGTTAGTTTTCAATGAAGTTTCTGATTCATACTTTACTTTGTGAACGAATTATTACTTTAGCATAAGAAATTATATGACAATATATGTTGTTGTTCTAAAGACGATCATGATGCCCTCATGTCCGTATTTTATTTTTATCGACACCTCTATCTCTAAACATGTGGACATATTTATCGATATCGGCTTTCTCTTGAGGACAAGCAAGGTCTAAGCTTGGGGGAGTTGATACGTCCATTTTGCATCATACTTTTATATCGATATTTGTTGCATTATGGGTTGTTATAACACATTATATCACAATACTTATGCCTATTATCTCTTATTTTATAAGGTTTACATGAAGAGGGAGAATACCGGCAACTGGAATTCTGGACTAGAAAAGGAGCAAATATTAGAGACCTATTCTTCACAACTCCAAAAGTCCTAAAACTTCACGGAGCTTATTTTTGGAATATATAAAAAATATTAGGCGAATAAAGTACCCGAGGGGGCCACCAGCTAGTCACAAGGGTGGAGGGCGCGCCCCCGGCCTTGTGGGCCCCCTGGCATGCCTCCAATGCCCATCTTTGGCTATATGGTGTGTTTTGGCCTGAAAAAATGAGAGAGAAGCTTTCGGGACGAAGCGCCGCCGTCTCGAGGCAGAACCTGGGCAGAACCAATCTAGTGCTCCGGCGGAGCTGTTCTGCCGGGGAAACATCCCTTCGAGAGGGGGAAATCGAAACCATCAGCATCACCATCGATCCTCTGCGTGACAATTGATTCATTGTGTGCATGAGAACATATATAGGTACAAGGGGGTGCGGCCTCTACTTGTCTCCCAAGGAATACAACTATACGGGGAGAGAGGAGGCATGGAGATTACAAAAGTGTGTTGGGGAACATTGCAGAATTTCAAAATTTTCTACACATCACCAAGATCAATCTATGGAGTCATCTAGCAACGAGGGAGAGAGGAGTGCATCTACATACCCTTGTAGATCGCGCGCGAAAGCATTCAAGAGAACGCGGTTGATGGAGTCGTACTCGACGTGATCCAAATCACCGATGACCTAGTGCCGAACGGACGACACCTCCGCGTTCAACACACGTACGGTTGGGAAGACGTCTCCTCCAACTTGATCCAGCAAGGGGAAAGGAGAGGTTGATGAAGATCTAGCAGCACGACGGCGTGGTGGTGGATACAGCAGGATCTCGGCAGGGCTTCGCCAAGCGCAAGCGGGGAGGAGAGGTGTTACGGAGGGAGAGGGAGGCGCCAAGAGCAAGGGGTGCGGCTGCCCTCCCTTCCCCCTTCTTTATGTAGGGGCCTTGGGGGGCGCCGGCCCTAGGAGATGGATCTCCAAGGGGGCGGCGGCCAAGGGGTGGCTTCCCCCCAAGCCAAGTGGGGGGCGCCCCCACCCCTAGGGTTTCCCAACCCTAGGCGCAGGGGAGGCCCAAGGGGGGGTGCACCAGCCCACTAGGGGCTGGTTCCCCTCCAAACTCAGCACATGGGGCCCTCCGGGATAGGTGGCCCCACCCGGTGGACCCCCGGGACCCTTCCGGTGGTCCTGGTACAATACCGGCGACCCCTGAAACGTTCCCGATGGCCGAAACTGGACTTCCTATATATAAATCTTTACCTCCGGACCATTCCGGAACTCCTCGTGACGTCCGGGATCTCATCCGGGACTCCTAACAACTTTCGGGTTACTGCATACTAATATCTCTACAACCCTAGCGTCACCGAACCTTAAGTGTGTAGGCCCTACGGGTTCGGGAGACATGCAGACATGACCGAGATGCCTCTCCGGTCAATAACCAATAGCGGGATCTGGATACCCAGATTGGCTCCCACATGCTCCACGATGATCTCATCGGATGAACCACGATGTCGAGGATTCAATCAATCTGTATACAATTCCCTTTGTCAATCGGTACGTTACTTGCCCGAGACTCGATCGTCGGTATCCCAATACCTCATTCAATCTCGTTACCGGCAAGTCACTTTACTCATACCGTAATGCATGATCCCGTGATCAACCACTTGGTCACATTGAGCCCATTATGATGATGCATTACTGAGTGGGCCCAGAGATACCTCTCCGTCATACGGAGTGACAAATCCCAGTCTCGATTCGTGCCAACCCAACAGACACTTTCGGAGATACCTGTAGTGTACCTTTATAGTCACCCAGTTACGTTGTGACGTTTGGCACACCCAAGGCACTCCTACGGTATCCGGGAGTTGCACAATCTCATGGTCTTAGGAAATGATACTTGACATTCGGAAAAGCTACAGCAGACGAACTACACGATCTTTGAGCTATGCTTATGATTGGGTCTTGTCCATCACATCATTCTCCTAATGATGTGATCCCGTTATCAATGACATCCAATGTCCATAGTCAGAAACCATGACTATCTTTTGATCAACGAGCTAGTCAACTAGAGGCTCACTAGGGACGTGTTGTGGTCTATGTATTCACACATGTATTACGATTTCCGGATAACACAATTATGGCATGAACAATAGACAATTATCATGAACAAAGAAATATAATAATAACCATTTTATTATTGCCTCTAGGGCATATCTCTAACTGTCTCCCACTTGCACTAGAGTCAATAGTCTAGTTACATTGTGATGAATCGAACACCCATGCAGTTCTGGTGTTGATCATGTTTTTCTCTAGGGAGAGGTTTAGTCGATGGATCTGCCACATTCTGGTCCGTATGTACTTTACAAATCTCTATGTCTCCATTTTGAACACTTTCACGAATGGAGTTGAAGCGACGCTTGATACGCCTGGTCTTCCTGTGAAACCTGGGCTCCTTGGCAAGGGCAATAGCTCCAGTGTTGTCACAGAAGAGAGTCATCGGGCCCGACGCATTGGGTATGACTCCTAGGTCACTAATGAACTCCTTCACCCAGACTGCTTCTTGTGCTTCCTCCGAGGCTGCCATGTACTCCGTTTCACATGTAGATCCCGCCACAATGCTTTGCTTGCAACTGCACCAGCTTACTACCCCACCATTCAAAATATACACGTATCCGGTTTGTGACTTAGAGTCATCCAGATCTGTGTCGAAGCTAACATCAATGTAACCCTTTACGATGAGCTCTTCGTCACCTCCATAAACGAGAAACATATCCTTAGTACTTTTCAGGTACTTCAGGATATTCTTGACCTCTGTCCAGTGTTCCATGCCGAGATTACTTTGGTACCTTCCTACCAAACTTATGGCAAGGTTTACATCAGGTCTGGTACACAGCATAGCATACTTGATAGACCCTATGGCCGAGGCATAGGGGACGATACTCATCTTTTCTCTATCTTCTGCCGTGGTCGAGCACTGAGCCGTGCTCAATCTCGTACCTTGCAATACAGGCAAGAACCCCTTCTTTGACTGATCCATTTTGAACTTCTTCAATATCTTGTCAAGGTACGTACTCTGTGAAAGACCAATGAGGCGTATCGATCTATCTCTATAGATCTTGATGCCTAATATATAAGCAGCTTCTCCAAGGTCCTTCATTGAAAAACACTTGTTCAAGTAGGCCTTTCACTAGTAGAAAACAAGGCTATGGTCTAGGCCGGGTCAGCCCATTAGTCCCGGTTCAGTCTAGAACCGGGACCAATGTGGGCATTGGTCCCGGTTCGTGAGCCCAGGGGGCCGGCCGGGCCACGTGGGCCATTGGTCCCGGTTCATCTGGACCTTTTGGTCCCGGTTTGTGGGATGAACCGGGACCAATGGGCCTCGCTCCTGGCCCACCACCATTGGTCCCGGTTGGTGGCTTGAACCGGGACCAAAGGCTCCCCTTTAGTCCCGGCTCATGTCACCAACCGGGACCAATGAGGTGCCTATATATACCCCCTCGCGCAAGAGCAGAGCACAGTTCTCTGTTTTTTCTGGCCGAGGGGGAGAGGGCTTTGTGGTGCTCTAGCTCACCTCCTATGCACATGAGGTGTTCGATGGAATGCCCGAGCCACACTACTTAAGCTTTCTCCTCTCGAAGCTCGACCTCCAAGCTCCATTTTCCTCGAGATTTGTCTAGATTTAGCGGTCTGTCACGCCCCGTCCCCGTCTTCACCGCCGTCGATCACCCGCGTCGATCTCATCACCGACACCACCGTGGTGAGCCTCTTGTTCTTATCTTCTTTCTGAAAGGAAAAATATTCTTACTTGTATGTTTAGATAGATACTTGTATCATTTTCTTACATTTATTATTGCATCTTATATAGTGCGATGGTTTTGGTATCCGCCCCCGTCGGCCCTCGTCCTGTCTATGATTCGGATGTGGTATGTATATTATCTTTATAACTATTGGTTCATTTATTGTTTATGAAAATTATGCCGACCAACGTGACATAGATTTTATTTATCTAGGATGTATGTGAATCGGAAATGCCAACCGACCCTATTGTCGAGAGGTTAAATTTAGTTGAAGAAGAAAACAATTTGTTGAAGGAAAAATAAAAAAATTGAGGAGGAGAAGATGATATTGGAGTTGCATGTTGCGGATGTCATCGATGATCACAAGATCAAGATGGATGCAATGCGCTTGAAGATTAGAAAGATTAGAAAATATGCCATTCATACCGAGGCTTGGTATCATTATGCCATTGGATCAATTGTTACCATGGTTGCGATTATGATCGCATTTGTTTTCGCATTGAAATGTTTTACATAGTTTCAATGTATGGTTTAATTAATTAGATGCTCTGGAGAGCTATATGTTGTTAGATGAGAACTATGTATGCACTTTGGTTTTAATGTGATGATGAACTTCTATTAATTTGGACACTTAATTATATATAATGAACGCAGATGAACCGGCAATGGATGTACGGTGACAGACACACCCGCGAGTACATTAAGGGCGTGCATGAGTTTCTCGATGTGGCTGAGGCAAACAAGCAGAATGGTTTTATGTGTTGTCCATGCACTGAATGTGGGAATACGAGGTCTTACTCTAACCGGAAAATCCTTCACTCCCACCTGCTTTACAAGGGTTTCATGCCACACTATAATGTTTGGACGAGGCACGGAGAAATAGGGGTTATGATGGAAGACGGCGAAGAAGAAGAGTACGATGACAACTATGTGCCCCCTGAATATGGTGATGCTGCAACGGGGGGCTGGTGAAGATCAAGAGGAACCAGACGATGTGCCCAATGATGCTGCAATGGGTGAAGCTGCTGAAGATCAAGAGGAACCAGACGATGTGCCCGATGATGATGATCTCCGCCGGGTCATTGTCGATGCAAGGACGCAATGCATTAGTCAAAAGGAGAAGCTGAAGTTTGATCGCATGTTAGAGGATCACAAAAAAGGGTTATACCCCAATTGCGAAGATGGCAACACAAAGCTCGGTACCGTACTAGAATTGCTGCAGTGGAAGGCAGAGAATGCTGTGGCTGACAAAGGATTTGAGAAGCTACTGAAAATATTGAAGAAGAAGCTTCCAAAGGATAACGAATTGCCCGACAGTACATACGCAGCAAAGAAGGTCGTATGCCCTCTAGGATTGGAGGTGGAGAAGATACATGCATGCCCTAATGACTGCATCCTCTACCGCGGTGCATAGAAGGATCTAAACGCATGCCCGGTATGCGGTGCATTGCGGTATAAGATCAGACGAGATGACCCTGGTGATGTTGACGGCGAGCCCCCCAGGAAGAGGGTTCCTGTGAAGGTGATGTGGTATGCTCCTATAATACCATGGTTGAAACGTCTGTTCAAAAACGAAGAGCATGCCAAGTTGATGCGATGGCACAGTGAGAACCGAAAGAAAGATGGGAAGTTGAGAGCACCCGCTGACGGGTCGCAGTGGAGAAAAATCGAGAGAAAGTACTGGGATGAGTTTGCAAAGGACCCAAGGAATGTATGGTTTGCTTTAAGCGCGGATGGCATTAATCCTTTCGGGGAGCAGAGCAGCAATCACAGCACCTGGCCCGTGACTCTATGTATGTATAACCTTCCTCCTTAGATGTGCATGAAGCGGAAGTTCATTATGATGCCAGTTCTCATCCAAGGCCCTAAGCAACCCGGCAACGACATTGATGTGTACCTAAGGCCATTAGTTGAAGAACTTTTACAGCTTTGGAATGGAAACGGTGTACGTACGTGGGATGAGCACAAACAGGAGGAATTTAACCTTAAGGCGTTGTTGTTCGTGACCATCAACGATTGGCCCGCTCTCAGTAACCTTTCAGGACAGACAAACAAAGGATACCACGCATGCATGCACTGTTTAGATGACACTGAAAGTATATACTTGGACAAATGCAGGAAGAATGTGTACCTGGGCCATCGTCGATTTCTTCCGACCAACCATCAATGTCGAAAGAAAGGCAAGCATTTCAAAGGCGAGGCAGATCACCGGAAGAAGCCCGCCATGCGCACCGGTGATCACGTGCTTGCTATGGTCAATGATTTACACTACGTAATCTTTGGAAAGGGTCCCGGTGGACTAGCTGTTCCGAATGACGCTGAGGGACACGCACCCATGTGGAAGAAGAAATCTATATTTTGGGACCTACCCTACTGGAAAGACCTAGAGGTCCGCTCCTCAATCGACATGATGCACGTGACGAAGAACCTTTGCGTGAACCTGCTAGGCTTCTTGGGCGTGTATGGGAAGACAAAAGATACACCTGAGGCACGGGAGGACCTGCAACGTTTGCACGAAAAAGACGGCATGCCTCCGAAGCAGTATAAAGGTCCTGCCAGCTACGCTCTTACGAAAGAAGAGAAAGAAATCTTCTTTGAATGTCTGCTCAGTATGAAGGTCACGACTAGCTTCTCGTCGAATATAAAGGGAATAATAAATATGCCAGAGAAAAAGTTTCAGAACCTTAAGTCTCATGACTGCCACGTGATTATGATGCAACTACTTCCGGTTGCATTGAGGGGGCTTTTACCAGAAAATGTACGATTAGCCATTGTGAAGCTATGTGCATTCCTCAATGCAATCTCTCAGAAGGTGATCGATCCAGAAATTGTACCAAGGCTAAGGAGTGATGTGGCGCAATGTCTTGTCAGTTTCGAGCTGTTGTTCCCACCATCCTTCTTCAATATCATGACGCACGTCCTAGTTCATCTAGTCGACGAGATTGTCATCCTGGGGTCCGTATTTCTACACAATATGTTCCCCTTTGAGAGGTTCATGGGAGTCCTAAAGAAATATGTCCGTAACCGCGCTAGGCCAGAAGGAAGCATCTCCATGGGCCATCAAACAGAGGATGTTATCGGGTTTTGTGTTGACTTCATTCCTGGCGTTAACAAGATAGGTCTCCCTAAATCGCGGTATGAGGGGAGACTGACTGGAAAAGGCACTCTTGGAAGAGACTCAATAATATGCAGGGACGGATATTCTTGGTCTCAAGCATACTACACAGTTCTATAGAACTCTACCTTGGTGACCCCGTATGTCGATGAACACAAGAACAGTCTGCGCTCCAAACACCCGGAGCAGTGCGACGACTGGATTACATGTGAACACATCAGGACTTTCAGTAGTTGGTTGGAAACACGTCTCAGAGGTGACAATACTGTTTGTGATGAGTTGTACTTGTTGTCCAGGGGACCATCTTTGACTGTATTGACTTACAAAGGATACAAGATAAATGGGAATACATTTTACACGATCGCCCAAGATCAAAAGAGCACCAACCAAAACAGCGGTGTCCTCTTTGATGCAGCAACCGAGAGTGGAAAGGATACATATTATGGTTACATAGTGGACATATGGGAACTTGACTACGGACCTGATTTTAAGGTCCCTTTGTTTAAGTGCAAATGGGTCAATCTGTTAGGCGGCGGGGTACAGGTAGACCCACAGTACGGAATGACAACAGTGGATCTGAAAAATCTTGGGTACACTGACGAACCGTTCGTCCTAGCCAATGATGTTGCACAGGTTATCTATGTGAAGGACATGTCTGCCAAACCGAGAAAAAGATAAGATAAGGAAGCGAATACATCATACGATGAGCCAAAGCGCCACATAGTTCTTTCAGGAAAAAGGGACATCCTGGGAGTGGACGGCAAGACAGACATGTCTGAAGATTATGAAAAGTTTCATGAAATTCCTCCCTTCAATGTCAAGGCTGACCCAAGCATCCTGATAAACAATGAAGATTATCCATGGTTACGGCGCAATAAGCAAATGACACAAGCGAAGAAAAAGTGAAGACTTTCTCCCGCAACTTTGCAACACACGAACATGCTACTATTGTCCGTTTTGTACATGCACATGCTATGTGGGTGAAATTATGATACCATCCCTACTTTCAACTTTTTCAGAGTTCATTTGAAATGCTTTCATGTCTTATGGTTCGGCCCTCGTAATACCATGACCATTAGTCCCTGGCCCATGCCAACTTTTAACTTTCAACTTTCAACTTTCTAAAACTAATGGCACTAACAGAAACTTTCAACTTTCATCTATTCTCATTTTTTTAGTAAGTTAATCACAAACTTGTGATTCAAACAATTTTCAAAGAATTCAAATTTTAACTATTCAAATTTGAAAACTAATGGCACTAACAGAAAGTTTATAATTTTTCTAAAACTATTGGCACTAACGGAAAGTTTATAATTTTGCTAACCTAAAATCAAAAACAATTAAAAAATAAAGCAAAAACAAAAGGAAATAAATAATGCAGAAAACAAAACAAAAAAACTGGAAAAAAATAAAAATAGCAACAATAAGTATTTTGTTGTAAGTAGAAACAAAATAAAATAAATAAAGAAACAAAGAAAACAAAAAACAAAAAAAGTGTTTTCAAATTTGAAAAAATGGCACTAACAGATAGTTTATAATTTTTCTAAAACTAAAAGCAAAAAGAATTAAAAAATAAAGCAAAAACAAAATAAAATAAATAATGCAGAAAACAAAACAAAAAATTGGAAATAAAAATAAAAATAGGAACAATAAGTATTTTGTTGTAAGTAGAAACAAAATAAAATAAATAAAGCAACAAAGAAAACAAAAAACAAAAAAGTGTTTTCAAATTTGAAAACTAATGGCAATAACAGAAAGTTTATATTTTTTTCTAAAACTAAAAGCAAAAATAATTAAAAAATAAAGCAAAAAACAAAAGAAAATAAATAATGCAAAAAACAAAACAAAAAACTGGAAAAAAATGTTTTTATAGTAAAGTTAATCACAAACTTGTGATTCACACAAATTTCAAAGAATTCAAATTTTAACTATTCAAATTTGAAAAGTAATGGCACTAATAGAAAGTTTATAATTTTTCTGACCTAAAAGCAAAAAGAATTAAAAAATAAAGCAAAAAACAAAAGGAAATAAATAATGAAAAAAACAAAACAAAAAACTAGAAAAAAATTAAAAAAATTGCCACCTATTGGGCCACCACGGCCTGAATACGACTAGAAACCCAACATGGGCCAGGATTCAGGCCCGTAGAAGGCCCAATAGGCCCACAGGCAAAGGAGTGTCAGATTAGGCCCATAGGCCTGCAGTTCAGAGGAGTTCGAGAGGGAGGAGGCAGCAGAGCTTATAAACAGGTGTTGGGCGCTGTCAACTAGCGAGGTGGGACTAAACTTTTGGGCGCGGGGCAGCACAAGGCCATTGGTCCCGGTTGGTGGCACCAACCGGGACTAAAGGGTGCATTGGTCACGGTTCGTGGCACCAACCATGACCAATTCCCCCCTTTAGTCCCGGTTGGTGCCACCAACCGGGACCAAAGGCCGCCGCTTCCCGCCCTTTGGGCTACTGAAAAGAGGTCTTTGGTCCCGGTTCATGGCACCAACCGGGACTAAAGGGGTGCATTAGTCCCGGTTGGTGCCACCAACCGGGACCAAAGGCCTGGCTATATATACAACACTTGTCAAAATTTTCATTCAGTTCCTCAACTCCACGCCGCCGACGCCACCCTCTGCCCCGACGCCCTGCTCCTCGTCGTCGTCGCCCCGTCGCCGCCCGCGCCCCATTGCCCCGACGCCGTCGCCGCCGCCCTCGACGCCATCTGCCCCGACACCCTGCTCCTCGTCGCCGTCGCCCGCGCCCGTCATCATCGCCCCGTCACCGCCCGCGCCCCGCGTCGCCCCGACGCCGTCGCCGCCGCCCTCAACGCCATCTGCCCCGACGCCCTGCTCCTCGTCACCGTCGCCCGCGCCCGTCGTCGTCGCCCCGTCGCCGCCCGCGCCCCGCGTCGCCCCGACGCAGTCGCTGCCCCGCGCCGCCCCGACGCCGTCGCCGCCGCCCTCGACGCCATTTGCCCTGACGCCGGCGCCGCTCCCCTCTGTGAGCACCTGCCGCCATGCCCCTCTGCCCCGCCGGCGCCACCATGTTTTTTTTTCATATGTTGCAATATGTTTTTTTATTTTTATTAGTTTATTTTTTTGTTCATATGTGATGTATATGTGTATGTGGCTATAATGTATATGTGTATAGATGATAGATGATCAAATGATGATTTTTTTGTTCATAGATGGTAGATGATCAAATGATGTTTTTTTTGTTCATAGATGATCATATGATTTTTTAGGTTATTTTCATTTGTAGAAATTTTTGTTCATATATGGATATTTAGGGGGTCGAGGGTCGAGAACTAGTTTAGGGGGTCGAGGGTCGAGAACTAGTTTAGGGGGTCGAGGGTCAAGAACGTCGGACATTCATGAGAGAGGCGGGGAATAAGGGGAAGAAGAGGGAGAATAAGAGGAAGAAGAATAAAAAGAGGAGAAGAAATAATAGAGGAGAAGAAGTTCTTCTCCTCTATTCTTTCTTCTCTTCTTTTTTCTTCTCTTCCTTTGACACTAGGCAACCTCCCGACCCCTCGGCGATCCTCTCGAACATGAGAGAAAGAAGAGGGTCGTCTAGGGGTCGAGGGTTCCAGGGTCGTCGAGGGTTCGAGGGGTCGAGGATCGCCGAGGGGTCGAGAGAGGCTTCCTAGTGTCAAAGTATTGAAGAAATCCATGCCTTCATCATTAGCCGGAAGTAACCAGGGCATGTTGGTATGAAGTTCTGCAAAGTTGTTCTGGAATGGAGTCCCGGATAGAATAATCCGCCTTTTGGTATGAATTCAGCAAAGGCCTTCCAAATAGCGATATTCGGAAGGCTCTTGCTGAACTTTGTACCAAAAAGCGAATTATCCTATCTGGGACTCCGTTCCAGAACAACTTTGAAGAGCTTCGTACCATCATGCACATGTTACTTTCGCCTAATGATGAAGACATGGTTTTGTTGAATCCTTTGACACTAGGCAACCTCCCGACCCCTCGGCGATCCTCTCGAACATGAGAGGGAGAAGAGGGTCGTCTAGGGGTCGAGGGTTCCAGGGTCGTCGAGGGTTCGAGGGGTCGAGGATCGCCGAGGGGTCGAGAGAGGTTTCCTAGTGTCAAAGTATTGAAGAAATACATGCCTTCATCATTAGCCGGAAGTAACCAGGGCATGTTGGTACGAAGTTCTGCAAAGTTGTTCTGGAATGGAGTCCCGGATAGAATAATCCGCCTTTTGGTACGAATTCAGCAAAGGCCTTCCAAATAGCGATATTCGGAAGGCTCTTGCTGAACTTTGTACCAAAAAGCGAATTATCCTATCTGGGACTCCGTTCCAGAACAACTTTGAAGAGCTTCGTACCATCACACACATGTTACTTTCGCCTAATGACGAAGACATGGTTTTGTTGAATACTTTGACACTAGGCAACCTCCCGACCCCTCGGCGATCCTCTCGAACATTAGAGGAAGAAGAGGATAAAAAAAGAAGAGGAAGAAGAAAAAAAAGAGGAGAAGAAAGAATAGAGGAGTTCTTCTCCTCTATTCTTTCTTCTCCTCTTTTTTTCTTCTTCTTCCTCTTTTTTTATCAGGAACGAGGGTCGTCGAGGGACATAGATGTAGTGTCGTCGTTGTCGATATATACCCCCTCCCGATAGCTTACTATGATTAGGTAGCTAGTTCTACGTTTGGCACTAATATATCCATCTGTCATGTTTGAATAATAATTGCCATGTTGTAAATATTTGTAGAAACTATGGACACCGCCCTAGACGAAGCAAAAGAAGCGTTGTTGAGGGACATAATCGCAGAAGGAAGTGATGCCATCTCGTTGTTTCTCAACGAAACCGATGGTCTGGAAGGAGAGGGTGAACAAGCTGGCTACGGTGACCTAATGCCGGTGCAAGAAGAAGAACATGAGGACGGCTCCGGTGAACTAATGCCGGTGCAAGAAGGAGACCGTGATGACGGTTCCGGTGACTGAACCGAGTCCGGCCAGGTATATATATTAGTTAAGCCTGTGCTGACTAGCTGATTGATGCATTCATTGTTTTGGTATGTACACATATTAATTAAGTCTTTGTTCTTTTTTCTAGCCCTCCGGATCGAGCACAACTTCGGTAAAGAGACGAGGCCCGAAGAAAAAGTTGAGCTCGGATGAAAAGTTTGAGATCATAGCAATCGCGCCCGACGGCCAACCGATTGAACCCCTCAGGACAAAGAGCGCATTTGTTGCTCAGTGCGGGGTTCTGTTAGGGACGTGATCCCGATAAGCATCCAGCAATGGTTTAAGCCGGCTACAGAAGACCCTGAGGTGTCTTATGTCAATGATATGCAGAAAAATGATCTTTGGACTGAGCTGAAGTCAAATTTCACCCTACCGCCAGAGGATAATCCCTAGAACCCAGTTAAAGAGAAATTAATCAAGTCTTTTGCTCTTAAGAGGATGGCAGAACTATTCAGGAGGTGGAAGAAAGAGCTGAATAAGTTTGTCGAAAATAATGAGACACCAGAATTCAAGGGCAGATATGAGAAGAACAGAGATCACTGGCCCGCATTTGTGGCCCACAAGACATCGGAAAAGAGTAAGAAGATGCCGGCGACAAACAAAAAAAATGCTGCGAAGAAGAAGCTTCACCATCGCACGGGGTCAGGTGGCTACCTCGTAGCCCGGCCTAAGTGGTCCAAGACTAAGAATGATCTGGGTGATAAAGGGATCGAACCAGAGACAATTAACTGGCCAGACCGTTGCCGGACTTGGTTCTTCGGGGCTGGCGGAACCTTGGACCCTGTAACAGGGAAGTGCATTTGGACGAACGATCAAATGGACATACCAGTCAGGAAGCTTAAGCAGTATATCGAAGCAGCGCAGGAAGGGACGTTCTTTCCAGACAAAGAGAACGACGAGCTCACAATGGCCCTCGGGAATCCTGAGCACCCTGGATGGACACGAGGCACGCCAGGCTCCATTCCGTGGAAGGTTGGGTTTCCAGACGCAGGCGGTTACAAATCCTGTGAGAGGAGGAAAAAAGTGCAGCAGACCCAAATGCAGGCGCTGCAAGCAAGGGTAGACGCAATAGAGGAACGAGAAGCAAATCACAGCAAACGTATTGCCGAAGCCTCCCCCGAAGCTACCCCGCCATCTCAGCGCAGAAGCAGCATGGCTTCCACCGAGCTGCTTCAGCCGGAGCATGCCTTGACGGCTCCTGCCAGCTATCCCGTGGATGCTATCACGGAGTCTCAAAATTGCCACCTTATGACGCAATGGATGAATTTGAAGGTCAAGGCGGCTGTTGGCTCTGTTTATCCTACTGAACCCAGTGCAACTTTTCACTGCCGGCTGATTCCAGAAGGATATGCTAGTGTGATGGTGGATGAAATAACGGAGGGATTTGAGGACCTCCAGCTTGACCACCCTACCGGTGAAGGGGAGACTCGGTTGGGGTCTGCTCTGATGACTCCATGCCTATGGCGGAAGGAGCTCATCAACCTTCCGGACTGGACGCCTCCGCCTCCTCCTCCTCCTCCTCCGGCGAGTCAGGGCACTCCGCCTCCTCCACCGCCTCCTCCTCCGGCGAGTGACGATCAGGGCCCTCGGCCGGCTCTTTCTCCGGCGCGTGGCAGCACTCCGCCTCCTTCTCCGCCTGCGCCGACGCGCCCGAGCAGCCAACCTCCTCCTTCTCCGCCTCGTCAGCAAGGGCGGAAGAGACCTGCCGCCGCTCCAGCTGCTCCAGCGCGTCGTAGTCCTTCTCTTCCGCCTCGTAAGCAAGTAAAGAAGACAACCGCTCCATCTGCTCGGTCGGCGTCTAGCAGTACAACCAGAGGCGGGAGGACATACAGATTCGGTCCTTCTCTGAAGACTCCAGAGAACTTACCATATGAGAGGACCCCGGAGGAGAACACGAAGATCGCGCGAACCGAAGTGGATGACTGGTTTCAAGGGTTGAAAGCAAAGAGACATCCACCTCCGGAGGAGAAGGTAGATCCGGTGAAAGTGAAGCGCACTCTGGCTGCCCTGGCAAAACCACCCAAGTCTCCGTCGAAAGGCAACTATGAGCGCATTATTGCAAAGACATGGGACAAAGCGGAGCGGTCGGGAAGTACAGTCAGTGATCAAAGGCTGAAAGAACGACGAGCAGCTGGGAAACAAATTGCCCAGCTCGGTGAACAAGCGAAGCAATCGTGCCCCCCCCTCAAGGTGCCTAGCGACATCGTCGATCCGAGGATGGTGCCCGGTTATGGCAATGTTGACGATTACCTGCCTGACGATGTACATTATGATCCCATGGAGGTGCAGATACACAGATACGAGTACGGGAAGCCTCTCGTCAAAGATGAAAAATCTTTAACAACGATGATGCGAAGATTACATGATTGGTACTTGAAAATCTGCAGAGAGTCTGGGGGAGGAGTACTTTGTATGCGAGAGTTAAACCGGAGCATGACCTCGTTGGAATTGAATTGTTGCCTATTCCATTTGAGGAGTTCTATCAGTTTTTCAATCAATTGGCCCTCGATAAAACAACGATCACCTGCTACTGTCTGTAAGTACTACTACTTCTGTCATTAAGTCTCTCTATATAGCTCATCTCTTTCATTGCATGTATTTATAATTATCCTCACTATATTATGTAGAATGAAGATCGCCGAATTGAAGAAAAGACAAATCGGTGATATTGGGTTCGTTAACACATATCTCATAGATGCAACTGAGGTTGAACATCGTCCCGGAGATACCGAGGCCAACTTGCTATGATCATTCAAAAAAAATGAAAACAAAGATATAATACTCTTTCCTTACAACTTCAAGTGAGTGTTACTGTCTTGTGCATATTCGGTTTCCCTTATATATTAGTCCAGGTTATAGTAATGTAATTGATGAGTTATGCATGCGTGTGCAGTTTCCACTATATTCTCCTAGAGATTAGGCTTGAGTAGGGAGTAGTAACCGTCTTGGACTCTAAACGAAAAGATCCCCAGGAGTATGCGGACATGACTGAAATCCTCAAGAAGTAAGTTAAATCGATCATTATCCACCATATCAACAACTTTGTTCATTTCCTGATATCAAGTAATTGTTTTCTTTGTTCGGCAGGGTTTGGAGAAAATGCACCAGAAAAGTTCCGGGACTGCCGAAGGAGCTGGAATTTAGACACCCGAAAGTGAGTACTATAGTGCATGTTCCGCGCATCTCCTAGTGATTCAAGTGCTAGTTTCATCAATACCATTTAGCATTCTTGCTTATCAGTTTGATTGACCTCTATTTCTTGTAAAGTGGTTTTGGCAGGAACAAGGGAATGATTTCTGTGGATACTACGTCTGCGAGTCCATCCGCCACACGACCTGTGAGCGGGGCGGGTACTTTGACGAACAATATGAAGTACGTAAATAACAACATTCACAATTTTATTTTATTACCATCATTTGTATTGAGTTTCATTCATTCATATATATATGTATTGACCCCCTTCTTCAAATTAGATGTTTCGGAAGCGGGATGAACTCCTAGCACCAGCTCGCATGCGAGCAATTCAAGAGGAATTGGCGGCATTCTTTCTTGACCAAGTGATCGCTGAAGACGGAGAATACTATGTGGACCATGAGTCCATATGATTATATTTGTAAGAGATAATTATTGTATATATGTAGCCGGTAGTGTTGGATAGATATACGAGAACTTGTTGTTCGACCAATCTCTCGGAGAAGGAGAGGTGGTCGATATCACTTCTCTCTGTATGCGTATATGTTCATGATGATCTTCTGTTTCCTTCGTTTGCTTACTAGCTAACTAGCATGTCTAGTCCTCTCTATACGTATGTATAGTACGTAGCGTCGACCAAGCACGAATGTAAGAGAGGACACTTCTCTCTATTATTTATAGCTAGCTAACACAATATATGAAACACCTAAATTAACCCCCCAAAACCCCCAACCCCCCCCCCCCCCCCTTAAAAAAAAACAAAAACCCCACCCAAAGAAATGCTGACGCGTGGATGCCTATTGGTCCCGGTTGGTGCCACCAACCGGGACCAAAGGGTCTCCTGCCTGGGCTCTGCGCACTGCCCACGTGGAGGCCCATCAGTCTCGGTTCTGGATTGAACCTGGACTAAAGGGTCGGGGCATTAGTACCGACACTTTAGTCCCGGTTCAGGAACCGGGACTAAAGGCCCTTACGAACCGGGACTATAGGCCCTTTTTCTACCAGTGTTTATGCTTTCCAAGAATTCTATATCGTTTCCCATCAACAGTATGTCATCCACACACAATATGATAAATGCTACAGAGCTCCCACTCACTTTCTTGTAAATGCAGGCTTCTTCATAAGTCTGCGTAAACCCAAACGCTTTGATCATCTCATCAAAACGAATGTTCCAACTCCGAGATGCTTGCACCAACCCATAAATCGAGCGTTGGAGCTTGCACACCTTGTCAGCATTCTTAGGATCGACAAAACCTTCCGGCTGCATCATATACAATTCTTCCTTAAGGAAATCATTAAGGAATGCCGTTTTGATGTCCATTTGCCATATCTCATAATCATAGAATGCGGCAATTGCTAACATGATTCGGACGGACTTCAGCTTTGCTACGGGTGAGAAAGTCTCATCGTAGTCAACCCCTTGAACTTGTCGATAACCCTTAGCGACAAGCCGAGCTTTATAGATGGTTACATTACCATCCGCGTCTGTCTTCTTCTTAAAGATCCATTTATTTTCTATGGCTCGCCGATCATCGGGCAAGTCAGTCAAAGTCCATACTTCGTTTTCATACATGGATCCTATCTCGGAGTTCATGGCTTCCAGCCATTTGTCGGAATCCAGGCCCGCCATCGCTTCTTCATAGTTCGAAGGTTCACCGTTGTCTAACAACATGATTTCCAAGACAGGGTTGCCGTACCACTCTGGTGCGGAACGTGTCCTTGTGGACCTACGAAGTTCAGTAGCAACTTGATCTGAAGTTTCATGATCATCATCATTAACTTACTCTCTAGTCGGTGCAGGCACCTCAGGAACATTTTGTTGAGCTGCGCCACTTACCAATTCAAGAGGTAATACTTCATCAAGTTCTACTTTCCTCCAACTTATTTCTTTCGAGAGAAACTCTTTCTCTAGAAAGGACCCATTCTTGGCAACAAAGATCTTGCCTTCGGATCTGAGGTAGAAGGTATACCCAATAGTTTCTTTAGGGTATCCTATGAAGATGCATTTTTCTGATTTGGGTTCGATCTTTTCAGGTTGAAGTTTCTTGACATAAGCATCGCATCCCCAAACTTTTAGAAACGACAGCTTAGGTTTCTTCCAAAACCATAATTCATACGGTGTCGTCTCAACGGATTTTGATGGAGCCCTATTTAAAGTGAATGCGGCAGTCTCTAAAGCATAGCCCCAAAATGATAGCGGTAGATCGGTAAGAGACATCATAGATCGCACCATATCCAATAGAGTGCGATTACGACGTTCGGACACACCATTACGCTGAGGTGTTCCAGGCGGCGTGAGTTGTGAAACTATTCCACATTTTCTTAAGTGTGTGCCAAATTCGTGACTCAAGTATTCTCCCCCATGATCTGATTGCAAGAACTTCATTTTTCTGTCATGTTGATTCTCAACCTCGCTCTGAAATTCTTTGAACTTTTCAAAGGTCTCAGACTTGTGTTTCATTTTGTAGACATACCCATATCTACTCAAGTCATCAGTGAGGGTGAGAACATAACGATAGCCACCGCGAGCCTCAACACTCATTGGACCGCACACATCAGTATGTATGATTTCCAATAAGTTGGTTGCTCGCTCCATTGTTCCTGAGAACGGAGTCTTGGTCATTTTACCCATGAGGCATGGTTCGCACGTGTCAAATGATTCGTAATCAAGAGACTCCAAAAGTCCATCTGCATAGAGCTTCTTCATGCGTTTGACACCTATGTGACCAAGGCGGCAGTGCCACAAGTATGTGGGACTATCATTATCAACCTTACATCTTTTGGTATTCACACTATGAATATGTGTACCATTATGCTCGAGATTCATTAAGAATAAACCATTCACCATCGGAGCATGACCATAAAACATATCTCTCATATAAATAGAACAACCATTATTCTCGGATTTAAATGAGTAGCCATCTCGAATTAAACGAGATCCTGATACAATGTTCATGCTCAAAGCTGGCACTAAATAACAATTATTGAGGTTTAAAACTAATCCCGTAGGTAAATGTAGAGGTAGCGTGCCGACGGCGATCACATCGACCTTGGAACCATTCCCGACGCGCATCGTCACCTCGTCCTTCGCCAGTCTCCGCTTATTCCGCAGCTCCTGCTTTGAGTTACAAATGTGAGCAACCGCACCGGTATCAAATACCCAGGAGCTACAACGAGTACTGGTAAGGTACACATCAATTACATGTATATCACATATACCTTTAGTGTTGCCGGCCTTCTTGTCCGCTAAGTATTTGGGGCAGTTCCACTTCCAGTGACCACTTCCCTTGCAATAAAAACACTCAGTCTCAGGCTTGGGTCCATTCTTTGGCTTCTTCCCGGCAGGTTGCTTACTGGGCGCGGCAACTCCCTTGCCGTCCTTCTTGAAGTTCTTCTTACCCTTGCCTTTCTTGAACTTAGTGGTTTTACTCACCATCAACACTTGATGTTCCTTTTTGATTTCCACCTCTGCTGATTTCAGCATTGAATATACCTCAGGAATGGTCTTTTCCATCCCCTGCATATTGAAGTTCATCACAAAGCTCTTGTAGCTCAGTGGAAGCGACTGAAGGATTCTGTCAATGACCGCATCATCTGGGAGATTAACTCCCAGCCGAGTCAAGTGGTTATGCAACCCAGACATTTTGAGTATGTACTCACTGACAGAACTATTTTCCTCCATCTTACAGCTGAATAACTTGTCGTAGACTTCATATCTCTCGACCCGGGCATGAGCTTGGAAAACCATTTTCAGCTCTTCAAACATCTCATATGCTCCGTGTCTCTCAAAACGCTTTTGGAGCCCCGGTTCTAAGCTATAAAGCATGCCGCACTGAACGAGGGAGTAATCATCAGCACGTGACTGCCAAGCGTTCATAACATCTTGGTTCTCTGGGATAGGTGCGTTACCTAGCAGTGCTTCTAGGACATAATCTTTCTTGGCAGCTATGAGGATGATCCTCAGGTTCCGGACCCAGTATAGTTGCTGCCATCATCTTTCATCTTGGTTTTCTCTAGGAACGTGTTGAAGTTGAGGACAACGTGGGCCATTTGATCTACAAGACGTATTGTAAATATTTTAGACTAAGTTCATGATAATTAAGTTCATCTAATCAAATTACTCAATGAACTCCCACTCAGATAGACATCCCTCCAGTCATCTAAGTGAAACATGATCCGAGTTAACTAGGCCATGTCCGATCATCACGTGAGACGGACTAGCCAACATCGGTGAACATCTTCATGTTGATCGTATCTTCTATACGACTCATGCTTGACCTTTCGGTCTTCCATGTTCCGAGGCTATGTCTGTACATGCTAGGCTCGTCAAGTCAACCTAAGTGTATTGCATGTGTAAATCTAGCTTACACCCGTTGTATTCGAACGTTAGAATCTATCACACCCGATCATCACGTGGTGCTTCGAAACAATGAACCTTCGCAACGGTGCAAAGTTAGGGGGAACACTTTCTTGAAATTATTACGAGGGATCATCTTATTTAGGCTACCGTCGTTCTAAGCAAATAAGATGTAAAACATGATAAACATCACATGCAATCAAATAGTGACATGATATGGCCAATATCATTTGCTCCTTTTGATCTCCATCTTCGGGGCTCCATGATCTTCGGGGCATGACACCATGATCTCCATCATCATGATCTCCATCATCGTGTCTTCTTGAAGTTGTCTCGTCATCTATTACTTCTACTACTACGGCTAACGGTTTAGCAATAAAGTAAAGTAATTACATGACGTTATATGTTGACACGCAGGTCACAAATAAATTAAGACAACTCCTATGGCTCCTGCCGGTTGTCATACTCATCGACATGCAAGTCGTGATTCCTATTACAAGAACATGATCATCTCATACATCACATATGTCATTCATCACATCCTTTGGCCATATCACATCACAAAACACTTGATGCAAAAACAAGTTAGACGTCCTCTAATTGTTGTTGCAAGTTTTTATGTGGCTGCTATAGGATTCTAGCAAGAACATTTCTTACCTACGCCAAAACCACAACGTGAATTGCCAATTTCTATTTACCCTTCATAAGGACTGTCGGTGTCAAAACCGGCGGATCTCGGGTAGGGGGTCCCGAATTGTGCGTCTAGGCCGGATGGTAACAGCAGGCAAGGAACACAATGTTTTACCCAGGTTTGGGCCCTCTTTATGGAGGTAAAACCCTACGTCCTGCTTGATTAATATTGAAGATATGGGTAGTACAAGAGTAGATCTACCACGAGATCAAGGAGGCTAAACCCTAGAAGCTAGCCTATGGTATGATTGTTGTATGATGAAGTTGTCCTACGGACTAAAACCCTCTGGTTTATATAGACACCGGAGAGGGTTAGGGTTACACAAAGTCGGTTACAATGGTAGGAGATCTTGAATATCCGCATCGCCAAGCTTGCCTTCCACGCGAAGGAAAGTCCCATCCGGACACAGGACGAAGTCTTCAATCTTGTATCTTCATAGTCCTGGAGTCCGGCTGAAGGTATAGTCCGGCTACCCGAACACCCCCTAATCCAGGACTCCCTCAGTAGCCCCTGAACCAGGCTGCAATGATGATGAGTCCGGCGCGTAGATTGTCTTCGGCATTGCAAGGCGGGTTTCTCCTCCAAATTCTTCATAAAAGTTTGTAAACACCAAGAGTAGTGTCCGGCTCTGCAAAATAAGTTTCCACGTATTGCCACAGAGAGAATAATATTAACACAAATCTAATCTACTGACGCATTCCGCAGCGTGACATCACACTACGGCCAAGCCTTTATTCGAATCGTTTTCACCTTTCCACCTCAACGTGTTTTGCGAGGTGGTTTCCTTGGCACGTCTTGTCAAAGTAGAGATCGTGTCCCCCATTTACGGGATTCTCATCAATACAGACATGGGTAACCCAACTGCGCCATTTATCACGGCTCTTGGGAGGCAAGCGAGTTTTACTAGGCTGGTGGGGACGCATAGTCGCATCCGCCCATATAAGGGGATAAGGATCCACCTTTTTACCTATGCCTTCTTCCTCCTTTGCCTATCCATCTTCTGCGCACCCGAGCTCTAGCGCCCAAGCCCGCACTTCCTACCTCAACCTTATACAACAATGTCCGGAGCGGGAGGCAAGTGGATGGTCTCCTCCGTCATGGAGGGCCATGTCAAAAGGCTAAGGAAGGCCGGATACTTGTCCAAAGACATCGCGCACCGGTTTCCTGAGGAGGGGCAGCTTCTCCCCACCCCAAGGCCCCATGAGAGGGCAGTATTTCTTCCCCACTTCCTCCGCGGACTGGATTTTCCTCTCCACCCATTTGTCCGCGGGCTCATGTTCTACTATGGCCTAGATTTCCATGATCTGGCCCCGAACTTCATCCTCAATATCTAAGTGTTTATCGTCGTGTGCGAGGCTTTCCTATGCATCCACCCCCATTTCGGCCTCTAGCTCAAGACCTTCAACGTCAAGCCAAAGGTGGTGCGCGGCAACCAAACGGAGTGCAGAGGTGCCATGGCGGGCAAAATAGCCAACTCCTATGGCTCGAGGGATCCTTTGTGGAGACCTTGAAGGGGTGGCAGTCAGGGTGGTTTTACATCACCGAGCCACGCAATCCGAAGTGGATCGCAGCCCCTGAATTCCGATCCGGACCCCCTACGCGGCTCACGTCCTGGAAGGAGACGGGCTTGTCGTGGGGCAATGAAGAAGAGGTGACCGGACTGCAAAAATGCATCCAGTCCCTGGTGAACAAGCAGCTCAAGCTTGTCAACGTAGTCCAGGTCATGCTCGTCCGCCGGATCCTTCTGTGTCAAGAACGGGACTTCAATTTGTGGGAGTTCAACCCGGCGCAGCACCAAACTCTGAGCAGGCTCTTCGACACGACGTACGAAGATGTCTGGAGGGGGCTAACCAAAGGCGCCGAGGCTCCCACATCCGCCTCCGAAGACCGCGGATTCAGCTCGCAGCGTCCTGCTGGCGAGGTAAAATATTTTCATCTTTTACAGGATGTTAAGTTTTCTTCATAGTTTGACTCTATGCGGGATCTAAACTCCCTCACCTTTGACAGGATTGGCGGGCGAAGTCCGGACTGATTAACTGTCCGGCTCCCTTGCCCGAAGACCCAGCCCCTGCTCTCCTAGTGAAGCTGCTGGCTCCGGCACCTTATGTGGTGCCGGAGAAGAAGGCCAAGAAGAAGAAGGCCATGGGGACTCGAAAGAGTTCCTGGCATATGGTAGTGTCGGACTCGTCGTCCGACGAGTCCGAGATGCACTCCTCCCGTGAAGACGAGGAGGAGGAAGAAGAGACCTCTCCCCCTCCAACGGGGGGAGGAAAGAAGAGGAAGGCCGCCCCAGTAGGGGAGGCCGAAGGGTCCAAGAAGAGGAAAACCCCTCCGCCGGACTACGCCCCCGATGCTGACGAGGACGAAGAGGAGTGGCCGGACAGAGCCAAGCATCCGGCGAAATCGTAAGTGTTCGGATACCAGAGTAACTCATGATATTCCTTTTGTTGCACAGCTTTCCCTAATGTCGAATGTAATCATGCAGCCCGCCCAAGGACGGGCTCGATGAGTCGTCAAGCGGCTCCCTGGATTCATCGGACGTGAATTCAGTTTCGCCCGCTGCCTCCCCCTGTGCTGCAGATGACGCCGAAGTGGCGTCGCGACAAGCTCCGGGGCAAGAGGAGGTGGTCCAGGAGGAGCCGCGAGGCGACCTCCCGGACTCCATGAGTAAAGGGGACCAGACCCCCCAGGGCTCCAAGTCCGGCTTTAAGCCGGACACCGCGCCGGAATCATCAACGGTTCCGGACCGCGGCAGGCGAACTCCTGCCAAGAGGAGCAAGCCTATTGAGCCAGCGTCCTTCGTCCAACCGGAGGCGCCGGACAATCTGCTGGAGGTTCTTAAGGGTGCCTCCATCGACGAGGAGCACCGTACCATCATGAGTACGGTGGTCCAGAAGGTTCGGTCCGCCAAAAGCGGACTGACTGAAGCTTGTGCTAGCCTTCTAACAGGCTTCTAGGTAAGTAAAAAATATGTAAAAATATTACCGCATAGACAGTAGCCCCTGATGCTTTGTTTGGCGTTCGAAAAGAAAAGCCGAATAGAGGATCTATTAAATATCGCAGGAGTCTAACTAAAAAGGAGTCAATATACGTATGCAGGCTTCGCTGCTGGCCACTGCCGCACTAACTGCGGAGGTGGGTGCCCTGAATTAGGGCCTCGAGCGGACCGAGCAAGAGCTCGGCCTTGCCAAATGGCGGCTCGAGGAGAATGAAGGTAAGAGATACCTTATAAAAAATGCCTATAAGAAGACGCAATTGCAAAACATGATAGGAGTACACTGCTTATTGTAGGGGCCACAACTGAGGTGGCGACCCTCAAGCAGGCATTGTCCGAGGCCGAGAAGAAAGCGGTCACGAAGCGCACCGAGCGGGAGAAGTTTGAGGCGCAGGTCGGCGAGGTGCAGTGAGAGCTTCAGGCTGTCACGAAAAAACATGAGAGTTTGGAGCTCGACTCGAAGACGCGAGCATCCGAGCTTGCTGCGGCCCTTAAAACTGCCAAATCTGCCAAGGCCGAAGCCCAGAAGGCCCTCAAGGAATTGGATGCGGTGAAAAAGATAGCGGCGGGTAAGGCATTCTCTATGCAAAGCAGACATATAAAAGTAAACTACTTATTACTTACCCGAATCCGGAGCTCTCCAGGGGCATTCGCAGATCTTCCCTACAGCGTATCCGATGCCGCTGCATTCTACCGAGCCGAGGAAGGCAGCTCGACGGAGAAGGTGTTCTGGTCTCAGTACGCTGAGGCCGGACACCCTGTGCCCTTGAGTGACCAGCTGAAGCAGCTGGTCGAGCTCCACAAGGCGGCCGAACAAGCCCTGAAGGGCTTCATAGTTCGGCTGTGGCCTGGAGAGGCCCTGCCTGGGAGCTACTACGGACTGGTGCGGCGGCTGGTGGAGGCTTGTCCCAGGCTTGAGGTCATCAAGCGCTCCGTCTGCATCGAAGGTGCCCGTAGGGCCCTTGCCCATGCAAAGGTGCACTGGGGTAAGCTGGACGGTGAGAAGCTTGTGAGGGACTGGTCGCCGCCGGGGAAGGAGCATCGCAAGCCCAAGAACTATTACAAGGATGTTCTGGCTGGTGCCCGCCTTATGGTGGATGAATGTACCAAGGATGTAATTTTTGAATGAACTCGCTCGTGTTATCCTGTGCGCTGAAAACTTGTTCATATGCGCTAAGCAATGCTTGTTGAATTTAAAATATTACTTTCTGTGTGGCCGTTTATCAAAAACTTGAGAGATGGCCAATCGTCGGCTTCTGCCCCCATGCCACTAGTGCTGGGGTGTTCGGGATAAACCTGAGCGCTCTTTTTCCCATGATTGGGTCCGTCGAGGGAGGCGCTCAGCACAACGAACAAGGCAATCGGACTATAATGCTTGAACACTCTCACTTAGCCATAGAACTCTATAATTTTAAATTTCAGCGAAGCCCCTAGTATTCGAAAGACCGAGTTCGGGGCGCTATCCACGCCTTGGCCGAACAAAGCCGGTTCCTCGCTCGAAGCGGCATAAGTCTTTAACGACTCGAAAAACCTCTCGAACAGCGACCGGTCTCTCGCCTCATCATGACAGTCGGTTTTAGCTTTCTCTACTAAGGTGCTCAGCCCAGCTCAACTGGGGCACAATCGCAGTATTTCTCCTAGTGCTACCTTAGCCGATATAGCGGAACGTAAGGCACCAAAACATAGGAGCCGGGCAAACCCAACCATTGACCCAAATCATGATTCGGAGCCGATGCATATAGTGCTATAAGTTCGGGGTGCCGCACTTGTGAAAGTGTACGGATTTCTCACGCCATATAGATGGGTACTGAAGCCCCTGGCGTATTTTGCCGTACCACAGTGTACGGATGCGACATGTTATTAATAAACATATATATATATAAAGAGGATAATGCAAAAAGTAGACAAAAAGCTTTGCATTGTTTATAGAAAGGCTGCTATGAAAGCGGAATGATACAAATAGTGCGATAAGCAAGAGAAATTGGACTATTTAACATGTCCTGGCCAGGGGCAGGCCGCGGAATTGTATTAAAAAACAGGTATACTGCTCGCGATAGGGACCACCTGGGAGTTCCATAATGCGGCGTGGCTTGTCTGCTTTCCTGGATCTTGCATCGTTTGTGCAGCAGTTGAACTGCCGAACGGGTCATCCGAAGTATGGAGTCCTGAGAGTAAGAAAAAAAAGGAATCCGGCAGCCCCTGGTGCGGTTTAAGCCGTTTTTCGGGCGTGCCGTGATAGTGCCCCTTCCCCTATGCCCATGGTATTTCAAGAGCGTAGTTATGTACGCGAAGCACTGGTTTCGCTATATCGCGAGGGCTACGGTTGGGGCCGCATTGCTACGCTAGCTCAGAATGTGCCAGGCGGTCTTGTTGTAGGGTACTCCGGGCGTGCTTGACAGTGTCCGGCTTTTTGAAGGCCGAACTGGAGAACTGCCTAGAGAGGCTGCTTTGTACTTCTGCTACGAGCGCTGCCGTGTGCTACTCCGTTTGAGGGAGCGTTCAATGTTCCCATTGACCGTGATTACTCCTCTAGGGTCTGACATCTTGAGCTTGAGGTATGCATAGTGCGGTACCGCGTTGAATTTTGCGAATGCGGTTCGTCCGAGCAGTGCGTGATAGCCACTATGGAACGGGACTATGTCGAAGATTAACTCCTCGCTTTGGAAGTTATCCGGAGATCTGAAGACCACTTCCAGTGTGACTGAGCCTGTACAGTTGGTTTCTACACCTGGTATGACGCCTTTAAAGGTCATTTTGGTGGGCTTGATCCTCGAGGGATCTATGCCCATTTTTCGCACTGTATCCTGGTAAAGCAGGTTCAGGCTACTCCCGCCGTCCATGAGGACTCTTGTGAGATGAAATCCGTCAATGATTGGGTCTAGAACCAGTGCGGCGAAGCCGCCGCGACGGATGCTAGTGGGGTGGTCCCTTCGATCAAAGGTGATCGGGCAGGAGGACCATGGGTTGAACTTTGGGGCGACTGGCTCCATCGGATATACGTCCTGTAAAGCACGCTTCCGCTCCCTCTTGGGGATGTGGGTTGCGTATATCATGTTCACCATCCGCACTTGTGGGGGAAATCCCTTCTGTCCACTGTTGTTCGGCGGCCTGGGCTCCTCCTCGTCGTCGCTATGCAGCCCCTTGTCTTTGTTTTCGGCTCTTAACTTGCCTGCCTGCTTGAACACCCAACAATCCCTGTTGGTGTGATTGGCTGGCTTTTCGGGGGTGCTATGTATCTGGCACAAGCGGTCGAGTATTCGGTCCAAACTGGACGGGCCCTGAGTATTTATTTTGAATGGCTTTTTCCGTTGACCGGATTTGTAGCCTCGGAATCCGGCATTAACTGCCGTATCCTCGTTGTTGTCGCTGTTAACGTGACGCTTTTGTTTGTTCCGACACGACCTGTCACTTTTGTCCTTGGTATTCGAATTACCAGGGTTCTTGGTTACGTTGTTGCTGCGAGCTAGCCAGCTGTCTTCTCCCGCGCAAAAGCGGGTCATGAGTGTCGTGAGGGCTGCCATAGATTTTGGCTTTTCCTATCCCAGGTGCCGGGCAAGCCACTCGTCATGGATATTATGCTTGAAGGCTGCTAAGGCCTCTGCGTCCGGACAGTCGACTATCTGGTTTTTCTTTGTTAGGAACCGTGTCCAGAATTGCTTGGCCGATTCCTCTGGCTGCTGAATTATGTGGCTTAGGTCATCGGCGTCCGGTGGTCGCACATAAGTGCCCTAGAAGTTGTCAAGGAATGCGGCTTCCAGGTCCTCCCAAGAACCGATTGAGTCTGCTGGCAAGTTATTGAGCCAATGCCGGGCCGGTCCCTTAAGTTTGAGTGGGAGGTATTTGATGGCGTGTAGATCATCACCGCGGGCCATGTGGATATGAAGGAGATAATCCTCGATCCATACTGCAGGATCTGTTGTGCCATCGTATGATTCTATGTTTACGGGTTTGAAGCCCTCGGGGATTTTATGATCCATTACTTCATCTGTGAAGCATAGTGGGTCTGCGGTGCCTCTGTATTGGGCTATATCACGACGCAGCTCGAAGGAGCTTTGTCTTTGAGTTCTGCCCGGCCGGATTTATTGCATCCGGAGTGACGATAACCGTCACATGTCGTGGGGCGCCTGCGCGATCCATAGATCGATCTTGTTTGCCTTGCCTTGTCCTCCAGTATGTCGCGCAGGTCGGGCGCATTTTCCCGTGCCTTAGTATGCTTGACACGGCATCGGGGCATGGCTTGAGTGGAGGGCCAAGAGGCCTCTTTGTCGCGGCCACGAGGTGGCCGGTCGGCCATGTCATGCACTGGTGATGTAGGTGCTTCCTCCTCTAGTCGGGGTAGTAGCCTACGCTTTGGGTAACTCTTGGAGGGGCGTTCGAGTTCATACTCTTCGGCCGCAAGGACTTCAGTCCATCTGTCAGCTAGCAAATTCTGATCAGCTCTAAGCTATTGCTGCTTTTTCTTGAGGCTGCTTGCCGTGGCCATAAGCCTGCATTTAAAACGCTCTTGTTCGGCGAGATCCTCTGGCACGACGAACTCGTCATCATCGAGGCTTGCCTCGTCTTCGGAGGGAGGCGTATAATTATCGTCCTCAACCTCTTGGTCCGCCGCCCCCTCGTGAGGGCTGTCTTCTCTGTCCTCCTGTGCTGAATCTTGCTGGAGGGGGTGTTCTTCGGCGCTATCCAGAGTAGTATTGTCTCCCATGCCGGAATCACCATTTTTGCTTTGGCGGGATTTAGAGCGGCGCCGCTGACGCCGGCGCTTGGGCTGTTTCTTAGAGTTAACGTCCCCCGCTGTTCCATCGCCATCTCCATCCTTTGGAGTTTCCACCATATATATGTCATATGACAAGGTGGCCTTCCAGCGCCCTACAGGTGCTGGTTCTTGTTCGTCTCCTGCATCGTCGTCCATGCCGTCGATCTCTTCGGAGTCGAAGTCAAGCATGTCGGTTAAGTCATCGACAGTGGCTACGAAGTGGGTGGTGGGTGGGTATTGAATTTCCTCATCGTACGTATCCCAACCTTGCTGACCGTAGTTCGGCCAGGGCTCTCCTGATAAAGAGAGAGACTTTAGAGAATTCAGGATGTCGCCGAAGGGCGAGTGCTGAAAGATGTCCGCGGCAGTGAGCTCCATTATCGGCGCCCAATCGGATTCGATCGGCAGGGGCGCGGGGGGCTCGGAGTTCAGAGAGGAATCCGGCTCCTCGGAGTCACGGGCCATGCGGAGTGCAGGGCTGGAGTTCGGCTCGATCGCCTCTGAGATCGAAGCCCCTGAGGCAGCGTCCAACCGCTGATCCTCGATCGGCGCAGTAGGCTCCGAATCAATGGTCGGAACCGATGGGTGTGCGGCCTCCAAGGCGCTGTTCGGCGGCAGAGCTATATCATGCCCATCGAGATAGTGTGGCACACTTGGCTATGGCCCGAATCCGTCGAGGATCAAGTCCCCGTGGATGTCAGCCGTGTAGTTTAGGCTTCCAAACCTGACCTGATGGCCAGGGGCGTAGCTTTCGATCTGCTCAAAGTGACCAAGAGAATTGGCCCGCGGTGCGAAGCCGCCGAAGACGAAGATCTGTCCAGGGAGAAAAGTCTCACCCTGGACTGCATCGTTGTTGATGATCGAAGAAGCCATCGGGCCTAAAAGCGACGACATAGAGGAACTCTCAATGAAAGCACCAATGTCGGTGTCAAAACCGGCGGATCTCGGGTAGGGGGTCCCGAACTGTGCATCTAGGCCAGATGGTAACAGGAGGCAAGGAACATGATGTTTTACCCAGGTTCGGGCCCTCTTGATGGAGGTAAAACCCTACGTCCTGCTTGATTAATATTGAAGATATGGGTAGTACAAGAGTAGATCTACCACGAGATCAAGGAGGCTAAACCCTAGAAGCTAGCCTATGGTATGATTGTTGTATGATGAAGTTGTCCTATTGACTAAAACCCTCCGGTTTATATAGACACCGGAGAGGGTTAGGGTTACACAAAGTCGGTTACAACGGTAGGAGATCTTGAATATCCGCATCGCCAAGCTTGCCTTCCACGCCAAGGAAAGTCCCATCCGGACACGGGACGAAGTCTTCAATCTTGTATCTTCATAGTCCTAGAGTCCAGCTGAAGGTATAGTCCGGCTACCCGAACACCCCCTAATCCAGGACTCCCTCAAGGACCCTGTTCATCGAATCCGATCCGACTAAAGTGGGAGAGACAGACACCCGCCAGCCACCTTATGCAACTAGTGCATGTCAGTCGGTGGAACCAGTCTCACGTAAGCGTACATGTAAGGTCGGTCCGGGCCGCTTCATCCCACAATGCCGCCGAATCAAGATAAGACTAGTAACGGCAAGATAATTGACAATATCGATGCCCACAACTACTTTGTGTTCTACTCGTGCATAGAAACTACGCATAGACCTAGCTCATGATACCACTGTTGGGGAACGTTGCAGAATTTTAAAATTTTCTACGCATCACCAAGATCAATCTATGGAGTCATCTAGCAATGAGGGAGAGAGGAGTGCATCTACATACCCTTGTAGATCGCGCGCGGAAGCGTTCAAGAGAACGCGGTTGATGGAGTCGTACTCGACGTGATCCAAATCACCGTTGACCTAGTGCCGAACGGACGGCACCTCCGCGTTCAACACACGTACGGTTGGGAAGACGTCTCCTCGAACTTGATCCAGCAAGGGGAAAGGAGAGGTTGATGAAGATCCAGCAGCATGACGGTGTGGTGGTGGATGCAGCAGGATCCCAGCAGGGCTTCGCCAAGCGCAAGCGGGGAGGAGAGGTGTTACAGAGGAAGAGGGAGGCGCCAAGAGCAAGGGGTGTGGCTGCCCTCTCTTCCCCTGCTTTATATAGGGGCCTTGGGGGGCGCCGGCCCTAGGAGATGGATCTCCAAGGGGGCGGCGGCCAAGGGGTGGCTTTTCCCTCAAGCCAAGTGGGGGGCGCCCCCATCCCTAGGGTTTCCCAACCCTAGGCGCAGGGGAGGCCCAAGGGGGGGCGCACCAGCCCACTAGGGGCTGGTTCCCCTCCCAACTCAGCCCATGGGGCCCTCTAGGATAGGTGGCCCCACCCGATGGACCCCCGGGACCCTTCCGGTGGTCCCGGTACAATACCGGCGACCCCCGAAACCTTCCCAATGGCCGAAACTGGACTTCCTATATATAAATCTTTACCTCCGGACCATTCTGGAACTCCTCTTGACGTCCGGGATCTCATCCGGGACTCTGAACAACTTTCGGGTTACTGCATACTAATATCTCTACAACCCTAGCGTCACCGAACCTTAAGTGTGTAGACCCTACGGGTTCGGGAGACATGCAGACATGACCGAGATGCATCTCCGGTCAATAACCAACAGCGGGATCTGGATACCCATGTTGGCTCCCACATGCTCCACGATGATCTCATCGGATGAACCACGATGTCGAGGATTCAATCAATCTGTATACAATTCCCTTTGTCAATCGGTACGTTACTTGCCCGAGACTCGATCATCGGTATCCCAATACCTCGTTCAATCTCGTTACCGGCAAGTCACTTTACTTGTACCGTAATGCATGATCCCGTGATCAACCACTTGGTCACATTGAGCCCATTATGATGATGCATTACCGAGTGGGCCTAGAGATACCTCTCCGTCATACGGAGTGACAAATCCCAGTCTCGATTCGTGCCAACCCAACAGACACTTTCGGAGATACCTGTAGTGTACCTTTATAGTCACCCAGTTACATTGTGACGTTTGGCACACCCAAGGCACTCCTACGGTATCTGGGAGTTGCACAATCTCATGGTCTAAGGAAATGATACTTGACATTCGGAAAAGCTACAGCAGACGAACTACACGATCTTTGAGCTATGCTTATGATTGGGTCTTGTCCATCACATCATTCTCCTAATGATGTGATCCCGTTATCAATGATATCCAATGTCCATAGTCAGGAAACCATGACTATCTTTTGATCAACGAGCTAGTCAACTAGAGGCTCACTAGGGACGTGTTGTGGTCTATGTATTCACACATGTATTACGATTTCCGGATAACACAATTATAGCATGAACAATAGACAATTATCATGAACAAAGAAATATAATAATAACCATTTTATTATTGCTTCTAGGGCATATTTCCAACAAAGTGTACAAGCCCCTAGTACGATAATAGATGTGCACCAACAATTGTTACTCAACAAACTGTACAACCGAAATGGGGTCATGTTCATTCAGAGGGGCCTAGCGTATCGCAAAATAAGGTAAACAGACTTCTGTTCAAAGGCGTACGGTCAAAACGGGGTCCTGTTGATCAGGAGGGGTGTGGCTACCGCAAAACGGAGGAAACAGACTTCTGTTGGAGCGCCTACGGTCGAAACGGGGTCCTATTCATCGAGAGGGGTGCGGTGTACCGCAAAACAGGACTCCACGGGCTACTGTTCATCACCGTCTACTGCTCGCTCCAGCCTCCACGGGCTACTGTTCATCCACCGTCGACTTCCTCCAGCCTCCACCATCTACTGTTCATCCAACCCTGGGTCATCTTCATCCAGTGGCAACCACGGGGTCGTCCTATTCATCCAACCCCCACCGGGAACTATTCATCCATAGCCAACCAACCAGCTCGATTGATCGATGCGTCTTGACTCCTCGTGTCTACGTGTATTGAGCGCGAGGTAGCAACGGGGACTGTTCATCGAGAGGCAACCCGTCCGGCTATGTCTCGCACATACGGGGGCCTTCGACTTCAGTAAGCAGTTAGAAGGATCGATCGGGTTCAGTTAGCAGCGAAGGAATTGTTGGGGAACGTAGTAATTTCAAAAAAATTCCTACGCACACGCAAGATCATGGTGATGCATAGCAACGAGGGGGAGAGTATGATCTACGTACCCTTGTAGATCGCAACGGAAGCGTTGACACAACATAGAGGAAGTAGTCGTACGTCTTCTTCCCGATCCGACCGATCCAAGCACCGTTACTCCGGCACCTCCGAGTTCTTAGCACACGTACAGCTCGATGACGATCCCCGGGCTCCGATCCAGCAAAGCTTCGGGGAGGAGTTCCGTCAATACGACGGCGTGGTGACGATCTTGATGTTCTACCGACGCAGGGCTTCGCCTTAGCACTACAACGATATGATCGAGGTGGAATATGGTGGCAGGGGGCACCGCACATGGCTAAGGAACGATCACAATGATCAACTTGTGTGTCCTAGGGTGCCCCCTGCCCCCGTATATAAAGGAGCCAAGGGGGAGGGGGCGGCCGACCAAGGAGGGCGCGCCAGGAGAGTCCTACTCCCCTCTGGGAGTAGGATTCCCCCCCCCCAATCCTAGTTGGAATAGGATTCCTTGAGGGGGGGAGAGAGAGGGGGGCCGGCCACCTCTCCTAGTCCTAATAGGACTAGGGGAGGGGGGAGGCGCGCGGCCACCTTGGGCTGCCCCTTTATAATCACCCTTTTACGTTGTGACGTTTGGTAGCACACAAAGTGTTCCTCCGGCAAACGGGAGTTGCATAATCTCATAGTCATAGGAACATGTATAAGTCATGAAGAAAAGCAATAGCAACATACTAAACGATTGGGTGCTAAGCTAATGGAATGGGTCATGTCAATCAGATCATTCAACTAATGATGTGACCTCGTTAATCAAATAACAACTCTTTGCTCATGGTTAGGAAACATAACCATCTTTGATTAACGAGCTAGTCAAGTAAAGGCATACTAGTGACACTCTGTTTGTCTATGTATTCACACATGTATTATGTTTCCGGTTAATACAATTCTAGCATGAATAATAAACATTTATCATGATATAAGGAAATAAATAATAACTTTATTATTGCCTCTAGGGCATATTTCCTTCAGGAATCACTCGGGTTCAGTTAGAAACAAGGATCGATCGGATTTATTAGCTAGCTAGGTGGTGCGAGAGGGCGAGATCGATCGCTCGATCGGGTTCAGTAAGCGAACGCCTCGCACAGCGCGCGCGTATGAGAGAAACGCGCAAACCACACTGCATCGCACGTCCCCAACCACCCACCATAACCGGGAACTTCCCAAAATATTCCTCGCCCTCACTTCTACCATGACTTTTTACGTCATGGACAGCCCAAAGAATGTTATGCTGGTGCATCTTCGGTCGGGCCAGGATGAAAAGCCCATTTTCTATCATAATGTTTTTTCACAGAAGTAGGAGCCTACCACATCTATAATGATACGTGTTTTTGTCACAATTATTGTCATAGAAGTGTCATAACCATGACAAGAAAAAAAATCTTTTGGGCCATAATGTCACGGATGTGTCTTTCTTTTGTAATGCTAAATGCGTCTCTGACAGAAAAACTATGTCAGGGTTCCTACTCATGTGAACTTCAAGGAGGGCCCTGACCCTCCCGCCTTACTGCAAGCCACGACAATTTTAGCTGAGCATTTTCATTGCATCCTTCCAGCCTCCCTCACCTTAGAGACCATCAATATAACTTAATCCTTCTAGAACCCACCTGATGCTCCTCCGCAAAAGTCAATTGAGCAGACAAACTGAATAAATCCCCTACCGCAATCAGAGCACTACGGAGGGACAGTAAACCGATCACAAGACCTTGCAAGGCAAAAGAAATGTGCCAGGACAAAAAACCAGCTTCGGGAGACGCGCACTGCGACATGAACTATGCAGGCTTCCGATCCTCCGAAACAGCCAGCAAAACGCAGAACCAAGAACCACACTACCTATTCTCTTCCCCTTCTCTCATCAGGATCATATCAGGACATCACGCTAGTTGCCAAGAGGGGCCCATGACCCCTGCAGTAGTAAACGGATAGGTCGCGACACCCGCCGCCGGCGGCCGTGGTGAAAACCTCGATCGCCTTTTGATATGTATCCAACATATCTATAATTGTGTTGGAAATATGCCCTAGAGGCAATAATAAATTGGTTATTATTATATTTCCTTGTTCATGATAATCGTTTATTATCCATGCTAGAATTGTATTGATAGGAAACTCAGATACATGTGTGGATACATAGACAACACCATGTCCCTAGTAAGCCTCTAGTTGACTAGCTCGTTGATCAATAGATGGTTACGGTTTCCTGACCATGGACATTGGATGTCGTTGATAACGGGATCACATCATTAGGAGAATGATGTGATGGACAAGACCCAATCCTAAGCCTAGCACAAGATCATGTAGTTCATATGCTAAAGCTTTTCTAATGTCAAGTATCATTTCCTTAGACCATGAGATTGTGCAACTCCCGGATACCGTAGGAATACTTTGGGTGTGCCAAACGTCACAACGTAACTGGGTGGTTATAAAGGTACACTACAAGTATCTCCGAAAGTGTCTGTTGGGTCGGCACAAATCAAGACTGGGATTTGTCACTCCGTGTAAACGGAGAGGTATCTCTGGGCCCACTCGGTAGGACATCATCATAATGTGCACAATGTGATCAAGGAGTTGATCACGGGATGATGTGTTACGGAACGAGTAAAGAGACTTGCCGGTAACGAGATTGAACAAGGTATCGGGATACCGACGATCGAATCTCGGGCAAGTATCGTACCGCTAGACAAAGGGAATTCTATACGGGATTGATTAAGTCCTTGACATCGTGGATCATCCGATGAGATCATCGTGGAGCATGTGGGAGCCAACATGGGTATCCAGATCCCGCTGTTGGTTATTTACCGGAGAACGTCTCGGTCATGTCTGCATGGTTCCCGAACCCGTAGGGTCTACACACTTAAGGTTTGATGACGCTAGGGTTATAAAGGAAGTTTTTATGTGGTTACCGAATGTTGTTAGGAGTCCTGGATGAGATCTCGGACGTCACGAGGAGTTCCGGAATGGTCCGGAGGTAAAGATTTATATATAGGAAGTCCTGTTTTGGTCACCGAAAAAGTTTCGGGTTTTATCGGTAACGTACCGGGAGCACCGGGAGGGTCCCGGGGGTCCACCAAGTGGGGCCACCAGCTTCTGAGGGCTACATGGGCCAAGTGTGGGAGGGGACCAGCCCCAGGTGGGCTGGTGCGCCCCCCCACCAAGGCCCAAGGCTCAAGGAAGAGGGGAAGGGGGCAAACCCTAGGGCAGATGGGCCCTAAGGCCCACCCTGGTGCGCCTCCCTCTCCCCCTCCACCTGGCCGCACCCTAGATGGGTTTTTGGGTGCTGCCGCCACCCCTAGGGAGGGAACCCTAGGTGGGGGCGCAGCCCCTCCCCTTCCCCTATATATACTTGAGGTTATGAGGGTTGCATATAGATGATTTGATCTCTCCCTGGCGCAGCCCTACCTCTTTCCTCCTCGTCTCTTGCGGTGCTTGGCGAAGCCCTGTTGGAGTACCACGCTCCTCCACCACCACCACGCCGTTGTGCTGCTGCTGGATGGAGTCTTCCTCAACCTCTCCCTCTCTCCTTGCTGGATCAAGGCATGGGAGACGTCACCGGGCTGTACGTGTGTTGAACACGGAGGTGCCGTCCATTCGGCACTGGGATCTTCGGTGATTTGAATCACGACGAGTACGACTCCATCAACCCCGTTCACTTGAACACTTCCGCGTAGCGATCTACATGGGTATGTAGATGCACTCTCCTTCCCCTCGTTGCTGGTTTCTCCATAGATGGATCTTGGTGACACGTAGGAAAATTTTGAATTTCTGCTACGTTCCCCAACAGTGGCATCATGAGCTAGGTCTATGCGTAGTTTCTATGCACGAGTAGAACACAAAGTAGTTGTGGGCGTTGATTTTGTTCAATATGCTTACCGTTACTAGTCCAATCTTGATTCAGCGGCCTTGTGGGATGAAGCGGCCCGGACCAACCTTACACGTACGCTTACGTGAGACCGGTTCCACCGACTGACATGCACTAGTTGCATAAGGTGGCTGGCGGGTGTTTGTCTCTCCCACTTTAGTCAGATCGGATTCGTTGAAAAGGGTCCTTATGAAGGGTAAATAGCAATTGGCATATCACGTTGTGGTTTTTGCGTAGATAAGAAACGTTCTTGCTAGAAACCCATAGCAGCCACGTAAAACATGCAAACAACAATTAGAGGACGTCTAACTTGTTTTTGCAGGGTATGCTATGTGATGTGATATGGCCAAGAAGAATGTGATGAATGATATGTGATGTATGAGATTGATCATGTTCTTGTAATAGGAATCACGATTGCATGTCGATGAGTATGACAACCGGCAGGAGCCATAGGAGTTGTCTTTATTTATTGTATGACATGCGTGTCATTGAACAACGCCATGTAATTACTTTACTTTATTGCTAACCGGTAGCCATAGTAGTAGAAGTAATAAGTTGGCGAGACAACTTTGTGGAGACACAATGATGGAGATCATGATGATGGAGTTCATGGTGTCATGCCGGTGACGATGATGATCATGGAGCCCCGAAGATGGAGATCAAAAGGAGCAATATGATATTGGCCATATCATGTCACTATTTGATTGCATGTGATGTTTATCATGTTTATACATCTTATTTGCTTAGAATGACGGTAGTAAATAAGATGATCCCTCATTAAAATTTCAAGAAAGTGTTCCCCCTAACTATGCACCGTTGCGAAAGTTTGTCGTTTCGAAGCACCACGTGATGATCGGGTGTGATAGATTCTTACGTTCGAATACAACGGGTGTTGACGAGCCTAGCATGTACAGACATGGCCTCGGAACACGGAAGACCGAAAGGTCGAGCATGAGTCGTATGGTAGATACGATCAACATGAAGATGTTCACCGATGTTGACTAGTCCGTCTCACGTGATGATCGGACACGGCCTAGTTGACTCGGATCATGTAATCACTTAGATGACTAGAGGGATGTCTATCTTAGTGGGAGTTCATAAGATGAACTTAATTATCCTGAACATAGTCAAAAGGTCTTCACAAATTATGTCGTAGCTCGCGTTTCAGTTCTACTGTTTAGACATGTTCCTAGAGAAAAAAATTAGTTGAAAGTTGATAGTAGCAATTATGCAGACAGTAGAAGGCTTATGTCCTTAATGCACCGCTCAGTGTGCTGAACCTCGAACGTCGTCTGTGTATGTTGCGAACATCTGACATACACATTTTGATAACTATGTGATAGTTCAGTTAAACGGTTTAGAGTTGAGGCACCGAAGACGTTTTGAAACATCGCGAAACATATGAGATGTTTCGAGGGATGAAATTGGGATTTCAGGGCTTGTGCCCACGTCAAGAGGTATAAGACCTCCGACGATTTTCTTAACCTGCAAACTAAGGGAGAAAAGCTCAATTATTGAGCTTGTGCTCAGATTGTCTGAGTACAACAATCATTTGAATCAAGTGGGAGTTGATCTTCCAGATGAGATAGTGATGTTTCTCCAAAGTCATTACCACCAAGCTGCTAGAGCTTCATGATGAACTATAATATATCAGGGACATATATGATGATCCTTGAGATATTCGCGATGTTTGACACCACAAAAGTAGAAATCAAGAAGGAGCATCAATTGTTGATGGTTGGTGAAACCACTAGTTTCAAGAAGGGCAAGGGCAAGAAGGGATACTTCATGAAACGGCAATTCAGCTGCTGCTCTAGTGAAGAAACCCAAGGTTGAACCCAAACCCGAGACTAAGTGCTTCTGTAATAAGAGGAACAACCACTGGAGCAGAATTACCCTAGATACTTGGTAGATGAGAAGGCTGGCAAGGTCGATAGAAGTATATTGGATATACATTGTGTTAATGTGTACTTTACTAGTACTCCTAGTAGCACCATGGTATTAGATACCGGTTCGGTTGCTAAGTGTTAGTAAACTCGAAATAAAAGGTTGTGGAGTAAACGGAGACTAGCTAAAGGTGAGCTGGCGATATGTGTTGGAAGTTTTTCCAAGCTTGATGTGATCAAGCATCGCACGCTGCCTCTACCATTGAGACTAGTGTTTGCGTTGAGCATAGACATGATTGGATTATGTCTATCGCAATACGGTTATTCATTTAAGGAGAATAATGGTTACTTTGTTTATTTGAATAATACCTTCAATGGTCTTGCACCTAAAATGAATGGTTTATTGAATCTCGATCGTAGTGATACACATGTTCATGCCAAAAGATATAAGATAGTAATGATAGTACCACCTACTTGTGGCACTGCCACTTAAGTCATATTGGTATAAAACGCATGAAGAAGCTCCATGTTGATGGATCTTTGGGCTCACTCGTTTTTGAAAAGTTTGAGACATGTGAACCATGTCTATTGGTGTATATGCATGAAGAAACTCCATGCAAATGGACCATTTGGACTCACTTGATTTTGAATCACTTGAGACATGCAAATCATACCACATGGGCAAGATGACTGAAAGCCTCGGTTTCAGTAAAATGGAACTAGAAAGCAACTTGTTGGAAGTAATACATTTTGATGTGTGCAGTCCAATGAGTGCTGAGGCATGTAGTGGATATCGTTATGTTCTTACTTCACAGATTATTTGAGTGGAAGTTGAGTATATTTACTTGATAAATCACGAGTCTGAATTATTGAAAGGTTCAAGTAATTTCAGGGTGAAGTTGAAAGATCGTCGTGACAAGAGGATAAAAGATCTATGATATGATCATAGAGATGAATATCTTAATTCCGAGTTTGGCATAGAATTAAGACATTGTGGAAATTGTTTCACAACTAATATAGCCTAGAACACCATAGTGTGATGGTGTGTCCGAACATCATAACTGCACCCTATTGGATATGATGCATACCATGATGTCTCTTATTGAATTACCACAATAGTTTATGGGTTAGGCATTAGAGACAACCACATTCACTTTAAATAGGGCACCACGTAATTCCGATGAGATGACACCGTATGAACTATGGTTTAGAGAAACCTAAGCTGTCACTTCTTAAAAGTTTGGGGATGCGACGCTTATGTGGAAAAGTTTCAGGCTGATAAGCTCGAACCCAAAGCGGATAAATGCATCTTCATAGAACACCCAAAACAGTTGGGTATACCTCCTATATCAGATCCAAAAGCAATAAGGGATTGTTTCTAGAATCGGGTCCTTTCTCGAGGAAAAGTTTCTCTCGAAAGAATTGAGTGGGAGGATGGTGGAGGCTTGATGAGGTTATTGAACCGTCTCTTCAACTAGTGTGTGACAGGGCACAGGGAGTTGTTCCTGTGGCACCTACACCAATTGAAGTGGAAGCTTATGATAGTGATCATGAAACTTCAGATCAAGTCACTACCAAACCTCGTGGGATGACAAGGATGCGTACTACTTCAGAGCGGTACGTAATCCTGTCTTGGAAGTCATGTTGCTAGATAACAATGAACCTACGAGCTATGGAGAAGCGATGGTGGGCCTGGATTCCAAAATGGCTCGAGGCCATATAATTCGAGAGAGGATCCATATATGAAAACAAAGTGTAGACTTTGGAAGAACTACTTGATGGTCGTAAGGCTGTTAGGTACATATGGATTTTAAAAGGAAGACGGACAATGATGGTAAGTATCACCATTAAGAAAGCTCGACTTGCCGTTAATATGTTTTCCGACAAGTTCAAGGAGTTGACTACGATGAGACTTTCTCACTTGTAGCGATGCTAAGAGTCTGTTGGAATTATATTAGCGATTACTGCATTATTTATGAAATCTTGCAGATAGGATGTCAAAAAACATTGTTTCCTCGACGATTTTCTTGAGGAAAGGTTGTATACAACCGGAAGGTTTTTTCAATCCTGAAAGATGCTAATAAGTATGCAAAGCTCCAGCAATCCTTCTAAGGACTGGAGTAAGCATCTCGGAGTTGGAATGTATGCTTTGATGAGATGATCAAAGATTTTGGGTGTATACAAAGTTTATGAGAAACTTGTATTTCCAAAGAAGTGAGTGGGAGCACTATAGAATTTATGATGAATATATGTTGTTGACATATTGTTGATCAGAAATGACGTAGAATTTCTGGAAAGCATAAACGGTTTGTTTGAAGAGTGATTTTCAAAGGAAGACCCGGATAAAGCTGCTTACATATTGGGCATCAAGATCTATAGAGATAGATCAAGACGCCTGATGATACTTTCAAATGAGCACATGCCTTGACATGATCTTGAAGGTGTTCAAGATGGATCAGTCAAAGAAGGAGTTCTTGCCTGAGTTGTAAGGTATGAAGTTAAGACTTAAAGCTCGACCACGGTAGAATAGAGAGAAAGGACGAAGGTCGTCCCCTATGCTTAAGACATAGGCTCTACAGTATGTTATGCTGTGTACCGCACCTGAAGTGTGCCTTGCCATGAGTCAGTCAAGGGGTACAAGAGTGATCCAAGAATGGATCACAGGACAGCGGTCAAAGTTATCCTTAGTAACTAGTGGACTAAGGAATTTTCTTGATTATGGAGGTGGTAAAAGAGTTCGTCGTAAAGGGTTACGCCGATGCAAACTTTGACACTAATCCAGATTATTCTGAGTAGTAAACTGGATTCGTATAGTAGAACAGTTATTTGGAATAGCTCCAAATAGAACGTGGTAGCTGCATCTAGGAGATGACATAGAGATTTGTAAAGCACACACGGATCTGAAAGGTTCAGACCCGTTGACTACAACCTCTCTCACAAGCATAACATGATCAAACCCAGAACTCTTTGGGTGTTAGTCACATGGGGATGTGACCTTGAGTGTTAATCACATATCGATGTGAACTGGATTATTGACTCTAGTGCAAGTGGGAGACTGTTGGAAATATGCCCTAGAGGCAATAATAAATTGGTTATTATTATATTTCCTTGTTCATGATAATCGTTTATTATCCATGCTAGAATTGTATTGATAGGAAACTCAGATACATGTGTGGATACATAGACAACACCATGTCCCTAGTAAGCCTCTAGTTGACTAGCTCGTTGATCAATAGATGGTTACGGTTTCCTGACCATGGACATTGGATGTCGTTGATAACGGGATCACATCATTAGGAGAATGATGTGATGGACAATACCCAATCCTAAGCCTAGCACAAGATCATGTAGTTCGTATGCTAAAGCTTTTCTAATGTCAAGTATCATTTCCTTAGACCATGAGATTGTGCAACTCCCGGATACCGTAGGAATACTTTGGGTGTGCCAAACGTCACAACGTAACTGGGATTTGTCACGAAAGTGTCTGTTGGGTTGGCACGAATCGAGACTGGGATTTGTCACTCCGTGTAAACGGAGAGGTATCTCTGGGCCCACTCGGTAGGACATCATCATAATGTGCACAATATGATCAAGGAGTTGATCACGGGATGATGTGTTACGGAACGAGTAAAGAGACTTGCCGGTAACGAGATTGAACAAGGTATCGGGATACCGACGATCGAATCTCGGGCAAGTATCGTACCGCTAGACAAAGGGAATTGTATACGGGATTGATTAAGTCCTTGACATTGTGGTTCATCCGATGAGATCATCGTGGAGCATGTGGGAGCCAACATGGGTATCCAGATCCCGTTGTTGGTTATTGACCGGAGAACGTCTCGGTCATGTCTGCATGGTTTCCGAACCCGTAGGGTCTACACACTTAAGGTTCGATGACGCTAGGGTTATAAAGGAAGTTTGTATGTGGTTACCGAATGTTGTTCGGAGTCCCGGATGAGATCCTAGACATCACGAGGAGTTCCGGAATGGTCCGGAGGTAAAGATTTTTATGTAGGAAGTCCTGTTTTGGTCACCGGAAAAGTTTCGGGTTTTATCGGTAACGTACCGGGACCACCGGGAGGGTCCCGGGGGTCCACCAAGTGGGGCCACCAGCCCCGGAGGGCTACATGGGCCAAGTGTGGGATGGGACCAGCCCCAGGTGGGCTGGTGCGCCCCCCCACCAAGGCCCAAGGCTCAAGGAAGAGGGGAAGGGGGCAAATCCTAGGGCAGATTGGCCCTAAGGCCCACCCTGGTGCGCCTCCCTCTCCCCCTCCACCTGGCCGCACCCTAGATGGGTTTTTGGGGGCTGCCGCCACCCCTAGGGAGGGAACCCTAGGTGGGGGCGCAGCCCCTCCCCTTCCCCTATATATACTTGAGGTTATGAGGGTTGCATATAGATGATTTGATCTCTCCCTGGCGCAGCCCTACCTCTTCCCTCCTCGTCTCTTGCGGTGCTTGGCGAAGCCCTGCTGGAGTACCACGCTCCTCCACCACCACCACGCCGTTGTGCTGCTGCTGGATGGAGTCTTCCTCAACTTCTCCCTCTCTCCTTGCTGGATCAAGGCATGGGAGACGTCACCGGGCTGTACGTGTGTTGAACACGGAGGTGCCGTCCGTTCGGCACTGGGATCATCGGTGATTTGAATCACGACGAGTACAACTCCATCAACCCCGTTCACTTGAACGCTTCTGCGCAGCGATCTACAAGGGTATGTAGATGCACTCTCCTTCCCCTCGTTGCTGGTTTCTCCATAGATGGATCTTGGTGACACGTAGGAAAATTTTGAATTTCTGCTACGTTCCCCAACAAATTGTTTATTGTTCTACGCTATTATATTATCTGTTTTGGATGTTTTATATGCATTAATATGCTATTTTATATTATTTGTGGGACTAACTTATTAACCTAGAGCCCAGTGCCAATTTCTGTTTTTTTCCTTATTTTTGAGTTTTGCAGAAAAGGAATACCAAACGAAGTCCAAACGGAATAAAAACTTCATGATGATTTTTCTTGGACCATAAGACACCCAGAAGACTTGGAGTGCAAGTCAGAAGAGCCACGAGGTAGCGACAAGGGTGGAGGGCGCGCCCCCTACCTTGTGGGCCCCTCGGTGACCCGCTGACCTAAATCTTCCTCCTATATATTCACATATATATATATTCCCAAACCACCATAAGCATCCATGAAAACTCTTTTCCACTGCCGCAACCTTCTGTTCCCGTGAGATCCCATCTTGGGGCCTTTTCCGGCATCCTGCCGGAAGGGGATTCGATCATGGAGGGCTTCTACATCAACTCTATTGCCCTTCCGATGAAGCGTGAGTAGTTTACCTCAGACCTACGGGTCCATAGCTAGTAGCTAGATGGCTTCTTCTCCATCATTGATTCTCAATACCATGTTCTCCTCGATGTTCTTAGAGATCTATCCAATGTAATCTTCTTTTGCGATGTGTTTGTTGAGATCCGATGAATTGAGGATTTATGATCAGCTTATCTATGAATATTATTTGAATCTTCTCTGAATTCTTTTATGCATGATTTGATATCTTTGTAATTCTCTTCGAACTATTGGTTTAGTTTGGCCAACTAGATTGGTTTTTCTTGCAATGGGAGAAGTGCTTAGCTTTGAGTTCAATCTTGCGGTGTCCTTTCCCAGTGACAGTAGGGGGAAGCAAGGCACGTATTGTATTGTTGCCATCGAGAATAAAAAGATGGGCTTTACATCATATTGCTTGAGTTTATTCCTCTACATCATGTCATCTTACTTAATGCATTACTCTGTTCTTCATGAACTTAATACTCTAGATGCTGGTAGGAGTCGGTCGATGTGTGGAGTAATAGTAGTAGATGCAGGCAGGAGTCAGTCTATTTGACACAGACATGATGCCTATATTTCATAATCATTGCCTTAGATATCATCATAACTTTGCACTTTTCTATCAGTTGCTCTACAGTAATTTGTTCACCCATCATATTATTTGCTATATTGTGAGAAGCCTCTAGTGAAACCTATGCCCCCCGGGTCTATTTTCCATCGTATAATTTTCCGATCAACTATTTTGCAATCTTTTACTTTTCGATCTATAAACCAAAAAAACCCAAAAATATTTACTTTATCATTTGTTTAGTTTCATCTATCTCTATCAGATCTCACTTTTGCAAGTGACCGTGAAGGGATTGACAACCCCTTTTATCGCGTTGGGTGCAAGTTGTTTGATTGTTTGTGTAGGTATTGGTGATTTGTGCGTTGTCTCCTACTGGATTGATACCTTGGTTCTCTAACTGAGGGAAATAGTTATCTCTACTTTGCTGCATCACCCTTTCCTCTTCAAGGGAAAAACCAACGCAAGCTCAAGAGGTAGCACCTTTTCGTCTCTGCTTGTACGATCGGTCGCTTGTCCGACACTGCGCTGAACTCGCGTTCATGTACAATGTGTAGGGCACGACCTATTAGAAGGGAACGAGCCGGTTTTTATTTCTTTATTTCTTTTTTTGTTTCTTCTTCTGTTTTTCTTTCTCCGGCTTTTTTCTTTGCTTCTTCAGCTTTTTTTTTCATTTGGTTTTTCCTTTGGTTTTTTTTTGTTTTTTTGTTTTTCTTTGTTTCCTTTTGTTTTTCATTATACATTCTTATATACATGATCAGCATTTTTCAAATAGTCGTTCAATGTTTCTCAAACACTTGTTCAACATTTATCAAATACATGTTCAACAATTTTATATACATGATAAAAAAATTCAAATCCTTGTTCAACATTTTTATATACATGATCACATTTAGAAAAAATACTTGTTCCACATTTTAAATACTTGTTCAACATTTCTAAATTACTAGTTCAACAGTCTTATATACATGATCAACATTTTTTAAATACGTGTCCAACTTGTTCCACATTATAAATACTTGTTCAACATTTCTAAATTACTCGTTCAAAAGTTTTATATACATGATCAACATTTTTTAAACACTTGATCAACATTTTTCAAATACTTGTTCAGCATTTTTAAATGTTTTTTGAAGTGTTTTTTTTTGTAATATATATTGATATATGTTTATAATATTTTAAAATATAAACAAAAGAAAGAAAAGAAAGAAAAAACCAAAACAAAAAAGTGAAAAGTAAAAGAAAACAAAACAGAAGGAAGACTGGAGTTTCCCGCGCGTGTGGGCCGGCCCAACTGGCGGTTCCCTTCAGCGGCTCGTGGTTCCTCTCGCTGAACACGAGAAATGGTCCCTCAACCACTCAAAAAAAGAGAGAAATAGTCCCTCAAAGAAAAAACGAGAAATAGGGGTGCCCTTTCTGGCCAGCGGGTTTGAATGTCGGAATACCCTACGACGGCTGCTAGGAATCATTCGGATGATTCCATCGAAAGTTAAACCATCTGCTGAGCCGTTCGATTAAACTAAAGCTAACCGTCAGATCCCTGGCCCTGGGTGTCTACGTGGCCGCTGCGGTACCACGTGATTTTTGTTGGCCCACACACATATACGTACAGCGGCAAAGCCAGCCCAAACACTACAGCCCTTTCACACACACATACGTAAAGTGACAAAGCCAGGATCAAGACACTCGACTCCATGTGCAATTGTGCATACACCGTCTGCAACAGCGCCCATTGGTTCTTCAAAAGAAGTATACAAACTTGCTTATACGCCTGCAAAAGTATTGGTGGGCTTTGTAGCAAAGACGGCTAGCCCTTGTAGTGCGACAATTCGCCGGATTGCAGCAGCGACGGTGAGCTTTGCAGCGGGCGTGGCCGGTCTTAGCAGCGTCAACATCCCATATCCTTACAGCATGGCGTGTTGGCTTTGCATCAATTTTGTCTGCCCTTCCAGTGTTGCGTATGAAGGCTTCAGACAACGATAGTGCGCCTTGTTGCAGCATTGGTCGGTCGTAACAACAAGTCAACAACGGCGTCATCGCTTGCAGCAGGGACGACTACCCCCTGCAGTATGTCAAGCCTCCGGATCGCACTATCATGGCAGTGTGTCTCGTGCCCAATACATCTCATAGTTTCCTCATTGGCTACCTCCACCTCGCAGCACATGTGGTCGCTACTCACAAAAATGGCTCACAACATCTCAGACGCTCCAGTAGCACTAGCTCACAGCACCGGCGGCGCTCCGTAGCATGGTTCACAAACACCGACTTGTAGCAAGCCATGGAACACGATGGCACTCCTCGTAGCATAGCGAGAGGCCCCTGCCGCATTGGTGTCACCCCACGACATGAACGTGGGGTGATGCTGCGACGACGGTGCAATGTCGATGATGTCGTGTAATGAAGACCACAACATCGACGGTGTTGTGTGGTGACTACTACAACGCCGACTGTGTTGCCCGTCGATGATGCATGGCAACACCGATGATGTTGTGGTGGTGTCGTGCAACAAGGATTTTGTTGTGTAGTGGCGATGCAACTGTGATGTCGTTGCGATGTGCCATGACAACTGCAAGAGGACGATGCTGCGTAGCGGTAAGTGCAATGGCGGTGGCACTGCCGCTGTGTCTAGGATGCAACAACGACAATGACTACCGCAAATAGTGGTGATTTCGCGATGGAGACGACCGCAACGCCGGCTTGTAGCACGCCATGCAACACGGCGGCACTGCTTGCAGCATAGCGATGCCCCGCCGCATCGATGTCGCACCATTATGGCAATGTGGGGTGATGCTGCGATGGCGGTGCAACGCCGACAATGTTGCCCGACGACGATGGCAACACCGATGATGTTACGGTGGCGCCGTGCAACAAGGATTTTGTTGCGTAGTGGTGAATGCAACTGTGATGACGTTGCAACGTGTCATGAGAATTGCAACGTGATGATGTTGCGTAGTAATGAATGCAATGGCGGTGGCGTTGCCGCCGGGTCTAGGACGCAACAATGACAGTGAGTACCGCAAACAATGGTGATGTCGTGATGGAGACGACCGCAACAGATGCAAAAGTTGCAGTGGCGCGGGCTGTGATCCAACGGCCACATGAGGCAAATCTAACGGATTGCGTAGAAATCAGTGGACTGACTCGTAGCGCTGGCCAAAAACAAACAACGTGACTACTAAATATAGGTTGTTGTTTTATGCTTGCTTGGTTGAGTTAATGAGAGTAGCAATAATGGTGCCTTTTTTTTGCCAAAATACAACGAGTAACTTTTGTATGATAGCACTAGCTACACTCTCACGTGGAGCGTTGAATATTCAAAAATAAACAAGGGTGACAGGGACCATCCAGCTAAAAAAGCCACGTCGTGGTGTGAACTCTGTGCAGCGCGCCCGCGAAAGGAAATCGTGATAAGCGCCATCGGACGGTGCACCGCGCGGATGATGCGGACGTAAAATCAGCCGGTTGTTTTTAAGACTTTCCCATGTCCTATTTGCCGCATTTTGCGTCGAACAGTCCAGGTTTCGCATAGAGAGCTAGCGATCGATCAGTAACATGGGCCGGCCCATTAGCGGCTTACAGCGTTTCTGGTTTTGCGAACCTTCTAGACTTTCTTATTTCTCTTTGGTTTTTTCGTTTTTCTGTTTATTTTTTCTTTTCTTTTCCTTTTCTGCTTCCTTTTATTTTTCAACTTTATTTTTAAAAAAGTTTATTTTACAAAAATTGTTCGAAAACTTAAAAAACTTCATGCTTTTAAAAAACATTCAATTTTTCTAAGAAATAGTCATGTTTTCGAAAATTGTTCATATATTCAAAAAATGTTTGCATGTTTACAAAATTGTTCACATATTCAAAAAATGTTCGCATTTTTAGAAAAACTTAGGGAATCTCAAAAAATGTTCCCTTTTTAGAAAATTGTTCGGAATGTTTTTCTCATTTTTTGGAACTTTTAACTAATGGCCGTGATTTCAAAATTTGTTCCTGTTTTCAAAATTTGTTCACAATTTTTAAAAAATGTTCTCGTTTTCAATTTTTTCCATGTATTAAAAAATTGTTCGTGATTCAAATTTGTTAGGGATTTTCAAAATTTGTTCTAAAAATTCAAAATATGTTCATGATTTAAAAAATTATCCTTGTTTTGAAATTTTGTTCAAAACTACAAGAAATGTTCATATTTACGAAAAAAAAGTTCAGAAATTTCAAAATGTGTTCGTCATGTCAGAAAATTGTTCGGATTTGTCAAAAATGTTTCGCAATTTCAGAAAACAATTCAAATTTTGGAATATTGTTCGGGATTCTTCCAAATAGTGTCTTGTCTGCTACCGCTATTAGTTTTCAATGTTGGTGATGTATTTTGTCATGAGTTCTCTTCTTGTGTAATGGCTAGCAGCGAGCGCGTAAGGGCAGGAAGTCGGGAGTTCGATTCCCAGCGAGAACAAAGTGCGAGCTACAATTTTTTTTCCATCGCATTTGCGGGGCACCGCAATGGGCCGGCCCAGTCGGTCGTACCCTGTGCGGTAGGTGACCTATTGAGATCTGAAAGGCTTCATACACCTTAAGGACATAGACACGTCCAACCATACATACAGGAAATAGAGGTCAATCAAACTGATAAGCAAGCATGCTAAGTATTGATAAAACTAGCTAAAATCAATGGAAGATGCGCGGAACTAGGTAGTAGTACTTACTTTCGGGTGTATATCGTAGCTCGCTCGGTAGTCCCGAAGTCATTATGATGAACTCTTTCTAAACTCTGCCAGACAAAGAAAATAATTACTTGATATCAGAAAATGAACAAAGTTGCCGGTATATGATGCGATAATGATTGATTGAACTTACTTCTATAGCATTTGAGTCATGTTCGCATAGTCCTGGGCATCTTTTCATCTCGAGTCTAAGACGGTTACTACTCCCCGCTCAAGCTTAATCTCTAGGAGAATAAAGTGAAAGCTGCGCATGTATGCATAACTCATCAATTACATTACTATAATAAGGGAAACCGAATATCACAAGACATTAACACTGACTTGAAGTTGTAAGGAAAGAGTACTATATCTTTGTTTTGATTTTTGAGCAACGATTGTAGCAAGTTGCCCTCGGTTTCTTAGACATTGTGTTTAACCGTCCATTCATGTATGATATTTAGGTTAATGAACCCAATGTCATAGGTTTGTGCTTTTCTGCATTTGACGATCTTCAATCTGCATAATATAATGAGGATAGTTATATACACACATGCAATGAAAGAGCTGAGCTATACAGAAGTAGTACTTACAGATAGTAGCAAGTCATGAGTGTTTTGTTGAGGGCCTTTTGATTGTAGAACTGGAATAACTCATCAAATTCAACAGAGAATAGATCCGTTCCAACGAGGTCGTGCTCCTCTTTAATTCTCATCGTCAAAATATCATTCCCAGACTGACTGCAAGTTTCCAAGTACCATTCATGGAATCTTCGCATCATCATTGTTAGAGGAGGACTTCCATCTTTGACGAGAGGCTTACCGTACTGGTATCTGAATTCGTCCACCTTCATTGTGTCAAAAACTATATCATCGCTCAGGTAATCAGCAGGATTGGTACCGGGCACCATCCCCGACAGATTAGCGATGATATCGCTAGACACCTTGAGCGGGGGGCACGATTGGTTCGCCTGTTCGCCGAGCTGTGGAATTTTTTCCCACTTCTTCGTTCTGCTAACCTTGCATCACTCGAAGTAGTTCTCGAGTCCCGCGCATTTTTATATGTCTTTTTAAGACAACAGACATAGTTGGAATCCGGCAGAGGCGGTGATGGTCGCTTCAGGACATCGATAGTGCGCTTCGCTTTCACCGCATCTATCATCTCCTTCAGAGGTGGAGGTTTATTTGCAAAAAAATCCTCACTTGGGCTTCACAGATCTCCGCGTCTTCCTCCTCGGTCATCTCATATGGTAAATTTTCCGGAGTCTTGAGAGATGGACCGTATCGGTACTGCCTCCCGCCTCTGGTTGTACTGCTAGCCGCCGGAGCGGCGATGTCTCTCTTCCGTCGTTTCTTACGAGGCGGAGAAGGAGGTGGAGTGCTCCGACGCGCCGATGGAGCCGGAGCGGTGGCGTCTGTCTTCTGCCGTTGCTGACGAGGCGAAGGAGGAGGCAGACTTCTCGGACGCGCCAGAGGAGGCGAAGGAGGAGGCGGAGTGGCCTCACGCGCCGGAGGAGCCGGAGAAGGAGGCGGAGTGCCTTGATCACTCGCCGGAGGAGGAGGAGGAGGAGGAGGCGGAGGCGTCTAGTTTGAAAGCTTAATGTACTCCTTCCGCCATAGACATGGAGTCTTCAGAGCAAGGCCCAGCTGAATCTCCCCTTCACCTGTAGGGTGGTCAAGCTCGAGCTCCTCAAATCCCTCCATTACTTCATCCACCAATCACAACAGCATAGCCATGTGGAATCATACGGCAGTGAAAAGTTTTGTTGGGTTGAGGAGGTGCAACAGAGCCGACAACCGCCTTCAAGGTGAGGTTCTGGCATTTCGTCATAAGCTGGCAATGTTGAGCCTCCGTGATAGCATCCATGGGGTAGCTAGGAGCCGCGAAGTCAAGCTGCTGAATGAGCTCCGTGGAAGCCATGCTGCTTCTCCGCTGAGATGGCGGGGTAGCTTCGTGCCGCTGAGATGGTTGGTCGGCAGCTCGCTGGCTCTCAACTTGTTCGTCTAGCTTTAGTACTCTTGCATTGAGCTTCTGCATTGAGCTCAGCTCCAGTTTCCTCTTCCTCTCCCAGGTTTTGTAACCGCCTGCATCGGGAAACCCAACCCTCCACGGAGCGGAGCCTGGCATGCCTCGTGTTCGTTCAGGGTGCTCAGGATTCCTGAGGGCCTCAGTCGGCTCGTCGTTCTCTCTGTCGGCAATGAATGTCCCTTTCTGCGCTGCGGTGATATACTTCTGAAGCTTCTTGACGGGTATTGCAAGTTGCTCGTTCGTCCAAAGGCACTTCCCTATTTCAGGGTCCAAAGTTCCTCCAACCCTGAAGAACCAAGTCCTTGAACGGTCTGGCCAGTTCAATGTCTCTGGTTCGACCCCTTTAGCAATCAGGTCATTTCAGCTTTGTCCCATAATGGCCGGGATTTGAGGTAGCCACCTGAGCCCGTGCGATGGTGAAACTTCTTCTTTGCAACATTGTTCTTGTTTGTCTCTGACATCTTCTTACTCTTGTCTCTTATCTTCTCAAATCGACCGGTGAATTCTGGAGTCTTCCTTTTGTTGACAAACATTGATTTCAACTCATTCTTCCACGTCCTGAATAGATCTGCCATCTTCTTAAGAGCACACGCCTTGACCAATGGCTCTATAACTGGCTTCTTTGGATCCTCCTCTGGCGGTAGGGTGAAATTTGCCTTCAGCGAGGTCCAAAGATTATATTTCTGTCTATCGATGACATAAGAAACTTGAGGGTCTTAGTTCTTAGACTTATTCCATAGCTGGATGCTGATCGGGATGATGTCCCTAACAATAGCTCCGCACTGAGCAGAAAATGCTTTCTTGGTCCGCCTGGGTTCAATCGGTTGACCATCGTCCGTGATTTCTGTGGTCGTGAACCTTTCATCTTGGCGCAACCTTTTCTTCGAGCCTCGTCTCGTTACCGAAGTTTGGCTCGATCCGGAGGGCTATAAAAGAAGAAAGAAGAGTTAATATATGTACATACCAAAACAATTAATGCATCAATTAGCTAGTCCGCACAGGCTTTATATATATGTACATACCAAAACTCGTAAGTTCCCTTTGATTCAGTTGGTTTTTTGAGTCGCCATCTCCAATTAATATAACATTCACGAACTACCAGGGATGATTGCGGTTTTCTTGTATTGAACTTCATGCGCAACTGGAATGGCCTCCGTCTAATTAATTTCATAAGCAAGGTAACTATTTTCCTCAGTACTTACACAAACATGGCAACTATTACTGGCACAACAAGCTCAACCTCTTCATCATCAACTTATAATGCAGGATTCTAACGACCTAAGGTGCACTTTTCTACTGGACTTGTTGACGTTCAAGACAAATGAAGCTTCTCTTCCAGATTGGGTTAAACTCCAGCTTAGCCAACTTAGGGATTAGACTAGTAGACAACATTATCCGCAAACATTTCCCTATAGATTTTCTTCATTCGTAGCCAGCCACACTGTACTTTGCTTAACTATGTCATTGTATTTGCATATTCTCCTTACTTTCAGAAATGAATATCAATCTCTATCATCTTACTTTATTCTCTGTGTTTTTCACTATATATACCATTTTATTCAACAGTAACATACTTCCCGATCCTTGATAACAAACGACATACTACAAGTTTCTAAAAAAACTACATACTCCAGTCCAGACAGTATATACCATTTCACTTCATCATACCCATTTCTATCAATGGAAACATACTTCAAAATTTACGGCTCACTACTGTCTACACGTACCACAAAACCATTTATGACCAAAGAAAAATTGCACGAACATCCATTTGCACAAATTGTGCCGACTACATATAGAAATACTCATAACCAGTACCATTAATGTATGAAAAACTGTTCTCGCAAACTCCTGCAGTAACAGTGCAAACCAATGAAGGCTGGAATAAAGACATGTTCCAGAATCCGCAACACATGGTCCTTACAACCTATTTAGTCACAACTATAACAAAAAAAATAAAACCCACTAAACGCAACTATTCCTTGTAAACATACTTCCTCTTGTACGTGGATGGCTTCCCACATGTCGTCTTATTATGTCCCGGGTCACCACATTCTCCACAATACCTAATGATGTCAGACTCTTTCTTCCCAGAAGCATCTCCACCTTGCTTTGTGCTATCACTGTTGCCACCCACTTTCTTACCACTCTTCTTTGTACTAGCTACTTCCCCACCAGTTTTCCATCTTGTAGTTTTTGGCCTGCCTCTTGGACGATTCTTAACAGGTGGCAAAATATCTTCCATACTCACCCCTTCCTCGAATGGGCCTTCACTGACTTCATGGACATGGGGAGTACTATCTCCTTCTCCTGGCGTTCTATCACCATCAGCTGTTGTACGATCATGCGTCTGATTATGTACCTCACCCTCAACTTCTGCCCCTTCCAGAATAGCCTGCTCTTCCTCCTGACAGACCTTTCTCAGTTTTTCCACCAATTGAGATAGGTCTTCCATGGCCACCTTGTAAGCCTTCATGTATTTGTTACCAAGACGATTTACCTCCTCTGATGTCGTATGGAGCACCAGATGCCTGTACGTCTTAGAAGCAGCGGCATCAACATCATCTTTGTAACCCTCCAGGAATGAAGGCACACGGTCTCTAGCATCCTTCGTCCATCGCTTCAAGACATACTGCTCTGGGATCTCAGTGCAACCATCATTTATCAGGACCTACAAAAACAACGACAAATCATTATATGATTACATACTCAGTGTGTCCTCAATTTACCTCACAATATCATTACAGTGACATTTTTCGACGACACTATGGTAAGTATATGGTTATGGTGATAAGGTACTTACACTAAGCACATGACAACACAGTATACCCTTGTGCTCAAACATCTTACATACACACGAAAATGTCATGCTTTCAAGGTCTGCATACACTTCATAATGGTGCCGTCGCCAGATGTTCCGAGAAAACCCCCCAATACGTACTATTTTAAAGACACTCTCCTCATCAGTCGCGACGACCTTGAAGGACAAACTTTCCGATAGCTGCTCCACAAATAAGTTGAATACACCACGAGTATATACCTTTGAAGCATGTCTTTCCAATGGTGATCTAGTCTTCATAACAACTTTGTCCTGCAAGTTCAGTTGTATCACAATGTATTACTATGATAAATTGGTAAACTAAAAATGGAACTAACAAAATTTTTACTTACGTGTTTAGTATGAAATTCCTCATAATCTTCCATCTGTAATCTGTCTATGAAGAATCTCTCATACTTCTTTACGAAACCATTCATCGAAGAGGCCGGCATAACAAACCTTTTCAAGACATAATTAACTGACTCGCTCCTCTGTGTAGTTGTCATTCCAGCATAGAACAACTGCCCAAAATAAGGAAATGCCCACTTTTCCCTGATATCCCACATCTGCTTCAGATACACACAATCTTCCAGCTTATACTCGGAAATTAATTCCTTCCATGCCCCCTCAAACTCACCTACTGTCAACATCTGAGTTAACACCCTATGAAAGTCTTCTTTGAATGTTTCTCTAGTGCTGTAGATATTTCCACAATTTTCCCTCACCTTCTTAAGTATATGCCACTTGCAAACACGATGAGACGCTTTTGGAAAAACTTTTTTAATAGAGGCGGCCATCTGTTGGCAATTATCTGTCACAAAAGCTAAGGTACTCAGTACAACAAAGTAACATATATAGACTCTACAATAACATAACAAACTTACCGGTAAGTATGCACTGCGGCTCCTTTCCATTCATGCACTTCCTGAACGTAGAGAACAACCAATTGAAAGACTCAACTGTCTCATCTCTAAGTAATGCACACCCAAACAATATGCTCTGAAAATGATTATTCACTCCTACGAACGGAGCAAATGGCATGTTGTAACTATTAGTCTTATATGTAGTATCAAACGTCACAACATCGCCAAAGGCCTGAAAATTCCTCCTTGATACAGCATGAGACCAGAATATATTCTTCACACGGCATGCCTTGTCAACCTGCACACTATAGAAAAAATTGCTGGAATTGCTCTGCAACTCTTTGAAAAGATCAAGGGTCAGCTCTACATCTTCACTGCACTCATCCCTCTTGATAGCATAAGCTAGCCTGTCCATCATCCTACGTGAGAACGGGACCATTGAAGCTCCTCCACAAAACCCTGACAATAAACCGTACATGTTGGTCGACCTCATACCGCTATCCACCATGTCTGCAATGACATGTCTAGTCCCCTCATCAATTTGATTATGTGACTTGTAATTCTTAGTCACACCAATTGCCTCCTTAAGCTCATGGTTATGGTCCTCTACAAACTTAGTCATTGTCCACGACCCCTCACCAGTTGGTCTATTAATCCTCAACATAGCGCCACACCCAACACGTACTGAAGGTTTTTTTGTCTTAGGATTTTTTCCCTACAAAATAAAAATTAAAAAATGGATAGTTATACCACATTGTCAAACCAATATGGTCAGTCCCAAAGTATTATTATGTTACTACTTACCTGATGCGAACAACAAAATTCCCGCATAGTCAATTTCTTCGATGCACTAAAACGCAGCTTCGACAGTCGAATTCTAAAACCCATCCGCACAGCATAGATGTTGTACAGATTGAAAGCATCTCTTTCAGTCATGAAACTTTGTCCCACCTTAGGAACAAGCATCGCTGGATCCGCGTATTCAGGTGGGAGATCAAGTAATCCTTCTTCATCTTCTACCACAACCCTGACGTGGTATACAAAAAATACAAAAATTTTAATAATCAACCAACTATATACTATAGACAATTAAATCTGTCAAGGAGTATGTACTACAAAAAGAAGGTATGTACTCATCACACAGAAAAGAAGTACATACTAATCATGGAACGTAGTGCCCAAAAAATGAGGTATATAATAATCATAAATAACAGGAGTATGTACTAATAAAAACAAATGAGTATATTCGACATCTCATGCGAGTATATTCTAAATAAAAAATAGATTATATACTGATGACAAATAAATTAGGTCCATACCAATAGCTAAAGCGAGAAGCACATATACTCATGTTAAAACAATAAAAATAAGCATATACTCATCCATCAGATAATAAGTACGACCTACTGAAAAATGAGTATATTCGACATCTCATGGAAGTATTTACTACAAAGGAATCAATTTGTAAACAATTTCAATGTAATAAAAAAAGTATATACTAACGACAACAAAAAGAAGTATATACTAATCGGTCAAGGAAGCAGCACATACTGATGTACTAGCACCCCCCAAAATGAAGTATATACTCCTAAATAAAAATTATCAGTCGCACTGAAAAAAGTGAACGGAGTATGCAGACAGAAATAACGTATGAACTGCTACTTGCAATCACCACTCATACCTCTCGAGTGGGACGTCCGTATGATCCATTGCCGCTGGAAATCCTTCAGTGGAATCAAATGATAATAAGAGATCCCTACACCCAGTATAATAAATTAGTATTTATCATACCCGCCGCCGGCCATATTCGTTGTACTCGGAAGACGTCGGATGGCCGGCCGGGCGAACAAAGGAACAACGAAACATAGAAGACCAGCTCATATACCTGTTGCCATTGATCAACGAGTCCTCCATTGACATACCTTCCATTTCACCAGGGGTCGCATCCGTCATACCTTCCATGCCGCCGGTCGCGGGAATGATCTCCATTGACGAACCTTCCGTTCTGCCGGTCGCGGGAACGATCTCCATTGATATACCTTCCATTTCGCCAGGGGTCGCATCCATCATACCTCCGGCGGCTCTTCTCCTATCCTCTCTCATACGACAGCCAGACCAGATACCTTATCTCCACCGCAACAACTTTCCTAGGCATGGGTAGATAGAGATTCAACGCCCATGCATGTAGGGGCATGCAGCCGACTCATAACCACTACCTATTTTATTTTTTCTTTTTCCTATTACGATGATACCTGCTCCGCCCGTGGTCTCTCACTCCAAACCCATCTAGTGGAGGTGGGAGTACATACCTCTTAACCGACACTTCAGTTTGGATATTCCTAATCGTGAGAAACAAACAGCCAGAGAAGATTAAAGAGAACTGATGCATGCAACGACCACACACATGCATGCGTTTAGTCATCCTAAAATTAAGGGATTCAGTACCAGATGCCTAATCCATCCATGTGCATGCACCGTTCAACAAAAAAAAAGAATCCATAGTTTTTTATGTCAGCACAAGAAAAAAGGGATATATAATGTTTTTATTGAGTATATTCTACTTTTATCCAAACGAGTGTGTACTGTCCTTTTTTATTGAGTATATACTGTTTTTCTTTTGCATGTACAGTATATACTGCTTGGTTTCATGATATGCATATACTGTTTTTTTTTTTCATTTAGAATGACTAGGTATTAATTGCTTGTGATCAAAAGAGGTATGTACTTGTTTTATTGAGTATATACTACTTTTATACAAATGAGTGTGTACTGTCTTTTTTATGAGTATATACTGCTTTTTTGGGCGGGGGTAGAGTATATACTACTTGGTTTCATAATGGGCATATACTGGGATTTTTTTCCCCTTCGGAAGGACCTTGTACTTCATTGCCAAAAACTGAAAGAAGTATATATATACTTGGCAACTTTATCCGTGTATGTTAATCTAATGGGTATATGCTACTTTCAAAACGAATGAGTATACTACAATTTGATAGAAAATAAAGGACTGGTCAGTTTTTAAGATCGGTTGAGTATGCATACTACTTTGTCAAAAAGTACTTCTTTTATTTTGCTAAGAGTGTATATTTACTCAGCAAACGGAGGATGGTCGATTAGTAGTATATATGCTACATATTTTTCCAAGCAATGAGATGGGAGGGGAGATGGATAAGCGCAACGCATGTAAAAGCGCCTAAAAAATCGGACCAATGATCTCTGTTTGTTTTAGATGGATTTTTTTCACTCATTATTTCTTTAACAAAAAGCTAAATGGCTTTGAGCGGAAGATTTCTATGCGCCAGTGAAACCAGCCACCGACATGTGCTTAGGAGTACGTACTCCTAAGAGTACCAACCCATTTTCCTATATATATATATATATATATATATATATATATATATATATATATATAGTAACGCTAAACTAAGCGTGAGTGTAGAATAGCTTATTCTACACCCCAGTAATGGTACATACAAAATATAGTAACGCACTATGTAAAATATAGTAATTTTTGTAAAAATGTAGTAAATTCCAAACTTGGGTGATAAAAATTTTATTTTCCGAATTACTACATTTCGTACACCGTTTTACTAGATTTTGTATATAGCGTTACTAGGGGGTGTAGAATAAGCTATTCTACACTCACGCTTAGAATAGCGTTACCCTATATATATATATATATATATATATATATATATATATATATATATATATATATATATAGGAAAATGGGTTGGTACTTTTAGGAGTCCTATATATATTCAGGTGGGCTTGTCACGCGAGCCTTCAAGTCAAGTCAAAGTGTCAGGCATATAAACGAGTATTCTGATGAGATGGCTTCTACATACACGAGGTAGCCTTTTCTTTTCTTGATGTCCACTCCGATGAGCCACCCTGCCTGCATCCTCCCGTCCCGATGCAGCCGGGATCCAACCGGCGACGCGCGTGGTGGAGGCATCACGTACCACCACGGACACGGCCGCAGCTGCAGCGCGTAACAGCTGCTCGTCGACGTCCGCCCCATGTCCATGAGCCTGGTCGGAAAGGGGCGCTGGGGTCGACCTCGTCGGAGCACTTCACCTGTTTTTCTTTTTCTTTTTCGAAAGGCCGTCCATCTGTTCGTTGACTGCCAACAAATTGGCTTGTACTCCTATAAGAAGAAAAAAAAAGTCCTGTGAATTCAAGTTTTTATGCCCAGATCCAGATGGCGTGAGCAAAAGTACAAAACTGTTATGTACCGTCGTTTGCGTTGCGTCCAGTCCTTTCGCCACCGCCACCCCAAGTCGTGATGCTCTCCAATGGAGGGCTCCGGGATTTGGGGGTTTATCTCACCGGCCGGATGCTCTAGGATTTTGGTGCATGTTTGGTTACCCTTGCTTCAATTCCTCACATCTCCATGTCTCCTGCATCTATCTATCTAGCTTGTTGAGCCAACCAATTTCAAGTTTATATATCCATGGATTTTCCTAGGTGTGTTGGCATACGAGGAGGTGGTTCGTTCGCGTGGAGCATTCAAACTCAAACCGTTCGATGTGCGTGCAAGACGTGCAGTTCAACTCCCCTCTTTTTTTTTTCCAGAGTATGGAGACGACGCTTTGATATCAAAACAGAGATAAATACATCCGGAGTCATAGAACTTGCACCTGATGGTTAGTTTGGTATACAAACTTGTAAAATACGTGATTATGGTCACATAACTTGTCCTCGCGTGCACTTACAGTCACTTCCGTATACCGTGCTCATGTGACGTGTCAGCATGAATGTGGTCCACATGTCAGTGGCTGGATTGGTGAGGCATTGGGTGAGCTGCGCATTATCACTTTTTTGCATAAAACAATCTTGGCTTTTATTTAATTACGGACTTGTCAGCACATAGTTGCTTGCAAGAAATAGGAATTGAAAAATAGCGCCAAGGGATTCGAACCGTGGTCCTCGCCTCAATTAGCTAACTGCCTAGCCACTGGCCAGGAAAAAAACCAATGAAACAATAACAAACGGACAGTTCTTTAATAAAAATAACAAACTCAGCCCAACAAATGTATAAACGGAAACTAAAAACCTGTCGTATTATTCCCCACAGGAATAAATTGATGTAAGAAAAAAATATTATGTTGTTTGTGACATCTAAAAAATGTTCATGAGTTGCAAAAAATGAACGTGACATTTAAAAGATGCTTAAACATTGTAGAAAATATTTGTGTGAATTTAAAATCATAAGTTGCATTTTGAAAATGTTCACACATTTTTTAAAAAAGTTCGTGCGGGAAAATAAATGTTTGTTTGTATGTGTGTGTGTGTGTGTGTGTGTGTGTGTGTTGTTATTCATCTTGTTCTATTTAATAAAACTATGTAGGGAACAAAAATTTGCCACGACATACGCATATTCTCACGGGGAGAGTAGGATCATTCTTTGAGCGGTCTATGTTCTTTTACACATATTGCACATTCATTGTATACATAGAAAACATTCTATACACATTTAAGATTTTTTAAATTTAAATACATGATTAACATTTAGAAAAATATGTATTGGGATGTCTACTGTTTACACATTGTATATTTTTCATATATATCTGAAACGTTATTCTTATACATGCATAACGTTTTTCAAAAATATGATTAATATTTTTTAAAATATATGTTTCATGTCTACTTTTACATACACATTTACATTTTCTGTATACATTAGAAATATTTTTATACACGTTTAACATTTTTAAAATATGGTTAACACTTGCACAGAAATTGATACACCTTATATTCTGGAACGGAGAGATTATATGTTTTGATGTCTATCTTTTTCATGCACATTCTCCGTTTTGGGTATACATCTAAAAATATTCTTATACATGTTTAATATTTTTAAACATATGATTACCATTTTTTGAATCAAGGTTTTGAAATGTTTTTCAAATACATGTTAAACATTTTTTGGATGGTATGAAACATTTATTTAACTATGGGAACATTTTTATACATTGTACACACATTTTTTTTTGAAATGCATGAGCATTTTTAAAATGCAACATAAGTTTTTTAAGTACACAAATATTTTTTTACAATTTTTAAACAATTTTTAAAATGTCACATACTTTTTTTGTAATGCATGAACATTTTTTAAATATCACAAACAACAGAATATTAGTTGTTTTCTTACATAGAACAAATGAAATAGCAAACATAAACAATGTTGATCCCTCAAGGACATCATGTGTTGTAGTTGCATGGTAGTTATCTTAGGGAAGAGCAACCAGAAGTTCATAGTTTTGAACCGTGGTGCTCTTTTTTTGGGGTTAGGTTTCGTCTTTAGTTCTTTCGACTGTGTTGATAGGATATAATCAATTGTCGTGCTTTGTAAACCTTAAGCATCATTGGTTCGGTGGTTGATCGTGTGATCCCTCTAGCGGTAGGTTGTGAGTTTGAACACCCACCAGTACTCTTGTTTTTTCCTTTTTTATTTGAGAGGCTCCGTACATAAATACAAAAAAACCGAGGGCTTTTCTACAAATCTGTCATGCACGAACAACGGGCCCTTGCCACGCTGGCGGGCCTCGCATGCAGCATATAGGCCGGCGCACGCAAAATGTGATCATATTTGCACGTCCGAGCGAGTTTGATGACTGCAATCACGCGTTTTTACAAGTTTACTAGAAGCATGCAAGGTTCTATCTTTATTCTTTTTCTTCTTCTTCTTCTTAGGTGAACTGGGTGCATCACTATTAATTCTCTGAGAATCTTGCTCAATTCTTTTAGGATGACCTTCAGGATATAGAGGATCCTGAGTCATTTTTTGTGGGGTGGATCCTGAGTCATTTTATGTCCTCTAGTTATTACTCTAATAACATGATTGTTCATTTTATTGTTCTTTTCATTCAGCAAAGCATTTTGTGACTTAGAAACTTGTTGTAACTGAGTTTGAACCGTAGATGAATGTTTATGTAAGCCTTTAACATCGTTTGCAATTCTAAACATCATATCACTCAAGCGTTCAATCATAATAGCATTATGTTTCAGTTGATCATTTATGTATTTATTAAAGTTTTCTTGCTTTATAATGAAGCTGTCAAATTCATCCAAGCACTGACTAGGAGATTTATTATAAGGAATATCACCCTAATCGAAACTAGCTATAAAGAGAATTTACCCCTACTACAGGTGTCGGGATATCGAGTCCATGTATTTCTTCAATAATGGTAGATTCGTAACATCTTCAGATTTAATACCTTTCTCTTTCATAGATTTCTTTGTCCTGTTGCATATCTTTGGACTGAGGAATAGAATACCTCTCTTGTTTGGAGTTGGTTTAGGTGGTGGTTCAGGAAGTGTCCAATCATTGACATTTCTCAATAAGTTATTCAGTAATTCCTGAGCCCGCTCAACCGTTCATTCCCTGAAAACACAGTATCACAACTATCTAGGTACTCCCTAAAAGTATCGGTTAGTCCATTATAAAAGATATCAAATATTTCATTTTTAAGAGGATGATCATGCAATCATTTAATAATTGGAGAAGCCTCCCCCAAACTTGACGAAGACGATCTTCCTCAAATTGCACGAAGTTATAAATATGAGCTGCGGGATGAGAGGGGGGGGGGGGGGGGGGGTTATCTCACGGGATGCTATGGGATTTTGGTGCATGTTTGGTTAACCTTGCTTCAATTCCTCACATCTCCATGTTTCCTGCATCTATCTAGCTTGTTGAGCCAACCAATTTCAAGTTTATATAGCCATGGATTTTCCTAGGTGTGTTGGCATACGAGGTGGTTCGTTTGCATGGAGCATTCAAATTCAAATCGTTCGATGTGCGTGCAAGACACGCAATTCAACTCCCCTCCTATTTTTTTAGAGTGTGAAGACAACTCACTGATATCAAAATATAAGTAAATACATCCGGAGTCATAAAACTTGCATGTGATGGTCAGTTTGACGTACAAATTTGTAAAATACGTGATTGTGATCATATAACTTGTCCTCATGTGCACGTACAGTCACTTCTTCCATATCTCGTGCTCACGTGGCGTGTCAGCATGAATGTGGCCCACATGTCAATGACTTGAGCGGTGAGGCATTGGATGAGCCGCGCATTACCACTTTTTTTTTGCAGAAAACAACCTCGGCTTTTACTAATTACGAACTTGTCAGCACATAGTGGCTTGCAAGAAATAGAAATAAAATATAGCGCCAAGGGATTCGAACCACCTTCCTCGCCTCAATTAGCTAAGTGCCCTAGCCACTGAATAACAAACGGACAGTTCTTTAACAGACGATCGCTCAGCCCAACAAAGGTATAAAAGAAAACTGAAAACCTGTCATATTATTCCCCATGAATAAATTGATGTAAGAAAATAAATTGTTATGTTATTTGTGACATTTAAAAATGTTCACGGGTTACAAAAAAGTACGCGATATTCTTTTTAAATGTTTAAACATTGTAGAAAATATTTTTGTAAATTGAAAAACGTAAGTTACATTTTAGAAATGTTCACACATTTTAAAAAAAGTTCGTGCGGGAAAAGAAATGTTTGTGTGTGCGTGCGCACATGTGCTTGCATGTGTGTTGTTATTCATCTTGTTCTATTTAATAAAACTACACGGGGAAAATAAATTCGCCACGATATATGCATATTATCACGGGGATCATTCTTTGAGCGGTTATGTTCTTTTACACATAGTCCACATTCGTTGTATACATCGAAAACATTTTTATACACATTTAACACTTTTTAAAATTTAAAAACATGGTTAACATTTTAAAAAATATATCAGGATGTCTATTTTTTACACATTGTATATTTTCCATATATATCCGAAACGTTATTCTTGTACATGTTTAACGGTTTTTAAGGAGATGATTAATATATTTTAAAAAAATATTTTGATGTCTACTTTTACATACACATTGTACATTTTCTGTATACATTAGAAATAATTTTATACGCATTTAAATTTTTTAAAATACATGGTTAATATTTTCTAAAAATAAATTGATGTTTATTTGTCTCATACACATTCTGCATTTTTGGTATACATCTAAAAACATTCTGGCGGTTAGTAGAGCAAGCCCGCCATAGCAAAAGCATGTACCTCTGGCGGGTGCTGATGCTTGCCCGCCACAGGTGAGTTATACAAAAAAACATACGAAGGGACCGCATGTGTGGCGGCCATCGAAAAGCACCCGCCACTGCTTCTGTACAACTTGTGGCGGGCGCACCATGGCACCCGCCATAGCTAACTTTCTAAAGTAGCTGTGGCGGGTGCCCCGCCGTGCCCGCCACTAATTTGTGATCTCCTATAAGCCCTTTCCCAATAGTGTAATGAGATCCGGGGATCCCCAACCCCGCTGGCATCAAAAAAAGTTCATTCTCCTCTTGGCCGACCATGGCATTGCTGCTCCAAGCACACAAAAATCGTCATGGTTGCTCACGACGCCCCGCCAAAGAAAGTCGGCGATTACATCATCTCTTTCTAGTTGGGTATCCCTCGTCTAATCCACCATGGTGAGGCTCGTTTCAATCCATATTTTTGTGTCATCCATCAATGGATCTTATCCTTGGGACTGACTGAATTTTGCTTGTATGGATCTTCAGATTGCCTGGCTCACAAGATGACCCATCTTTGCTGTTGAATTTGGATCGGATGGGTGTTCTTTCCCCATCCTTCAGGTCACATCTGTTTTGAACACCCGACAATGACATACACCGTTCGCACCAACGCACGGTGCGTCACAGATCGTTTATGAACATTCCCTATTGGTCTTTTGACCACTATGAAGCACTAGATGGATGTGAAGTAGTGATGAACATCGCGGGCAGTCTACTTTGCATCTTTTAGAATCCACTAAGATTCATTTAATGTTTTCTAATTGCTATGAGGAGTAAACATTTTGTTATCATGCTTTGAAAACTTAGCTTTACATTGATGTAGCCATGGATAATGAATCTATAAATGATAAATATGTTAAAGTGCTTGAGGAGCTAGCTCACTTTAAATATGAAAACTATAATTGATTATGCTCGAGAGAATGATGAGATTCCTGCCGAATGTGCTAATGAGTTGCTTAATACCGTTGACAAGTTCAACACCAATGTTTCAATGGTATGAACTCGGGATCGCAACCGTTTCTTTTCTCTAAATGTCCTAATGTTTACAACAGCTTTTTAACATACTTTGTGAATTGGCATTTTTTTGTTTACAGTAAACAACATGGGCAATTGTAATAAAATTTTATACTTTTTATACTCGATTTTATTTAAAATATATTTATATACTAAAATTTGATATTAGTTGATTAATCATATTTAACACAATTAAGTCGCTAAATATCAATTACAATGTTGTTTGTTATGAAATTTTAATGCCTCTTAAAAACATACTTGTGTTATGATAAATTGAAATTTTATTTTCTGAAAAATTTCATGTCTCTCTGTAGATGAATTATGAGGTGTATAGAAGTTTGCACCAATTTAGACAAGATCATTAAATATATTGCCCGGAAGCTATACAACCTATGACATAAAAATATCTTTAGAGAGGTTTGTAGAACGCACGATTGTTTACGTTGTGCGTAACTACAGAGAAAAATAGATGGTGTATGTAACATCCTGGTTTTTTGTGCTTATGCAAATTGAAAACAAATGAGGGTTAATAAAATCCTAACAGGAGATTTTAGTCCGGAATTTAAAGTGAATTAATATAAAATGGAAGTAGCAGCTGAGTTTGACGCAAATTTTCAGTTTGATGTACATGTTTAGATTTAGATTTTTACAAAAAGCATTTCACGCGCTTTGTTGCGCCTCTTCCACAGGTGGACTATGGCATCCTCATTTGTATACGCGAGACAACCTATCACACTCAATGCAGGGACGTGCATCAATATTGGCCTACTCAGATAAACATCAGCGACATGTCAAAATAGGTTTGCAACTCCCTATTGTGATTGTATCAGGGGCAATAATATTTCATCATATCACCATGGAGAAACTACAAGTGATCATTACCACACATCGGCACGAAAAAAATACGACACATCAAACCAAAATCAGAAAATGAAAAACAAGTATTCCTCTCCATGCCATGAAAAAAAACTAAAAAGAACACCACGGGTTAAAGAGAAAAGGTTGCCCACGAGTGAACGACCGTCATAAGAGTAAGCACCAACAGTTCACGATAAAAGAAACACCCAACAACCAATTAAGAAAACATGAAACATCAATCCAGGCCAAAATTGTGAAGCATGTGAACAACAAGCTGCTCTAGTGCACCAACACACTCTTAAGAAACAACTAATAACATCCATACAATCACATGTAGGAGAAACACAACATAGAAAAAACTACATACTCAAAGGGAAGTGAGGGTACACCCACCCCATGGAAGACAACAAATAAAGGAAAGGAAAAGGCATCACTCCTAGCCGATGAGGTCCCAACCACAGGGCGTCCAATCAGAAATGACCATCCCAATTGGCGAGATTGCAACCACCGAACATCCAGGCTGTTGGTGTCCTAGATTAGGGGGTGTTTGCCATGTCGGTTCGCCGACTATGAGTCGGGCCAAGGACCCATAGAAGACTGATGAATGGGTCGTGCTAGCCCTGGCCCTCGGCTAATCAAGATGAAGATTTCCTCGAGGCTTGGCGTACACGTCAAGCATATTTTGATTAGTTGGCATGTTTATCCCTACATTGTAATCGACACGTGTAAACCATAGGTACCCCCGATGTCTATATAAGCCATGGGGTTTAGTCCATAGAGGACACACATTCACCTTTGCAAGGTTTAGAGCTTAGACAAATAGTCATATGATCTCGAGGTAGATCAATCTATACCCTGTACCCCATCATTATCAATAATAAGAAGCATGACGTAGGATTTTTACCTCATCAAGAGGGTCTGAACCTGGATAAAACATCGTGTCCCTACTCTTCCTACTACCATCTAGCTCTGATCATCAAGCTTGGGACCCCCTACCCGAGATCTGTCGGATTTAGCACTGACATTGGTGGCCCATACAGGTCCTGCCAGGTGATCAGGAGAGCTCGATGGCAGATCTTCGGATCGACGACAACAGCGGCTGCGGGGACATCTTTGTTCCCGGCTAACTCTTTGCTTTCCACAACATTGTGCTCCATGCCGACCCCATTGACCATCTCGGCCAGGTGGAGAATCTCCCCCTAGGCCATGCCCTTCGGTCTGGTAATTTGGAGTATGCCACGGACGACGCATCACGCTCGTCTTCTTGGGCTGGGTTTCAGACCAGCTCAAGAATTCCTCGGGCGTCGTCAACCACGGGCCAGATTCGATCTTCGAATGAGCCCATGACGATATCCACTCCCCGGTCCTGGCCTCAAACCCGAATCCAAGCACTACCCCATTGGTTCGGACATCGAGCCTCTCCAGTGAAACTCCAGAGGCAGCGGTATGCCGCGCCTCGACGGTTCTGCAGGTCAGCTCACCCTACCGTCAGGAGATGGCCGAGGCCGAAGTCTCCGATCTAAATGAGATGCTTAACAGGATCCAAAAGTCTTAGCCTCTCAGTGTTGAAATAGAGTTGTATAGGGATAGGACTACTGTTTGAATTGTAAACCTCTCCCATTCTTTCTTCTGTCTAACTCCTCCTCTACCGACCTCCTCTCTGTATCTCTCGATCAAACTCTTGATCAATCATCTTGTAAGCCACGACAACATCCAACGCTCCTGTGCATCGCTTCCCACATTTTATTACATGGTAATCAAAGCATCTTCTTCCTAGATCGAGAAAGAGATCGCATCTAGCCTACCCAAACTTCTCCATGACCACCGCCTCCACCCAATCAAGCACCATGAGTGCGCTCACCACCTCCCTCACCTCATCATCCACCTTTGCCCCTTCATCCAGTAGCACCCAAGCCATGTCCCTTGTGTTGGGGAACGTAGCAGAAATTCAAAATTTTCCTACGTGTCACCAAGATCTATCTATGGAGAAACCAGCAACGAGGGGAAGGAGAGTGCATCTACATACCCTTGTAGATCGCTAAGCGGAAGCGTTCAAGTGAACGGGGTTGATGGAGTCGTACTCGTCGTGATTCAAATCACCGATGATCCTAGTGCCGAACGGACGACACCTCCGCGTTCAACACACGTACAGCCCGGTGACGTCTCCCATGCCTTGATCCAGCAAGGAGAGAGGGAGAGGTTGAGGAAGACTCCATCCAGCAGCATCACAACGGCGTGGTGGTGGTGGAGGAGCGTGGCAATCCTGCAGGGCTTCGCCAAGCACCACGGGAGAGGAGAAGGACTTGGGAGAGGGGAAGGGCTGCACCAAAGGCAAAAGGTAAGAAGTCCTCCATCTCCCCCACTATATATAGGGGGGCCAAGTGGGGGCGCCGGCCCTAGGAGATCCAATCTCCTAGGGGGCGGCGGCCAAGGGAGGATTCCCTCCCCCCAAGGCACCTAGGGGTGCCTTCCCCTTGTGGGACTCTTCCCTTCTTGTAACCCTAGGCGCATGGGCCTCTTGGGGCTGGTGCCCTTGGCCCATGTAGGCCAAGGAGCACTCCCTACAGCCCATGTGGCCCTCCGGGGCTGGTGGCCCCACTTGGTGGACCCCCGGGACCCTCCCGGTGGTCCCGGTACGTTACTGATAAAACCCGAAACTTTTCCGGTGACCAAAACAGGACTTCCCATATATAAATCTTTACCTCCGGACCATTCCGGAACTCCTCGTGACGTCCGGGATCTCATCCGGGACTCCGAACAACATTCGGTAACCACATACAAACTTCCTTTATAACCCTAGCGTCATTGAACCTTAAGTGTGTAGACCCTACGGGTTCGGGAGACATGCAAACATGACCGAGACGTTCTCCGGTCAATAACCAACAGCGGGATCTAGATACCCATGTTGGTTCCCACATGTTCCACGATGATCTCATCGGATGAACCACGATGTCAAGGACTTAATCAATCCCGTATGCAATTCCCTTTGTCTATCGGTACGATACTTGCCCGAGATTCGATCGTCGGTATCCCGATACCTTTGTTCAATCTCGTTACCGGCAAGTCTCTTTACTCGTTCCGTAACACATCATCCCGTGATCAACTCCTTGATCACATTGTGCACATTATGATGATGTCCTACCGAGTGGGCCCAGAGATACCTCTCCGTCACACGGAGTGACAAATCCCAGTCTCGATTCGTGCCAACCCAACAGACACTTTCGGAGATACCCGTAGTGCACCTTTATAGTCACCCAGTTACGTTGTGATGTTTGGCACACCCAAAGCACTCCTACGGTATCCGGGAGTTGCACAATCTCATGGTCTAAGGAAATGATACTTGACATTAGAAAAGCTTTAGCATACGAACTACACGATCTTGTGCTATGCTTAGGATTGGGTCTTGTCCATCACATCATTCTCCTAATGATGTGATCCCGTTATCAACGACATCCAATGTCCATGGTTAGGAAACCGTAACCATCTATTGATGAACGAGCTAGTCAACTAGAGGCTTACTAGGGACATGGTGTTGTCTATGTATCCACACATGTATCTGAGTTTCCTATCAATACAATTCTAGCATGGATAATAAGCGATTATCATGAACAAGGAAATATAATAATAGTCAATTTATTATTGCCTCTAGGGCATATTTCCAACAGTCTCCCACTTGTACTAGAGTCAATAATCTTAGTTCACATCGATATGTGATTAACACTCAAGGTCACATCCCCATGTGACTAACACCCAAAGAGTTTACTAGAGTCAATAATCTAGTTCACATTGACCATGTGATTAACACTCGATGAGTTCTGGGTTTGATCATGTTATGCTTGTGAGAGTGGTTATAGTCAACGGGTCTGAACCTTTCAGATCCGTGTGTGCTTTACAAATCTCTATGTCATCTCCTAGATGCAGCTACCACGCTCTATTTGGAGCTATTCCAAATAACTGTTCTACTATACAAATCCAGTTTACTACTCAGAATAATCTGGATTAGTGTCAAAGTTTGCATCGGCGTAACCCTTTACGACGAACTCTTTTACCACCTCCATAATCGAGAAAATTCCTTAGTCCACTAGTTACTAAGGATAACTTTGACCGCTGTCCTGTGATCCATTCTTCGATCACTCTTGTACCCCTTGACTGACTCATGGCAAGGCACACTTCAGGTGCGGTACACAGCATAGCATACTGTAGAGCCTATGTCTTAAGCATAGGGGACGATCTTCGTACTTTCTCTCTATTCTGCCGTGGTCGAGCTTTAAGTCTTAACTTCATACCTTACAACTCAGGCAAGAACTCCTTCTTTGAATGATCCATCTTGAACACCTTCAAGATCATGTCAAGGTATGTGCTCATTTGAAAGTACCATTAAGCATTTTGATCTATCCTTATACATCTTGATGCTCAATGTTCAAGTAGCTTAATCCAGGCTTTCCATTGAAAAACACTTTCCAAATAACCCTATATGCTTTCCAGAAATTCTACGTCATTTCTGATGATCAATATGTCAACAACATATACTCATCAGAAATTCTATAGTGCTCCCACTCACTTCTTTGGAAATACAAGTTTCTCATAAACTTTGTATAAACCCAAAATCTTTGATCATCTCATCAAAGCATACATTCCAACTCCGAGATGCTTACTCTAGTCCTTAGAAGGATTGCTGGAGCTTTGCATACTTATTAGCATCTTTCAGGATTGACAAAACCTTCCGGTTGTATCACATACAACCTTTCCTCAAGAAAATCGTCGAGGAAACAGTGTTTTGACATCATATCTGCAAGATTTCATAAATAATGTAGTAATCGCTAATATAATTCCAACAGACTCTTAGCATCGCTACGAGTGAGAAAGTCTCATCGCAGTCAACTCCTTGAACTTGTCGGAAAACATCTTAACGACAAGTCGAGCTTTCTTAATGGTGACATTTACCATCATTGTCCGTCTTCCTTTTAAAATCCATATGTACCTAACAGCCTTACGACCATCAAGTAGTTCTTCCAAAGTCTACACTTTGTTTTCATACATGGATCCTCTCTCGGATTTTATGGCCTCGAGCCATTTATCGGAATCCAGGCCCACCATCGCTTCTCCATAGCTCGTAGGTTCATTGTTGTCTAGCAACATGACTTCTAAGACAGGATTACGTACCACTCTGAAGTAGTACGCATCCTTGTCATCCCACGAGGTTTGGTAGTGACTTGATCTGAAGTTTCATGATCACTATCATAAGCTTCCACTTCAATTGGTGTAGGTGCCACAGGAACAACTCCCCGTGCCCTGTCACACACTAGTTGAAGAGACGGTTCAATAACCTCATCAAGTCTCCACCATCCTCCCACTCAATTCTTTCGAGAGAAACTTTTCCTCGAGAAAGTACCCGATTCTAGAAACAATCCCTTATTGCTTTCGGATCTGAGACAGGAGGTATACCCAACTGTTTTGGGTGTCCTATGAAGATGCATTTATCCGCTTTGGGTTCGAGCTTATCAGCCTGAAACTTTTTCACATAAGCGTCGCAGCCCCAAACTTTTAAGAAATGACAGCTTAGGTTTCTCTAAACCATAGTTCATACAGTGTCATCTCATCGGAATTACGTGGTGCCCCTTTTTAAAGTGAATGTGGTTGTCTCTAATGCCTAACCCATAAACTATCGTGGTAATTCGATAAGAGACATCATGGTATGCATCATATCCAATAGGGTGCAGTTATGATGTTCGGACACACCATCACACTATGGTGTTCCAGGCTGCATTAGTTGTGAAACAATTTCCACAATGTCTTAATTCTGTGCCAAACTTGTAATTTGGATATTCATCTCTATGATCATATCATAGATCTTTTATCCTCTTGTCACGACGATCTTTCAACTTCACACTGAAATTACTTGAACCTTTCAATAATTCAGACTCGTGATTCATCAAGTAAATGTACTCAACATCTACTCAAACCATCTGTGAAGTAAGAACATAACGATATCCACTACACGCCTCAGCACTCATTGGACTGCACACATCAAAATGTATTACTTCCAACAAGTTGCTTTTTAGTTCCATTTTACTGAAACGGAGGCTTTCAGTCATCTTGCCCATGTGGTATGATTTGCATGTCTCAAGTGATTCAAAATCAAGTGAGTACAAAACGGTCCATTTGCATGGAGTTTCTTCATGCATATATACCAATAGACATGGTTCGCATGTCTCAAACTTTTCAAAAACGAGTGAGCCCAAAGATCCATCAACATGGAGCTTCTTCATGCGTTTTATACCAATATGACTTACGTGGCAGTGCCACAAGTAGGTGGTACTATCATTACTATTTTTTGGCATGAACATGTGTATCACTACGATCGAGATTCAATAAACCATTCATTTTAGGTGTAAGGCCATTGAAGGTATTATTCAAATAAACAGAGTAACCATTATTCTCCTTAAATGAATAACCGTATTGCGATAGACATAATCCAATCATGTCTATGCTCAACGCAAACACCAGATAACAATTATTTAGGTTTAACACCAATCTCGATGGTAGAGGGAGCGTGCGATGCTTGATCATATCAACATTGGAAACACTTCCAACACATATCGTCAGCTCACCTTTAGCTAGTCTCCGTTTATTCCGTAGCTTTTATTTCGAGTTACTAACACTTAATAACCGAACTGGTATCTAATACCCTGGTGCTACTAGGAGTACTAGTAAAGTACACATTATAATGCATATCCAATATACTTCTGTCGACCTTGCCAGCCTTCTCATCTACCAAGTATCTAGGGTGGTTCTGCTTCAGTGACTGTTCCCCTTATTACAGAAGCACTTAGTCTCGGGCTTGGGTTCAACTTTGGGTTTCTTCACTTGAGCAGCAACTGACTTGTCGTTTCATGAAGTATCCCTTTCTTGCCCTTGCCCTTCTTGAAACTAGTGGTTTTTAACTAACCATCAACAATTGATGCTCCTTCTTGATTTCTAATTTTGCGGTGTCAAACATCGCGAATATCTCAAGGATCATCATATATGTCCCTGATGTATTATAGTTCATCACGAAGCTCTAGCAGCTTGGTGGTAATGACTTCGGAGAAACATCACTATCTCATCTGGAAGATCAACTCCCACTCGATTCAAATGATTGTTGTACTCAGACAATCTGAGCACAAGCTCAACAATTGAGCTTTTCTCCCTTAGTTTGTAGGCTAAGAAAAATCGTCGGAGGTCTTATACCTCTTGACGTGGGCACGAGCCTGAAATCCCAATTTCAGCCCTCGAAACATCTCATATGTTTCGCGACGTTTTAAAACGTCTTCGGTGCCTCAACTCTAAACCGTTTAACTGAACTATCACGTAGTTATCAAAATGTGTATGTCAGATGTTCGCAACATCCACAGACAACGTTCGAGGTTCAGCACACTGAGCGGTGCATTAAGGACATAAGCCTTCTATGAAGCAATGAGGACAATCCTTAGTTTACGGACCTAGTCCGCATAATTGCTACTATCAACTTTCAACTAAATTTTCTCTAGGAACATATCTAAGCAGTAGAACTGAAGCGCGAGCTACGACATAATTTGCGAAGACCTTTTGACTATGTTCAGGATAATTAAGTTCATCTTATGAACTCCCACTCAGATAGACATCCCTCCAGTCATCTAAGTGATTACATGATCCGAGTCGACTAGGCCGTGTCCGATCATCACGTGAGACAGACTAGTCAACATCGGTGAACATCTTCATGTTGATCATATCTACCATACGACTCATGCTCGACCTTTCGGTCTCTTGTGTTCCGAGGCCATGTCTGTACATGCTAGGCTCGTCAACACCCGTTGAATTGAACGTAAGAATCTATCACAGCCGATCATCACGTGGTGCTTCGAAACAACGAACTGTCGCAACGGTGCACAGTTAGGGGGAACACTTTCTTGAAATTATTATGAGGGATCATCTTATTTACTACCGTCGTTCTAAGAAAATAAGATGTATAAACATGATAAACATCACATGCAATCAAATAGTGACATGATATGGCCAATATCATATTGCTCCTTTTGATCTCCATCTTCGGGGCTCCATGATCATCATCGTCACCGGCATGACACCATGATCTCCATCATCATGATCTCCATCATCGTGTCTTCATGAAGTTGTCTCGCCAACTATTACTTCTACTACTACAGCTAACGGTTAGCAATAAAGTAAAGTAATTACATGACATTTATGTTGACACATAGGTCATAAATAAATAAAGACAACTCCTATGGCTCCTGCCGGTTGTCATACTCATCGACATGCAAGTCGTGATTCCTATTACAAGAACATGATCATCTCATACATCACATATATCATTCATCACATCCTTTGGCCATATCACATCACATAGCATACCCTGCAAAAACAAGTTAGACGTCCTCTAATTGTTGTTTGCATGTTTTACGTGGCTGCTATGGGTTTCTAGCAAGAACGTTTCTTACCTACGCAAAGACCACAACGTGATATGCCAATTGCTATTTACCCTTCATAAGGACCCTGTTCATCGAATCCGATCCGACTAAAGTGGGAGAGACAGGCACCCGCTAGCCACCTTATGCAACTAGTGCATGTCAGTCGGTGGAACCAGTCTCACGTAAGAGTACGTGTAAGGTCGGTCCGGGCCGCTTCATCCCACGATGCCGCCGAATCAAGATTGGACTAGTAACGATAAGCATATTGAACAAAATCAACGCCCACAACTACTTTGTGTTCTACTCATGCATAGAAACTACGCATAGACCTAGCTCATGATGCCACTATTGGTGAACGTAGCAGAAATTCAAAATTTTCCTACGTGTCACCAAGATCTATCTATGGAGAAACCAGCAACGAGGGGAAGGAGAGTGCATCTACATACCCTTGTAGATCGCTAAGCGGAAGCGTTCAAGTGAACGGGGTTGATGGAGTCGTACTCGTCGTGATTGAAATCACCGATGATCCTAGTGCCGAACGGACGACACCTCCGCGTTCAACACACGTACAGCCCGGTGACGTCTCCCATGCCTTGATCCAGCAAGGAGAGAGGGAGAGGTTGAGGAAGACTCCATCCAGCAGCAGCACAACGGCGTGGTGGTGGTGGAGGAGCGTGGCAATCCTGCAGGGCTTCGCCAAGCACCACGGGAGAGGAGAAGGACTTGGGAGAGGGGAAGGGCTGCACCAAAGGCAAAAGGTAAGAAGTCCTCCATCTCCCCCACTATATATAGGGGGGCCAAGGGGGGGCGCCGGCCCTAGGAGATCCAATCTCCTAGGGGGCGGCGGCCAAGGGAGGATTCCATCCCCCCCAAGGCACCTAGGGGTGCCTTCCCCTTGTGGGACTGTTCCCTTCTTGTAACCCTAGGCGCATGGGCCTCTTGGGGCTGGTGCCCTTGGCCCATGTAGGCCAAGGAGCACTCCCTACAGCCCATGTGGCCCTCCGGGGCTGGTGGCCCTACTTGGTGGACCGCCGGGACCCTCCCGGTGGTCCCGGTACGTTACCGATAAAACCCGAAACTTTTCCGGTGACCAAAACAGGACTTCCCATATATAAATCTTTACCTCCGGACCATTCCGGAACTCCTTGTGACGTCCGGGATCTCATCCGGGACTCCGAACAACATTCGTTAACCACATACAAACTTCCTTTATAACCCTAGCGTCATCGAACCTTAAGTGTGTAGACCCTACGGGTTTGGGAGACATGCAGACATGACCGAGACGTTCTCCGGTCAATAACCAACAGCGGAATCTGGATACCCATGTTGGTTCCCACATGTTCCACGATGATCTCATCGGATGAACCACGATGTCAAGGACTTAATCAATCCCGTATGCAATTCCCTTTGTCTATCGGTACGATACTTGCCCGAGATTCGATCGTCGGTATCCCGATACCTTTGTTCAATATCGTTACCGGCAAGTATCTTTACTCGTTCCGTAACACATCATCCCGTGATCAACTCCTTGATCACATTGTGCACATTATGATGATGTCCTACCGAGTGGGCCCAGAGATACCTCTCCGTCACACGGAGTGACAAATCCCAGTCTCGATTCGTGCCAACCCAACAGACACTTTCGGAGATACCGGTAGTGCACCTTTATTGTCACCCAGTTACATTGTGACGTTTGGCACACCCAAAGCTCTCCTACGGTATCCAGGAGTTGCACAATCTCATGGTCTAAGGAAATGATACTTGACATTAGAAAAGCTTTAGCATACGAACTACACGATCTTGTGCTATGCTTAGGATTGGGTCTTGTCCATCACATCATTCTCCTAATGATGTGATCCCGTTATCAACGACATCCAATGTCCATGGTTAGGAAACCGTAACCATCTATTGATCAATGAGCTAGTCAACTAGAGGCTTACTAGGGACATGGTGTTGTCTATGTATCCACACATGTATCTGAGTTTCCTATCAATACAATTCTAGCATGGATAATAAACGATTATCATGAACAAGGAAATATAATAATAATCAATTTATTATTGCCTCTAGGGCATATTTCCAACACCTTGGGCCACCACCACAGGAGAAGCTCACGAGGAACAATTTCCTCATGTGGAAAGCCGTCGTGCTGCCGCAAATCAAGGGCGCACAGATGGCTCACCACCTCGATCCGATGAGCCAGGCGCCGCCGGAGACCCTCACCGTCACCAAGGATGGGAAGGAGGAACAGATCGTCAATTTTGCACGCCACCTCTGGTACGCTCAACAGCAGCAAGTTCAAGGTTTTCTGATGGGCTCTTTGTCTCGCGAGATCCTTACATAGGTGGTCATGTTGCAGATGCCAGCGGAGGTATGGGCTGCGATTCACGCCACTTTTGCTGCCCAAACTCAAGCCCAAGCCATTAATACCCGCATTGAATTGACAAACCTGAAAAAAGGAAACCTGAGCATGACAAAGTATCTTGCCAAAATTAAGATGCTCTCAGACGAGATCGCATGCACAGGAGCGGCGCTGGGCGATGCAGAGATCATCTCCCACGTTCTCGCCGACCTCGACCTCGACTACAACCCGGTCGTGTCAGCTCTTGCAGCACGGGTCGAGCCCGTGATTGTCCAAGAATTATTCAACCAATTACTTAGCTTCGACGCCTGCCTCAATCTGCTTCACGGGATGAACGTTCGTCAATCCTCCGTCAACGCTGCTTCACGTGGTCGAGGAGCCGGTCGCGGGTGCGATCACCAGGGGCATGGCCGTAGCAGCGGCAACAGTGGTCGCGGACACGGCAACAACTAGAGCGTGCGTCTTGGCGGGGGCGGCAACACCAACAGCAACGTCCCCGCACGATCTGGAGGGGGAGGCTACTCCAACACCAACGCCTCCTCTGGATCATCTTCTTCAACTCGCGTTTGGTGTCAACTACGCAAGAAACCAGGACATGAAGTCGTGGATTGTTGGCACCGCCATGACGAGGATTATGTTCCTGATGCTCGTCATGTAGCCGCTGCAATCAGGGAACAAGGTGGTGGAGATGACACCATATGGTATGCAGATTCAGGAGCTACTGATCATGTCACCAATGAACTAGAGAAGCTGGCCATGAGGGAGAAGTACTTCGACAACGATCAGATTCACACCGCTAGCGGTGGAGGTATGGATATATGTCATATTGGTCAAGCATCTATTAATTCCCCTAGTCTTAAACGTGATCTAATTCTTAAAGATGTCCTTCCTGTTCCACAAGCCGACAAAAACCTTGCCTCTATGTCTCATTTGACTTATGATAATAATGTCTTCTTTGAAACTCATCCTACGTATTTCTTTATAAAGGATCGGGAAACGAGGGAGCTCATCCATCACGGTAGATGCGTTGGAGGCTTGTATCCCATTACATCCGGAGCACTTAACTGAAATCATCGTCGTCATCAAGTTCACTACGCTGTCAAGCCCTCCTTGGCGAGATGGCATCAAAGATTAGGGCATCCTTCTCCGATCATAGTCAAGCAAGTAGTAAATAAAGGCAATCTTCCATTGTCATCTAGTCAAAGTATTGAGTCAGTTTGTGATGCTTGTCAATGTGCAAAGAGTCACCAACTCCCCTATCCTAGGTCAAATAGTGTGTCTCATGCTCCGTTGCAACTTATTTTTAGTGATGTATGGGGCCATGCAAGAGATTCTTTTGGAAGAAAAAAAATATTATGTTAGTTTCATCGATGATTTTAGCAAGTTCACTTGGATATACTCGCTTAAATTTAAGTCTGAAGTTCTTTCTGTTTTTCAAGAATTTCAAAAACTTATTGAACGTCACTTTGACAGGAAAATTCTTGCAGTCCAAAGTGACTGGGGAGGAGAGTATGAGAAACTCACCTCTTTCTTTCGCAATATTGGTATTGCTCATCATGTTTCTTGTCCCCATGCTCATCAACAAAACGGTTCTGCTGAGCGTAAGCATCGTCATATTGTTGAAGTCGGTCTATCTCTTCTAGCTCATGCATCCATGCCACTCAAGTATTGGGATGAAGCTTTTATTTCCGCCACTTATCTTATCAATCGCCTACCTAGCAAAGTAATTGGGAATATTACTCCTTCGGAAAAATTGTTTCATCAGAAACCTGACTACAACTATCTCAAAATCTTCGGGCGTGCTTGCTACCCCAATCTTCGTCCATACAACCTACATAAACTTGAGTTCCGTTCCACTCAGTGTGTTTTCCTTGGCTATAGTAACCTTCACAAAGGGTACAAGTGACTTCAAGTTTCCAGTGGATGCATATATATATTTCTCGTGATGTTGTATTTGATGAGACAATATTTCCTTTTTCAAAGCTTCATCCAAATGCCGGAGCTCTACTTCGTGCAGAAATTGCACTTCTTCCTGATTATATGCCTAGTACTGATCACGGGGGCGAGTTGAATATTGCTGATCATATGACTAGTTCCAATGAAAAAGAAAGTTTTAATTTTGGTGCTAAGTGTGCAGATCTAGACTGTCATTTTATGCAAGAGAATACAAACAAGGGCAGCAGATCCCAGGCTGATTCAGGTGGCAGCGAAGGTGCACGATTCGAGGAAAATTCTATTGACAGCGCGGCAGACGCGCGATCCCAGGAGGATCCCAGCGTGCAGCATGCAGCGGATGATATGGCGGCCGGCAGCCACAGCAGCACGGACCCCTCCACCCCAGCCAGCGTGGGCCAGCTGTTGGAAATATGCCCTAGAGGCAATAATAAAATGGTTATTATTATATTTCCTTGTTCATGATAATTGTCTATTGTTCATGCTATAATTGTATTAACCGGAGACCGTAATACATGTGTGAATACGTAGACCATAATATGTCGCTAGTAAGCCTCTAGTTGACTAGCTCGTTGATCAATAGATGGTTACGGTTTCCTGACCATGGACATTGGATGTCGTTGATAACGGGATCACATCATTAGGAGAATGATGTGATGGACAAGACCCAATTCTAAGCATAGCACAAGATCGTGTAGTTCGTCTGCTAAAGCTTTTCTAATGTCAAGTATCATTTCCTTAGACCATGAGATTGTGCAACTCCCAGATACCGTAGGAATGCTTTGGGTGTGCCAAACGTCACAACGTAACTGGGTGGCTATAAAGGCACACTACGGGTATCTCCGAAAGTGTCTGTTGGGTTGGCACGAATCGAGACTGGGATTTGTCACTCCGTGTGACGGAGAGGTATCTCTGGGCCCACTCGGTAGGACATCATCATAATGAGCTCAATGTGACCAAAGAGTTGATCACGGGATGATGTGTTACGGAACGAGTAAAAGTGACTTGCCGGTAACGAGATTGAACGAGGTATTGGGATACCGACGATCGAATCTCGGGCAAGTAACATACCGATGGACAAAGGGAATTGTATACATGATTGATTGAATCCCCGACATCGTGGTTCATCCAATGAGATCATCGTGGAACATGTGGGAGCCAACATGGGTATCTAGATCCCGCTGTTGGTTATTGGCCAGAGAGCTTTCTCGGTCATGTCTGCATGATTCTCGAACCCGTAGGGTCTACACACTTAAGGTTCGGTGATGCTAGAGTTGTTATGGGAATTAGTGTGCAGTTACCGAATGTTGTTCGGAGTCCTGGATGAGATCCCGGACGTCACGAGGAGTTCCGAAATGGTCCGGAGGTAAAGATTTATATATGGGTAGTCCTATTTTGGCCACCGGAAAATGTTCGTGATTTTTGGGTATTGTACCGGGAAGGTTCTAGAAGGTTCCGGAGTGGGGCCCACCTGCATGGTTGGACCCACATGAACGTGGGTAGTGGGGGCAAGGCCCCACACCCCTAGTCAAGGTAGAAGGAATAAGATCATATCCCAAGGGATAAGATCAAGATCCCTAAAAAGGGGGGATAACAATCGGTGGGGAAGGGTAATGATGGGATTTCTTTCCCCCACCTTTGCCGACACCCCAATGGACTTGGAGGGAAAGAAACCAGCCCCTCCACCCCTATATATAGTGGGGAGGCGCATGGGAGCCGCAGCCCTTCCCCTGGCGCAGCCCTCCCCCCCAACACCTCCTCCTCCTTCGAAGTGCTTGGCGAAGCCCTGCCGGAGAACTCCAAGCTCCACCACCACGCCGTCGTGCTGCCGGAGCTCTCCCTCAACTTCTCCTATCCCCTTGCTGGATCAAGAAGGAGGAGACGTCCCCGGGCTGTACATGTGTTGAACGCGGATGCGCCGTTGTTCGGCGCTTAGATCGGAATCAACCGCGATCTGAATCGCTATGAGTATGACTCCTTCATCCGCGTTCTTGTAACGCTTCCGCATCGCGATCTTCAAGGGTATGAAGATGCACTCCCCTCTCTCTCGTTTCTAGTCTCTCCATAGATTGATCTTGGTGATGCATAGAATTTTTTTAATTTCTGCAACGATCCCCAACAGTGGCATCATGAGCTAGGTCTATGCGTAGTTTCTATGCACGAGTAGAACACAAGTTGTTGTGGGCGTCGATTTTGTCAATTTACTTGCCGTTACTAGTCTTATCTTGATTCGAAGCCATCGTGGGATGAAGCAGCCTGGACCGACCTTACACGTACGCTTACATGAGACAGGTTCGACCGACTGACATGCACTAGTTGCATAAGGTGGCTAGAGGGTGTCTGCCTCTCCCACTTTAGTCAGATCGTATTTGATGAAAAGGGTCCTTATGAAGGGTAAATAGAAATTGGCATATCAGGTTGTGGTTTTGGCGTAGATAAGAAAAGTTCTTGCTAGAAACCTATAGCAGCCACGTAAAAACTTAAAACAACAATTAGAGGACGTCTAACTTGTTCTTGCAGCATATGCCGTGTGATGTGATATGGCCAAAAGAATGTGATGTATGAGATTGATCATGTTCTTGTAATAGGAATCACGACTTGCATGTCGATGAGTATGACAACCGGCAGGAGCCATAGGACTTGTCTTAATTTGTTATATGACATGCGTGTCAATGAAAACGCCATGTAATTAATTTACTTTATTGCTAAACGTTAGCCATAGTAGTAGAAGTAATAGTTGGCGAGACAACTTCATGAAGACACGATGATGGAGATCATGATGATGGAGATCATGGTGTCATGCCAGTGACGATGATGATCATGGCGCCCCGAAGATGGAGATCAAAAGGAGCAAAATGATATTGGCCATATCATGTTACTATTTGATTGCATGTGATGTTTATCATGTTTTTACATCTTATTTGGTTAGAACGACGGTAGCATAAATAAGATGATCCCTCATAAAATTTCAAGAAAGTGTTCCCCCTAACTGTGCACCGTTGCGAAAGTTCGTTGTTTCAAAGCACCACGTGATGATCGGGTGTGATAGATTCTAACATTCGCATACAACGGGTGTAAGCCAAATTTACACATGCAAAACACTTAGGTTGACTTGACGAGCCTAGCATGTACAGACATGGCCTTGGAACACAAGAGACCGAAAGGTTGAACATGAGTCGTATAGTGGATACATTCAACATGAGGATGTTCACCGATGATGACTAGTCCGTCTCACGTGATGATCGGAAATGGCCTAGTTGACTCGGATCATGTATCACTTAGATGACTAGAGGGATGTCTATCTGAGTGGGAGTTCATTAAATAATTTGATTAGATGAACTTAATTATCATGAACATAGTCAAAAGGTCTTTGCAAATTATGTCGTAGATCACGCTTTGGTTCTACTGTTTTAGATTTGTTCCTAGAGAAATTTAGTTGAGAGTTGACATTAGTAATTATGCGGACTGGGTCCGTAAACTTAGGATTGTCCTCATTGCTGCGCAGAAGGATTATGTCCTTAATGCACCGCTCAGTATGCTGAACCTCGAGCGTCGGTTGTGGATGTTGCGAACATCTGACATACACGTTTTGATGACTACATGATAGTTCAGTGCGTAATGCTAAATGGTTTAGAATTGAGGCACCAAAGACGTTTTTGAAACGTCGCAGAACATATGAGATGTTCCAAGGATTGAAATTGGGATTTCAGGTTAGTGCCCACGTCAAGAGGTATGAGACCTCTGACAAGTTTCTTAAGCCTGCAAACTAAGGAGAAAAGCTCAATCGTTGAGCATGTGCTCAGATTGTATGAGTGCTACAGTCGCTTGAATCGAGTGGGAGTTAATCTTCCAGATGAGATAGTGATGGTTCTCCAAAGTCACTTCCACCAAGCTACTAGAGCTTCGTGATGAACTATAACATATCAGTGATAGATATGATGATCCTTGAGCTATTCGCGACACCGCAAAAGTAGAAATCAAATAGGAGCATCAATTGTTGATGGTTAGTAAAACCACTAGTTTCAAGAAGGGCAAGGGCAAGAAAGGGATACTTCATGAAACGGCAAATCAGTTGCTGCTCTAGTGAAGAAACCCAAGGTTGAACCCAAACCTGAGACTAAGTGCTTCTGAAATGAGGGGAACGGTCACTGAAGCAGAACTACCCTAGATACTTGGTAGATGAGAAGGCTGTCAAGGCCGATAGAAGTATATTGGATATTGTTGGGGAATGTATATTGGATATTATTGGATTTCGAAACTAGCTATAAAGAGAATTTACCCCTACTACAGGTGTCGGGATATCGAGTCCATGTATTTCTTCAATTGTGGTAGATTCGTAACATCTTCAGATTTAATACCTTTTTCTTTCATATATTTCTTTGCCTTCTTGCATATCTTTGGACTGAGGAATAGAATACCTCTCTTGTTTGGAGTTGGTTTAGGTGGTGGTTCAGGAAGTGTCCAATCATTGACATTTCTCAATAAGTTGTTCAGTAATTCCTAAGCCCGCTCAACCGTTCATTCCCTGAAAACACAGTATCACAACTATCTAGGTATTCCCTAAAAGCATCGGTTAGTCCATTATAAAAGATATCAAATATTTCATTTTAAGAGGATGATCATGCAAATCATTTAATAATTGGAGAAGCCTCCCCCAAACTTGACGAAGACGATCTTCCTCAAATTGCATGAAGTTATAAATATGAGCTGCGGGATGAGGGTGGGGGGGGGGGGGGGGGGTTATCTCACGGGATGCTATGGGATTTTGGTGCATGTTTGGTTAACCTTGCTTCAATTCCTCACATCTCCATGTTTCCTGCATCTATCTAGCTTGTTGAGCCAACCAATTTCAAGTTTATATAGCCATGGATTTTCCTAGGTGTGTTGGCATACGAGGTGCTTCGTTTGCATGGAGCATTCAAACTCAAATAGTTCGATGTGCGTGCAAGACACGCAATTCAACTCCCCTCCTATTTTTTTTAGAGTGTGAAGACAACTCACTGATATCAAAATGGTAAATACATCCGGAGTCATAGAACTTGCATGTGATGGTCAGTTTGACGTATAAATTTGTAAAATACGTGGTTGTGGTCATATAACTTGTCCTCATGTGCACGTACAGTCACTTCTTCCATATCTCGTGCTCACGTGGCGTGTCAGCATCAATGTGGCCCACCTGTCAATGGCTTGAGCGGTGAGGCGTTGGATGAGCCGCGCATTACCACTTTTTTTTGCAGAAAACAACCTCGGCTTTTACTAATTACGAACTTGTCAGCACGTAGTGGCTTGCAAGAAATAGAAATAAAAAATAGCGCCAAGGGATTCGAACCACCTTCCTCGCCTCAATTAGCTAAGTGCCCTAGCCACTGAATAACAAAAGGACAGTTCTTTAACAGACGATCGCTCAGCCCAACAAAGGTATAAAAGAAAACTGAAAACCTGTCATATTATTCCCCACGAATAAATTGATGTAAGAAAATAAATTGTTATGTTATTTGTGACATTTAAAAATGTTCACGGGTTACAAAAAAGTACGCGATATTCTTTTTAAATGTTTAAACATTGTAGAAAATATTTTTGTAAATTGAAAAACGTAAGTTACATTTTAGAAATGTTCACACATTTAAAAAAAGTTCGTGCGGGAAAAGAAATGTTTGTGTGTGCATGCGCGCATGTGCTTGCATGTGTGTTGTTATTCATCTTGTTCTATTTAATAAAACTACGCGGGGAAAATAAATTCGCCACGATATATGCATATTATCACGGGGATCATTCTTTGAGCGGTTATGTTCTTTTACACATAGTCCACATTCGTTGTATACATTGAAAACATTTTTATACACATTTAACACTTTTTAAAATTTTAAAACATGGTTAACATTTTAAAAAATATATCAGGATGTCTATTTTTTACACATTGTATATTTTCCATATATATCCGAAACGTTATTCTTGTACATGTTTAACGGTTTTTAAGGAGATGATTAATATTTTTTTTAAATATTTTGATGTCTACTTTTACATACACATTGTACATTTTCTGTATACATTAGAAATAATTTTATACGCGTTTAAATTTTTTGAAATACATGGTTAACATTTTCTAAGAATAAATTGATGTTTATTTGTCTCATACACATTCTGAATTTTTGGTATACATCTAAAAACATTCTGGCGGTCAGTAGAGCAAGCCCGCCATAGCAAAAGCACGTACCTCTGGCAGGTGCTGATGCTTGCCCGCCACAGGTGAGTTATACAAAAAAACATACGAAGGGACCGCATGTGTGGCGGCCATCGAAAAGCACCCGCCACTGCTTCTGTACAACTTGTGGCGGGCGCACCATGGCACCCGCCATAGCTAACTTTCTAAAGTAGCTGTGGCGGGTGCCCCGCTGTGCCCGCCACTAATTTGTGATCTCCTATAAGCCCTTTCCCAATAGTGTAATGAGATCCGGGGATCCCCAACCCCGCTGGCATAAAAAAAGTTCATTCTCCTCTTGGCCGACCATGGCGTTGCTGCTCCAAGCACACAAAAATCGTCATGGTTGCTCACCACGCCCCGCCAAAGAAAGTTGGCGACTGCATCATCTCTTTCTGCTTGGGTATCCCTCGTCTAATCCACCATGGTGAGGCTTGTTTCAATCCATATTTTTGTGTCATCCATCAATGGATCTTATCCTTGGGACTGACTGAATTTTGCTTGTATGGATCTTCAGATTGCCTGGCTCACAAGATGACCCATCTTTGTTGTTGATTTTTTCTTGAGTGAATTTGGATCGGATGGGTGTTCTTTCCCCATCCTTCAGGTCACAGCTGTTTTGAACACCCGACAATGACATACACCGTTCGCACCAACGCACGGTGCGTCACAGATCGTTTATGAACCTTCCCTATTGGTCTTTTGACCACTATGAAGCACTAGATGGATGTGAAGTAGTGATGAACATCGCGGGCAGTCTACTTTGCATCTTTTAGAATCCACTAAGATTCATTTAATGTTTTCTAATTGCTATGAGGAGTAAACATTTTGTTATCATGGTAAGAAAGAGAAGAAAATAGATAATTAAAAAATAGAAATGTAAATATTTAACTTTTGAGTATATACTTTGATATTTATTTAACAATGTGATCAGTAATAGGTATTTAGGTGAGCATTTTCATCATTTCAAAGCTATTTGCCTGACATCAAGTTTTAACAGCACAGTTCTTATACAGTTCACTTTGTCTAATTTTCTGTCCAATGATGTCAAACATCTAAAAAAGCAAAAAATATTAACCTGAAGACCTCCATAGTTTGTGTACTTGCTTATCTGTTTGCGGTGAATTTACATTGTATTATGCTAAGATGCACTGAACTTTATTTTATATCGTATTGCCACTACACCATGTCCTAATTCTTTGCCCCAAAAATATAAAACCGAAGCACTTTCTGTACATTTTCCGGCCAATGAAACTTCTAAGTTGTTTCTCTGTCCACGAAAGAGCTTAATCAATTTAAGCAACAACTTGATGACCTTTTGAAAGAAGTGAAGCTTAAGCTAAAGACTCCTGCTGAATTTGATGCTAACATTTCCATGACAGTCCAGCAGCCCTGGTAGGGTGTTGTTTTGAAGTTAGGCATTGCCTTTATTGTTCCTATGTCGTCTATGAAAGGACCGGGTGTAGTTCATATGCTTTGGAAACTTAGCTTTACTGCCATTGATGTAGCCATGGATAATGAATCTATAAATGATAAATATGTTAAAGTGCTTGAGGAGCTAGCTCACTTTAAATATGAAAACTATAATTGATTATGCTCGAGAGAATGATGAGATTCCTGCCGAATGTGCTAATGAGTTGCTTAATACCGTTGACAAGTTCAACACAAATGTTTCAATGGTATTAACTCGGGATCGCAACCGTTTCTTTTCTCTAAATGTCCTAATGTTTACAACAGCTTTTTAACATACTTTGTGAATTGACATGTTTTTGTTTACAGTAACCAACATGGGCAATTGTACTAAAATTTTATACTTTTTATACTCGATTTTATTTAAAATATATTTATATACTAAAATTTGATATTACTTGATTAATCATATTTAACACAATTAAGTCGCTAAATATCAATTACAATGTTGTTTGTTATGAAATTTTAATGCCTCTTAAAAACATACTTGTGTTATGATAAATTGAAATTTTATTTTGTGAAAAAATTCATGTTTCTCTGTAGATGAATTATGAGGTGTATAGAAGTTTGCACCAATTTAGACAAGATCATTAAATATATTGCCCGGAAGCTATACAACCTATGACACAAAAATATCTTTAGAGAGGTTTGTAGAACGCACGATTGTTTACATTGTGCGTAACTACAGAGAAAAATAGATGGTGTATGTAACATCCTGGTTTTTTGTGCTTATGAAAATTGAAAACAAATGAGGGTTAATAAAATCCTAACAGTAGATTTTAGTCCGGAATTTAAAGTGAATTAATATAAAATGGAAGTAGCAGCTGAGTTTGAGGCAAATTTTCAGTTTGATGTACATGTTTAGATTTAGATTTTTACAAAAAGCATTTCACGCGCTTTGTTGCGCCTCTTCCACAGGTGGACTATGGCATCCTCATTTGTATACGCGAGACAACCTATCACACTCAATGCAGGGACGTGCATCAATATTGGCCTACTCAGATAAACATCAGCGACATGTCAAAATAGGTTTGCAACTCCCTATTGTGATTGTATCAGGGGCAATAATATTTCATCATATCACCATGGAGAAACTACAAGTGATCATTACCACACATCGGCACGAAAAAAATATGACACATCAAACCAAAATCAGAAAATGAAAAACAAGTATTCCTCTCCATGCCATGACAAAAAACTAAAAAGAACACCGTGGGTTAAAGAGAAAAGGTTGCCCACGAGTGAACGACCGTCATAAGAGTAAGCACCAACAGTTCACGATAAAAGAAACACCCAACAACCAATTAAGAAAACATGAAACATCAATCCAGGCCAAAATTGTGAAGCATGTGAACAACAAGCTGCTCTAGTGCACCAACACACTCTTAAGAAACAACTAATAACATCCATACAATCACATGTAGGAGAAACACAACATAGAAAAAACTACATACTCAAAGGGAAGTGAGGGTACACCCACCCCATGGAAGACAACAAATAAAGGAAAGGAAAAGGCATCACTCCTAGCCGATGAGGTCTCAACCACAGGGCGTCCAATCAGAAATGACCATCCCAATTGGTGAGATTGCAACCACCGAACATCCAGGCTGTTGGTGTCCTAGATTAGGGGGTGTTTGCCATGTCGGTTCGCCCGCTATGAGTCGGGCCGAGGACCCACAGAAGACTGATGAAGGGGTCGTGCTAGCCCTGGCCCTCGGCTAATCAAGATGAAGATTTCCTCGAGGCTTGGCGTACACGTCAAGCATATTTTGATTAGTTGGCATGTTTATCCCTACATTGTAATCGACACGTGTAAACCATAGGTACCCCCGATGTCTATATAAGCCATGGGGTTTAGTCCATAGAGGACACACATTCACCTTTGCAAGGTTTAGAGCTTAGACAAATAGTCATATGATCTCGAGGTAGATCAATCTATACCCTGTACCCCATCATTATCAATAATAAGAAGCATGACGTAAGATTTTTACCTCATCAGGAGGGTCTGAACCTGGATAAAACATCGTGTCCCTACTCTTCCTACTACCATCTAGCTCTGATCATCAAGCTTGGGACCCCCTACCCGAGATCTGTCGGATTTACCACCGACATTGGTGGCCCATACAGGTCCTGCCAGGTGATCAGGAGAGCTCGATGGCAGATCTTCGGATCGACGACAACAACGACTGCGGGGACATCTTTGTTCCCATCCAACTCTTTGCTTTCCACAACATTGTGCTCCATGCCGACCCCATTGACCATCTCGGCCAGGTGGAGAATCGCCCCCTAGGCCATGCCCTTCAGTTTGGTAATTTGGAGTATGCCACGGACAACGCATCACGCTCGTCTTCTTGGGCTGGGTTTCAAACTAGCTCAAGAATTCCTCGGGCGTCGTCAACCACGGGCCAGATTCGATCTTCGAACGAGCCCATGACGATATCCACTCCCCGGTCCTGGCCTCAAACCCGAATCCAAGCACTACCCCATTGGTTCGGACATCGAGCCTCTCCAGCGAAACTCCAGAGGCAGCGGTATGCCGCGCCTCGACGGTTCTGCAGGTCAGCTCACCCTACCGTCAGGAGATGGCCGAGGCCGAAGTCTCCGATCTAAATGAGATGATTAACAGGATCCAAAAGTCTTAGCCTCTCAGTGTTGAAATAGAGTTGTATAGGGATAGGACTAGTGTTTGAATTGTAAACCTCTCCTATCCTTTCTTCTGTCTAACTCCTCCTCTACCGACCTCCTCTCTGTATCTCTCGATCAAACTCTTGATCGATCATCTTGTAAACCACGACAACATCCAATGCTCCTGTGCATCGCTTCCCACATTTTATTACATGGTAATCAAAGCATCTTCTTCCTAGATCGAGAAAGAGATCGCATCTAGCCTACCCAAACTTCGCCATGACCACTGCCTCCACCCAATCAAGCACCATGAGTGTGCTCACCACCTCCCTCACCTCGTCATCCAGCTTTGCCCCTTCATCCAGTAGCACCCAAGCCATGTCCCTTGGGCCACCACCACAGGAGAAGCTCACGAGGAACAATTTCCTCATGTGGAAAGCCGTCGTACTGCCGCAAATCAAGGGTGCACAGATGGCTCACCGCCTCGATCCGATGAGCCAGGCGCCGCCAGAGACCCTCACCGTCACCAAGGATGGGAAGGAGGAACAGATTGTCAATTTTGCACGCCACCTCTGGTACGCTCACATGAAGGTTCTAGAAGGTTCTGGAGTGGGGCCCACCTGCATGGTTGGACCCACATGAACGTGGGTAGTGGGGGCAAGGCCCCACACCCCTGGTCAAGGCGCACCAAGATTCCCTCTTAGAAGGAATAAGATCATATCCCGAAGGGATAAGATCAAGATCCCTAAAAAGGGGGGATAACAAACGGTGGGGAAAGGAAATGGTGGGATTTCTTTCCCCCACCTTTGCCGACACCCCATGGACTTGGAGGGAAAGAAACCAGCCCCCTCCACCCCTATATATAGTGGGGAGGCGCATGGGAGCCGCAGCCCTTCCCCTGGCGCAGCCCTCTCCCCCCCAACACCTCCTCCTCCTCCGTAGTGCTAGGCGAAGCCCTGCCGGAGAACTCCAAGCTCCACCACCACGCCATCATGCTGCCAGAGCTCTCCCTCAACTTCTCCTATCCCCTTGCTGGATCAAGAAGGAGGAGACGTCCCCGGGCTGTACATGTGTTGAACACGGAGGCGTCGTTGTTCGGCGCTTAGATTGGAATCAACCGCGATCTGAATCGCTACGAGTATGACTCCTTCATCCGCGTTCTTGTAACGCTTCTGCATCGCGATCTTCAAGGGTATGAAGATGCACTCCCCTCTCTCTCGTTTCTAGTCTCTCCATAGATTGATCTTGGTGATGCATAGAATTTTTTTAATTTCTGCAACGATCCCCAACAGTGGCATCATGAGCTAGGTCTATGCGTAGTTTCTATGCACGAGTAGAACACAAGTTGTTGTGGGCGTCGATTTTGTCAATTTACTTGCCGTTACTAGTCTTATCTTGATTCGAAGCCATCGTGGGATGAAGCAGCCTGGACCGACCTTACACGTACGCTTACATGAGACAGGTTCGACCGACTGACATGCACTACTTGCATAAGGTGGCTAGAGGTGTCTGCCTCTCCCACTTTAGTCAGATCGTATTCGATGAAAAGGGTCCTTATGAAGGGTAAATAGAAATTGGCATATCAGGTTGTGGTTTTGGCGTAGGTAAGAAACGTTCTTGCTAGAAACCTATAGCAGCCACGTAAAAACTTGCAACAACAATTAGAGGACGTCTAACTTGTTCTTGCAGCATATGCCGTGTGATGTGATATGGCCAAAAGAATGTGATGTATGAGATTGATCATGTTCTTGTAATAGGAATCACGACTTGCATGTCGATGAGTATGACAACCGGCAGGAGCCATAGGACTTGTCTTAATTTGTTATATGACATGCGTGTCAATGAAAACGCCATGTAATTAATTTACTTTATTGCTAAACGTTAGCCATAGTAGTAGAAGTAATAGTTCGGCGCTTAGATTGGAATCAACCGTGATCTGGATCGCTACGAGTATGACTCCTTCATCCGCGTTCTTGTAACGCTTCCGCATCGCGATCTTCAAGGGTATGAAGATGCACTCCCCTCTCTCTCGTTTCTAGTCTCTCCATAGATTGATCTTGGTGATGCATAGAATTTTTTTAATTTCTGCAACGATCCCCAACAGTGGCATCACGAGCTAGGTCTATGCGTAGTTTCTATGCACGAGTAGAACACAAGTTGTTGTGGGCATCGATTTTGTCAATTTACTTGCCGTTACTAGTCTTATCTGAAGGAAATATGCCCTAGAGGCAATAATAAAGTTATTTATTATTTCCTTATATCATGATAAAAGTTTAATATTCATGCTAGAATTGTATTAACCGGAAACATGATACATGTGTGAATACATAGACAAACAGAGTGTCACTAGTATGCCTCTACTTGACTAGCTCGTTAATCAAAGATGGTTATGTTTCCTAACCATGGACAAAGAGTTGTCATTTGATTAACGGGATCACATCATTAGTTGAATGATCTGATTGACATGACCCATTCCAGTAGCTTAGCACCCGATCATTTAGTATGTTGCTATTGCTTTCTTCATGACTTATACATGTTCCTATGACTATGAGATTATGTAACTCCCGTGTACCGGAGGAACACTTTGTGTGCTACCAAACGTCACAACGTAACTGGGTGATTATAAAGGTGCTCTACAGGTGTCTCCAAAGGTACATGTTGGGTTGACGTATTTCGAGATTAGGATTTGTCACTCCGATCGTTGGAGAGGTATCTCTGGGCCCTCTCGGTAATGCACATCACTTAAGCCTTGCAAGCATTGCAACTAATGAGTTAGTTGCGGGATGATTTATTACGGAACGAGTAAAGAGACTTGCCGGTAACGAGATTGAACTAGGTATTGGATACTGACGATCGAATCTCGGGCAAGTAACATACCGATGACAAAGGGAACAACGTATGTTGTTATGCGGTCTGACCGATAAAAGATCTTCGTAGAATATGTAGGAACCAATATGGGCATACAGGTCCCGCTATTGGTTATTGACCAGAGACGTGTCTCGGTCATGTCTACATTGTTCTCAAACCCGTAGGGTCCGCACGCTTAAGGTTTCAATGACAGTTATATTATGAGTTTATGCATTTTGATGTACCGAAGGTTGTTCGGAGTCCCGGATGTGATCACGCACATGACGAGGACTCTCAAAATGGTCGAGACATAAAGATTGATATATTGGAAGCCTATGTTTGGATATCGGAAGTGTTCCGGGTGAAATCGGGATTTTACCGGAGTACCGGGAGGTTACCGGAACCCCCCGGGAGATATATGGGCCTTAGTGGGCCTTAGTGGAAGAGAGGAGAGGTAGCCAGAGATGGGACGCGCGCCCCTCCCCTCCCTTGGTCCGAATAGGACAAGGAAAGGGGGCCGGCCCCCCTTCCTCCTCTCTCTCCTCCGTGAATCCTATTCCAACTAGGAAAGGGGGGGAAGTCCTACTCCCGGAGGGAGTAGGACTCCTCCTGGCGCGCCTCCTCTTGGCCGGCCGCCCCCCCTTTGAGCCTTTATATACGGAGGCAGGGGCACCCCCTAGAGACACAAGTTGATCCACGTGATCATATTCTTAGCCGTGTGTGGTGCCCCCTTCCACCATAGTCCTCGATAATATTTTAGCGGTGCTTAGGCGAAGCCCTGCGACATTAGTACATCAAGATCATGACCTCGCCGTCGTGCTGACGGAACTCTTCCCCGACACTTTGTTGGATCGGAGTCCGGGGATCGTCATCGAGCTGAACGTGTGCTAGAACTCGGAGGTGCCGTAGTTTCGGTGCTTGATCGGTCGGGCCATGAAGACGTACGACTACATCAACCAAGTTAACGCTTCCGTTGTCGATCTACAAGGGTACGTAGATCACACTCTCCCCTCTTGTTGCTATGCATCACCATGATCTTGCGTGTGCGTAGGAATTTTTTTGAAATTACTACGTTCCCCAACAGTGGCATCCGAGCCTACGTTTTATGTGTTGATGTTATATGCACGAGTAGAACACAAGTGAGTTGTGGGCGATCTAAGTCATGCTGCTTACCAGCATGTCATACTTTGGTTTGGCGGTATTGTTGGACGAAGCGGCCTGGACCGGCATTACGCGTACGCTTACGCGAGACCAGTTCTCCCAACGTGCTTTGCACATAGGTGGCTTGCGGGTGACAGTTTCTCCAACTTTAGTTGAACCGAGTGTGGCTACGCCCGGTCCTTGCGAAGGTTAAAACATCACCAACTTAACAAACTATCGTTGTGGTTTTGATGCGTAGGTAAGATTGGTTTTGCTTAAGCCCGTAGCAGCCACGTAAAACTTGCAACAACAAAGTAGAGGACGTCTAACTTGTTTTTGCAGGGCATGTTGTGATGTGATATGGTCAAGACATGATGCTAAATTTTATTGTATGAGATGATCATGTTTTGTAACCGAGTTATCGACAACTGGCAGGAGCCATATGGTTGTCGCTTTATTGTATGCAATGCAATCGCGCTGTAATGCTTTACTTTATCACTAAGCGGTAGCGATAGTCGTGGAAGCATAAGATTGGCGAGACGACAACGATGCTACGATGGAGATCAAGGTGTCGCACCGGTGACGATGGTGATCATGACGGTGCTTCGGAGATGGAGATCACAGGCACAAGATGATGATGGCCATATCATATCATGTCGCCGCGCGTGGGGGGAGCGAGCACCTATGGGGCAGGGCCCCTTTTTAGTCCGGCAAGGGGGCGGAGGTCGCACGAAGAGCAGATCGAGGCGGAGCGTGCGGGGGAGATTTTACCCAGCTTCGGAGCTCTCCGGAGAGATAAAACTCCTACTGCTGCTTTGTGTGATTGTATTCTGTTCTTGCTCGAGAGAGCAGGTGTGGCGTCGAATCGGCTGAACCCCCAAGCTGCGGAACCAAAATTCCGAACCCTCTCTACGTGTGCATGGGCCTCCTTTTTATAGGCTAAAGGGGTCACCGACAGGTGGCAGCGTAGAAAGAGGGGTAGAAGAGTAAAAACGCGGGTTGGTACAACTGCTACCAACAGTGTCCCCTACCTAACTCTGACGGCAGGGGACAAGGGCATTTAATGCCCGTCCGGTCGCCCCAACAGTGCAAGGAAACGACCGTTAGGGGCGCCACCGATCGCCACGATGGCCTCCTTGTCTGCTTTGCTTGCCACCTCGCACCGCCATGCTGCGCAGCTACCCGCCACGTGCACCAGGAGCGATCTTGTGGCGACACGTCGTCGGATGCACTGGAGCGTGGGCGCAGAGTTGCAGCCTTGCCGCGGCAAGCGCCTTGCCGCGTCCCTTATCTTGTCGCACCAGCAAGCTTGCCGCTCGCCGGGCCTTGCCGGGACGCGCGGGGCGTTGCGGCAAGTTTCTTGAAGTGCCTTGAGCGGCCTTCCCGGCAAGCTCCTCTTGCCGGGGTCTTGTCTTCTTCCCGGCCAGCTTCTCTTGCCGGGGCCTTGGTTGGCCTTCCCGGCAAGCTCCTCTTGCCGGGGCCTTGGTTTGAGTACTTTGTTCTTCAATGGCATCAAAGTAGCCGTGGAGGATCTTGGCGGACGCCCGGCAAGGCCTGCCGCGGGTCGCTGCGACTGCCCGTGCACAAGTTCGGGATACTAAAGTACCCCTACTTTAGTACACCGACAGGAGCCCCCGGGCCTGGGCCATACACGGTGCCGAGCACTGTTGGGCCAGGCCCAAAACAGTGCACGGGCACGCGCGGCCTAGGCCATGCTAAATCCGACTCTGTACCCACCACGCCCCCTCGCAACGGCACGCGTCAAACGCGGCGTTGTGGGGGAGATCGTGGGTAATTTTTTAATCCAGGGAATGCGTAACGTCCACCTCCCCCGTTTATAAGCAGAGGAAACAGGGTCGTTCCCCCACCTTCGCCACTTGCAGTTCCTTCCTCCGAAAGCTCCGCCGCTCCCCTCCGCTCCCCAAGCTGAAAGAGAGCAGCGCTCCGCCGCCCATCGCCTCCGTCGCCGCCGTCACCCTCGCCTTCCCCCACCGCTTCCGCCATGGCTCCGAAGACCGGGAAGGCTGCAAAGGCTGCGAAGTCGGCCGAGGCGCTGCAGCTTGAGGCGCTGCGTAAGAAGCGAGTGCTTTTCCTCCCTGAGCTCACCTCGAAGGCGCTGCGGGAGGAGTTCTACCTCTTCTGGTCGACGGAGACGCGGGCGCATCCGCGCACGCAGGTGCTTTCCGCTGAGGCTTCCAAATCAAAAAAGTGCCCCAGAGGTTACTACTTCTTTCCCGTGTTCTTCTATTGCGGGCTCTGCCCGCCTTTTTCCGATTTTCTCTGCGACATCATGAACACCTACGGGTTTCATCTTCTTGATTTCACCCCCAACGCCGTTCTGACAATGGCGGTTTTCGCACACCTCTGCGAGAACTTTGTTGGCATCCTCCCCAATGTCGCTCTTTTTCGTCATTATTTCTCCCCCCGGGCCGAGAAAGGGGAGCCACTGGCTGGCGGAATCGCCTGGACCTCCCGGATTGGCATGAAGGAGGTGTACTTGACGGGCGAGCTCCGCAGCAAGTGGGACGAGTGGAGGGCGGAGTGGTGCTGGATCTGTGATGCCAATCCGCAGCCATTCACCAAACTGCGCCAGACCCGGGTGGTGCGTGGCGGCGACTGGAGCGCTCTGTCGCCGGACGACGCCAAGCTGAAGGTTGCCACCACCCGAATCCTCCGGCTCAGGCATGCCGGGCTCACAGCAGGGGCGGTTGGCGCGGATTTCCTTCGCCGTCGCATCGCCCCTCTGCAAAAGAGGGGGAGGCCCGCCTGGCTGTTTGGCGGCCCGGTGGACATCATGAGGCTGCGTCCAGGCCTCAACTTCAACTTCACCGTTCTGGAGCTTGACGGGATGCTGAGGGAGCTATTCAAGCATGATGCCAACCATCCAGAATGGTTCAGGTTGCCGCAGGGCGTCGTCCCCTTGTGCAACAACTCCCAGCGTGATTGCGTCTGCGCAATGATGCTAGAGTGCGACTCGCACGGGATAAGTGCAACTTGGATAGAGCCCGCCGTCGAGGTTGTGCACCAATTCTTCGATAATTTGACGGAGGTAGCAGTCAACTCCGATGAGCAGAGGCTCCTCACCCACGCCACCACCGACAACGAGATGCTGTACATCGCCACCAGGGCTGAAGAGGCGGCGGCAGCCGCTGCCGCGGGCGAGTTTGGCTTCACGTTGGACGAGGCGGAGGCGGCCGAGGCGGCAAGTCTTGCCGACCGGGAAGACCTCGCCGGAGAAGTCGCTGGCGAGGGGGAGCCCGAGGTCGAAGCGAGCGAGCCCGCCGAGGGCACGAGCGGCCAGCCATCTTCTAGCAGCTTGCCGCAGGCGGAGCCCCCAGCGCGGCCCCAATTCCAACCGAGAAGACGCCTCCGTCGAGTTGGAGATACGGCAGAGGAGCAGGCCGGCCAGCAACCGCGGCGCCGTGGGACACGCTCCACCGCGGCAAGCACCGTTGCCGCGGGAGGATCCCAGGCTGTGCCGGCAACTAAGGCGGGGTCTTCCCGGGCCGCCACGCCTGATCCTGCCGCAGCCCCCGGCAAACGCCGAAGGGAGCCTACTCCTCCGTCACACCGCGCAGAGAGGGTACCGGACTTCGACCTCTCCGCGCTGAGCTCCGATGATGATGAAGAGGAGGAGGAGGAGGAGTGAGGCTTTCTTCTTACTGTTCTTGATTTTCTTTGATCCTTGTTATTGTCTGTCTTGTATCTAATTTTCTTCCCTCTGAATCCCTTTTCCATTTCAGAACTCTGGCCGAGAGAGCAGCGAAGAGGGCCAGGATTCCTGTGGTTGTCATCGAGGACGATTCTGCTGTGACTGCAGAAGACACATCCGAGACCACCTTGACGGACCCGATTCCCTCTCCTCGCAGCAGCCCCCAGCACAGCCCCCAGCGTAAGTGTTTGGTTCACTTCCTGTTGCGGGGCACGCACGGGTGCTTCTCCTTTTGCTGACATCTTGATTGTCGATCCATTCATGTAGGAGCAGAGCAGGCCCATCAGGGGCAATCAGAAACCGCCCCGGAAGTGCTGCCTGCTTCGACTACGCCGCCAAGGGGCGATTCCCCAACAAGGGAGCGCTCTCCGACAAGGGAGCGGTCCCCGGCAAGGGGCAGTTCCCCGGCAAGGGGCGGGACCAGTGAGCCTTTAGTGGTGGAGCCCACGGTCACAGAGCCCAGCACAGGTAACCTTCCTTGTCGGAAATCTTCCCTTGGGTCCTTCTTCTGATCTTCTTTTTTGGATATTTGCTTGACTTTTCTTTCCTCTTCCTATCCTCAGATCCCCCTCTCGTAGACCCGATGGAGACCGAGGCCGCCGGCGAGGAAGGCGCACGCGGCAATATTGAAGATGCCGCCGCTGGCGAGGAAGAAGCCGGCACTGATGAACCCGCCGACGAGGAAGCCGCCAAGGCTGCCGGCGCAGGAGCCGGCGAGGGATCCGGTGATCACACTGACGACCCAGAGGACGCAGGAGCGCAAGGCGCTGCACCGTCCGCCGACCCCTCCGCCGCTGATGCAGCACCGGGCTCCGAGGAGCCCCAGCCAGGCGCATACTTGAAGGCCGGCGAGGGCATGTACATCAAGCTTCCCTGGGCGTCGAGTTTCAGGGCGCCGGTGGAAGGAGAGGAGTTTGACGGGGAAGTACTCGCCTCCGCTGGGCTGGCAGTGGTTGACAAGCCAAGCAGCAGCAGCGGCGAGTCCGAGGAGGAGCAGCTGCTCCGAAAGCTGGTGTCGCTCTACCGCGCCCGGCAAGCAAAGCTTGAGTCCCGGGAAGCGCTTGTCGCATGGGCGGGAGTTGACATAGAAAAACACGCGGAGGAGCTCAAGAGCCGCAACCAGGAGGCCCTCCGGTCCATTGCCGAGGAGAGGGCGCAGCTCGAGGAGGCGAAGAAGGCGTTCCTCCTGGAGAAGGCTGAAGCCGAAGAGCAGCAGAGGCTCGCCGCCGAGGAGCTGTCCAAGCGGGATGGTGAGCTGATACAGAAGAAGGTGAACTTGGACAGCCACGAAGAGGAGCTCGCCGTCCGGGAGCAATCGCTTGGCGGGGCACTCAAGGAGGCGAAGGGTGCCGCCGCGGCTGCTGAGGCCGCCAAGAAGGAGTTAGAGGTGAAGGCGACGCAGCTGGAGGTGGACATGAAAAGTAAGAACGAAGAGCTTGCCGCACTCCAGCGCAAACGCGAGAAGGATGCACGCGCCCATGGCGATCTGCAAGTCCAGCTCGCTGAGAAGATCAAGGAGCTGAACGCCGCCAAGGACTCGAGCGCTGATCTGGAGCTGAAACTGGCTATCTTGTCGGAGACGCTGGACGCTGCCAAGAGGCAAGAGGATGACTTGAAGAAAGAGGTCAAGGGGAATGGAGAACTGCTGACGAGGGCTGCCGAGGCTCAGAACACCTTCAAGGTCACGGTGGAGCTCTGGACGGAGGGCCTCGTCAACATCGCTGCATCCATCGACGAGGAGCTGGCGGAACTGGACTTGGCAGGCTTCGGGTACTCCACTGACGAAAATCTCCCGCCCAGCGCCAAGCTCACTTTTTTCTTCAAGGGCGTGGTGACGGCCCTCCAGCAACTCCGGGAAAGGATCCCGAAGAAGCTGGCGGACGAGTCGCGCGCAATCTGCGCCAAGGTCTTGGAGAAGGTGTTGGTGAAGATACTCTTCCGCAACCCGGGCCTCGACCTCACCCACGTCCTCAAGAAGCTGCCGGCGGGTGCCGAACTTGAAGAACTCAAAGCCATTGTAGCACCCATCGTGGACAAGGTGAATGAGGTCAAGAGGGTTGACGGCGAGCGCGTGGATTATACCATCTTTCTTCTCCTTTCCTTGTCGCTGTTTATCTAAGTCATGAGAACAATTTAGTCAGTGCCGCAACAAGTTACTTTTGTAATATAGCTTTATTCTGTGCAATGCTTGCTATGCTATCTCCTTTACTTGGTCCCTTCTTTGTATGTTTTTACCCTACGCTTTTAGGGAACTTGCCGGCACGGGCACGCTTGCCGCAAGTGCTGAGTGCGGAACATCAGCAGCTTGCTGGCGGTGCCGGAGCACGCTTGCCGCGAGCGCTGAGTGCGGAACATCAGCAGCCTGCTGGCGGTGCCGGTTCCGGCAAGAAACCTTGCCGCAACTAGTTGCAGCACACTTAAGTTGTTGAGCAGACTCGAAAACAACGTAAGGGCGCCTAGCGGCTCACTTAAGTTGCTGAGCGGACTCGAAGCAAAGTAAGGACGCAACTAGCTACGAGGAGGTTCCTCCGTGCACAGGTTTTCCATACAGAGCAGAGTCGTTCAAGGAGGATAGCTTAAAATTTTAAGAAAATAATCGTGCTCAAATTTTGGCAACTTAGCTTTTCTGTCGACTGTGCCCCGGCAAGGCCGTATCTCTTTGAACGACGCTCGGTCCACACCTTCATCCTCTCCTCCCCCCCCCCCCCCCCCGTGAACTTGTGGGCGAAGGAACCTTCTTTTTGAGAGAAGAGAAAATAAAGATATGGAGCCTTATGGCTTGTTATTGCTTACCGGAGGCGAGTGCTGCACAAAGTTGTCAGATAATACATGCATAAAAAGAGGAAGGCATGAAATTTGACAACATGTGCTGAGCACATGTACTTTATGCACGGGATCTGCGCCCGGCTCTGTATCAAGGATTACATGCAACAGTGGCAAGACTTGTACAGAAAGGTGGTTGCCGGAAAAGGTTCCGGCAACCGCGCCTTATGGGTAAAACTTACGAAGATGTTCTATGTTCCAGGAGTTGCTCACCGGAAAGCCATCTTCGGTCTCAAGGCGGACAGCACCAGGCCTATTGACTCGTTTCACCCGATAAAGGCCTTCCCACTTCGGCATCAACCTGCTGGAATTCTTGGCGGATTGAACGCGCCGAAGAACAGGGTCGCCTTTCTCGAAGCTTCTGGCATTAACTTTGCGGCTATGGTAGCGGCGCAAAGCTTGCTGGTAGCAAGCGGCTCGCACAGCAGCCTGAAGACGATCTTCCTCGAGGAGCAGCGCGTCGTCTTGCCGCAGCTGCTCTTGCTCAAGCTCATCATAAGCGAGCACTCGAGGTGATCCGTATACAAGTTCCGTGGGGAAAACTGCTTCTGCTCCATATATAGGAGCAAAAGGTGTCTGGCCAGTGGCCCGATTTGGCGTCGTTCTTGGAGAACTTGACGCCGATCGCTTCGAGCTCGTGGGTCCGATGATGCGGTGGAATTGGCGTCGAGGTTGGCCCGGCGAGTCGGCGATCTTGGCCTTCGTGGCGGGGAGCGCACGGGGGTGGCGGTAGCGAGCGACGCGAGGAGCGGGATATGCTCAGACTTCTAACATTGTTAGAAGGAGCAACATCTCATTCAGGCGACCGCCCCGCGCTCGCGCCAGCATGTTGTCGCGCATGTTGGCCTTGAGCGTCCCGCGACCCACCAGCTTGGCCTTGTTCTAACGCGAGCACGGTGCTAGGAGCACCGCGGCGTTGTCGATCCTGCATCTCCTGGGAGGGGTGCGGCAGATGTATAGACACTGAAGCTTGCGGGGCTTTGTCCTTGGACCGAGTGACGATGTGAGTCCCTCCGCTGGCACCCGCTCCTCCGCCGGCATCCACCCCACCGCCCGTTTGCTCCGGGGGCGGTAGGATAGATGTGGACGTAGCGGCCACCTTTGAAGCCTTCTTCTTTGGTGGCATGTCAATGAAGATGTTATTGTAGCGCGCGCAAACGCCGGATCAGGTTCGCACAACCTCGACGCGCCCCCTACCTGGCGCGCCAAAGATGTCGCCGCGCGTGGGGGGAGCGAGCACCTATGGGGCAGGGCCCCTTTTTAGTTCGGCAAGGGGGCGGAGGTCGGACGAAGAGCAGATCGAGGCGGAGCGCGCGGGGGAGATTTTACCCAGCTTCGGAGCTCTCCGGAGAGATAAAACTCCTACTGCTGCTTTGTGTGATTGTATTCTGTTCTTGCTCGAGAGAGCGGGTGTGGCGTCGAATCGGCCGAACCCCCAAGCTGCGGAACCAAAATTCCGAACCCTCTCTACGTGCGCATGGGCCTCCTTTTTATGGGCTAAAGGGGTCACCGACAGGTGGCAGCGTAGAAAAAGGGGTAGAAGAGTAAAAACGCGGCTTGGTACAACTGCTACCAATAGTGTCCCCTACCTAACTCTGACGGCAGGGGACAAGGGCATTTAATGCCCGTCCGGTCGCCCCAACAGTGCAAGGAAACGACCGTTAGGGGCGCCACCGATCGCCACGATGGCCTCCTTGTCTGCTTCGCTTGCCACCTCGCACCGCCATGCTGCGCAGCTACCCGCCACGTGCACCAGGAGCGATCTTGTGGCGACACGTCGTCGGATGCGCTGGAGCGTGGGCGTAGAGTGGCAGCCTTGCCGCGGCAAGCGCCTTGCCGCGGCCCTTATCTTGTCGCATCAGCAAGCTTGCCGCTCGCCGGGCCTTGCCGGGACGCGCGGGGCGTTGCGGCAAGTTTCTTGAAGTGCCTTGAGCGGCCTTCCCGGCAAGCTCCTCTTGCCGGGGTCTTGTCTTCTTCCCGGCCAGCTTCTCTTGCCGGGGCCTTGGTTGGCCTTCCCGGCAAGCTCCTCTTGCCGGGGCCTTTGTTTGAGTACTTTGTTCTTGAATGGCATCAAAGTAGCCGTGGAGGATCTTGGCGGACGCCCGGCAAGCCCTGCCGCGGGTCGCTGCGACTGCCCGTGCACAAGTTCGGGATACTAAGGTACCCGTACTTTAGTACACCGACATATCACTTATATTGATTGCATGTGATGTTTATCTTTTATGCATCTTATCTTGCTTTGATTGACGGTAGCATTATAAGATGATCTCTCACTAAATTATCAAGAAGTGTTCTCCCTGAGTATGCACCGTTGCGAAAGTTCTTTGTGCTGAGACACCACGTGATGATCGGGTGTGATAGGCTCTACGTTCAAATACAACGGGTGCAAAACAGTTGCACACGCGGAATACTCAGGTTATACTTGACGAGCCAAGCATATACAGATATGGCCTCGGAACACAGAGACCGAAAGGTCGAGCGTGAATCATATCGTAGATATGATCAACATAGTGATGTTCACCAATGAAACTACTCCATCTCACGTGATGATCGGACATGGTTTAATTGATTTGGATCACGTAATCACTTAGAGGATTAGAGGGATATCTATCTAAGCGGGAGTTCTTAAGTAATATGATTAATTGAACCTAAATTTATCATGAACTTAGTACCTAATAGTATCTTGCTTATGTATGTTTGATTGTAGATAGATGGCCCGTGCTGTTGTTCCGTTGAATTTTAATGCGTTCCTTGAGAAAGCAAAGTTGAAAGATGATGGTAGCAATTACATGGACTGGGTCCGTAACTTGAGGATTATCCTCATTGCTGCACAGAAGAATTACGTCCTGGAAGCACCGCTGGGTGCCAGGCCTGCTGCTGGAGCAACACCAGATGTTATGAACGTCTAGCAGAGCAAAGCTAATGACTACTCGATAGTTCAATGTGCCATGCTTTACGGCTTAGAACCGGGACTTCAACAACGTTTTGAACGTCATGGGGCATATGAGATGTTCCAGGAGTTGAAGTTAATATTTCAAGCAAATGCCCGGATTAAGAGATATGAAGTCTCCAATAAGTTCTATAGCTGCAAGATGGAGGAGAATAGTTCTGTCAGTGAGCATATACTCAAAATGTCTGGGTATAATAATCACTTGATTCAAATGGGAGTTAATCTTCCAGATGATTGCGTCATTGACAGAATTCTCCAATCACTGCCACCAAGCTACAAGAGCTTCGTGATGAACTATAATATGCAAGGGATGAATAAGACTATTCCCGAGCTCTTCGCAATGCTGAAAGCTGCGAAGGTAGAAATCAAGAAGGAGCATCAAGTGTTGATGGTCAACAAGACCACTAGTTTCAAGAAAAAGGGCAAAGGGAAGAAGAAGGGGAACTTCAAGAAGAACATCAAGCAAGTTGCTGCTCAAGAAAAGAAACCCAAGTCTGGACCTAAGCCTGAAACTGAGTGCTTCTACTGCAAGCAGACTGGTCACTGGAAGCGGAACTGCCCCAAGTATTTGGCGGATAAGAAGGATGGCAAGGTGAACAAAGGTATATGTGATATACATGTTATTGATGTGTACCTTACTAATGCTCACAGTAGTACCTGGGTATTTGATACTGGTTCTGCTGCTAATATTTGCAACTCGAAACAGGGACTATGGATTAAGCGAAGATTGGCTAAGGACGAGGTGACGATGCGCGTGGGAAACGGTTCCAAAGTCGATGTGATCGCAGTCGGCACGCTACCTCTACATCTACCTTCGGGATTAATATTAGACCTAACTAATTTTTATTTGGTGCCAGCGTTAAGCATGAACATTATATCTGGATCTTGTTTGATGCGAGACGGTTATTCATTTAAATCAGAGAATAATGGTTGTTCTATTTATATGAGTAATATCTTTTATGGTTATGCACCCTTGAAGAGTGGTCTATTCTTATTAAATCTCGATAGTAGTGACACACATATTCATAATGTTGAAGCCAAAATACACAGAGTTGATAATGATGGTGCAACTTATTTGTGGCACTGCCGTTTAGGTCATATCGGTGTAAAGCGGATGAAGAAACTCCATACTGATGGACTTTTGGAACCACTTGATTATGAATCACTTGGTACTTGCGAACCGTGCCTCATGGGCAAGATGACTAAAACACCATTCTCCGGTACTATGGAGAGAGCAACAGATTTGTTGGAAATCATACATACAGATGTATGTGGTCCGATGAATATTGAGGCTCGTGACGGATATCGTTATTTTCTCACCTTCACAGATGAATTAAGCAGATATGGGTATATCTACTTAACGAAACATAAGTCTGAAACATTTGAAAAGTTCAAAGAATTTCAGAGTGAAGTTGAAAATCATCGTAACAAGAAAATAAAGTTTCTACGATCTGATTGTGGAGGAGAATATTTGAGTTACGAGTTTGGTGTACATTTGAAACAATGCGGAATAGTTTTGCAACTCACGCCACCCGGAACACCACAGCGTAATGGTGTGTCCGAACGTTGTAATCGTACTTTACTAGATATGGTGCGATCTATGATGTCTCTTACTGATTTACCGCTATCGTTTTGGGGTTATGCTTTAGAGACGGCCGCATTCACGTTAAATAGGGCACCATCGAAATCCGTTGAGACGACGCCTTATGAACTATGGTTTGGCAAGAAACCAAAGTTGTCATTTCTGAAAGTTTGGGGCTGCGATGCTTATGTGAAAAAGCTTCAACCTGATAAGCTCGAACCCAAATCGGAGAAATGTGTCTTCATAGGATATCCAAAGGAGACTATTGGATACACCTTCTATCACAGATCCGAAGGCAAGACTTTTGTTGCTAAGTTCGGAAACTTTCTGGAGAAGGAGTTTCTCTCGAAAGATGTGAGTGGGAGGAAAGTAGAACTTGACGAGGTAACTATACCTGCTCCCTTATTGGAAAGTAGTACATCACAGAAACCTGTTTCTGCGACACCTACACCAATTAGTGAGGAAGCTAATGATAATGATCATGAAACTTCAGGACAAGATACTACTGAACCTCGTAGATCAACTAGATTGAAATCCGCGCCAGAGTGGTACGGTAATCCTGTTCTGGAAGTCATGCTGCTAGATCATGATGAACCTACGAACTATGAAGAAGCGATGGTGAGCCCAGATTCCGCAAAATGGCTTGAAGCCATGAAATCTGAGATGGGATCCATGTATGAGAACAAAGTGTGGACTTTGGTTGACTTGCCCGATGACCGGCAAGCAATTGAGAATAAATGGATCTTCAAGAAGAAGACAGACGCAGACGGTAATATTATTATCTACAAAGCTCAACTTATCGCAAAAGGGTTTCGGCAAGTTCAAGGGGTTGACTACGATGAGACCTTCTCACCCGCAGCGATGCTTAAGTCTGTCCGAATCATGTTAGCAATTGCCGCATTTTATGATTATGAAATTTGGCAAATGGATGTCAAAACTGCATTCCTGAATGGATTTCTGGAAGAAGAGTTGTATATGATGCAACCGAAAGGTTTTGTCGATCCAAAGGGAGCTAATAAAGTGTGCAAGCTCCAGCGATCCATTTATGGACTGGTGCAAGCCTCTCGGAGTTGGAATAAACGCTTTGATAGTGTGATCAAAACATTTGGTTTTATATAGACTTTCGGAGAAGCCTGTATTTACAAGAAAGCGAGTGGGAGCTCTATAGCATTTATGATATTGTATGTGGATGACATATTACTGATTGGAAATGATACAGAATTTCTGGATAGCATAAAGGGATACTTGAATAAGAGTTTTTCAATGAAAGACCTCGGTGAAGCTGCTTACATATTAGGCATAAAGATCTATAGAGATAGATCAAGACGCTTAATTGGACTTTCACAAAGCACATACCTTGACAAGATTTTGAAGAAGTTCAAAATGGATCAAGCAAAGAAAGGGTTCTTGCCTGTATTACAAGGTGTGAAGCTGAGTCAGACTCAATGCCCGACCACTGCAGAAGATAGAGAGAAAATGAAAGATGTTCCCTATGCTTCAGCCATAGGCTCTATCATGTATGCAATGCTGTGTACCAGACCTGATGTGTGCCTTTCTATAAGTCTAGCAGGGAGGTACCAAAGTAATCCAGGAGTGGATCACTGGACAGTGGTCAAGAACATCCTGAAGTACCTAAAAAGGACTAAGGATATGTTTCTCGTATATGGAGGTGACAAAGAGCTCATCATAAACGGTTACGTTGATGCAAGCTTTGACACTGATCCGGACGATTCTAAATCGCAAACCGGATACGTGTTTACATTAAACGGTGGAGCTGTCAGTTGGTGCAGTTCTAAACAAAGCGTCGTGGCGGGATCTACATGTGAAGCAGAGTACATAGCTGCTTCGGAAGCAGCAAACGAAGGAGTCTGGATGAAGGAGTTCGTATCCGATCTAGGTGTCATACCTAGTGCATCGGGTCCAATGAAAATCTTTTGTGACAATACTGGTGCAATTGCCTTGGCGAAGGAATCCAGATTTCACAAAAGAACCAAGCACATCAAAAGATGCTTCAATTCCATCCGGGATCGGGTCCAGGTGGGAGACATAGAGATTTGCAAGATACATACGGATCTGAATGTAGCAGACCCGCTGACTAAGCCTCTTCCACGAGCAAAACATGATCAGCACCAAGGCTCCATGGGTGTTAGAATCATTACTGTGTAATCTAGATTATTGACTCTAGTGCAAGTGGGAGACTGAAGGAAATATGCCCTAGAGGCAATAATAAAGTTATTATTTATTTCCTTATATCATGATAAAAGTTTAATATTCATGCTAGAATTGTATTAACCGGAAACATGATACATGTGTGAATACATAGACAAACATAGTGTCACTAGTATGCCTCTACTTGACTAGCTCGTTAATCAAAGATGGTTATGTTTCCTAACCATGGACAAAGAGTTGTCATTTGATTAACGGGATCACATCATTAGTTGAATGATCTGATTGACATGACCCATTCCATTAGCTTAGCACCCGATCGTTTAGTATGTTGCTATTGCTTTCTTCATGACTTATACATGTTCCTATGACTATGAGATTATGTAACTCCCGTGTACCGGAGGAACACTTTGTGTGCTACCAAACGTCACAACTTAACTCGGTGATTATAAAGGTGCTCTACAGGTGTCTCCAAAGGTACATGTTGGGTTGACGTATTTCGAGATTAGGATTTGTCACTCCGATCGTCGGAGAGGTATCTCTGGGCCCTCTCGGTAATGCACATCACTTAAGCCTTGCAAGCATTGCAACTAATGAGTTAGTTGTGAGATGATGTATTACGGAACGAGTAAAGAGACTTGCCGGTAACGAGATTGAACTAGGTATTGGATACCGACGATCGAATCTCGGGCAAGTAACATACCGATGACAAAGGGAACAACATATGTTGTTATGCGGTCTGACCGATAAAAGATCTTCGTAGAATATGTAGGAACCAATATGGGCATCCAGGTCCCGCTATTGGTTATTGACCAGAGACGTGTCTCGGTCAGGTCTACATTGTTCTCGAACCCGTAGGGTCCGCACGCTTAAGGTTTCGATGACAGTTATATTATGAGTTTATGCGTTTTGATGTACCGAAGGTTGTTCGGAGTCCCAGATGTGATCACGGACATGACGAGAAGTCTCGAAATGGTCGAGACATAAAGATTGATATATTGGAAGCCTATGTTTGTATCTCGGAAGTGTTCCGGGTGAAATCGGGATTTTACGGAGTACCGGGAGGTTACCGGAACCCCACGGGAGATATATGTGCCTTAGTGGGCCTTAGTGGAAGAGAGGAGAGGTAGCCAGAGATGGGCCGCGCGCCCCTCCCCTCCCTTGGTCCGAATAGGACAAGGAGAGGGGGCCGGCCCCCCTTCCTCCTCTCTCTCCTCCGCGAATCCTATTCCAACTAGGAAAGGGGGGGGGGAGTCCTACTCCCGGAGGGAGTAGGACTCCTCCTGGCGCGCCTCCTCTTGGCTGCCCCCCCCCCCTTTGAGCCTTTATATACGGAGGCAGGGGCACCCCATAGAGACACAAGTTGATCCACGTGATCATATTCTTAGCCGTGTGCGGTGTCCCCTTCCACCATAGTCCTCGATAATATTGTAGCGGTGCTTAGGTGAAGCCCTGCGACATTAGTACATCAAGATCGTCACCACGCCGTCGTGCTGACGGAACTCTTCCCCGACACTTTGCTGGATCGGAGTCCGGGGATCGTCATCGAGCTGAACGTGTGCTAGAACTCGGAGGTGCCGTAGTTTCGGTGCTTGATCGGTCGGCCCGTGAAGACGTACGACTACATCAACCAAGTTAATGGTTCCGTTGTCGATCTACAAGGGTACGTAGATCACACTCTCCCCTCTCGTTGCTATGCATCACCATGATCTTGCGTGTGCGTAGGAATTTTTTTGAAATTACTACATTCCCCAACATTATCTTGATTCGAAGGCATCGTGGGATGAAGCAGCCTGGACCGACCTTACACGTACGCTTACATGAGACAGGTTCGACCGACTGACATGCACTAGTCGCATAAGGTGGCTAGAGGGTGTCTGCCTCTCCCACTTTAGTCAGATCGTATTCGATGAAAAGGGTCCTTATGAAGGGTAAATAGAAATTGGCATATCACGTTGTGGTTTTGGCGTAGGTAAGAAACGTTCTTGCTAGAAACCTATAGCAGCCACGTAAAAACTTGCAACAACAATTAGAGGACGTCTAACTTGTTCTTGCAGCATATGCCGTGTGATATGATGTGGCCAAAAGGATGTGATGTATGAGATTGATCATGTTCTTGTAATAGGAATCACGACTTGCATGTCGATGAGTATGACAACCGGCAGGAGCCATAGGACTTGTCTTAATTTGTTATATGACATGCGTGTCAATGAAAACGCCATGTAATTAATTTACTTTATTGCTAAACGTTAGCCATAGTAGTAGAAGTAATAGTTGGCGAGACAACTTCATGAAGACACGATGATGGAGATCATGATGATGGAGATCATGGTGTCATGCCAGTGACGATGATGATCATGGCGCCCCGAAGATGGAGATCAAAAGGAGCAAAATGATATTGACCATATCATGTCACTATTTTATTGCATGTGATGTTTATCATGTTTTTACATCTTATTTGGTTAGAACGACGGTAGCATAAATAAGATGATCCCTCATAAAATTTCAAGAAAGTGTTCCCCCTAACTGTGCATCGTTGCGAGAGTTCGTTGTTTCGAAGCACCACGTGATGATCGGGTGTGATAGATTCTAACGTTCGCATACAACGGGTGTAAGCCAGATTTACACATGCAGAACACTTAGGTTGACTTGACGAGCCTAGCATGTACAGACATGGCCTTGGAACACAAGAGACCGAAAGGTCGAACATGAGTCGTATAGTGGATACGATCAACATGAAGATGTGTCACCGATGATGACTAGTCCGTCTCACGTGATGATCGGACACGGCCTAGTTGACTCGGATCATGTATCACTTAGATGACTAGAGGGATGTCTATCTGAGTGGGAGTTCATTAAATAATTTGATTAGATGAACTTAATTATCATGAACATAGTCAAAAGGTCTTTGCAAATTATGTCGTAGCTCACGCTTTGGTTCTACTGTTTTAGATTTGTTCCTAGAGAAATTTAGTTGAGAGTTGACATTAGTAATTATGCGGACTGGGTCCGTAAACTTAGGATTGTCCTCATTGCTGCGCAGAAGGATTATGTCCTTAATGCACCGCTCAGTGTGCTGAACCTCGAGCGTCGGTTGTGGATGTTGCGAACATCTGACATACACGTTTTGATGACTACATGATAGTTCAGTGTGTAATGCTAAATGGTTTAGAATTGAGGCACCAAAGACGTTTTTGAAACATCGCAGAACATATGAGATGTTCCAAGGACTAAAATTGGGATTTCAGGTTAGTGCCCACGTCAAGAGGTATGAGACCTCTGACAAGTTTCTTAAGCCTGCAAACTAAGGAGAAAAGCTCAATCATTGAGCATGTGCTCAGATTGTATGAGTGCTACAGTCGCTTGAATCGAGTGGGAGTTAATCTTCTAGATGAGATAGTGATGGTTCTCCAAAGTCACTGCCACCAAGCTACTAGAGCTTCGTGATGAACTATAACATATCAGGGATAGATATGATGATCCTTGAGCTATTCGCGACACCGCAAAAGTAGAAATCAAATAGGAGCATCAATTGTTGATGGTTAGTAAAACCACTAGTTTCAAGAAGGGCAAGGGCAAGAAAGGGATACTTCATGAAACGGCAAATCAGTTGCTGCTCTAGTGAAGAAACCCAAGGTTGAACCCGAACCTGAGACTAAGTGCTTCTGAAATGAGGGGAACGATCACTGAAGCAGAACTACCCTAGATACTTGGTAGATGAGAAGGCTGGCAAGGCCGATAGAAGTATATTGGATATTGTTGGGGAACGTATATTGGATATTATTGGATTTCGAAACTAGCTATAAAGAAAATTTACCCCTACTACAGGTGTCGGGATATCGAGTCCATGTATTTCTTCAATAGTGGTAGATTCGTATCATCTTCAGATTTAATACCTTTCTCTTTCATAGATTTCTTTGCCCTCTTGCATATCTTTGGACTGAGGAATAGAATACCTCTCTTGTTTGAAGTTGGTTTAGGTGGTGGTTCAGGAAGTGTCCAATCATTGACATTTCTCAATAAGTTATTCAGTAATTCCTGAGCCCGCTCAACCATTCATTCCCTGAAAACATAGTATCACAACTATCTAGGTACTCCCTAAAAGCATGGGTTAGTCCATTATAAAAGATATCAAATATTTCATTTTTAAGAGGATGATCATGCAAATCATTTAATAATTGGAGAAGCCTCCCCCAAACTTGACGAAGACGATCTTCCTCAAATTGCACGAAGTTATACCCCGTATTGATCAAATTATTGATGCTACGGCGGGTTGTGAGCGTTTAAGTTTTCTGGATGCATATTCTAGTTATCATCAGATCAAGATGGCAGTTAAGGACCAGGAGAAGACGGCGTTCATAACTCCCTTTGGAGCCTTCTGCTATGTGTCTATGCCTTTTGGGCTCAAGAGTGCCCAGGCAACTTATCAACGTTGTGTACAGAATTGCCTTCATAAGCAGATTGGCCGTAATGTGCATGCCTATGTGGATGATATTGTGGTTAAGTCAAGAAAGAAGGAAACTCTGGTTGATGATTTGAAGGAAACCTTCGATAACCTGAGGACATACAAGATGATGCTCAACCCGGATAAGTGCGTCTTTGGTGTACCGGCGGGCAAGTTATTGTGTTTTCTGGTGTCCAACAGGGGAATTGAGGCTAATCCGGAGAAGATCACAGCTATCACCTCTTTGGCTAAACCAAAATGTATCAATGATGTTCAACGCTTGGTAGGCCGGATTGCCGCGTTGAGCCGGTTTATCAGCCGCCTCGGTGAAAAGGCGATTCCTTTGTATCAGATGCTGAAGAAGACGGATCAATTCATCTGGAGTTCTGCTGCTGATAAAGCGTTTGAGGATTTAAAGCGGCAGCTAGCCAATCCGCCTGTTCTCGCTGCTCCAATTGACAAGGAACCACTGCTATTATATGTGGCAGCTAATGCTCGCACAGTCAGCGTCGCCATCGTGGTAGAGCGTAAAGAGGCAGGGAAGGAATATCCGATTCAGCGTCCGGTTTATTATATCAGCGAATTGCTTATTGAGTCCAAACAAAGGTACCCGCATTGGCAGAAGCTGGTATATGGAGTTTTCATGGCAAGCCGGAAGCTTAAGCAATACTTCCAAGGCCATCCCATCATAGTGGTAAGTTCTGCTCCTTTGGGAGATATAATCCAGAACAGGGAAGCAACTGACCGGATTGCTAAGTGGGCTATAGAACTTGGACATCACGGGTTGAAATATGTACCTCGGACGGCGGTCAAGTCTCAAGCACTTGTGGATTTCATCAATGATTGGACAGAACTGCAAGCACCTGAAGAGAAGCCGGATCACACCTATTGGACTATTCATTTTGATGGGTCTAGGCAATTGGAGGGCTCGGGGGCTGGAGTCGTGTTAACTTCCCCACGAGGTGATAAGTTCTGTTACGTTCTCCGCTTAATGTTCCCTTGTACTAACAATGCAGCTGAGTATGAAGCTTTACTCCATGGTCTCCGGATGGCTAAGGAGATGAATTTAAGCCGAGTTAAGTGCTTCAGTGACTCAGACCTGGTGGCTCAACAAGTATCTGGCACTTGGGATTCTAAGGATCCACTCATGGCAGCATATCGTCGTGAGGTGGATATTGTTGCAGGTCACTTCAAAGGTTATCAGGTGGATCACGTGGACCGACGGAAGAACGAAGCAGCGGACACTTTAAGCCGGTTGGGCTCTCAACGTAAACCGGTCCCACCTAATGTCTTTTTGGATGTTTTGCATAATCCGTCTGTCAAGCTCCCTGGTGAAGCGGATTTGGCTATCCTGATCCGGAGGCTCAGTTGGCGGCGGCTCTTCATGTCATCCCGGATTGGACGGTTCCTTATCTTGCATACATGAATCGGGGCGAGCTACCAGAGGATGAGACTCTGGCCAGGCAGATAATCCGGCGATCCAAGTCCATGACTATTATCAATGGCGAGTTGCATCATTGCAGTGTGTCAGGGGCGTTTCAACGCTGTGTGTCTCCTGAGGAAGGCTGCGAAATCTTGCGTGAGATCCACGAAGGAGATTGTGGTCACCATGCCGGTTCAAAATCTTTGGTGGCTAAGGCGTTTCGCCATGGCTTTTATTGGCTGACTGCTCATGCTGATGCGGAAGATCTGGTCAGACGATGTGATGGCTGTCAAAAGTTCTCAAGACGTGCTCATGTGCCGGCTCAAGAATTGAGGATGATTCCAATTACTTGGACGTTTGCAACTTGGGGCTGGATATGGTTGGGCCTTTCAAAAGGTCCAAGGATAAGAAAAACCACCTCTTAGTGGCGGTTGACAAGTTCACAAAGTGGGTAGAAGCAGAGCCCGTTAGCAAGTGTGATGCAGCTACGACGGTTCAGTTCATCAAAAAGGCGATCTTCCAGTTTGGCTTTCCACACAGCATCATCACCGATAATGGTACCAACCTGTCCAAAGGCGCTATGAAGGAGTTCTGTCAACGTGAGCACATCCGGCTTGATGTCTCATCAGTAGCTCACCCACAGTCCAATGGCCAGGCAGAGAGGGCTAATCAAGAGATCTTGCGAGGCATCAAGCCCCGGCTTATGGTTCCTTTGCAACGGACGCCGGGTTGTTGGGTTGAAGAGTTACCATCTGTGTTATGGAGTATCAACACTACACCCAACAGATCGACAGGATACACGCCGTTCTTCATGGTCTACGGAGCGGAGGCGGTTCTCCCCAGTGACATCCGTCATGACTCCCCTCGTGTAGCAGCTTATGTTGAAGCGGACGACGAGGTAGCACGACAAGATGCTTTGGACCTGTTGGATGAGGAGCGGGACATAGCGGCTGCCCGTTTGGCGATTTATCAGCAAGATCTCCGTCGCTATCACAGTCGCCGAGTTAGAACCAGAACCTTTCAAGAAGGAGATTTGGTGCTTCGGCTCATCCAAGACCAGACTGATATGCACAAGTTATCCCCACCTTGGGAAGGACCTTTTGTGGTCAGCAAAAATCTGCACAACGGGTCGTACTACCTGATCGATATTCGAGAGCATAAAGACTCACGTACATCAGAGGAGAAGACCAACAGGCCGTGGAACATAGCTCATCTTTGGCCTTACTATACCTGAGCCATCGGCTCTACTTATGTACATATTATGACAATGTATATATTATGATCAATGCAATAAACCGGAGCCTCAGCTAAAGTGGGGTATCTGTTATTTTTACATCATGTCTGGTTACACGGAGTTTTTGTCTTAAAGTGGCCTATGGTTTACCCCTTGAGTTAGCTTTTTCAAAAAAGCCTTAAATCATGTCACTTGGGGGCTTGGTCGTGTCCGAACCAATGCAACACCTTTCGATAGGCCAAAGCCACAGAATCACTTGGGGACTTGGTCACATCTGAACCAGTCACGCCTCTTGATCGGCCTAAGGCCACAGAATCACTTGGGGGCTTTGGTCGAACCCGAACCATCGCTACACCTCTTGATCGGCATAATGCCACTGCATCATTTGGGGACCTGGCTAACTTGAACCATAGCTACGCCTTCTTGGGGGCTTGGTCATGTCCGACCATGGTAATGCCACTTGATCGGCTCAACAGCCTCTTTTTGCAAATGATTTTATCTTTGCCTTTGCTTGAATTTTGTTTCTCTTTTGATAAATATTTCTTTTGTTGTGTTTTTAAACCGATTCGCCTGTCAATTGACGGAACGCGGTCAACTCTTAATCCGGAGACTATTTTGCCGGTCTGATTTATTTTGTTAACATCCTATTATGGAGTAACACCGGCGTTTATCATAACCCAGAACGGTTTACATTATAAACCGCCTTTTTATAAATAGGAGCTGTTTTCTCCTCTAGCAGCGGGAGTTTCTTAAACCTTCGTTTCAAGATTGGCTCAGCCAGTTTCATGCCCATGATGGTAGGTATTATGTATCACAATATTTGATCATAAGCTTAAATCTAGGATATTATCTTCGATTTCATATCCATAGATATCATGACCCGCCTAGCGGTACAACCGCAGCGGCGCTTTAAGTTCTTTTGACTGCAGAAAACAATTTGGAGGAAGATAATTCAAAGGAAGCATAAGTTGCCATAACTATGCACGAAGGCATATCAAAACCAAGTATATCGGCTAGCCTATTACAAGGCAACACGGTGCCCAAATAAGATCATTGTTTTTCTACCTAACACAAAGGAGCAGTAATTTAAACCAGTTTCCGGTTCATGCTTGGTCACCTGCTTGGCCTGATGGTTGCGGGTCATCCCACGCTGCTTCAACCTCTGCTTCTCTACCCAGCGGCTGGAAATCAACAGTTGTCTAGTAGATTCCAGTTAATGCCTGAAAGACAGCCTCATCATTGATCAGCAACGACGTTTCAATGTCAGGAGCATAAGTATGCTTACGGATTGGGGGTATCAGGTTCTTCGCTTCAGGGATTGGTGCAGCCACTCGTTTGTTTTGATCATCATATTGGGCTTGATATTGAGACAAATCTGCTTCTTCAACCAATTGACAAGCCAGAGGGCGCACTTCCTGGTTTATCGCTCGAAGATCCGCTTCACTGAACTCTGTCCCGTCTTCCTTCAAGCTGGGGTAGCCCTGGGCCGCTTCAACAGGATCAAAATCCGGCACCCACGCTTTTGCCCGGATTAAGGCATTGATAGCACCGGTTCGAGCAGCAGATTTCTTTAGCTCTTCAACCCGGGCAGGAAGCATAGACAACCTTTTAATAGTATCCTGGATCAAGATGGGTGCCGGGTTGTTGTGAGAAGCAGTACAGATGATCCGCTGTGCTCCAGTATATAATTGCTCTATCAATGTATAGGCGGCTTTCAATTTCTTCCGCACATCTGATCCCAGGTGACCAATGCATGTCCCTATATCAGTCAAAAGATTAATAAACCGGAAATTACATGAGAAGGCCTCGTTACTTCAAAAATCAAGAAGGCTTACCAAAAATGGCAGCAGTCATGGCATGCACTTGGCGCTTTACACTGGTCAATTCATCGACCACTGGTTTGAGGGCAGCTTCAGCCTTCTCTGCTCGTTGTGTTAAAGCGGCCTTCTCAGTGGCCCAATCCGTCTGCTCTTTCTTGTAGCCCTCCTTAAGCTTTTCCATGACGCTTAAAGCGCTGGTTAGTTCCTCTTTTGCCTCAGAGGTTTCAGCTTGTTGGGACTTCAGATTTTCTTGCAGGTCGGCGATTTGACTTTCCCTTTTGCTCAGCTCAGCCTGCATACAGACAATCAAATGATCAAGATGACGGTACAGAATTGAAGTACCAGCCACATAACAAGTTATGCCCTTGGTACTTGGGGGCTAATGCATATTTGCTTTTCATCTATAATTTCTATAAAGTCCCAAGCTCAATACAAGCATTCAACTTGGCACTTGGGGACTAATGCCTATTTGCTCTATCCTTACTGCCACTGGAATTCTTACTATCCAAAGTCCCGGTTTAACTACATTAAGTTGAACCGGCCCTTGGGGGCTACGTCAGCACGGTACAGCTACATTGAAGTTCAAATCGGAAAGTCCCAGTTTAAGTTCATACTTTAAACCGTCACTTGGGGGCTATTGGAGGTGACAGATTGAAACATACAAACAGAAAAGCATATGGAAATTACCTCATATTTGCCCTTCGTCATATTAACCAGACCGGCTTCATAGTCACGGCTGGTGTATAGCCGGTTCAGATAGCCGGAGTGGAGATCTTGGGCGTTCAGAGCAGCGTAAGTGGCCAAATCGGCATTCCATTTGCCCTTGCCAATCGCAGCAAACTCATCTTTGGCAGTGTGTTTGGATAAGGCGACAGGATTGCTTGGCTCGGTATGGGCAATACTAGTGATAACAACATCATCATCTTTTGCTTCGCCGGTTCGTACTGGAGTTGCCGGTTTGTCAGCCTGCTTTGACGGGCTAAGTGTTCTGTCAATCCGGACAGGGCTTGTGGGCTGATTAATAGGGCTGTGGTATCAATATGTGTCTCTTCAGCGACGAAGTCATGGTCTTGCGGTGGTGGGTCGTTTAGCACATCATCACGGTTGGCTTCTTCAGGATCTGGTATTTTGTCCGATTTAGGAGCAATGTTTTCTTCGTCCGCTTTGTCCAGACGGGCTTTCTTACTTGGCCTAGGCTTGGCCCTGAAAAAAGTAAGAAGGATTAGCAGAGTGTATGTCAAAAATAGTACATCAATGATATCATAAGGAATGTGGCTCACCCAAGCACCGTTTTAAGTGGTGGAAGCTGGGTGGCTGATGACTCGCCGGAAGATGAATGAGAAGTGCCCTGATAATCGGAGTCAGATGGATTAAGAGGTTGACAAAAACGACCCGCTTTAGGACAAGCATTGACAAGAGAGTTAGAGACCTCTGAGCGGCGTTTCCAAACCGGGCTGTTCGGTAAACCGGCGGAGGTAACTACCTGGCCGCTGTGCCGGGTTGTGCAGCGAGCCTCGTGCTGTTGTGTCTTCACAAGAAAGTTTGGGTCCAGATAAGCAAGAGGATGAGAAAATTTAACTTTCCGTTTTGCCCGACAAATTTTTAGTGAGGGCAAAGGGTTTGAATCGGAGGAGAGAGTGATTACCTCTACAACATCAGCGTGACTTACTTCGGCGTCATCCTAACAATGATCATTATCAATAAGGCGTGTGAAAAATAAACCAGGTGAGTCAAGATCTACCTCAAGTTCTGGATTACCCACATCATCGTCAGCTGGTGGATCGGAGGATGCAATGGTTTTCTTCCTGTTAGCGGGTCTCTTCACAACTTTAGTCTTTGGCCGGGTTGGTTTCTCCGGTTTTTCTTGTGGAAGTTTCTTGCTCCAAAACGGATCATCGCCCTGTTTGAAAGATGTTGATGTTAAACAATTGATAAATTGAACAGAGGAAGATTCAATAAAAAAGTATAAGGTATGAATCTTACAGCTGGCGGTTTGTTAGTGGAACAAAAGGGAAGCAGGCCGGTTTGAACACAGACAACTTCCGGTTCGTTCAATATCTTTTTCACAGCCTCTGTAACTTCGTCGTTTGTGAGCTGGATGTCAATGTGTCGTAGCGGGTCGTTGACACTGCGAGTGTACTCGCACATCAAACTGGAGCACTGGCTTAAGGGCAATATGCTCCAAGATATCCAACAGCGAGCAAGATCAACCCCTGTTAAACCGTTAGCCATGAAGGCCCTGAGCTTGGATAATTGAGGAGCATATTTGCTTCTCTCCTTGGCAGTCAGCCTCTGTGGGAAGGGATGCGTATTGCTTAGCCGCTCTGGACGATAACCCGGCAAAGAATTTTCTTCAGTAGGAGAGGTATCTTTGCAGTAAAACCATGTTTGATTCCACTCTTTGGGATGGCTGTGCAGTTTGGCATGAGGGTAGGTGACCTCTTTCCTTTTTTGAATCGCCACACCACCTAACTCCGTATTGGAACCATCAGTAAATTCTGTGCGGCGGTTTAGATGGAAGAAATCTCTAAATAATTCAACTGTGGGCTCTTCTTGAAAGAACACCTCACAGAGTACTTGAAAGTGACAGATGTTGGTCATGGAGTTGGGGCCAGTATCCTATGGATGGAGTTGGAAATTGGCTAGGACATCCCGGTAAAATTTTGAACCGGAGGGTTGAAGCCCTGGGCCAGATGATCAGCAAAAACAACAACTTCTCCCTCTTAAGGAGTGGGAGGACATTCTGGGCCAGGAACCCTCCAGTGAATGACATCTTGTCTGCTTAAAGCACCAGTTTTGACTAAATTGTTCAGCTGAGTCTCGGTCACGCGAGAAGGGACCCAGTTGCACTCATACACTTGTTTGGCCATAGTGCAGTCTGCAAGGTAGTAATTACCGGTTCAAGAATATGTTGGGAAGGCATATGCTGATACATACGTTTGCTAAACCGGAGGCAGTTATTTATAAACCGGAGTTTTACAAAGCGGAAGTACCTACTTAAGGGTTTCTGGCGGTTCAACAAGGGGACTAATGGTATATACCAGTTTGACAATTTTTTCTACAAAGTTAAACCGCCTGGTCTAAACATTGGACAGTCAAGACTGCAGATGAGTAGGTACACAAAAACAGATTTCACAAGATTATACTATAACTTTGGATCTGGAACATGTTCATAAAGGAAATAAATATTCAAGGCCCCAGAAGAGCAGTGCCGAATCAATGAGCGAAGGTACGGATGAGATCTATGGTCTTAATATGCAGAAGTGAAAACGGAGGATAAAAACTACTGCTACACAGAGCAAAGATTCACACGCTCGTCTAAAGATCTATCGTATGAACAAGAAGCAAGCTATGAACACTGAAGAACATGGAAACCCTAGAACAGATCTATGAGGGAAAGGATAGAAGGTTTAACGGAGCTGAGGAAGAAGCGAAAGGTCGCTGCGGTGCTCTGGTACGTTCAGGGTGATGCAGCGGCCAAGGTTGGTGCAGAGGTCGACGGCGGCGGCGGAGCTCCGAAGCTAGGCGACGCGAGGAAGACGAAGCAGAAGGGCATGAAGGGGAAAGAGAAATGACCCTTCTGTCCTATTTATAAGGCAATAGACATGTGTCAGGGACGAGAATTAAGGGGCCGCGAGTTTGGAAGCGAAGCTGCCGCCTCATTTGTCGCAGATTTATTAAACAAAAAGGTATCACGGATAGCTTCTTTATGACAGATTATGTCACGCCGGTTTACAGCAGCCTGAGGAGATGACGTCAAGACGGTTCACCAAACTACAAGAGATGTTGAAGATGAAGTTTTTTTGCTAAGGATTGACATGAACCTGTTCAAATCAATCTGGGGCCTAATGTTGGGGATATTACTACTGGGCGTAAACCGGCCTATCTGGGCCGGGTTAACTTCATCAGTAGTTAAGTATGTTGAAGCCCATGAAGGTAGATGAGGGCTTAAGACCCATAGTCTTTTTAAAGCCTGTAGCCGTAAACCGGCGCCAATATGTAACTTGTGTTGTAAGTTAGGAATAAGTAGAGACCAAACCGGACACATCTATGAGCCGGTGTTGGGACTCTGTAAACCGACGGGCGTCGCCCATGTATATAAGGGGACGACCCGGCGGCGGTTCAAGGACAACAAACAACAACTCGAGACTTAGGCGAAGCTTGTTTGCTCCCTAGTCATCGAAACCCCATCAATTCCATCACAACTAGACGTAGGCTTTTACCTTCATCGAAGGGGCCGAACTAGTATAAAACTCTCTTGCGTCCCTGTGTCCGCTTTAACCCCTTCAAGCTAACCCGTAGTGATGGCTCCACGACTAAGTCCTTTCATGAGGACATCTGCCATGACAAAACCACGACAGTGACAGAAGCTTAAACCCTAGTTTACGCGTTGCTTCGTAAGGGGCTTATTTGGATCCACATATTTTATGCTATAGTTAGATTTATCTTAATTCTTCTTTCATAGTTGAGGATGCTTGCGAGAGGGTTAATCATAAGTGGGAGGCTTGTCCAAGTAAGGACCCCACCTAAACATCGGTCCATCCACATATCAAATTATCAAAGTAATGAACGCGAATCATTTGAGCATGATGAAAACTAACTTGATAGTAATTCCCATGTGTCCTCGGGAGCGCTTTGCTTTATATAAGAGTTAGTACAGGCTTATCCTTTGCTACAAAAAGGATTGGGCCACATTGCTGCACGTTTGCTACACTTGTTACTTGTTACTCATTCTGAATTATCTTACTACCAAACTATCTGTTACCGATAATTTCAGTGCTTGCAGATAATACCATGCTGAAAACCGCTTGTCATTTCCTTCTGCTCCTCGTTGGATTCGACACTCTTATCGAAAGGACTACAATTGATTCCCTATACATCTGGGTCATCACATGACGAAGACCAGCACGGACGATGGTGTTCCACGCCTAGGAAGGCAGAGCGACACACACAGAAGTCGACACGTGTGGACGGCAAAGTGGATCGCGTTTCACGGCGCTACGGCCAGAAGGGGAGACGCAAGAACAGCGTGCGGTTCGGGGTGACACGTCTCCAACGTATCTATAATTATTGATTGTTCCATGTACTTATATTATCAATCTTGGATGTTTTGCAATCATTTAAAGCAAATTTATATCATTTTTGGGACCAACCTATTGACATAGTGCCCAGTGCCAGTTGTTTTTTACTTCGCAGGAAATCAATACCAAACGGAGTCCAAATGCAGCAAAACTTTTTGGTGATTTTTTTTGGACCAGAAGACACACAATGGGCCAAGAAAGTACCTGAGGGGGGCTCCGATGGGAGCACAACCCACCAGGGCGCGCCTGGGGGCCTAATACGTCCACTTTGCATCATGCTTTTATATTGATATTTATGGCATTATGGGCTGTTATTGCACATTATATCACGATACTTATGCCTTTTCTCTCTTATTTTATAAGGTTTACATGAAGAGGGAGAATGCCGACAGCTGGAATTCTGGAATGAAAAGGAGAAAATATTAGAGACCTATTCTGCACAACTACAAAAGTCCTGAAACTTGACGGGGAATATTTTTGGAATATATAAAAAATATTGGGCGAAGAAAATACCAGAGGGGGCCACCATCCAGCCATAAGGGTGGAGGGCGTGCCTGACCCCCCTAGGCACGCCCCCGCGTCCTTGTGGGTACCCTGGCAGGCCCCCGACGCCCATCTTCTGCTATATGGTGTGTTTTTACTTGGAAAAAATCAGAAGGAAGCTTTCAAGACGAAGCGCCGCCGTCTCGGGGCAGAACCTGGGCAGAAGAAATCTAAGGCTCCGGCAGAGTTGTTCAGCCAGGGAAACATCCCTCCGGGATGGGGAAAACATCGTCATCGTCATCACCAACGATCCTCTCATCAAGAGGGGGTCAATCTCCATCAACATATTCACCAGCACCATCTCTTCTCAAACCCTAGTTCATCTCTTGTATCCGATCTTTATCTCAAAACCACAAATTGGTACTTGTGGGTTGCTAGTAGGGTTGATTACTCCTTGTAGTTGATGCTAGTTGGTTTATTTGGTGGAAGATCACATGTTTAGATCCTTAATGATAAATAATACTCCTCTGATTATGAACATGAATATGCTTTATGAGTAGTTACGTTTGTTCCTGGGGATATGGGAGAAGTCTTGTTATAAGTAATCATGTGAATTTGGTATTCGTTCGATATTTTGATGAGATGTATGTTATCTTTCCTCTAGTGGTGTTATGTGAACGTCGACTACATGACAATTCACCATTATTTTGGCCTAGGGCACTAGTAGAAAAGAGGGCTTTGGTTCAGGCCTAACCAGCCATTAGTCCAGGTTCAGTCATGAACCGGGACCCATGGGGGGCATACGTCCCGGTTCATGCGCCCAGGGGGCCGGCCGGGCCTCGTGGGGCATTTGTCTCGGTTTGTCTGGACCCATTTGTCCCGGTTCCGTGGACGAACCAGGACCAATGGTCCTCACTCCTGGCCCACAGCCATTGGTCCCGGTTCCAGCCACGAACCAGGACCAATGAGGTGCCTATATATACCCCCTCGCCGGCGAGCAGAGCACTCCACACTGCTCTGTTTTTTCTGGTCGTCTAGGGGAGAGCTTTGTGGTGCCCTATCTCACCTCCTATGCACATGAGGTGTTCGATGAAATGCCCGAGCCACACTAGTTAAGCTTTCTCCTCTCGAAGCTCGACCTCCAAGCTCCATTTTCCTCAAGATTTGTCTAGGTTTAGCGGTCTGTCACGTCCCGTCCCCATCTTCACAGTTGTCGATCGCCCGGGCCGATCTCGTCGCCGGCACCACCGTGGTGAGCCTCTTGTTCTTATCTTCTTTCTAAAAGAAAAAAATTCTTGCTTGTATGATTAGATAGATACTTGTCTAATTTTCTTACTTATATTTTTGCTTGTTATTATATAGTGCGATGGTTTTGGTATCTGCCCCCATCGGCCCTCGTCCAGTCTATGATTCGGATGTGGTATATATTATATTTTAAAACTATTTGGTTCATTTATTGTTTATGACAATTATGCCGACCAACGTGACATAGATTTTATTTATCTAGGAGGTATGTGAACCGGAAATTCCAACCGACCCTATTGTCGAGAGGTTAAATTTAGTTGAAGAAGAAAATAATTACTTGAAGGAAAAAATAAAAAAATTGAGGAGGAGAAGATTATATTGGAGTTGCATGTTGTGGATGTCATCAATGATCACAAGATCAAGATGGACGCAATGCATTTGAAGATTAGAAAGATTAGAAAATATGTCATTCATACCGAGGCTTGGTATCATTATGCCGTTGGATCAATTGTTACCTTGGTTGCGATTATGATCGCATTTGTTGTTGCTTTGAAATGTTTTACATAGTTTCAATGTATGGTTTAATTAGATGCTATGGAGAGCTATATATTGTTCAATGAGAACTATGTATGTACTTTGGTTTTAATGTGATGATGAACTTCTATTAATTTGGTCACTTATCTATTCATGATGTTCTGTAATGGTTTTTGACACACTTAATTATATATAATGCACGCAAATGAACCGGCAATGGATGTACGGTGATAGACACACCTCCGAGTATGTTAAGGGCATGCATAATTTTGTCGAAGTGGCTGAAGAAAACAAGTAGAATGGTTTTATGTGTTGTCCATGCCCTATATGTGGGAATACGAAGTCTTACAATGACCGAAAAATCCTTCACACCCACCTGCTTTATAAGGGTTTCATGCCACAGTATAATGTTTGGACCAAGCACGGAGAAATAGGGGTTATGATGGAAGACATCAAAGAAGAACAGGATGATGACAACTATGTTCCCCTGAATATGGTGATGCTGCAACGAGGGAAGCTGAAGATCAAGAGGAACCAGACGATGTGCCCGATGATGACTCCGCCGGGTCATTGTTGATGCAAGGAGACAGTGCGAAAGTGAAAAGGAGAAGCTCAAGTTCGATCACATGTTAGAGGATCACAAAAAAAGGGTTGTACCCCAATTGCGAAGATGGCAACACAAAGCTCGGTACCGTATTGGAATTGCTGCAGTGGAAGGCAGAGAATGATGTGCCTGACAAAGGATTTGAGAAGCTACTGAAAATATTGAAGAAGAAGCTTCCAAAGGATAACAAATTGCCCGACAGTATGTACACAGCAAAAAAGGTCGTATGCCCTCTAGGATTGGAGGTGCAGAAGATACATGCATGCCCTAATGACTGCATCCTCTACCGTGGTGCATATGAGGATTTGAACGCATGCCCGGTATGCGGTGCATTGCGGTATAATATCAGACGAGCTGACCCTGGTTATGTTGACGGCGAGCCCCCCAGGAAGAGGGTTCCTGCGAAGGTGATGTGGTATGCTCCTATAATACCACGGTTGAAATGTCTGTTCAGAAACAAAGAGCATGCCAAGTTGATGCGATGGCACATAGATGACCGTAACAAAGACGAGAAGTTGAGAGCACCCGCTGAGGGGTCGCAGTGGAGAAAAATCGAGAGAAAGTACCAGACTGAGTTTGCAGGTGACCCACGGAACGTATGGTTTGGTTTAAGCGCGGATGGCATTAATCCTTTTAAGGAGCAGAGCAGCAATCACAGCACCTAGCACGTGACTCTACGTATGTATAAGCTTCCTCCTTGGATGTGCATGAAGCAGAAGTTCATTATGATGCCAGTTCTCATCCAAGGCCCTAAGCAACCCGACAACGACATTGATGTGTACCTAAGGCCATTAGTTGAATAACTTTTACAGTCGTGGAATGGAAATGGTGTAATTGTGTGGGATGAGCACAAACAGGAAGAATTTAACCTGCATGTGTTGCTGTTTGTAACCATCAATGATTGGCCTGCTCATAGTAACCTTTCAGGATAGACAAACAAGGAATACGATGCACACACGCACTGTTTAGCTGACACCAAAATTATATACTAGATAAATGCAGGAAGAATGTGTACCTGGGTGTCAGGACCACGATTCCAAGTCACATTGATCTAGCATGTAACACCTCATATCGCTTTGCGGCCTCACGCATGGTATTCCCACGGGTGTTGCCTTACTATGGACCGGACCGTTTGCGTATTTTGGCTCACGTATATGATAGTGTCGCTAGCATCCATATGACAGAGAACCCGGGCCGACATGGCTAGTCGTGAACACAAAGCGGCACCAACCTATGGGGACAGGCATACATGTATCACATCGAGCATGTCGGTCAGCAGCGTGTGAATCCGGCTGTAGCACTGGGCTAACAGGACTCCGAGAACCCAGGCTGTAGCAGGCTAGGCAGGACTCCGGATGTCACCGCGTGACATTTCCCTGAAGGGACAGACACAGGAACAAAGTGAAACACATGCCGGCCAGTCAAGTGTCCTGAGCAGTAGTGCTGGGCTAGCAGGACTCCGGTGAACCGGGCTGTAGCGGACTACTATGGCTCATGGAAGCACAAGGCTACATTTCCCCATAAGAGAGGCTACCAAGGATAAACAACTAGGTTGTCGGATCCCACACATACCAAGCATTTCAATCATACACACAATATGCTCGATATGTGTAAATACAACATGGCATCACAACATAACTCTACGACTCAAGTATTTATTCATTAGGCTCCGAAGAGCGAGATATTACAAACATGGGTCTCATGACCCAACATTCAGAGCATACAAGTCAAAGCACATGCAGAAGCTTAACATGTCTGAGTACAGACATCTACAAATGAAAAAGGCTGAGAAGCCTGACTATCTACCAGATCCTGCCGAGGGCACAAGATCGTAGCTGAGGTAACAAGCTAAACGTCAAAGTCCACGCGGAACTACTAGATAGACTGACGTCTCTCTACAAAACATAAAATAAGCAAACGTGAGTACAAATGTACCCAGCAAGTCTTACATCAGAACTAACTACATATGCATCGGTATCAATAAAGGGGGTGGTGGAGTTTGACTGCAGCAAGCCAGCTTTGACTCAGTGGCTAACCTGAACTATGACTGCAAGTAACTCTTTTGAGGTGGTGCACACGAGTCCACAAATTCACCATACCAATACACCACTATGGATCCGCTCCCGCCTCCCTGCGAGAACGCCATCCATAGCACTCACACTTATCTTGCGAGTTTTAGAGTATCCACTTTCACTTGTCTATGAACTATGCAAGGGATCCAAGTTTCCATATCCGAGGAATCCGGCTATTCGAATAGATAATGATAACCCTGCAGGGGTGTACTTCTTCACACACGCTCTCGCCACTTATCGCCCTGTACACGTCATGTACCTCAGCAACCTTCAAGCGGAAGCCAGGTGAGGGAGTCGGCCACGACCTAACTAACTAACAAGTCTCTAGTCCAGGTTTATCGCCTATTCGGGTTCCATCCGCAAGGAGATCCGGCCGGGGTGTCGCTCACGGCCCCAAACGATGTGAGCAGGGTTCCCAATCCCACCATCCGGGTGCCACTTGGTACGCCGTGCCACGGTGCCTAGTCTGTCCCAAGCCCACCTGTACCGGGTGCCACTTGGTAGACTACTAACACTACCTACAAACACCAGAAACTAGTTGCAACTCCTGGACAGAGATCGAGTTGATTAATAAGCCGAGAGGGTCCGAGTTACCGGAACACAATGTGTGGTAGTAACTGTTCATGGATCACAAACACAGGACTCAGTTCCGGAGGACGGCTGCAATGAGACAACCCACCATGTACTCCTACATGGCCTCTCACCGCTACCTTTACCAAATCGTGTTCACACACTTAGCTCTCAACGGTTGGACTTGTTCACCACGTTCCAATTCATTCCCGATGAATCAGACCAGACTCAACTCTAAGCAGTAGCAGGCATGACAAACAAGCATGAATGAGTAGGCACATCAGGGCTCAAACAACTCCTACTCATGCTAGTGGGTTTCATCTATTTACTGTGGCAATGACAGGTCATGCAGAGGAAAGGGTTCAACTATCGCAGCATGTAACAGGTTAATCGGTGTTGCCCTAATGCAATAAAAGAGAGCAGGAGCGAGAGAGTGGGACTGTATCGGAATGAACAAGGGGGTTTTGCTTGCCTGGCACTTCTAAAGATAACATTGAGTCTTCATCAGTGTCAACAATCACAGCGTCGGAGCAGCGTCTACCGAGAGGGAACAATTACCAGCAAACAAGGAAGAACACAATCAATGCGATGCAACAATATGATGCATGATCATGACATGGCAATATGCTGTTGATTTGGGCTAATGCAACAGAAAGTCATTTTAATTTAAGTGGAATTCAAAACTACATCAAATTCCAACTCCAAACCTATTATGAAATTTGCCCTAATCATGTTTCATCCTAAACAGTGAGGTTAACTTGCTCAAACATGCATGAAAATGGTACAGATGGATTCCTTGAATTTTTCTGATAATTTTCCATATATAAATTATTTCATTTGGAGTTACGGTTGAAATTCTATGATTTTTAGAAGTTTAGGCAATTTTCTGGATTTTCTAATTATTTAGAAATATACTAATTCCAGAAAATTATTTATAGTGTCAGCATTACGTCACAGTGACGTCAGAAAGTCAACTAGGCGGTCCAGGTCAAACCTGGATGGTGGGGCCCGCGTGTCAGTGTCACAGGAGCTAATCCTATTTTAGTTAAACCTAAACTAGATAATTAGCACGGGCTGGCCCCACATGTCAATGACCCAGGGGAGGTCAAACCCTGGTCAAACAAGTCAAACGCGCCGGCGGCTCGACGCCGGCGGCGACAGACGCGGCGGAGGGGCTCAGAAAATGCCCGCCAGCGACCAAAACAGCGGCGGAGATGATCTACGCGTAGCTGGTGCTCAGCCGCATCCAGCTAAGCAAGCGGGAGGGGCTGAGGTGGAGCAAGCTCGCCAGACTCGAGCTCGTGGCGGCGGCCGGAGCTCGGGCACCGACGGGTTAGGCGCTACAGCGCGTTTCGAGGCGAACTGGTGGGGTCTGCGGCTTCCTGAGGAAGAGCTGAGCACAGCTGTGCGCTCGGTTGTAGCTCTAGGTGACGGTGGCCACGGAGGCGACATGGCCGGCGGAGCCGAGCTCGCGGGTCGGAATCGGTGGCTACAGGACATGAATGAGCTCGGGGAGGAGGGGGAAAGACGCAGCAGCTCACAACGAGTTGAACGGAGGCCTCGGCGTGCTCGGGGAGAGGCTGGTGACGACGGGAGGTCGGTGGCAATCTCCGGCGGCAGAGGAGGAAGAAGATGAGGTAGCATGGCGTGACGCCTGGCGTCGCATGGCTCTTCGTATATGATGAATACGACACTGCGGTTCTTCTGGGCGGGTCGGTAGGGCGAGGGAGGGCCGGTGGCCGCGATGGCAGTGGACGGCGGCGACGAGCTCCGCTCGGTGGCTGTGTGCGGGAGAAACAGAGGAGGGAAGAGAGAGCAGAGAGTGAGGGGAAGGACCAGGGGGGCTCGGGCGTATCCAGGCGCGCGGTCGAGGACGGGGAAGGAAGCTGGAGGTGGAAGCAGGAGGTGGCGTCCGCTGCGCGCGCGGGCGACACGCCTCTGCCAGTAGGCAGAGGTAGACGACGAGGAGGAGGAGGTGGGCTGGGCCAGCTGGGCTGCCAGGTAAGCCAGGTGGGTTCTAGCCCTTTTCTATTTTTGTTTTTGTTTTCTAATTATATGCCTCTGTTTTGAGCTTAGGAAAAATACCAAGGCATTTCCTAAAATCCTGAAAATATTCATGGACACTTGCTGAATTATTTCAGTGGCCCAAAAATAGTTCCAACATTATTTGAACATTTAAATTATTTATAGTATTTAAATGCCCAAAGTCAAATACAATAAGATTTAATTCAAAAATCCAGAATGGCCTAGAAATATGTGCATCATTTTTGACAGAGGTTTTCACCTTTAACAAAAATCATGAACTTTTCTAAAGGGCATTCTGGGTTCATTGAAATAGATTTTACTTGAGCCTATTTGATTTGATTGATTCTAGGGTTTGTTCAACCCCCATTTCATATTTAAATGAAATTTAGACATGATGACATGACGATCATGCAAGGACAAGCAAATGCTAAGCTAGGGCTGTGACAACTCACCCCCACTAAAACAAGAATCTCGTCCCGAGATTCAAGAAGTGGAGTTAGCAGACAGAGGGGTCACAAAACTATCACAGTCTTCTTGATCCAACTGCCCTTCTTGAAGATACCAATATATTGCATCACATTGCTCTTGACATCTTTGTCTTCGAGATCTTCATCCAACACGATGAAGACGGAAGGAAACTCTACAGGGAACGATCTTCTCAAAGATCGAGCAACTCAAGATCAACTCATGGAGTGAGACATTAGAACATCTCTTGAGCTGAACACAAAACACACATCAAGAGATATGGAGGGCAATAGATGACAAGGGATCAAATTGGTAGGCAACAATTCCATGCTGGAGTAGGATGGTGCATGGTTTCAAAGTAGCGAGGAGGTAATTGCCATGATTCCATAACGGGACACCTTAGGGAAAGGTGACTCATAGAGCATTTCCCTTAAGTGGCAAAAAGAATTACTTTTGATACAAAGATCATTGAAACTCTTTATACCAGCCTGAGGTAATCACAATCGATCATTGGAAGGGGTTCGAAAGAATGGCATACTCCGACTAGGATGGATGATGTGGACTACCTTGTTGAAGACAACGCAAGGGATGATCTTGTTTGCGCGTGCTCTTAAGAACTTGAGCATTTCCATAATCATCAAGGTTCTACCAACATCCGTGGCAAGGATCCTGGCAACACGACATACTACCATGATGACTAGTGATGGATGATGCGGAAACAAAGGAAGATAACACCCTCTCAGACCTTCCCTTAGCGAGGCTAAGGGAACAGAATCTGGACAATCGACCGGGAGACATTTAGCACTCCGCTTCTAATGTTCTCCTTGATGTGTTAGCGTAATCCATTCATAGATATGGTTTGATATCTAGAACATCAAGTAAAAGTTTGGACTTCGGAAGCTCAAGAATCCATAAGGAATAACTATGGAGGCAGATCCTGCGAGATCCTTATGGGGAGGTGACCAACTTCTTCAACGAAGCTACTACAATAATAGACCTTCCGGCTAGGTGTGTTGGCCATGACATCCACGTTACCGGTTACAGAGAGACCAACATTATAGTTCTTGGAGTATGTTCCAACCATCATATCTGCCTGAGATTCAGATCCGATTGGTGATAGGATACTTCAGACTCAGCATGTCTGAAAAGAAAGTTTGCAACACAAGTCGATGAGATGGCGTTGCAAGATTCTCGAGAAATGAACTACGATAGCAAGCTCCAAAACATGAGCTGGTTCTGCTACAAACCTATGAACACGCTGTCCAATACAAGCATGATCACATAGTAGGCTTACAATAAAACACTACCGGGTTCAGATTGGAACCATCATTGAAATAACGAAGTCTTGTGCATGTCCATCTGGGCCCTTCGGGAATCGCAGTTGAACTTCTTATCCTTGAAAAAAATCAATCAGTGGCTTTGTGTACTAGGAGATACATATGGAATGGAGGTAGCGATCCTGTCAAACCATAGCATACTTCGCACCTGCATGACTGACTTGGGATGGTACCAGAGGAAACAAAAACAATCTTTCTCGAACTCATGGCGGCAACTTGCACCAAATGCGCGTGAATCAAAGAAAATCACTTCTTTCATCAAACATTTGCTTCATGAGCGGGACATGAAGATAATGCCTTTTAGAAGTTTCCAACACTAGCTGGATGTTCAACATGAATCATGGAGATGATGAAAATTTTGTCAATGGGCTCAACAACAATTTATCAAGATTTCCATATAGATGGAATTCCATAACTATGTGAACAAAGTAATAGCATTGGTCAGACCCAAAATATATAATGGTGTATGCTCGACAACCGCGAGGAAGACAACATTACGAACATCGTCGATTCTGATTTGATTTGAGGATAGCCCACACTCAAATCAAAGTTTGGACAAGATAATAGATCCAACATCTGATCACAGGGACCAATCGATGAAGATATCTTTCTTCAATTAACACACACAAACACAAGGATATCCCTTAGAGATGAACTAAGTTAGACAAGCTTTTATCTTCCAACTCTCCAAGTTGTTGTTTAGCTTAACCAACTAGCTCGGGGGTATCCAACACAGATTCTTGGAGAATGGCTAGTTTATAAGAAACCAACTTGATCACGAACTCCACATACCGGCCAGGGAACGACCTAGTGATACTTCCGTGAAGATATCTGGAAAATCACGAAGCACCGATATGTTACTAAGCTCGAGAACAATCTTGCTTTTCAGGGCAAGATGATATGATCAGGAAGAGCGAGGGATTGATACAATCCTAACTCGTTGACCGAAGAGTGCACCGGGAAAAATGGGCTAGGGAACACGATCAATCCCAGGATTATGATTGAATAACCAACACACTAAGAATGAGATTGTTGTCCATTAACTACCAAGCAACGTGGTTGCTAGGAGTATTGATTTCACACATCACAATTCACTTGTCGGTGTTCCGGTTATAATAGCATGGGGACCAAAGAATGAATAATGATGGCAAGAAATATCACTGTATCAAGAGTTCATAGGATGGTGTGCAATTTCCATGACATTCTTCGTATAAAGATGGTAATACTCCAAGGTAGAACAGAATCAAAAGCTATATTGGCATTTGATTTGTGGATTACAACTGCTTTGACCCAATCCTGAATATTGATGAGGTACTGGAGTTTGTTTCTCATAGTCATTCCAGAATAGAATGGCTTGATGAACCACAAGAGTAATAGGCATCGATAACACGAGTGCACGACTACTCCTGACTATCAATTGATAGATGAAGGTCGGGATATAACTGGAGGGGGACAACTCAAAGGAACATATAACTTTCTGAGTTGTGGATGCATAGATTAGTATGCCGAACGAGTTCAACATATTTCTTCCGGATAACCCATGCAGAAAGGTAGAACTGGCAGAATCACAATTATGGATGGAGAACTTCTTAGGAGTACTCTAATGGTGATCTTTTGGTTCAAAGAACTTCTGCCTTAATGGTTCATGGTATTTGGAAGAAGGAAATACCACGGACCTCGAGGACTATCGCAAAGGTTACTAATATCTTAAAGGAACTAGCAACACTATCAACATGAAGTAAGTAGGGTGAATCTCGGGTTCAGAAACCCAGGAGTAGAATACCTACTACTAAGTAACATCACGGGAAGCTTTCAAGAAAGGTGGCCAGAATCATCACACTGGGAACACCAAACATGGCTAGCTAATGAACTCTAAGATACCCTAATGTCACAATAACAACTCCAACATATATGGCGAGGCAATAGAGTACCTCAACTCACCGATTAGTGTGCTTAATCTGGCCCAAAAGGACATCAGAAACGGGATGAAGAGATTTGCAAATGCATCAGACTGTTTAGAAACCTGGGATGACTCGGACAGCATAACGACTGTAAATGCTCAAAAATATTTGAGGCATCCTGCAAAATGGTGGCATAACCACTCAGAAGCACAAAATCAAGGTTTTGAGACCAACTATGAACACACGGGGGTGGTAGAAACTGAACTAGGGCTTAAATCCATCAATCCTATAAGTCTCTAGCATAGTAACTCGTCATCCTGATAGATAGATGAGAAGGCCTAGTTCTTAATCCTCGTAGAAAGGAATAGGATGACTCAGATCAGAGGGCATGAGGTATAAGGAGTAAAAAGAGCCTTACGTTCCCTTCCACAATCAATTCCCTTATATAACTAAAGCATTTCTAGACACGACTTCGACCAGTTTGGCTTGGTAATCCTACAGGCAGTCAGGCTCTGATACCAAAGCTGTCAGGATCTTGATTCCAAGTCACATTGATCTAGCATGTAACACCTCATATTGCTTTGTGGCCTCACGCACGGTATTCCCACGGGTGTCGCCTTACTATGGCCCGGGACTGTTTACGTCTTTTGGCTCACGTATATGATAGTGTCGCTAGCATCCATGACAAAGAACCCGGGCCGACATGGCTAGTCGTGAACCCAAAGCGGCACCAACCTATGGGGACAGGCATACATGTATCACATCGAGCATGTCGGTCAGCAGCGTGTGAATCCGGCTGTAGCACTGGGCTAATAGGACTCCGAGAACCCAGGCTGTAGCAGGCTAGGCAGGACTCCAGATGTCACCGCGTGACATTTCCCCGAAGGGACAGACACAGGAACAAAGTGAAACACATGCCGGCCAGTCAAGTGTCCTGAGCAGTAGTGCTGGGCTAACAGGACTCCGGTGAACCGGGCTGTAGCGGACTACTATGGCTCATGGAAGCACACGACTACATTTCCCCATAAGAGAGGCTACCAAGGATAAACAACTAGGTTGTCGGATCCCACACATACCAAGCATTTCAATCATACACACAATATGCTCGATATGTGTAAATACAACATGGCATCACAACATAACTCTACGACTCAAGTATTTATTCATTAGGCTCCGAGGAGCAAGATATTACAAACATTGGTATCATGACCCAACATTCAGAGCATACAAGTCAAAGCACATGCGGAAGCTTAACATGTCTGAGTACAGACATCTACAAATGAAAAAGGGTGAGAAGTCTGACTATCTACCAGATCCTGCCGAGGGCACAAGATCGTAGCTGAGGTAACAAGCTAAACGTCAAAGTCCACGCAGAACTAATAGATAGACTGATGTCTCTCTGCAAAACATAAAATAAGCAAACATGAGTACAAATGTACCCAGCAAGTCTTACATCAGAACTAACTACATATGCATCGGTATCAATAAAGGGGGTGGTGGAGTTTGACTGCAGCAAGCCAGCTTTGACTCAGTGGCTAACCTGAACTACGACTGCAAGTAACTCTTTTGAGGTGGCGCACACAAGTCCACAAATTCACCATACCAATACACCACTATGGATCCACTCCCGCCTCCCTGCGAGAACGCCATCCATAGCACTCACACTTATCTTGCGAGATTTAGAGTATCCACTTTCACTTGTCTATGAACTATGCAAGGGGTCCAAGTTTCCATATCCGAGGAATCCGGCTATTCGAATAGATAATGATAACCCTGTAGGGGTGTAATTCTTCACACACGCTCTCGCCACTTATCGCCCTGTACACATCATGTACCTCGGCAACCTTCAAGCGGAAGCCAGGCGAGGGAGTCGCCATGACCTGACTAACCAACAAGTCTCTAGTCTAGGTTTATCGCCTATTCGGGTTCCATCCGCAAGGAGATCTGGCCGGGGTGTCGCTCACGGCCCCAAACGATGTGAGCAGGGTTCCCAAGCCCACCATCCGGGTGCCACTTGGTACACCGTGCCACGGTGCCTAGTCTGTCCCAAGCCCGCCTGTACCGGGTGCCACTTGGTAGACTACTAACACTACCTACAAACACCAGAAACTAGTTGCAACTCCTGGACAGAGATCGAGTTGATTAATAAGCCGAGAGGGGCCGAGTTACCGGAACCCAATGTGTGGTAGTAACTGTTCATGGATCACAAACACAGGACTCAGTTCCTGAGGACGGCTGCAATGAGACAACCCACCATGTACTCCTACATGGCCTCTCACCGCTACCTTTACCAAATCGTGTTCACACACTTAGCTCTCAACGGTTGGACATGTTCACCACGTTCCAATTCATTCCTGATGAATCAGACCAGACTCAACTCTAAGCAGTAGCAGGCATGACAAACAAGCATGAATGAGTAGGCACATCAGGGCTCAAACGACTCCTACTCATGCTAGTGGGTTTCATCTATTTACTGTGGCAATGATAGGTCATGCAGAGGAAAGGGTTCAACTACCGCAGCATGTAACAGTTGAATCGGTGTTGCCCTAATGCAGTAAAAGAGAGCAGGAGCGAGAGAGTGGGACTGTATCAGAATGAACAAGGGGGTTTTGCTTGCCTGGCACTTCTGAAGATAACATTGAGTCTTCATCAGTGTCAACGATCACAACGTCGGAGCAGCGTCTACCGAGAGGGAACAATTACCGGCAAACAAGGTAGAACACAATCAATGCGATGCAACAATATGATGCATGATCATGACATGGCAATATGCTGTTGATTTGGGCTAATGCAACAGAAAGTCATTTTAATTTAAGTGGAATTCAAAACTACATCAAATTCCAACTCCAAACCTATTATGAAATTTGCCCTAATCATGTTTCATCCTAAACAATGAGGTTAACTTGCTCAAACATGCATGAAATGGTACAGATGGATTCCTTGAATTTTTCTGATAATTGTCCATACATAAATTATTTCATTTGGAGTTACGGTTGAAATTCTATGATTTTTAGAAGTTCAGGCAATTTTCTGGATTTTCTAATTATTTAGAAATATACTAATTCCAGAAAATTATTTATAGCGTCAGCACGTCACAGTGACGTCAGAAAGTCAACTGGGCGGTCCAGGTCAAACCTGGATGGTGGGGCCCGCGTGTCAGTGTTGTTGGAAATATGCCCTAGAGGCAATAATAAAATCATTATTATTATATTTCCTTGTTCATGATAATTTTCTTTATTCATGCTATAATTGTGTTATCCGGAAATTGTAATACATGCGTGAATAATAGACACCAACATGTTGGAAATATGTCAAAGTATCTTTTCCTTAGACCATGAGATCCTGTAACTCCCGGATACCGTAGGAGTGCTTTGGGTGTGCCAAACGTCACAACGTAACTGGGTGACTATAAAGGTATACTACGGGTATCTCCGAAAGTGTCTGTTGGGTTGACATGGATCAAGACTGGGATTTGTCACTCCGAATGACGGAGAGGTATCACTGGGCCCACTCGGTAATGCATCATCATAATGAGCTCAAAGTGACCAAGTGTCTGGTCACGGGATCATGCATTACGGTACGAGTAAAGTGACTTGCCGGTAACGAGATTGAACGAGGTATTGGGATACCGACGATCGAATCTCGGGCAAGTAACATATCGATTGACAAAGGGATTTGTATACGGGGTTGATTGAATCCTCGACATTGTGGTTCATCTGATGAGATCATCGTGGAGAATGTGGGAGCCAACATGGGTATCCAGATCCCGCTGGGTGTTATTGACCGGAGAGTCGTCTCGGTCATGTCTGCTTGTCTCCCGAACCCGTAGGGTCTACACACATAAGGTTCGGTGATGCTAGGGTTGTAGGGATATGTATATGCAGTAACCTGAATGTTGTTCGGAGTCCCGGATGAGATCCCGGACGTCACGAGGAGTTCCGGAATGGTCCGGAGGTAAAGATTTATATATGGGAAGTCCCGTTTCGGGCATCGGGACAAGTTTCGGGGTTATCGGTATTGTACCAGGACCACCGGAAGGGTCCCGGGGGTCCACCGGGTGGGTCCACCTATCCCGGGGGTCCACATGGGCTGTAGGGGGTGCGCCTTGGCCTACATGGGCCAAGGGCACCAGCCCCACATAGGCCCATGCGCCTAGGGTTTGAGGGGGGAAGAGTCCTAGGAGGGGAAGGCACCTCCTAGGTGCCTTGGGGGGGAGGGAAACCCCCCTTGGCCACCGCCCCCCCTAGGAGATTGGATCTCCTAGGGCCGGCCACCCCCCTTGGCCCTCCTATATATAGTGGGGGAAAGGAGGGACTTCACACCTTGGCCTTTGGTTGCCTCCTTCTCCCTCTCCAACACCTCCTCCTCCTCCATAGCGCTTTGCAAAGCCCTGCCGGAGTACTGCAGCTCCATCAACACCACGCCGTCGTGCTGCTGCTGGTGCCATCTCCCTCAACCTCTCCTCTCCCCTTGCTGGATCAAGAAGGAGGAGACGTGGCTGTTCCGTATGTGTGTTGAACGCGGAGGTGCCGTCCGTTCGGTGCTAGGATCTCCGGTGATTTGGATCACGTCGTGTTCGACTACATCATCCCCGTTCTTTGAACGCTTCCGCTCGCGATCTACAAGGTACGTAGATGCATCCGATGACTTGTTGCTAGATGAACTCCTAGATGGATCTTGGTGAAACGAGTAGGAAAATTTTGTTTTCTGCAACGTTCCCCAACAGTGGCATCATGAGCTAGGTCTATGCGTAGTTCTTCTTGCGCGAGTAGAACACAATTTGTTGTGGGCGTAGATTTTTCAACTTTCTTGCCGCTACTAGTCTTTTCTTGCTTCAGTGGTGTTGTGGGATGAAGCGGCCTGGACCAACCTTACACGTACGCTTACGTGAGACCGGTTCCACCGACAAACATGCACTAGTTGCATAAGGTGGCTGGCGGGTGTCTGTCTCTCCCACTTTAGTTGGAGCGGATTCGATGAACAGGGTCCTTATGAAGGGTAAATAGAAGTTGACAAATCACGTTGTGGCTTTAACGTAGGTAAGAAGACGTTCTTGCTAGAACCCTAATTCAGCCACGTAAAACTTGCAACAACAATTAGAGAACGTCTAACTTGTTTTTGCAGCAAGTGGTTTGTGATATGATATGGCCAAAGTTGTGATGAATGATGAATGATCTATATGTGATGTATGAGATGTTCATGCTATTGTAATAGGAATCACGACTTGCATGTCGATGAATATGACAACCGGCAGGAGCCATAGGAGTTGTCTTTATTCTTTTATATGACCTGCATGTCATTGAGAAACGCCATGTAAATTACTTTACTTTATTGCTAAACGCGTTAGCCATAGTAGTAGAAGTAATAGTTGGCGAGCAACTTCATGGAGACACGATGATGGAGATCATGATGATGGAGATCATGATGATGGAGATCATGGTGTCAAGCCGGTGACAAGATGATCATGGAGCCCCACGATGGAGATCAAAGGAGCTATGTGATATTGGCCATATCATGTCATGTTTATTATTTGATTGCATGTGATGTTTATCATGTTTTGCATCTTGTTCACTTAGAACGATGGTAGTAAATAAGATGATCCCTCATACTAATTTCAAGAAGTGTTCCCCCTAACTGTGCACCGTTGCGACAGTTCGCTGTTTCAAAACACCACGTGATGATCGGGTGTTTTATTCAGACGTTCACATACAACGGGTGTAAGACAGATTTACACATGCAAACACTTAGGTTGACTTGACGAGCCTAGCATGTACAGACATGGCCTCGGAACACAGAAGACCGAAAGGTCGAGCATGAGTCGTATAGAAGATACGATCAACATGAAGATGTTCACCGATGTTGACTAGTCCGTCTCACGTGATGATTGGACACGGCCTAGTTAACTCGGATCATGTAATACTTAGATGACTAGAGGGATACCTAATCTAAGTGGGAGTTCATCAATTATTTGATTAGATGAACTTAATTATCATGAACTTAGTCTAAAATCTTTACAATATGTCTTGTAGATCAAATGGCCAACGTAGTCCTCAACTTCAACGCGTTCCTAGAGAAAACTAAGCTGAAAGACGATGGCAGCAACTATACGGACTGGGTCCGAAACCTGAGGATCATCCTCATAGCTGCCAAGAAAGATTATGTCCTACAAGCACCGCTTGGTGACGCACCCGTTCTCCCTACAGAACAAGATGTTATGAACGCTTGGCAGGCACGTACCGATGACTACTCCCTCGTTCAGTGCGGCATGCTTTACAGTTTAGAGCCGGGGCTCCAAAAGCGTTTTGAGAGACACGGAGCATATGAGATGTTCGAAGAGCTGAAAATGGTTTTCCAAGCTCATGCCCGGGTCGAGAGATATCAAGTCTCCGACAAGTTCTTCAGCTGTAAGATGGAGGAAAACAGTTCTGTCAGTGAGCACATACTCACTATGTCTGGGTTGCATAACCGCTTGACTCGGCTGGGAGTTAATCTCTCGGATGATGCGGTCATTGACAGAATCCTCCGGTCGCTTCCAGCAAGCTACAAGAGCTTTGTGATGAACTTCAATATGCAGGGGATGGAAAAGACCATTCCTGAAGTATTTGCTATGCTGAAATCAGCAGAGGTAGAAGTCAAGAAGGAACATCAAGTGTTGATGGTCAATAAAACCACTAAGTTCAAGAAAGGCAAGGGTAAAAAGAACTTCAAGAAGGACGGCAAGGAGGTTGCCGCGCCCGGCAAGCAAGCTGCTGGGAAGAAGCCAAAGAATGGACCCAAGCCCGAGACTAAGTGCTTTTATTGCAAGGGAAGCGGTCACGGAAGCGGAACTGCCCTAAATACTTAGCAGACAAGAAGGCCGGCAAAACAAAAGGTATATGTGATATACATGTAATTGATGTGTACCTTACTAGTGTCCGTAGTAGCACCTAGGTATTTGATACCGGTGCAGTTGCTCACATTTGTAACTCAAAACAGGGGCTGCGGAATAAGTGGAAACTGGCAAAGGACGAGGTGACAATGCGCGTCGGGAATGGTTCCAAGGTCAATGTGATCGCCGTCGGCACGCTACCTCTATATCTACCTTCGGGATTAGTTTTAAACCTTAATAATTGTTATTTAGTGCCAGCTTTGAGCATGAACAGTGTATCAGGATCTCGTTTAATTCGAGATGGCTACTCATTTAAATCCGAGAATAATGGTTGTTCTATTTATATGAGAGATATGTTTTATGGTCATGCTCCTATGGTGAATAGTTTATTCTTTTTGAATCTCGAACGTGATACTACACATGTTCATAATGTGAGTACCAAAAGATGTAAGGTTGATAATGATAGTCCCACATACTTGTGGCACTGCCGCCTTGGTCACATAGGTGTCAAACGCATGAAGAAGCTCCATGCAGATGGACTTTTAGAGTCTCTTGATTATGAATCATTTGACACGTGCGAACCATGCCTCATGGGTAAGATGACCAAGACTCCGTTCTCAGGAACAATGGAGCGAGCAACCAACTTATTGGAAATCATACATACTGATGTGTGCGGTCCAATGAGTGTTGAGGCTCGCGGTGGCTATCGTTATGTTCTCACACTCACTGATGATTTAAGTAGATATGGGTATATCTACTTAATGAAACACAAGTCTGAAACCTTTGAAAAGTTCAAGGAATTTCAGAGTGAGGTTGAAAATCAACATGACAGGAAAATCAAGTTTCTGCGATCAGATCGTGGAGGAGAATACTTGAGTCATGAATTTGGTACACACTTAAGAAAATGTGGAATAGTTTCACAACTCACGCCGCCTGGAACACCTCAGCATAATGGTGTGTCCGAACGTCGTAATCGCACTCTATTAGATATGGTGCGATCTATGATGTCTCTTACCGATTTACCGCTATCTTTTTGGGGCTATGCTTTAGAGACTGCCGCATTCACTTTAAATAGGGCTCCGTCAAAATCCGTTGAGACGACACCGTTTGAATTATGGTTTGGTAAGAAACCTAAGTTGTCGTTTCTGAAAGTTTGGGGATGCGATGCTTATGTCAAGAAACTTCAACCTGAAAAGCTCGAACCCAAGTCGGAAAAATGCGTGTTCATAGGATACCCAAAAGAAACTATTGGGTACACCTTCTACCTCAGATCCGAAGGCAAGATCTTTGTTGCCAAGAATGGGTCCTTTCTAGAGAAAGAGTTTCTCTCGAAAGAAGTAAGTGGGAGGAAAGTAGAGCTTGATGAAGTATTACCTCTTGAACCGGAAAATGGCGCAACTCAAGAAAATGTTCCTGAGGTGCCTGCACCGACTAGAGAGGAAGTTAATGATAATGATCAAGAACTTCTGATCAAGCCCCTACTGAAATTCGAAGGTCCACAAGGACACGTTCCGCACCAGAGTGGTATGGCAACCCTGTCTTGGAAATCATGTTGTTAGACAACAGTGAACCTTCGAACTATGAAGAAGCGATGGCGGGCCCGGATTCCGACAAATGGCTAGAAGCCATGAAATCCGAGATAGGATCCATGTATGAAAATGAAGTTTGGACTTTGACTGACTTGCCCGTTGAGCGGCGAGCCATAGAAAATAAATGGATCTTTAAAAGGAAGACAGACGCGGATGGTAATGTGACCATCTATAAAGCTCGGCTTGTCGCTAAGGGTTATCGACAAGTTCAAGGGGTTGACTACGATGAGACTTTCTCACCGGTAGCAAAGCTGAAGTCCGTCCGAATCATGTTAGCAATTGCCGCATTCTACGATTATGAAATATGGCAAATGGACGTCAAAACGACATTCCTTAATGGTTTCCTTAAGGAAGAATTGTATATGATGCAGCCGGAAGGTTTTGTCGATCCTAAGAATGCTGACAAGGTGTGCAAGCTCCAACGCTCGATTTATGGGCTGGTGCAAGCATCTCGGAGTTGGAACATTCGCTTTGATGAGATGATCAAAGCGTTTGGGTTTACGCAGACTTATGGAGAAGCCTGCGTTTACAAGAAAGTGAGTGGGAGCTCTGTAGCATTTCTCATACTATATGTAGATGACATACTTTTGATGGGAAATGATATAGAACTCTTGGATAGCATCAAGGCCTATTTGAATAAGAGTTTTTCAATGAAGGACCTTGGAGAAGCTGCTTATATATTAGGCATCAAGATCTATAGAGATAGATCAAGACGCCTCATAGGTCTTTCACAAAGCACATACCTTGATAAGATATTGAAGAAGTTCAATATGGATCAATCTAAGAAGGGGTTCTTGCCTATGTTACAAGGTGTGAAATTGAGCTCGGCTCAATGTCCGACCACGGCAGAAGATATAGAAGAGATGAGTGTCATCCCCTATGCCTCAGCCATAGGTTCTATTATGTATGCCATGCTGTGTACCAGACCTGATGTAAACCTTGCCGTAAGTTTGGTAGGAAGGTACCAAAGTAATCTCGGCAAGGAACACTGGACAGCGGTCAAGAATATCCTGAAGTACCTGAAAAGGACAAAGGAAATGTTTCTCGTTTATGGAGGTGACGAAGAGCTCGTCGTAAAGGGTTACGTCGACGCTAGCTTTGACACAGATCTGGATGACTCTAAGTCACAAACCGGATACGTGTATATTTTGAATGGTGGGGCAGTAAGCTGGTGCAGTTGCAAGCAGAGCGTCGTGGCGGGATCTACATGTGAAGCGGAGTACATGGCAGCCTCGGAGGCAGCACATGAAGCAATATGGGTGAAGGAGTTCATGACCGACTTAGGAGTCATACCCAATGCGTCGGGGCCAATCAAACTCTTCTGTGACAACACTAGAGCTATTGCACTTGCCAAGGAGCCCAGGTTTCACAAGAAGACAAGGCACATCAAGCGTCGCTTCCACTCCATTCGTGAAAATGTTCAAGATGGAGACATAGAGATTTGTAAAGTACATACGGACCTGAATGTAGCGGATCCGTTGACTAAACCTCTCCCTAGAGCAAAACATGATCAACACCAGAATTCCATGGGTGTTCGATTCATCACAGTGTAACTAGATTATTTACTCTAGTGCAAGTGGGAGACTGTTGGAAATATGCCCTAGAGGCAATAATAAAATCATTATTATTATATTTCCTTGTTCATGATAATTGTCTTTATTCATGCTATAATTGTGTTATCCGGAAATCGTAATACATGTGTGAATAATAGACACCAACATGTCCCTAGTAAGCCTCTAGTTGACTAGCTCGTGGATCAATAGATAGTCATGGTTTCCTGGCTATGGACATTAGATGTCATTGATAACGAGATCACATCATTAGGAGAATGATGTGATGGACAAGACCCAATCCTAAACATAGCACAAGATCGTATAGTTCGTTTGCTAGAGTTTTCCAATGTCAAAGTATCTTTTACTTAGACCATGAGATCGTGTAACTCCCGGATACCGTAGGAGTGCTTTGGGTGTGCCAAACGTCACAACGTAACTGGGTGACTTTAAAGGTATACTACGGGTATCTCCGAAAGTGTCTGTTGGGTTGACATGGATCAAGACTGGGATTTGTCACTCCGTATGACGGAGAGGTATCACTGGGCCCACTCGGTAATGCATCATCATAATGAGCTCAAAGTGACCAAGTGTCTGGTCACGGGATCATGCATTACGGTACGAGTAAAGTGACTTGCCGGTAACGAGATTGAACGAGGTATTGGGATACCGACGATCGAATCTCGGGCAAGTAACATATCGATTGACAAAGGGATTTGTATACGGGGTTGATTGAATCCTCGACATCGTGGTTCATCTGATGAGATCATCGTGGAGAATGTGGGAGCCAACATGGGTATCCAGATCCCGCTGTTGGTTATTGACCGGACAGTCGTCTCGGTCATGTCTGCTTGTCTCCCGAACCCGTAGGGTCTACACACTTAAGGTTCGGTGACGCTAGGGTTGTAGGGATATGTATATGCAGTAACCTGAATGTTGTTCGGAGTCCCGGATGAGATCCCGGACGTCACGAGGAGTTCTGGAATGGACCGGAGGTAAAGATTTATATATGGGAAGTCCTGTTTCGGGCATCGGGACAAGTTTCGGGGTTATCGGTATTGTACCGGGACCACCGGAAGGGTCCCGGGGGTCCACCGGGTGGGTCCACCTGTCCCGGGGGTCCACATGGGCTGTAGGGGGTGCGCCTTGGCCTACATGGGCCAAGGGCACCAGCCCCACATAGGCCCATGCGCCTAGGGTTTGAGGGGGGAAGAGTCCTAGGAGGGGAAGGCACCTCCTAGGTGCCTTGGGGGGGAGGGAAACCCCCCTTGGCCGCCGCCCCCCCTAGGAGATTGGATCTCCTAGGGCCGGCCACCCCCCTTGGCCCTCCTATATATAGTGGGGGAAAGGAGGGACTTCACACCTTGGCCTTTGGTTGCCTCCTTCTCCCTCTCCAACACCTCCTCCTCCTCCATAGCGCTTTGCAAAGCCCTGCCGGAGTACTGCAGCTCCATCAACACCACGCCGTCGTGCTGCTGCTGGTGCCATCTCCCTCAACCTCTCCTCTCCCCTTGCTGGATCAAGAAGGAGGAGACGTGGCTGTTCCGTACGTGTGTTGAACGCGGAGGTGCCGTCCGTTCGGTGCTAGGATCTCCGGTGATTTGGATCACGTCGTGTTCGACTACATCATCCCCGTTCTTTGAACGCTTCCGCTCGCGATCTACAAGGTACGTAGATGCATCCGATGACTCGTTGCTAGATGAACTCCTAGATGGATCTTGGTGAAACGAGTAGGAAAATTTTGTTTTCTGCAACGTTCCCCAACAAGTGTCACAAGAGCTAATCCAATTTTAGTTAAACCTAAACTAGATAATTAGCACGGGCTGGCCCCACATGTCAATGACACATGGGAGGTCAAACCCTGGTCAAACAAGTCAAACGCGCCGGTGGCTCGACGTCGGAGGTGACAGACGTGGCGGAGGGGCTCGGAAAATGCCCTCCAGCAACCAAAACAGTCGCGGAGATGATCTACGCGTAGCTGGTGCTCAGCCGCATCCAGCTAAGCAAGCGGGAGGGGCTGAGGTGGAGCGAGCTCGCCAGACTCGAGCTCGTGGCGGCGGCCGGAGCTCGGGCACCGACGGATTAGGCGCTACAGCGTGTTTCGAGGCGAACTGGTGGGGTCTGCGGCTTCCTGAGGAAGCGCTGAGCACAACTATGCGCTCGGTTGTACCTCTAGGTGATGGTGGCCACGGCGGCGACATGGCCGATGGAGCCGAGCTCGCGGGTCTGGTGGAATCGGAGGCTACAGGACAGGAATGAGCTCGGGGAGGAGGTGGAAAGACGCAGCAGCTCACAGCGAGTTGAACGGAGGCCTTGGCATGCTCGGGGAGAGGCTGGTGACGACGGGAGATCGGTGGCGATCTCCGGTGGCAGAGGAGGAAGAAGATGAGGTAGCCGGCGATGCGGGACGCCTGGCGTCGCATGGCTCTTCATATATGATGAATACGACACTGCGGTTCTTCTGGGCGGGTTGGTAGGGCGAGGGAGGGCCGGTGGCCGCGATGGCAGTGGACGGCGGCGACGAGCTCCGCTCGATGGCTGTGTGCGGGAGAAACAGAGGAGGGAAGAGAGAGCAGCGAGTGAGGGGAAGGACCAGGGGGGCTCGGGCGTCTCCAGGTGCGCGGTCGAGGACGGGGAAGGAAGCAGGAGGTGGAAGCAGGAGATGGCGTCCGCTGCGCGCGCGGGCGACACGCCTCTGCCAGTAGGCAGAGGTAGACGACGAGGAGGAGGAGGTGGGCTGGGCCAGCTGGGCTGCCAGGTAAGCCAGGTGGGTTCTAGCCCTTTTCTATTTTTGTTTTTGTTTTCTAATTATTTGCCTCTGTTTTGAGCTTAGGAAAAATACCATGGCATTTCCTAAAATCCTGAAAATATTCATGGACACTTGCTGAATTATTTCAGTGGCCCAAAAATAGTTCCAACATTATTTGAACATTTAAATTATTTATAGTATTTAAATGCCCAAAGTCAAATACAATAAGATTTAATTCAAAAATCCAGAATGGCCTAGAAATATGTGCATCATTTTTGACAGAGGTTTTCACCTTTAACAAAAATCATGAACTTTTCTAAAGGGCATTCTGGGTTCATTGAAATAGATTTTACTTGAGCCTATTTGATTTGATTGATGCTAGGGTTTGTTCAACCCCCATTTCATATTTAAATGAAATTTAGACATGATGACATGACGATCATGCAAGGACAAGCAAAGGCTAAGCTAGGGCTGTGACAACTCACCCCCACTAAAACAAGAATCTCCTCCCGAGATTCAAGAAGTGGAGTTAGAAGACAGAGGGGTCACAAAACTATCACAGTCTTCTCGATCCAACTTCCCTTCTCGAAGATACCAATATATTGCATCACATTGCTCTTGACGTCTTTGTCTTCGAGATCTTCATCCGACACGATGAAGACGGAAGGAAACTCTACAGGGAACGATCTTCTCAAAGATCGAGCAACTCAAGATCAACTCATGGAGTGAGACATTAGAACATCTCTTGAGCTGAGACACAAAACACACATCGAGAGATATGGAAGATAATAGATGACAAGGGTTCAAATTGGTAGGCAACAATTCCACGCTGGAGTAGGATGGTGCATGGTTTCAAAGTAGCGAGGAGGTAATTGCCATGATTCCATAACGGGACACCTTAGGGAAAGGTGACTCGTAGAGCATTTCCCTTAAGTGGCAAAAAGAATTACTTTTGATACAAAGATCATTGAAACTCTTTATACCAGCCTGAGATAATCACAATCGATCGTTGGAAGGGGTTCGAAAGAATGGCATACTCCGACTAGGATGGATGATGTGGACTACCTTGCTGAAGACAACGCAAGGGATGATTTTGTTTGCGCGTGCTCTTAAGAACTTGAGCATTCCATAATCATCAAGGTTCTACCAACATCCGTGGCAAGGATCCTGGCAACACGACATACTACCATGATGACTAGTGATGGATGATGCGGAAACAAAGGAAGATAACACCCTCTCAGACCTTCCCTTAGCGAGGCTAAGGGAACAGAATCTGGACAATCGACCGGGAGACATTTAGCACTCTGCTTCTAATGTTCTCCATGATGTGCTAGCGTAATCCATTCATAGATATGGTTTGATATCTAGAACATCAAGTAAAAGGTCGGACTTCGGAAGCTCAAGAATCCATAAGGAATAACTACGGAGGCAGATCCTGCGAGATCCTTATGGGGAGGTGACCAACTTCTTCAACCAAGCTACTACAATAATAGGCCTTCCGGCTAGGTGTGTTGGCCACGACATCCACGTTACCGGTTACAGAGAGACCAACATTATAGTTCTTGGAGTATGTTCCAACCATCATATCTGCCTGAGATTCAGATCCGATTGGTGATAGGATACTTCAGACTCAGCATGTCTGAAAAGAAAGTTTGCAACACAAGTCGATGAGATGGCATTGCAAGATTCTCGAGAAATGAACTACGATAGCAAGCTCCAAAACATGAGCTGGTTCTGCTACAAACCTATGAACACGCTGTCCAAGACAAGCATCATCACATAGTAGGCTTACAATAAAACACTACCGGGTTCAGATTGGAACCATCATTGAAATAACGAAGTCTTGTGCATGTCCGTATGGGCCCTTCGGGAATAGCAGTTGAACTTCTTATACTTAAACAAATCAGTCAGTGGCTTTGTGTACTAGGAGATACATATGGAATGAAGGTAGCGATCCTGTCAAACCATAGCATACTTCGCACCTGCATCACTGACTTGGGATGGTACCAGAGGAAACAAAAACAATCTTTCTCGAACTCACGGCGGCAACTTGCACCAAATGCGCGTGGATCAAAGAAAATCACTTCTTTCATCCAACATTTGCTTCATGAGTGGGACATGAAGATAATGCCTTTTAGAAGTTTCCAACACTACCTGGATGTTCAACATGAATCATGGAGATGATGAAAATTTTGTCAATGGGCTCAACAACAATTTATCAAGATTTCCATATAGATGGAATTCCATAACTATGTGAACAAAGTAATAGCATTGGTCAGACCCAAAATATATAATGGTGTATGCTCGACAACCGCGAGGAAGACAACATTACGAACATCGTCGGTTCTGATTTGATTTGAGGATAGCCCACACTCAAATCAAAGTTTGGACAAGATAATAGATCCAACATCTGATCACAGGGACCAATCGATGAAGATATCTTTCTTCAGTTAACACACACAAACACAAGGATATCCCTTAGAGATGAACTAAGTCAGACAAGCTTTTATCTTCCAACTCTCCATTTTGTTGTTTATCTTAACCAACTAGCTCGGGGGTATCCAACACAGATTCTTGGAGAATGGCTAGTTTATAAGAAACCAACTTGATCAAGAACTCCACATATCGGTCAGGGAACGACCTAGTGATACTTCCGTGAAGATATCCGGAAAATCACGAAGCACCGATATGTTACTAAGCTAGAGAACAATCTTGCTTTTCAGGGCAAGATGATATGATCAGGAAGAGCGAGGGATTGATACAATCCTAACTCGTTGACCGAAGAGTGCACCGGGAAAAATGGGCTAGGGAACACGATCAATCCCAGGATGATGATTGAATAACCAACAGACTAAGAATGAGATTGTTGTCCATTAACTACCAAGCAACGTGGTTGCTAGGAGTATTGATTTCACACATCACAATTCACTTGTCGGTGTTCCGGTTACAATAGCATAGGGACCAAAGAATGAATAATGATGGCAAGAAATATCACACTATCAAGAGTTCATAGGATGGTGTGCAATTTCCATGATATTCTTGGTATAAAGATGGTAATACTCCAAGGTAGAACAGAATCAAAAGCTATATTGGCATTTGATTTGCAGATTACAACTGCTTTGACCCAATCCTGAATATGGATGAGGTACTGGAGTTTGTTTCTCATAGTCATTCCAGAATAGAATGGCTTGACGAACCACAAGAGTAATAGGCATCGATAACACGAGTGCACGACTACTCCTGACTATCAATTGATAGATGAAGGTCGGGATATAACTAGAGGGGGACAACTCAAAGGAACATATAACTTTCTGAGTTGTGGATGCATAGATTAGTATGTCGAACGAGTTCAACATATTTCTTCCGGATAACCCATGCAGAAAGGTAGAACTGGCAGAATCACAATTATGGATGGAGAACTCCTCAGGAGTACTCTAATGGTGATCTTTTGGTTCAAAGAACTTCTGCCTTAATGGTTCATGGTATTTGGAAGAAGGAAATACCACGGACCTCGAGGACTATCGCAAAGGTTACTAATATCTTAAAGGAACTAGCAACACTATCAACATGAAGTAAGTAGGGTGAATCTCGGGTTCAGAAACCCAGGAGTAGAATACCTACTACTAAGTAACATCACGGGATGCTTTCAAGAAAGGTGGCCAGAATCATCACACTGGGAACACCAAACATGGCTAGCTTACGAACTCTAAGATACCCTAGTGTCATAATAACAACTCCAACATATATGGCGAGGCAATAGAGTACCTCAACTCACCGATTAGTGTGCTTAATCTGGCCCAAAAGGACATCGGAAACGGGATGAAGAGATTTGCAAATGCATCAGACTGTTTATAAACCTGGGATGACTCGGACAGCATAACGACTGTAAATGCTCAAAAATATTTGAGGCATCCTGCAAAATGGTAGCATAACCACTCAGAAGCACAAAATCAAGGTTTCGAGACCAACTATGAACACACGGGGGTGGTAGAAACTGTACTGGGGCTTAAATCCATCAATCCTATAAGTCTCTAGCATAGTAACTCGTCATCCTGATAGATAGATGAGAAGGCCTAGTTCTTAATCCTCGTAGAAAGGAATAGGATGACTCAGATCAGAGGGCATGAGGTATAAGGAGTAAAAAGAGCCTTATGTTCCCTTCCACAATCAATTCCCTTATATAACTAAAGCATTTCTAGACACGACTTCGACCAGTTTGGCTTGGTAATCCTACAGGCAGTCAGGCTCTGATACCAAAGCTGTCAGGACCTCGATTCCAAGTCACATCGATCTAGCATGTAACACCTCATATTGCTTTGCGGCCTCACGCACGGTATTCCCACGGGTGTCGCCTTACTATGGACCGGGACCGTTTGCGTCTTTTGGCTCACGTATATGATAGTGTTGCTAGCATCCATGACAGAGAACCCGGGCCGACATGGCTAGTCGTGAAGCCAAATGTCACAGCCCTAGAAATCTTTTTGTAATTATTGGCATTGCATCCATGCTTCAATTTCAATTTCTTTTAATTTTGAAATGGGGGCTGATAAACCCTAGCAGCAAATGAAACTCAACTAGGGTCCAAATAAAAATCATTTCACAGAACCCAAAATGCCCCTCTAAAATGTTCATCATCTTTGGATTGATCTTGAACCTCTGCCAAAAATATTGCTCATTTTTCTAGGTCAATTGGGGGTCACTGAGTTAAATCATACAGTATTTGCATTTGAGCATTTAAATCCTATAAAATATTTTAAATGCCCAAATAATCACAAACTGAAATGTTTACTGTTGGAAATATTCCAAACAGTGGCCATAGTCAGTTGCATGATTTTTGGAAATGCTCTGGCATTTTTAATAAATCCAAACACAATTACAAAAAAATACAAAACAGAAATAAGAAAAGAGAGAGAGAAGGACTAACCTGGCGCTTACCTGAGGCCCACTTACCTGGTGGCCCAGCAGAATCGGCCAGCCCACCAGGGGCGCCCTGGTCTTCTTCCACCTCTGCCAGTAGGCAGAGGCGTGTCGACACCAGCGCGCCCGAGGCCTCCACCTCCTTCCTCCCAGCCTGCCTGGCTCCTCCTCGATGCACCAGGCAACGCCACGCAGCCCTGGCCCCTCTCACTCTCCCGTGCCCATTCCCCTCCTCTCCCTCGCTCTTTCGCGCGACGCCCGAGGACCACCGTCGCCGCCGTTCGCCTTTGCCACGGCCACCAGCATCCCCATGCCAAGCCAGCTAGCCCACGAGCCCCTCCTCATCTGCCTCTTCCTCCTCGACGATTCTCCTGGCCTCGGACACGCTGATTCATCGTCACCATTGCCGTTTCCGTCGCCGGCCACCAAAGCTCATCGCCGTCGATTCGGGAGCTACTGGACATCCCCGACCTCGCCCTCGCGCTCGTTGGACTCGCTGTGAGCCGCTGCCCCGTTCCCCTCTTCCTCCCACGCAATTTGATCGCCCTAGCCACTGTTTCCGCCGGACCAGAGAGCTCCCCGCCGCCGGCCATGTTGCCATCGTAGCTACGGCCGCGCAAGCTCGCGTTCGATCTCACCGTTGCACTCACCGCACTCCCACAAGTTGAACACGACTGTCCACGGCTCCTCCCGTGCCCCGCACCGCCCACACCGTTGTTGCCAAACTCCGGCCGCCGCCGTGAGCTTGTTTCCGGCGAGCTCCGGTCACCCCGCGACCTGCCGCTGCTGGATGCGCGTCGCAAGGGCTATGCCCTGGTACCCTCAGCAAACCAAAACGCCGCCCGTAGCGTGTTTCCGAGCCGCGCTGCCGTCGTTTTGGTCGCCGGCGGTGAGATCCCGGTGACGCTAACGTGGCGCCGTCATTAGGGGCTAATAGCCCAGCTAATAGCCCAGCTAATTAACCCTCTCTCCCATTGACTGCTGGGTCCCACTTCGTAACTAAACACAGTTTATTTTTCTGTTGTAGTTTAACTAACCCCAGTGGGCCCACGAGTCAGCTTTGACCAAGCTGACGTGGCCGTTGACTGGGCCCACATGTCAGTGACTCTAGCTAGCACCGTGACACTGACCAGTGGACCCCACTGGTCAGGTTTGACCTGGACCGTGCCCCGTTGACCTGCTGACATCATGACGATGTCATGCTGACGCAGTAATTAATTTCTGTTTTAAAACAATTCAGGAATTCCAGAAAATGACTTAAACTTCAAAAAATCATAGAAATTAAACCGTAACTCCAAATGAAATAAATTATATATGAAAAATTATCAGAAAAATTCAAGGAATCTGTTTATGGCATTTTCATGCATGTTTGAACAACTTAACCTCACTGTTTAGACCAAAACATGATAATGCACTATTTGAATTCATAGTTTGAATTTGAATTTGAACCTAGTGTTCAAACCAACTCCATTTAACTTGTTGTTAGTTGCATTAGCTCAATCAACAGCATATTGCCATGTCATGATCATGCATCATATTGTTGCATCGCATTGATTGTGTTCTTCCTTGTTTGCCGGTAATTGTCCCCTCTCGGTAGACGCTGCTCCGACACTGTGATCGTTGACACTGATGAAGACTCAATGTTATCTTCAGAAGTGCCAGGCAAGCACAACCCCCTTGTTCATTCTGATACAAGCCCACTCTCTCGCTCCTGCTCTCTTTTACTGCATTAGGACAACAACGATTCATCTGTTACTTGTTGCAGTAGTTGAACCCCTTATCCTCTGCATGACCTGTCATTGCCACAGTAAATAGATGAAACCCACTAGCATGAGTAGGAGTTGTTTGAGCCCTGATGTGCCTACTCATTCATGCCTGTTTGTCATGCCTGCTATTGCATAGAGTTGTGTCGGGTCTGATTCATCGGGGATGAATCGGAGGTGTGTAAACATGTCCTACAATGTGTGAGCCAAGTGTGTGAACACGATTTGGTAAAGGTAGCGGTGAGAGGCCATGTAGGAGTACATGGTGGGTTGTCTCATTGAAACCGTTCTTAGGAACTGAGTTCTGTGTTTGTGATCCATCAAACAGTTACTACCACGCATTGGGCCCGAAACCAATGGACCCTCTCGGCTTCTTGATCACCCTTGTCCTCTGTCCAGGAGTTGCAACTAGTTTCTGGTGTTTATAGGATATGTGTTGGCGGCCGTGCGTAGCGCTGACCCTAGGGGTGGGCTATGATGCGGTAGATACACCATGGCACGGTGTACCAGGCGCCCGTTTGGTGTCCCGGGAACCCTGTTCACATCGTTCGAGGCCGTATGTGGAAACCACGGCCGGACTCCCTGCGGATGGAACCTGGATAGGCGATAAACCTGGACTAGAGACTTGAGTGTTTAGGTAGGCCATGGCCGACACCCTCGCTGGGCTTCCGCTTGAAGGTTGCCGAGTACATGTCGTGTAAACGGCGGTAAGTGGTGAGAGAGTGTGTGAAGAAGTACACCCCTGCAGGGTTAACATCATCTATTCGAATAGCCGTGTCCGTGGTAATGGACTTCTGGGTTGCCTATAACAGTTCATATAAAAGTGAAAGTGGATACTCTAAAACTCGCAAGATAAGTGTGAGTGCTATGGATGGCCTTCTCGTAGGGAGACGGGAGCGGAGCCATAGTGGTGTATTGATATGGTGAATATGTGGACTCGTGTGCACCACCTCAAGGAGTATTGCAGTCGTAGTTTAAGATAGCCACCGAGTCAAAGCTGGCTTGCTACAGTTAACCTCCACCACCCCCTTTTTGATACCGATGCATATGTAGCTAGTTCTGATGTAAGTCTTGCTGAGTACTTTTGTACTCACGTTTGCTTAATTTATGTTTTGCAGAGACTTCAGTCTCGCTAGTAGTTTCGCATGGACTTCAATGTTTAGCTTGATACCTCAGCTACGATCTTGTTCCCTCGGCGGGATCTGGTAGATAGTCAGGCTTCTTAGCCTTTTTCATTTGTAGATGTCTGTTCTCAGACATGTTAAGCTTCCGTTTGTGCTTTGACTTGTATGCTATGATTGTTGGGTCATGAGACCCATGTTTGTAATATCTCGCTCGTCGGAGCCTAATGAATAAATACTTGAGTTTTAGAGTTATGTTGTGATGCCATGTTGTATTTACACATATCGAGCATATTGTGTGTATGATTGAAATGCTTGGTATGTGTGGGATCCGACAATCTAGTTGTTTATCCTTGGCAGTCTCTCTTATGGGGAAATGTAGTCTAGTGCTTCCATGAGCCATAGTAGTCCGCTACAGCCCGGTTCATCGGAGTCCTGTTAGCCCAGAACTACTGCTCAGGACACTTGACTGCCCGGCATGTGTTTCACTTCGTTCCGGTGTCTGTCCCTTCGGGGAAATGTCACGCGGTGACATCCGGAGTCCTGCCTAGCCTGCTACAGCCCGGGTTCCCGGAGTCCTGTTAGCCCAGTGCTACAGCCCGGATTCACACGCTGCTGACCGACACGCTCGATGTGAATCATGTATGCCTGTCCCCATAGGTTAGCGCCGCTTTGGGTTCACGACTAGCCATGTCGTCCCGGGTTCTCTGTCATATGGATGCTAGCGACACTATCATATACGTGAGCCAAAAGGCGCAAACGGTCCCAGGCCATGGTAAGGCGACACCCATGGGATACCGTGCGTGAGGCCGCAAAGTGATATGAGGTGTTACCGGCTAGATCGATGTGACTTGGAATCGGGGTCCTGACACCAAAGCGGCACCAACCTATGGGGACAGGCATACATGTATCACATCGAGCATGTCGGTCAGCAGCGTGTGAATCCGGCTGTAGCACTGGGCTATCAGGACTCCGGGAACCCGGGCTGTAGCAGGCTAGGCAGGACTCCGGATGTCACCGCGTGACATTTCCCCGAAGGGACAGACACAGGAACAAAGTGAAACACATGCCGGCCAGTCAAGTGTCCTGAGCAGTAGTGTTGGGCTAGCAGGACTCCGGTGAACCGGGCTGTAGCGGACTACTATGGCTCATGGAAGCACAAGACTACATTTCCCCATAAGAGAGGTTACCAAGGATAAACAACTAGGTTGTCGGATCCCACACATACCAAGCATTTCAATCATACACACAATATGCTCGATATGTGTAAATACAACATGGCATCACAACATAACTCTACGACTCAAGTATTTATTCATTAGGCTCCGAGGAGCGAGATATTACAAACATTGGTCTCATGACCCAACATTCAGAGCATACAAGTCAAAGCACATGCAGAAGCTTAACATGTCTGAGTATAGACATCTACAAATGAAAAAGGCTGAGAAGCCTGACTATCTACCAGATCCTACCGAGGGCACAAGATCGTAGCTGAGGTAACAAGCTAAACGTCAAAGTCCACGCGGAACTACTAGATAGACTAACGTCTCTCTGCAAAACATAAAATAAGAAAACATGAGTACAAATGTACCCAGCAAGTCTTACATCAGAACTAACTACATATGCATCGGTATCAATAAAGGGGGTGGTGGAGTTTGACTGCAGCAAGCCAGCTTTGACTCAGTGGCTAACCTGAACTACGACTGCAAGTAACTCTTTTGAGGTGGCGCACACGAGTCCACAAATTCACCAAAGCAATACACCACTATGGATCCGCTCCCGCCTCCCTGCGAGAACGCCATCCATAGCACTCACACTTATCTTGCGAGTTTTAGAGTATCCACTTTCACTTGTCTATGACTATGCAAGGGGTCCAAGTTTCCATATCCGAGGAATCCGGCTATTCGAATAGATAATGATAACCCTGCAGGGGTGTACTTCTTCACACATGCTCTCGCCACTTATCGCCCTGTACACAACATGTACCTCCGCAACCTTCAAGCGGAAGCCAGGCAAGGGAGTCGGCCACGACCTGACTAACCAGCAAGTCTCTAGTCCAGGTTTATCGCCTATTCGGGTTCCATCCACAAGGAGATCCCGCCGGTGTGTCGCTCACGGCCCCAAACGATGTGAGCAGGGTTCCCAAGCCCACCATCCGGGTGCCACTTGGTACACCGTGCCACGGTGCCTAGTCTGTCCCAACCCCACCTGTACCGGGTGCCACTTGGTAGACTACTAACACTACCTACAAACACCTGAAACTAGTTGCAACTCCTGCACAGAGATCGAGTTGATTAATAAGCCGAGAGGGGCCGAGTTACCGGAACCCAATGTGTGGTAGTAACTGTTCATGGATCACAAACACAGGACTCAGTTCCTGAGGACGGCTGCAATGAGACAACCCACCATGTACTCCTACATGGCCTCTCACCGCTACCTTTACCAAATCGTGTTCACACAGTTAGCTCTCAACGGTTGGACATGTTCACCACGTTCCAATTCATTCCCGATGAATCAGACCAGACTCAACTCTAAGCAGTAGCAAGCATGACAAACAAGCATGAATGAGTAGGCACATCAGGGCTCAAACAACTCCTATTCATGCTAGTGGGTTTCATCTATTTACTGTGGCAATGACAGGTCATGCAGAGGAAAGGGTTCAACTATCGCAGCATGTAACAGTTGAATCGGTGTTGCCCTAATGCAGTAAAAGAGAGCAGGAGCGAGAGAGTGGGACTGTATCCGAATGAACAAGGGGGTTTTGCTTGCGCCTGGCACTTCTGAAGATAACATTGAGTCTTCATCAGTGTCAACGATCACAGCGTCGGAGCAGCATCTACCGAGAGGGAACAATTACCGGCAAACAAGGAAGAACACAATCAATGCGATGCAACAATATGATGCATGATCATGACATGGCAATATGCTGTTGATTTGGGCTAATGCAACAGAAAGTCATTTTAATTTAAGTGGAATTCAAAACTACATCAAATTCCTTCTCCAAACCTATTATGAAATTTGCCCTAATCATGTTTCATCCTAAACAGTGAGGTTAACTTGCTCAAACATGCATGAAAATGGTACAGATGGATTCCTTGAATTTTTCTGATAATTGTCCATACATAAATTATTTCATTTGGAGTTACGGTTGAAATTCTATGATTTTTAGAAGTTCAGGCAATTTTCTGGATTTTCTAATTATTTAGAAATATACTAATTCCAGAAAATTATTTATAGCGTCAGCACGTCACAATGACGTCAGAAAGTCAACTGGGTGATCCAGGTCAAACCTGGACGGTGGGGCTCGCGTGTTAGTGTCACAGGAGCTAACCCTATTTTAGTTAAACCTAAACTAGATAATTAGCATGGGCTGGCCCCACATGTCAATGACCCAGGGGAGGTCAAACCCTGGTTAAACAAGTCAAACGCGCCGGCGGCTCGACGCCGGCGGCGACAGACCCGGCGGAGGGGCTCGGAAAATGCCCTCCAGCGACCAAAACAGTGGCGGAGATGATCTATGCGTAGCTGGTTCTCAGCCGCATCCAGCTAAGCAAGCGGGAGGGGCTGAGGTGGAGCGAGCTTGCCGGACTCGAGCTCGTGGCGGCGGCCGGAGCTCGGGCACCGACGGGTTAGGCGCTACAGCGCGTTTCGAGGCGAACTGGTGGGGTCTGCGGCTTCCTGAGGAAGCACTAAGCACAGCTGTGCGCTCGGTTGTACCTCTAGGTGACGGTGGCCACGGCGGCGACATGGCCGGAGGAGCCGAGCTCGCAGGTCTGGTGGAATCAGCGGCTACAGGACAGGAATGAGCTCGGGGAGGAGGGGGAAAGACGCAACAGCTCACAACGAGTTGAACGGAGGCCTCGGCATGCTCGGGGAGAGGCTGGTGACAACGGGAGGTCGGTGGCGATCTCCGGCGGCAGAGGAGGAAGAAGACTAGGGAGCCGGTGATGCGGGACGCGTGGTGTCGCGTGGCTCTTCGTATATGATGAATACGACACGGCGGTTCTTCTGGGCGGGTCGGTAGGGCGAGGGAGGGCCGGTGGTCGCGATGGCAGTGGACGGCGGCGACGAGCTCCGCTCGGTGGCTGTGTGCGGGAGAAACAGAGGAGGGAAGAGAGAGCAGTGAGTGAGGGGAAGGACCAGGGGGGCTCGGGCGTCTCCAGGCGCGCGGTCGAGGACGGGGAAGGAAGCAGGAGGTGGAAGCAGGAGGTGGCATCCGCTGCGCGCGCGGGCGACACGCCTCTGCCAGTAGGCAGAGGTAGACGACAAGGAGGAGGAGGTGGGCTGGGCCAGCTGGGCTGCCAGGTAAGCCAGGTGGGTTCTAGCCCTTTTCTATTTTTGTTTTTGTTTTCTAATTATTTGCCTCTGTTTTGAGCTTAGGAAAAATACCAAGGCATTTCCTAAAATCCTGAAAATATTCATGGACACTTGCTGAATTATTTCAGTGGCCCAAAAATAGTTCCAACATTATTTGAACATTTAAATTATTTATAGTATTTAAATGCCCAAAGTCAAATACAATAAGATTTAATTCAAAAATCCAGAATGGGATAGAAATATGTGCATCATTTTTGACAGAGGTTTTCACCTTTAACAAAAATCATAAACTTTTCTAGAGGGCATTCCGGGTTCATTGAAATAGATTTTACTTGAGCCTATTTGATTTGATTGATGCTAGGGTTTGTTCAACCCCCATTTCATATTTAAATGAAATTTAGACATGATGACATGACGATCATGCAAGGACAAGCAAAGGCTAAGCTAGGGCTGTGACAACTCACCCCCACTAAAACAAGAATCTCGTCCCGAGATTCAAGCAGTGGAGTTAGAAGACAGAGGGGTCACAAAACTATCACAGTCTTCTCGATCCAACTGCCTTCTCAAAGATACCAGTATATTGCATCACATTTCTCTTGACGTCTTTGTCTTCGAGATCTTCATCCAACACGATGAAGACGGAAGGAAACTCTACAGGGAACGATCTTCTCAAAGATCGAGCAACTCAAGATCAACTCATGGAGTGAGACATTAGAACATCTCTTGAGCTGAGACACAAAACACACATCGAGAGATATGGAAGATAATAGATGACAAGGGTTCAAATTGGTAGGCAACAATTCCACGCTGGAGTAGGATGGTGCATGGTTTCAAAGTAGCGAGGAGGTAATTGCCATGATTCCATAACGGGACACCTTAGGGAAAGGTGACTCGTAGAGCATTTCCCTTAAGTGGAAAAAAGAATTACTTTTGATACAAAGATCATTGAAACTCTTTATACCAGCCTGAGGTAATCACAATCGATCGTTGGAAGGGGTTCGAAAGAATGGCATACTCCGACTAGGATGGATGATGTGGACTACCTTGCTGAAGACAACGCAAGGGATGATTTTGTTTGCGCGTGCTCTTAAGAACTTGAGCATTCCATAATCATCAAGGTTCTACCAACATCCGTGGCAAGGATCCTGGCAACACGACATACTACCATGATGACTAGTGATGGATGATGCGGAAACAAAGGAAGATAACACCCTCTCAGACCTTCCCTTAGCGAGGCTAAGGGAACAGAATCTGGACAATCGACCGGGAGACATTTAGCACTCTGCTTCTAATGTTCTCCATGATGTGCTAGCGTAATCCATTCATAGATATGGTTTGATATCTAGAACATCAAGTAAAAGGTCGGACTTCGGAAGCTCAAGAATCCATAAGGAATAACTACGGAGGCAGATCCTGTGAGATCCTTATGGGGAGGTGACCAACTTCTTCAACCAAGCTACTACAATAATAGGCCTTCCGGCTAGGTGTGTTGGCCACGACATCCACGTTACCGGTTACAGAGAGACCAACATTATAGTTCTTGGAGTATGTTCCAACCATCATATCTGCCTGAGATTCAGATCCGATTGGTGATAGGATACTTCAGACTCAGCATGTCTGAAAAGAAAGTTTGCAACACAAGTCGATGAGATGGCATTGCAAGATTCTCGAGAAATGAACTACGATAGCAAGCTCCAAAACATGAGCTGGTTCTGCTACAAACCTATGAACACGCTGTCCAAGACAAGCATCATCACATAGTAGGCTTACAATAAAACACTACCGTGTTCAGATTGGAACCATCATTGAAATAAGGAAGTCTTGTGCATGTCCGTCTGGGCCCTTCGGGAATAGCAGTTGAACTTCTTATACTTGAACAAATCAGTCAGTGGCTTTGTGTACTAGGAGATACATATGGAATGGAGGTAGCGATCCTGTCAAACCATAGCATACTTCGCACCTGCATGACTGACTTGGGATGGTACAAGAGGAAACAAAAACAATCTTTCTCGAACTCACGGCGGCAACTTGCACCAAATGCGCGTGAATCAAAGAAAATCATTTCTTTCATCCAACATTTGCTTCATGAGCGGGACATGAAGATAATGCCTTTTAGAAGTTTCCAACACTAGCTGGATGTTCAACATGAATCATGGAGATGATGAAAATTTTGTCAATGGGCTCAACAACATTTATCAAGATTTCCATATAGATGGAATTCCATAACTATGTGAACAAAGTAATAGCATTGGTCAGACCCAAAATATATAATGGTGTATGCTCGACAACCGCGAGGAAGACAACATTACGAACATCGTCGGTTCTGATTAGATTTGAGGATAGCCCACGCTCAAATCAAAGTTTGGACAAGATAATAGATCCAACATCTGATCACAGGGACCAATCGATGAAGATATCTTTCTTCAATTAACACACACAAACACAAGGATATCCCTTAGAGCTGAACTAAGTCAGACAAGCTTTTATCTTCCAACTCTCCAAGTTGTTGTTTAGCTTAACCAACTAGCTCGGGGGTATCCAACACAGATTCTTGGAGAATGGCTAGTTTATAAGAAACCAACTTGATCACGAACTCCACATATCGGTCAGGGAACGACCTAGTGATACTCCACATATGGGTCAAATCACGAAGCACCGATATGTTACTAAGCTCGAGAACAATCTTTCTTTTCAGGGCAAGATGATATGATCAGGAAGAGCGAGGGATTGATACAATCCTAACTCGTTGACCGAAGAGTGCACCAGGAAAAATGGGCTAGGTAACACGATCAATCCCAGGATGATGATTGAATAACCAACACGCTAAGAATGAGATTGTCGTCCATTAACTACCAAGCAACATGGTTGCTAGGAGTATTGATTTCACACATCACAATTCACTTGTCGGTGTTTCGGTTACAATAGCATGGGGACCAAAGAATGAATGATGATGGCAAGAAATATCACTGTATCAAGAGTTAATAGGATGGTGTGCAATTTCCATGACATTCTTGGTATAAAGATGGTAATACTCCAAGGTAGAACAGAATCAAAAGCTATATTGGCATTTGATCTGCGGATTACAACTGCTTTGACCCAATCCTGAATATGGATGAGGTACTGGAGTTTGTTTCTCATAGTCATTCCGGAATAGAATGGCTTGACGAACCACAAGAGTAATAGGCATCGATGACATGAGTGCACGACTACTCCTGACTATCAATCGATAGATGAAAGTCGGGATATAACTGGAGGGGGACAACTCAAAGGAACATATAACTTTCTGAGTTGTGGATGCATAGATTAGTATGTCGAACGAGTTCAACATATTTCTTCCGGATAACCCATGCAGAAAGGTAGAACTGGCAGAATCACAATTATGGATGGAGAACTACTCAGGAGTACTCTAATGGTGATCTTTTGGTTCAAAGAACTTCTGCCTTAATGGTTCATGGTATTTGGAAGAAGGAAATACCACGGACCTCGAGGACTATCGCAAAGGTTACTAATATCTTAAAGGAACTAGCAACACTATCAACATGAAGTAAGTAGGGTGAATCTCGGGTTCAGAAACCCAGGAGTAGAATACCTACTACTAAGTAACATCACGGGATGCTTTCAAGAAAGGTGGCCAGAATCATCCCACTGGGAACACCAAACTACGACTGCAAGTAACTCTTTTGAGGTGGCGCACACGAGTCCACAAATTCACCATACCAATACACCACTATGGATCCGCTTCCGCCTCCCTGCGAGAACGCCATCCATAGCACTCACACTTATCTTGCGAGTTTTAGAGTATCCACTTTCACTTGTCTATGAACTATGCAAGGGGTCCAAGTTTCCATATCCGAGGAATTCGGCTATTCGAATAGATAATGATCACCCTGCAGGGGCATACTTCTTCACACATGCTCTCTCCACTTATAGCCTTGTACACGTCATGTACCTCGGCAACCTTCAAGCGGAAGCCAGGCGATGGAGTCGGCCACGATGGCCGCGATGGAGGGCCGGTGGCCGCGATGGCAGTGGACGGCGGCGACGAGCTCCGCTCGGTGGCTGTGTGCGGGAGAAACAGAGGAGGGAAGAGAGAGCAGCGAGTGAGGGGAAGGACCAGGGGAGCTTGGGCGTCTCCAGACGCGCGGTCGAGGACGGGGAAGGAAGCAGGAGGTGGAAGTAGGAGGTGGCATCCGCTGCACGCGCGGGCGACACGCCTCTGCCAGTAGGCAGAGGTAGATGACGAGGAGGAGGAGGTGGGCTGGGCTGCCAGGTAAGCCATGTGGGTTCTAGCCCTTTTCTATTTTTGTTTTTGTTTTCTAATTATTTGCCTCTGTTTTGAGCTTAGGAAAAATACCAAGGCATTTCCTAAAATCCTGAAAATATTCATGGACACTTGCTGAATTATTTCAGTGGCCCAAAAATAGTTCCAATATTATTTGAACATTTAAATCATTTATAGTATTTAAATGCCCAAAGTCAAATACAATAAGATTTAATTCAAAATTCCAGAATGGCCTAGAAATATGTGCATCATTTTTGACAGAGGTTTTACCTTTAACAAAAATCATGAACTTTTCTAAAGGGCATTTTGGGTTCATTGAAATAGATTTTACTTGAGCCTATTTGATTTGATTGATGCTAGGGTTTGTTCAACCCCCATTTCATATTTAAATGAAATTTAGACATGATGACATGACGATCATGCAAGGACAAGCAAAGGCTAAGCTAGGGCTATGACACTGGGGCATCTTCGATTTCTTCCGACCAACCATCAATGTTGAAAGAAAGGCAAGCCTTTCAAAGGCGAGGCGGATCACCGGAAGAAGCCCGCCATGCGTACCGGTGATCACGTACTTGCTATGGTGAATGATTTACATGTAATGTTTGGAACGGGTCTCGGTGGACTATCTGTTCCGAATGACGCTGAGGGACGCGCACCCATGTGGAAGAAGAAATCTATATTTTGGGACCTACCCTACTGGAAAGACCTAGAGGTCCGCTCTACAATCGACGTGATGCACGTGACGAAGAACCTTTGCATGAACCTGCTAGGCTTCTTGGGCGTTTATGGGAAGACAAAAGATACACCGGAGGACCTGCAACGTTTGCACGAAAAAGACGGCATGCCTCCAAAGCAGTATGAAGGTCCTGCCAGCTACGCTCTTACCAAAGAAGAGAAGGAAATCTTCTTTGAATGCCAGCTCAGTATGAAGGTCCCGTCTGGCTTCTCGTCGAATATAAAGGGAATAATAAACATGGCCGAGAAAAGTTTCAGAACCTAAAGTCTAATGACTGCCATGTAATTATGACGCAACTGCTTCCGGTTGCATTGAGGGGGCTTCTACCAGAAAACGTTCGATTAGCCATTGTGAAGCTATGTGCATTCCTCAATGCAATCTCTCAGAAGGTGATCGATCCAGAAATCCTACCAAGGCGAAGGAGTGATGTGGCGCAATGTCTTGTCAGTTTCGAGCTGGTGTTTCCACCATCCTTCTTCAATATCATGACGCATGTCCTAGTTCATCTAGTTGACGAGATTGTCATTCTGGGCCCCGTATTTCTACACAATATGTTCCCCTTTGAGATTTTCATGGGAGTCCTAAAGAAATATGTTCGTAACCGCGCTAGGCCAGAAGGAAGCATCTCCATGGGCCATCAAACAAAGGATGTCATTGGGTTTTGTGTTGACTTCACTCCTGGCCTGAAGAAGATTGGTCTCCCTCAATTGTGATATGAGGGGAGACTGACTGGAAAAGGCACACTTGGAGGGGACTCAATAATATGTACGTACGGGCATTCTTGGTCTCAAGCACATTACACAGTTCTACAGAAATCTACCTTGGTGACCCCGTATGTCAATGAACACAAGAACAGTCTGCGCTCCAAACACCCAGAGCAGTGTGATGACTGGATTACATGTGAACACATCAGGACTTTCGGCAATTGGTTGGAAACATGTCTCAGAGGTGACAACACTATTTCTGATGAGTTGCACTCGTTGTCCAGGGGACCATCTTTGACTTTATTGACTTATAAAGGATACGAGATAAATGGGAATACATTTTACATGATCGCCCAAGATCAAAAGAGCACCAACCAAAACAGCTGTGTCCGCTTTGATGCAGCAACCAATAGGGGAAATGACACATATTATGGTTACATAGTGGACACATATGGGAACTTGACTACAGACATGATTTTAAGGTCCCTTTGTTTAAGTGCAAATGGGTCAATCTGTCAGGAGGCGGGGTACAGGTAGACCCACAGTATGGAATGACAACAGTGGATCTGAACAATCTTGGGTACACAAATGAACCGTTCGTCCTAGCCAATGATGTGGTGCAGGTTTTCTATGTGAAGGACATGTCTACCAAACCGAGAAAAAGAAAAGATAAGGAAGCGAATACGTCATACGATGAGCCAAAGCGCCACATAGTTCTTTGAGGAAAAAGAGACATTGTGGGATTGGAGGGCAAGACAGACATGTCTGAAGATTATGAAAAGTTTCATGAAATTCCTCCCTTCAAAGTCAAGGCTTACCCAAGCACCCTGTTAAGCAATGAAGAATATCCATGGTTACGGCGCAATAAGCAAAGGACACAAGCGAAGAAAAAGTGAAGACTTTCTCTCCACAACTATTATGATGATGCCTTTGATCTAGAATATCACTGCGGTTACATGTGAAGAAATGAAATGCCTGTTGTAATAGACGAGTTTCCGTATGAAACCCTGATACCTCGAAACAAATTGTTCGTTTTGTACATGAAGTGCATCCAGTTTTTGCCGTGACCCTCTCAACTTTTTAGCACATGCTATGTGGGTGAAATGATGATACCATGCCAACTTTCAACCTTTTCAGAGTTCATTTGAAATGCTTTTCAATTTTAGGGTCATTTAGCCTAAAAAACCAGTAAATGCATGAAAAATAACAAATGAAGTCAGAAAGGGTTGATAATTGATGATGTGGCTTTGAATGGTGCATTTTGAACACACAAAAAGTCTAGAGTTAAATAAGTTAAAAAATGAAATCCCTTTGTAACAGATGAGTTTTCGTCCGAAACCCTGATACTTTGAAAGAGATTGTCCATTTTGTACACGAAGTGCATCCATTTTTTGCCGTAACCCTCTCAAATTTTTAGCGCATGCTATGTGGGTGAAATGATGATACCATGCCAACTTTCAAACTTTTCATAGTTCATTTGAAATGCTTTTCAATTTCAGGGTCTTATAGCTCAAAAAATCAGTAAATGCATGAAAAATAACAAATGAAGTCAGAAAGGGTTGAAAATTGATGATGTGGCTTTGAATGGTGCTTTTTTGAACACACAAAAAGTCTGGAGTCCAAGTAAGTTCAAAAAATATGAAATCCCTTGGTAACAGATGAGTTTTCGTCCGAAACCCTGATACTTCGAAAGAGATTATCCAGTTTATGCACGAATTGCATCCAGTTTTTGCCGTAACCCTCTCTACTTTCTTGCACATGCTATGTGGGTGAAATGATGATACCATGCCAAGTTTCAACCTTTTCAGAGTTGATTTTGTAGTGCTTTTCAATTTCATAGTCATTTAGCTCTCTAGACAAATCAGTAAATGAATGAAAAATAGCAAATTATGTCAGAAAGGGTTGAAAGTTGATGACGTGGCTTTGAATGGTGCATACTGAACGCAAAAAATTCCGGAGTTGTAATAAGTTATTAAAAATAAAAGAGAGGCGCAATGCTCACCTGCACATTGCTTAGCTTCAGGCCTTGAGAAACTACACATAGCTCTGTGCAGTCTACACGATTTCAAGGCCTGAAGCTAAGCAACGTGTAGGTGAGCATTGCGCCTCTCCTTCATCGTCTCTGTACTCAGGGCTTATAAACCGCTGCGAGTGCCTCTCGCTTGGCAATGTGGGACTAAAAAATAGCTGCAGCAAGAATCAACTAAAAAACTCTATTACCGGTTCATGCCATGAACCGGTAGTAAAGGTGATCGTGGGGCCCTACCTTAGAACCGGTACTAATAGAAAAAAGAATGAACTAGAAAACTTTAATGGAACTCTAATAACTAAAGGAGTCAACTAAAAGGCTTTTATAAACCTCCAGTATTATTGAAACTAAAATTATATATAATTTATGCAACTAAAATTATCAAAGTATTTTCTATTCAAAACATTAAAAGCAAAAAGAATTTTGATAAAATGAATGAAAAAAGCAAAAAATAAAATAAAATAAATAAGTAGAAACAAAATAAACTTTAACAAATAAGTAGAAACAAAATAAAATAAAATAAATAAGTAGAAATAAAATAAAATAAAATAAAATAAACTTTAATAAAATAAATAAGTAGAAACAAAATAAAATACAATAAATAAATTTTAATAAAATAAAATAAATAAACTTTAATAAAATAAATAAAAATAGCAACAATAAGTATTTTTTTGTAAGTAGAAACAAAATAAAAAATAAAGCAACAAAGAAAAAACTGGAAAAAATATAAAAAATGCCACCTACTGGGCCACCATGGCCTGAATACGACAAAAAACCCAGCTAGTTGGGCCAGGATTAAGGCCTGTAGTAGGCCTAGCAGGCCCACAGGCATAGAAGTGTCAGATTAGGCCCATAGGCCTGCACTTCAGAGGAGTTCAATAGGGATGAGGCAGTCGAGCTTATAAACAGGTGCGGGGCGCTCTCAACTATCGAGGTGGGACTAATCTCCCACCACCACCCTGCTGTGCAAGCCCATTAGTCCCGGTTGGTGCCACGAACCGGGACCAATGCTCACCTTTGGTCCTGGTTCGTGGCACCAACCAGGACCAATGCCCCCCCTTTAGTCCCGGTTGGTGCCACCACCCAGGACCAAAGGTCTCTGCTTTCCGCCCTTTGGGCTGCTGAAAAGAGACCTTTGGTCCCGGTTGGTGGTACCAACCGGGACTAAAGGGTGGCATTGGTCCCGGTTGGTGCCACAAACCGGGACCAATGCTCTGGGTATATAAGAAAGCACTTAGGAAATTTCAGTTTTCATCTCGCATTAGCCCCCGACGACGCCGACGACATCGACGCCGCCAGGCTGCCCCGACACCGCCCGTCGCAGCGCGCCGCCCCGGCCCTGACGCGCGCCGCCCCGCGCCGTCGCCGCCCGCGCTACGGGCCGGCCGACCCTCCTTTCCGTTCATATATATGCATTCTTTTCATATATATGTTGATGATGGTATGATGATGTTGATGATATGATGATGTTGATGATATGTTGATGTTGATGATATGATGATGTTTTTTCATATATGCAATTTTTTTCATATATGTATTAATTTTTTATTTAAGTTGTTAGTAGATATCCATTTTAGGTTAGTGCATTTTATCACTAATTTTAGGTTAGTTGATGGATTTAGTGCATTTTAGGTTTGTTGTAGTGTTAGTGCATTTTAGGTTAGTGCATTTTAGGTTAGTGGAGAGGAAAAAGTAAAAAAATGAAAAGGAAGAAAAGTGGAAGAAAGAAGAAGGAAGAAGAAGAAAAACATGGAGAGGAAAAATAAAAATAAGTAGAGGAAGAAGCGGAAGAAGAGGACAGGAAGAAGAGGAGAAATAAATAAGAAGAGGAAGAAGAAGCAAAGAGGAGAACAAGAAGGAATAGAGGAAATCTATTTTTTTCTTCTCCTCTATCCCTTCTTCTTCTCCTTTTTTTTCTTCTTCGCCTCTTTTCTTCTTCTTCTTCTTCTTCTTCTTAATTTTTATCGTGAACGAGGGTGTCGAGGATCGCCGAGGGGTCGAGGGTCGTCGAGGGGTCGAGGGTGGGTCGAGGGTTCGAGGGTTCTAGGATCGAGGATTCGAGGGTTCGAGGGTCGAGGGTCGAGGGTTCGAGGGTCGTCGAGGGGCCGAGGGGTCGAGGGGCCGAGGGTCGAGGTTTCGAGAGTTCTAGGGTCGAGGGTTCGAGGTTTCGAGGGTCGAGGGGTCGAGGGTTTGAGGGTCTTCGAGGGTTCGAGGTTCGAGAGGTTGCCTAGTGTCAATGTATTGAAGAAATCCATGGCTTCATCATTAGCCGGAAGTAACCGGGGCATGATGGTACGAAGTTCTCCAAAGTTATTTTGGAGGGGAGTCCCGGATAGGGTAATTCATCTTTTGGTACGAATTTCAGCAAAGGCCTTCCAAAAAGCGATATTCGGAAGGCTCTTGCTGAACTTTGTACCAAAAAGTGAATTATCCTATCTGGGACTCCGTTCCAAAATAACTTTGGAGAGCTTCGTACCATCATGCGCATGTTACTTTCGCCTAATGATGAAGACATGGTTTTGTTGAATCCTTTGACACTATACAAACGTGACATGCGGGGGTCGAGGGTCGGGAACTAGGGTACAGGGTCGTGGATCGCTGAGCGGCCGAGGGTTGAGGGTCGAGGATCGCCAAGGGGTCGACAGGTTGACTTGTGTCAATGTATTGAAGAAATCCATGGCTTCATAATTAGGCGAAAGTAACATGCGCATGATGGTACAAAGTTGTTCTGGAATGGAGTCCCAGATAGGATAATTCGTCTTTTTGTACGAATTTCAGCAAAGGCCTATGCAAGGAAAGAAGATATCCTCGTAAGCAAGGAAACAAGACAGCCGCAGCCGCTCCGTCTGCTCCGGCGTCTAGCAGTACAGCCAGAGGCGGGAGGCAATACAGATTCGGTCCATCTCTCAAGCCTCTAGAGAAGTTACCATACGAGATGACCTATAAGGAAAACGCGGAGATCTGTCAAGCCCAAGTGAGGGACTTCTTTGAAACACAAAGAGCTAAGAAACATCCACCTCCAGAGGAGAAGATAGATCCGGTGAAAGCAAAACGCACTACCGATGCCTTGAAGAAACCACCACCAGCTCCGCCAAAAACCAACTATTAGTGCATTATTGAAAGGTCATATATCGAAGCGGAGCGGTCGGGAAGTACTTGAAGTGATCGAAGGTAAGCAAAACGAAGAAGTGGAAAAAAAATACCCCAGCTCGGTGAACAAGCGAACCAATCGTGTCCCCCGCTCAAGGTGTCTAGCGATATCATCACTAATCATCCGGGGATCTTGCACAGTACGAATGCTGCAGATTACATGCATGACGACGATGCACATTTTGATATAATGGAGGTGGCCGAATTCATATACCAGTACGGGAAGCCTCTCGTCAAAGATAGAAGTACTCTAACAACGATGATGCAAAGATTCCATGATTGGTACATGAAAACCTGCAGAGAGTCTGGGAAGGATACTTTGACGCTGAGAGTTAAAGAGGAGCACGACCTTGTTGGAATTGATATGTTGTCTGTTCCATTCGATGAGTTCTTCTAGTTTTTCAATCAAAAGGCCCTCGATAAATTAACGGTCACTTGCTACTGTCTGTATGTACTACTTTTTTCATTAAGTCTCTATATATAGCTCAGCTCTTTCATTGCATGTATATATAATTATCCTCACTATATTATGCAGATTGAAGATCGTCGAATGTAGAAAATTAGAAATCTATGATATTGGGTTCATGAACACAAATCTCCACTAGTACGCGTTAGTCCTAAACAAACAGTTTTTAACCCCTTTTCGCGACGGTGTTCGGAACCGTCACCAAGTGAGTGTGGGCGATAGGGGGGGTCCTTCCCACACAAACCAGAAACCATTGGGGATATGCCCTCCTGGCACACACGCTCGGCAAAATGAGGTCATGTGCGACCGGCGAGCACTCAAATACAGAAATACATACAGTAGTGCTAAAAAAATACAATTATACAGGCGAAATCATTTCCGGTCGTAAGTACATCCCACACAGTCAGTCACCACTAATCATTTCCGTTCATATATACACCCCACACAGTCACTACAAGGAAAACGTTTGCGCAATGTGGCGTAACGCAAACAGTTTTGAAGAGAATGTCGTGTATGATTGTTCATTGATCCAACACGGTTTATTCCTAGAAACTGTGTGCATTGCCTGAGGTCATCACCCATGGTGGTTTCTCATTAACAGTTTGCAATAGGAAACCCCAATTAGCAAGCTAATTGGCCAATTAGCGGGCTAATTGCCCTATTATTAATAATCCATTTACTAATATAATTGACATTCATATTAAGCACATAATACATTCCATTTCCATATTAAGGAAGCAGGATTTCATAACTGAAATACATCGGAGTACAACATGATATAGCTTCAGCACTCAGCTACCCCGTTACACAACTGCACCAGCACCAAGTTTCACATGCAACATCTAGAACCTTTCAAAATTAGCATCATAGACGGTACATAGAGAGGTGCATCTCATTTGGAAAACTGCTGAAGCGAAAGGCGAATATTGAGCCTTCATTCACGTTGAAGGTCTTTGCAACTTTAGGCCAGTGCCTGTGGATGATTGACCATCCATCCTTTGACCTCTTCAGGAACACGGCAAAAACTGGGTGTTGTATGAAAACTTTCCTCGCCTCCTAACCACAGAGGTGGTTTGAGAGGTAATCATCAGTGAAGCCTGGAAACAAGGATGTGCATAAATATCTTCTCTATATTGGAAATAGGGCAAAGGAATACAAAAAGGCAAGGTATCACTAGTAGAAAAAGGGTCAAATGTGAAGCACATTAGTGCCGGTTTGAATTTGAGCCGGCACTAATGTGACCATTAGTGCCGGTTCCAACGGCTAGGCGGGCGGGCATCATTAGTACCGGTTCGTGGGTAACCTTTAGTACCGGTTCATGCCACGAACCGGTACTAATGAGGCTGTGTCAGGCTATGGTCAGTCTGGGGCCCCCACGAAGACCTTTAGTACCAGTTCATGCCATGAACCGGTACTAGAGTTTCTTTGTAAGCTGATTTTTAGTCCCACCTCGCCAAGAGAGAGGCTGTATGAGCGGTTTATAAGCCGTGAGTGCACAGACAATGACGAAGATTTGCAATGCTCACCTACATGTTGATTAGCTTCAAGCCTTGCGGAATAGCATATATTGCACTGAGCTATGTGCAGTGCAGTCTACACTATTCCGAATGGCTTGAAGCAAATTAACCAGCATTGCACCTCTTTTTTATTTTTAATAACTTATTTGAACTCCGGACTTCTTTTGTGTTCAGTATGCAGCATTCAAAGCGACGTCATCAATTTCCAACATGTTCTAACATCATTTGTTGTTTTTGGTCATTTACCTAATTGTTTAGAGAGCTGAATGACCGTGAAATTGAAAATCACTACAAAATGAATCCTGAAAATGTTGAAACTTGGCATGGTATCATCATATCACCCGCATAGCATGCGCGAAAGAGTAGAGAGGGTCACGGCAAAAACTGGACGCACTTCGTGTACAAACTGGACAAACTCTTTCAGAGTATCAGGGTTTCGGACGAGAACTCATCTGTTACATGGCCACTTCAATGTTTTTTAAACTTATTTGAACTCCGGACTTCTTTTGTGTTTAGTATGCAGCATTCAAAGAGACGTCATCAATTTCCAACATGTTCTGACATCATTTGTTTCTTTTCGGTCATTTACCTAATTGTTTAGAGAGCTAAATGACCGTGAAATTGAAAATCACTACAAAATGAATCCTGAAAATGTTGAAACTTGGCATGGTATCATCATATCACCCGCATAGCATGCGCAAAATCGTAGAGAGGGCCACGGCAAAAACTGGACGCACTTTGTGTACAAACTGGACAAACTCTTTCAGAGTATCAGGGATTCGGACAAGAACTCATCTGTTACACGGCCACTTCAATGTTTTTTAAACTTATTTGAACTCCGAACTTCTTTTGTGTTCAGTATGCAGCATTCAAAGCGACGTCATCAATTTCCAACATGTTCTGACATCATTTGTTGTTTTTCGGTCATTTACCTAATTGTTTTAGAGAGCTAAATGACCGTGAAATTGAAAATCACTACAAAATGAATCCTGAAAATGTTGAAACTTGGCATGGTATCATCATATCACCCGTATAGCATGCGCGAAAGAGTAGAGAGGGTCACGGCAAAAACTGGACGCACTTCGTGTACAAACTGGACATACTCTTTCGGAGTATCAGGGTTTCGGACGAGAACTCATCTGTTACACGGCCACTTCAATGTTTTTTAAACTTATTTGAACTCTAGACTTATTTTGTGTTTAGTATGCAGCATTCAAAGCGACGTATCAATTTCCAACATGTTCTGACATTATTTGTTGTTTTTCGGTCATTTACCTAATTGTTTAGAGAGCTAAATGACCGTGAAATTGAAAATCACTACAAAATGAATCCTGAAAATGTTGAAACTTGGCATGGTATCATCATATCACCCGCATAGCATGTGCGAAAGAGTAGAGAGCGTCACGGCAAAAACTGGATGCACGTCATGTACAAACTGGACAAACTCTTTCAAAGTATCAGGGTTTCGGACGAGAACTCATCTGTTACAAGGCCACTTCAATGTTTTTTAAACTTATTTGAACTCCGGATTTCTTTTGTGTCTAGTATGCAGCATTCAAAGCGACGTCATCAATTTCCAACATGTTCTGACATCATTTGTTGTTTTTCGGTCATTTACCTAATTGTTTAGAGAGCTAAATGACCGTGAAATTGAAAATCACTACAAAATGAATCCTAAAAATGTTGAAACTTGGCATGGTATCATCATATCACCCGCATAGCATGAGCGAAAGAGTAGAGAGATTCACGACAAAAACTAGACGCACTTCGTGTACAAACTGGACAAACTCTTTCAGAGTATCAGGGTTTCGGACGAGAACTCATCTGTTACACGGCCAACTTCAATGTTATTTAAACTTATTTGAACTCCGGACTTCTTTTGTGTTCAGTAGGCAGCATTCAAAGTGACGTCTTCAATTTCCAACATGTTCTGACATCATTTGTTGTTTTTCGGTCATTTACCTAATTGTTCAGTATGCAGCATTCACTTTCCAGAAGAAAATAAATAGAAGAAAAGAAATAATGCAGAAAATAAAAAAGACTATACAAAAAAATACTCAAAAATAAATAGAAGAAAATAAATAATGCAGAAAAGAAAAAACTATATAAAAAACTACTCAAAAATAAATAGAAGAAAATAAATAATGCAGAAAAGAAAAAACTATATAAAAAATTTGTTGGCACGTTGCCCAGTGGGCCTGCCAGACCTAGGGTGTGCAAATGCAGGCCCAGAAGGGCCAGCAGGCTCACAGGGCAGCGCACCCTAATTAATTAGGCCCAGAAGCCTGCTATATAGAGGAGTTCGAAGAGGTAGCCGCGGCTGGGTTTATAAACCAGTGCGGCTGCCCTTCGCCCGGCGAGGTGGGGCTAAACTTTGGGGTGGCAGCGCGAGGCCTTTAGTACCGGTTGGAACCACCAACCGGTACTAAAGGCCTGCTCTTCCCGACTCTTGTCCTAGCCAAAGTTAGCCTTTAGTACTGGTTGGTGGCTCCAACCGGTACTAAAGGCCTCTCCTATATATACAACACTTACGAAAATTCAGTTAGATCTCCCCACTTTTTTCGTCCAACCTCTCGCGCGCCGCTCGAACCCGTCCTCGCCGCCCGTCGCCCTTCGTCCGTCGTCGTCGTCGCTGTCCCCGCCGCCGCCCGTCGTCGTCGTCGTCTCGCGCCGCCGCCCCGAACGCCGCGCGCCGCCGTCCGTCGTCGTCCCGCCGCGGTCCCGTACGTCTCTTGCTCTCGCGAATACCCGCCGCGCCGCCGTCCGTCGTCGTCGCACCCGGCCCGTATGGCGGCGCCCCCGCCCGTACGTACGCCCCCGCCCCCGCCCCGTACGCTGGCGCCCCCGCTCTTACGTACGGGGCGGCGGCGTACGGGGCCACACACATACACACACACATGCTTATATACATACACACACACATACACACACATTTTTTTTACTTATTTTCTGTTTTTTAGAAAAGTTAATTAGATGACCGAATGTTTGATTAATGTCGAATGTTAGATGAATTAGCTAGATAGAAAATTGTCGAACTAGAGATTTGAACTAGTTGAATAATTAATATAACTAGTTTATTTTTAGTAAGAAAATTATCGAACTAGTTTATTTAGGTATATGAGATTTGAACTAGTTCAATAATTAATATAACTAGTTTATTTTTAGTAAGAAAATTGCCGAACTAGTTTATTTATGTATATGAGATTTGAACTAGTTCAATAATTAATATAACTAGTTTATTTTTAGTAAGAAAATTTAGGTATCTCAGATTTGATGATCTAATTAAAATATTATTTGTTAATGAGTTTTTCTGTTTATTTAATTTTGATATATTTTGAGTTTATATAAATGTTAGATTAATGTCGAATGTTAGATGAATTAGATAGAAAAGTTAAATATATAATAATGTCAATTTTTAGAGATGAATATAGTTAGATATATTAATGTCAAATGTTAGATGAATATATATTTGGCTAGATATTAATTAATGTTAGATAGTAATAGGTGTTTAATGTTTCACCTATATGAACATAGGAAATGTCATCTGACGATGAAAAAGATTTCATTATGTGCGAACACTGTGAAGACCAGCGCGGCTTGTGCGACAGAAATTTCCTTGTTGATGGTAGGCGCTTCAGCATCAAGCTGGATGAGACATTCGAAGTTGATACAGTAAGTCACTTTGGCAATTATTATTTGAATGCAAAACTTATGCTTCATTTGCTTCTCAACTTATAAATTTAACTTTTCACTATTCTACTAGCGCATCCCCTGCCATGCAAGAATTTTTGTCTTGGATAAGATAGGTTTTAGTGCTATAGATGATATGAAGGTAAAGGGAGTTTACTTGAAGATGGAGCATGGGTATACTTTCAACGTCAAATTATATAATGGAGACACATACACCCATTTTGAATGCAAAACTTGGCAAGCACTATGCAAAGCTTATGCGTTTGAGCCTGGTATGGTTGTCACCTTTGATATTCGTCCGGAAGATGATATTGAAGGTAATATAGACATCTGGGTCGATGTGCAAACACCTCCAGTTCTACCATTATGTGAGTTTTTCTCAACCATGCATGCATATGTTTATGTCTTTGATACAGTTTATTCAAAAATAGTTGACAACTAATTTGTATTGTCAGCTTATTTCGGTTCAAGCAAACATGTCCGGCGCTTGGTAGACAGGACCTACTACTGCCCCGGGGCTCAACTAAACTACGAGGAGATAAGTCATTATGTTTCATGGCTTTAGGATCTTAATACTGTCAAGACAATTTTTCCTGAACTTAGAAATGTTAGTACTCAAAACGTGCGACCAATGGTGATCGTATTGAACTACGGTCACATCTATAATCGAAAGATGGTAAGATTTTAACTATTTGTCCTTAATTACTGCATCTTTTGCATACATTATTTTTGAAGCTAAACTTTCATTGCTTAGTATATTAATTACTATACGATGTTCTTCAACAGGGACTTCCGATGGCAGTTGTGCCTCAGTGGATCGAGACTAAAGGTGACATGTCAATGGTTAGCTTACGACCAAGATATCCTACATTGCACATGAGTGCATTCAGGATTTCTAAAAGCGAAGAATGCTTAATAGTGAAAGATTGGAGCAAAATTGTTAACGATCGCAGAGAAGTACTAGGGGGCAGCAAGGAGAAGCGCAACCCAAGATTAGGAGACAGATTCATCTGCATGCTCTAGTATGATGAATCAGGAGAGCTATATATGTTCTATGCTATTCTACCTGAGAGGGAGCAGCACTAGTTCATGTTCTTAATTAGTGTCTCATGTCCGTGTCCTGAACTTCGATGTTGGTGATGATTATGTTGAACTCGATGATATCTTTGCTTCTGTAGAAAGTGAATGTTTCCTCTTTAAGCTAGCTAGTGCTGGTGATGATTAGATAGCTAGCGGTAATGACTATGATGATTAAATAGTGGTAATTAGACGACTACGATGATTTTTAGCTAGCTAGAGTTTATTTATTTATTAATATGCGATGATGATGATGATGATGATGATGATGATGATGATGACGACGACTACAACTCATTATAACGTAAAACAATCCTAAATTAAATTGATAACACAAATTTAATTGAAAAATACAAAATAAAACAAAAACCCACAAACATTTAGTACCGGTTGGTAAAGGGCTCCCGGTCCCCGGAGCTGGCTCGTGCCACGTGGTTTCCCTTTAGCACCGGTTCGTGCTGAACCGGTACTAAAGGGGGGGGGGCTTTAGTGACCACACTTTAGTGCCGGTTATGGAACCGACACTAAAGGACCTTACGAACCGGTGCTATTGCCCGGTTCTACACTAGTGTATAATAGTTAGTACCATCTTGTAAACCTTTGTAGATTCATCAGATTAATCATATTAATTCAAGCCACATGGAAAACCCATTTATCCAAACTAAGCATGATTATTAACTAGGAAATATAGCACTTGTATATGTTTCTCATGTATTAAGTGCAGCCAAATTCGATTTATTCCTCACATGGTATACAATAACAGAATGCAGCCACAACAATTGAACATCGCATTGCAGAATTGAACCAAGCAGTTAACTAAACACCACAACAAATGAACCAAACATTAACTGAGCACCACATTGCAATATAACATACTCCTAATAGAAGACCAGACAGTTAACCAAACCAAGCATGCTTAACAACTTGGAAATATAGCAATTGTATTTGTTTCTCATGTATTTAGTACAGCCAATTTTGATTTATTCCTCACATGGTATACAATAAGAGAATGCAGCCACAACAATTGAACATCGCATTGCAGAATTGAACCAAGTAGTTAACTAAACACCACAACAAATGAACCAAATGTTAACTGAGCACCACATTGCACAATATAACATACTCCTAATAGAAGATCAGATAGTTAACCAAAGCAAGCATGCTTAACAACTTGGAAATATAGCAATTGTATTTGTTTCTCATGTATTTAGTACAACCAAATTCGATTTATTCCTCACATGGTATACAATAACAGAATGCAGCCACAACAATTGAACATCGCATTGCAGAATTGAACCAAGCAGTTAACTAAACACCACAACAAGTGAACTTGGCCACAACAAATGAACCAAGTAGTTAAATAAACACCAATTGAACAATATAACATACTCCTAATAGAAGATTAGATAGTTAACCAAACCAAGCATACTTAACAACTTCGAAATATAGCACCCTGAAGAATTGAACATCACATTTGCAGAATTGAACCAAGAAGTTAGTTGGACACCACATTGCACGACATATAGAACATATACACTATAGAAGAAATTGCATGATAAAAGTAGATAGCACAATTCACTAGAATTTGTTAAGGAAAGGCAGTAGCTAGCAAACTGAACATGGGTCCTTATAATGAGCTAATAAGACAAGCTACTCCTCATTGTCAGAGATATTGATCACGATTGGCTCCTTGGACATGCAAGAGGGTGAGGCCTCCGCATCATGGGTGCCCTCGTTGTAGTGGTGAGTTTCCTGAGCCGCTCCGGGCACCAACCTACTGGCTCTCGAGATGAGGTAAGCACGTGCACGCTGAGAAAACACCTCGTAGTCTTCGTCGAAGGCACCGATGGTGGCCTCGAGGAAACGCCACGAACTATCGTTTAAAGCAGCCAACCACGTCGCGGTGTCGGCGCGCATGGCATCAACGGTGGCCTCGACGGCGAGGTGCTCCTCCAAGATATGGGGTCGGCACGAATAGAAGCCATCGCGACCTCATCCGTGCATGCGGCTGCAATTTGCTTCTCCGCTACCAAATGCTCCTTGATGTCCTGCCTATACTGCGTGCACCCTGGCTTAGGCTGGTGCTTATTTGGTGGAGGGGTCAGTGATTTGGGTGGAAGGTGCCGCGCTCGCGTCGGCGGTCGGGGCATGTGGGATGTGGAAGGAGGAGGAGGAGGATGGGGGTCGGGTGTGGATTACCTGCCTGGATAGGCGAGGCCGAGCAGCGTGAAGGAGGGTCACCAGCGAGGAGGCGGCGGCGCTGCAAGCAAGGAGTGAAGGTTTCAACTTGGAAAGGAAGGCGGAAACAGGGGAAATGTGGCTTTTGGTAAGGGGGGGCAGGGCGGAGAGGTAGATATTTCCGCGGAAGCCGAAAATTTGGAATCGCTTCAGCCAAAAAACTGGTGCGCAAAGTGTCATCAAACACGGTCCCTTATTCAGACACGGTCCAAAGATATTTTGTGCTGCATCTCACACGGTTGGTTATAATAAACTGTGTGGGATCTACTTGATTTTTCGTCTTGATTTGAATTACATAATGGGGTCACAGCAGCCATGGATGGTGTTTGAATTGCTAGACCTTTTATCTGTAGTGATCATAAAAGAATTGGAATTATTCAGGGTTCGTTTGGACATTTTTATGCATTAAGTGAGTTTTCAATGCATTTATGTGCATAATTCAAATTTGAACTACATGCACATGCTCCAGTGCATATAAATTCGGTAAAAAATCAAATATTTGTCCTTGGGTGCATGCTTAGGTCCCATGCAAGAAATGGGAATGAATTTCAAACACCATCGCACTGTTGATTGCCGTCAAAACATTTCAGATGCATGGTTTTTAAATTCTATTAAATCCAAAACTCATCTGAAATTCATGAAACTTGGCATGCTATCATGGAGCGGCATCAACATGCCCTGGTAAAATTTTTGTCCCATTTGGGGCAGGTTTGGGTATATGCTTCTCACAAACCGGAGCTTCTCACAACAAGCATGATGGTTTTCGGTAGGGAACGTCCCACCCTTGGGGACGAAACGATATCCATTGCCTCTTATTGCTTTCAATTTTTTTTCTCGTGTCAACATAGAACAACAGGAGTGTTGTGTGAATTTTTTGTGATTTTTCGGGGTTCATTTGGACATTTTTATGCATTAACTGAGTTTTCAATGCATTTATGTGCATAATTCAAATTTGAACTACATGCTCATGCTCAGTGCATATAAATTGGTTGAAAAATCAAATATGTGTCCTTGGGTGCATGCTTAGGTCCCATGCAAGAAATGGGAATGAATTTCAAACACCATGGCACCGTTGATTGCCGACAAAACATTGAGATGCCTGGTTTTTAAATTCTAGTAAATCAAAAACTCATCTGAAATTCATGAAACTTGGCATTCTATCATGGAGCGGCATCAACATGTTGTGGTAAAAAATGTGTCCCATATGGGGCAGGTTTGGGTATATGCTTCTCACAAACCGGAGCTTATCACAACAAGCATGATGGTTTTCGGTAGGGAACGTCCCACCTTCGGGGACGAAACGATATCCATTGCCTCTTATTGCTTTCAAATTTTTTTCTCGTGTCAACATAGAACAACAGGAGTGTTGTGTGAATTTTTGTGATTTTTCGGGGTTCGTTTGGACATTTGTATGCATTAACTGAGTTTTCAATGCATTTATGTGCATAATTAAAATTTGAACTACACGCACATGCTCCAGTGCATATAAATTGGTTGAAAAATCAAATATGTGTCCTTGGGTGCATACTTAGGTCCCATGCAAGAAATGGGAATGAATTTCAAACACCAGGACACAGTTGATTGCCGGCAAAACATTGAGATGCCTGGTTTTTAAATTCTAGTAAATCAAAAACTCGTCTGAAATTCATGAAACCTGGCAATGCTATCATGGAGCGGCATCAATATGCCATGGTAAATTTTTTGTCCCATTTGGGGTAGGTTTGGGTATATGCTTCTCACAAACCGAAGCTTCTCACAATAAGCATGATGGTTTTCCATAGGGAACGTCCCACCTTTGGTGACGAAACGATATCCATTGCCTCTTATTGCTTTCAAATTTTTTTCTCGTGTCAACATAGAACAACAAGAGTGTTGTGTGAATTTTTTTATTTTTCGGGGTTCGTTTGGACCTTTTTATGCATTAACTGAGTTTTCAATGCATTTATGTGCATAATTCAAATTTGAACTACATGGGCATGCTCCAGTGCATATAAATTGGTTGGAAAATCAAATCTATGTCCTTGGGTGCATGCATAGGTCCCATGCAAGAATTGGGAATGAATTTCAAACACCAGGGCACCGTTGATTGCCGGCAAAACATTGAGATACTTTGTTTTTAAATTCTAGTAAATCAAAAACTCGTCTGAAATTCGTGAACCTTGGCATGCTATCATGGAAGGGCACCCGACATGCTGTGGTATTTTTCGTGTCCATTTTGAGAGAAGCGCACTCAAATAATGACAGCCAACAAAGGCATTTTGAAAAATATAGCTGCCACTTTAATATCTCAAACGTTTGTATAATTCAAACCGTGTGCGTTCGGTTAACCATTCATGTGACGCCACGTGTCTTTGTTTTAATGTCTATAGGAGGTGTCGTGTGGACAACTGCTTGACTGAACGGGAGGCATGCGAGCGTAGTCCGGTGCGTAGGCTCACCGAGAAGCGTACAAGTTGTTCAATGCAGGATCTGTACATCTCTTCAACACAAACGGTTCAGATTACAGTATGCAAATTAAAGCCAGACTTCGGCGCTAAGCCAAGAGAAACTGCGATTTGTCAATATATGCAGCTAAAAATCAATATCACTATCTATTTTTTGCAACTAAAATTCAGTAATTAAGCATAGATATCATTCATACTAGAGATTAAGCAGTCATTCTCACGGGGAAGCGAGACAGCCTTGGACCTCCGCCCGCCTCGCTCCCACTGGTCTATATTAATGGCGCCGCCGAGCGGCCGCACCCCCACCCATCCTCGCCACACATAATTCCTCTCTCTCCGCCCGCATCCTCGACGCCGCTCTGAGTCCTCAAAGCCGTCAATGTACGAGGATGCCGCCGAAGCGCCCCATCGGAGGGAGTGGCGACACCGGGGCTGCTGAAGCACTGGAGCATGGCGTGAATATGGAGACAGAGGTTTCCGTCCCCGCCGACAAGGTGGAGAACGAGTCTGCCAACAAGCGGAGGCGGGTCGAGAAAGAACCGCAAGCGACTCCAGCAGGCCTAGACTTCATCAACAACCTCCCCGATGATATGTTGATAGTCATCATATCCCTCCTCCCAATCCAAAATCGGGCGAGGACAGCCTCTGTTTCCCGGCGGTGGCGCACCCTATGGCTCCGCTCCCCTGTCGACCTCCTCCACGCCCACAAGCTCCGCCATGGCTATGCCAAAGCTTGGTTGCATTCTCCCAGATCCTCGGCAGTCACCATTGCCCAATCAAAGGCGTTCTCGAGGGCAAGTTCCATTCCAATGGCAAGGAGCGAGCCAAGCTTGACGAGTGGTTCCGATCCCGCGCCATAGATTAGCTCGAGAATCTAAGTTATAATGATGGGCATATGAGCTTGCTGCCAACGTCCGCGCTCTGCTTTGCACCGACGCTGCGCCTCGCCAAGTTCATGAACTACCATTCCCCCCCCCCTTAATGACGCACCTGCTCTTTTTCTACCACGACTGAAGCACCTCGAGCTCGTCACCGTCCGCATCCCAAAGGATGACATGGAGCGCCTGCTCCGCGGCTGTACTGCACTCGAGTTCCTTCATCTTCAGGCGATGAATTGGTCATGTACCTTGCACATCACCTCCAGGACTCTTCGCATTATTTATGTGTGTTGCTGGTGCTGCAAAGAGAGATCACAAAAGGTGGACCATAGTATGGGCATCCAGTACACACCTTCACTTGAGAGATTACTTGTAGTTGATCAACAAGGTCCAACAAGAATCAATGTCATTTCCGCGCTGAAATTGAAAGTGGTGGGCTACTCGTCTGTCAAATACTACAACTTTCAGGTACAACAGTCGCCTCATATACCTCTCCTTCTTGATATCAACGTTATTTCTAGTTTTGAAGATGTATGTTCGTCTGTCATCCAGCGAAGCTTCACCCAGACTCTGGGCATAGTGAAGGTCTTGGCACTAGAATCTGTCGTCCCCAACCTGGACCAAGTTTTCAGTTGCCTAAGATACTTTCCGTGCCTGAAGAAGCTATATATCGAGGTGATGTTCCTTTCCTGTTAAATGTTAACCATAAGGGAGTTCAATTTTTTGCACCTTTTCCCAAGTTTACAATGTACTACGATTTCTGAAGGAATTTTGGAGGATTTTAGGACATACACCCCACCCCATCATCCATAAGCATTTCTCCTTTGGATTCATCTGTACTAGTTTTCTTAGGGAATTTTTCATCCAATCCAACCTCTTGTGAAGAAGGATACATGTTTCTAGATTGTAATCAAATGCCCATTTTAATCATGCCAGATCGAAGATGGCACGTTGGTGCATTTTACAAATCCTGCAAACCAAATGGGCGTGTAGCGGTGTTCAAAACTGCATGTAGGCACTAACACGTTCTCCTCTTTTGTAGTGCATATTAGGCTCGGTGGAAGATGTTTATAACGACAATCACATCGAATGCCTGGATCTGCATCTCTCAAATATTACTTCAAACTCCTATCGAGGGACCACACCAGAGATTACACTCGCCAGGTGATGAAACTATGTACCTAGGGTAGGGTCATGGACCTGTCCAAGATACCCTCCCCAAGGACGTCTCTAGAAGAACCAGTAAAATTTCCGAGAAGAACCACCTTTCAATCAACTTAGAAGTGTTCCACTCGACAGACTCGAAGACACTCGACTATGAAGACTATCACTCGACCATGAAGCCAGTCACTCGACAGCCAGGAGATCTAAAGTCACTCCACATGCTAACGGTCGGTCATTAAGTAGATTTTATGGTCATCATAGCACTTTATTTGTGGCGTTACCAGTAACGCCCAACCTTAATGTACCTTAAACCCTGCATAACTGAGGGCCGGAGGGGTCTGGCGAATTCTATATAAGCCACCCCCCTCCTCAGTGTAAAGGGTTCGCACCCCTGAAACTCATACACACATAATCTAGTCGATCGCCTCCGGGCTCCGAGACGTAGGGCTATTACTTCCTCCGAGAAGGGCCTGAACTCGTAAATCTCGTGCGTAAACAACTACTCCATAGCTAGGATCTTGCCTCTCCATTCCTACCCCCTTACACTACTGTCAGACTTAGAACCACGACAGTTGGCGCCCACCGTGGGGCAGGTGTCTTAGCGACTTGTTGGAGAAGTTGCGATTTTTCCGATCCCCTTCATCATGGTTTCAGGCAGGGTTTTGGCTGAGGGCCACAAGATCCATCTTGGCGCGTTCATATTCATCCCCGATGACTCCGCTTGGCTTCAGGAGGCTCCACTCGATGTCGACGCGCTCCCCGTCCGCGGGGCAACGCACTTTCACGCGTGCATCCGCGACATCCTCCTGCGGCAACCGTCGACCCAGTACCAGTCGATCCCTATGGTGTCCTCTCTCCCTGTCTCCCGCCGGCGCAAGCGCTCCGGTCAGTCGAGGCTTCAGCAGTGGGTGAGGCATGCGGTGGCTCGCCAGTCGGCCACCCCCCAAGTCGCGGCGATCGAGCCCGATGAATCTCTCTACAGCCTGTTTGACCTATTGACTGGCTCCGCAGAGACTGCATCCGAGTGCGATAGCAGTGATCCAGCGGCAGAGGTCCTAATGGTCGACGGACCACGCAGTTCTCCCGGCTTCCCCCACGCCAATGGTGGCAACGGCGGTGGTGATCCGGCGCATGCCCACGAAGAGTACCTCCCCGAGCCCCTTTCTTCACAGCAGAGGGAAGAACTTCGCTGCCGGAACATGGATGCGCTTCATACTCCTATCGTTGGAGAAACCCCCGAGGCCCGTGCCCTGGAGGACGCGCGCCTGGCCAACTTGGCTGAGCGCACTTGACTGGAGAACCTCCAGCGAGTACTCGACGAGCGTGCGCGACAGCGGGTTCCAGAATCCAGTCGACGTCAGCTCTTTCCACCATCGACTCAGGTATATCGAACTCCGATTCAAAATCTTACGGCTGCGGCTCGGATAGCAGAGTCGATTCAGCCCTCCTAGTCAGAAGCTCGTAGAGGCTTGATGCAAATCAGAGCTTTGCTCCGGGCAGCAGGAGAGAAAAATACGGCTGTGTCACAGTCGCGGAATAGGATCCATAGCAGATCCGTCGTTGCAGATACAGTCCAGTCGGCCCACAGCCCGAGATCGCCCCGAGGCGCGAGGGACGTGGAGACCGGCGTGATCAGTCCAGAAATCATGAGCAGTATGATCGCCGACTCGATCGCGATGATCGTCGTCGAGTGCCTACCCCTCCCCCAAGGGGTGGTTCATACGTGCCCCGACAGCAGGATGACAGACGCCCTCACAGTATTGGGCAAAGGATTCCAGTCGACCCCAAGGAACCAGGCTTTGATGCGAGATCCATTCTCGTTCAGGGTTTGGTCGTCAGGAACAGAGCTCACCAAGAAGGTCATGACAGAGATGTACCCACCAGCAGCAGAGTGCATGTTTCAGGACCAGAGTGCTTCAGCAGAGCCATCAGAGCCACGGTGATTCCTCCCAACTTCAGGTTGGTGATTGGAGTCAGTAAGTTCACTGGCGAGTCCAAGCCTGATACTTGGCTTGAGGACTACTGAGTGGCTGATCAGATTGGCGGCGGCAATGATGAAGTGGCCATGAAACACCTGCCTCTCATGTTGGAGGGCTCGGCCAGAGCATGGCTGAACCAGTTAGCACCCAGCAACATTTACACTTGGGAAGATCTTGCCCAAGTGTTCGTGAGAACGTTTGAAGGAACCTGCAAGCGACCAGCAGGATTGACAGAGCTGCAATCTTGTGTGCAGAAGACGAATGAAACTTTGAGGGATTACATCCAAGGATGGATCACGTTGCATCACACAGTGGAGAACGTATCTGATCATCAAGCAGTTTGTGCCTTCAAGGAAGGTGTTAAGTACAGAGAGTTGAATTTGAAGTTCAGTCGGACCGGAGACATGTCTCTGAGTCGAATGATGCAGATTGCCACCAAATATGCTAATGGTGAAGAGGAGGACCAGCTCCGGAGTGGCAAGCACAAGTCAGTAGCCCACGAAACCGGAGGAGGGAACTCCAGTCTGAAGCAAAAGCGGAAAGCCGAGCCAGCTGCTCCTGGAGAAGCCTTGGCCGTGACTCAAGGAATGTTTAAGGGGAAGCCCAAAGGGCCTTGGAACCCTAAGAAGGTGAAAGACCAAGACGGAAATGATGTGTTGGATTTGCCATGCCACATTCACACAAAGAAAGATGAAGAGGGTAAACTCATTTACCCGAAACATACCACTCGACAGTGTCAACTCTTGATCCAACAGTTCCAGGGGAAACACCCCAAAGATAAGGAAAAGGAGTCGGACAAAGTTGAGGACAAGGAAGATAGTGATGTTGGATACCTCCAGGTCAATTCCACCCTGATGATTTTTGCTGATGTTGAAACCAAAAGTCGATTGAAAGTTATCAACCGAGAAGTGAATATGGTTGCTCCGGCAACACCCAGTTATCTGAAATGGTCTCAGACTGCCATCACATTCGACCAGTCCGATCATCCGACGCACATAGCCACCCCTGGGAGGCAAGCTTTGGTGGTCGACCCAGTTGTCGAAGGCACTCGACTGACTAAAGTTTTGATGGATGGTGGCAGTGGCCTGAATATATTGTATGCAGAAATGTTGAAAGGGATGGGCATTCCGATGTCCAGACTCAGTACCAGCAGCATGAGTTTCCATGGAGTCATTCCTAGAAAGAAGGCTGAGTCACTCGGTCAGATTGCTCTTGATGTAGTTTTCGGAGACTCCAAGAATTTCTGCAAAGAAAAGTTGACATTTGAAGTCGTGGATTTCCAGAGTGCTTATCACGCTATTCTGGGGAGGCCAGCGTATGCACGCTTCATGGCTCGACCATGTTATGTATACCTTAAATTGAAGATGCCTGGTCCCAAAGGCGTGATCATTGTCACCGGCAATCGGAAGAAAGCGGAAGAGTGTTTTCAGAAATGCTCAAAGATCGCTGATGCTCAAATGGCAGTGGTAGAGCTGCAGGAATACCAGAAAACTGCAGACCCGAGTGATCTGTTGCGAGCCAAGAAGCCCGCTACGGAATTAGCGTTTCAGTCGTCCGGTGAGATAAAGCCGATTCATATTCACCCGACTGATCCCAATGCTGCTCCGACCCATATCTCAACAACACTCGACTCCAAATAGGAAGAAGCGCTCATCCAGTTCCTCCGTGAGAACTGGGACATCTTCACATGGAAGCCTTCTGACATGCCAGGTGTTCCCAGGGGGCTGGCTGAGCACCGTCTACGAGTCGACCCAAAAGTGAAACCTGTCAAAGAACATCTTCGACGGTCTGCCATCCAGAAGAGAAAGGCCATTGGTGAGGAGGTGGCTCGGCTCTTAGCAGCGGAGTTTATCCGAGAGATTTACCACTCCGAGTGGCTCGCCAATGTTGTCATGGTCCCCAAGAAGGACAAGTCACTTTGCATGTGCATTGACTTCAAACATATCAATCAGGCCTGCCCGAAAGATCATTTTCCTCTCCCCCGCATCGACCAAATAGTCAACTCGACTGCGGGATGTGAGCGCCTGTCTTTTTTAGACGCCAATTCCGGTTACCATCTGATCCGTCTGTAAGGGCCCGAAGAGATCAAAACAGCTTTCATCACTCCATTCGGGTGCTTCTGTTATGTCACGGCAGATGTCCTTAGTGACAGGACTTAGTCGCGAGGCCAACGCATCTATGTGGTAGCTTGAGAGGGGTTGAGCGGAATCGAAAGACGCAACACAAGACAAGGGCTTAGACAGCTTTGGGCCCCGGGAAACATCATCTGGTAATAACCCTACATGTTGTTTGTGGCTAGGTCTCATTATGATCATGAGGGAGTCACCGGTAAGCCGGCTCTTTTGGTCTAGCCCTAGATATTGTTTCCTCTTGCCTGTCCCTCTTTGGGGAACCCTGCCCCTCTTTATATAAGTTAGAGGGGCGGGTTACATGTGGAGTCCTAGTAGGACTAGGACTAGTCTATCTTTTCATACAAGTTGAATACAAGTCCGGGTCTTGCTTCCTCGTAAAGGAAATATTCGTCATCCCTTTTCTCTTAAGCCGGCCTACCATAACGTAAGCCAGCCTTCTGGGCCTTGAGCCTCCAGGGCCCCCGGGTCTTGTCGCTCCTCTGATCCGCTTGCCAGGTCACCCATAAGTCACCAGGATCGGGCAGGCCACTTAGTGTGTCGTCCAGTCAGGGCGGGTCATTATTGAGTCGCCAAGTCCGGCTGGGTTATACATCCAGCCGGGTCATACCGCAGGGTATATCCCCGACATTAGTCCCCAAGTTTAATTTGGATTTATCCATGTTAAACTAATCTTCAACATAAACACAAGAACAAATTGACAGGTTGTACTCCGGGTTAAATATTCTTGTAAGCCGACAGTTGATCATCCTTAAGTCCTTATCATCTCCTCTTTCTGGAAAGTCCGGGTCAATAGGCCAGCTTCATATTCAATTTGCTGACATTGGTTTCTCACAGAGAAATATTGTGAAGAATAATCCACTTGAGTCAGCCTCCAAAGCTCCGGGTTAAATAACTTTGCTCTTTAAATACTCATCTGATATTCAGCCGGCTTGAAGATGTAAAACTTGCTGATTTAACATTACCAAAACTGCCGGATTATAAAACAAACGATGCCGGGTCATAATTGTTGTTGACACCGGGTTATGTAATTGATCTTCCTGATTTGCTCAAAACTGATAATTTGAAGATTTTTCTCCCTTATATCCATATTACCTGTAGCCCCCAAGGGCCGGTTTAATCAGCATGAATAAGCCGGGACTTATCACTTTGGCTTTAAATAAAATCCAGTTGTGTAGCCCCCATGAGTCGGCTATAGTCATAGTAGTGTAGCCGGGTCATTATAGAATTGTCTTCAGCAAAAAGCAATATGCATTAGCCCCCAAGTGCCGGGTCATTATGTAATAATGAGTAGGGACTTCGTTAACATGATGATGTAAATTTGAGCAGTAACGTGTAGCCCCCAAGGGCCGGCTTAGTAAGATAATACTGAGCTGGGACTTTTCATTGAAAATAATATCATATGATGTAACCCCCATCCTGGGGCTTGAACCCACGTCCACAAGGTTAAGAGCTTTGTGCTTTACCAACTGAGCAGTGGATTCTTCAATATAATGGAATAAGGCTTGTGTACCCTGAATTTTAATAGGAGCAATTGGTAGCCCCCAAGGGCCGGCTCATTTAAGATGTGATAGTCGGGTCTTCAATAAGTTGAGAAAAAAATGACTTTGCATTAGTCCCCAAGTTCCATGGTGCATGCTGGCAGTGACATGGGACTTTTATATTCAATGTAATCTCGAATTTGAACAATGTAGCCCCTAAGTGCCGGGTCGTAAGCCTGCAGCGACTCGGGACTATTTCCTCTATTGTAAAATAAATCATGCCCATTGATAAAAATAATAGCCGTTGCGCTAAAGCGACTTTGAAAACCTCAATCATAATACCGGTTATTGATAATCATAATAGAAATCCAGCCATGTTGGCTATTCAAGATTTGAATAATATAATCCGGTATGAAAACCTCAATCATTCAATATCATCATGAAAATCCAGCCATGTTGGCTATTAAAGATTTGAATAACCCGGTTTGAAAACCTCAATCATTCAATATCATAACGAAAATCCAGCCAAGTTCGGCTATTTAAAGATTTCAAATACCTTATCTGTTGACAAGTAAATTCGGAGTTTAAATACCCGGCGGCTCTTGGCCGATGGCGATTCAATACGCCTTCATTGTAAACCGGAATTTTTATGACCCGGCAGCTTATAGCCTTTTGAGAAAAATCCAGAATGGATAATCATTTTGAAGCATCAACTTTGGTAATGAGCTTGAACTTAATCATTTATATGTCATATTTCTGCAAATCCTGCAGAGAAGTTAAAAAACATATGCCCTGGCGACTTAGCGTCAAAACCAGGGCGGGTCATAATATCTCACATATAACCACTGTGATATTGAATTTGCTCTGCCGGTTTAGATGACCTGTGTAGTAAGGGTGATAACCCAATCTTTAGAAGCCAATGCTTCCACATAGATAATGATCGTCATAGCTGGCGACTTATAATCGAAAAATCAAGCCGGGTTAAGCATAAACCACTCATATATATTTGAGGTATGATCCAAAAAATGTCTCAAGTCAAGTAATTGTGGCTGCGATAAACCTTACCAAAGACAGAATAAAAACTTTGTGAGGCTTCTGATTCGGATATGATCAGTAAACCGTTCCAAAGGGGTTAAGCTAAGACTTACGATCATATAGCCCCCAGTGGCTTTGGCGATGCCGATCAAGAGGGTATCGACAGCTATGTTCTCTTTGGTTAGAATACGACCTATGTTTGAACAGGAAGCCCCCAATTGACCTTTAGAGTTGTTTAATGACGCTGATTCGAATACGATCCATGTCAGACCCAAAGGGGTTGAGCTATGATTCGGATACGATCAAGAAGACCCCAAGTGGGTTTGGCAGTATGCCAATCAAAAGGGTATCGACAACTATGTTCTCTTTGGTTCGAATACGACCTATGTTTGAACAGGAAGCCCCCAAGTGACCTTATAAGTTTTTGCATTGCATCGATCAAGAAGGTACTGACAGCTATGCTCGATGAGGAGGAAGCCCCCAAGTGACCATAATAAGATAAGCCGTAAGGTAGATACCTATGTTTGAACCGCGCATCATGGCAGCAAGTTCTTTTTGGCAACCTTTTTCTTAGAACTCGAACTTGCGAGAGATTATTTCTTTTTGAACCGGCACTTTAAACCGGATTTGAAAGCTTCAAAAATTTGTGAGGGACAAATTTACCTTGGGCCGGATTTGAGAGCTTCAGTGCTTTGTGGGAGAAAGATGTGTCTTGAACCGGATTTTAAACCAGAGTCCTTATTTTGAGCCGGAAATCTTCTGACGGCTTTTAAATTTTCATCGATCTAGCAGTAATCTCCGGGGCCGGGTTATTTTTCCCTTCAATGACCTGGAGTTCTTGAATTTATTTAAACCGGCTAATTTTGCCAATTCATACCATTGTAGCCCCCGAGTCTCAAGACGACTCGAGGAATTGGCTTGAGATTCTCCATACTTGACCATAGTAGAAGGTGTATATTATTGGCGTTGATAGCGCGATGTAAATCCACAGAAGGTTGTAAGGTGACTGAGGCGGGTTATAAATGATCCCGTATGAGCCGTGTCAGAAACTCGGCCAATGGTTCCTTCCAATTGGTTGTTTGAAGTTAACCAAACTATAGTAGCGGCGACTTGTGCGCCTGCCCATTGAAACATCCAGTGCAGACGGCGACTGATAATATATGATAATTTGCCTCCAATTTGTTGGAAGAAAACCGGGCTTCCCAAGTAGTGACTTGTTCATACTCAATAAACAGCTCATCCAGACAAGTGCGGCCCGATGCGTTGATGTAGACCAGGCTGCGAGAGACGGACGGTAAAACCGATCGCCGCATCAGAGGTGGCTCAAAACAGATGAGTCGGCCACAGTGCTGTAAACCGGCGCGGGCGAGTCAACCACGTTGTCCTGCATCAACAATAGTGCAGACCAAGGCAAAGATAAACTGCTCTTTGACAACAATAATATATGCTAATAAAATATTTCTTAGATGGATATCACCTAATGTGCCAGGCCGGAAATGATCCGCCATGAAATTGATGATTGGTTGGTGAAATTGAAGTCGCTCACGGATGACCGGCCACGGCGTGGTAAACCGGTGTAGACGAGTGAGTCGGCCGCGACGTTTGTAAGCCAGCGCGGAGCGAGTCGACTGCGGCATTATAAACCGGTGCAGGCGGGAGAATCGTCCGCAGGGGCCAACAATAAGTCAATCTCGTGTGTTGATGTAGCGGGGGTAGCAACCTGCGTAGGATGAGCGCTAGTGCAAAAAATAATATCTGCTCACGCCTATTTTGCAACACCTTTTTGTGAGGAATAATGGTCCTGCGAAAAAATAGCATAGACCAAGTAATTGTTCTTTGATAAAAACAATGTGTTAAGAAAAATAAACTTAGATGGATATCACCTGATTTGTTCGGACAATGGATGATCCGTTCAACGCGACAGAAGCGGTTCAGTCACACTAGCGACTCAATATAATCCCGCGGCTCATCGCGCGGCAGGCGTGGCTCAGGTAACGGCGATTTAACTGTGGTGAGTCATGACGAGCCAACGGAGCAAGGGGCGGCTCACCCTACCGCAGAGGTAGAGTAGCGACTCAAGAAACGGGCGTGCGCTTCGGCGGGTCGCAGCAATCTCGGGCATGGTCCCATGATTTGATGTAAGCCGGGCCATAGGGATCGTAATATAACACCTCGTTAGTTATGAACAAATATCCTGCATCGAAAAGTATCGCAAGACAGTAATTGCTTACACAAAAATTAATATGTGCTCAAATAAACCGGACGGATATCATCTGGTCGTTTTTTCCTTGCGGCAACTTTGACCGGCCAGCGGCGACTTGGGCTGCAGCGAGATCGCTCCGGCGAAGTAGAGCAAGTGCAACTTGGAGCCAAGCACTATCTTTGACCCGCCACCACTGCTGCCCGTGAGCGCTCGTCGCCAGTGTAGGGACCGGCGGCTGAGGACGTGGCCGGTTTAATGTTTTTTCTTTTTTCCAGCAGCGAGGCAATTTTAGAGACAGCGATACGGATCGGAGCAGCAGGTCTACTGGTTTAGACAGGTCATGGTCAAACCTGTTGCAGCTCGGCGACGGCGAAACCGGGTCGTGGCTTCCTTGTTTTTCCTTGTGTGTACACCCTGCAAGCTTTGTCTTGGGAATTGATCCCGGCGGTTCCTCGAAGGAAACACTAATCTCTTCCATCTCAATTCTCGTTGGTACTTGATATGAGCTGTAGCAGCGACAAGACTGCCCCTCGCACAACTGCTCTGCAATTAAACAGACTGCGGTGTGATGACTTGTAGCAGATTCCTATCCTGTCTCGACTCCAGAAAAATGGTCTACCCTTCAGATTCAATGGGTCACCGAACAACGCTGGGGTGGCGCACAAAAAACCCTAAAAAATCTCTCCATGTCTGATGAATCTCGTATCTGTCATCTCCAAAGTTAACCATAATTTTGATTTCCGAACAACAAATTTGCCGACTCTCCCAAGGTAATCTTGTGGCTCATGCGATTGTTCCATGCACACTCTTCTTCATCGATCAATCGCGAGTTTCTCGATCCCTAAAGAGATCCCTCCAAAAACTCAACACCACCGTGCGTTCGCTCCACGGTGGGCGCCAACTATCGTGGAATTGTCACGGCAGATGTCTTTAGTGTCAGGACTTAGTCGCGAGGCCAACGCATCTATGTGGTAGCTTGAGAGGGGTTGAGCGGAATCAAAAGACGCAACACAAGACAAGGGTTTAGACAGCTTCGGGCCCCGGAAAACATCATCCGGTAATAACCCTACATGCTGTTTGTGGCTAGGTCTCATTATGATCATGAGGGAGTCGCCGGTAAGCCGGCTCTTTGGGTCTAGCCCTAGATATAGTTTCCTCTTGCCTGTCCCTCTTTGGGGAATCCTGCCCCTCTTTATATAAGTTAGAGGGGCGGGTTACATGTGGAGTCCTAGTAGGACTAGGACTAGTCTATCTTTTCTTACAAGTTGAATACAAGTCCGGGTCTTGCTTCCTCGTAAAGGAAATATTCGTCATCCCTTTTCTCTTCAGCTGGCCTCCCATAACGTAAGCCGACCTTCTGGGCCTTGAGCCTCCAGGGCCCCTGGGTCTTGTCGCTCCTCTGATCCGCTTGCCAGGCCACCCATAAGCCGCCAGGATCGGGCGGGCCACTTAGTGTGTCGCCCAGTCAGGGCGGGTCATTAAGTCCGGCTGGGTTATACATCCAGCCGGGTCATACCGCAGGGTATATCCCCGACAATCGGGCCTGCCCGAAAGATCATTTTCCTCTCCCCTGCATCGACCAAATAGTGAGCGCCTGTCTTTTTTAGATGCCTATTCCGGTTACCATCAGATCCGTCTGTAAGAGCCCGACGAGATCAAAACAGCTTTCATCACTCCATTCGGGTGCTTCTGTTATGTTACCATGCCATTCGGCCTCAAGAATGTCGTAGCCACATTCATGAGGATGATTCAGAAGTGTTTGCTCACTCAAATCAGTCGGAATGTGGAAGCATACCTGGATGACATTGTGGTCAAGTCACGGAAGGGTTCCGACCTGCTGACTAACCTTGCTGAAACCTTTGCCAACCTCAAGAGGTGTGATATCAAGCTTAATCCATCAAAGTGCACATTCGGAGTTCCTGACGGAAAGTTACTCGGTTTTCTCATTTCCGAACGAGGAATCGACGCCAACCCAGAGAAAGTTGGTACTATACTCCGAATGAAACATCCTGTGCGTGTGCACGATGTCCAGAAGCTTACTGGTTGCTTGGCCGCTTTAAGTCGATTCATCTCTCATCTCGGTGAAAAGGCATTGCCTCTTTACCGACTGATGAAGAAGTCAGACAAGTTCGAGTGGACTCCTGAAGCAGATGCAGCGTTTGCAGAGCTAAAAGCCTTGCTCTCCACCCAGCCGGTGCTTGCTGCCCCAATCAGCAAAGAGCCTTTGCTGCTTTACATTGCAGCCACGGGACAAGTCGTCAGTATAGTACTTACGGTCGAGCGTGAAGAAGAAGGAAAAGCCTTTAAAGTTCAGCGCCCAGTATATTATGTTGCTGAAGTTTTGAGTCCATCAAAGCAAAGATATCCTCATTATCAGAAGCTTGTATATGGGATTTATATGACCACGAAGAAGGTTGCACATTACTTCTCTGACCATTCCATTACAGTCGTCAGCGACGCTCCATTGTCAGAAATTCTGCACAACAGAGATGCAACTGGTCGAGTGGCAAAATGGGCGATTTAACTCCTTCCCCTAGATCAAGTTTGAGGCAAAGAAAGCCATCAAGTCCCAAGCAATAGCAGATTTCGTCGCTGAGTGGATTGAACAGCAACTACCGACTCAAGTTCACTCGGAGCACTGGACCATGTTCTTTGATGGTTCTAAGATGCTGAATGGTTCCAGTTCTGGGGTAGTGTTCGTTTCCCCCCGAGCAGATAAGCTCAGATATGTTCTTCAAATTCACTTTGATTCCTCCAATAATGAAGCAGAATATGAAGCACTTTTGTATGGGTTGCGTATGGCCATTTCACTCGGCGTCCGTCGCCTCATGGTCTACGGCGACTTAGATTTGGTGGTTAATCAAGTGATGAAGGAGTGGGACATCAGAAGTCCGGCCATGACTGGTTACTGCAATGCAGTGAGAAAGCTAGAGAAGAAATTCGAGGGGTTAGAGCTTCATCATATACCCCGACTGAAAAATCAAGCAGCTGATGATTTGGCAAAAATAGGTTCCAAGAGAGAAGCCATTCCCAGCAATGTGTTTCTGGAACACATCCACACACCATCAGTTCAAGAGGATCCTTTCACCGAAGAAGCCCCACAGCCAAAAAGTGCCACGGATCCGACTGAAGTTGAGGTTCCAGCTGTGGTTGACCTGATCATGGAAGTTTTGGTCATCACTCCCGACTGGACGGTGCCGTACATTGCATACATCCTAAGGAAAGAACTCCCAGAGAATGAAGAAGAGGCTCGACAGATCGTGACTGGAGTCAGTCAGAAGTGTATAACACCAAAAGAAGGTCAAATAATTCTTGACGATATCCACTCGAGGACCTATGGCCATCATGCATCCTCTCGGACCATTGTGGCTAAAGCATACCGAGCGGGGTTTTACTGGCCAAGAGCAAATGAAATGGCGAAAGAGTTAGTCAACAAATGTGAAGGATGTCAGTTCTATTCCAATATGTCACACAAACCCGCCTCAGCCTTGAAGACCATTCCACTTGTCTAGCCCTTCGCTGTTTGGGGATTGGATATGGTTGGACCACTGAGAACTGGCAGGAGCGGCTTCACCCATGTGCTGGTGGTAGTCGACAAGTTCACTAAATGGATTGAAGCTAAGCCTATCAAGAATATTGATGCCTGCACTGCTGTCAGTTTCATCAGAGAGTTGATATTCAGATATGGAGTTCCACACAGCATCATCACTGATAATGGGTCAAACTTCGATTCCGACAAGTTCAGAGCCTTTTGCGCTTCTCAAGGCACATGAGTCGACTACGCTTCCGTCGCTCACCCCCAGTCGAATGGACAAGCAGAAAGGGCAAACGGCCTAATTCTCAAAGGACTGAAACCCTGGCTGATGCGTGATCTCAAGCACGCAGCAGGCGCATGGGTCGATGAGCTTCCATCAGTTCTTTGGGGATTGAGGACCACTCCTAATCGATCAATTGGACGAACTCCATTCTTTCTGCTCTATGGAGCTGAGGCAGTTCTGCCGAGTGACCTGCTTCACAATGCACCCCGAGTCGAGCTCTACTCTGAAGATGAAGCAGAACAAGCCCGGCAGGACGCAGTCGACCTTCTAGAAGAAGAAAGAGAGATGGCCATGATTCAATCGACTATCTATCAGTAAGATTTGTGTCGATTCCATGCCAGAAATATGAAGAGTCGAGCCTTCCAAGGAGACTTGGTCCTCCGAGTGGATCAACAGAAACCGCACAAGCTCGTTCCTACTTGGGAAGGCCCCCTCATCGTCACCAAAGTCCTCCACAATGGAGCGTACCATCTTTACAATATCGATCGCCAGATTGATGAGCCATGAGCTTGGAATGCGGAGCTGCTCCGCCCCTTTTATACTTAAGTACTCACTCGGATGAAATGTAATAAAAAGTATCTCTGTAGTTTATTTATCAAAGACAAGAATGTTATAATTTTCCCAGTGATTGTTGTTGCTTTTGTTTACGTGAGAAATCCCCCAGTGGGTGGCTTAGCTGCGAATCCGTTTCGCCTAAGTTTGTAAAAAAAATTCTACCGAGTGACGAGCAAGCCTCTCACTCGAGGGCTTCGCTACGAATCCGTTTCACCTAAGTATTTGAAAATCCTACCGAGTGGTGAGCCAGCCTCCCACTTGGGGGCTTAGCTGCAGTCCAGTACTCGCCTAAGTATTTAAAAATCCTACCGAGTGGAGAGCAATCCTCCCACTCGGTGGCTTAGCTACAGTCCAATACTCGCCTAAGTATTTGAAAATCCTACCGAGTGGTGAGCCAGCCTCCCACTCGGGGGCTTAGCTCCAGTCCAATACTCGCCTAAGTATTTAAAAATCCAACCGAGTGGAGAGCAATCCTCCCACTGGGGGGCTTAGCTGCAGTCCACTACTCGCCTAAGTATTTGAAAATCCTACCGAGTGGTGAGCCAGCCTCCTGCTCGGGGGCTTAGCTGCAGTCCAGTACTCACCTACGTATTTAAAAATCCTACCGAGTGGAGAGAAATCCTCCCACTCGGGGGCTTAGCTGCAGTCCAGTACTCGCCTAAGCATTTAAAAATCGTACCGAGTGGAGGGCAATCCTCCCACTCGGGGGCTTAGCTGCAGTCCAGTACTCGCTTAAGTATTTAAAAATCCTACCAAGTGGAGAGCAATCCTCTCACTCGGGGGCTTAGCTGCAGTCCAGTACTCGCCTAAGTATTTAAAAATCCTACCGAGTGGAGAGCAATCCTCCCACTCGGGGGCTTAGCTGCAGTCCAGTACTCGCCTAAGTATTTGAAAATCCTACCGAGTGGTGAGCAATCCTCCCACTCGGGGCTTAGCTGCAGTCCAGTACTCGCCTAAGTATTTAAAAATCTTACCGAGTGGAGAGCAATCCTCCTACTCGGGGGCTTAGCTGCAGTCCAGTACTCGCCTAAGTATTTAAAAAGTCCTACCGAGTGGAGAACAATCCTCCCACTCGGGGGCTTAGCTACAGTCCAGTACTCGCCTAAGTATTTAAAAATCCTACCGAGTGGTGAGCCATCCTCCCACTCGGGGGCTTAGCTGCAGTCCAGTACTCGCCTAAGTAATTAAATATCCTACCGAGCGGAGAGCAATCCTCTCACTCGGGGGCTTAGCTGCAGTCCAGTACTCGCCTAAGTACGAAATCCATCCTGATCCACAAGGACGGCGAGGTGCAGGTCGATTGCTACCTTCTCCTTCGGAGCTGCGCCACAAGTGCAACGTGCGCTACATCCCGATCCGCAAGGACGACGAGGTGCAGGTCGACTGCTACCTTCTCCTTCGGAGCTACGCCACAAGTACAACGTGCGCTCAGTCCCGATCCGCAAGGACGACGATGTGCAGGTCGACTGCTACCTTCTCCTTCGGAGCTGCGCCACAAGTACAACGTGCGCTCCATCCCGATCCGCAAGGACGACAAGGTGCAGGTCGACTGCTACCTTCTCCTTCGGGGCTACACCACAAGTACAACATGCGCTCCATCCCGATCTGCAAAGACGATGAGGTGCAAGTCGACTGCAATCTGTGCTCCATCCCTACCTGCAAGAACGATGAAGTGCAGGTCGACTGGATTTTCCACCTCAGAGCTGCGTCTCAAGTGCAAAGTATATTTCGAGTGAAGAACAAAGTTCACTCGAAGGCAAATGCAAGCATATTCAACGATAAGCCAAGTTCGGACGACATCCTAAGGATCCAGATCACGGATCAGAAGTGCTCAGGCGTCAAGCCAGTAAAAGTTTATCGGTTACAAAACCACTCGGCATTCCGAGGCAAATTTAAAGCGATGCATAGAAATTTTTCTACTCCTCGGGTGGAGGACTGGAGGGCGCGACAAACTGGTCCAAGTCAATCCCGTCAGCAATTCGAGTGGCAGCAGCAATGAAGGTCTCCATGAAAGACTGGAAGTCGTGCTTCTTGGTATTGGCAACTTTGATGGCCGCCAACTTTTCCTCTCGCGCCTCCTTGCAGTGAACACGGACCAGGGACAGAGCGACGTTAGTGCCGCACCTGGCAGAAGACTTCTTCCATTCCTGCACTCGACCTGGAACTTCATTCAATTGAGTCATTAGAGACTCGAGGTCATTTTGAAGCGTCGCTCCTGGCCAGAGTGCTGTGTCGATCCGTGACACCGTAACCTTTAGTCGAGCAAGGTAGTCGACCACACCAGCAATGCGAGACTCCAGTCGGAGCACGTTCATGGAAGCTTCATCCTTCACCGAAGAGTTAATGGGGTCCAAGCTTGTTTCCACTCGACTGGTCTCTTCCTCGAAGTTCTAGCAGAATTCTATAAATGTAGTTCAAAGAGAAATCAGTAACTCTACGTTCAAGCACGACGAATAATTTCTTGGCGAGCCCTCCCAGATAAGCCTCCAGCTCGTTCCTCTTCCCCACCAGTTCACTAGCCTTGTCATTCAGAGCTATCTTATCATTCTTCATATGGCTGACCTCCCTATTGGCCGCGCCGAGAGCATCTTTCAGATTGACGTTCTCCTCTTCAAGTTTACCAACTGAAGCCAGTTTTTCTTCCGCGAGCTTCGTTTTGTCCAAAGCTGCCTTCTGTGCATCGGCAAGGTCAAGGTCCTTCTTCTTCAGAGCCTCCTCCATTTTATCTGCAAAATGACAATGAGATCAGATTCGAGAATGGGTAGAAAGGGAAGACAGTCGTCAAGTTCTCACCAGCCATACCTTTTGCTTCGTCTCTCGCCTTTTGCAAGTTCTCCTGAGCAAGCTTCAAGTCAAGGTTGAGCTGGATCTGTTTGTTTTCCAATTCAGTATAGCGAGCCACAAGCTCGCAGGATTTCTGCGAAAGGTTAGTCGACAGACATCAAAGATAGGTTGCTTCCGAGCCACTAAGAGAAAAATTGTAACATTTCTAAGAATACAGCCGAATCAAAAATATTCGATAGTAGTCTCGGGGACTACACCCAGTGGGTGCACTCAGCGTGCCCCCACTGGTTCGACCGACTTGGCCCGACTAGTTGACCGAAAGAGACAAAGAGGTTATGATCTTAGATCATAGCTAACTGCCAGCAATCAGCCACGATCTCATCATGGCCTGCCAAAAAAACCCCAGGTTCTTCGGACCTTAGTCGACTGCCAGCAGTCGACCATGGTCTCGGGGACTACACCCAGTGGGTGCACTCAGCGTGCCCCCACCGGTTCCAAGATTCCATTCGACATGGCCTGACCAGACCGAGTGAAGAAGTTTGAGTGAAGAATCTCAAAATACAAAGACTACAATCGACTGCCAGCAGTCCACCATAGTCTCAGGGACTACACCCAGTGGGTGCACTCAGCATGCCCCCACCAATCCAAAAATTCAATCGACACACCTAGTGGGTGTACAGATGCAAAGATCTTCAGAAAGAGAGTCTTCAGATAGCATATCCTAACAGAACAAGCTGTGATCAACTAACCTAGACATTGCTCTGAAGAGCTGAGCTTGGCTAGCTTCCCGGACCACCTTCACCTGCTCCATCATGATCCCCGCCTGGCGTATAGCCTCCTTAGCAGCACCCACTTGGTCCTCTGGGACGTGGTGTGTAGCGAAAAGGGAGGGCGGGTCAGCAGTCGACGATGAATGCCGAACACTCGTCAGCGGCACAGTGAAGGAAGCGGAAGTCTGAGTGGTATTGCCACCCTCCTGAACCGGTGTCTCAGGCACTAATGCAGTCTGAGGTGTCTTGCCAGCCGACGCCTTTCTATTTCTCCTCGGCCTTAGCGGCACCTCGTCGTCATCATCAGGGAGATCAATGACATGAGGAGGAGCTACAGGAAAAATACAAAGTTGAAAATGAAAATCCAATCGACCAAAAAAGGCTGTTAGTCGACCAAGAGTGAAGCCACATAGATCATACCAAGGTTGGAGGTGACAGCATCTTTCATTTCTTGATCTTTGTTCCTGATGGAGGTCTCGGAGGTAGCAGCACTGCAGATTTCAGAAACCAGTCGGTTAGCCAATGAGTCGACCAAGAGCCTGTCCATACTAAACAAGGAAACACAAGTCCTGTTGTTACCCAGAAATAGTGGGAATGGTCACTTTCATCTTGGGCAAGGCCTTTGGCGGATTTGACGATGCCGCTCTTGGATGCTTCGGCGCTTTTTCAGTCGGCGCTGGAGAAGTTGTCCGAGGGTGTTTTGACAACTGTCCTATAGGCGCAGTAGCTTTGCTACGCTCGCTCGTGGGGTCGTGGTTGAGCTTGGATCGCCTTTCCTTGCGAGGAGGATCGACTTCTTCTTCCTCCTCTCCACTGGAGCCGTCGCTGTCCTCCTCCTCCTCACCATCAGATTGCCATTCCTCTTCACTCTCGTCTCCGCTCGCCTCCCCCTCCTCGGTCTGTTCTTGTGTTCCCTTGGGCATCGAGTACATCTCAATAATGGTCTAGAAGACAACAAACAAGAAAAAAGTCAGTCGTCTGATTTTAAGCAAACAACATGGAGAAAGCAAGATCACAGTCGCAGGTGCAGAATTGGACCTGGTCTACTTCGTAAGCTTGGTCGAGTGGAGGAATCCTCCTCGCTCCTCGGGGGTTGTCTTTGTTCCCTGTGATACTTGACAACCACCCTTCCAACGTAGCCTCTTCAACCTACTCCGGGTGAATCCGAGTGGTGTCATCGAGGCCCGAATACATCCACATCGGATGGTCACGAGCTTGGAGCGGTTGGATGCGTCTCCGGAGGAAGACCTCTAGTAAATCCATACCAGTCACCCCGTCGTGGACAAGCTGAACCACTTGACCAACCAACACTTTGACTTGTGCCTTCTCTTCTGGTGTCACTATCAGAGAAGAAGGTTTTTCTGCTCGGTTCAGGGAGAAAGGGGGAAGACCTGTCGCCTATCCTGGAGTCAGCTGATCTCTGCAATAGAACCAGGTCGACTGCCACCCGTGAACTGAATCAGGAAGAATCATAGCTGGGAAAGAGCTTTTGCTTCTCATATGGATCCCAAGACCCCCGCACATCTGAATCACTTGCGTCTTATCGTCACTCGACTTGGCTTTCTTAACCGATTGAGAACGACATGTGAAAATGTGCTTGAAGAGGCCCCAATGAGGACGGCAACCCAAGAAATTCTCACACAAATACATGAAGGTAGCAAGACACACGATGGAATTCGGAGTAAAGTGATGGAGTTGCGCTCCAAAAAAGTTCAAGAAACTCCGGAAGAAAGGATGAGGGGGCAGGGAGAATCTGCGGTCGACGTGAGTGGCGATAAGGACACACTCACCCTCGCGAGGCTGTGGCTCGATCTCATTCCCCAGATGGCGCGCAAATTTGTGAGGAATGAATCCCCCCTCGATCAGGTCGTTAATGTCGTCCTGTCAAATCGCCGAGGGCATCCAATCACGCTGGATCCAGCCCGGTGGCAGGGCAGACCTCGAAGAAGATCCGCCCCGACCGGACTTCTTCGCCTTCGCCTGCGCCGTCGCCTTTTTCGCACGCTCCAGGGCCACCGTCTTTTCCTTCCCCCTGCCGCATACGAAGCTCGAATAGACCGGCGGCGCTGGGACGGAAGCAGAAGTGGCGGAGGAATTCGAGAAGGAAGGGGAAAATGAAGGCGCACTGTTCAAAAGCCCTGGTCCGGCGACTTATATGGTGTTGCTTCCGAGTGACTGACCTGTAGGCCTGGGCGATCCTGTCAAATCCTGCAACAGCCGCGTGCGCGATACGTGGCAAAAAAGGTGGCACGGGGATCAAGGCGACCCTGCCCTATCCCATCCGATTACTGTGGCCTCCTCTGCCCCGCGCTCTTCCCAAAATTTGAATCTCGCGAAATCCGCGAGCAGCAGAACAACTTTTCAGACGGAGGATCTCCCCGACACAGTCACTCGGAGCTCTTCAAGTAAAGAAACTCACTCGACAAAAAACTAAGAATGGATCAAGGCAACTGAAAAAGAAGTTGGTGTTGTCACCTAGGTTCATCAATTCGGAGCAAGATATACTCATAGCATGAAAAATGGGTCGGAAGTGATCTCAACTCCTTCCCCACTCAAACCTCGATCCATTCGGGGGCTAATGATGAAACTATGTACGTAGGGTAGGGTCATGGACCTGTCCAAGATACCCTCCCCAAGGACATCTCTAGAAGAACCAGTGAACATTCTGAGAAGAACCACCTTTCAATCGACTTAGAAGTGTTCCACTCGACAGACTCGAAGACACTCGACTATGAAGACTATCACTCGACCATGAAGCCAGTCACTCGACAGCCAGGAGATCTGAAGTCACTCCACACGCTAACGGTCGGTCATTAAGTAGCTTTTATGGTCATCATAGCACTTTATTTGTGGCATTACCAGTAACGCCCAACCTTAATGTACCTTAAACCATGCATAACTGAGGGCCGGAGGGGTCTGGCAAACTCTATATAAGCCACCCCCCTCCTCAGTGTAAAGGGTTCGCACCCCTGAAACTCATACACACATAATCTAGTCGACCGCCTCCGGGCTCCGAGACGTAGGGCTATTACTTCCTCCGAGAAGGGCCTGAACTCGTAAATCTTGTGCGTATACAACTACTCCATAGCTAGGATCTTGCCTCTCCATTCCTACCCCCTTACACTACTGTCAGACTTAGAACCACGACACCAGGTTCTTTCTTGCCAGAGCAAAGCTGCTGAAGGTACTGAGGTTGAACACGCATTTAATTAGGAAAGATAAAAGGTATGATTATCAGAGCTGGCTGGTACTGTGGAATGGAAGTGCCTCCAAAAATGCCAAACTTCGTATTGGAATAGCATATGGCAAAGCAATTGGAAATCATTGTGTCAAATCCATACATGACTTGTCAGCGGCTGATCCCTTTTCAGAAATGACGCGGTTTGCAATGTTTGAATTTGGGTGTTGTAATCTTTGAATTTGAACCTTGCAATATTTATGGTATTTGTTATATTGAACCGTTTTTGTTCTCTTGTCTCAACGCAAACAGTTCACCCGGGTGAACTGCATGTCGTACATCGCACACACCTTGATCTGGCTGACCATTTCTTTTGTGTTGCCTAATCACAAACAGTTCATCTGAGTGAACTGCATGTTGTACATAACACACACCTTGATCTGGCTGACCGTTTCTTTTGTGTTGCCTAATCACAAACAGTTCATCCGAGTGAATCATATGTTGTACATAGCGCACACCTTCATCTGGCTGCCCGTTTCTTTTGTTCCTCCTCATCAAAAACGGTTAATTGAACTGAACTGTATGCCCTGAATCGCACACGCAACTAAAATCTGAACCGTGTTTGATTCATCCGTCATCGCAAACATTTTGCACCTTTTTAACGGTTTTTTACACCACCGTTTGCGATTATTGCACCGCACACAGTTTCATCGAAGGGTCTCTGATCGTAGTGTCGCGTTAGCAGCATCTTGTAGTAGTGTTCATAAACGAATTTACGGTTACATTTCATGCCAAAGAAATCGTGGCCAACTTGCTTCGATCGTTGGTAATAAATCAAAACAAAGATAAAATACTCTTTCCTTACAACTTCAAGTGAGTGTTACTGTCTTGTGCATATTCGGTTTCCCTTATTACTCGAGGTTATAGTAATGTAATTGATGAGTTATGCATGCGTGCGCAGGTTCCACTATATTCTCCTAGAGATTAAGCTTGAGCAGGGACTAGTAACCGTCTTAGACTCGAGATGAAAAGATCCCCAGGACTATGCGGACATGACTAAAATGCTCGAGAAGTAAGTTCAATCGATCAATATCGCACCATATCGGCAACTTTGTTCATTTCCTGATATCAAGTAATTGTATTCTTTGTCTCGCAGGGTTTTGAAAGTATTCACGGCACAAGCTCCAGGACTGCCGAGGGAACTGCGATGGACATACCCGAAAGTAAGTACTACTAGCTATCTAGTTCCGCGCATCTCCCGTTGATTCTAGCTACTTTCATCAATGCCATTTATAATGCTTCATTATCAGTTTGATTGACCTCTATTTCTCGTAAAGTGCTTGTGGTAGGAACCCGGGAATAATTATTGTGGATACTATGTTTGCGAGTTCATATACAACGCGACAGCCAAGAATAAGCAGGGCTACTCTAAAAAAACAATATGAAGTGCGTAAGCAATAATATTCACAATTTCACTTTATTACCATCATTTGTGTTGAGTTTCATTCATATATATGTATTGGCCCCCTTCTTAAAATTAGATGTGGTAGATGCTGGATGAACTCCTACCACAAGATCGCATGAAAGCAATTCAAGAGGAATTGGCGGGATTCTTTCTTGACCACGTCATCAATAAATCCGGAGAATACCATGTGGAACTTGAGTTCAGATGGTAGGGGATTGTAAGAGATCTTACATTGTATATATATATGTAGCCAGTAGCGTCGGATAGGTATACAAAAACTTGTTGTTCGACCAATCTCTCGGAGAAGGAGAGGTCGATCACTTCTCTCTGTATATGTTCATGACGATCTTGTGTAGTTAATGGTTTCCTTCATTTGCTTACTAGCTAGCGTGTTGAGTCCTCTTTATATGTATAGTACCTAGCATCGACCAAGCACGGAGATAAGAGAGGACACTTCTCTCTATTAGCTAGCTAACACAATATATGAAACCCCTAAATTAACCCTACAAAACCCCCCAAAACCCCCAATCCCCCCCCTTTAGAAAAAAACAAAACCTTAGCCCCTAAACTGCTGACGCATGGACGCTTATTGGTCCCGGTTGGTGCTACCAACCGGGAAAAAAGGCCCCCCTGCCTGGGCAAGCCGTAGTGGCCACGTGGAGCCCCATCTGTCCCGGTTGGTATAAGAACCGGGACTAAAGGTGTTCGTCTTTAGTACCGACCCTTTAGTCCCGGTTCCCGAACCGGGACAAATGGGCCTTATAAACCGGGACAAATGGGCCTTTTTCTACTAGTGGGGGAAGGCATTGGGAAATAATAAGTAGTAGATGATGGGTTGCTAGAGTGACAGAAGCTTAAACCCTAGTTTATGTGTTTCTTCGTAAGGGGCTGATTTGGATCCATATGTTTCATGCTATGGCCAGATTTATCTTAATTCTTCTTTCATAGTTGCGGATGCTTACGAGAGGGGTTAATCATAACTGGGAGGCTTGTCTATGGAAGGGCAACACCCAAACACCGGTCCACCCATATATCAAATTATCAAAGTATCGAATGCGAATCATATGAGCATGATGAAAACTAACTTGATAAGAATTTCCATGTGTCCTCGGGAGCGTTTTGCATTATATAAGAGTTCGTCCAGGTTTGTCCTTTGCTACAAAAATGATTGGTCCACCTTGCTGCACCTTGTTAACTTTTGTTACTTGTTACCCGTTACAAATTATCTTATCACACAACTATCTATTACTGATAATTTCAGTGCTTGCAGAGAATACCTTGCTAAAAACCACTTGTCATTTCCTTCTGCTCCTCGTGGGTTCGACACTCTTACTTATCGAAAGGGCTACGATAGATCCCCTATACTTGTGGGCCATCAGGGCCAAGGCACGCCCAGGTGGGTTGTGCCCACCTCGGTGGCCTCCCGCACTGCCTCTTTGCTCTATAAATACCCCAATATTCCAGAAACCTTGGGGGACTCGACGAAAATGAATTCAAACCACCGCAAGTTCCAGAACCACCAGATCCAATCTAGACACCATCACGGAGGGGTTCATCATCTTCATTGGTGCCTCTCGGATGATGCGTGATTAGTTCATTGTAGACCTACGGGTCAGTAGTTAGTAGCTAGATGGCTTCCTCTCTTTTCTCTCTCTCTCCCCCTCTTTTGATTCTGAATACAACAGTCTCTTGGAGATCTGTTTGATGTAACTCTTTTTGCGGTGTGTTTGCTGGGATCCGATGAATTTGAGTTTATGATCAGATCTATGTTTTTATCCATGAAAGTTATTTGATTTCTTTGATCTCTTATATGCATAATTAGTTATAGCCTTGTATTTCTTCTTTGGATCTTTGGTTTAGTTAGGCCAACTACATCGATTTTTCTTGCCATGGGAAGAGGTGATTTGTGATGGGTTCGATCTTACGGTGCTTGATCCTAGTGACAGAAGGGGAAACGACACGTATGTATCATTGCCATTAAGGATAACAAGATGGGTCCTATTTCCACATAAATAGATCTTGTCTACATCATGTCATCGTTCTTATTGCATTACTCCGTTTCTCCATGAACTTGATACACTAGATGCATGCTGGATAGCGGTCGATGTGTGGAGTAATAGTAGTAGATGCAGGTAGGAGTTGGTCTACTAATCTTGGACGTGATGCCTATACAATGATCATTGCCTAGATATCGTCATGATTATTTGAAGTTCTATCAATTGCTTAATAGTAATTTGTTTACCCACCGTATGCTATTTTTCTCGAGAGAAGCCACTAGTGAAATCTACGGCCCCGGGTCTCTTCTTTATTATATTTGCCTTTGCGACCTATATTTATTTGCTTTTATTTTCAGATCTGTTAATCCAAAAATACAAAAATAACTTTCTAGAATTTTTATTTATTTATTTTATCTCGTGTTCCCGCGAGATCTATTTATCCAATCTACTACAATTTTACCTATCTTTTTACCCGTGAGGGATTGAAAACCCCTCTCTTACGTCGGGTTGCAAGTATTTGTTCTTTGTGCGCAGGAGCTGTTTACGTGGTGTTTTTTTTGAATATTTACTGTGAGGCAAAGCCCCACAGCCCTTTATTAAAGATCAGCAATAGTACAAATAGAGGAAAATAGAGTATGTTCAAGAACTAGGTTACAAAACTACATCTACCTACCTGATGTTAAACTAGGGAATTAATCCAAGCAGTCAGCTTGACCCTGGTGTCTACCTTTAGCCTATGAGCTAAAAGGAAAAGATCATGTACAAAATTACATTTCCAAGCACCAAAAGTAACATTCTCCCCTCTAAAAGTTTTGCCATTCGTGAGGATCCAAATATTCCAAGATGCAGTGGGCATTACTTCAAAGAAGAAAGGATGCTTGAACCTGGATCTTGCATGCTGAATACATTGCTAAATATTAGGTCCCCTGGACCAGTCAATTCAAAGATAACTCCAAACTCTGCGGCTGAAATTGTAGTTGAATAACAAATGCAACCTATCCTCATACACATATTCATTGCAAATAACACAAATATCATCATCGAAAGGAGATCTCCAATGCCTGCATATCAACAAGTCCTTGGTGTTGAGTCTATCGAAGAAGAGCAACCAACCAAAGACGTTGATCTTCATGGTGCACCTGCTTTTCCATAACCATTTACAGGGTAGAATTGTGGGCAAATGTGAGTGCATAAGCGTGTAAAATCTCTTGGCAGTGTAACATCCTGATTTGCCAGGCCATATCCAAACATCTGGTATGTTGGGGTCTCTGTTTAAATCCAAAATCCAACCTTCCAGCACTTGCAACTCCAGGGCACCCTCATGAGACAATGGCAGGAAGAACATTGGGAAGATATGCTGAGATATGAGGAATTCATGCACAGAGACTTTATCATTGTTAACAAATGAGTAAAGCCTAGGTAGTCTCCAACACAAAGGTCTGGAAGAACCACCAATGAGCCAATCATCAGTCCAAAAAAGGGTAGAGGGAAATACCTACCTTAGCTGTGCTGCACCATTCCTTCCTGTTTGGGGAAATACTGACGTAGTTCAAGCCGCATCAAAAGGAATTTTTGGCGTCGTTGCCAGGGAGACATCATCATCTTCTACCAGGTTCCTAATCACCAATCTCATCTCCTTGCAATTTATATTATTTGTGATTTTCCGCTTGTTTTCCTCTCCCCTACTTCACAAAATTTCCCGTTTTATTCGCCCTCTTTCAAGTTCGCTTTTCTCATTGCATTTTTGTTTGCTAGATTTGTCACCATGAGTGACTTTGGTATGGCATAAACAGATGATGGCCTAACTCCTAAAATTGTATGATCTGGCAATCTGGATGCTAAAATTTTTGTGTTGGGGCACGGGAATGTTATCGGAAAAGAACGTATCCAAGAATTTTTCAATTGTGTTTGAAATTTATGTCTTGAAGATGTTCCTATACTTAACAGGACTAAATCTTATGCGGAAGCTATTTCAGCACTAGTTCCGAAACTTGAAAATAAATTTATCTACACACATCCTACCTTGCAAAGATTGTTTTTTGACTTACCCGTTATAAAGAATCCCAAGGCTAAAAAGTTGGCTACACTTGTTCTTATGAATGAATTTGATTACATAATACGGGAAGCTAGGGAGATGTTTGATTTCTATGGTATGAATCGTGAAAAACCGGTGATAGATGAAATTCTTTATAATAGTGATTATGTGCTAAGACATTTGCTTGGGGATAATCAAATCTTTGATGAGAATCTTAAGAAGGAAGTCCCTGTTTTAGATATAATCCAACAAGTTTTCAATGATGTTAATCAACACTATTGTTGGATTGTTGCTGGAAATCAAAGGGGTTATGATGAAAAGCAACTTCATAGTGCTAAAGTCTCTATGGATAAGGTGTTTAATGTTGTTTTTGCAAAACCTCCTGAGGAAAACACCTCTAAGGAAAATAAAACTAAAGATGACAATACTTAGATCTTTGCTTTATGCCTAGCTAGGGGCATAAAACGATAGCGCTTGTTGGGAGGCAAATCAATGAATACAATTTATTTTTGTCTTCTCCTTTCTGTTCTTGAGTGTTTACACAATTATGCTATTGTTATAATTGTGTTTTTCAAGTTTTAATTAGTGTTTGTGCCAAGCAAAGCCTTTGGGATCATGATGGGTGATAGTTAATTTGATCTTCCTCAAAAACAGAAACTTTTGCGCTCACGAAAATAATTATCATTTTTAACAGGAGCGTGATAAAATATTGACTGTTTTTGCAGGAGATTTATATACCAATTTCCCACGTTGCCCTAATTTTTTAGAATTTTCAGAGTTACAGAAGTATTCTAAATATCCAGATTGCTACAGACTGTTCTGTTTTTGACAGATTCTATTTTTTTGCATTGTGTGGTTGTTTTGATGATTCTAAATAATAAAGTTGTTATTTATATTTCCTTATATCATGATAAATGTTTATTATTCATGCTAGAATTGCATTAACCGGAAACTTAGTACATAGACAAACAGAGTTTCACTAGTATGCCTCTACTTGACTAGCTCGTTGGATCAAAGATGGTTAAGTTTCCTTGCCATAGACATGAGTTGTCATTTGATTAACAGGATCACATCATTAGAGAATGATGTGATTGACTTGACCCATTCCGTTAGCTTAGAACTTGATCGTTTAGTTTGTTCCTATTGCTTTCTTCATGACTTATACATGTTCCTATGACTATGAGATTATGCAACTCCTGAATACCGGAGGAACACTTAGTGTGCTATCAAACGTCACAACGTAACTGGGTGATTATAACGATGCTCTTCAGGTGTCTCCGATGGTGTTTGTTGAGTTGGCATGGATTGAGATTAGGATTAGTCACTTCGAGTATCGGACAGGTATCTCTGGGCCCTCTCGGTAATGCACATCACTATAAGCCTTGCAAGCAATGTGACTAATGAGTTAGTTGCGGGATGACGCATTACGAAACGAGTAAAGAGACTTACCAGTAACAAGATTGAACTAGGTATTGAGATACCGACGATCGAATCTCGGGCAAGTAACATACCGAGGACAAAGGGAACAACGTATGTTGTTATGCGGTTTGACTGATAAAGATCTTCGTAGAATATGTGAGAGCCAATATGAGCATCCAGGTTCCGCTATTGGTTATTGACCAGAGACATGTCTCGGTAATGTCTACATAGTTATCGAACCTGTAGGGTCCGCACGCTTAACGTTCGATGACGATCGGTATTATGAGTTTATGTGTTTTGATGTACCGAAGGTAGTTCGGAGTCCCGGATGTGATCATGAACATGATGAGGAGTCTTGAAATGGTCGACATATAAATATTGATATGTTGGACGGCTATATTCGGACACCAGAAGTGTTCCGAGTGACTTCGGATAAACCTAGTGACAAGCATTAAGCATAGCAAAATCATAGCAACATCAATCTCAGAACATAGTGGATACTGGGGATCAAACCCTAACAAAACTAACTCGATTACATGATAACTCTGATCCAACCCATCACCGTCCAGCAAGCCTACGATGGAATTACTCACGTACGGCGGTGAGCATCATGAAATTGGTGATGGAGGATGATTGATGATGACGATGGCGATGGGTTCCCCTCTCCGGAGCCCCGAACGGACTCCAGATCAGCCCTACCGAGAGAGTTGAGGGCTTGGCGGCAGCTCCGTATCGTAAAACATGATGAATCCTTCTCTCTGATTTTTTTTCTCCCCGAACACGAATATATGGAGTTGGAGTTGAGGTCGGCGGAGCTCCAGGGGGCCCACGAGGCGGGGGCGCGCCCCCACCATCGTGGAAAGGGTGTGGGCCCCCTGGCCTTGATTCTTTCGCCAGTATTTTTTTATTATTTCCAAAAATAATCTCCGTGGAGTTTTAGGTCATTCCGAGAACTTTTGTTTTTGCACATAAATAACACCATGGCAATTCTGCTGAAAACAGCGCCAGTCCTGGTTAGCTCCATTCAAATCATGCAAGTTAGAGTCCAAAACAAGGGCAAAAGTGTTTGGAAAAGTAGATACGACAGAGACGTACCAACTCCCCCAAGCTTAAACCTTTGCTTGTCCTCAAGCAATTCAGTTGATAAACTGAAAGTGATAAAGAAAAACTTTTAAAAACTCTGATTGCTCTTGTTGTTGTAAATATGTAAAGCCAGCATTCAAGTTTTCAGCAAAGATTATGAACTAACCATATTCACAATAACACTTAGGACTCATGTTTACTCATATCAATGGCATAATCAACTAGCGAGCAATAATAATAAATCTCGGATGACAACACTTTCTCAAAACAATCATAATATGATATAACAAGATGGTATCTCGCTAGCCCTTTCTGAGACCGCAAAACACAAATGCTAAGCACCCTTAAAGATCAAGGACTGACTAGACATTGTAATTCATGGTAAAAGAGATCCAGTCATAGTCATACCCAATATAAATTAATAGTAATGGATGCAAATGATAGCAGTTCTCTCTAGCTGGTGCTTTTTAACAAGAGGATGATGACTCAACATAAAAGTAAATAGATAGGCCCTTCGCAGAGGGAAGCAAGGATTTGTAGAGGTGCCAGAGCTCGGTTTTGAAATAGAGATAAATAGTATTTTGAGCGGTATACTTTCATTGTCAACATAACAACCAAGAGATGGCGATATCTTCCATGCTACACACATTATAGGCGGTTCCCAAACAGAATGGTAAAGTTTATACTCCCCCTCCACCAGCAAGCATCAATCCATGGCTTTCTCGAAACAACGAGTGCCTCCAACTAACAACAGTCCCGGGGGAGTTTTGTTTGCAATTATATTGATTTGATTTGCATAAAGCATGGGACTGGGCATCCCGGTGACCAGCCATTTTCTTGTGAGTGAGGAGCGGAGTCCACTCCTCTTGAGAATAACCCGCCTAACATGGAAGATACGGACAGCCCTAGTTGATACATGAGCTATTCGAGCATACAAAATAGAATTTCATTTGAAGGTTTGGAGTTTGGTACATACAAATTTACTTGGAACGGCAGGTAGATACCGCATATAGGAAGGTATGGTGGACTCATCTGGAATAAGTTTGGGGTTTAAGGGATTGGATGCACAAGTAGTATTCCCGCTTAGTACAAGTGAAGGCTAGCAAAAGACTGGGAAGCGACCAATTAGAGAGCGACAACAGTCATGAACATGCATTAAAATTAATGAACATTGAGTGCAAGCATGAGTAGGATATAATCCACAATGAACATAAATATCGTGAAGGCTATGTTGATTTTGTTTCAACTACATGCGTGAACATGTGCCAAGTCAAGCCACTTAAATCATTCAAAGGAGGATACCACCCTATCATACCACATCACAACCATTTTAATAGCATGTTGGCACGCAAGGTAAACCATTATAACTCATAGCTAATCAAGCATGGCACGAGCAACTATAATCTCTAATTGTCATTGCAAACATGTTTATTCATAATAAGCTAAATCAGGAACGATGAACTAATCATATTTACAAAAACAAGATAGGTCGAGTTCATACCAGCTTCTCTCATCTCAATCATTTCGTCATATATCGTCATAATTGCCTTTCACCTACACGACCGAATGATGCGTAAAATAATAATAGTGCACATGCATTGTACTAAGCTGAAATATGCAAGCTTCTGATAAACAGGAGAAGACAAGGCAATATGGGCTCTTGGTTAAATCAACAATAATGCATATAAGAGCCACTTCAACATTTTCATTATGGTCTTCTCCTCACGACCCCCAAAGAAAAGAAAAGAAACAAAAACTATTTACACCGGAAAGCTCCCACCAAGCAAAAAGAAGAACATGAAATATTTTTGGGTTTTCTTTTTAATTACTACTACTACAAACAAGAAAGTAAACGAGCTAAAAGTTACAACTAATTTTTTTTCTTAAGGTTTTTCAAACACACAAGAAGAAAGCATAAAAAGGAAAATAAACTAGCATGGATATTACCGTGAAAAAGTATGAGCACCGACAACTAGCATGAGTGTGTGAATATAAATGTAATGTCGGTGAGAAATACTTACTCCCCCAAGCTTAGGCTTTTGGCCTAAGTTGGTCTATGGCCATGGCTGGCCTGGCGGATATCCATCGTTATAACTAGGGTCGTACTGAGATGAAGCCTCAGATTGCCAGTGGTTGGCAATCATCTCCGGATCCCATTGGTAATCAGACTGTCGTGGAGGATCAAATTGTGGTTCCGGCTCTGGCTCTGTAGCTAATGTGGGGTTCCGGTAGGCGTGGATGGCCGCCAGCGGAATGAGATACTTGCCTGCAGATAAGTCAAACATGGAAGGAGCAGGCAAGGTAATAATCTCAGGGAGACTTTTATCAAATAACAGTCTGTACTTAAGCGCCTTTTCCCTATTCTTAACAATAAAGTCATGCACTACCATACTCTTATAATCTAGGAAAACAGAAGGCATCAATTTTTCTTCTTTCTCAAAATGCCTAATAGGTATGTTATAGTATGCAGCGAGGCGCGAGGCGAAGATGCCTCCCAAGATGGGGCCCTTAGTACGGTTAAGGTTTAACCGCTTTGCAGCAATAGCGCCCATACTAAATGTGTCATCACGAAACAAAGCATGGCTCAAAATAATGATGTCGGGGATACTTAAATTGCCATAGTTTCCGCGATCAATTAAGCATCTACTAGCAAATATTGCAAAATAACGTAAAACAGGAAATGTATGCTAGTAATTCTTGCATCGGAAACTTTCCTAGTTTCTCCTACAGAAATTGTATCAATAAACCCATCCACATCATCACGATGTGGTTCCTCTATGAAGCCCGGAAAAGGTAACTTGCAAACCTCACAGAATTCACGAAAGGTTATCTCCTTATACTCATCATATATAAATAAAAATCCACCGTAGGTGGTGACCTCCTAGAATGGAAATGAAAATTTTGCACAAAGATATTAGTGGGTAAGAGATATTGTTCGCGTTGGTCACGGAGGAAGTCGGTGAGGCCTCATTCTCAACCAACTGATAAAAATCATCATATATCCCGGCGGCTCTTAAGGAATCATCACAAGGCCATTCACACGACCGAACCTCCACGGTGCGAGGCAGATTATATTTGGGCCTCTCTTCTTCTTCGCTTTGCTTATCCCTCGAGCTTCGGCTCAAAGAACCCCTCAAAAATCTCTTCATCATTTTCTGAAAATTTCTGAAATTCTTAGTAACTTCAAATAAAAGTGAACCAAGCTCAACAAAATTTATAGCAACTACTCCCACAAGTGCCTAGAAACTATATCATGCATTAGAACTACTTGGTACCAAATAAATTTGACATGCAAGCTCAAGAACATGGTCACCTAGGCAGCACAAATTTGCAATAAATAAAGCACTAGAACAAAAACTAATTGGACCAATGGAGGAGTTACATACCAAGGAACAATCCCCCAAAGCAGTTTTGTGAGAGGTGCTTTGAGCAAGGGGATCAAAAATCGTAGAAAAATGAGCTAGAACTCGTGCTTGAGCTGGATGGTGATTTTTTTGGTAAGAAGAAGGAGTGTGTGGGTGCAGGAATAAGTGGAGGGGAGCCACCGTGGGCCCACGAGGCAGGGGCGCGCCCAGGGGGTGGGCGTGCCCTGGACCCTCATGGCCAGGTACCAGCTCCCCCTGATGTGTTCTCAGTGCCAGATATTCTCAAATATTCCAAAAAATCATATATAAGTTTCAGGGCATTTGGAGAACTTTTATTTTCGGGGTATTTTTATATTGCACGGATAATTCAGAAAACAGACAAAAAACACTAATTTTGCTTTATTTCAACTAAATAACAGAAAGTAGAAGGAGGTTACAGAAGGTTGTGCTTTCTAACTTCATCCATCTCATGCTCATCAAAAGGAATCCACTAACAAGGTTGATCAAATCTTGTTAACAATCTCATTCCGAGTTGCATGAAACCGGAGAAATTTTGAATAACACTATGTTACCTCAACGGGGATATGCACGTCCCCAATAATAAGAATATCATATCTTTTTTGACAGTAGGAAGAGGAAATTCAAAACCTCCAAAAATAATCAATGGAATTTTTCCAATAGAGCTAATACTATGAACTTGAGGTTGTTTCCTCGGAAAGTTTACCGTATGCTCATTGCCATTAACATGAAAAGTAACATTTCCTTTGTTGCAATCAATAACAGCCCCTGCAGTATTCAAAAAGGGTCTACCAAGAATAATAGACATACTATCGTCCTCAGGAATATCAAGGATAACAAAGTCCGTTAAAATATTAACGTTTGCAACCACAACAGGCACATCCTCACAAATACCGACAGGTATAGCAGTTGATTTATCAGCCATTTGCAAAGATATTTCAGTAGGTGTCAACTTACTCAAATCAAGTCTACGATATAAAGAGAGAGGCATAACACTAACACCGGCTCCAAGATCACATAAAGCAGTTCTAACATAATTTCTTTTAATGGAGCATGGTATAGTGGGTACTCCTGGATCTCCGAACTTCTTAGGTATTCCACCCTAAAAAGTGTAATTAGCAAGCATGGTGGAAATTTCAGCTTCCAGTATCTTTCTTTTATTTGTAAAAATTTCTTTCATATACTTAGCATAAGGATTCATTTTGAGCATATCAGTTAATCGCATATGCAAAAAGATAGGTCTAATCATTTCAGCAAAGCGCTCAAAATCCTCATCATCCTTTTTCTTGGATGGTTTAGGAGGAAAAGGCATGGGTTTCTGAACCCATGGCTCTCTTTCCTTACAGTGCTTCCTAGCAACAAAGTCTCTCTTATCATAATGTTGATTCTTTGATTGTGGGTTATCAAGATCAACAGCAGGTTCAATTTCTACATCATTATCATTGCTAGGTTGAGCATCAACAAGAACCTCATCATTAACATTATCACTAGGTTAATGTTCATTACCAGATTGTGTTTCAGCATCAAAAATAGAAATATCATTGGGATTCTCAGGTGTGTCATGAACAGGTTCACTAGAAGCATGCACAGTCCTATCATTTTTCTTTTTCTTCTTTTTAGAAGGACTAGGTGCATCTAAATTATTTCTCTGAGAATCCTACTCAATTCTCTTAGGGTGGCCCTCAGGATACAAAGGCTCCTGAGTCATTCTACCTCCTCTAGTCAAAACTCTAATAGCATTATCATTATTCTTACAATTCAATTCATTGAGCAAATCATTCTGAGCTTTAAGTACTTGTTCTACTTGAGTGGTAACCACATAAGCATGTTTACTAATGAGTTTAAGTTCACCTTTAACTCTAGACATGTAATCACTCAAGTGTTCAATTATATCAGAATTGTGTTTCAGTTGTCTACTAACATAAGCATTGAAGTTTTCTTGTTTGACAATGAAATTATTAAACTCATCTAAGCATTGGCTAGAAGACTTATAACGAGGAATATCACCTTCCTCAAATCTATAGAGAGAATTTACCTTTACTACCTGTGTTGGGTTATCAAGACCATGTGTTTCTTCAATAGGCAGTAAATTAAGACCATGTATTTCTTCAATAGGAGGTAAATTCTTAACATATTCAGCTTTTATACCTTTTTCTTTCATAGATTTCTTTGCCTCTTGCATGTCTTCAGGACTGATAAATAAAACACCCCTTTTCTTCGGAGTTGGCTTAGAAGTTGGTTCAGGAAGTGTCCAATTATTTTCATTGGTCAACATATTATTCAATAGAATTTCAGCTTGATTTGGTGTTCTTTCCCTGAAAACACAACCAGCACAACTATCCAGGTGGTCTCTGGAAGCATCGGTCAGTCCATTATAAAAGATATCAAGTATTTAATTTTTCTTCAGAGGATGATCAGGCAAAGCATTAAGTAATCGGAGAAGCCTCTATTGGAAATATGCCCTAGAGGCAATAATAAATTGATTATTATTATATTTCCTTGTTCACGATAATCGTTTATTATCCATGCTAGAATTCTATTGATAGGAAACTTAGATACATGTGTGGATACATAGACAACACCATGTCCCTAGTAAGCCTCTAGTTGACTAGCTCGTTGATCAATAGATGGTTACGGTTTCCTGACCATGGACATTGGATGTCATTGATAACGGGATCACATCATTAGGAGAATGATGTGATGGACAAGACCCAAACCTAAGCCTAGCACAAGATCATGTAGTTCGTATGCTAAAGCTTTTCTAATGTCAAGTATGATTTCCTTAGACCATGAGATTGTGCAACTCCTGGATACCGCAGGAGTGCTTTGGGTGTGCCAAACGTCACAACGTAACTGGGTGGCTATAAAGGTACACTACAGGTATCTCTGAACGTGTCTGTTGGGTTGGCACGAATCAAGACTGGGATTTGTCACTCCGTGTAAACGAAGAGGTATCTCTGGGCCCACTCGGTAGGACATCATTATAATGTGCACAATGTGACCAAGGAGTTGATCACGGGATGATGTATTCCGGAACAAGTAAAGAGACTTGCCGGTAACGAGATTGAACAAGGTATCGGGATACCAACGATCGAATCTCGGGCAAGTATCGTACCGATACACAAAGGGAATTGTATACGGGATTGATTAAGTCCTTGACATCGTGGTTCATCCGATGAGATCAACGTGGAGCATGTGGGAGCCAACATGGGTATCCAGATCCCGCTGTTGGTTATTGACCGGAGAACGTCTCGGTCATGTCTGCATGGTTCCCGAACCCGTAGGGTCTACACACTTAAGGTTCGATGACGCTAGGGTTATAGGGAATAGTTATACGTGGTTACCGAATGTTGTTCGGAGTCCCGGATGAGATCCCGGACGTCACGAGGAGTTCCGGAATGGTCCGGAGGTAAAGATTTATATATGGGAAGTCCTGTTTTGGTCGCCGAAAAAGTTTCGGGGTTTATCGGTAACGTACCGGGACTACCGGGAGGGTCCCGGGGGTCCACCAAGTGGGGCCACAAGCCCCGGAGGGCTACATGGGCCAATTGTGGGAGGGGACCAGTCCCAGGTGGGCTAGTGCGCCCCCCCACAAGGGCCCAAGGCACCTCCAAGAGGGGAAGGGGGCAAACCCTAGGGCAGATGGGCCCTAAGGCCCACCTCAGGTGCGCCTCCCCCTCTCCCCCTTGTGGCCGCCACCCAGATGGGATCTGGGGGCTGCCGCCACCCCTAGGGAGGGAACCCTAGGTGGGGGGAAGCCCCTCCCCTTCCCCTATATATACTTGAGGTTTGGGCTGCCCAATACACATGAGTTCCTCTCTTTCTTGGCGCAGCCCTATCCCTCTCTTTCTCCTCATATCTCTCAATGCTTGGCGAAGCCCTGCTGGATCACCACGCTCCTCCACCACCACCACGTCATTGTGCTGCTGCTGGATGGAGTCTTCCTCAACCTCTCCCTCTATCCTTGCTGGATCAAGGCATGGGAGACGTCGTCGGGCTGTACGTGTGTTGAACGCGGAGGTGCCGTCCGTTCGGCACTAGGATCTCCGGTGATTTGGATCATGATGAGTACGACTCCTTCAACCCCGTTCTCTTGAACGCTTCCGCTTAGCGATCTACAAGGGTATGTAGATGCACTCTCCTTCCCTTCGTTGCTGGTTTCTCCATAGATAGATCTTGGTGACACGTAGGAAAATTTTGAATTTCTGCTACGTTCCCCAACAGTGGTATCAGAGCTAGGTCTATTGCATAGATTCTATGCACGAGTAGAACACAAAGTAGTTGTGGGCGTCGATTTTGTTCAATATGCTTACCGTTACTAGTCCAATCTTGATTCGGCGGCATTGTGGGATGAAGCGGCCCGGACTGACCTTACACGTACTCTTACGTGAGACTGGTTCCACCGACTGACATGCACTAGTTGCATAAGGTGGCCAGCGGGTGTCTGTCTCTCCCACTTTAGTCGGATCGGATTCGATGAAAAGGGTCCTTATGAAGGGTAAATAGCAATTGGCATATCACATTGTGGTTTTTGCGTAGGTAAGAAACGTTCTTGCTAGAAATCCATAGCAGCCACGTAAAACATGCAAACAACAATTAGAGGACGTCTAACTTGTTTTTGCAGGGTATGCTATGTGATGTGATATGGCCAAAAGGATGTGATGAATGATATATGTGATGTATGAGATTGATCATGTTCTTGTAATAGGAATCACGACTTGCATGTCGATGAATATGACAACCGGCTGGAGCCATAGGAGTTGTCTTTATTTATTGTATGACCTGCGTGTCAGTGAACAACGCCTTGTAATTACTTTACTTTATTGCTAACCGGTAGCCATAGTAGTAGAAGTAATAGTAGGCGAGCAACTTCATGGAGACACGATGATGGAGATCATGGTGTCATGCCGGTGACAAGATGATCATGGAGCCCCAAGATGGAGATCAAAGGAGCTATATGATATTGGCCATATCATGTCACTATTATTTGATTACATGTGATGTTTATCATGTTTTTGCACCTTGTTTTCTTAGAACGGCGGTAGTAAATAAGATGATCCCTCATAATAATTTCAAGAAAGTGTTCCCCCTAACTGTGCACTGTTGCGACAGTTCGTTGTTTCGAAGCACCACGTGATGATCGGGTGTGATAGATTCTAACGTTCACATACAACGGGTGTAAGACAGATTTACACATGCAAAACACTTAGGTTGACTTGACGAGCCTAGCATGTACAGACATGGCCTCGGAACACAAGAGACCGAAAGGTCGAGCATGAATCGTATGGTAGATACGATCAACATGAAGATGTTCACCGATGATGACTAGTACGTTTCACGTGATGATGGGACACGGCCTAGTTGACTCGGATCATGTAATCACTTAAGATGACTAGAGGGATGTCTATCTAAGTGGGAGTTCATAAGATGAACTTAATTATCCTGAACATAGTCAAAAGATCTTCACAAATTATGTCGTAGCTCGCGCTTCAGTTCTACTGTTTAGATATGTTCCTAGAGAAAATTTAGTTGAAAGTTGATAGTAACAATTATGCGGACTAGGTCCGTAAACTGAGGATTGTCCTCATTGCTTCATAGAAGGCTTATGTCCTTAATGCACCGCTCAGTGTGCTAAACCTCGAACGTCGTTTGTGGATGTTGCGAACATCTGACATACACATTTTGATAACTACGTGATAGTTCAGTTAAACGGTTTAGAGTTGAGGCACCAAAGACGTTTTAAAACGTCGCAAAACATATGAGATGTTTCGAGGGCTGAAATTGGAATTTCAGGCTCGTGCCCACGTCAAGAGGTATAAGACCTCCGACGATTTTCTTAGACTGCAAACTAAGGGAGAAAAGCTCAATTGTTGAGCTTGTGCTCAGATTGTGTGAGTACAACAATCATTTGAATCGAGTGGGAGTTGATCTTCCAGATGAGATAGTGATGTTTCTCCGAAGTCATTACCACCAAGCTGCTAGAGCTTCGTGATGAACTATAATATATCAGGGACATATATGATGATCCTTGAGATATTCGCGATGTTTGACACCACAAAAGTAGAAATCAAGAAGGAGCATCAATTGTTGATGGTTGGTGAAACCACTAGTTTCAAGAAGGGCAAGGGAAAGAAGGGATACTTCATACGGCAATTCAGCTGCTACTCTAGTGAAGAAACCCAAGGTTGAACCCAAACCTGAGACTAAGTGCTTCTGTAATAAGGGGAGCAGCCACTGGAGCAGAATTACCCTAGATACTTGGTAGATGAGAAGGCTGGCAAGGTCGATAGAAGTATATTGGATATACATTGTGTTAATGTTTACTTTACTAGTACTCCTAGTAGCACCATGGTATTAGATACCGGTTCGGTTGCTAAGTGTTAGTAAACTCTAAATAAAAGGCTGCGGAGTAAACGGAGACTAGCTAAAGGTGAGCTGGCAATATGTGTTGGAAGTTTTTCCAAGGTTGATATGATCAAGCATCGCACGCTCCCTCTACCATCGAGATTGGTGTTAAACCTAAATAATTGTTATTTGGTGTCTGCGTTGGGCATAGACATGATTGGATTATGTCTATCGCAATACGGTTATTCATTAAAAGAGAATAATAGTTACTCTGTTTATTTGAATAATACCTTCAATGGTCTTGCACCTAAAATGAATGGTTTATTGAATCTCGATCGTAGTGACACACATGTTCATGCCAAAAGATATAAGATAGTAATGATAGTACCACCTACTTGTGGCACTGCCACTTAAGTCATACCGGTATAAAACGCATGAAGAAGCTCAATGTTGATGGATCTTTGGGCTCACTCGTTTTTGAAAAGTTTGAGACATGCGAACCATGTCTATTGGTGTATATGCATGAAGAAACTCCATGCAAATGGACCGTTTGGACTCACTTGATTTTGAATCACTTGAGACATGCAAATCATACCACATGGGCAAGATGACTGAAAGCCTCGTTTTTAGTAAAATGGAACTAGAAAGAAACTTGTTGGAAGTAATACATTTTGATGTGTGCAGTCCAATGAGTGCTGAGGCGTGTAGTGGATATCGTTATGTTCTTACTTCACAGATGATTTGAGTAGATGTTGAGTGTATTTACTTGATGAATCATGAGTCTGAATTATTGAAAGGTTCAAGTAATTTCAGGGTGAAGTTGAAAGATCATCGTGACAAGAGGATAAAATATCTATGATATGATCATAGAAATGAATATCTGAATTACGAGTTTGGCACAGAATTAAGACATTGTGGAAATTTTTTCACAACTAATACAGCCTGGAACACCATACTGTGATGGTGTGTCCGAACATCATAACTGCACCCTATTGGATATGATGCATACCATGATGTCTCTTATCGAATTACCACGATAGTTTATGGGTTAGGCATTAGAGACAACCACATTCACTTTAAAAGGGGCACCACATAATTCCGATGAGATGACACTATATGAACTATGGTTTAGAGAAACCTAAGCTGTCATTTCTTAAAAGTTTGGGGCTGCGACGCTTATGTGAAAAAGTTTCAGGCTGATAAGCTCGAACCCAAAGCGGATAAATGCATCTTCATAGGACACCCAAAAATAGTTGGGTATACCTCATGTCTCAGATTCGAAAGCAATAAGGGATTGTTTCTAGAATCGGGTCCTTTCTCGAGGAAAAGTTTCTCTCAAAAGAATTGAGTGGGAGGACGGTGGAGACTTGATGAGGTTATTAAACCGTCTCTTCAACTAGTGTGTGGCAGGGCACAGGAAGTTGTTCCTGTGGCACCTACACCAATTGAAGTGGAAGCTTATGATAGTGATCATGAAACTTCAGATCAAGTCACTACCAAACCTCATGGGATGACAAGGATGTGTACTACTTCAGAGTGGTACGTAATCCTGTCTTGGAAGTCATGTTTCTAGACAACAATGAACCTACGAGCTATGGAGAAGCGATGGTGGGCCTGGATTTCAAAATGGCTCGAGGCCATATAACCCGAGAGAGGATCCATATATGAAAACAAAGTGTAGACTTTGGAAGAACTACTTGATGGTCGTAAGGCTGTTAGGTACATATGGATTTTTAAAAGGAAGACGGACAATGATGGTAAGTATCACCATTAAGAAAGCTCGACTTGTCGTTAAGATGTTTTCCAACAAGTTCAAGGAGTTGACTACGATGAGACTTTCTCACTCGTAGCGATGCTAAGAGTCTGTTGGAATTATATTAGCAATTACTGCATTATTTATGAAATCTTGCAGATAGGATGTCAAAACATTGTTTCCTCGATGATTTTTGAGGAAAGGTTGTATGTGATACAACCGGAAGGTTTTGTCAATCCTGAAAGATGCTAACAAGTATGCAAATCTCCAGCAATCCTTCTAAGGACTGGAGTAAGCATCTCGGAGTTGGAATGTATGCTTTGATGAGATGATCAAAGTTTTGGGTGTATACAAAGTTTATGAGAAACTTGTACTTGCAAAGAAGTGAGTGGGAGCACTATAGAATTTCTGATGAGTATATGTTGTTAACATATTGTTTATCGGAAATGATGTAGAATTTCTGGAAAGCATGCAGAGTTATTTGAAAAAAAAAATTCAATGGAAAGCCTGGATTAAGCAACTTGAACATTGAGCATCAAGATCTATAAGGATAGATCAAAATGCTTAATGGTACTTTCAAATGAGCACATACCTTGACATGATCTTGAAGGTGTTCAAGATGTATCAGTCAAAGAAGGAGTTCTTGCCTGAGTTGCAAGGTATGAAGTTAAGACTTAAAGCTCGACCACGGCAGAAGAAAGAGGAAGGACGAAGGTCATCCCCTATGCTTTTGTCATAGGCTCTCTACAGTATGCTATGCTGTGTGCCGCACCTGAAGTGTGCCTTGCCATGAGTCAGTCAAGGGGTACAAGAGTGATCCAAGAATGGATCACAGGACAGCAGTCAAAGTTATCCTTAGTAACTAGTGGACTAAGGAATTTTTTTGATTATGGAGGTGGTAAAAAGAGTTCGTCGTAAAGGGTTACGCCGATGCAAACTTTGGCACTAATCCAGATTATTCTGAGTAGTAAACTGGATTCATATAGTAGAACAGTTATTTGGAATAGCTCCAAATAAAACGTTGTAGCTGCATCTAGGAGATGACATAGAGATTTGTAAAGCACACACGGATCTGAAAGATTCAGACCCGTTGACTATAACATCTCTCACAAGCATAACATGATCATACCCAGAACTCACCGAGTGTTAATCACATGGTAATGTGAACTAGATTATTGACTCTAGTAAACTCTTTGGGTGTTAGTCACATGGGGATGTGAACTTGAGTGTTAATCACATATCGATGTGAACTGGATTATTGACTCTAGTGCAAGTGGGAGACTATTGGAAATATGCCCTAGAGGCAATAATAAATTGATTATTATTATATTTCCTTGTTCATGATAATCGTTTATTATCCATGCTAGAATTGTATTGATAGGAAACTCAGATACATGTGTGGATACATAGACAACACCATGTCCCTAGTAAGCCTCTAATTGACTAGCTCGTTGATCAATAGATGGTTACGATTTCCTGACCATGGACATTGGATGTCATTGATAACGGGATCACATCATTAGGAGAATGATGTGATGGACAAGACCCAATCCTAAGCCTAGCACAAGATCATGTAGTTCGTATGCTAAAGCTTTTCTAATGTCAAGTATCATTTCCTTAGACCATGAGATTGTGCAACTCCCGGATACCGTAGGAGTGCTTTGGGTGTGCCAAACGTCACAACGTAACTGGGTGGCTATAAAGGTACACTACAGGTATCTCCAAAAGTGTCTGTTGGGTTGGCACGAATCAAGACTGGGATTTGTCACTCCGTGTAAACGGAGAGGTATCTCTGGGCCCACTCGGTAGGACATCATTATAATGTGCACAATGTGACCAAGGAGTTGATCACGGGATGATGTATTACGGAGCGATTGAAGAGACTCGCCGGTAACGAGATTGAACAAGGTATCGGGATACTGACGATCGAATCTCGGGCAAGTATCATACCGATAGACAAAGGGAATTGTATACGGGATTGATTAAGTCCTTGACATCGTGGTTCATCCGATGAGATCATCGTGGATCATGTGGGAGCCAACATGGGTATCCAGATCCCGCTGTTGTTATTGACCGGAGAACGTCTCGGTCATGTCTGCATGGTTCCCGAACCCGTAGGGTCTACACACTTAAGGTTCGATGACGCTAGTGTTATAGGGAATAGTTATACGTGGTTACCGAATGTTGTTCGGAGTCCCGTATGAGATCCCGGACGTCACGAGGAGTTCTGAAATGGTCCGGAGGTAAAGATTTATATATGGGAAGTCCTGTTTTGGTCGCTGGAAAAGTTTCGGGGTTTATCGGTAACGTACCGGGACCACCGGGAGGGTCCCGGGGGTCCACCAAGTGGGGCCACAAGCCCCGGAGGGCTACATGGGCCAAGTGTGGGAGGGGACCAGCCCCAAGTGGGCTGGTGCGCCCCCCCCCCCACAAGGGCCCAAGGCACCTCCAAGAGGGGAAGGGGGCAAACCCTAGGGTAGATGGGCCCTAAGGCCCAATTCAGGTGCGCCTCCCCCTTTCCCCCTTGTGGCCGCCACCCAGATGGGATCTGTTGGCTGCCGCCACCCCTAGGGAGGGAAACCTAGGTGGGGCGCAGCCCCTCCCCTTCCCCTATATATACTTGAGGTTTGGGCTGCCCAATACACATGAGTTCCTCTCTTTCTTGGCGCAGCCCTATCCCTCTCTTTCTCCTCATATCTCGCAATGCTTGGCGAAGCCCTGCTGGATCACCATGCTCCTCCACCACCACCACGTCGTTGTGCTGCTGCTGGATGGAGTCTTCCTCAACCTCTCCCTCTCTCCTTGCTGGATCAAGGCATGGGAGACGTCGTCGGGCTGTACGTGTGTTGAACGCGGAGGTGCCGTCCGTTCGGCACTAGGATCTCCGGTGATTTGGATCACGATGAGTACGAATCCTTCAACCCCGTTCTCTTGAACGCTTCTGCTTAGCGATCTACAAGGGTATGTAGATGCACTCTCCTTCCCTTCGTTGCTGGTTTGTCCATAGATAGATCTTGGTGACACGTAGGAAAATTTTGAATTTATGCTACGTTCCCCAACAGCCTCCCCCAAGCTTGTGGGAGACTCTCTTCTCAATTTGCACAAAATTATATATTTCCCTTAAAGCAGCTTGTTTCTTATGAGCAGGGAAATATTTAGCAGGGAAGTAATAAATCATATCCTGGGGACTACGCACACAACCAGGATCATGAGAATTAAACCATGTCTTAGCATCACCCTTTAATGAGAACGGAAATAATTTAACGATATAATAGTAGCGAGATTTCTCATCATTAGTGAACAGGGTGGCTATATCATTTAATTTAGTAAGATGTGCCACAACAGTTCCAGATTCATAGCCATAGAAAGGATCAGATTCAATCAAAGTAATTATATCAGGATCAACAGAGAATTCATAATCCTTATCAGCAACAAAGATAGGTGAAGTAGCATAAGCAGGATCATATTTCATTCTAGCATTCAAAGTTTTTTGTTTCAGCTTAGCTAATAATTTCTTAAGATCACTCCAATCGTTGCAAGCAAGAAAGTCTCTAGCAGTTTCTTCATCCATAACATAGCCCTCAGGCACAATAGGTAATTCATATTTAGGGGGAGAATCTTCATCATCACTTTCATCAATATTATCAGTTTCAATAATTTCATTCTCTCTAGCCCTAGCAAGTTGTTCATCAAGAAATTCACCAAGTGGCACAGTAGTATCAAGCATAGAAGTAGTTTCATCATAAGTATCATGCATAGCAGAAGTGGCATCATGAATAACATGTGACATATTAGAATTAATAGCAGAAGCAGGTTTAGGTGTCACAAGCTTACTCAAAAAAGAAGGTGAATCAAGTGCAGAGCTAGATGGCAGTTCCTTACCTACCCTCGTAGTTGAGGGACAAATTTTTGTTTTAGCGTCTTTCAAGTTCTTCATAGTGACCAGTAGATATAAATCCCAAGTGACTCAAAGAATAGAGCTATGCTCCCCGGCAATGGCGCCAGAAAATAGTCTTGATAACCCACAAGTATAGGGGATCGCAACAGTTTTCGAGGGTAGTGTATTCAACCCAAATTTATTGATTCGACACAAGGGGAGCCAAAGAATATTCTCAAGTATTAGCAGTTGAGTTGTCAATTCAACCACACCTGGATAACTTGATATTTGCAGCAAAGTATTTAGTAGTAAAGTAGTATGATAGTAATGTTAACAGTGGCAAAGGTAATAGTGATAGCAGTATTGTAGTGATCGTAACAGTAGCAACGGTAAAGTAACTAAGAGAAGAACAATATGTGAAAAGCTCGTAGGCATTGATCGGTGATGGATAATTATGCCGGATGCGGTTCATCATGTAACAGTCATAACATAGGGTGACACAGAACTAGCTCCAATTCATCAATGTAATGTAGGCATGTATTCCGAATATAGTCATACGTGCTTATGGAAAAGAACTTGCATGACATCTTTTGTCCTACCCTCCCGGGGCAGCGGGGTCCTAGCAAAAACTAAGGGATATTAAGGCCTCCTTTTAATAGAGTACCGGACCAAAGCATTAACACATAGTGAATATATGAACTCCTCAAACTACGGTCATCACCGGGAGTGGTCCCGATTATTGTCACTTCGGGGTTGCCGGATCATAACACATAGTAGGTGACTATAGACTTGCAAGATAGGATTAACAACTCACATATATTCATGAAAACATAATAGGTTCAGATCTGAAATCATGGCACTCGGGCCCTAGTGACAAGCATTAAGCATAGCAAAGTCATAGCAACATCAATCTCAGAACATAGTGGATACTAGGGATCAAACCCTAACAAAACTAACTCGATTACATGATAAATTTCATCCAACCCATCACCGTCCAGCAAGCCTACGATGGAATTACTCACGCACGGCGGTAAGCATCATGAAACTGGTGATGTAGGATGGTTGATGATGATGATGGCGACGGATTCCCCTCTCCGGAGCCCCGAACGGACTCCAGATCAGCCCTCTCGAGAGAGTTTACGGCTTGGCAGCGGCTCCGTATCGTCAAACGCGATGAATCCTTCTCTTTAATTTTTTTTCTCCCCGAACACGAATATATGGAGTTGGAGTTGAGGTCGGTGGAGCTCCAGGGGGCCCACGAGGCAGGGGGCGCGCCTCCCACCCTTGTGGAAAGGGTGTGGGCCCCCTGGCCTTGATTCTTTCGCCAGTATTTTTTATTATTTCCAAAAATAATCTTCGTGGAGTCAGGTCATTCCGAGAACTTTTGTTTCTGCACATAAATAACACCATGGAAATTCTGCTGAAAACAACGTCAGTCTGGGTTAGCTCCATTCAAATCATGTAAGTTAGAGTCTAAAACATGGGCAAAAGTGTTTGGAAAAGTAGATACGACGGAGACGTATCAGTCGGTAACTTCATCAACATCGTCACCATGCCGTCATGCTGACGGAACTCTCCCTCGGCCTCAGCTGGATCAAGAGTTCAAGGGACGTCACCGAGCTGAACGTGTGCAGATCGCGGAGGTGTCATACTTTCGGTACTAGGACCGGTTGGATCGCGAAGACGTTCAACTCATCAATTGCGTCACTTGACGCTTCTGCTTACGGTCAACGAGGGTAGATGGACAACACTCTCCCGCTCGTTGCTATGCATCAAATAGATCTTGTGTGATCGTAGGAATTTTTTGAAATTACTGTGTTCCCCAATAGTGGCATCCGAGCCAGGTTTATGCGTAGATGTTATATGCACGAGTAGAACACAAATGAGTTCTGGGCAATAATATTCATACTGCTTACTAGCATGTCATACTTTGATTCGGCGGTATTGTTGGATGAAGAGGCCCGGACCGACATTACACGTAAGCTTACGCGAGACTGGTTCTACCGACGTGCTTCGCACACAGGTGGCTGGCGGGTGTCAGTTTCTCCAACTTTAGTTGAATGGAGTGTGGCTACGCCCGGTCCTTGTTGAAGGTTAAAACAGCACACTAGACGAAAAATCGTTGTGGTTTTGATGCGTAGGTAAGAACGGTTCTTGCTCAGCCCGTAGCATCCACGGAAATCTTGCAACAACAAAGTAGAGGACGTCTAACTTGTTTTTGCAGGGCATGTTGTGATGTGATATGGTCAAGACATGATGCTAAATTTTATTGTATGAGATGATCATGTTTTGTAACTTAGTTATCGGCAATTGGCAGGAGCCATATGGTTGTCGCTTTATTGTATGCAATGCAATCCCCCTGTAATTGTTTTTACTTTATCACTAAGCGGTAGCGATAGTCGTAGAAACAATAGTTGGCGAGATGACAACGATGCTACGATGGAGATCAAGGTGTCGCGCCGGTGACGATGGTGATCATGACGATGCTTTGGAAATGATGATCAAAGGCACGAGATGATGATGCCATATCATATCACTTATTGAAGGAAATATTCCCTAGAGGCAATAATAAAGTTATTATTTATTTCCTTATTTCATGATAAATGTTTATTATTCATGCTAGAATTGTATTAACCGGAAACATAATACATGTGTGAATACATAGACAAACAGAGTGTCACTAGTATGCCTCTACTTGACTAGCTCATTGATCAAAGATGGTTAAGTTTCCTAGCCATAGACATGAGTTGTCATTTTATTAACGGGATCACATCATTAGGAGAATGATGTGATTGACTTGACCCATTCCGTTAGCTTAGCACTCGATCGTTTAGTATGTTGCTATTGCTTTCTTCATGACTTATACATGTTCCTATGACTATGAGATTATGCAACTCCCGTTTGCCGGAGGAACACTTTGTGTGCTACCAAACGTCACAACGTAACTGGGTGATTATAAAGGAGCTCTACAGGTGTCTCCAAAGGTACATGTTGGGTTGGCGTATTTCGAGATTAGGATTTGTCACTCCGATTGTCGGAGAGGTATCTCTGGGCCCTCTCGGTAATGCACATCACTTAAGCCTTGCAAGCATTGCAACTGATGAGTTAGTTGCGAAATGATGTATAACAGAACGAGTAAAGAGACTTGACAGTAACGAGATTGAACTAGGTATTGAGATACCGACGATCGAATCTCGGGCAAGTAACATACCGATGACAAAGGGAACAACGTATGTTGTTATGCGGTCTGACCGATAAAGATCTTCGTAGAATATGTGGGAGCCAATATGAGCATCCAGGTTCCGCTATTGGTTATTGACCGGAGACGTGTCCTGGTCATGTCTACATTGTTCTCGAACCCGTAGGGTCCGCATGCTTAACTTTACGATGACAGTTTCATTATGAGTTTATATGTTTTGATGTACCGAAGGTTGTTCGGAGTCCCGGATGTGATCACGGACATGACGAGGAGTCTTGAAATGGTCGAGACATGAAGATTGATATATTGGAAGCCTATGTTTGGACATCGGAAGTGTTCCCGGTGAAATCGGCATTTTACCAGAGTACCGGGAGGTTACCGGAACCCCCCGGTAACCTAATGGGCCTTAATGGGCCTAGTGGAGGAAGAGGAGAGGAGGCCAAGGGGCAGCCGCGTGCCCCTCCCCCCCCCCCCCCCCAAGTCCGAATTGGACAAGGAGGGGGCAGCGCCCCCCCCCCCCTTTCCTTTCCCCTCTCTCCTCCTTCCCCCTAAGTCCTAATCCAACTAGGGGAAGGGGGGTGTCGGTGTCAAAACTGGCGGATCTCGGGTAGGGGGTCCCAAACTGTGCATCTAGGCGGATGGTAACAGGAGACAAGTGACACGAAGTTTTACCCAGGTTCGGGCCCTCTTGATGGAGGTAAAACCCTACGTCCTGCTTGATTAATATTGATGATATGGAGGTAAAACCCTACGAGATCAAGGAGGCTAAATCCTAGAAGCTAGCCTATGGTATGATTGTTGTACGTTGGAGTTGTCCTACGGACTAAAACCCTTCGGTTTATATAGACACCGGAGAGGGTTAGGGTTACACAAAGTCGGTTACAGTAGTAGGAGATCTGAATATCCGCATCGCCAAGCTTGCCTTCCACGCCAAGGAAAGTCCCATCCGGACACGGGACGAAGTCTTCAATCTTGTATCTTCATAGTCCAGGAGTCCGGCTGAAGGTATAGTCCGGCTACCCGGACACCCCCTAATCCAGGACTCCCTCAGTAGCCCCTGAACCAGGCTTCAATGACGACGAGTCCGGCGCGCAGATTGTCTTCGGCATTGCAAGGCGGGTTCCTCCTCCAAGTTCTTCATAAAAGATTGTAAACACTAAGGATAGTGTTCGTCTGTGCAAAATAAGTTTCCACATATTTCCAAAGAGAGAATAATATTAACACAAATCTAATCTGCTGATGTATTCTGTAGCATGACATCACACTACAGCCAAGCCCTTATTCGAATCGTTTTCACTTCCCCACCTCAGCGTGTTTTGCGAGGCGGTTTCCTTAGCACGTCTTGTCAAAGCAGAGATCATGTCCCCTTTATTTACGGGATTCTCATCAATATGGACGTGGGTAACCCAATCGTGCCTGTCAGCATGTTTTCTCGATTAAAGGCGAGTCCCCAACGGTTACGGGGAGGGCTCTTGGTATTCATCCTCTTATAAAGAGACCAAGGCCTTACTCCTTTATCTCAATCTCAAACGAGTTCGCCCGTCGCCTCGAGTTCCAACACCATAGGTTCTAGATTTCAGGCGCTTCGGACCTTCGACAATGTCCGGTTCCGACCTTCGAGGCTGATGGATGCCCTCGTCTGTCATGGAGGAGGACGTGCTAAAGTTGAGAGAGGCCAAGTTCTTGACCGGCGAAATTTCGCATAGGCTGCATGCTCAAGGGCAGGCTATTCCCAGTCCCCAGCCTGGTGAGAGCATGGTGTTCGTGTCTCACTTCCTTCGGGGATTAGGCTTCCCAATGGATCCCTTTGTGAGGGGGCTGATGTTCTATTATGGGCTGGAATTTCATGACTTAGCTCCGGAGTCCATCCTCCATATTTCCTCATTCATCGTCGTGTGTGAAGCATTCCTCCGTGTTACTCCTCACTTCGGATTATGGCTCAAGACCTTTAAAGTAGAGCCGAAGATGATTGAGGGACGGCACGCAGAGTGCGGAGGTGTTGTTATAAGCAAGAATGCTGATGCTCCATGGCCCGAGGGCCCTTTTCAAGAGGAGCTCGGCCTATGGCAACAAGAGTGGTTCTATATCACCGCTCCCAGGGGCTCCAAGTGGGTGGCGCCGCCTGCCTTCCGCTCGGGTCCCCCAAAGCAGCTGGGGTCATGGGTCAATAAAGGCCTAGATTGGGGGCCATCCCAGGACGTGCCTTTGTTGCAGAGCTGCATCAGGGACCTCTTAGAAAGTGGTCTCAGCCTGGTCAAAGTGACGCAAGTCATGCTGATCCGCCGAACACTGCCCGGCAAACGTCGCTCCCTTCGTCTGTGGGAGTTTAATCCGGAGGGACCACGAGATCTCCAGCATTTTATGGGCGCAACGCCCGTGGAGATGTATAAACTGTTCTTCGGATCACAAGCAATGTGTCCAGATTTGACCGGGGACGCAGGTCTCAGCTGCAATCGCCCGGATACTCAAGTAAGTAGCCTTGTGCCCGGACTCGCTATCGTATAATTGTCATAAACTTGCCCATGTCCTTTTAAACAGGAGTGGATAGCGAAGGCAAAGTTGATAAGGTGTCCGGCTCCCCTTCCTGAGACCTGGCCGGATCCCGTGCTAGTCAGGATGTTGAAGATTGTGCCTTTGGAGGGACATGAGGGAGGGGACAGGGAGACTACGGCCTCCTAGAAGGAGGCTGTTCCGAAGGGAGGAACCGACAATTCCTCTCCTCAGGGGAAGAAGAGGGCCGCCTCTGACGACCCGGAGACGATGGCCTCAAAGCGGGGGGGGGGGGGGGAATCCTTGTCAGAGGGTCCTACGCCGGGGAGTACCTCGGCCGAACTATGCCCTCAAGGGGACTAGCCCTCTAGCGAGCTGTAAGTAGAGAAAGATTTTATTTTTGAGAGATGAGAGAAATCCTTGCTTTATATCTGAGAAGATTAACCGAAATTTTACCTTGTAGCTTGGACCTCAGCCCTTCTCAGCAGAGCTCGTCTTTGGGGGATCTTCTTCCGGAGATGATGGAGAGCGGAACGCCTCCCCCTGCCGTACCGCCTAGCGAGGCGGGCGACCCTGAGGTGTCGTCGCGGAGGGTTTCTGCGAATCCGGCAAGGGCGGAAGGTAGCCAAATGGCCCCCCAAGGTTCTCCGCGTCCGGCCTTCGACGGAGGCCATAGGACGAGTCCGGCACCGTCCGGTGCGCGGTCGGAGGAGCTGAAGATTCTGCTAGGGCGAGCATCTGTCTCAGCGGAGCACCGTGCATTGATGGGCACGGTGATTGAAAAGATTTCGTCCGCGGAAAGCGGATTGCACGAGGGCGTCAGAAGTTTACTGACAGGTTTTGAGGTACGTGAAATAATGTACACTTTTGGACAGTTGCGCATAAATAAGATGCGCCCTGTATAGATAGTAGCCCCTGAGATTCTGTGCGTTGTCAAAAGTGACAGCGCGCAGAGGATCATAATCCCAGGTCTAAAACGTTGCCTTTGTATGTAGGTGGCGAAGTGTCCGGAATCCAGCCGGACTGACGAATTTGCCGAGCTAAAGCGACAACTTGACGTGGCTGATGCCGACATCGTGCTTGTTAACAAGCGGCTTGACGAGGCACAAGGTATGTAATCCCTCTCGCGGCACCTTGTAAGAGGAGCTTATGCCAGTATCTTACAATAAGTGCGTTTGATGCAGATGGTGCGGCCGCGCTGGAGAGTCTTCGGGCGGAACTTGCCCGAGCCAAGGAACAAGCCAGAAAGAGTGATGCGGCTGCCGAAAGGGCCCTTGAAGAGCTGAGAGCTGAACAGGCTGCTCACTGCCGAAGCAAGAAAGAGATGGCCGAGATGGCCGTGAAGCTAAAAAGTGCTGCTGACCGTTGCAAACTTCTTGAAAAAGAAGACCGGGCGGAGCAAACGGACTTGAAGAAGGCCATTGCCAATGCCAAGGATGCTCGCGCTGTGATGAGAGCTGCGAAGGAGGAGCTGCGTCAGGCCGGTGAAATCACGGCTGGAAAGCCCTATATGCTGCGGAGGAAGTTTTGTGATCCTAAGCATGCTCCGTTGGACCGACTGTGGAGTACGGCGGACACCTATCTGGATTTGGCGGCGAGTGCTGCTGATGCGACCGAACACTTTCGAGATCAGAAAGATTGCGAAGTGGAGAAACTCTTCTGGTCGCAGTTCCACAATCCGGAGTGTCCACTATCAGTGGCCGATCGCCTGGCCGAATGGGCCGAGCTGAATAGGTTGTCCGGACTCGCCATGAAGTGCGTCGTGAGTCATTTGTGGCCGGGGAGATCGGAGCCGAAGAGTTACTTCAGCTTGGTGCAGCAGTTCCTTGGTGCGGTGCCTCAAATTAATGCAATTAAGAGGTCAGCATGCATAGAGGGTGCGCAGATGGCTCTTGCCCGTGTTAAGACATACTGGGCAGAAATGGAGACCACAGTTGTTGCATCCCAAGATTTGGACAGAAGCCGAGTACCTGTCGAGCACTATTTTCAGGAAGTTCTGCAGGGCGCTCGTGTAATAGAGTCGCAATGCTCGAAGGATGCTATCTTCGAATAGCATATGTGATTGTAAAACTATATTATAGGAACTTTTTATACTTGTGTCTGCAAGTATTTTAACACCTCCTGTGCGGCCGTTTATATAAAATCTGAAAGATTGCAGTCGTCGGCTTCAGCCCCCATGCACATAGTGCTGGGGTGTTCGCAGAAGGAGCTTTTTCACACTTAATCCAACGCCTTGGTCCTACAAAGGAGGTGATAGCGCAGCGAACTGGGCAATCGGACTATAATGCTTTATCACTTTCACTTAGCCATAGGAGCTTGACAGTGAGGCTACTTAGATAGCCCCTGGTGGCGACTGCGCTCGCCAGAATTCAGGGCGCGTATGTGCCTGGCCGGGAAATGGCCCTTCGTTAAAATGGAGGAATCCTATAGATTCTGGTAAGTCATCGAGTGGTTGACCAGTCTCACGCTATATCATGACAGTCAGTTTTCGGCTTTCTCTACGGAGGTGCTCGCCCGGCCGAACCGGGGCACAATCGCAGTAGTTCTCCTGGTGCCGCCTTAGCCGATAGAGCAGAACGTAAGGCAGCCGAACACAGGAGTCGGGCAACCCAACATTTGACCAAAATCATGATTCGGAGCTGATGCATATAAGGCCAAACTCGCGACGCCGAACACTCCCTAAGGTATTCTGTCTTTATGAGAGCGGGCGAGGCAACGCTCTTGGTTAAAAGCCCCTAGTGTCCAGGTATGCGCAAAAACTCTGACGTGGCCACATGCCAAGACGCCAGTCTCCTCCTTGGTTATACCTGAGAAAACCAGGGGATGTATATCAACAAGAGACAGTAAAAAAGGTTTACGCAGGGTCTTAATCTAAAAACAATCCTTGGAACAGGTCCCTACTGCACGTCTGCGCCTGTGTCTCCGTTGTGCCGTATCCTGGATGGGCGCAGCATGGTATTCATCTATAAAAGAGAGGAACTAAGTTGAAAAAAGGGTCGTGCCGAACAAAAGTTATATGAAATAAACAAAGTATAAAGTAAAATATGTAGAACTGAGCTTTATTGTCTCTTATTTTATATGTGCGGAGCCCCTAGGGCAGGGGTACATGGCCACTAAGCATGTATCAATGACACTTTTGTGCCGGACTCGTCTATCCTTGTTCGTGGTCTTAATGACCTGTTCGGATGTTCTGGCTGGTGAAGCCATTGTATTGTGGGGTTGTTAAAGCGGACGCACAATCCTCCGCTCGTGGGAGGTGCACTCAATGCTTCCCTTTCAAAGAGATGATGCCTCGTGGACCGGGCATCTTAAGCATAAGAGATGCGTAATGCGGTATTGCGTTAAAGCGAGCGAAGGCTTCGCGTCCCAGTAGTGCTTGATAGCGACTTGAGAATGGGACGATGTGGAAAGTCAGCTTTTCGCGGTGGAAGTTATTGGTAGAGCCGAATATAACTTCGAGCCGGAGAAAACCCATACAATGGGTGTCCGGCCCTGGCGTTACCCCTTGAAAGGTGGTATTGTTGTGGCGAATTCTTGTTGGGTCTATCCCCATGTGGTGGATTGTATCCTGATATATCAGGTTTAGTCCACTACCGCCGTCCATCAAGACATTTGTAAACTGGAGTCCGCCAATTATGGGATCGAGTACCAAGGCAGTCCAGCCTGCGTTCCTGATACTTCTAGAATAATCCAGATGATTGAAGACGATTGGTTTTGACAACCAGTGGCGAGACTCCTCTGGGATAGGCCGTATGGCGCGTACCTTTATGGGCGCCGCCCATTTTGTTATGTGAAGTAAGTTTACTCTTTTTACTTCTTGTGGAAAATTCTTTTGTTTCCTGGTGCTCTACTTTTGGGATTCGTCATCGCCTTCACTTGGTGTGTCGAGCCCCTTGTGTTCGGCGTTGAGTCTGCCGGATTGTTTGAAGACCCAACAGTCTCTGTGGGTATGGTTAGCAGGCTTCCCGGGAGTACTGTGTATTTGACATATCCTATCCAAGATTTTGTTTAGGTTGGATAAATCATCTCTGTTATCCTGGAGGGGTGGCTTTTTCTGATTCTGCCGTGAGCTTTTGAATCCGGCGTTGACTGCCGTGCTCTTCGAACTTTTTTCCTTAGTCTGGCGATGATCCTTGTTGCGTCGTGGTTTCCCGTTTCCATCCCTAGTTTCGGATGTACTTGTGTCGCTGGTGCTACATCTTGCCAACCAGCTGTCCTCTCCTACGCAAAAGCGGGTCATGAGGCTTGTTAATGCGGCCATTGTTCTTGGCTTTTCTTGGCCGAGGTGTCTGGTGAGCCATTCGTCTCGGACGTTATGCCTGAAAGCTGCTAAGGCTTCAGCATCCGGACAGTCGACTATCTGATTCTTTTTAGTAAGAAATCTTTTCCAGAATTGCCGAGCTGACTCTCCGGGCTGTTGAGTTATGTGACTGAGATCGTCTGCATCCGGAGGGCGGACAGAGGTCCCTTGAAAATTCGCTCTGAAAGGGTCCTCGAGCTCTTCCCAACTTCCGATTGTGTTTTCAGGGAGGCTTTTAAGCCAATGCCGGGCTGGCCCTTTAAGCCTGAGGGGTAAGTATTTGATGGCATGGAGGTCGTCTCCTCTAGCCATATGAATGTGGAGGATATAATCCTCGATCCAGACTCCAGGATCTGTTGTTCCGTCGTATGCCTCTATGTTTACGGGTTTGAATCCCGCTGGAAATTCATAATCCAGGACCTCATCGGTGAAACATAGGGGGTGTGCGGCACCCTTGTATTTGGGTGTGCCGGATTCGGATACTGGCTTTATTGCAGTGCTTACGAGAGCTTGCTTTCTTGGCCCATAAATAGACCTGGCTGGGCCATCTTTTTGATGCGAATCCTTGAGTGGGTCGCATGCCGGCTTGAGTGCGGCGCCGCTTGCCGCTTTATGCTGGCCATGGGGTCGTCTATCCGACCGGGTGGCTTTCTTACTTTTTGAATGTGAGGGCTCTAAGGCCTCTTCGTCGAATTCGGGCAGTAGCTTTCACTTCGGATAGCTTTTAGTGTGGCGACTGCGGCCGTATTTGTCTCTGGTATTGATTACTTTGCTCCATCTAATTCTGAGTGCATCTTCCGCAATTTTTAGCTTCCGCTTCTGCTTTTCTAGGCTGCGTGCGGTTGCAACGAGCCTTTTGTGGAGGTTCTTCTGCTCCGTGGGCTTATCCGGCGTAAGGTCGTCCGGAATGCCGTTTTCGCCGGGGACGGGATGTTTGGTTTCTTTATCTGAGTTGCCCTATTTGGACGGTTGCTCTAATGCATGCTCGTCGTCTGCCGGCTCATCCTGCTCTATGGTTGGGTCTATATCGAGGCGGGGCTTGGAGCGGCATTTACGCCGCCGCTTTGCTTGCTTTTCGAGGGATCGATCCCTCGTTGCATCCCTTTGTTCCTCGTTGTTGCTACCTTTAGGGGTATCCACCATGTACACATCATGAGATGAGGTGGCTGTCCAGTGCCCTACAGGCGTTGGTTCATATGTGTTTCCTGCATCGTCGTCCATGCCGTCGATGTCTTCGGAGTTGAAGTTGAGCACGTCGTATAAATTATCGATGGTGGCTACCAAATGGGTGGTGGGTGGGTTTTGAATGTCTTCATCATCCGTATCCCATCCTTGCTGACCGTAGTCCGGCCAGGGCTCTCCTGATAAGGAGAGAGACTTTAGTGACTTCAGAATGTCGCCGAAGGGCGAGTGCTGAAAGATGTCTGCAGCGGTGAATTCCATGATCGGCGCCCCAACGGATTCGATCGGCAGGGGCGCGGAGGGCTCGGAGTCTGGAGAGGAGCCCGGCCACTCGGAGTCATGGGCCATGTAGAATGCGGGGTTGGCGTTCGGCTCGATCGCCTTTGGAATCTCAGCCCCCGAGGCGGTGTCCATCCGCTCATCCTCGATTGGTGTAACCGGCTCCGAATTAAAAGTCAGAACTAATGCGTGTGCGGCCTCCAGGGCACTGTTCGGCGGCAGAGCTAGATCATGCCCATCGAGACAGTGCGGCGCGCTCAGCTGTGGCTCGAATCCGTCGAAGATCAAGTCCCCGCGGATGTCCGCCGTATAGTTTAAAGTTCCAAATCTGACCTGATGGCCAGGGGCATAGCTTTCGATCTGCTCCAGGTGGCCAAGCGAATTGGCCCGCGGTGCGAAGCCGCCGAAGACGAAGATCTATCCGGGGAAGAAAGTCTCACCCTAGACTGCATCGTTGTTGATGATCGAAGGAGCCATCGGGCCTAAAAGCGACGACACAGAGGAACCCTCAATGAAAGCACCAATGTCGGTGTCAAAACCGGCGGATCTCGGGTAGGGGGTCCCGAACTGTGCGTCTAGGCGGATGGTAACAGGAGATAAGGGACACGAATTTTTACCCAGGTTCGGGCCCTCTTGATGGAGGTAAAACCCTACGTCCTGCTTGATTAATATTGATGATATGGGTAGTACAAGAGTAGATCTACCACAAGATCAAGGAGGCTAAACCCTAGAAGCTAGCCTATGGTATGATTGTTGTATGTTGGAGTTGTCCTACAGACAAAAACCCTTCGGTTTATATAGACACCGGAGAGGGTTAGGGTTACACAAAGTCGGTTACAATGGTAGGAGATCTGAATATCCGCATCGCCAAGCTTGCCTTCCACGCCAAGGAAAGTCCCATCCGGACACGGGACGAAGTCTTCAATCTTGTATCTTCATAGTCCAGGAGTCCAGCTGAAGGTATAGTCCGGCTACCCGGACACCTCCTAATCCATAGGACTCCTCCGGCGCGCCTCCTCCTAGGGCCGGCCGCACCCCCCTTGCTCCTTTATATACGGGGGCAGGGGCACCCCATAGACACAACAATTGATCATTGATCTCTTAGCCGTGTGCGGTGCCCCCCTCCACCATATTCCACCTCAATAATACTGTAGCGGTGCTTAGGCGAAGCCCTGCGTCAGTAGAACATCATCATCATCACCACGCCGTCGTGCTGATGAAAACACTCCCTCAACACGCGGCTGGATCGGAGTTCGAGGGACGTCATCGGGCTGAACGTGTGCAGAACTCGGAGGTGCCGTACGTTCGGTACTTGGATCGGTCGGATCGTGAAGACGTACAACTACATCAACCGCGTTGATATAACGCTTCCGCTTTCGGTCTACGTGGGTACGTAGACAACACTCTCCCCTCTCGTTGCTATGCATCACCATGATCTTGCGTGTGCGTAGGAATTTTTTTGAAATTACTACGTTCCCCAACAGTGGCATCCGAGCCTGGTTTTATGCGTTGATGTAATATGCACGAGTAGAACACAAGTGAGTTGTGGGTGATATAAGTCATACTGCTTACCAGCATGTCATACTTTGGTTCGGCGGTATTGTTGGATGAAGCGGCCCGGACCGACATTACGCGTACGCTTACGCGAGACTGGTTCTACCGACGTGCTTTGCACACAGGTGGCTGGCGGGTGTCAGTTTCTCCAATTTTAGTTGAACCGAGTGTGGCTACGCCCGATCCTTGCGAAGGTTAAAACAGCACCAACTTGACAAACTATCGCTGTGTTTTTGATGCGTAGGTAAGAACGGTTCTTGCTAAGCCCAGTAGCAGCCACGTAAAACTTCCAACAACAAAGTAGAGGACGTCTAACTTGTTTTTGCAGGGCATGTTGTGATGTGATATGGTCAAGACGTGATGCGTTATTAGTTTTTGTATAAGATGATCATGTTTTGTTGAAGTTATCGGCAACTGGCAAAAGCCTTATGGTTGTCTCTTTATTGCATAAGATGCAAGTGCCAAATAATTGCTTTACTTTATCACTATGCGATAGCAATAGTTGCAAGAGCAATAATTGGCGAGACGACTATGTGACGACACATTGATATAGATCAAGATGATGCAGATCATGGTGTCATGCCGGTGACGATGGAAATCATGACGATGCTTTGGAGATGGAGATCAAAGGCACAAGATGATGATGGCCATCATGTCACATATTTTGATTGCATGTGATGTTTATCTTTTATACATCTTATTTTGCTTAGTTCAACGGTAGCTTTATAAGATGATCGCTCACTAATTATCAAGGTACAAGTGTTCTCCCTGAGTATGCACCGTTGCGAAAGTTCTTCGTGCTGAGACACCATGTGATGATCGGGTGTGATAGGCTCTACGTTCAAATACAACGGGTGCAAAACATTTGCACACGCGGAATACTCAGGTTGTACTTGACGAGCCTAGCATATAACAGATATGGCCTCGGAACACGGAGACCGAAAGGTCGAGCATGAATCATATAGTAGATATGATCAACATAGTGATGTTCACCATTGAAACTACTCCATCTCACGTGATGATCGGACATGGTTTAGTTGATTTGGATCACGTGATCACTTAGAGGATTGGAGGGATGTCTATCTAAGTGGGAGTTTTAAGTAATATGATTAATTGGACTTCAATTTATCATGAACTTAGTCCTGATAGTATTTTGAAATTATGTTGTAGATCAATAACTCGCGTTGTTGCTTCCCTGTGTTTATTTTGATATGTTCCTAGAGAAAACTAAGTTGAAAGATGTTAGTAGCAATGATACGGATTGGATCCGTGATCTGAGGTTTATCCTCATTGCTGCATAGAAAAATTATGTCCTTGATGCACCGCTAGGTGACAGACCTATTGCAGGAGCAGATGCAGACGTTATGAACGTTTGGCTAGCTCAATATGATGACTACTTGATAGTTTAGTGCACCATGCTTAACGGCTTAGAATCGGGACTTCAAAGACGTTTTGAACGTCATGGATCATATGAGATGTTCCAGGAGTTGAAGTTAATATTTCAAGCAAATACCCGAGTTGAGAGATATGAAGTCTCCAACAAGTTCTATAGCGAAAATATGGAGGAGAATAGCTCAAGCAGTGAGCATGTGCTCAGATTGTCTGGGTACTACAATCGCTTGAATCAAGTGGGAGTTAATCTTCCAGATAAAATAGTGATTGACGGAATTCTCTAGTCACCATCACCAAGTTACTAGAACTTCGTGATGAACTATAATATGCAAGGGATAACGGAAACGATTCCCAAGCTCTTCGTGATGCTAAAATCAGCGAAGGTAGAAATCAAGAAAAACATCAAGTGTTGATGGTTGACAAGATCACTACTTTCAAGAAAAGGGGCAAAGGGAAGAAGGGAGACTTCAAGAAGACCGGCAAGCAAGTTGCTGCTTAAGTGAAGAAGCCCAAGTCTGATCCTAAGCATGAGACTAAGTGCTTCTACTGCAAAGGGACTGGTCACTGGAAGTGGAACTGCCCCAAGTATTTGGCGGATAAGAAGGATGGCTAAGTGAACAAAGGTATATTGGATATCCATGTTATTGATGTGTACTTTACTAGTGTTTATAGCAACCCCTCGGCATTTGATACTGGTTCAGTTGCTAAGAGTAGTAACTCAAAACGGGAGTTGCAGAATAAACAGAAACTAGTAAAGGGCGAGCTGACGATGTGTGTTGGAAGTAGTTCCAAGATTGATATGATCATCGTCGTACACTCCATATACTTTTGGGATTAGTGTTGAGACTAACTAAGTGTTTTTTGGTGTTTGCGTTGAGCATGAATATGATTTGATCATGTTTATTGCAATAGGGTTATTCATTTAAGTTAGAGAATAACTGTTGTTCTGTTTACATGAATAAAACCTTATATGGTTACACACCCAATGAAAATGGTTCATTGGATCTCGATCGTAGTGATACACATATTCATAATATTGAAGACAAAAGATGCAAAGTTAATAATGATAGTGCAACTTATTTGTGGCACTGCCGTTTAGGTCATATAGGTGTAAAGCACATGAAGAAACTCCATGCTGATGGGATTTTGGAATCACTTGATAATGAATCACTTGATGCTTGCGAACCATGCCTTATGGGCAAGGTGACTAAGACTCCGTTCTCCGGAACAATGGAGCGAGCAACTGACTTATTGGAAATAATACATACTGATGTATGTGATCCGATGAGTGTTGAGGCTCGCGGCGGGTATCGTTATTTTCTGACCTTCACAGATGATTTGAGCAGATATGGGCATATCTACTTGATGAAACACAAGTCTGAAACATTTGAAAAGTTCAAAGAATATCATAGTGAAGTGGAGAATCTTTGTAACAAGAAAATAAAAGTTTCTACGATATGACCGCAGAGGTAAAATATTTGAGTTGCAAATTTGGCCTTCAGTTAAAACAATGTGAAATAGTTTCATTACTTACGCCACCTGGAACACCACAGTGTAATGGTGTGTCCGAACGTCATAACCGTACTTTATTGGATATAGTGCAATCTATGATGTTTCTTACCGATTTACCACTATCGTTTTGGGGTCATCCATTAAAGACAACTGCATTCACGTTAAAAGGGGCACCATCTAAGTCCGTTGAGACGACACAATATGAACTGTGGTTTGGCAAGAAACCAAAGTTGTCATTTCTTAAAGTCTGGGGTTGCGATGCTTATGTGAAAAAGTTTCATCCTCATAAGCTCAAACCCAAATCAGAGAAATGTGTCTTCATAGGATACCCAAAGGAGAAAGTTGGATACACCTCTATCACAGATCCGAAGGCAAGACATTCGTTGCTAAGAATGGATCCTTTCTAGAGAAGGAGTTTCTCTCAAAAGAAGTGAGTGGGAGGAAAGTAGAACTTGATAAGGTAATTGTACCTTCTCCCTTACTGGAAAGTAGTTCATCACATAAATCTGTTCCTATGACTACTACACCAATTAGTGAGGAAGCTAATGATGATGATCATGTAACTTTAGATCATGTTACTACCGAATCTCGTAGGTAAACCAGAGTGAGATCCGCACCAGAGTGGTAAAGTAATCCTGTTCTGGAAGTCATGTTACTCGACCATGATGAACTTGCGAACTATGAGGAAGCGATGATGAACCCAGATTCCGTGAAATGGTTTGAGACCATGAAATCTGAGATAGGATCCATGTATGAGAACAAAGTATGGACTTTGGTTGACTTGCCCGATGATCGGGAAGCCATAGAAAATAAATGGATCTTCAAGAGGAAGACGGACGCTGATAGTAGTGTTACTATCTACAAAGCTAGACTTGTCGAAAAAGGTTTTTGACAAAGTTCAAGGTGTTGACTACGATGAGATTTTCTCACTCGTATCGATGCTTAAAGTCTGTCCAAATCATGTTAGAAATTGCCGCATTTTATGAAATCTGGCAAATGGATAACAAAACTGCAATCCTTAATGGATTTCTTGAAGAAGAGTTGTATATGATGCAACCAGAAGTTTTTGTTGATCCTAAAGGTGTTAACAAAATGTGCAAGCTCCAGCGATCCATCTATGGACTGGTGCAAGCATCTCGGAGTTGGAATATACGCTTTGATAAGTTGATCAAAGCATATAGTTTTATACAGACTTGCGGTGAAGCCTGTATTTACAAGAAAGTGAGTGGGAGCACTACAACATTTCTGATAAGTATATGTGAATGACATATTGTTGATCGGGAATAATGTAGAATTATTCTACAAAGCATAAAGGAGTGTTTGAAAGGAGTTTTTCAAAGAAAGACCTCGGTGAAGCTGCTTACATATTGAGCATCAAAGATCTATGGAGATAGATCAAGACGCTTGATAAGTTCTTTCAGTGAGTACATACCTTGACAAGATTTTGAAGTAGTTCAAAATAGAACAGTCAAAGAAAGAGTTCTTGCCTGTGTTACAAGGTGTGAAATTGAGTAAGACTCAAAGCCCGACCACGGCAGAAGATAGAAAGAGAATGAAAGTCATTCCCTATGCCTCAGTCATAGGTTCTATAAAGTATGCCATGCTGTGTACCAGATCTATTGTATACCCTACACTGATTTTGGCAAGGGAGTACAATAGTGATCTAGGAGTAGATCACTGGACAGCGGTCAAAATTATCCTTAGTGGAATAAGGATATGTTTCTCGATTATGGAGGTGACAAAAGGTTCATCGTAAAGGGTTACGTCGATGCAAGTTTTTGACACTGATCCAGATGACTCTAAGTCTCAATCTGGATACATATTAAAAGTGGGAGCTATTAGCTAGAGTAGCTCCATGCAGAGCATTGTAGACATAGAATTTACAAAATACTTATGGATCTGAATGTGACAGACAAGTTGACTAAGATTCTCTGACAAGCAAAACATGATCACACCTTAGTACTCTTTGGGTGTTAATTACATAGCGATGTGAACTAGATTACTGAATCTAGTAAACCCTATGGGTGTTGGTCACATGGCGATGTGAACTATGGGTGTTAATCACATGATGATGTCAACTGTCGATGTTTTTTTTGATAGAAAGACTGTAAGGGAACCCCCTACAGTATAATTGGTGCAACAAACCCAAATTAAAAGTACCATGCCTTGAACCTGGGTGGGTGGGAAGACATCAACTCCTTCCCACCACTAGGCTATGCCTTAGTCTGCATGAACTATCGATGTTAATCACATGGTGATGTGATCTAGATTATTGACTCTAGTGCAAGTGGGAGACTGAAGGAAATATGCCCTAGAGGCAATAATAAAGTTATTATTTATTTCCTTATTTCATGATAAATGTTTATTATTCATGCTAGAATTGTATTAACCAGAAACATAATACATGTGTGAATACATAGACAAACAGAGTGTCACTAGTATGCCTCTACTTGACTAGCTCATTGATCAAAGATGGTTAAGTTTCCTAGCCATAGACATGAGTTGTCATTTGATTAACGGGATCACATCATTAGGAGAATGATGTGATTGACTTGACCCATTCCGTTAGCTTAGCACTCGATCATTTACTATGTTGCTATTGCTTTCTTCATGACTTATACATGTTCCTATGACTACGAGATTATGCAACTCCCGTTTGCCGGAGGAACACTTTGTGTGCTACCAAACGTCACAATGTAACTGGGTGATTATAAAGGAGCTCTATAGGTGTCTCCAAAGGTACATGTTGGGTTGGCGTATTTCGAGATTAGGATTTGTCACTCCGATTGTCGGAGAGGTATCTCTGGGCCCTCTCGGTAATGCACATCACTTAAGCCTTGCAAGCATTGCAACTAATGAGTTAGTTGCAAGATGATGTATTACAGAACGAGTAAAGAGACTTTCCGGTAATGAGATTGAACTAGGTATTGAGATACCAATGATCGAATCTCGGGCAAGTAACATACCCATGACAAAGGGAACAACGTATGTTGTTATGCGGTCTGACCGATAAAGATCTTCGTAGAATATGTGGGAGCCAATATGAGCATCCAGGTTCCGCTATTGGTTATTGACCGGAGACGTGTCTTAGTCATGTCTACATTGTTCTCGAACCCGTAGGGTCCGCACGCTTAACATTACGATGACAGTTTCATTATGAGTTTATATGTTTTGATGTACCGAAGGTTGTTCGGAGTCCTGGATGTGATCACGGACATGACAAGGAGTCTCGAAATGGTCGAGACATGAAGATTGATGTATTGGAAGCCTATGTTTGGACATCGGAAGTGTTCCGGGTGAAATCAACATTTTACCGGAGTACCGGGAGGTTACCGGAAACCCCCCGGTAACCTAATGGGCCTTAATGGGCCTAGTGGAGGAAGAGGAGAGGAGGCCAAGGGGCAGTCGCACGCCCCTCCCCCCCTAGTCCGAATTGGACAATGAGGGGGGCGGCGCCCCCCTTTCCTTTCCCCTCTCTACTCCTTCCCCCCCAAGTCCTAATCCAACTAGGGAAAGGGGGGAGTCCTACTCCCGGTAGGAGTAGGACTCCTCCGGCGCGCCTCCTCCTAGGGCCGGCCGCACCCCCCCCTTGCTCCTTTATATACGGGGGCAGGGGGCACCCCATAGACACAACAATTGATCATTGATCTCTTAGCCATGTGCGGTGCCCCCCTCCACCATATTCCACCTCGATAATACTGTAGCGGTGCTTAGGAGAAGCCCTACATCGGTAGAACACCATCATCGTCATCACGCCATCGTGCTAACGAAAACTCTCCCTCAACACTCGGCTGGATCGAAGTTCGAGGGACTTCATCGGGCTGAACTTGTGCAGAACTCGGAGGTGCCGTACGTTCGGTACTTGGATCGGTCGGATCGTGAAGACGTACGACTACATCAACCGCGTTGATATAACGCTTCCGCTTTCGGTCTACCAGGTTACGTAGAAAACACTCTCCCCTCTCGTTGCTATGCATCACCATGATCTTGCGTGTGCGTAGGAATTTTTTTGAAATTACTACGTTCCCCAACACTTATATTGATTGCATGTGATGTTTATCCTTTATGCATCTTATTTTGCTTTGATTGACGGTAGCATTATAAGATGATCTCTCACTAAATTTCAATGTACAAGTGTTCTCCCTGAGTATGCACCATTGCGAAAGTTTGTCGTGCCGAGACACCACGTGATGATCGGGTGTGATAAGCTCTACATTCACATACAACGGGTGAAAGCCAATTTTGCACACGCAGAATACTCGGGTTAAACATGACGAGCCTAGCATATGCAGATATGGCCTCGAAACACTGAGACCGAAAGGTCGAACATGAATCATATAGTAGATATGATCGACATAGTGATGTTCACCATTGAAAACTACTCCATCTCATGTGATGATCGGACATGGTTTAGTTCACTTAGATGGTTAGAGGGATGTCTATCTAAGTGGGAGTTCTTAAGTAATATGATTAATTGAACTTTAATTTATCATGAACTTGGTACCTGATAGTATTTTGCATGTCTATGTTGTTGTAGATCAATGGCCCGTGCTACTGTTCCTTTGAATTTTAATGCGTTCCTAGATAAAGCTAAGTTGAAAGATGATGGTAGCAACTACACGGACTAGGTCCGTAACTTGGGATTATCCTCATTGCTGCATAGAAGAATTATGTCCTGGAAGCACCGCTAGGTGCAAGACCCGCTGCAGGAGCAACGCCGAACGTTGTGAACGTCGGGTAGAGCAAAGCTGATGACTACTCGATAGTTCAGTGTGCCATGCCTTATGGCTTAGAACCGGGACTTCAACGACATTTTGAACGTCATGGAGCATATGAGATGTTCCAGGAGTTGAAGTTAATATTTCAAGCAAATGTCCGGTTGAGAGATATGAAGTCTCCAATAAGTTCTACAACTGCAAAATGGAGGAGAATAGTTTTGTCAGTGAGCATATACTCAAAATGTCTGGGTATAACAATCACTTGATTCAACTGGGAGTTAATCTTCCTGATGACAGTGTCATTGACAGAATTCTTCAATCACTGCCACCAAGCTACAAGAGCTTCGTGATGAACTATAACATGCAAGGGATGGATAAGACAATTCCCGAGCTCTTCGCAATGCTAAAGGCTGCAGAGGTAGAAATCAAGAAGGATCATCAAGTTTTGATGGTCAACAAGACCACCAGTTTCAATAAAAAGGGTAAAGGGAAGAAGGGGAACTTCAAGAAGAAGGACAAGCAAGTTGCTGCTCAAGTGAAGAAGCCCAAGTCAGGACCTAAGCCTGAGACTGAGTGCTTCTACTGCAAAGGGACTGCCCCAAGTATTTGGCAGATAAGAAGGTTGGCAAGGTGAACAAAAGTATATGTGATATACATGTTATTGATGTGTACCTTACTAATGCTCGCAGTAGTGCCTGGGTATTTGATACTGGTTCTGTTGCTAATATTTGCAACTCGAAACAGGGACTACGGATTAAGCGAAGATTGGCTAAGGACGAGGTGACGATGCGCGTGGGAAATGGTTCCAAAGTCGATGTGATCGCCGTCGGCACGCTACCTCTACATCTACCTTCGGGAATAGTGTTAGACGTGAATAATTGTTATTTGGTCCCAGCGTTAAGCATGAACATTATATCTGGATCCTGTTTAATGCGAGACGGTTATTCATTTAAATCTGAGAATAATGGTTGTTTTATTTATATGAGTAATATCTTTTATGGTCATGCACCCTTGAAGAGTGGTCTATTTTTGTTGAATCTCGATAGTAGTGACACACATATTCATAATATTGAAGCCAAAAGATGTAGAGTTGATAATGATAGTGCAACTTATTTGTGGCACTACCGTTTGGGTCATATTGGTGTAAAGCGCATGAAGAAACTCCATTCTAATGGACTTTTGGAATCACTTGATTATGAATCACTTGGTACTTGCGAACCATGCCTCATGGGCAAGATGACTACAACTCCGTTCTCCGAAACAATGGAGCGAGCAACAGATTTGTTGGAAATCATACATACTGATGTATGTGGTCCGATGAATATTGAGTCTCGCGGTGGGTATCGTTATTTTCTCACCTTCACAAATGATTTGAGCAGATATGGGTATATCTACTTGATGAAACACAAGTCTAAAACATTTGAAAAGTTCAAAGAATTTCAGAGTGAAGTGGAAAATCATCATAGCAAGAAAATAAAGTTTCTGTGATCCGATCGTGGAGGAGAATATTTGAGTTACGAGTTTGGTCTTCATTTAAAACAATGTGGAATAGTTTCGCAACTCACGTCACCTGGAACACCACAGCGTAATGGTGTGTCCGAACGTCGTAACCGCACTTTATTAGATATGGTGCGATCTATGATGTCTCTTACTGATTTACTGTTATCGTTTTGGGTTATGCTTTAGAGACGGTGGCATTCACGTTAAATAAATCCGTTGAGATGACACCTTATGAACTGTGATTTGGCAAGAAACCCAAGTTGTCGTTTCTTAAAGTTTGTGGCTGCGGTGCTTATGTGAAAAAGCTTCAACCCGATAAGGTCGAACCCAAATCGGAGAAATGTGTCTTCATAGGATACCCAAAGGAGACTACTAGGTACACCTTCTATCACAGATCCGAAGGAAAGACATTCGTTGCCTAAGAATGGATCCTTTCTAGAGAAGTGAGTGGGAGGAAAGTAGAACTTGATGAGGTAATGATGACCCACAAGTATAGGGGATTTATAATAGTCCTTTCGATAAGTAAGAGTGTCGAATCTAATGAGGAGCAGAAGGAAATGATAAGCGGTTTTCAGCAAGGTATTAACTACAAGTACTGAAATAAATGGTAACAGATAGTGTTGTGATAAGATAATTTGTAACGAGCAACAAGTAACAAAAGTAAATAAAGTGCAGCAAGGTGGCCCAATCCTTTTTGTAGCAAAGGACAAGCCTGGACAAACTCTTATATAAGGAAAAGCGCTCCAGAAGACACATGGGAATTATCGTCAAGCTAGTTTTCATCACGTTCATATGATTCGCGTTCGGTACTTTGATAATTTGATATGTGGGTGAACCAGTGCTTGGGTGCTGTTCTTACTTGAACAAGCATTCCACTTATGATTAACCTCTATTGCAAGCATCCGCAACTACAACAAAAGTATTAAGGTAAACCTAACCATAGCATGAAACATATGGATCCAAATCAGCCCCTTACGAAGCAACGCATAAACTAGGGTTTAAGCTTCTATGTAACATCCCAAATTTTCAATTTGGAATGTTATACATTAGATCATCATTGCATATCATATTTTATTTTGCTTTTGGTTTTGATCCTAGAAATTCTACGCAACTCAAGGACCCACGGAGAGAGTTGGGGGTTTCGTTATTCTCATATTTGAGTTTTCTCAAATTTTGAGAATAGGATCGTTTGATTTTAATTATTCTATCATCAATTATTTCTATTACAAAAATATGAGAGAGGGAATAAAATGACTTTCCTAAAATATAGAAATATTGAGGATTTAATAATAAAATCAAAAGAGATTTTATTTCAGAGTTTTTCGTTATTTTATTTGAATTTAGGAAAAATATGTGTTTTTCAAAATTTCATTTAGGCCCCAAATAAATGTTCACTTTGTCCGACTTGATTTTAGAAGTTGGGGAAAATTTATTTCGGGATTTTTGGAGTCCTTTTAGTATTTATTTTTATTTATTTTTTTCTGCGTGTTATATTTAAAAAAAACGCGCAACCGACCTACGGGCCGTGTCCGTCTGGGACTCTGACCCGGCAGGCTTTATAAGCCGGGGCAGCCCAGCCCCGAGCCAAACCCTAGCCCGCGCCTCGAACCCCGCGCCCCGCCCCGCCGCCCGACGCCGCCGCCTCGCCGGAGCCGCCGCCCGCCGCCGTCGCCGACCGCCGCCCGAGGTTGCCTCGAAATCCGTGCCGCCATTTTTTTTAGAAAAAACCATTCGGTTTTTCGTTGGTTTTTTTGTTTCCGTTTTGTTTATTTAGATCGGTTTTTTCGGTTTAGGTTAAATAGCGAGCGTTCGCTCGTTCGTTCATTTTAACGAACGTATTCATCGTTTAGATCCGTTTAACGAACGTTCGTTCGTTAATCCGTTCGTCATTTTTCTTTTTCCCGGATTTTCCGCGATTATTTCGGATCGCGATTTCTGATCCGATTTTCGTTTTAGTATAACTTTTCGCTCGTTTATCGGAATCAGGCGATTCAAGCGCCTGGAGTTTCGTCTCGAAACCCTCTATCTGTTTAACCAACTTAAACAAGTTTTTGCTTCTGTAAAATTTGACTTAGATCCAGATTAGTAAAACGAAGTTGTTTTCTTTCGCCGTTTGACTTCCGTTGCTTCGTTCGATTTGATTCTTTTTGCAAACCGGAGTTCTTAAGTTGAACTTTCTGGTTAGATCTCTTATTTGAGTTTTACCTGTGCATTAGATGAGTACTTATTGTATGCTTGTTTGTTTGTCTGCGATATAATACCCGGAGTGCGCCGCCTGTTACTTCGAATCTCTAGGTCTCGCGGATCATCAGCAAGGCAAGTAACACTTTGATCATACCTTTTCTACTACCCAATTTTATTGCATTAGATCAAATACTCAAACATTGCATGATTAGGATGTAATTAAATTGTGGGATGGGAAGTAGTTGAGGTAGTACCTATTACCTGTTTTATTATCAAACCTTTGGGAGTTACTTCTACGTTTGCTTATCATGCCATGCTATGCTAGTAGATGTGGATTGGGTGAGTGATATCCATGACATATGTGAGTATTGTTAATTAATAGTTTATCTAAGGTGGCAACTTAAACACACATCTGGGTGGATTAAGATACCTGGGTTTCCAGGATTTACTTGTTTCTTTTTGGTCCGCCACCCAGGCTCAAAGGGATCATGAAATTATTCATACTAGAAACTTCCGTGTGCAGCCACAAGCCATTATGGGCTCTGGCATAGTTGACTAAGTCGTGCGAACTCTTATAGTGGTAGACTAGCAGATGTAGGTTGGTACGGTCTATCACATCGTAAGGTGCTAGCGCTTCTGAAAGACTATGTCTTGGTCATCCGTTTCTCAAACACCGTGTAGTGCGAGAAATCCAACGGAGGCGATCGAGTCTTGTGGGGAAAAGTGCGCAAACCTCTGCAGAGTGTATAAACTAATCATGGTTAGCCGTGTCCCCGGTTATGGACGTTTTGAGTATCTAGTACTTGGATATCATGTGAATCTCATCATGTTACTTTAAATTAATTTTTTCGGGTTTTAATGATGATTATCTTAATTGGGATTGAGAATGCTGTCAACCATTCTCAATGTTTAACAACTACCATGATAGTTAAATAAAATTATTCCTTTGCAGTAGGGAAAAATTGGCTTTACGTAAAACTGTAACCATAGAGCTTTCCACCAGCCATATATGCATTATAGTATAGGCTTAATCATTCATTACTCTCTATGTGTTACATTGCCGGGATATTCCATGTGCTGACCCGTTTTTGGGCTGCAACGTTTCATGTTGCAGACTTTTCAGACGACGAGTAAGGTGCCTTTAGGTCGTGGTTCTATACTCAGTGATGCTGTTGGAGTTGATGGACTCGCTTATCTTTCATGCCTTCCGCTGTTATCGTTATTAGATGGCCGTAAGCCATATTTATTGTAATAAGTTCTCTTTTGAGACATTTGATGTAATAAGTGTGTGATTGCTACTCTGTTATAAATCCTTCGAATACGGTGTGGTGTCAGCATTACTGATCCAGGGATGACACCTGAGCACAGAGATCAGACTGTTTGAGGTCTGGTCGCTACAGAGATGGTATCAGAGCACATGCTGACTGTAGGACACGACCACTAAGTTAAAGCCCTAGATCACTACTCTCTTCTCATTTCTGACTCCTCATCTTTTCTACTCTTTTAGGATGAGGGAAGCGAGGATCAAGTTCACGCAACCGGATGAAGATACACCTTTTGGACGACACCTGAAGGATGTCACTAAGTACCTGAACATTGAAATACCAAGCTTCATCGGGACCTACAACACCACTTTACCCGAAGAGGAGCGTTGGAAGATTCAAGCTCAAGTTCCAGGAAGGACGTTCGCGCCAGTCACGGAGCCCATAGAGTGTGTTTTCACACATGGGCATCTATTTTTTTGAATTATTTTTGAATCTTTTATCATTTTCTTTCATTTTTTTAAAACCTAAAAGACGATCCACCGGGGGGGGGGGGTGTTTGTGTGTGTGTGAGATGTTAGTAACGGCGCACCCTCTGTCATGGTGCGCCATTAGTAGAGATATTGGGGATACGCCTTTTTCTAGTAGTGTGTGACAGCGTGCTTCGACGGCCGCAACAATGCAATGCGGCGATGGCGGCCCGGCTGTTCCGGTGATGTTGCGATAGCATGCTTTGAAGGTGGCGGCAGCGGTGTCAACAACCCCTACATCAAAGGCAACCTTAACTTCATTTGCTTGCTATATAGTACCAAATCAAAACCAATGTCCATGATCAGCGTCCAGAAGATGCATGATGTTCAGAGTCCTCATTTAGCACTTGCTATGTGCTTGCTTTTGAGATTATTTGTACCATCACATGCGTAGCTACCTGGTAAAAACACTGCTTGTGAAGTATAGTCACAGGGACGAAAACTGACGCTACATACTACAAGTCACAGGGACGCTACCTGGCAAAAACACTGCTTGTAAAGTGCATGATGTTCACAGTCCTCATTTAGCACTGAAGAAACCGACGCAGGTCACCGGGACGCTACATATATACTACAGGGCATCGAAGGCGTCAAAAAATAGATAGGCACGGTGAGTCGGGGACGCTACCTAGCTAATACAGGTCACAAGAAACTGATAGAGAGGCGCTTCAGGCCACACGATCGGGTGGGATCAGACGGCACTGGACGCGGCTTACCAACGCGAGAAATCATCTGACTGATTTAAAATCTTTTCCATAGAAGAAAGAAGCCCAGAAAAGACGCTGGGAAGTGCGTCGCAAAACTGCTCTCCCTCTCTGTGTGTTCCACGGGATCGCGTGTGTAGAGCTCGTGTTCATCGTCGCCTCGCTGCGAGGGCATTGATCCTGGCTTAATTCCTAACAGGTGATTCCTCTAAAGCACAGGGTCTTTCCGTGGCTTGCTTTCAAGGACGCCTAAATGGGCCGCTAAAACACATCAGTGAAGGCAAACGCTCTGGGCGTATGTGGTGTGTACTTTTTCTTGCCAGTGTTGTGCTTTCATGGCAAGCCAGGAATGATCGCACTTTCAACAACAGGAAAATGGCCACCATGGATGTTATGCACTTACGCGGCTGAGCTTCTTCTCAGCTTATGGAGCCACTGGGCATGGCGTCAAACGGACAAAGCGTCGTTAACTTGTTATTGTTGTCGTCTCAGAGGCTTCAAAGTTGAGTTTTGAGTTTTGCTGTTAATTAAGGCAACTAAACTTTCTGCCTTGTGTTTCACCTTTCCCTAAACCTCCTGTAACTCTCTACAAAGTTGTATGTGGAAGCTCTCGGTTTCCACTAAACTCGTGTATGACCTCTGGTCATGGCTCTTTTGAATGCTTCTTTCAAGAAAAGAAAAGGTCATGCTCAGATCAAGGACGACAATAAGGTTGCTTAATGATATTTACTACCTTTGTTTTTAAATATAAGACGTTTTGGCAGTTTACATTTAGGAACAGGGAGTGTACTTTGCATGCATATGTTAGTTGCCTACGCGCGCTCGGGCGGCTCGGCGAGGCAGTGGCGGATGAGCGGTCGGAGGCGCTGGAGGTCCAAGAAAGGCAGTGGCGCCGTGCACCTGAGCATCAGCCCCGAGCTGCTACAGAGCAGAAACCGCATCTACCTCCGCGGCACCGTCAGCAAGGAGTTCCTCACGCACAAGCAGGTTGTCCACCTCTCTAAGAAGATCAAGGACGGGATATGGCTGCAACAGCAAAGATCAAAGTATGGGAGTGCTCTTCCCCAAATTCAGTGATATATCCATTCAACCAACATATATGCTTGTTCTCCGAATCCGAAATCAAGAACCATTGTCACTCCTGCTTTGTGTTGTCTGGAACCATTGTCACTGCTAGTGAACGTAGGAAGTGTCTGGACTAAAATAAATATAGGCCACCAGGTAGATCAATCTCTCAAGAAAGGACCGTGCTTTAGTTCCAGAGATTGCGACTAACATAGTTGTATCAATTAGCCAATCATGTACAGATCCAGGTTAATGAAGATCGGTGGAGAATTCACCTCTTGTATTATACCAGGGAGAATAAAAGAAAAGGTTTGAACATTCTACTATTAATATATTTTTGTTTTTCTATTGTATGATTTGCATTTCAATTTGGATATGAATTCTACCACATGCTTGTCATATATTATATCTATGTTGTCATTTTTCTTAGACTCTTATTATTTTTACCATAAGTTATATTTGGGAGTACGGGGAGTCCGTAAAGTGTCGGAGTACCAGATACGTCCTTGCGTGAAGTCATTGCCAATAGTAAACATAGAGGAGAAAAATAATAGTGAATTGTTTTGAAAACAATTTAACACTTAAAATAGAAATGGCCCCAAACAAATACAAATCTAAATCTAAACATTGTACATCAAACTGAAAGTTTACGTCAAACTCAATTGCTACTTTCATTTTATATTAATTCATACTGAAATTCTTGTGGAAATAAACATCTTCTTAGGATTTTATTGACCCTGCTTTATTTCTTTCATTTTTCATGAACTAAAAGAATCAGGATTTTACATATATTGTAAGGGTTTTTATGTACTTACTCACAATGTAAACAATTGTGCGTTCTACAAACATCTCTAGAGATATTTTTTGCATCACAATAGGATGTATAACTTCCTGGCAACATATTTATCGATCATGCCTGAAATGGTGCAAACATCTATACACGACATAATTCATCCATAGAGAGATGCATTTTTTCACAAAAATACTATCTAAATTTATCATCACACAAATATGTTTTTAAGATACATTAGAGAATAACAAACAAACTATGATTAATTTTAATAATTAATTGTGATTTTAACTAGGATTAATCAAGTAATATCAAATTTTAGTATGTAAATTGATGTAGAAAGTATAAAATTTTAGTATAAAACTAAAACAATAAGCCCTGTCTTGTCTTGATGTATCGTGCATGCTTGGCACCAAGCTGGGCGCAGTTGGGTGACAGTATAAACTAGACCCAGCAACATCTAAGTTTAACTGCTCTGCTGGATTGTCGGTGCAAACGCTGTGCACCTCTCTTGGGCTTATAATGTGAGTTTGAATTTTTACTGTGATGTATTCTCTTCTTCACATATAGACCCCCGTGGCCCTGTAAGTCATTCTTAAGATATTTCTTGAGGCATCCTGATATGATTTATTAGGTGTGAGAGTAGTGTCAAGTTTGTTCCTTATATACTAAGATTTTGCATGGGGTTGCTTTTCAGAATTTCCTGAACACGTGTTAGATTCATAATAATTGTAGGATAAAAGCGTTTTTTCATGATAGTCAGCATCTAATCCGAGCAGCAATCAGACATAGCTGTTATAATTCATGATGGTTGTTTGTTAGCAATTTCCTGTAATAAAATGTACTCCTTCTAACCCAGAATAATTGTCGCTGATATACTACAATAACTTTGTACTAAATTAGCAACACTTATTTTGGGATGGATTGAGTACTATTTTGCCATGTAATCCTCTGAATATTAATTTAGTTCATTGAATAGCTGATACAAAACCTGCAGTACCTTTCCTATTTGAGAGTGTTAGAATAAATCTGAAGCATACCGTCGATCATCCGAGGACCAAGCAATCACATGAGCACGACACCGAGATTTGTTAACAAGCATGTGGTTTCTGTTAAGGAGATGTGTGGATCAGGATGGGGTGAGCATGTGGTTACATCTATTGAGTGAGACGGGTAATGTGGAATTAACAGAATGCCTAGATTAACCCATTTGTTTGCTGGAACCAAATGGCAGATATTCTGTTAAGTCCTTTTATCAGCAAATTAAATTTGGTGGTGCGGTTTCTACCATTGGTGACTGTTTTTGGAAAATCACCTGCCCTCAAAATATTCATGTCTTTCTTTGGTTAGCTGTTTATAATAAGGTTCTGACCAGAGATAATCTAGCCAAAAGGAGGCATGTAGATGATATTATTACTTGTTTGTTTTGTGGTGAACCTGAGAATGTGAAACACCTGCTTTTCGAATGCATTGTGGCTTCTCATGCATGTATGGGATTTTGTTTCTGAAGCTTTTAAGATCACCGCTCCTGTTTCCTTTGATGATTTTTTTGCCATTTGGCGTTTGCATTGAAGTAAGTAAACCTGTGTTATGTATGGTTAGTGCGGCCTCCTTGTAGAGCTTATGGACCCTAAGAAATGATTTCAGCTTTCAGGGAAGAACCAGGAAGGACACACGATGCGCGCTCGTGCAAAACTTCTAAGCGACGAGGGGAACCACTAATAGAAAACGGGCCTATTGTCCCGGTTCGTAAGGGCCTTTTCTCCCGGTTCCAGAACCGGGACTAAAGGGTCGTTACTAATGCCCTGACCCTTTAGTCCCGGTTCTAACCAGAACCGGGACAGATGGGCCTCCACGTGGCCTGCGCGCTGAGCCCAGGCAGGAGGGCCTTTGGTCCCGGTTCGTGGCACCAACCGGGACCAATAGGCCTCCACGCATCAGCATTTCTGTGGCTGGGGTTTTTGTTTTTTTTTTGAAAGGGGGGGGGTTGGGGGTTTTGGGGGGTTAATTTAGGTATTTCATATATTGTGTTAGATAGCTAATTAATAGAGAGAAGTGTCCTCTCTTATGTCCGTGCTTGGTTGACTCTACGTACTATACATACGTATAGAGAGGACTAGACACGCTAGCTAGCTAGTAAGCAAACGAAGGAAACAGAAGATCGTCATGAACATATATGCATACAGAGAGAAGTGATATCGACCACCTCTCCTTCTTCGAGAGATTGGTCGAACAACAAGTTCTCGTATATCTATCGTCCGACACTACTGGCTACATATATACAATAATTATCTCTTACAAATATAATCTCCTAAATTATGAACGGATGGTCCACATAGTATTCTCCGTCTTAAGCGATCACGTGGTCAAGAAAGAATGCCACCAATTCCTCTTGAATTGCTCGCATGCGATCTGGTGCTAGGAGTTCATTCCGCATCCGAAACATCTAATTTGAAGAAGGGGGTCAATACACATATATATGAATGAATGAAACTCAACACAAATGATGGTAATAAAATAAAATTATGAATATTGTTATTTACGCACTTCATATTGTTCGTCAGAGTACCCGCCCCGCTCACAGGTCGTGTGGCGGATGGACTCGCAGACGTAGTATCCACAGAAATCATTCTCTTGTTCCTGCCACAACCACTTTACAAGAAATAGAGGTCAATCAAACTGATAAGCAAGAATGCCAAATGGTATTGATGAAACTAGCGCTTGAATCACTAGGAGATGCGCGGAACATGCTACTATAGTACTTACTTTCGGGTGTCTAAATTGCAGCTCCTTCGGTAGTCCCGGAGCTTTTCTGGTGAATTTTCTCCAAACCCTGCCGGACAAAGAAAACAATTACTTGATATCAGGAAATGAACAAAGTTGCTGATATGGTGGATAATGATCGATTTAACTTACTTCTGGAGGATTTCAGTCATGTCCGCATACTCCTGGGGGTCTTTTCGTCTAGAGTCCAAGACAGTTACTACTCCCTGCTCAAGAATAATCTCTAGGAGAATATAGTGGTACCTGCGCACGCATGCATAACTCATCAATTATATTACTATAACCTGGACTAATATATAAGGGAAACCGAATATGCACAAGACAGTAACACTCACTTGAAGTTGTAAGGAAAGAGTATTATATCTTTGTGTTCATTTCTTTTGAATGATCGTAGCAAGTTGGCCTCGGTATCTTCGGGCCTTTTTTCAACCTCAGTTGCATCTATGAGATATGTGTTAACGAACCCAATATCACCGATTTGTCTTTTCTTCAATTCGGCGATCTTCAATCTGCATAGTATAGTGAGGATAATTATAAATACATGCAATGAAAGAGCTGAGCTATATAGAGAGACTTAATGACAGAAGTAGTAGTACTTACAGACAATAGAAGGTGACCGTTGTTTTATCGAGGGCCAATTGATTGAAAAACTGATAGAACTCCTCAAATGGAATAGGCAACAGTTCAATTCCAACGAGGTCATGCTCCGGTTTAACTCTCGCATACAATGTACTCCTCCCCCCAGACTCTCTGCAGATTTTCATGTACCAATCATGCAATCTTCGCATCATCGTTGATAGAGATTTTTCATCTTTGACGAGAGGCTTCCCGTACTCGTATCTGTGGATCTGCACATCCATGGGATCATAATGTACATTGTCGAGCAGGTAATCGTCAAGATTGCTATAACCGGGCACCATCCTCGGATCGACGATGTCGCTAGGCACCTTGAGCGGGGGGCACGATTGCTTCGCTTGTTCGCCGAGCTGGGCAATTTGTTTCCCAGCTGCTCGTCATTCTTTCAGCCTTTGATCACTGACTGTACTTCCCGACCGCTCTGCTTCGACCCATGTCTTTGCAATAATGCGCTCATAGTTGCCTTTCGGCGGAGACTTGGGTGGTTTTGCCAGGGCAGCCAGAGTGCGCTTCACTTTCACCGGATCTACCTTCTCCTCTGGAGGTGGATGTCTCTTTGCTTTCAACCCTTGAAACCAGTCATCCACTTCGGTTCGCGCGATCTTCGCGTTCTCCTCCAGGGTCCTCTCGTATGGTAACTTCTCTGGAGTCTTCAGAGAAGGACCGAATCTGTATGTCCTCCCGCCTCTGGCTGTACTGCTAGACGCCGGCCGAACAGATGGAGCAGCTGTCTTGTTTACTTGCTTACGAGGCGGAGGAGAAGGACTACGACGCGCCGGAGCAGCTGCCGGAGCGGCGGCGGGTCTCTTCCGCCCTTGCTGACGAGGCGGAGAAGGAGGAGGCTGGCTACTCGGGCGCGCCGGCGCAGGCGGAGAAGGAGGCAGAGTGCGGCCACACGCTGGAGAAGGAGCCGGCCGAGGGCCCTGATCGTCACTTGCCGGAGGAGGAGGCGGTGGAGGAGGCGGAGTGCCCTGACTCGCCGAAGGAGGAGGAGGCGGAGGCGTCCAGTTCGGAAGGTTGATGAGCTCCTTCCGCCATAGGCATGGAGTATTGAGAGAAGAACCCAGCCGAGTCTCCCCTTCTCCTGTAGGGTGGTCAAGCGGGAGGTCCTCAAATCCCTCCATTATTTCATCCACCATCACCTTAGCATATCCTTCTGGAATCGGCCGGCAGTGAAAAGTTGCATCGGGTTCATTAGTAAAAACAGAGCCAACAGCCGCCTTGACCTTCATATTAATCCATTGCGTCATAAGGTGGCAATTTTGAGCCTCCGTGATAGCATCCACGGGATAGCTGGCAGGAGCCGTCAAGACAAGCTCCGGCTGAAGCAGCTCGGTGGAAGCCACACTGCTTCTCCGCTGAGATGGCGGGGTAGCTTCAGGGGAAGCTTCGGCAAGTCGTTTGCTATGATTTGCTTCTCGTTCCTCTATCGCTTGTACCCTTGCGTGCAGCGCCTGCAGTTCGGTCTGCTGCACTTTTTTCCTCCTCTCGTGGCTTTTGTAACCGCCTGCGTCCGGAAACCCAGCCTTCCACGGAATGGAGCCTGGCGTGCCTCGTGTCCGTCCAGGGTGCTCAGGATTTCCGAGGGCCTTTGTGATCTCGTCGTTCTCTCTGTCTGGAAGGAACGTCCCTTTCTGCGCTGCAGCGATATAGTACCGAAGCTTCTTCAAGGGTATGTCAAGTTGCTCGTCCGTCCAAATGCACTTCCCTGTTACAGGGTCCAAGGTTCCGCCAGCCCCGAAGAACCAAGTCCGGCAACAGTCTGGCCAGTTCATTGTCTCTGGTTTGATCCCTTTTTCAACCAGATCATTCTCAGCCTTGGCCCACTTAGGTCGGCCTACGAGGTAGCCACCTGACCCCGTGCGATGGTGAAGCTTCTTCTTCGCAGCATTTTTCCAGTTTGTCGCTGACATCTTCTTACTCTTTTCCGATGTCTTGTGGGCCACAAATGCAGGCCAGTCATCTCTGATCTTCTCATATCTGCCCTTGAATTCTGGTGTCTCTTTTTTCTCGACAAACCTATTCAGGTCTTTCTTCCACCTCCTGAATAGGTCTGCCATCCTCTTAAGAGCAAAAGACTTGATTAATTGCTCTTTAACTGGCTTCTCCGGATCATCCTCTGGCGGTAGGGTGAAATTTGACTTCAGCTTAGTCCAAAGATCATTTTTCTGCATATCATTGACGTAAGACACCTCAGGGTCTTCTGTAGCCGGCTTTAACCATTGCTGGATGCTCATCGGGATCTTGTCCCTAACCAGAACCCCACACTGAGCAACAAATGTGTTCTTTGTTCGGATGGGTTCAATCGGTTGGCCATCGGGCGCGATTGCTATGATCTCAAACCTTTCATCCGAGCTCAACTTTTTCTTCGGGCCTCGTCTCTTTACCTCAGTTGTGCTCGATCCGGAGGGCTATAAAAAAGAACAAAGACTTAATTAATATGTGTACATAGCAAAACAATGAATGCATCAATTAGCTAGTCAGCACAGGCTTAACTAATATATATACCTGGCCGGACTCGGTTCGGTCACCGGAGCCGTCATCACGGTCTCCTTCTTGCACCGGCATTGGGTCACCGGAGCCGTCCTCATGTTCTTCTTCTTGCACCGGCATTAGGTCACCGGAGCCAGCTTCTTCACCCTCTCCTTCTAGACCATCGGTGTCGTTGAGAAACAATGAGACGGCATCACTTCCTTCTGCGATTATGTCCCTCAATAACGCTTCTTTTGCTTCGTTTCGGGTGGTGTCCATAGTTTCTACAAATATTTACAACATGGCAATTATTATTCAAACATGACAGATGGATATATTAGTGGCAAACGTAGAACTAGCTAGCTAATCATAGTAAGGAATCATATATATTAATTAGTGGCCTCGACGCTGCTTCTCTAGGGTTTGGGGTGGCCTCGACAACGCTTCAAGGGTTTGGGGTGGCCTTGAGAATGCTTCAAGGAGGGAGTAATATCGACCCCCCCCCCACGTGTTGAAGCTATCGGGAGGGGGTATATCGACAATGACGTGTTGGGGAACGTAGCATAAATTCAAAATTTTCCTACGTGTCACCAAGATCAATCTATGGAGAGACTAGCAATGAGGGGAAGGAGAGTGCATCTACATACCCTTGTACATCGCTAAGCGGAAGCGTTCAAGAGAACGGGGTTGATGGAGTCGTACTCGTCGTGATCCAAATCACCGATGATCCTAGCGCCGAACGGACGGCACCTCCGCGTTCAACACATGTACGGAGCAGCGATGTATCCTCCTTCTTGATCCAGCAAGGGGAAATGAGAGGTTGATGGAGATCTAGCAGCACGACGGCGTGGTGGTGGAAGTAGCGGGATTCCAGCAGGGCTTCGCTAAGCGCTGCGGGAGGAGGGAGATGTGTCATGGGAGGGAGACGGAGGCGCCAGGCCTTAGATATGGTTGCCCTCCCTTCCCCCCACTATATATAGGGCCAAGGGAGAGGGGGAGGGCGCAGCCTTGCCCCTTCCTCCAAGGAAGGGTGCGGCCAAGGGGGGAAGGAGTCCATCCTCCCCAAGGCAGCTCGGAGGTGCCTTCCCCCTTTAGGACTCTCCCCTTTTCCTCTTCTCTTGGCGCATGGGCCTCTAGGGGCTGGTGCCCTTGGCCCATATAGGCCAAGGCGCACCCCATACAGCCCATGTGGCCCCCCGGGGCAGGTGGCCCCACCCGATGGACCCCTGGGACCCTTCCGGTGGTCCCGGTACAATACCGGTCACCCCGAAACTTGTCCCGATGGCCGAAATAGCACTTCCTATATATAATTCTTTACCTCCGGACCATTCCGGAACTCCTCGTGACGTCTGGGATCTCATCCGGGACTCCGAAAAACTTTCGGGTTAACGCATACTAATATCTCCATAACCCTAGCGTCACCGAACCTTAAGTGTGTAGACCCTACGGGTTCAGGAGACATGCAGACATGACCGAGATGACTCTCTGGTCAATAACCAACAGCGGGATCTAGATACCCATGTTGGCTCCCACATGTTCCACGATGATCTCATCGGATGAACCACGATGTCAAGGACTTAATCAATCTCGTATACAATTCCCTTTGTCTAGCGGTACGATACTTGCCCGAGATTCGATCGTCGGTATCCCTATACCTTGTTCAATCTCGTTACCGGCAAGTCTCTTTACTCGTTCCGTAACACATCATCCCATGATCAACTCCTTGATCATATTGTGCACATTATGATGATGTCCTACCGAGTGGGCCCAGAGATACCTCTCCGTTTACACAGAGTGACAAATCCTAGTCTCGATTCGTGCCAACCCAACAGACACTTTCGGAGATACCTGTAATGTACCTTTATAGCCACCCAGTTACGTTGTGACGTTTGGCACACCCAAAGCATTCCTACGGTATCCGGGAGTTGCACAATCTCATGGTCTAAGGAAATGATACTTGACATTAGAAAAGCTTTAGCATACGAACTACACGATCTTTGTGCTAGGCTTAGGATTGGGTCTTGTCCATCACATCATTCTCCTAATGATGTGATCCCGTTGACAATGACATCCAATGTCCATGGTCAGGAAACCGTAACCATCTATTGATCAACGAGCTAGTCAACTAGAGGCTTACTAGGGACATGGTGTTGTCTATGTATCCACACATGTATCTGAGTTTCCTATCAATACAATTATAGCATGGATAATAAACGATTATCATGAACAAGGAAATATAATAATAACTAATTTATTATTGCCTCTAGGGCATATTTCCAACAGTCTCCCACTTGCACTAGAGTCAATAATCTAGTTCACATCGCCATGTGATTAACACTCACAGGTCACATCGCCATGTAACCAATATCCAAAGAGTTTACTAGAGTCAATAATCTAGTTCACATCACTATGTGATTAACACTCAATGAGTTCTGGGTTTGATCATGTTGCTTGTGAGAGAGGTTTTAGTCAACGGGTCTGAACCTTTCAGATTCGTGTGTGCTTTACAAATCTTTATGTCATCTCCTAGATGCAGCCACCACACTCTATTTGGAGCCATTTCAAATAACTGTTCTACTTGGAGTTATTCTAAACTGTTGCTCCAATATACGTATCTGGTATCTCTACTCAGAACTATCCGGATAGGTGTTAAGCTTGCATCGTCGTAACTCTTTACGTCGAACTCTTCATCACCTCCATAACCGAGAAAATTCCTTAGTCCACTAGTTACTAAGGATAACTTTGACCGCTGTACTGTGATCCATTCTTGGATCACTCTTGTACCCCTTGACTGACTCATGGCTAGGCACACTTCAGGTGCGGTACACAGCATATCATACTGTAGAGCCTATGTCTTAAGCATAGGGGACGACCTTCGTCCTTTCTCTCTATTCTGCCGTGGTCGAGCTTTAAGTCTTAACTTCATACCTTACAACTCAGGCAAGAACTCCTTCTTTGACTGATCCATCTTGAACACCTTCAAGATCATGTCAAGGTATGTGCTCATTTGAAAGTACCATTAAGCGTTTTGATCTATCCTTATAGATATTGATGCTCAATGTTCAAGTAGCTTAATCCAGGCTTTCCATTGAAAAACACTTTCCAAATAACCCTATATGCTTTCCAAAATTCTACATCATTTCTGATCCATAACATATACTCATCAGAAATTCTATAGTGCTCCCACTCCCTTCTTTGGAAATACAGGTTTCTCATAAACTTTGTATAAACCCAAAATCTTTGATCATCTCATCAAAGCATACATTTCAACTCCGAGATGCTTACTCCAGTCCTTAGAAGGATTGCTGGAGCTTTGCATACTTATTAGCATCTTTCAGGACTGACAAAACCTTCCGGTTGTATCACATACAACCTTTCCTCAAGAAAATCGTCGAGGAAACAATGTTTTGACATCCTATCTGCAAGATTTCATAAATAATGCAGTAATCGCTAATATAATTCCAACAGACTCTCAGCATCGCTACGTGTGATAAAGTCTCATCGTAGTCAACTCCTTTGAACTTGTCGGGAAACATCTTAATGACAAGTCGAGCTTTCTCAATGGTGACACTTACCATCATTGTTTGTCTTCCTTTTAAAATCCATATGTACCTAACAGCCTTACGACCATCAAGTAGTTCTTCCAAAGTCTACACTTTGTTTTCATACATGGATCCTGTCTCAGATTTTATGGCCTCGAGCCATTTATCAGAATCCGGGCCCACCATCGCTTCTCCATAGCTCGCAGGTTCATTGTTGTCTAGCAACATGACTTCCAAGACAGGATTACGTACCAGTCTGAAGTAGTACGCATCCTTGTCATCCCACGAGGTTTGGTAGTGACTTGATCTGAAGTCTCATGATCACTATCATAAGCTTCCACTTCAATTGGTGTAGGTGCCACAGGAACAACTTCCTGTGCCCTGCCACACACTAGTTGAAGAGACGGTTCAATAACCTCATCAAGTCTCCACCATCCTCCCACTCAATTCTTTCGAGAGAAACTTTTCCTCGAGAAAGGACCCGATTCTAGAAACAATCCCTTATTGCTTTCGAATCTGAGACAGGAGGTATACCCAACTGTTTTGGGTGTCCTATGAAGATGCATTTATCCGCTTTGGGTTCGAGCTTATCAGCCTGAAACTTTTTCACATAAGCGTCGCACCCCCAAACTTTTAAGAAATGACTGCTTAGGTTTCCCTAAACCATAGTTCATACGGTGTCATCTTATCGGAATTACGTGGTGCCCTATTTAAAGTGAATGTGGTTGTCTTTAATGCCTAACCCATAAACTATCGTGGTAATTCGACAAGAGACATCATGGTATGCATCATATCCAATAGGGTGCAGTTATGATGTTCGGACACACCGTCACACTATGGTGTTCCAGGCTGTATTAGTTGTGAAACAATTTCCACAATGTCTTAATTCTGTGCCAAACTCGTAATTAAGATATTCATCTCTATGATCATATCACAGATCTTTTATCCTCTCATCACGACGATCTTTCAACTTCACCCTGAAATTACTTGAACCTTTCAATAATTCAGACTCGTGATTCATCAAGTAAATGTACTCAACATCTACTCAAACCATCTGTGAAGTAAGAACATAACGATATCCACTACATGCCTCAGCACTCATTGGATTGCACACATCAAAATATATTACTTCCAACAAGTTGCTTTCTAGTTCCATTTTACTGAAAAACGAGGCTTTCAGTCATCTTGCCCATGTGGTATGATTTGCATGTATCAAGTGATTCAAAATCAAGTGAGTCCAAACGGTCCATTTGCATGGAGTTTCTTCATGCATATACACCAATAGACATGGTTCGCATGCCTCAAACTTTTCAAAAACGAGTGAGCCCAAAGATCCATCAACATGGAGCTTCTTCATGCGTTTGATACCGATATGACTTGCGTGGCAGTGCCACAAGTAGGTGGTACTATCATTACTATCTTTTGGCATGAACATGTGTATCACTACGATCGAGATTTCAATGAACCATTCATTTTAGGTGCAAGACCATTGAAGGTATTATTCAAATAAACAGAGTAACCATTATTCTCTTTAAATGAATAACCATATTGCGATAGACATAATCCAATCATGTCTATGCTCAACGCAAACACCAATCTCGATGGTAGAGGGAGCGTGCGATGCTTGATCATATCAACATTGGAAACACCTCCAACACATATCGTCAGCTCACCTTTAGCTAGTCTCCGTTTATTCCGTAGCTTTTATTTCGAGTTACTAACACTTAGCAACCGAACCGGTATCTCATACCCTGGTGCTACTAGGAGTACTAGTAAAGTACACATCAACACAATTTATATCCAATATACTTCTATCGACCTTGCCAGCCTTCTCATCTTCCAAGTATCTAGGGTAATTCTGCTCCAGTGGCTATTCCCCTTATTACAGAAGCACTTAGTCTCGGGTTTGGGTTCAACCTTGGGTTTCTTCACTAGAGCAGCAGCTGAATTGCCTTTTCATGAAGTATCCCTTTTTGCCCTTGCCCTTCTTGAAACTAGTGGTTTCACCAACCATCAACAATTGATGCTCCTTCTTGATTTCTACTTTTGTGGTGTCAAACATCGCGAATATCTCAAGGATCATCATTTATGTCCCTGATATATTATAGTTCATCACAAAGCTCAAGTAGCTTGGTGGTAATGACTTCGGAGAACCATCACTATTTCATCTGGAAGATCAACTCCCACTCGATTCAAGCGATTGTTGTACTTAGACAATCTGAGCACAAGCTCAACAATTGAGCTTTTCTCCCTTAGTTTGTAGGCTAAGAAAATCGTCGGAGGTCTTATACCTTTTAACGTGGGCACTAGCCTGAAATCCCAATTTTAGCCCTCGAAACATCTCATATGTTTCGCGACGTTTCAAAAACCTCTTTGGTGCCTCAATTCTAAACCATTTAGCATTACGCACTGAACTATCATGTAGTCATCAAAACGTGTATGTCAGATGTTCACAACATCTACAGACGACGTTCGAGGTTCAGCACACTGAGCGGTGCATTAAGGACATAAGCCTTCTATGAAGCAATGAGGACAATCCTCAGTTAACGGACCTAGTCCGCATAATTGCTACTATCAACTTTCAACTAAATTTTCTCTAGGAACATATCTAAACAGTAGAACTGAAGCGCGAGCTACGACATAATTTGCGAAGACCTTTTGACTATGTTCAGGATAATTAAGTTCATCTTATGAACTCCCACTCAGATAGACATCCCTCTAGTCATCTAAGTGATTACATGATCCGAGTCAACTAGGTCGTGTCTGATCATCACGTGAGACGGACTAGTCATCATCGGTGAACATCTTCATGTTGATCGTATCTACCATATGACTCATGCTCGACCTTTCGGTCTCTTGTGTTCCGAGTCCATGTCTGTACATTCTAGGCTCATCAAGTTAACCCTAAGTGTTTTGCATGTGTAAAACTGTCTTACACCCGTTGTATGTGAACGTAAGGATCTATCACACCCGATCATCACGTGGTGCTTTGAAACGACGAACTTTAGCAACGGTGCACAGTTAGGGGAGAACACATTCTTGAAATTGTAGGGATCATCTTATTTACTACCGTCGTTCTAAGAAAATAAGATGTATAAACATGATAAACATCACATCCAATCAAATAGTGACATGATATGGCCAATATCATATTGCTCCTTTTGATCTCCATCATCGGGGCTCCATGATCATCATCGTCACCGGCATGCAACATGATCTCCATCATCGTGTCTTCATGAAGTTGTCTCGCCAACTATTACTTCTACTACTACAGCTAACGGTTAGCAATAAAGTAAAGTAATTACATGACGTTTATGTTGACACGCAGGTCATAAATAAATTAAGACAACTCCTATGGCTCCTGCCGGTTGTCATACTCATCGACATGCAAGTCGTGATTCCTATTACAAGAACATGATCAATCTCATACATCACATATATCATTCATCACATCCTTTTGGCCATATCACATCACATAGCATACCCTGCAAAAACAAGTTAGACGTCCTCTAATTGTTGTTTGCATGTTTTACGTGGCTGCTATGGGTTTCTAGCAAGAACGTTTCTTACCTACGCAAAAACCACAACGTGATATGCCAATTGCTATTTACCCTTCATAAGGACCCTTTTCATCGAATCCGATCCGACTAAAGTGGGAGAGACAGGCACCCGCTAGCCACCTTATGCAACTAGTGCATGTCAGTCGGTGGAACCAGTCTCACGTAAGAGTACGTGTAAGGTCGGTCCGGGCCGCTTCATCCCACGATGCCGCCGAATCAAGATAAGACTAGTAACGGCAAGCATATTGAACAAAATCAACGCCCACAACTACTTTGTGTTTTACTCGTGCATAGAAACTACGCATAGACCTAGCTCATGATGCCACTGTTGGGGAACGTAGCATAAATTCAAAATTTTCCTACGTGTCACCAAGATCAATCTATGGAGAGACTAGCAATGAGGGGAAGGAGAGTGCATCTACATACCCTTGTAGATCGCTAAGCGGAAGCGTTCAAGAAAACGGAGTTGATGGAGTCGTACTCGTCGTGATCCAAATCACCGATGATCCTAGCGCCGAACGGACGGCACCTCCGCGTTCAACACACGTACGGAGCAGCGACGTCTCCTCCTTCTTGATCCAGCAAGTGGAAAGGAGAGGTTGATGGAGATCCAGCAGCACGACGGCGTGGTGGTGGAAGTAGCGGGATTCCAACAGGGCTTCGCTAAGCGCTGCGGGAGGAGGGAGATGTGTCATGGGAGGGAGAGGGAGGCGCCAGGCCTTAGATATGGTTGCCCTCCCTTCTCCCCACTATATATAGGGCCAAGGGAGAGGGGGAGGGCGCAGCCTTGCCCCTTCCTCCAAGGAAGGGTGCGGCCAAGGGGGGAAGGAGTCCATCCTCCCCAAGGCACCTCGGAGGTGCCTTCCCCCTTTAGGACTCTCCCCCTTTTCCTCTTCTCTTGGCGCATGGGCCTCTAGGGGCTGGTGCCCTTGGCCCATATAGGACAAGGCGCACCCCCTACAGCCCATGTGGCCCCCCGGGGCAGGTGGCCCCACCCGGTGGACCCCCGGGACCCTTCCGGTGGTCCCGGTACAATACCGGTGACCCCGAAACTTGTCCCGATGGCCGAAATAGCACTTCCAATATATAATTCTTTACCTCCGGACCATTCTGGAACTCCTCGTGACGTCTGGGATCTCATCCGGGACTCCGAACAACTTTCGGGTTACCGCATACTAATATCTCCATAACCCTAGCGTCACCGAACCTTAAGTGTGTAGACCCTACGGGTTCGGGAGACATGCAGACATGACCGAGATGACTCTCCGGTCAATAACCAACAGCGGGATCTGGATACCCATGTTGTCTCCCACATGTTCCACAATGATCTCATCGGATGAACCACGATGTCAAGGACTTAATCAATCCCGTATACAATTCCCTTTGTCTTGCGGTATGATACTTGCCCGAGATTCGATCGTCGGTATCCCTATACCTTGTTCAATCTCGTTACCGGCAAGTCTCTTTACTCGTTCCGTAACACATCATCCCGTGATCAACTCCTTGATCATATTGTGCACATTATGATGATGTCCTACCGAGTGGGCCCAGAGATACCTCTCCGTTTACACGGAGTGACAAATGCTAGTCTTGATTCGTGCCAACCCAACAGACACTTTCGGAGATACCTATAATGTACCTTTATAGCCACCCAGTTACGTTGTGACGTTTGGCACACCCAAAGCATTCCTACGGTATCCGGGAGTTGCACAATCTCATGGTCTAAGGAAATGATACTTGACATTAGAAAAGCTTTAGCATACGAACTACACGATCTTTGTGCTAGGCTTAGGATTGGGTCTTGTCCATCACATCATTCTCCTAATGATGTGATCCCGTTATCAATGACATCCAATGTCCATGGTCAGGAAACCATAACCATCTATTGATCAACGAGCTAGTCAACTAGAGGCTTACTAGGGACATGGTGTTGTCTATGTATCCACACATGTATCTGAGTTTCCTATCAATACAATTATAGCATGGATAATAAACGATTATCATGAACAAGGAAATATAATAATAACTAATTTATTATTGCCTCTAGGGCATATTTCCAACAGTCTCCCACTTGCACTAGAGTCAATAATCTAGTTCACATCGCCATGTGATTAACACTCACAGGTCACATCGCCATGTTACCAACATCCAAAGAGTTTACTAGAGTCAATAATCTAGTTCACATCACTATGTGATTAACACTCAGTGAGTTCTGGGTTTGATCATGTTGCTTGTGAGAGAGGTTTTAGTCAACGGGTCTGAACCTTTCAGATCCGTGTGTGCTTTACAAATCTTTATGTCATCTCCTAGATGCAGTCACCACGCTCTATTTGGAGCCATTTCAAATAACTGTTCTACTTGGAGTTATTCTAAACTGTTGCTCCATTATACGTATCCGGTATCTCTACTCAGAGCTATCCGGATAGGTGTTAAGCTTGCATCGTCGTAACTCTTTACGTCGAACTCTTCATCACCTCCATAACCGAGAAAATTCCTTAGTCCACTAGTTACTAAGGATAACTTTGACCGCTGTACTGTGATCCATTCTTGGATCACTCTTGTACCCCTTGACTGACTCATGGCTAGGCACACTTCAGGTGCGGTACACAGCATAGCATACTGTAGAGCCTATGTCTTAAGCATAGGGGACGACCTTCGTGCTTTCTCTCTATTCTGGAGTGGTCGAGCTTTAAGTCTTAACTTCATACCTTACAACTCAGGCAAGAACTCCTTCTTTGACTGATCCATCTTGAACACCTTCAAGATCATGTCAAGGTATGTGCTCATTTGAAAGTACCATTAAGCGTTTTGATCTATCCTTATAGATCTTGATGCTCAATGTTCAAGTAGCTTAATCCAGGCTTTCCATTGAAAAACACTTTCCAAATAACCCTAGATGCTTTCCAGAAATTCTACATCATTTCTGATCCATAACATATACTCATCAGAAATTCTATAGTGCTCCCACTCCCTTCTTTGGAAATACAGGTTTCTCATACACTTTGTATAAACCCAAAATCTTTGATCATCTCATCAAAGCATACATTACAACTCCGAGATGCTTACTCCAGTCCTTAGAAGGATTGCTGGAGCTTTGCATACTTATTACCATCTTTCAGGATTGACAAAACCCTCCGGTTGTATCATATACAACCTTTCCTCAAGAAAATCGTCGAGGAAACAATGTTTTGACATCCTATCTGCAAGATTTCATAAATAATGCAGTAATTGCTAATATAATTCCAACAGACTCTCAGCATCGCTACGTGTGATAAAGTCTCATCGTAGTCAACTCCTTTGAACTTGTCGGGAAACATCTTAACGACAAGTCGAGCTTTCTCAATGGTGACACTTACCATCATTGTCTGTCTTCCTTTTAAAAGCCATATGTACCTAACAGCCTTACGACCATCAAGTAGTTCTTCCAAAGTCTACACTTTGTTTTCATACATGGATCCTATCTCAGATTTTATGGCCTCGAGCCATTTATCGGAATCCGGGCCCACCATCGCTTCTCCATAGCTCGCATGTTCATTGTTGTCTAGCAACATGACTTCCAAGACAGGATTACGTACCAGTCTAAAGTAGTACGCATCATTGTCATCCCACGAGGTTTGGTAGTGACTTGATCTGAAGTCTCATGATCACTATCATAAGCTTCCACTTCAATTGGTGTAGGTGCCACAGGAACAACTTCCTGTGCCCTGCCACACACTAGTTGAAGAGACGGTTCAATAACCTCATCAAGTCTCCACCATCCTCCCACTCAATTCTTTCGAGGGAAACTTTTCCTCGAGAAAGGACCCGATTCTAGAAACAATCCCTTATTGCTTTCGAATCTGAGACAGGAGGTATACCCAACTGTTTTGGGTGTCCTATGAGATGCATTTATCCGCTTTGGGTTCGAGCTTATCAGCCTGAAACTTTTTCACATAAGCGTCGCAGCCCCAATCTTTTAAGAAATGACTACTTAGGTTTCCCTAAACCATAGTTCATACGGTATCATCTTATCGGAATTACGTGGTGCCCTATTTAAAGTGAATGTGGTTGTCTTTAATGCCTAACCCATAAACTATCGTGGTAATTCGACAAGAGACATCATGGTATGCATGATATCCAATAGGGTGCAATTATGATGTTCGGACACACCATCACACTATGGTGTTCCAGGTTGTATTAGTTGTGAAACAATTTCCACAATGTCTTAATTCTGTGCCAAACTCGTAATTAAGATATTCATATCTATGATCATATCACAGATCTTTTATCCTCTCGTCACGACGATCTTTCAACTTCACCCTGAAATTACTTGAACCTTTCAATAATTCAGACTCGTGATTCATCAAGTAAATGTACTCAACATCTACTCAAACCATCTGTGAAGTAAGAACATAACGATATCCACTACATGCCTCAGCACTCATTGGATTGCACACATCAAAATGTATTACTTCCAACAAGTTTCTTTCTAGTTCCATTTTACTGAAAAATGAGGCTTTCAGTCATCTTTCCCATGTGGTATGATTTGTATGTCTCAAGTGATTCAAAATCAAGTGAGTCCAAACGGTCCATTTGCATGGAGTTTCTTCATGCATATACACCAATAGACATGGTTCGCATGCCTCAAACTTTTCAAAAATGAGTGAGCCCAAAGATCCATCAACATGGAGCTTCTTCATGTGTTTTATACCGATATGACTTACGTGGCAGTGCCACAAGTAGGTGGTACTATCATTACTATCTTTTGGCATGAACATGTGTATCACTACGATCGAGATTTCAATGAACCATTCATTTTAGGTGCAAGACCATTGAAGGTATTATTCAAATAAACAGAGTAACCATTATTCTCTTTAAATTAATAACCGTATTGCGATAGACATAATCCAATCATGTCTATGCCCAACGCAAACACCAATCTCGATGGTAGAGGGAGCGTGCGATGCTTGATCATATCAACATTGGAAACACTTCCAGCACATATCGTCAGCTCACCTTTAGCTAGTCTCCGTTTATTCCGTAGCTTTTATTTCGAGTTACTAACACTTAGCAACCGAACTGTTATCTCATACCCTGGTGCTACTAGGAGTACTAGTAAAGTACACATCAACACAATGTATATCCAATATACTTCTATCGACCTTGCCAGCCTTCTCATCTTCCAAGTATCTAGGGTAATTCTTCTTCAGTGGCTGTTCCCCTTATTACAGAAGCACTTAGTCTCGGGTTTGGGTTCAACCTTGGGTTTCTTCACTAGAGCGGCAGCTGAATTGCCTTTTCATGAAGTATCCCTTTTTGCCCTTTCCCTGCTTGAAACTAGTGGTTTCACCAACCATCAACAATTGATCCTCCTTCTTGATTTCTACTTTTGTGGTATCAAACATCACGAATATCTGAAGGATCATCATTTATGTCCCTGATATATTATAGTTCATCACGAAGCTCAAGTAGCTTGGTGGTAATGACTTCGGAGAACCATCACTATTTCATCTGGAAGATCAACTCCCACTCGATTCAAGCGATTGTTGTACTTAGACAATCTGAGCACAAGCTCAACAATTGAGCTTTTCTCCCTTAGTTTGTAGGCTCAGAAAATCGTCGGAGGTCTTATACCTTTTAACGTGGGCACTAGCCTGAAATCCCAATTTCAGCCCTCGAAACATCTCATATGTTTTGCGACATTTCAAAAACGTCTTTGTTGCCTCAATTCTAAACCATTTAGCATTACGCACTGAACTATCATGTAGTCATCAAAACGTGTATGTCAGATGTTCGCAACATCTACAGACGACGTTCGAGGTTCAGCACACTGAGCGGTGCATTAAGGACATAAGCCTTCTATGAAGCAATGAGGACAATCCTCAGTTAACGGACCTAGTCCACATAATTGCTACTATCAACTTTCAACTAAATTTTCTCTAGGAACATATCTAAACAGTAGAACTGAAGCGCGAGCTACGACATAATTTGCGAAGACCTTTTGACTATGTTCAGGATAATTAAGTTCATCTTATGAACTCCCACTCAGATAGACATCCCTCTAGTCATATAAGTGATTACATGATCCGAGTCAACTAGGTCGTGTCCGATCATCACGTGAGACGGACTAGTCATCATCGGTGAACATCTTCATGTTGATCGTATCTACCATACGACTCATGCTCGACCTTTCAGTCTCTTGTGTTCCGAGGCCATGTCTGTACATGCTAGGCTCGTCAAGTTAACCCTAAGTGTTTTGCATGTGTAAAACTGTCTTACACCCGTTGTATGTGAACGTAAGGATCTATCACACCCGATCATCACGTGGTGCTTCGAAACGACGAACTTTAGCAACGGTGCACAGTTAGGGGAGAACTCATTCTTGAAATTGTAATGAGGGATCATCTTATTTACTACCATCGTTCTAAGCAAATAAGATGTATAAACATGATAAACATCACATGCAATCAAATAGTGACATGATATGGCCAATATCATATTGCTCCTTTTGATCTCCATCTTCGGGGCTCCATGATCATCATCATCACCGGCATGACACCATGATCTCCATCATCATGATCTCCATCATCGTGTCTTCATGAAGTTGTCTCACCAACTATTACTTCTACTACTACAGCTAACGGTTAGCAATAAAGTAAAGTAATTACATGACGTTTATGTTGACACGCAGGTCATAAATAAATTAAGACAACTCCTATGGCTCCTGCCGGTTGTCATACTCATCGACATGCAAGTCGTGATTCCTATTACAAGAACATGATCAATCTCATACATCACATATATCATTCATCACATCCTTTTGGCCATACCACATCACATAGAATACCCTGCAAAAACAAGTTAGACGTCCTCTAATTGTTGTTTGCATGTTTTACGTGGCTGCTATGGGTTTCTAGCAAGAACGTTTCTTACCTACGCAAAAACCACAACGTGATATGCCAATTGCTATTTACCCTTCATAAGGACCCTTTTCATCGAATTCGATCTGACTAAAGTGGGAGAGACAGACACCCGCTAGCCACCTTATGCAACTAGTGCATGTCAGTCGGTGGAACCAGTCTCACGTAAGAGTACGTGTAAGGTCAGTCCGGGCCGCTTCATCCCACGATGCCGCCGAATCAAGATAAGACTAGTAACAGCAAGCATATTGAACAAAATCAACGCCCACAACTACTTTGTGTTCTACTCGTGCATAGAAACTACGCATAGACCTTGCTCATGATGCCACTGTTGGGGAACGTAGCATAAATTCAAAATTTTCCTACGTGTCACCAAGATCAATCTATGGAGAGACTAGCAACGAGGGTAAGGAGAGTGCATCTACATACCCTTGTAGATCGCTAAGCGGAAGCGTTCAAGAGAACGGGGTTGATGGAGTCGTACTCATCGTGATCCAAATCACCGATGATCCTAGCGCCAAACGGACGGCACCTCCGCGTTCAACACACGTACGGAGCAGCGACGTCTCCTCCTTCTTGATCCAGCAAGGGAAAAGGAGAGGTTGATGGAGATCCAGCAGCACGGCGGCGTGGTGGTGGAAGTAGCGGGATTCCAACAGGGCTTCGCTAAGCGCTGCGGGAGGAGGGAGATGTGTCATGGGAGGGAGAGGGGGGCGCCAGGCCTTAGATATGGTTGCCCTACCTTCCCCCCACTATATATAGGGCCAAGGGAGAGGGGGAGGGCGCAGCCTTGCCCCTTCCTCCAAGGAAGGGTGCGGCCAAGGGGGGAAGGAGTCCATCCTCCCCAAGGCACCTCGGAGGTGCCATCCCCCTTTAGGACTCTCCCCTTTTCCTCTTCTCTTGGCGCATGGGCCTCTAGGGGCTGGTGCCCTTGGCCCATATAGGATAAGGCTCACCCCCTACAGCCCATGTGGCCCCCCGGGGCAGGTGGCCCCACCCGGTGGACCCCCGGGACCCTTCCGGTGGTCCCGGTACAATACCGGTGACCCCGAAACTTGTCCCGATGGCCGAAATAGCACTTCCTATATATAATTCTTTACCTCCGGACCATTCCGGAACTCCTCGTGACGTCCGGGATCTCATCCAGGACTCCGAACAACTTTTGGGTTACCGCATACTAATATCTCCATAACCCTAGCGTCACCGAACCTTAAGTGTGTAGACCCTACGGGTTCGGGAGACATGCAGACATGACCGAGATGACTCTCCGATCAATAACCAACAGCGGGATCTGGATACCCATGTTGGCTCCCACATGTTCCACGATGATCTCATCGGATGAACCACGATGTCAAGTACTTAATCAATCCCGTATACAATTCCCTTTGTCTAGCGGTACGATACTTGCCCGAGATTCGATCGTCGGTATCCCTATACCTTGTTCAATCTCGTTACCGGCAAGTCTCTTTACTCGTTCCGTAACACATCATCCCGTGATCAACTCCTTGATCATATTGTGCACATTATGATGATGTCCTACCGAGTGGGCCCAGAGATACCTCTCCGTTTACACGGAGTGACAAATCCCAGTCTCGATTCGTGCCAACCCAACAGACACTTTCGGAGATACCTGTAATGTACCTTTATAGCCACCCAGTTATGTTGTGACGTTTGGCACACCCAAAGCATTCCTACGGTATCCGGGAGTTGCACAATCTCATGGTCTAACGAAATGATACTTGACATTAGAAAAGCTTTAGCATACGAACTACACGATCTTTTTGGTAGGCTTAGGATTGGGTCTTGTCCATCACATCATTCTCCTAATGATGTGATCCCGTTATCAATGACATCCAATGTCCAAGGTCAGGAAACTGTAACCATCTATTGATCAACGAGCTAGTCAACTGGAGGCTTACTAGGGACATGGTGTTGTCTATGTATCCACACATGTATCTGAGTTTCGTATCAATACAATTATAGCATGGATAATAAACGATTATCATGAACAAGGAAATATAATAATAACTAATTTATTATTGCCTCTAGGGCATATTTCCAACATGACGACACTACATCTATGTCCCTCGACGACCCCCGTTCCTGATAAAAAAAAGAGGAAGAAGAAGAAAAAAAGAGGAGAAGAAAGAATAGAGGAGAAGAACTCCTCTATTCTTTCTTCTCCTCTTTGTTTTCTTCTCCCTCTTCTTTTTTTATCCTCGTCTTCCTCTCATGTTCGAGAGGATCTCTGAGGGGTCGGGAGGTTGCCTAGTGTCAAAGGATTCAACAAAACCATGTCTTCATCATTAGGCGAAAGTAACAGGTGCATGATGGTACGAAGCTCTCCAAAGTTATTTTGGAACGGAGTCCCAGATAGGATAATTCGCTTTTTGGTACAAAGTTCAGCAAGAACCTTCCAAATATCGTTATTTGGGAGGCCTTTGCTGAAATTCGTACAAAAAGGCAAATTATCCTATCCGGGACTCCATTCCAGAATAACTTTGGAGGACTACGTACCATCATGCCCTGGTTACTTTCGGCTAATGATGAAGCCATGGATTTCTTCAATACTTTGATACTAGGAAACCTGTCTCGACCCCTCGGCGATCCTCGACCCCTCGAACCCTCGACGACCCTAGAACCCTCGACCCCTAGATGACCCTGGAACCCTCGACCCTCGATCCCTAGACCCTATAGAACCCTCGAACCCTCGACCCTGAAACCCTCGACCCTTGACCCCTTAACGACCCTCGACCCTCTACCCTAGTTCCCGACCCTCGACCCCTCGGCGATCCTCGACACCCTCGTTCCCGATAAAAATTAAGAAGAAGAAGAAGAAGAAGAAGAAGAAAGAGGAGAAGAAGAAAGGAATAGCTAGAGGAGAAGATCGAAGAAAAAAAGAAGAAAAAAAGAGGAGAAGAAGAAAGGAATAGTGGAGAAGAAGAGAATCTATTTTCTCTTCCTCTCCACTATTCGTTTCTTCTTCTCCTCTTCTTTTTCTTCTTTTTTCTTCTTCTTATTTATTTCTCCTCTTCTTCTTTCTTTCCTCTTCTTATTTTCTTCTTTCCTATCCTTCTTTTTCTAAAATTGTAACTTTTGCATATATATAACTTTTCTAAAATTGTAACTTTCTATATATGAACAAAAAAACATTTTTAACATATATATTTAGCAAATTCTAGCCACATACATCACATACACATATACATTATAGCCACATACACATATACATCACATATGAACAAAAAAATAAACTAATAAAAATAAAAAAACATATTGCAACATATGAACAAAAACATATAGCCACATACATTATATATATATATATGAAAAAAAATTAAACTAATAAAAAAAAGTGGTGGCGCCGGCGGGGCAGAGGGGCATGGCGGCAGCGGTGGCGCCGGCGGGGCAGGGCAGGGGCGCGGGAGCGAGGCAAGGCAGGGGCGCGAGGTAGGTGCTCACAGAGGGGTGGCGGAGCACGACGGGCGGCGTCGGGGCGCAGGGAGCGGCGCCGGCGTCGGGGCAGATGGCGTCGAGGGCGGCGGCGACGGCAAAGTTGAGCAGCCTGACGGCGTCCTTTTTCTTGTGCCGAATAGACGATTAAGAAGACCTGCAATCCCTCCGAAAAAGAAGAAATTTTAATTTTATTGTTCTCGCCTTTGCCTTGGATTCTCTTCTTTTGCATGGGATATAAATAAGGAATTCCAGACATCTCATAAACAAAAAGCAGTCTAAACAAAAAAGGATTTCCAAAATAGATCATAGATAATTCTAGCAATTGCCAATAAATCGAGGCTTTTTACCTACTTGAAGGCGGCGACGATGGTGAGGTGGACCAGCCTGACGGCGTCGGAGGCGGCGGCGACGACGAGGTGGAGCAGCCCGACGGCTCGGCGGCGACGGCGACGAGGCAGAGCAGCGGGCGTCGGGCGGAGAAGAAAGGGATGGATTTTGGAGAAACTGCTAAGTGCTTCTTATATAGCAAAGCCTTTAGTCCCGGTTCGTGGCACAAACCGGGACCAATGGCCCCCTTTAGTCCCGGTTGGTGCCACCAACCGGGACCAAAGGCCTAAGCGGCGGCCTTTGGTCCCGGTTGGTGGCACCAACCGGGACTAAAGGGGGCCATTGGTCCCGGTTTGTGCCACGAACCGGGACCAATGCCCCCCTTTAGTCCCGGTTGGTGCCACCAACTGGGACCAAAGGCCTTGTGCTGCCCCGCGCCCAAATGTTTAGTCCCACCGCGCTAGTTGAGAGGAGCCGCACCTGTTTATAAGGTGCGGTGTGCCTTCCCTCTCGAGCTCCTCTCTAAAGCAGGCTTTCGGGACTAACCGTGCAATGTGTGCCTGTGGGCCTACTGGGCCTCCCGCGGGCCTGAATCCTGGCCCATGGTAGGGTTTCTCGTCGTATTCAGGCCGGGGGTGCCCAGTAGGTGGCACTTTTTTTGTTTTTTTGTTTTTTTTGTTTCTACTTACAACAAAATACTTATTGTTGCTATATTTAATTTTTTTCCAGTTTTTTTGTTTTGTTTTCTGCATTATTTATTTTCTTTTGTTTTTTGCTTTATTTTTTAATTCTTTTTGCTTTCTGTTAGTGCCATTAGTTTTAAAGTTTGAATAGTTTAAATTTGATTTTTTTTAAATTTGTGTGCATCACTAGTTTATGAATAACTTTACTATAAAAATTGATTTTTGAGTCAATATTTTTCCTGCTATTTAATATTACTGTGTTTTATCATTATACTCAATTTGGTAATTTTAGTTAGTCATAACAAATATTATAGGCATTTTTTTTCTTTTTTGCTATTTATTTTTTAATTTCTACTTTGAACTAAATACTTATAGTTTTTTAGTGATTTCTTTTTTCTTTTAGGTCACAAAAATTATAAACTTCTCTGTTAGTGAACATAAATGCACTTATAGAGAAAATTAAACCTAAATTCATAATCAATTTCTATGAATTTCAGAGAAATTCATTATGAATTTAGGTCCAATTTCCTCTATAGGTGCATCTATTTTCACTTTGAGAGGAGCTCAACAACACAGAGAGGGACGGGCTTATAAACAGGTGTGGGCGCCCTTCGGTTGGCGAGGTGGGACTAAACTCTGGGTGCAACGAGGGCCAACCCTTTAGTCCCGATTTGTGGCACAAACCGGGACTAATGGTTATGGGCCAGGGGCGAGCCCTATTTTTTTCCAGTTTTTTTGTTTTGTTTTCTGCATTATTTATTTCCTTTTGTTTTTTGCATTATTTTTTAATTCTTTTTTGCTTTTAGTTTTAGAAAAAATATAAAGTTTCTGTTAGTGCCATTAGTTTTCAAATTTGAAAACACTTTTTTAGTTTTTTGTTTTCTTTGTTGCTTTATTTATTTTATTTTGTTTCTACTTACAACAAAATACTTTGAAATTTGAATTCTTTGAAATTTGTGTGAATCACAAGTTTGTGATTAACTTTACTAAAAAAATGAACATAGATGCACCTATAGAGAAAATTCGACCTAAATTCATAGTTTTCAAATGAACTCTGAAAAAGTTGGCATAGCATACTCGTCTGTTACAAATTTGGCATGGTATCATCATAATAGTTGCGGGAGAAAGTCTTCACTTTTTCTTCGCTTGTGTCATTTGCTTATTGCGCTGTAACCATGGATAATCTTCAGCGTTTATCAGGATGCTTGGGTCATCCTTGACATTGAAGGGAGGAATTTCATGAAACCTTTCATAATCTTCAGACATGTCTGTCTTGCCCTCCACTCCCAGGATGTCCTTTTTTCCTGAAAGAACTATGTGGCGCTTTGGCTCATCGTATGATGTATTCGCTTCCTTATCTTTTCTTTTTCTCGGTCTGGTAGACATGTCCTTCACATAGATAACCTGTGCCACATCATTGGCTAGGACGAACGGTTCATCAGTGTACCCAAGATTTTTCAGATCCACTGTTGTCATTCCGTACTGTGGGTGTACATGTACCCCGTCTCCTGACAGATTGACCCATTTGCACTTAAACAAAGGGACCTTAAAATCTTGTACGTAGTCAAGTTCCCATATGTCCACTATGTAACCATAATATGTGTCCTTTCCCTTCTCGGTTGTTGCATCAAAGCGGACACCGCTGTTTTGATTGGTGCTCTTTTGATCTTGGTCAATCCTGTAAAATGTATTCCCATTTATCTCGTATCCATTGTAAATCAATACAGTCAAAGATGGTCCCCTGGACAACAAGTACAACTCATCACAAACAGTGTTGTCACCTCTGAGACGTGCTTCCAACCAACTGCTGAAAGTCCTAATGTGTTCACATGTAATCCAGTCATCGCACTGCTCCGGGTGTTTGGAGCGCAGACTGTTCTTGTGTTCATCAACATACGGGGTCACCAAGGTAGAGTTCTGTAGAACTGTGTAGTGTGCTTGAGACCAAGAATATCCATCCCTGCATATTATTGAGTCACTTCCAAGAGTGCCTTTTCCAGTCAGTCTCCCCTCATACCACGATTTAGGGAGACCTATCTTCTTAAGGCCAGGAATGAAGTCAACACAAAACCCGATGACATCCTCTGTTTGATGGCCCATGGAGATGCTTCCTTCTGGCCTAGCACGGTTACGGACATATTTCTTTAGGACTCCCATGAACCTCTCAAAGGGGAACATATTGTGTAGAAATATGGGCCCCAGAATGACAATCTTGTCGACTAGATGAACTAGGACATGCGTCATGATATTGAAGAAGGATGGTGGGAACACCAGCTCGAAACTAACAAGACATTGCGCCACATCACTCCTTAGCCTTGGTACGATTCCTGGATCGATCACCTTCTGAGAGATTGCATTGAGGAATGCACATAGCTTCACAATGGCTAATCGGACATTTTCCGGTAGAAGCCCCCTCAATGCAACCGGAAGCAGTTGCGTCATAATCACGTGGCAGTCATGAGACTTTAGGTTCTGGAACTTTTTCTCTAGGATATTTATTATTCCCTTTATATTCGACGAGAAGCCAGTCGGGACCTTCATACTGAGCAGGCATTCAAAGAAGATTTCTTTCTCTTCTTTCGTAAGAGCGTAGCTGGCATGACCTTCATACTGCTTCGGAGGCATGCCGTCTTTTTCGTGCAAACGTTGCAGGTCCTCCCGTGCCTCAGGTGTATCTTTTGTCTTTCCATACACGCCCAAGAAGCCTAGCAGGTTCACGCAAAGGTTCTTCGTCACGTGCATCACGTCGATTTAAGAGCGGACATCTAGGTCTTTCCAGTAGGGTAGGTCCCAAAATATAGATTTCTTCTTCCACATGGGTGTGTGTCCCTCAGCGCCATTCGGAACAGCTAGTGCGCCGGGACCCTTTCCAAAGATTACGTGTAAATCATTGACCATAGCAAGTACGTGATCACCGGTACGCATGGAGGGCTTCTTCCGGTGATCTGCCTCGCCTTTGAAATGCTTGCCTTTCTTTCGACATTGATGGTTGGTCGGAAGAAATCGACGATGGCCCAGGTACACATTCTTCCTGCATTTGTCCAGGTATATACTTTCAGTGTCATCTAAACTATGTGTGCATGCGTGGTATCCTTTGTTTGTCTGTCCTGAAAGGTTACTGAGAGCGGGCCAATTGTTGATGGTCACGAACAGCAACGCCTTTAGGTTAAATTCCTCTTGTTTGTGCTCATCCCACGTACGTACACCGTTTCCATTCCACAGCTTTAAAAGTTCTTCAACTAATGGCCTTAGGTACACATCAATGTCGTTGCCGAGTTGCTTAGGGCCTTGGATGAGAACTGGCATCATAATGAACTTCCGCTTCATGCACATCAGGAAGGTTATACATACATAGAGTCACAGGCCAGGTGCTGTGATTGCTGCTCTGCTCCCCGAAAGGATTAATGCCATCCGCGCTTAAAGCAAACCATACATTCCTTGGTTCCTTTGCAAACTCATCCCAGTACTTTCTCACGATTTTTCTCCACTACAACCCGTCAGCGGGTGCTCTCAACTTCCCGTCTTTCTTACGGTCCTCACTGTGCCATCGCATCGACTTGGCATGCTTTCCGTTTCTGAACAGACGTTTCAACCGTGGTATTATAGGAGCATACCACATCACCTTCGCAGGAACCCTCTTCCTGTGGGGCTCGCCATGAACATCACCAGGGTCATCTCGTCTGATCTTATACCGCAATGCACCGCATACCCGGCATGCGTTCAGATCCTTGTATGCACCGCGGTATAGGATGTAGTCATTAGGGCATGCATGTATCTTCTCCACCTCCAATCCTAGAGGGCATACGACCTTCTTTGATGCGTATGTACTGAGGGAGTCCTAGATTAGGGGGTGTTCGGATAGCCGGACTATACCTTCAGCCGGATTCCTGGACTATGAAGATACAAGATTGAAGACTTCGTCCCGTGTCTGGATGGGATTTTCCTTGCCGTGGAAGGCAAGCTTGGCGATGCGGATATTCAAGATCTCCTACCATTGTAACCGACTTTGTGTAACCCTAACCCTATCCGGTGTCTATATAAACCGGAGGGTTGTAGTCCATAGGGAATCAACTCCATACACAACAATCATACCATAGGCTAGCTTCTAGGGTTTAGCCTCCTTGATCTCGTGGTAGATCTACTCTTGTACTACCCATATCATCAATATTAATCAAGCAGGAGTAGAGTATTACCTCCATCAAGAGGGCCCGAACCTGGGTAAAAACATCGTGTCCCTTGTCTCCTGTTACCATCCGGCCTTCACGCACAGTTCAGGACCCCCTATCCGAGATCCGCCGGTTTTGACACCGATATTGGTGCTTTCATTGAGAGTTCCTTTGTGCCGTCACAATCAGGAAGGATGCCTCCTCCTGTCTTTAAAGACGGCGCCATTGCTAAGGGAGCCTTGGCTGTCGGCCAAACCCTCCGGCTAGGTGGTTTCCTCTCGGGTCATCAAAAGCAACCTACACGTTAGCTCGGAGCTTGTCGAGCAGCTAGATCCAATGGAGCTCTCTTCCGTAAACGAGCTCTTGGATTGCCTCGCCGCCCTGGGGGTCGCTACGGATTACGACCAGGTTGGGCTTAAACCCGATCTAAGAGAAATCAACTCTCCCCAAGTCACCCACCACGTTGCCGTGGTAGAGACGCAGTGCGGCGACCCTTCATCTATTTAAAGACTAGCTACGTCCGAATTCCCGACCCCTCCAAGCCGGATACCCGCGGAGGGGGAGATGTAACTCAAGACTTGAGCTTAGGATCAAGCAACGGGCCAGATTCACTGGACAACATCCAAGAATCCGAACTTTAGAGTTCGGAAACTCTTTGGCCTCCGAATCTTGGATTGGGTGAGGCTTCAGATTCAACGACACCCGCCCACCCGATCATAAGCGATCTCTCCCAAATCAGGCAGAGGCCCGAGGAAACAGTACATCATTACTGGGCCAGATTCCTCCTGGTTATGAACAGGATAAAGGATTGCCGCGAGGAAGACGCAATCTCAATTTTCTGCAGTAATTGCACGGACAAGGGAATCCTTAACGCCGTAAGTCGTCGTGATATCACATGCTTCGCTAACTTGGCGTCCATAGTACAAAAATACTGTGCGATGGAAAGCGCCTGGAAAACCGAAATAAATTTTTGGGATAATCCGGCCTTGAATAGTAATCCCATACGAACTAAGAGGGTGCATTATCACAGGACACCCGGGATAAACACCAAAAAGCCAAAACCCTCCACAGGGCATGGAACCATACTGGAAAGATGGCTTGATGGACCCTGTAAAATTCACAGTACAGAGGACGCCATACCAACTCACAGCCTTAGAGCATGTTGGATACTCCGGCAGGTGGCCAAAATCGGCGAGGACCTCTTAATTCCGGAGGCCGCAGAAAGCCAGCCCAAGGACACCAGTACCGTTCTCACAGTCTTCGAGACTTTCGCATCAAACAATGTGCGAAAAAGAACACTCCGCAGCCTCGCCGAAGTCTATCAAGTTGCAACAATAAATCCATGGAGCGACACTGCCATTACCTTCAACGCAAGTGATGAACCTAGATTCCGAACAGCCCGAGCACCAGCCGCATTGGTCCTCAGTCCCATAGTGGACGGCTTTCGCCTCACCAAGGTGCTCATGGATGGAGGCAGCGGACTGAACCTCATTTATGAGGAAACCCTTCAAAAAATGGAAATAGACTGGAACCGCATCGAGCGAAGCAGCACAACCTTTAGAGGAATAATCCCTAGTCGGGAAGCGCACTGCACAGGAAAAATCACACTAGATGTGGTGTTCGACACGCCGGATAATTACAGGTCCGAAGAAGTCACGTTTCAGGTGGCCCCATTTAAGAGCGGATATCACGCTTTACTAGGGCGGGAAGCATTCACAATCTTCCAAGCAATACCCCATTATGGGTACATGCAGCTTAAGATACCCGGGCCGAATGGAATTATCACTCTAGCTAGTGATCCGGACATAGCACTCCGTGCCGAAAACAAGACGGCCGCATTAGCCCTTGAGGCACTATCCGAAGCCTTAGCGGCCGAGGAACTGACTGCTCTGTGCTCCACGGTTAACAGGTATGATGTGATACTCGAAAAGAGATCCAAATCCACATCCTTCAAGCCAGCTGACGAAATAGTCAAATCCCAGGTCCATCCAACGGACCCAATAAAACAGATTCCATCAGGGCACGACTGAACCCGTATGTAGACGCCGCACTGCGAGAGTTCCTACGTGAGAACTGGGACATTTTTGCCTGGCACCCTTCAGACATGCGAGGAATCCCACGCAGGCTGGCCGAACACAGCTTAAATATCCTAAAAGGATTCAAATCTGTCAAACAAGCCCTTCGGCGTTTTTCCGAACCCAAGAGACAGGCTATGGGAGAGGAGCTAGCCAAGCTATTGGAGGCCGGATTCATTAGAGACATAAAACATCCGGACTGGCTAGCAAACCTGGTGATGGTACCAAAGAAGGACAAATCCTGGCGCCTGTGTGTCGATTTTAAAGACCTTAACAAGGCTTGCCCAAAGGATCCCTTCTCCCTCCCCCATATCGATCAAATTATCGATGCCACCGCAGGACACGACTCGTTGTGTTTCCTCGACGCATACTCCGGTTACCATCAAATCAAGATGGCAGAATCAGACCAAGCTGCAACAGCATTCATCACACCATACGGCCCATTCTGCTTCAATACAATGCCCTTCGGGCTGAAAAATGCTGGCGCAACATATCAGCGCATGATCCAGACATGTCTAGCAAATCAGATCGGCAAAATAGTGGAAGCATATGTGGATGATGTGGTCGTCAAATCAAGACATGTCAAATCCCTAGTAAACGATTTGAGGCTTACATTCGATAAGCTCCAAAAATATGACATCAAGCTCAACCCAGAAAAATGCGTCTTCGGCGTTCCAGCCGGAAAGCTCTTGGGCTTCATTGTATCCGGTAGAGGAATTGAAGCAAACCCAGCCAAGATCCGAGCTTTGTCACAATTGGATGTCCCAAAGCACCTTCAACAAATACAAAACTTAACCGGATGCGTGGCGGCTTTAAGCCGCTTCATCTCCCACTTGGGAGAAAAGGCACTACCCCTCTATCGCCTCCTTCGGCGCACTGAACACTTCGAGTGGACGGATGCCGCCACGGCCGGACTTGACGAAATAAAAGCCATATTGGCAACAAACCCAGTCCTGGCCGCGCCGAATACCGGCGAACCAATGTTATTATACATTGCAGCAACACATCAAGTTGTCAGACAGTGCTCGTTGTCGAGTGGGAAACGGATGGACACAAATTCCCCCTTCAAAGGCCGATCTACTACGTATCCACTGTCCTCACTCCATGCAAATCACGGTACCTGCATTATCAAAAGATTGCATACGCGGTATTCATGGCATCCCGGAAGCTATGACACTACTTTCAAGAGTGTTCTATAACAGTAGCCTCGGAAGTACCACTCAACGATATTATCAACAACCGCGATGCAACGGGCCGGATTGCAAAATGGGCCATCGAGCTTCTCCCGTTCGGTATAACCTATAAGCCACGGCGAGATATCAAATCGCAAGTTTTGGCCGACTTCGTCGCAGAATGGACGGAGGCCGAGCTCCCTAAAGAGTACGGCACATATTCAAACTGCATTATGCATTTCGACGGCTCCAAAATGTTGGCCGGACTGGGGGCTGGCATCGTCCTGACGTCCCCCACAAGAGACATAGTCCAATATGTGCTCCAGATCATGTACACGGATTCCAACAATGCAGCTGAATATGAGGCCCTCCTACATGGTCTCCGGATAGCAGTATCTAGCGCCTAGAGGTACGTGGGGATTCAAACCTCGCGATATCCCAAATAAATGGAGACTTCGATGCAAAGGACCCAAAAATGGCAGCTTACCGCAACACCGTCCTAAAAATGTCAGCTCGGTTCGAAGGGCTGGAGTGTCACCATATAGCCCGAGAAAACAATCAAGCAGCGGACGTCCTGGCATGCATCGGAGCAAAACGTGATGCAGTCCCCCCCAACATCTTTTTGGAAAGATTGTTCAAGCCATCCGTAGCATGGGAGGGGGAACCCGCAAATAACAGCCCGGACCCAGCCGCACCACTCGATGCCGAACAATCTGACACAATTGGAGGCTCTGCCAATGAAATTACACCTACAGCCCACATAATAATGGCGGTTACCGCCCCATGGACAGAACCATTCCTAGCCTACCTTACTAGGCAGGAACTCCCGGAGGACCAAAACGAGGCCCGCTGCATAGTGTGGCGATCTAAAGCCTATAGAGTCCATGAGGGAGAGCTTTATAAGAAAAGCACTACCGGAGTCCTTCAAAGGTGCATCTCCGAAGAGGAAGGGCGGAACCTTCTGGCTGAAATTCATGCCGGACTCGGTGGTCACCACGCCGCTGCTCGGTCCCTTGTTAGCAAGGCTTTCCATACAGGCTTTTATTGGCCGACGGCCCGGGCAGACGCTCAGGACCTAGTCCAACGATGCGCTGGTTGCCAACCAAAGCCATATGCCACCCACCGCACTCCAAACTATACCCATCACCTGGCCTTTTGCGGTCTGGGGGCTTGACATGGTCGGACCCCTTAAAGGTGGGACCGATAGGAAAACATACTTACTGGTCATGGTGGATAAATTCACCAAATGGATAGAAGCCAAGCCTGTTAAAACGGCCGAATCCGGACCTGTGATAGACTTCATATCCGGGGTTGTACACCGTTATGGCGTCCCCCACAGCATCATAACCGATAACGGTACAAACTTTACCGCCGACGAGGTAAAACTCTGGTGCAAAAACATGGGCATCAAGCTCGATTATGCTTCCGTCTATCACCCACAAACCAACGGCCAGGTCGAATGTGCAAATGGTCTTATCATGAGCGGCATTAAACCCCGACTGGTGCGGTCCCTCAAGGAATCTAACACGCACTGGGTAGAGGAGCTCGACTCCGTGTTATGGGGGCTGCGGACCACGCCAAATCGCACCACCGGATACACACCATTTTTTATGGTGTACGGCGCAGAGGCAGTTCTGCCCTGCGACATAATTCATGACTCACCTAGAGTGCGCATGTACGAAGAAAGAGAAGCCGAGCTTGATCGGCAGGAAAACTTGGACGCCTTGGAGGAGGAGCGAGACATGGCAAAAGCCCGTTCCGCATTTTATCAACAGCAGGCCCGAAGATATCAAAGCAGAGAAGTACGGGCCAAAAATTACAATGTTGGCGAAGTAGTTCTACGCCTGCCGGATAAGAAAAAGGACAAACTCAAGCCCAAGTGGGAAGGTACATTCATAATCGACCAAGTCCTGACTGGTGGGGCGTACCGCCTGCGAGATGCGTCGGATAACCGACTCGAGCCGAACCCGTGGAACGCCACCCGTCTCTGAAGATTCTACGCCTAGCGTCGGACTCTGTGTTCGTCTCCTTCCTCTGTCCATTTTTTGCATTTTTTCTGTCTTACATTTCTCTCCTTCCCCTTTTTTCTTTTATAGCCCTTAAAGGCTGACCTAGTTACGCGCCACTCACGCTCATTAAACCTGGGGGCTTCTTTAACAGAAGCTTATTTATACGGGCTTCACGCCCAACACATGCGTCAAACTTCCGCATGTACCCTTTTTTCACCATTATAGGCATCGATATGACTTAAGTTTTGGCCAAGCTGGGTTGCCTGGCTCCTGTGCTTACCCCTACGTTCCCGATTGTTCGGCTAGGTGGTAAAGGGAGCACCTCTGCGATTGTTACTGCCGGGTCAGCCGGATGTGTACCTCAAACTGGGTGAAGCCGAAAGCTAGCGTTCTTAAGGGAATATTCGGTCGGTGAAATAAAAGATGATCTTTTTACTCATTTTATGCGCCCCCAGATGCTTTTTTTTCTGCGTCTCTTCACGCAGTCCGGACATGCACCTTAGGGCATGCCTCCCAGCGAAAGGAACCCTTAACAGAACTATTCTCTCTGGAAGATGTTTCTTACTAACCATGTAATATAACATAACTAGTTGGGCACTTGTCTGATAAAGCACTGATGACCCCTACACCTGGTCTCCACGCATACCCCGGTTCTTATATAACCGCTAGGGTATTCGGAAACACTCCGGATAGTCAGGTCCCGAGGTTGAAGCGAAAAGGTCGGCAACGACAAACGATCTACAATCCGGCTAGAAGGCATTACACATGTCAATTCAAAATTACACAATCATTCTGACTGATTGTATTCCTCTTCTATACCATCTAACAGGCTGTCTAATTTATAGTCCTGCTAGGAATACTTCGCGGCCAACTATACTTGGCCGTATACTAAGCTTACAGGGATCTCCTTCCCGTCAGGCCCCACTGGTCCGACCTCGGCCATGTGGTTTGGGTCAGACTTCGTAAAATGGGTCTTCACCATCGCCCAGGCCTCCCTAGCGCCTTGTCGGCAGGCCGATATCTTCCACAACCGGAAGCGCCGCCGAGCTCCCTTCAGCTTCTCCGCAAGCTCTCCAAAGCCTTCGGGCACGGAGTGGGCAGGCCATAAGGCTTGAGCAATACCCCGCATCGCCTGCCGAATTCGCTCGTGCAGTTGCAAGAGTTCGGGAAGAAGGTCACCCGTAGAACCGGGCATCTCCTCTGCAGGACGACCTATGAGCATACCTACAGACATTACTCTGTTAGTCAACTTCCTCGCCAAACTCCTTTTTCAAAGTTCTTTCAAGCACTTACTAAAAATGTCGCGTCGAAGCCGCTGATTCTCCTTCATGGAGTCCGATAGCTGGCCACGAACATCTTTAAGTTCGACGTCCAGCTTGGTGTTGGCATCCTGAAGATCATTCTTCTCTCGCCTCACCTTTGTCAACATACTCTCACCGGCCTTTAGCCGGCGTAAGAGTTGTTGCTTGTCCGGATCGAGTCCGGCTCCATCTGCAATATGATTTGTCAGATTTGCACACACACCGCACAATACTAATCTTTCGAAGTGTATATTACATGAGGGGGTCTCTTTGGGCTCCCCTGCTGCGGCTAGTGCGGCCTCTAGTTGGGCCTTACACTTTTCCAGCTCCTGGGACAGTACGGTATTCTTCTTTGTAAGAACCTTCATATTAAATGATCCTTAAATCAGTTGCTCTAACTGCTTCAAGTCTCGGGGGCTACTGGCATATATATATATATATATATATATATATATATATATATATATATATATATATAACCAAAATTTTCTTACCCGTATGTCTTTTACATATTGCTCCGTGGCTCTGGCTAAACCATTTTGAGCGGCACGGAGGTACGCATCTCCCGAATTAAAGGCATCTAAAGCCTCTTGGGAGAAACAAGCGTCACGTAGAACTGTCCGGCGACGCCTGTGGTTCATGGCACCCTCCGCTTCAGAATTTGTGGCAGACAACCTGTCCGCATCCTCTGTCGGAGGAGCGTCCGGTGCGCGCCTTGTGCTCGCCTCCGCTTCCTGGCCAGACGTTGGAGCCTGGCTGGTGGAGGCGCGATTGGCAACCTCTCCGGATGTAGTCCGGCGAGGTCTCTTCGTTCTGAAGATAGCACAAACGTTAATATGCCCTGACAGAATAACACCAGGGAAACAGAGGGTGCGCTATACCTTTGCGCCGGCATCTCAGTCCGGACTGCATTCCTTTTTGCCCCACGGGGCCCTGCGGCTCCTCATTGGCTAGCCGCCGCAGGTTCGGCCTCCTGCCTCGGAAATCTCCCCTGCAAAACACGATTGTCGTCAGAAACACCGGAATACATGAGAGTGGAATCTCTCTCAAGGGAATGAGACTCCAGTTTTTGTCACCTGGGAGGCCGGGATTAACCCTGGGTAATCCGCCGTAATGGCTACCAAGGTATTGTCCTTGCTTAGCTGATAGAACACCCCGTCGATAAACTCCACCGATATGTCCGGATCCTCTTCGGAGTCCGGATTGAGGAACCGTTCTGGGTCCTCGGGCTGTGGAGGGCGGTTGTTTATATCCTTTACCTCCTGTCGCAGTTCCTGCATTGAAGTCGTTAGACTATCTATCTGACCATGGGAGTATAAAACGAATGGGCAAGCACAATTGTTCACTTACCCAACTTGGAGGATCGTACATACTGAATCCGGCCTGCGGGTTGACGCGGAGGAATTCCTCCTTTTCTCCCTTATACAAAGAAGATAAGATCTTTATTAGAGCGGCAGCTGAGGCCGGCCCCTTACGACCGTAATGGGTGGCGTCATCCTCCCCGTTGAAATCCCACATGGGGTGGCCTCTATATTGAAGTGGTTGCACCCCCCGCATAATGCATGCGGCCATGACTCCAATCATGGTTAGTCCGGAATGGGCCAACAGTCTTATCCGGCCCATCAGGTAAAGGACGTCTCTGTCGCTTTCTCTCTGAGAGCTCCGCGGACGCCAGCTCAAGCGTTTCTTCAATGGAGCACTGTTGAACTCAGGGAGACCAACCCGGATAGGGTCCGGTAGCGGGACGCATCTATGTAAAACCATTCCGAAGGCCAGTCCTCGGACGCCTTCTTTGGGGTTCCGGATAGGTATCCGGTCCCGGCGATGCGCCATACTTCGGCTCCGCCCACTTGGTATATAGACCCCTCTTGAGAATGGGGCACCAGGCAGAATAACCTCTTCCACAGCGCGAAATGAGCCTCAACGCCTAAAAATAGCTCACAAAGGGCGACGAAACCCGCAATATGCAATATGGAGGCGGGCGTGAGATTGTGCAGCTGGAGGCCGTAGAACTCCAGAAGCCCACAGAGAAATGGATGAATTGGAAATCCCAGTCCCCTTATTAGATAGGGGACGAGGCACACCCGCTCTCCTTTAGAGGGATTGGGGGTGCTCTCTGCTTGCTCTCCACCATTATAGGTGGCGAGTCCGGCTCGGACCGGGACCATATAGGCCTGAGGGAGAAATCCCTTGGCCTGAAGCGACACTAGCTCGCTGTGCGGGATGGAGCACCTCTCCCAGTCTCCAGGTTTAGGACTGGAAGGGCGAGAGGAGGAGCTGGGACGGCTGGCCATGATGATAACTCGCGGAAAGGAGAAGATGTGGTTTGGACCTAAATTCCCATCCCGTTAAATAGGCGGCTCGTTTATGCAGCTAGGGGTGTGGGTGTAAAAACGCCTTGGCTTTTTGCATTCGTTTGACACGTGGAAGACGGCCATTATTGGGCGTGGAAGCCGAGGAGCACTACATTACAAAAATCAGACATTATTCCTACAGACACAAGATTTGGAGAAGAACCTGCCTTGCAATGCCGAACAATCTGCGCGCCGGACTCGTCGTCATTGAAGCCTGGTTCGGGGGGCTACTGAGGGAGTCCTGGATTAGGGGGTGTTCGGATAGCCGAACTATACCTTCAGCCGGACTCCTGGACTATGAAGATACAAGATTGAAGACTTCGTCCCGTGTCCGGATGGGATTTTCCTTGGCGTGGAAGGCAAGCTTGGCGATGCGGATATTCAAGATCTCCTACCATTGTAACCGACTCTGTGTAACCCTAACCCTATCCGGTATCTATATAAACCGGAGAGTTGTAGTCCGTAGGGAATCAACTCCATACACAACAATCATACCATAGGCTAGCTTCTAGGGTTTAGCCTCCTTGATCTCGTGGTAGATCTACTCTTGTACTACCCATATCATCAATATTAATCAAGTAGGAGTAGGGTATTACCTCCATCGAGAGGGCCCGAACCTGGGTAAAAACATCGTGTCCCTTGTCTCCTGTTACCATCCGGCCTTGACGCACAGTTCGGGACCCCCTACCCGAGATCCGCCGGTTTTGACACCGACATGTACTATCGGGCAATTCGTTATCCTTTTGAAGCTTCTTCTTCAATATTTTCAGTAGCTTCTCAAATCCTTTGTCGGGCACAGCATTCTCTGCCTTCCACTGCAGCAATTCCAGTATAGTACCGAGCTTTGTGTTGCCATCTTCGCAATTGGGGTACAACCCTTTTTTGTGATCCTCTAACATGCGATCGAACTTCAGCTTCTCCTTTTGACTTTCGCATTGCGTCCTTGCATCGACAATGACCCGGCGGAGATCATCATCATCGGGCACATCGTCTGGTTCCTCTTGATCTTCAGCAGCTTCACCCGTTGCAGCATCATTGGTCACATCATCTGGTTCCTCTTGATCTTCACCAGCTCCCCCCCCCGTTGCAGCATCACGGTATTCAGGGGGCACATAGTTGTCATCGTACTCTTCTTCTTTGTCGTCTTCCATCATAACCCCTATTTCTCCGTGCCTCGTCCAAACATTATAGTGTGGCATGAAACCCTTGTAAAGCAGGTGGGTGTGAAGGATTTTCCGGTCAGAGTAAGACTTCGTATTCCCACAATTAGGGCATGGACAACACATAAAACCATTCTGCTTGTTTGCCTTAGCCGCATCGAGAAACTCATGCACGCCCTTAATGTACTCGGAGGTGTGTCTGTCACGGTACATCCATTGCCGGTTCATCTGCGTGCATTATATATAATTAAGTGTCCAAATTAATAGAAGTTCATCATCACATTAAAACCAAAGTACATACATAGTTCTCATCTAACAACATATAGCTCTCCAGAGCATCTAATTAATTAAACCATACATTGAAACTATGTAAAACATTTAAATGCGAAAACAAAGGCGATCATAATCACAACCAAGGTAACAATTGATCCAACGGCATAATGATACCAAGCCTCAGTATGAATGGCATATTTTCTAATCTTTCTAATCTTCAAGCGCATTGCATCCATCTTGATCTTGTGATCATCGACGACATCCGCAACATGCAACTCCAATATCATCTTCTCCTCCTCAATTTTTTTTTATTTTTTCCTTCAAGAAATTGTTTTCTTCTTCAACTAAATTTAACCTCTCGACAATAGGGTCGGTTGGAATTTCCGGTTCACATACATCCTAGATAAATAAAATCTATGTCATGTTGGTCCGCATAATTTTCATAAACAATAAATGAACCAATAGTTATAAAGATTAATATATATACCACATCCGAATCATAGACAGGATGAGGGCCGACGGGGGCGGATACCAAAACCATCGCACTATATAAGATGCAATAATAAAGTAAGAAAATGATACAAGTATCTATCTAAACATACAAGTAAGAATATTTTTCCTTTCAGAAAGAAGATAAGAACAAGAGGCTCACCGCGGTGGTGTCGGTGATGAGATCGGCGCGGGTGATCGACGGGGGTGGGGCGTGACGGACCGCTAAATCTAGACAAATCTCGAGGAAAATGGAGCTTTGAGGTCGAGCTTCGAGAGGAGAAAGCTTAACTAGTGTGGCTCGGGCATTTCATCGAACACCTCATGTGCATAGGAGGTGAGCTAGAGCACAACAAACCCCTCCCCTCGCCGGCCAGAGAAAAACAGAGCACTGGAGTGCTCTACTCTCGGGCGAGGGTATATATAGGCACCTCATTGGTCCCGGTTCGTGGCATGAACTGGGACTAAAGGGTAGCCTTTGGTCCCGGTTCAGGCCACCAACCGGGACCAATGGTGGTGGGCCAGGAGCCAGGCCCATTGGTCCCGGTTCGTCCCACCAACCGGGACCAAAAGGTCTAGACGAACCGGGACCAATGGCCCACGTGGCCCGGTCGGCCCCCTGGGCTCACGAACCGGGTCCAATGCCCCCATTGGTCCCGGTTCTGGACTGAATCGGGACTAATGGGCTGACCCGGCCTGGACCATTGCCCCTTTTTCTACTAGTGAACTAGTGCGAATTGCATGGAGATGATGCGGCGTTGAGGCGGGGACAACTTCCTGGGACAAGTCTATCAGGCCCGTGTGCTGTGAAATGTTTCTGCTTCATTAATAAAAGATGGAACAGGGGGAAACCCCTTCCATTGAAAAGAAAAAAACAGTAGCAAGATATCTTCTGTTGACATCTACTAGTTCTTGTGGTCTTGTGACCATGTTCAAATAGGTCATCTTCAGAGGCATAGTGCACTTGCTCAGTTGTGTGCTGGTGGTTAACAGGGGCTTGGTTTTGTGCGTGGTTGGCATGTCTGCAAGGTGCTCTTGTGTGATGTTCTTAGTAACCTGTTCACCACACCTAGGTTTTTGTGTGTCTGAGTGGGTACCTGATTGATAATTCCTTGTCCAGGAGATAAGGCGATTTCTCTGAGTGGGTTTCAGGAGGGGGTTCCTCTGCGTGTTGTTTGCCAAAGTTTGGTTGTTCTGCAAGGCAAGGCACCTATCTGAATCTTGCTGAAACTGGACTGCAGATTAGATTAGGAAAGCTTTTGTTGACACAAGAGGCACGCACGTTGCTTTTGGAGTGCTTGGACGTCTAACTGCAAGGACTGGAGTGCCATGAGTAGCAGTCAGGGTTTATACTTTTACAGAAAACAGGGTGCTTTCTTGACCTTAGTGGCGAACGCATGTGCAGCTCTGTGGGGGCGAATGCGCCCCCACTTGATTTTCGGCCCACTTAATACTAGGTACAGAGTACAAAGCATTGCCCCCACTAAACCCATGATATTTGCCCCCACTTCTTCCATTTTTCTAGTTATTCAAAGCCCAACTAAAGTAGCCCGTCAGCCAGTGCTAGGCAGCCCACCTAGAGTCCCGCACGACTGCATGGGGGTATGCGTACAAGGTGTTAAACGCACGCACCCACGAGCCACGAACTAGATTGCCTAAAAAAATGAGCCACGAACTAGACGGAGATCGGGTCCTAGGGGCGTGTTTGGTTGCAGTTTGCAACAATAGTTGCATTGCATGTCCATCTCTAGCCAGCCTGGTTGTTGAAAAACAGCCTCATATACAGCAAATGCAACCTGTTTGGTTGCCTGCATCGCATCAAGAGGCACTTACCCCCTGCTGTTTGGTTGCCCGCATTTGTGCTTAGGGTGTGAGCAGATGCAAACTTCAGCTGTTTTGCAAACAATGTTTGTGTTCTGCTCACCCCATTCAAATGTGGTGGCCTTACCACCACACATGATCAGCACAACAGCAACCTCACAACAGCAAGATCAAACAAAGCAAGCAATGTAATTACAACAAACTTAACACAGCAAACTACTTAACTAGATAGCATAAGTCTAGATTAAGAGGAGGGGCATTCTCCTTCCCTGCTGTGCCAGGGTGCTGCTCCTGGCCAAAATATGAACAAGTTCCTAGCACAAGTCTCGCCACAAACCCTAAAAGTTCTCCACTAACACCTGACTTAACTTAACTACATAGCCTGCTCGATGCCACCAAGGCAGTTGTGCCTGCTGCAACGATACCTGCACATCACCGACGAGTCATGGTTGTAGATCTGAACCTTCAGACCGAGTCCGGAGATGCGCACAACGACAAGGTCGCCGGGGACAATGCGGTGACGGCGGCAGAAGTAGTTCCACCCCCGGCCAAGCACCATCTGGCCCTCAAAGTTCTGGACCTGCACCCAGAACACGCACCGCTTATTGGCTGAGAGTCTGACCACGCGTGGGAGTCGCTTGATGACCAGCCAGGTGTTCATCACCTCCACGAACTTGGGAGGGACGACGAGCATGGCGAGGTCCTCGTTGTCCTTGATCTGCTGGTAGAATCTCATCGGCTCCCTGGCTCCCTCCTCGTGGCCCTGCCTCGGAGATCGTTCCCTTGAACGAGGCACACTCAGGAAGGCAATCCTGCTAGGCAGGTCCACCGTCCTGGGCCACCTATTCGTGGGGATGAAATCCTCGGCGCGCTCAGCTCCGGCCACAACCTGAGCTCCTCTACCCGCCACATCCCAGTCAGTCTTCAGTATCTTGTCAGGTAACATGACAAGTATTAGTATCAAACAAAGCAAGCAAGCAAGCAAACAAACAAACAAACAAACAAACAAACAAACAAACAAGCAAATGCCACTGATCAGTGCACTTGCCCAACAGCAAGTGCCACTGATCAGTGATGAATGCTAGAATGCCCAACAGCAAGTGCCACTGATCAGTGGCATTTGCCCAACAGCAAGTGCCACTAATCAGTGGCATGTGCTCATGGCCAAATGGCAATGATCAGTGGCACTTGGTGTTGGGCAAGAGCACTAATCTACTTGTTGTAGTGCAAATGGCACTGACCAATGACACTGATCAGTGACTTGCCCAACAGCAAGTGCCATTGATAAGTGCCATTTTGCCCAACAGCAAGTGCCATTAATAAGTGGCATTTGCCCAGGGGCAAATGCCACTTATCAATGACACTTGTTGCTGGGCAAGTCACTGATCAGTGGCATCTTCTTTGCTGCAACTGGCACTGATCACTGCACTATCCTAAACAAGGAAACATCTAAAAATAGCAACAGCAAGTGCCAATAGCACCCATGTGCAGCCATGCAGATTTGGGACAATCCTAAAATGGTCCTACTACATGCACGTATAACATCCACTCATGGCACAAACCCTAGCTTCAACATGCAACATGAAACAAGGACATGATCCTAACATGAACATGACATCAGTCAACATGATTCTAGCATTCATCACTCAACATGGACATGATTCTAGCATGAACACAGCTACTAGCATGAACACAAATCTAGCATGTAGTAGGACTCGGACTAGCATGATTCTAGGATTCTAGCATGAACATGAATCTAGCATGTAACACAGCTACTAGCATTCTAGCATGAACACAAGCAGTAGCACACGCACTGTACAAAACAAGAACAGATCAGTCCGATTGGATTCGATTGGGATCACATCCAATCGGATTTGCTAGAATCCTATCAATCCTAGCACATGCCTAAGAAATTAACCGCAAATCTACATCTAGGAGCAAGATTTGAGGGGATTTGACTCACTGGAGCACGCAGCCGCGGCGAACCGAGGCCGGGGTGAAAACCCTGGCGGGAACGATAGAGGTGGCGGAGCAGAGGACGAGCCGGCCCCGGCGACGGCCTGCGGCATCGGCCCCGTGCTGAACGCCATGCTGAAGGTCGAGAAGGACGGCCCGCCGACCGGAGAAAACCCTTGGACGGGGGGGTCAAGAAAACCCCTGAGCCCAATGGTGTCCTAAGAAGGGGCGGCTCCGTCGACGGCGCCAGCGCCGAGCCCAGGACCACGAGGTCCGGAATCGGCGGCGGAGCAGCAGCGGCCGGCACCGCATTGGCCGGCGCTCGTGGAGGCCGGCAGCAGATGGGGGACGACGCCCGCAGCGCCGACGCCAGGTCGCGGCTCGAGTTCTGGAGCCCGGCCAGCCAGCGCTCCTGGATGCTGGCGATGCGCTGGTTGACCGGGGTTAGAGGGCGGCGCGGCGCGGCGGTGGGCGTGGCGGAGCCATCGGAGCAGAGGAGAGGAGAGGGAGGGGCAGTGAGGGAGAGAGAGGGAGCGGTGGGAGCAGTGCGCCTAAGCGGTGACAGGAGAGTGGGGGACAAGTAATGAGACGTCGCCTCCGTCTCCCGCGCTGCCCGAGGCGTGCAACTGCCCCGCACGCGCGGCCGCGCCCAGCCAGGCTCGCGAGAAACTGCCGATTCGACAGTTCCCGCCGGGCTAGGCTGTGGGCTGCTTTGAGGTTCGTGTGGGCCTCAAACCGCATGCAGCCCAGCCAACCAAACAGGCCGCGCACATCCGGCACGGGCCTGGTTAGGCTGCATGCGGGCAACTAAACACGGCCTAGACTGCTGGACGTGACCCGCCTCCTGTGCCTGCCGCCGCCCTAACCACGCCAAACGTGACGGGACCTCGCCAGATTGCCTCATCGCTCCGGCAACGATCTTCGCCTTGCACGTTGGCTGGTCCTTGTCGTCGTTCTTTGGTTCTTGGAATTCAGAAGATCGCTACAGGCACTCCGTGTTTTCTATCAGTCGAGGTAAACCCTAGGGTCACTTCATTAAATCATCTTCTTCATTTGCTTTCTGTTCTTGTTTCTTTTCCAATTTCCACTTAGAAAGTAACGAGTTTCATAAAAAATTCCACTATGCGATACCATATATATATTTTTCTTTTCGAAAAGGGATACCATACGAATGGTCAATTAGGTTGATTCGGGGACGAATTAAGCTAGAAAATATAGATCCTATGGGGCAACTCCATATTAGTGGTGTCAGCTTTACAGATTAAACATGATTAGTGCAGACTTAGTGAAGAATTTCCAAAAATATTGCTTGAGCTCTTTGTTCCTGGGTTGGTCGAGTCTAGCTTCACGTAATAAATTATTTAAAATAAGTTTGAGTATGTGAGAGTAGGATGAAATGGACTATGATTTTTTTAGCAGTAGCCTTATTTGCTTGTACAAAATGAATTATTTGACACAATAATTAATGGGGTGATAGCTAAATTATTGTCCTTCATATATGTATGATTGTAAGGTAAGTGTTTGCAAATGATAGTCATAAGCTCCTACACATCTCCATGTAAAAAAATGTATCTTTGCCCCCTCTCAACTTTCATCCTGGATCCGCCCCTGGTGCATGCAAGGTGATTGGGGAGGGCAACCGGACTTGCACACCACTCAGCGCCGCCAACGTGTAATGCTAGTGAACCGGAAAGGTTGCCCAAGAAGTTTTCTCCAGCAATCACTCCCTGTCCTATCCTGCACCCGAGCAGTAGCGCCGCCGAGGGAGGGGAGGATTTTACCGGCAAGCCGATCTACGATCCATAGCGCCGCCAAGGAAATTAGGCTCTGATTACCAAGTGTCATGCTCTGAAGTCTGAACTAGGGAGGGTTCACTTCAGAGATGCAAAAGAATTATTATTATTTATTTATTTTTGCGGGATGATGCAAAAGATTCAGAGAAGCAGAGGATTTCAACCCAAATTCAGAGGGGGGTGATTTATAGTCGAGAATGAAAAGTTGAAGCATCTCTTCTTGTGATGACAAAGTTGCCACCAGCAGTGGCGGAGCTTCAACGCGATTTGAGAGGGGGCTAAATGAGTCTTAAATAAAGTTGAGGGGCCTAATCTAGTGCATTCTATTAAAGTTTGCCTAAATATAATTAAATATTACTATGTGTTTATACAAAGAAATAAATTTGGTAGGGGGAGGGGGGCATTGCCCCCTTTGGCCCTCATTAAGCTCCGCCACTGGCCACCAGGGTTCAGAGAGAAGAGGTAGATACCTTGCAGACTAGCCTGAAAGATGAAGCACAGGAGCACATTAAACGAAATGATGGACACCAACTTACTCGCAAAAACTATATGGATAGGCGAGAGCGACAAGTGCGCCAAAGAAGTTGGCGCAATGTGGTAATCGCGCGGCTTCTCGGAAGGATCATGGGGTTTTTTTGGCCCCTCTGGCACATGCCGATCGTCGACAAGAGGGCTCTGCTTATGGCGCGTACAGCAAATCGTAATACTTTACGTGCCTGTTTTAATTGCAGTATACTTCGACTCATTCTTTTCCGCATCAAACAAAACGATCGCCACCAACTTACGCGCAAAAAAGAAGGGAACGATAGATGAGAGCGACAACTGCGCCCGTTGGCATCTCTTCTTGTGATGACAAACAAACGAGAGGCGAGGACCCCAATCTCTTCTTGTGATTTCATTCTCCAATTCGAATTGTGATACTGTAGCACTGCTAATCAACTTAAAATATTTAGAACAACTGTCCCAGTCATATCTTGCCAGTAACTCTGCTCTTGTTGCTGAAGAACTGATAATGAAGTCAATATTCTGTTCCAGGTTGCAGCAAGGCAGTGAAAAGGAGGAGAGGTTGAAGATTAATTGAATTCACCAGTGGCATGGGATGGCACGGCACGGTACTGTTAAAGCAGATGGATGATGAGACGCTACACAAGACAGATGAGAAGAGTCAATACTTGCAGGAGACAAACCAAGAATTGTGCAGAGTTGACAGGACCAGGAACCAAAGTGTATTTCCCGGGATGGAGGGGAATTTTTTGTCTATGGGGACATATGCACCCTATATGGGAAAACAATTTAGTAATTCAACAAAAAGTAAAAAATTCCAGAAAATATTTTTGAAATAAACTTGACCTTCTATTGTACTCGTGAGAAATAAAATCCACAAAAAAAAATATCCTTTTGATTTCTTTTCAAAAAAGACAATTTTTTGGATAAAATAGTGTGAATAGTGACCTATAATAGCAAATAAATTTTGTCTTTTTTGCTGTGAGATCAACTTTTGTTTTTTTTCGTCGAGATTTATATATCAGTGCAAAAGTAAGTCAAGTGTTTTGTCAAAATAGATCTTACCTATTTTGAATTTTTATTAAAATATTAAAAAAATCCCATATAGGGTGCGTATACAACTAGGAACCAAAGTGTATTTCCCGGGATCTTGAGGCTTCTTTCTTAATCTTAAGAAGAAACACAAAAGGACTTGAGAAAAAGAAAATCACAAGATTAACTGAACAAGGTGAGGTGCAGTAAGGGATAATGCTCATCTTCTTCTTTGCGAAGCTAAGGTAGAGTTGCGACGAGAGGTTGACATTCATAAGCAGAAGGAAGAGAGTTTGAGATTGTGAGGAAAGGGGCTGAGCAACATGAAACGAAAAGGAAACGGTTTCACCGGTGAGTGGTATGATGACTTGTTGGGTGAATGTCATGATCTATGAGGAACATCTTCATAGGGCCACAATCACTGCAAACGTGTCTCTTTTTTCTTGCGTGCGTGTAATGAGTTGTTTCAGATTCCATGACAAAGATACATTGATAGTTTGATACCCTGGTTCCTTTTCCAGTTCTTCTCTCAATATGGAAGAACTCTTGAGCTCTTGGTTTGTTTGCATGGAGGACTGAAGGAGGTCGAGACAACCACCACTCCGATCTGTTGTTTATTCAGTTCATGTGTTGGTTCACTAAAACAGAAACACTTCTTATTCAGGCGTATGCTTGTTTTATGGGCTAGATCATAATTTCGCGTATGCCATATGTTAGCAGCTCCTTGCCTTATAGGTTCATTTGTACTCCCTTCGTTACCACTGAATAATATGGGATGGAGGGAATACATACTTATTTAGTTACTCCTACTTTTTATCTTCCTTATCACCGAATAATATAATTGGATCTATGAAGCACCAGTTTGACGGCTTCATTATAATTTTTCTTTTTGCAGTCAACTGTAATCGCGTGTCCATATATGGTAGCTTTTGCTGCATAAAAGTTGCTTCTTCTAGCATCTTGCGTTACAAATTTACACTGCAAAGTCAACTTCTGTATTCCATGTACGTACATTACTCCCTCCGTCCCATAATATAAGAGCGTTTTTTACACTAGTGTAGTGTCAAAAACGCTCTTATATTATGGGATGGAGGGAGTGCATAACAGTGAGATAACATAGACATCCAATCTTTGTTAAGAGTATAATCTTCACTTTGATGCAGAGGCCAGGGGTGATCCTTCTTTTTCTAAAAGAAAAAATATGCAAGAGTAAAATCTGTGGACATAATTGATTCCTCTGATTGTGTTCTGATATATGCCTAGCAAACAATAAGGAGTACATATCCCATTCCCAAATGCCCACCGAAGACTGAACTGTCTATCAGATTGATGTCTGCAAGTTACTACCTTCTTTGCTTCTTCTTCAGATTTGGAGAGAGACTTTTGAAACAACAGCAAGAGGATGAGAGGGAGCATCAACACGGCGAAAAGAAGTGAAGAAGGTAATAAATGCAACAGTTTGCCTGTATATATTGTTGCCTGATTTCACTATCAGTTTTCCATTCCGCATAAGACCTACTGTCAACGGTACAGTGGGCTGTTGAAAAACAGTAGAAATCATTACATAAAAAATGAAGTTAATCGTAGTAAAGAACATTACATAAAAAATGTTCATGTATTTCGGCCCCCAGAGCCAAAAAATTCAAACTTGGTTTTGGAACGCTATCCTTCCCAACCCAGAAGCAACACGTACGGTACGGTACGTGCAAGTGCAAAGCGATGCCAGACGAGACTTGCGTACGTACGTGTAAGACTGTACAGATACTTCCGGAGATCGGCGAGCAACGGTGAGATTCCAGCTCAGATTGATTTTGACCTGAGCTGCAATGCCCAAGGAGTTCGCACGGCTTGGCGTGTTCTCGCACAACCATCTATCCAGTTGATGTCCGGTTAAGGTGCTAGCTGCTGCATGAGTCTGATTTTGTTGAGACAGCAGTTTGAAGATTGTACATAAAAAAAACAAATTCTTCGGTCTGTTAAACATGACCCGGACGTCCCCGGCACCCTCCGCGTCTCACTCCGCCTGCGCGCTATCACCCGGCGACTCAGCCGCCACGGGTTCTTCACCGTCATCATCACCCGTCGCCACGTTGGACCCGCTGCCCCGCCCTATGACTCAATCTCAAGCCAGCGTTCATCGCCGAGCATGCGGTATACCATGATGAGTATCTTCTCGCTGCCTCTACATCCACGCCGTCACCTCTCCCATCGTCAGCTCGAGCCACCCTCCATGATCCTCACTTGCTCGCTGCGATGCAGGAAAAGTTCGACGCTCTCCAGCGGAACCGCACTTGGCAGCTCATCCCTCGGCCTCGTCACGCCAATGTCATCAGTGGCAAAATGGGTCTTCTGCCACAAGACTCGTCCGGATGGCACTCTCGAGCAGTATAAGGCTCGCTGGGTGGGTTCGTGGTTTCCATCAGCGTGTAGGAGTTGACTTCACTGAGAAGTTTGCACCGGTGGTCAAGCCGGGAATGATCCACACTGTTCTTCACCTCGCGGTCTCTCGTGCATGGCCTGTACAGCAGATGGATGTCGCCAACGCCTTCCTCCATGGTCACCTCGCCAAACAGGTTTATTGCCAGCAGCCCACCGGCTTCATCGACGCTACTCATCCCGACTATGTGTGCTTGCTTTCCCGGTCTCTTTATGGCCTGAAGCAAGCAACTCGTGCCTGGTACCAGTGCATCGCCGGTTCTCCATCACTCGCTCGGACGCCCTGATGTTCGTCTATCATCATGGCCATGCGACTGCCTACCTCTTGCTCTACGTCGACGACATTATCCTGATAGCCTCCTCCGTTGAGCTTCTTCAGCAGATTACTAGTCGGTTGCATGATGAGTTTGCTATCAAGGATCTGGGCGCTTTGCATTATTTTCTTGGCATTGAGGTGGTTCGGCGACCAGAATGGGTTTTTCCTTCACCAACAGAAGTATGCACATGAGTTGCTTGAGCGCGCTGGCATGCTCAATTGCAAACATGTTGTTACTCCTATCAATACGAATGCCAAGCTCTCTGCACTTGATGGCTCTCCCGCGTCGGATGCTCCATTTTACAGCTCCATTGTTGATGGTCTCCAGTACTTGACACTCACCAGACCAGATTGCAGTATGCGGTCCAGCATGTGTGCCTTCATCTGCACTCCCCGCACGACTCTCATTGGAACCTGGTGAAGCGGATTCTATGGTATACTCCACTATGGCTCTCGGTCTGACGTTGACGGCATTTTCATCTATGGATATGGTGGCTTATTCTGATGCTGACTTGGCTGGTTGTCCCGACACGCGCCGCTCCACATCTGGCTACTGCGTCTACCTCGGTCCCTCCCTCATCTTGTGGTCGTCTAAACGACAACCTACGGTGTCGCGCTCAAGCGCGGAGGCTGAGTACCGAGTTGTCTCTAACGCCGTCGCCGAGTGTTCCTGGCTTCGACAGCTTCTTCAGGAGTTGCATCACGATGTCTGCCAGACTACGGTGGTATATTGTGATAATGTATCCGCTGTCTACCTCTCTGCCAACCCCATTCATCATCGCCAGACGAAGCACATCGAGCTCGATATTCATTTTGTACGCGAACAGGTGGCCCTTGGACGTATTTGGGTTCTTCATGCTCCGGCGACACAACAGTTCGCCGATGTGATGACTAAGGGATTGCCTACTCCTACTTTTGAGGAGTTACGCCCCAGTCTCTGTGTCTCTGGGGACGTTTCGACTGCGGGGTTGCTGAATATATGGTTTGCATGTATATCTTGTATTCTTTGCCCACCTCCTATTCCTTATATAGATGAGATTGAGGCCCACCTTGTACATAATGTATACGTCCAAGGGTGGGTTGCATTGCCAAACCTAGTCTTCCACAGTTCCCACCCTGATCACCCCCAAACCCCTCCTACCATCTGTCAAGGGTGGGTAGAGACGCGAGGGTCTCCCCTTGACCAGCATCCCGAACGAGACCACGAGCGAGCAAGAGGACGATCTAGGGAAGCTGTGATCGGAGGAAGCAGTTAGAAAACCCTAGGTTTGCACCGACGAAGACGGTTTTTTTTTTTTTTGAAATGCAGCGCAGAAGACCTGAATCACCTGCGCGCCGCCTTCCACTCCGAAACCTAGAAAAAACGTTTCGAGTCACCAAGTTTGGGTTAGCGATCCTAACTCAAACCCTCACGATTTCGAGAGCGAGCGAGGAGCCCTAACCCTAACCCAGACAGAGATCCGGCCGGACGGTACGTCCTACAGGCACGGCGGCGATAGGATAGAGGAGATCAGGCCATGGCCTCGGGGCTTCGTCACGTGGCGAGGAGGCTCGGAACGACGGCCGCGGAGGCTGCAGCTGTTGAGCGTCTGCCGCTGTCTACTACACGGATCGTGAATTCCACTACAGGCCACGTACGTGCTGTACTGCAAAATCAACATCTTTTCTCTTCTGTTACCAGTCCAAATCGTCCTATGATATTGTTCCTTCATCCTCCTCCTGTCCTACTTAATTATAAGCATCCAACTGCCTCTCTTACTTTGCTAATCTGTATCTACAAAAACTAACTTTGTTGCTTGCATCTACAAAATACGTACTAGAGGAAGCAATCGTAGCTAATCTGTTGTTACCTCCGTCCCAAAATATAAGAACGTTTTTGACACTAGCATAGTATCAAAAACGTTCTTATATTTTGGGACGGAGGGAGTAATATACAACAATCTGACTCTCTTACTTTGCTAATCTACTAGTATATCCACACAAACTGACTTTGTTCCTTGCATCTACGAAATACTAGCTAGCTAGAGCAAGCAAATGGATGGACGCATTATTATGATTGCTAATATACACACTGGCTTCTTCGTTTGTGCCTGCCGCAGGACCTCACGCCCGATTAGAGGAAGGATGGCGTGTTGCGCTTGGTTCTAATCCAAGCCAGGAAAGAGGGCCTCTACAACATGATTGCCGCCTGGGAAGCTGAATACTTCGCTTATAGCAGCCTAGGCCTCAAAAACAACCTTTTGCTCAAAGAACTCTCTCAGTATGTCAAACCTAGACGCGATGATCCCCGCTGGTACATACATAATCTCCTTCCCTCACTCACCTAACTAACGCATCTAGTATTACAATTGTTTGTTTTATTCTTTTTTGAAAAAAAAAACAATTTTAACTTAAGACGTCCACTACAACATATAACCATCCCCTGCACCATTGTCAAGCATTCTAGAAATGACCTCCACTACAAGATTTAAACCATCCCTAAGACGTTTCCCTACCACACAAAAAGAAAAGACTTTCACTCACCAAACACTGGATTCAACAGACTCATTCATCACCAAAACCTCTTAACTTCAGAATATCTATTAGGAAATCCATCTATTCAGGAGTGAAGCTAGCCTGTTAGTAAGTACCTTAGAAAATGCAATTCATAAATAAAAACTGCAATTCCTCATCAACAAAAAACTGATTAGCTTAAACTTTCTCATGGTCCTAGCATTGCCTTCCTTAGGAATTGGAGTCTTCAGCATCGTAAAATTCATCCTAAAATAGAGCCATGTTATTACTTCTCCAATCATTAAATATGGCTATCCTTACCAGCTATTTGTATCATCTCATCTGCTGGCGCTCGTGTCGGCGGGCAATATACTTTAACGATTTCTTCAGATTTGCGGGGGCTGTTTTAATCGGCAAAATGGTTGGAGACGCCATTAATGAGTACCGGGCAAAATCGGCAAGATTATTGCCATGAATGGGGATCAAGCTACCTTGCTGTGAAACAAGTCGAGTTATTATATCTACTACTAGCTAGCTTCTTGTCACATCGTAAGAATGTTGTGAATATGCACCTGCCGCTCTCAGTGTTTCCGGCGTAGTCTCTCTTTTTTGCCCTCTTTGTTTGAGGAGTTTTATCTCCCTCTATCTCTCTTTGTGTCGTATCTGTTGTTGATCATGCAGTCTCATCCGGGTGTATATGTATTTTTTATCCTGCTTGGAATTGGGCGAGCTTCAAGATATGCATGGTTGTGCATATATTGGTAGTCTATAAATGCTGGTTCTCCAGTCAGTCTTTGTTAATAAGTTACTGCCAAAATGATATATTTCAGGAAAAAAAATCTGTTGCTGCCAAGAAAAAATGATCAGATATATGTGGCAGAGAGGAAATCTGGATTTTGTGACCCTACCAGACACAAAAATAATTGGTATTGAGTTGACATCAATAAATGTTTATCATATCACATATATGGTGCAGGCTGGTTCTCATGCTGTAAGATTTGTTCATTGAGGATGGTTTTTAAATATCTATAAGTATGACAACAGGAAACATTCCTTTGACCCAAACCATGTGCTCTATCCATTACCTGTGAGAGCAGAATTATATTCATGAGAGGACACATAATAATCTTTTTTTTTGAGGGGGGGACACATATAATAATCTGAAAGCATTAATATTAAGACAGGTAGCATCATAGGGTGTCGGCAAGCATCAAATTTCATGGTTGAATCTTAATCTCAAATCTCTTCTCCGGTTTGAACAGAGCCCTCAAGCCACAAATGAGTGGCAGCTAATATTTCCCCAATAAGATGGCTTAACTACTAATGAGATATGATGATAGAATAATTCACATAAATGTTGCTAACATCAGTTGAGAGATAGATGAAATGGCAGAGTAAAACAAACAAGCTATAGTAGTTTCCGGTCAGTATAATCAGTTGTCATATAACCCAATTTTACTGGGTTGGCAGGGTCTTGAACTCAAGGCCTCTTGACTCGGATACCATATCAAATTCATGCTCCCGCTAGTTTCTTCAAAAGTCCGAACCGATGGAGATAGGCGGGTAATATACTTCAACACTAAAGATTTCTGTAACCGAGCATTTTCTTATATTGACCCTTCTATTGCTCATTAGCTTCTAAAGAGGTGATGATCAACAGATTCTCAAGGTGTAACGGGTCTTTGGGTTAATGGAAAGGAATGGTGATGTCGTGTGCTGCCGTTGGCAAGCATGTGTTGAGGATAGACTGTGAGGAGAGAAACTTGTGGGCAGCATCGTGGGCAAGAATTTGTGAGGTTTGAAACTTGTGGAAGAAGAGAAGCAGACAATGAGTAAGTCTAGAGCTCCATGTGTCGAGGATGGATTTGGCATTCATTCTTTAGATTTATTGGCTCTCACAATTACCTGAATGTGTTGTCGAGATCACCACTGTTCGCTTGGCTTGCTGTCAGAGATGCTCCTCCTTGCAACTATGTTTTCAATGACTGTGAGTACATGATGGGTTACTACCTTGCAAATAGCATCTATCCTCCATGGACCACATCTGTAAGACAACCCCGCATCGAAAAGGTAACAAGAGATTGCTTTGCAATGCGTTAAGAGTTGACAAGGAAGGATGTACAAAGAGCTTTTGGTGTGCTTCAGAAGTGCTTTGGCATCATTTGTGCCCTGCTGAGTATTGGAAGCCCAAGGTCCTATGGAAAATAATGACATGTTGCATCTTATTGCATAACATGATCATTGAAGATGAGAGAGGCATGCCAAAGAACTTTCGGTACAAGCAAGGATATAGAGAGAGCTTTCGGTGTGCTTCAGAAGCGCTTTGGCATCATTTGTGACCCTGTCGAGTATTCTAAGCTCAAGGTCCTATGGAAAATAATGACATGTTGCATCACCTTGCGTAACAAGACCATTGAAGATGAGAGAGGCATGCCAGAGAACTTTCGGTACATCTCCATTGGGGATCCTGTTAGAAGAAGATGCAAACATGATACATAGATTCCTTGCAGCGCATCATAGCATTGAAAACCGAGAAGTTCATACCCAGCTCCAAGATGATCTTGTTGAGCACTAATGGAATCTCCGTATCAATTCATACTTGTTATTTTATCGTGCTCTCTACTTCATTCAAACCCTTCTCTGTGTTTGAATTTGAAAAAATTGGTTTGTAAAATTTGAATTTGTAATATTCGTGAATTGTGTGAACCTTAATTATTATGTTTAGATTTAATATGTGTTCAAATATTAAACACTTTAAGAGTCGCGCAATGTGCGAATGCTGGGCTATGCCATGTAGGGATATTTACTGTGGTAGAAATTGCTTGTATACTCAGATAACACCTCCCCCTACTGTGCAACATAGTCGGTGGCAGGAAAAAACAAAGGGTGGCCCAACGAATGGGCGATCCCTGTCGTTCGCCTCTCTCTCGATCCTCTCTCCACCTCTCGGCCGCCGGCAAATTCCGGCCGCTGCCGGCGGTCTCCGGCGCCGCCCAGCACTCCCTCGAGGTCTCCTCGATCCGGTCTATCTCCTCCACCCACTCGATTCGACGCTCGCCTCCTCGTCCTGCGCTCGTGGCTAACCCTAGCCGCAACTGTCGCCGGCACGGCTCCGACGCCTCCCGACGCTCCTCCATGCCTCTCCCGCGACACCGAGGCCGTCGAACGCGAGGGCATGTACTCCCGGCTGCTGTGGTGCTTCTCGATCTGCGCTCTCTTGAGAGGAGTCAGCCCCCATATGGTTCTGCACCAAGGTCAGGGGACGCTCGGCCACCGTCATTTTCTTCGCCGTGGCCCCCAAGGCCGGCAAGGAGGTCTCAGGCATGCTCGAGGCCACCGCCATATGGAGCATGCCATCGCCACCGTTCTTCCTACTTCGTAACCGGTCCTCTGCCCATCCCCTCTTCTCCCCACGGGATAGCCAGCAGCCCACCTTGTGCTTGAGTCGTGGAGAGGTAGGCAGCAGGTGTGGATGAGGAGATCCACCACAGACGACGCGAGGTGAGATGGAAAAAATATGCAAGGTCAGATGTGGATAGGGTAGGGGGCTCTGCCGTCACCGGAGATAGAGGAGGCAACAATATTTTCTGTGACTTCTCGCTTACTGCTGCTACTGCAAGTTGTTGGCTTGTCCATGCTGCTGGTGCTGATGCGGACACTGTGGCCGCCGTTTCCTCTGCACACCCATTGGCCATCCCAGGTTTGCTGCTGGTTCTGTTTCATTCGTGTGTCTAGCTGCTCAAATATTGTGTTTATTGGTCGTTTAGGTTAGGCTCGATTCTGAATTGAAACATGGCACATCATCCTCTCGTTGCTAAAGAAGATGCTTTTTTAATTAAGAAAAATGAAGTGAACAAGTAGTGATTTCTTAATTTAAATGCGAGACATGAATGGATTTCACAAATCTCCATCAGTGGAAGGCCCTGTGTCATTAGATAGATTTGGTTTGGATACACTACTCCTTTAATACTCATGGTGGTATAGAGTTTTTAGATAGCACCTGTTCTTTGTTTAGGGCTCGCATTTGCCTGTGGAGGTCAAACAGAGCATAATCTCTTAAAAAAAGTGGCTTTGAATATTCTCAGCTGATGTACTATCCGCACACAGTCAATTTATTATCACCCATTTCTAACTTTGTATTCATGTCCTGGCCCAATTTTTAGCCCTTTTGATGCTACCACTTGTGGTTCTTGATTGCCAAGTTGGTCCTTTTGGGGTGAAAATGACTAAAGGCTCCTGCTTCACGACGAACACCTTGAATCTACATTTTTCAGTTCTGGTGGAACTTCGAACATCACATTGCAAGGACTGGCTTTTGATTGATATAACCATACACTACAGAGTACAGACTACAGATTAGGTGTTTTTATTGATTGGTAATGTATCTGGTGTTGTCTTCGGTTGATGGTATTGGCATTGATATTTCTGTCTTGGTGCAGAGAACTCGTCGAAGATAATCCATGCCATCGCGTGGGATCGATCTCCATCGTCCTCGTCCTATAGGAGCGAGCTGGGAGCAAGCTCGAACAGTTTGTCGTGGACAGAGAAGAGTGAGACTATTAGGGAAAGTCACTCGCAGACGTTAGGGAAATTGTATGCCCGGGAGAAGAAACTGTATGAAGAAGTCAAGGTGGGTTATTTATATCTGCTGGAGTCATTTGATCTTTCCTGTGATTGCGTACATATGCAAAGAATACTTCATATCTTTCTTAGCAAGTTCCTATTGATCTATCCATGTTTAAGGCAACTAATTATTTTAAAAAGGATAACACCACCTTGATATTAAAATGCATCTTGTATTTGGGTTTGTGTGTATTTAGTTAATAAGGCTAAGTTGAAGGTCTTGACAAGGTCATATTACTGATAATGCTATCTATGATTTTTAAGCTGCTAAAAAGCAATGCGGTTAGTGTTCAATGCATTGCGATCATTTTCTGTAGTTTCTTGTGCACAAGCATTTGTGCGTTCATGGTTTCCTGTCATATTATAAGAGCATGTCTATGTTGTATTGTGTATTGTATATATATTAAAAATGATTTGGTTTTGTACAGGCCATAGATCAAATCTGACAAGAGAAGAAATGTGTGCAGCTGAGGAACCAAGACGCCAAAGGTGCATAGCAACACTGTGCTGAAAAAACCAGGACAAATGTAAGAGACATGTACACAAGGATCTGGGTTTCTCTACGAGGAGCAGAATCGAGATCTGATAGACTACAAAAATTACGGGACGGGGAGCTCAGTGTCAAGAACAACACCCAGGTTAGTTTGGTGTTCTTTCATGTATTGAGACCTCAGCTCAGCAACGACCAGTTTTCTGCAGTATTACTCACTGCCTCTCTTCATACTTTTTTGAATTGAATGCCTTCCTGTGTTTCTCCTCCTTGCGCTGGCTAAAATACTAATCAACTTAGTTGCATGTTGAACTGTAATTTCGTGGATTGCCTTTGGTGGTGATGCATTGTGTTTTGTCCTCTTAGTATGCAAAGTTAAGTGCACCGTCACGTAATATATGAGTAATTAACCATGGTTTAGGAAGTTTCAAGAGGTTCAGAAAGCTTATGAGGTACTTGATTTTTGTTCAACGTGGATGCTCATAGATACATTTTTGCCTCTTCTCTGTATACTTTGAAGAATGAAGAAAAAGAACGCTCTATGATTAGGTAACAATTTAATCCCTCCGATCATAGACGTCTATGGCCGTTTCTTTCTGTATGTTCATGAGATACAAAGAATTAATTGATTGAAACTTAAGATAATTAGACAACAATACATTTTGAGTATATTTTGTACAGGACAAAGGAGGAGGTTAATTCCATTTCTTGTATCAATGGAATGATGTACGGAAAAGCCGTCTTTCTGGTATTTGTGTTTCGGAAATGCCCTCTTACATGTTATTTTACTTTTAGTCCAACATGTAGCTGCTCGTGATCGATGCGCTTACTATTACTGTTTTTCGTGTTTGCTTCTCTCACAAAATAGGGGTTGCCAGTTTGAGTACCTTCTCAAAGTATGCTACTGAATCTATCTATGGTAAGTCTGCAACCTAGAATTTGCTACTGCCTACCACATGTACAATGGTTTCATCAAGAATAATTGTGCCCTACGCGGTAGAATGCCCTTACACTTTCAGATTTAGCAGTAGTTAGAGAAATATAAATATCAGGTAGCTTGACTACTTTGACACATAGGTGAGATTAAAAAAAATACAACTGCTGAAACTCTTTTTGCGCTATACGAGGTGGTATTCAGTTCCTTTGGATTGCATGGTAAAAACTAAAAACATCTCTTGCTTCAGAATAACATGATCATTCTTCATGAAGTGCGTCCTAGGGATAACTCCGCTCTCCCACGCAGCCACACCAACGTCACCTTGAGGGAGGAGTGGGTGGGAGGAGAAGGCGGCGCCGGCGGTTTCAATCTGTGATCTGCCTTGGCGCGGCAGGCGGTGAATCGGTCCGGTCAAAATGGCAACGTCACAACGGCTCATCTACATGCGACATACTCTTTCCTCCGGTGTCTACGGTGATGACCACTACTTTTGCGACGCCCATGAGAGTGACGCGGTCTGCATCGAGGGCTATTACAATGGCATAGATGAGCAGCTGCTCGAGCAGGCGATGATGAAGGCGAGCGTCGACTCGGTGGGGGGTGGCGGATGGCGGTGAGGATGCAGGGTTGAACGTGAAAGCTAACTAATTCATTGCAAAGTTCTACGCATAGATGAAACTGCAGCAGCAATCATCGTTGGAGCATCTGCTAGATACATAGTGTTTAGATTGTTTGTTTATTTGTTGAGTTTGATTCACTTTTAGAGAAGCCACTGGATGTGCAATGGTAACATGTAACCAACTATAATGACTGCTGACTTTAATCAACTTTTATCTCTACAATGAATTTCGCCCTACATCGTTGTCATTTATGCAGATGGCTCTCAGTTGTGTCTACACATGTCGTAGCAACTAGAGAAAAAGTGCTCGGAAGGAGTGCATGCCTACCTGGCACCGCACAGGAGTGCATCAGGCGGCGCACCATGGGCGCGCCCCAACTGCTAGTGTAGTTGAAATGTAGTATGTAAACTGAACAAGAAAGATTTGACGAAAAAATAGGAAGTTAAGTTTAGGGAATCGGTTAGAAACCACACTTTCTTGAGGAGCAAAATTACTCCTCTAAAGAATACTCAGCTTTTTACTCCTATAAATTTATAGGGGATCTATTAGAGATGCTCTAATTTAGTATTTTTCGGGTAATGATGATGGCTAGTCAAGATGCTGCAAGCATGGAAGGCATCAACTCGATCTATGTGAGTCTGGTTTACCCCGTTGAAGCAGATCAGATCTGATTTAGATCTTGTAGCACCATGATATTCACAAGTTAATTTTGAACTGATTTTCATCAAAATTTGATGGTTATAGTATTTGGTTGAGATCAAAAAAAATAAGTCTACTCTAATTTTGAAAATTAGGAACTGATCTAAATTTGAGAAATTATCGAATCTTTATTTGATCGAGTGATGTTCCCCCGAGGAGAGCAGACTTAAAAATATCCTCAGGGCAGCACACCAGGAAGTGGTAAAATAACCTAGAATCTAACAGCTATAATACCATAGATAAATAATAGATGCCTAGAAATTGGTTGTGTGTAATTGATCAGGTCCTTGTGACAGTGTACATAGAGTAATACCAGGCGTAGGTATAAACCTATATGTATCTGCAAACTGAATTACACTTCTCACAGCTCCAGCAGCAGAATATTCTCTTGGCTTGTCTTGCCAAAAAACTTGTGCTTGGTAACACGGCCATGGATCATATTGTACAACTCCTCAGATAGTATAATTAATACTAAGATAGATTTCAAACTTCCAAAGTTAGAACTTATTTTTGTCACTTAGACAATTGAGATAGCTACAATAACAAATGAAAAGGTTGCTGCACAATAGAGATATACAAGATCACATATTATAGCAGTATAAGAAAAACATTTTGGCGTGGCTGCCCTGAGTATAACCATATAGATGATTATTAGTTGTTTATTTTTCATGCCGATTCACACACATCACAACTGAGAGAATGGATGAAAAGTCTACAATATAGCAAGAGGTTGCATGGATTAGATTTAAAAGTGTGTATATTGACGTGTATAGCTTCTCAATGTAAGGCTAGTAGTTGGTACAACTTCACCAAAGCACTGGATATACTGCCGGATATGTGCAGATACCTAGTACACCTTTCCCGTTATGGACATGTCTGCGGATCCTCCCATATCCCCCTTCGCCCCAGGTCTCCTTGAAACGCCAATACTTAATGCCATTGGAGTCCGTGCCATAACCGACAATCAGGACAGCATGCCAGCGGAGTTGTCTGCCATCAGGCAGAGTTGTTGGCAGGTCTTCATACTCTATGATGCCTCCTTTGTAATTGTTCATACTAGGTGGCCACTTCAAATAGATAATCACGGGCTGCTTTGCAACAGCCTCCTCCAGAGCTTCCTCTGTTGTGGGTACAGTCTCAAAACCCGATATCCTTGCTACTACTGCTTTGTTCACCTTGCAACTCAAACTATTACTCTGGTCCATGTAAGGGTAGGAAGATTCACTCCATAGTCCATTTTTTCGTATATACTCGAGAGCAACATCGGAATGACCACCAATGCAACCGTTGTTCTTTGTATCACAATCGATGAGTTGTTGAACCGACAACATGATTGACTGTTTGGTCTTCATATAGTGTAATGCCTCGACAGAGGCTACGGTGGCCATGGCCCAACAACAACCTGCAACAAATGAGTGTCTTCCAATTCAAATGCATGTGTTAAGTAATCACAAACAGAATTTGTTGTAATGAATTGAATTATGAAGGGGTCCATCAGTATCCATGCACGTGGAATTAACTATGATTTGCTAATAAAATAATTTAAAGCGCACAATCCTAATAGAGAATAATTAAGTCCGATACAATTACCGCAATGCTTTTGTTTCCTCACAACAGGAGAGACAACGCCAGCCTCAACCCAATCAACCTTTGATCGTCGAAGTGAGCGTACAAGATCATCGTATGATGTTGCATCTAAAGCAGCCCTATACTCTTTGTACGTAGTATAGCCGTGCAATTCTACGTTTGCCTTGAAGATAGAGAATTTGCTCCGTTCTGTTTCCTCATCTGGATATTGAATGTTGTATTCGTCCATCCACTCCTTGAACTGTATGAGCCTTATGTCTTCCGTTCCTTTGCCTTTTTGAGTATCTACAGCAAGTAACAACACTTATCCAGTAGCAACATTAAGTAATGTATAATGGTCTATGTTGTCAAAGAGCAAAACAATATGTTACTTGGACGCTCTGCTTCATTAGTGCAAGCCAATGCGTTAAGGCTCTCGGATGAAGACTTGGGAATCTCATCAACAAAATGTTCCCTCTCAGTATGGTTCTCGGTGATACACCAAATTTGACCTCCAACAGCAGAGAATGTAGCTATAATCATAGCAACATTCAGCTTGTGATCCCTGCAAAAAAAAAAGTTTCCAGGCTGAGTAATTATAAATTATATACAAATCCTTGAGAAACTTCCAAAGCCGTATCAACAGATCAAACTATTTAGAAAGTACTAAAAGAGCAGACTGACACAGCGAATGTGTAGAGCTTTGGTCCAGCCAAACACCGAAGGGCGTGATCAATGAGCAAAATATATATAAACATCGCAATTGCAGAAAGGAATAAGCGAGTGCAACCTCAGCAATAATTCATTGCGCTGGGCAATGGAACGGACGAATTGGCAATGTTAGACATCCACTCACAAAACCATAATATCAGCACATGGCACTTGAACATCATTGCAAGGAAGAAGGCTAGAGATTCACCTCGGAAAGAAGCCGAAGCGGCGGCCGGCAACACCCCCAGCCTCAGGAATAGGATTCCTTCGTGACTGCAATTTCATCACCACCAAGACAAGGAGTTGGTGTGAGAAGAGGGTTGGGAACTTGGATAAGGATTGCAAGATGAAATAGTGAAGCTTTGGCTTGGGGAGACGGAGGCACGTACATGTAGCAGCCTTGCTCCGGCCGGCACCCACCGTGATAGCGCCGCCGGGGCTTGGCGGCATGACAGGATCCTCCCTGCGACGCCAAATAACGCAGGGAGAGACATGTTATGCCTGCACGCCGCATCTCATGGAATTAGTTCTATATAGGCTGGGGTTCAGTTCATATTGGAGGAGATAATTGGTACGCTACTTCTCCCATATTATGAATCGATGTAAGAAATAAGAAGATGCACCCACACGCACGTACGTGCACAGGTATTATGCACCCACACGCACATACGTGTGCATATATAGGCATTCCCATAGGTAGTATGTAGTACTCGAGAGACCATCTAGTTTTATGATCTGAGTATATAATTCGATCTGCTCCCTTCATTCCCTGATATATTTTCGTGGTGGGGAAGGAAACTAAGCCGTGATCAAGGAGGACTCTGAGCACCATCCTATTCCGTCTGATATATAGATCGACCAGGCCAAAGACAAGAGGATCCGAAAGAAGAAAGCGATGGTGGCGGTGGCGGTGATGGCGACGAGGCTCGGCGCCTGCAGTCGGGCGCTGGTCCTGCGAACGCCTGTGGCGCGCCTCGCACAGAACAGGACCTGCACCCGGCGCACATATTCCGAATTATTTTGATAGGCACCGAAACCTTCGGAATTCTTCGCCCGAAATTTTCACACAAGTTTTAAAATCAATTTTTTTTTGCTTCGAAATATAAATTATTTGAAGCCTTGCTTTAGAAAAGGTTGTTCCTGTTTGAGCGGTCAGTGTGTCTTTCCGTCATTCGTAAGCTCGGTTGGCAAAACTTGGATTTGATCCTACGACCCGCTGAAACTTAGACGCTGTACCACCATGCTAAGAGATACCTTCAGTCTAGATAGCCATACAGGTGCTATTTGACACAACTTAGACGCTTTAATTCAAATAAATTCAAATTTTCTTCCGGTATTCAATTCTTTCGGTGGGTAGCGGAAGCGCTTGTTTTCGACCGGTTTCCGAAAATACCAGCCAAGAAGAAAAAACCTGGATGAGAGACGCCACCGCCCGCGCGATGCAAATCGACAAGACCAATGAGCAATTGTTGGTCCATGACCATGTTAGCACCTACGATGTTCCCCACTAAGACGGAACGGCGATACTTTCTGCTGATGCAGTGATTCTCCTCACAGATCAAGCCTAGAACCAACGACCCAGTCTGGTAACCAGTGGCGTAGCTAGGGGGTGGCCAGGGTGGTCCATGGACCACCCTGGAATTCCCCCATAGCTTATGTATAGTGTAATAAAAACATTTCGTTTAAAATAAAACAAAACTTGTGTAAATATTTCTATTACCGGACCACCCTGACAAATCGGGCTGGCTACGCCACTGCTGGTAACTACAACTTACTACCGTACTGTCTATTTTATTTACGACTACAAATTCTTTGATCACACACATTGTTTCTTGTATTCGTTCACGTGAATCTCTACTTGGAACGCATGCTTTTTTTTTTCTGTCAATGAGAAAGATGACCGACAGATGTACCTTGCTCAAAAATGCATCTCGTACCATTGTTGTTGGAGGCTCACGTACCTGTCTCACTTGTACATGGCTTAGCTTTAGCATAGTACCCTACATGTGTGTCTGATCCTGTAAACACAGCCGTTTATCTGCATGGTACATGTTTCACAATGGGCATGGCACAAATGCGATACTTACGCCTGATTTATGCATCTATATATTAGGTACCATATCAAAGTAGAGCGGCACCAAACAAATGAATAACAGATTCGAAAATCCATCTCTGCACCTTAGATTATTATTTTTAGACAAAAGTGAAAAACAGATAATATAATGCTGCTCGGTTCGTATTATAGAAACTTATCGGCTGGGCTTAGTCATCATGATAACTGCAAGAAGTGAACGGATTCAAAACCACTTTACTAGTGACTTTGAGTTTGCTAAGAGGGGAGAGACAAAGGCAGGCGACAAGAAGGTGGTGGCGGGAAGTAGGTAGATGGACGGCTCTTCGACAGGAGGTAGTGGAATCTCCAAACCTTAGAAGACCACTTATTTGATGCCGCTCCTAGCACTGGCCGGGAGGGTGCTTGGTCGGGTCCTAAATAACCTGAAGAGTGGGTCCCACGCACTCTGGCAAGGGAGCAAGCCGACGACACGGAAGATGGCTCATGTACCCCGTACATGTATCATAATGGGCATGGTACATATGTGATATCATTTAAATTTTAGATTTTTTTTTTGTTAGACAATATGATTGATTCATGTTACGAAATAGTTCAAACTCGTTAAAACATACAATTGTGCACCAACTCACACACGTTTAAAGCACACCAAAAAAAGTTCACCTTAAAACGAACAGAAAAAATCGTGAAGGTGTTCGAAGCTTTGTGTCATAATCCATGGTCCTTGGGGAAGAGCCCATCAAGCTTCAGCGGCATGTGCGCCCGCAAGAATGTGGGTCTAGGTGGCCGCCGCCACCAACTTGGGAGTCAAGATGATCGCCGGGTGCTTATGTTCCTCTTCAGGCTCCCCTCTGTCGATGGACCTCCTGGGCCCTCTGGCAGGTCTCCTGTTGGGATCTCCTCGGCGAACCACCCCCGGTGTGTGCCGTCAATAGTTTTCAATAAAATCTCCTTACTTTGCATAACGAGGATTTTTTCTTTCTACCCTTTGAGCATTTGGCAAATTCTGCCAATTAGGTGTTCGAAGCAATCACTCCTATCGACTCCAACCATAGCAGGAGCTTCTGTTAAAATATCCATATCTCTACAAACCTCTTCCCTAACCATGACACTAGTATTAGTTCTAAATAAAATACTTGATTTAGGTGTGCTCACAAGTTGCCCAGAACTCCCACAATATGTATCAAGCACCTTCTTCAAGTTGTTTGCATTATGAACGTTTGCCCTCAACAAGATCAAGGAATCATCAACAAAAAGTAGATGTGAAATAGATGGAGCATTTCTGCAAATGTGGATACCCTCAATTCCACTCACTTCCTGCTCATGAGCTAACTTGCTAGATTTCTCGAAGCACAATAGGAAGAGATACGGGGATAAAGGATCCCCCTGTCTCAGACACCTCTCGTTGGTAAACATTCTTCAGTCTCCGGGTCATTATATCTCACTCCGTAACTGACTAAGATACCTTCTTCAAGTTGTTTGAATTATGAATGTTTGCCCTCATCAAAATCAAGGAGTCATCAACAAAAAGTAGGTGGGAAATAGATGGAGCATTTATGCAAATATGGATGCCCTCAATTCCACTCACTTCCTGCTCATGAGCCAACATGGTAGATTTCTCCGGGTACAATAGGAAGAGATAAGGGGATGAACGATCCCCCGTCTCAGACCTTGATCTCATTGGTAAAAAAATTTATTCAGTCTCCGTATCATTATATCTCACTCTATAACCGACTAAGATACACATTCCATAATCATGTCCACCCAATGCAAATCAAATCCCTTATTTATCATCATCTGTTCCAGAAAACCCCACTCAACTGTGTCTAACTACTCCCTCCATTGTTGTTCGTGAAGGGTGTCACTAATTGTAGAATATAAACAAACTAAAATTGCAGAAAGAGAAAACCGGCCGTCTCACGTCTGCTTTCATTAGTTGGGCTAGCCCATGAACATGTTGCTCTGTGCAATTGCCTGACAACTTGTCGGATAGAGGACCAAATAGCATTTACCAAGGTCAACAGTATTGTAAGATTTGAATAAAACTATTGTTATTGATTTGCTGGCTGCATATAGCGGTATATATAAGAGTTTACAAGCCAACTAGACCTATTACAATACGACTAGGACTAGGTAACTTGAGAGCCAAGTAATAGTCTAACAAGTAGCAAATAGGATTACAAGAGCTCGAGTCGGCTAAGAATTGTGGCGGTCATTGTATGATCCTAGGGGAGATCAAGTATCGCGCAACTCGTCCTTTCCAATGCAACCAGCAGAGTACGTAGAAAAGCCGATGCCATAGCAGAGTCGATGCCATAAGCCGATGCCATAGCAGAGCACTGAGAACAGAAGGATGGATCAACACATATGAGCCACGTCTGGAAAACATTGCAGCGACCGCCTGCAATTTTTTTTTACAAATGTGAGTCTTGCCTGTAGTAATCAGGATTGGTAAGAATGTCTTCGTGTCAAGCAAACCGTAGTTGCCTCCGATGAGAGTCTGCGTGCTGAACACTTTTGTGTTGTACTTCGATGCCATTCCAAGTTGATCAAGGTACCTGTTTGCACCAAAATTATGCCACGATCTTTTGCGATTACTCTGTGTATGAGCGTATAAATAGTAGACTCATAGAAATATTGGTGAGGCACAATTTAATCTTAGAGCAATTCACTGAATAACTGAGTGGAGATATTATCTGTGTGGATCTTACTATTTGTGATGGAATTAAATGTCTAACGGTTGGGGTGCTTTACATGCCTGTGGTAATAACCAAAATAAATAAGTATCGAGCCAGGGGTCGCCCTCTCACTTATCAAACAGAAGTAGACCCAATATGCCTGAAACAGTCCTTTTCATCGCATTGACAGTTTCAGGAGGGACATCTCTCTGGGCTACAATTAGATCCGAAGGTTTTACATCTTTTATCAAGTTCCAAAGGAACGCAGAGTTTCTGCTCCCAGGCTCATCTGCACCCCTCCCCAGAAAAAATCAAAACAAATGCTAGAAAAATTCAAAAAAATCCAAGTTTTTTTTGGGTGGTAGATAATTTGATGCGGGAGGTCCTCTCCAAATTTCAACTCATTTAGACATCTGAGCAGCTCCCGGAAAAAAAGATAAAATCGGGGTAAGAAAAAATGTTTACTGTTCACGCACTGTTTTGACCCGATTTGTCTTTTTTGCGGAGAGCTTGTCAGATGTCCAAATTAGTTGAAATTTAGAGCGGACCTCATGCATCAAATTATCTACCACCCAAAAAATGGATTTTTTGAATTTTCCTAGTATTTCTTTTGATTTTTTTCTGAGCAGGAGCAGATGAGCCTGGGCACCGTGTTGGATTTTCGGTTCCAAAGTGAAGATTTCTGCCAACAGTACAAGTGTGCCATGATTATGAACAGCATCAATACACCGACTCGACAGGATTAAAAGATGCTAATCCTATTCTAGATAACTTTTTTGAGTGGAAACTCACAAAAATCTATTCTTTCTCAGTGGAAGGTAAATAACTTCCTCATATCTGTCCGGAGACACCTCAATCTACAGGTAAACTATCCTATGTTGCATTGCTGCTTATGATTTCATCTTCTATCTACACATTGCAAATTTATGTTGTGGAGCTTCACACAGAATTAGTATATTTCTTAATAATTAATTTGTATTTGTCAAAAAAAAGTCTTAAAAGAAACATCCAGACAACATGCCATCAGCAGCCTAGCACCAGAGGTGTTGATATGAGTAGCATGCACTAATTACTAACCTCAACAACCACCATGGATCGTAGTCTATTTCGAAGAATTGATAACTCATCGGCAACGAATTCAAATGTATCTTGTTGTTCCCGAGAGCAAGATAAAATTTTCTCATAAGGGAATAGTAATACACTGTACTTTGCATGATCAGCACTCATGCATTAACTAAAAAGATAATTTGAGCATCGCCTTCGCGCTCACCTCGGGGAACCCGCGGAGATGCCTCCTCTGCGCTTGGAGCTCGTCGGGTGACGCCACTGAAGAGGCCAATGCCTCAAATATTTCAGACCAACTTTCTTATATAGTATAGAAACTTTCATTGGAAAATATTTTAACCAAATATATTTCGGGTCAGGAGGCATCCATATGTTAATAAAAAGATTCATGTAGGTGCGGTCATCTCGATGATCCAAATAATTCAACACAAACATATAATCTATTCATGTAGGTTAGATGAAGAAACAAATGGAAAGGAAAGACAATCTGCACGGAGTCTCCGTCATGAATCTCATTGTCACCCAAAGATTGTTGTTTCTTTATTTTAGATCAGTTTGTTGTACATCCACTCCCACAGCATACTTCATTTTCAAATTGGAGAGAACAGTACATTGCTCTTGGGCTACTGAATCTTAAGAAAACCTATCAAGATATCTACCCATCCAATAGAATTTCCCAACAAAGATAAGATCGGTGTCTTATTGATTGGTCTATGCTGCACACTGAGATCGTTTTGAATGAATACCTAGAAGTTAGGCCTGACAACAAGATCACATCTCTTATTTATTACAGATCAGAAATGCATAATGTAGTTTCCCTCTATTGAATTTTCCTCCCTTCAATGGTGTTACTCTTTTAAATGCACATAATTAATATAACTTTGTAACCAACCACCTGTCCACCACTAGTATACTCAAAAAACAGGTTTCAAGCTATGAAGACTGAATGGAACTCTTATTCAAAAAAGAACTGAAAAAACTCTTATTCAAAAAAGAACTGAAAAACTACCTTACTTGGGAATTGCATGATGTAGTACTTCCGAACGAGATCCGAGCACAAAAACATTCCAAGTTTCTCTACAAAATGAAAAATAGCTCTGCTCTTCAGCTTAAGTTTCAAACCATCTCACTCAATAAATATAAATAATGAGCAGTTTGAATTCAAGATGTACTATATAAATCTTGTTCTAGGAAACTATCAGAGTCATGGCACACGAGTACACTTTCGTTACGGCTGAATATTTAGTTCTTCTGAAAGGCACTTCAATGTCTAAAAAACATCTAGAAAGAAATTCTCCACTGCACCGCTACTTGCACCAAAATGATTAAACCTAGTAAACTCCCTTCAGAAAATTCTGTTGGACTGTTAGCACTTCAATATTGAGTTCCCAACTTGGATTAGAAGAGACCTTTGATGTGCGTACAAACTATGCAGCCTTGGCCCTTCAACAATGTTGCTCCCATGCCACTGGACCTACGCTTGCTTGAGAAAATAAGGACGCCAACTCCGGCAACAAGTGCATCAATCTGGATCAATTTTTTCCAATGAAAAAGAGAAGAACATGAGCACATATCCAAAGAGGAGCAGTAAAGAAGTGCATGTCCACTCACTGTGCTCTGCAATCTTCATGGCATGGCCGTGTCGTCTCTCTGTTGTACGCCTTGGCGACCATCTTGATTGCGGCATGGCAGTCGCCGCACACAGGAGGTTCTTGAACACGTGTATGGGCGTTCCGGCCGGCATGGCAAGCAGCCCGAACACCACGGTGAGCCTCCAGAGTAAGCAACAAATTCAATTCATCTCACACATTATAGCTACAAATGTAGATTTCAAAGGTTCTCTAGGACACAACCAACATCAATATTACAGCAGGACAGTAAATAAACTAAAGATATATTAACAAACTCAATGAATAAATAAATTTCTTTATAGAAAACAGTAAGGGCACTTCAATAAAAAAAGGCTTCAATCTTACCTCAACATAATCAACCTGACCACCAGCTTCAGTCAGTGTTTGCACTATTTGATCCTTTATACGTTCACCAGCACTGTTGCTATTATTCAACGCGGAAGTTCTAACATTTACCAGTGATCTACTAATGGATAATGCCTACAAAGAAAATAACAATTGCCAAAGATAGATAGTATCAAAATTGTTTGTTCCATGACATGTATCAACTGTTAGTCTTGTTTCTGTTGAATACCCAAACCAATAATAGAAAGGCAATCATAAATGATAAGATATTGTGATAAAACAATTCTATCTTCTGTAAATGCACCATTCAAAAGTCAGAATACAAGTGGGAGAAAACAGTTTGTTAATTTGTGTAGAGGACTAACCTTCTCCCTTTCCTCAGGGAGATTATGAGATCTCATTGCAATACCATTGGCTTCTCGCACTATATCTGATTCTACTATATCTCTATGAAAAATCAAGGTCACGAAGCTGAAAAGAGCATGAGCATATTACATTCGTGTGGGAGGAAACAAAATAAAGATTACACCATAGTTTGATAGTGAAAAGGCATTGTCCATGTGTTCACATTTGTACTGAACAACATATCAAATAAATTCAGTTCTAAAAGGAGAATAGAAGACTCTCTTTTGAAATACTAAGGGAAACTTTATTCAACAAACGTTCAGGTACCACTTGAAACCCAACAGAGTTTTTTTATCCCCATGGACACTACGCCTTAAGGGCACATATATTTGAAGCAGTGTTGGCCGCGGCCCTGAATAATAAACCCCAACCTAGATAGAGCAAGACTGCAAAATAAGGAGATTCAGAGTGAATTGATGGAGCTTACCAGGCAGTCAGCACGCCGCCTTGAGCAAGCAGCTATGACGGCCGCACCGGCCTGGGAGCACGGGCACTGACGGGCGCACCGCGCGTAGGCCATTAGCCATGCCATTATCCAGTGTCAGGGAATAGAGATGGCGCCGCTGGTTGCCGGCTGGTCGCACACCTGTTTGCGGCGTAACCTGCCACCGAATCACTCGATCAAACACAAGAGAGTGGTGGAGGGGAAGGGTGATCGGGTGGTGGCGCATGCATACCAAAGAACTCGATGATGATGGGGGCGAAGCCGTTGAGCATGATGATGTCCTAGGATGCCTTCCTCGATGCTGTCTCTCCTTGGCATCGCACTCACCTTGGGGAACCCGCAGAGATGCCTTCCTCACGCGTGGAGCTAGTCCGGCGACGCCGTTGAAGAGGCCGTCGCCACGACCACCCATGGCCGTCGGGCGCAGGAGGAACGTCCATGATACAGAGCCACACGTGCGTAGGACCAGCCACCGTAGGCCGCCAGAGCCTCGCCGGCGACGAAGGGGACGCCGCGCCCGAAACCCTAGCCATGGCTGAGCACTACCGGGATCGCACCCTATGCCGACGGCCAGGGCCGTCGGCATAGCCCTGAATGGCCGTCGGGACAGGCCTATGCCGACGGCCCCCGTCGGCATAGGGCCGTCGACAACATATCTGTCGGCGTAGCCAGGAATGCCGTCGGCATAGAAAGGCCGTCGGCATAGGCCCTATCCCGACGGTGTCCGTACATCTATGCCGATGGCCCCAGCCGTCGGCAACGTTATCGCCTAACGGCGGCCGCCGTCAAGTGCTGACCAACGCTTGCTCGCCATGTGGCACGTCTATGCCGACGGTCTAGCCGTCGGCATAGTTTCAAACTAAGCCGACGGCTAGGCCGTCGGCATAGACGTGCCACATGGCGAGCAGGCGTCACCCGTGGGGCGGGTCTATGCCGACGGCCTAACTGTCGGCTTAGGTTGAAACTATGCCGACGGCTAGACCGTCGGCATCGACCTGCCACGTGGCAGCCACTGGGAGCTCCTGGAGCAGGCCTATGCCGACGGCTTAGCCATCGGCTTAGTTTGAAACTATGCCGACGGCTAAGCCGTCGGCATAGACCTGCCACGTGGCAGCCACTGGGAGCTCACGGCAGCTCTATGCCGACGGCCTAGCCGTCGGCATAGTTTCTGTCTGTTTTTTTTCTTTTTTCTGTTTTGTTTCAGCTCAATTCATTTGAATATATATAGCACACAACAAATATATGCATCACATAACAGCTGGCCCAGCAGCATCACACAACAAATTCATCATCACACATCATAAGAAGCATCGCAAAGCACAAACATATAAGTATCATCACCACCAAGCATAAGAATCTCACAAACAACAATAAGAAACATCACAAGCATATAAGTATCATCACCACCAAGACCGCCACAATGTGACCCAAAGGCTTAAGCGCCAGGACGTCGAGCACCACGGAGGTCGTCACCGCCAAGACCGCCGAAGCCCAGGTCGTCACTGCTAGCGGCAGCGCTACCGCCAAGACCGCCTCCTCCTCCGCCTCCGCCTCCACGGATCGGAGTGGTCGGGCTCCGTGTCTCCGGAGTGCTGCGAAGACCACCGCCAACGGTAGATCCACCTGTTCCCTGGATGTTGAAAAGACATATGCACGGGATATATGACTATGTTAAAAGGCATGACATGCTTTGGGTGAATAGATTAGGGATGAACTAACCGGCGAGGGGCCAGCGTTCTGTGCCACAAACTCCTCAAAGCTCATCAGCACTGGTTGTGCTGGAGGGCATTGTGCTGGAGGGAACTGAGGACACCTGCCGGCCACCATATCCTGAAAAGCCTGCTGCATCTGGCTATCCCTCTGCACTTGGTGTTCATAAAGCCTCTGATGCCACGCCATGGTCTCCTGGCGTGTGTACTCCATGTAGGCCTATGGTATGACATGATGGAACTCATAAAACTACTAAATGCGGAAAATGAAGTGAGAAATGAAGATAAGAGGGAAAATACTTACAGATTGTTGCTCCTGAAAGAGGGACTGTGTACTAGTCACTGGCCGGCTCGTGCGCTGGCTCAGGCTCGGGTCGATCCGACGAAGCTGTGTGTAGGAGATACTAGGAGTGATCACAGCATCGAGAACCACCTCCCGACCGTGCTCCTTGGGCCCCATCCTCACCACCGCCATGTCGTCCAGAGGCGCCGCAATGGGGTCAGGTGTATCAGGATGTAACTCCAGATACGCTTTGGAGTAGGCCTTCTTCCTCCCTGTGGTCTTCTTGCCGTAGTACTTGGGCTCGCCAGGCTTGGGGTCCTTCCGCGTATGGGCGATCTCCCACGCCTGCATATGTGAGAGCGGCCGCTTCAGTTTCTCCTCCTGCACCACCAAACAGAGGTTAGTCATACATAAGAAAGTGATGGTAAATAGAAGAAGAAGAATGTTTAATGGGGTTAGTCATACATTAACTGCCTTGTGGAGATAGTGGTTTCGGTTTCCCTGAGCATGTACTCCCTCCGTCCCTCGGTTAGCCTTATTTTTGGTTCTCATAGCCGCCCAGGCTCCAGCCTCATCACACCAAAGATCCACCAATGTCGCCCAGGACTCGTCTTTTCCATAACACCAATTTGGACACACCTACATAATAAAAGCATAATGGCATGTAGGTGTGTCCAAATTGTTGTTATGGAAGCATAAAGCATAAAGCATAATGTACCACAAGGTAATGAAAGCATAATGAAAGCATAATATATGAAAGCATAATGAAAAATCTTTTATACTTACCGCCAAGAACTCGGGCCTCTCCAAGGTAATGCCCATCCTCCGCGCTTCTTCCTTGGTCATCTTCACACCAAGATAGTCGTGGTAGTATGTGGAGATGGCCACAAAGCGCACCTCGTACTGCATCTGGCGGGCCTTCTTCTTGCATTGGCGCAGCACGATCTGGTCCGCTCTAGCCCTGTGCTCCGAAAGAACTCGATAGAATTTCTACAATCATGCATGAAACAAGAATGGGAGAAGCCATGAGTTAAATCATTCATGAAACTAGAATGGACTTGTGCTTCTGAAGAGAACTCACCCAGAAAGTAGTGATCACGGCCTTGGCATGGGTCTCATGGTCCGCGTGGCGGGCCGCTTCCCAGTGGTCCCAGCTCATGGCCAAAACCCGACGGTCCGGCTGCCTGACTGGATCAGGACAGTACAACCCCGGCCAATATAACTTCAGCAAGACGGTGATGAGGCCGTTGGGAATACGGACCCCTTTAGAATATATCCAGTTGCTGCAAAAGAATGAACTATTAGCATGTGACAAGAAAAATAAATAACAACCAGAATAAGCATGTGACAAGCAACATAATGAACCACTTACTCTTTTCCCGTGGGCTCAATGAGCCACTTCTGCTCCTCAGTAGCAGGAACCTGCTTTGGTAGATTTGCGTTGCCACGCAGCCACCCCTTCGTGTCAACCCCCTTCCCGTCACCACCATCATCCCCGCCACCACCCTCCTCCTCGCCTGCCTCCCCCTTCCCAACCTCCTCCTCCTCGCCTGCCTCCTCCTCCACCTCCTCCTCCTCCTCCACCACCACCTCCTCCTCCTCCTCCTCCTCCTCCCTAGAGTTTACCTCACTAGAGGAGGGCCTCGAAGACAACACCCCTAAGTCGGTGAGGGTGCGCTCTTTCTGGCCGCGACCCCCTGTAGTGGCTCTCCCCCCAGCACCTCGTCCTCTAGAGGCTCTCCCCCCGCCCCCTCCTCCTCTAGGGGCACCTCTCCCTCGACCTCCCTGTGAGGAGTCATCATCAAGTAGCCGAGGGGGAGGATTATGTGCTCGACCACTCCGACTAGGCAGGCTGACGACCTTGCGTAGGAAACCCACGCCGTCGGCCTTCCCCTTGCCCATGTTCCATGAACCTGCATTGAAAAGAGAAAAGGCAATTAGTAAATTAATGAAATGAAGGAAAAGGCATGATAATAAACACATTAATAAAAATGCATAAAAAGGCATATTCCTAAACTATAGAAAAAAATACTTGAAACGCACATCTGCTAGAACCCATATGAATCATCACTGTTGTAACCTCTTTCTCGGTCCGTCTCATCATCACTATCAATCATATCATCTTCGTTGTCCGACGGAGGTGGAGGCTCTTCCTCGTCGTCAGCGTCTTTGTTTAACTTTTCTAGCATAAGTATGTCATTTTCATTGACAATGGTCTCACCATCATTCCGTGCATCGTCGACGTTTGGGTCCACATCATCATCACCCAATGGTCTAGCGTCATCGTTTCTAACCACATCATCATCATCATCATCAGGCTGCTCTTGATAGAACACTCCCTCGTATGCCATGGGGTTAATGTTGTAGTAATCGTCTTCATTCGGGTCTGGTAGCTTACCATGTGGCGACACCTTGAACACAACTTCCCAACCCTTTAGATACACTTTTTGGCATGGGTAAGGCAGATAATATACTTGTGTAGCTTGGGTAGCCGCAATGAAGAGATCGGCTCTGGCATAGATGTTTGATGGTTTAACTTCGACCAAACCAATGGAAGGCGTATGTTTTACCCCCTCCCGCGGATCGAACCATCGGCATTTGAACACAGGCAGACTTAGGGTCTCACGCCCCTGGCGGAATTTAACCTCGTATATATTTTGTACCCTTCCGTAGTAGTCAACTGAATTTTGACCGGGGGTGTACACTCCAGTATTTATAGTTTTGGGATCGGGGTGGCTGTTTTGGTGCTCCTCTGTATGGAAGCGATACCCATTCACATCATACTTTTTACATGTCATGATGGCAGGTTCAAAACCCATGGAAACCCATCTCAATTCATCATCCATAGATATGTTCGGATCTTTTCCCTACAAGTATAATGGAAATTGTTGCGTGCATTAGTTTGGTTAACTAATAAATGTTGAAGTAGGTATTTAATAGGGGAGTGTGGAAAATTACTTTGTCCATGAACCAAGCAACAATTTTTTTACGTCCAGGGTTTCCATGACGGAGAAGAGTAAGTGCCTCCGCCTCAGTAGGAGGATTCACTCCCGTCCATTCCTCTTGAACGAAATCACTAAAAAAAGATAAGCGGTGTTAGACCGGGACTAAGTGAACATGAAACATGATGATGTGGAAGACATAAAGGAATGGTGTAGTGGTATTACCTCATCCACACTTCCTCAACTTCCTTGATGTTGTGCAAGATATAGAACATGAGGTCCTCCCACTCTTGTCGTGGCATGTTATAAGATTTCGAGGCTCCAGCCCTCCCACCTTGCGCGTTGAATAGATCGAGTCTGGGTTGATACTTGGGCTCTTCTATATTGTATCGAGGCACCTTGTTATGCAGATGGGGAACGTGGTCTGGATAGTATGATGTCCTGACGTCTGACACCTCCTCTAGGATAACTGCCTCAGCTATGGAAGCTTCAATCTTAGCTTTGTTTCCACATTTCCGTCGGAGATGCTTGTTCTGCCTCTCAGGGCCGTACTGCCAGCGATTTTGCACAGGGCCCCCCAACAATACCTCGTTCGCGAGGTGCAGAATGAGATGTGTCATCGGAGTAAAGAAGCCTGGCGAAAAGATCTTCTCTAGCTTGACTATCAACTCCGGTGCCTTCTTATGCAATTTTTCAATCACCTCTTTACTCACTTCTTTAGCACAGAGCATGCGGAAGAAATGTCTAAGCTCGGCAAGCACTCACCAGAAATGCTCGGGGACATAGCCTCGAACCATCACCGGCATTATCCGCTCAATCCATACATGGTAGTCATGACTCTTCAGGCCGGTCACTTTGCCCGTTGAAAGATTGACTCTTTTACTTATATTCGATGCATAACCATCGGTGAACTTCAAAATTTGTTTCAGCCAGATAAGTACTTCTTTTTTTTCTGGCGGTTTAAGGACAAAGTCAGCATCTGGCTTGAACCAGTTTTTTCGACCGCCTGTGGGAGGCTTCATGTTCAGGCGTGGTCTATCACAAATTCTCTGTTGATCGGCTCTAGCTTTTACGTTATCCTTCGTCTTATCAGGAATGTTGAGGATCGTGTGGAAAAGGGACTCTGCCACATTCTTTTCGGTGTGCATCACATCAATATTGTAAGGAAGTTTGAGGTCCTTGAAATAGGGAAGCTGCGAGAAGGGGGTAATGTGCGTCCAGTTGTGCATCTCACCATATCCCTCGAAGCCTTTGGCTTTGGCTTTGCCTTTGCCTTTGACTTTAGGCTTGAGAGCTTTTAGCTGAGCAAGAACATCTGCCCCCGAAAATGTTGGGATCTCGGTTACTTCATGAACAACCCGGCCTTTCGTGAAGTTCTTCTTGTCTTTCCTGTCTGGATGGTCTGGAGGGAGGAATTGTCGATGCAGGTCAAAGGCTACATACTTGCCACCCTTACTCAGCCAAATCATTCGCAGAGCCTGCATGCACACTGGGTATGGCATCTTACCACTTGTACACCATCCACAGAATAGAGCATAGCCGGGAAAGTCATGCATGCAATAGTGCAACCAAACTTTCATCAAGAAATTTCTCTGCAGATCCCGGTCGTATGTCAACCTCGGAAAGTACCAAGAATGGTGCAAAGCATCCACAAGCGGCTGCATAAACACACCCAATTTCTTCCCCGGGTAGTCAGGCCCCAGAATGATGAGCGACAAGAACATGGTCTTCTGTTGCATTAGGGCACCGGGAGGAAGATTGAGCGGAATTACAAACACAGGCCAGCAGCTGTATGGATTGGACGACATACCATATGGATTCAACCCATCACCTGATATGCCTATTCTGACATTCCCAGCCTCGGCTGCTTCATCGGGGTATTCTTCATCGAATGACTTCCATGCTTCCCCTCCCGATGGATGTATGATTTTTTTTGGATTGTACCTTATACCTTCCTTGTGCCACTTCATCATTTTGGCAGACTCCTTCATGATGAAAAGGCGCTGTAGTCTTTTTATAAAATCAAGATACCGAAGAACCTTAACGGGGATGGTTAGCTGCTTTTTCTCACCATCCTCACCGACCACCTCAATGTACCGAGACGAACCACACTTCCTACAGTACTTGTCATCCGCATACTCGTGCCTAAACAAAAGGCAATTCTTCGGGCAAACATCTATTTTCTCATAATCCATAGAGAGTGCCTTCATGATTTTCTTTGTATCGTACATGCTTTTCGGCAGTTCATGACCCCCAGGGAGGCTCTTAGCCCATACTCCCAGGAATGCTTCGAAGCATTTCTGGCTACAGCCGTACTCGGCCTTCACTGCAATCAGTTGCGAGATGGCATCCAGCTGAGATATTTTCGCACCCGCATAAAGAGGTTTCTTCGACGAGGCCAAGACCTCCAAGAAGGCCTTTGCGGTTGCCTCCGGCTCCTCTGGTTCATTCTCTAAAGGTGTCGCATTTGCCGTTTCTGCAACAATGACATCATCTAGCATGTCCCTGACCCCGTCGTCCTCATATCCATCGATGCGTTGTCGCATCACCTCCTCTCTACCACGGTCCTGCTCGGCTATGTTTATCGGCGGCATGTCAAAGTTTGGCATATATCCGTGTGTGCGAAGGTGCTCACTCATGTCCGTCTGATTTCTACGGTGACGTCTGGCACATCTTGCACAGGGGCATGGTGGGATAATTCTCATTGGACGACGGAATATCTCCTTCAAATACACATCGGTTTTCGTGATCCACTCTGATGCTACTCAATTCCGACGGATAAAACCACTGTACATCCACTGATTATCTGCCATCCTCTGCTTTTTTGCAAGCCACACAACATAATTAAGGATTCACTTAAATTAATCACATCAAATTTTCAGTTTCTACCGCGTTGAATCCACCTACATCTCTAATAGGTAAAGATGGGCCCTAATCCCACCCGAGGATGTGTAGATTGAGTACTTTCTCCATTCTACCCCGTTCTGAGACAAAATTTCGGCAGCACCTCCCCGCTGTTCTCCAGATACACGTCTCGGCAAATAGCCGAGAGAATGTGCTCCGGAGAACAATGGGGAGGCGCCGCCGAAATCCTGTCTCAGAACGGGGTAGAACATGGAGAACATACCCAATCTACACATCCTCGGGCTGTCCATGGAAAACGCTGGACAATCCAAAAGAGCTGCGGTGATAAATATGCAATTGAATGCATATTTATCGATGCAACCCTTTCGGACGGGACACGCCTAGGTTACGCCACTTGACTTGAGAATGAAATCTAGTGATATGAAAAATTGGAGGAGATGGACTTGTAGCTCACCCTCGGCTGTAGAGGAAGTAGTCGAACAGCAGAGGGATGCTCAGGGGGACTAACGCGCCGGACAACGGTCACTCCAATGAAATGCTAAACCACAAAGCCTGCAAATTCCATCGCGACAAAAAATTAGAACATCAGAACTCATAGAGCATATTTAAAACATTTAAACATGCATTCATTTATTTTTGCATCATGTAGGCAAAAAAAACTAACAACATTAACAATATATTCATCATCGTCATCACATATTCATCATCATCATTATCACCTATTCGTCTAACCAAATTTTTTTACTACCTATATTCATCATCGTCATCACATATTCATCATCATCATCACATATTCATCATCGCCATCACATATTCATCATCGTCACCAATTTTTTTTCAAGGTATGCAACATATAGCATCTCATCTAACCAAATTTTTTACTACCTATCTCACAATCTATCTAACTATCTACCTATCTAACTATGTATCTAACTATCTAAATACCTATCTAACTATCTATATCTAACTAGCTACAAAATTACTAAAAAAACACTAAAAACTTCAAAAAAATCACCTTCGAGAGGGCCGGCCGGAGTTGGGGCGGGGAGGCGCGGGCTAGGGGCGGGGCGGCCGGTGCAGGGTCGGGGCGGGGCGGCCGGCGCGAGGTCAGGGCAGGGAGCCGTGGGGTCGGGGCGGGGCGGCCGGAGTGGGGGCGGGGAGGCACGTTGTCGGGGCGAGGCGGCCGGAGTTGGGGCGGGGAGGCGCGGGGTCGGGGCGCCCAGAGTCGGGGCGGGGCGGCGCGGGGTCGGTGCCGCCGACTGGCGCGGGGTCGGGGAGGGGCGGCGTGGAGTCGGGGCGAGGCGGCGTGGGCGGCGGCGGGCTCGGGGCGGGGCGGCGCGGGGGCGGGGCGGGGAGGCGCGGGCGGCGGCGGGCTCGGGGCGGGCGGTGGAGGTGGTGGGCGGCGGCGCGCGGGTGGGTCGGGGAGGAAGAGGGAGATGGCGAATGGGTGGTGCAGGGGTGAACCGCAAGGGGATAAGGCTGGCCCTATGCCGACGGCCAGGCCGTCGGCATAGGCCCGCCACTTTGCCACATCATCGATCCGTGGACATGTGCGTTTCTATGCCGACGGCAAGGCCGTCGGCATAGATAGGAGGCCTATGCCGACAGCTATGCCGTAGGCATAGATGGCAACTACTTTTTTTTAAAAAAATAGTCCCACCTCGCCGAGGGAAAAGCAATTTGACCTGTTTAAATAGTTCACTAATCCATACGTTATAAGCTCCGGTATTCATTAGACTTACATGAAGAAAATGGACAGTTGCTGTGAACTTTTCAGTGCTCGGTATTAGACGTTCTGTGGTAACGATGCCATCGTCGTCCGTGAGGGGGGGGGCACGCCCCGGAGACGCGTCCCGCCTCTTCAGACATGCCACCACACCACCCCGCATGTATGAGGGCCCGGTGCGATGCTCCGGTGGCATTGCTACCCCCCAGTGTCCCCGTCCCGTCTAACCCTGTAGCGTTTGACCACGGGATCTACCCCTTTGACTTTGCACGGACGGGCTTTGACCAGTGGACCTCCCCACCCGGTTGTGTTAGGTCAGCCCATAGGAACACTTTGGAGCAACATCCGGGCCAGACCTACAGCAAGATCCCCTCCGTGTAGACCCCACGCGTTTGTTTCCCCCTCCAGGTGCCGCCGGCAGCGCCGTCCGTGAGGGGGGCACACCCCGGACACGCGCGTCGGGCGTTTGCAACCGCCACAACACTTCCAGACTTGTGAGAGGCCGCCGGCACAAGATTTGGCGGCATGCTAGCCCCCGGAGGCCTCCGGCCACAGCCGTAGACACGCGAAGGGCAATCCGCGTAGAGGGAATTTCTCAGATACTTCTCCATCACCAAAAATTATGAAAAAATACCATCGTTCCTATAGCACATGTGCCCATGTCGTGCAAAAAAACTCATGATTTTATCGCGCTCCGAGTATTTAGTAATATTGACGCCGCATCATTACCGCAGAACGTCTACTACCGTGTCATCACCGTCCGTGAGGGGAGCCACGCCCCGGAGACGCGTCCCGCCTCTTCGGACATGCCACCACATCACCCCGCATGTATGAGGGCCCGGTGCGATGCTCCGGTGGCATTGCTACCCCCCCCCCCCCCCAGTGCCCCCGTCCCGCCTAACCCTGTAGCGTTTGACCACGGGATCTACCCCTTAGACTTTGCACGGACGGGCTTTGACCAGTGGACCTCCCCACCCGGTTGTGTTAGGTTAGCCCATAGGAACACTTTGGAGCAACATCCGGGCCAGACCCACAGCAAGATCCCCTCCGTGTAGACCCCACGCGTCCGTTTCCCTCCTCCAGGTGCCGGCGGCAGCGCCGTCCGTGAGGGGGGCACACCTCGGACACGCGTGCCGGGCGTTTGCAATCGCCACAACACTTCCAGACTTGTGAGAGGCCGCCAGCGCAAGATTTGGTGGCATGCTAGCCCCCGGAGGCCGCCGGCCACAGCCGTAGACGCGCGAAGGGCAATCCGCGTAGAGGGAATTTTTCGGATACTTCTCCATCACAAAAAATTATGAAAAAATACCATCGTTCCTATAGCACATGTGCCCACGTCGTGCAAAAAAACTCATGATTGTATCGCGCTCCGAGTATTTAGTAATATTGACGCCGCATCGTTACCGCAGAACGTCTACTACCGTGTCATCGCCGTCCGTGAGGGGGGCCACGCCCCGGAGACGCGTCCCGCCTCTTCGGACATGCCACCACACCATCCCGCATGTATGAGGGCCCGGTGCGACGCTCCGGTGGCATTGCTACCCCCAGTGCCCCCATCCCGCCTAACCTTCTAGCGTTTGACCACGGGATCTACCCCTTTGACTTTGCACGGACGGGCTTTGACCAGTGGACCTCCCCACCCGGTGTGTTAGGTCAGCCCATAGGAACACTTTGGAGCAACATCCGGGCCAGACCCACAGCAAGATCCCCTCCGTGTAGAGGCATTTTTCGGATACTTCTCCATCACCAAAAATTATGAAAAAATACCATCGTTCCTATAGCACATGTGCCCACGTCGTGCAAAAAAACTCATGATTTTATCGCGCTCCGAGTATTTAGTAATATTGACGCCGCATCATTACCGCAGAACGTCTACTACCGTGTCATCGCCGTCCGTGAGGGGGGCCACGCCCCGGAGACGCGTCCCGCCTCTTCGGACATGCCACCACACCACCCCGCATGTATGAGGGCCCGGTGCAACGCTCCGGTGGCATTGCTACCCCCAGTGCCCCCGTCCTGCCTAACCCTGTAGCGTTTGACCATGGGATCTACCCCTTTGACTTTGCACGGACGGGCTTTGACCAGTGGACCTCCCCACCCGGTTGTGTTAGGTCAGCCCATAGGAACACTTTGGAGCAACATCCGGGCCAGACCCACAGCAAGATCCCCTCCGTGTAGACCCCACGCGTCCGTTTCCCCCCTCCAGGTGCCGGCGGCAGCGCCGTCCGTGAGAGGGGCACAACCCGGACACGCGTGCCGGGCGTTTGCAACCGCCACAACACTTCCAGACTTGTGAGAGGCCGCCGGCGCAAGATTTGGCGGCATGCTAGTCCCCGGAGGCCGCCGGCCACAGCCGTAGACGCGCGAAGGGCAATCCGCGTAGAGGGAATTTTTCGGATACTTCTCCATCACCAAAAATTATGAAAAAATACCATTGTTCCTATAGCACATGTGCCCACGTCGTGCAAAAAAATCATGATTTTATCGCGCTCCAAGTATTTAGTAATATTGACGCCGCATCGTTACCGCAGAACGTCTACTACCGTTTCATCGCCGTCCGTGAGGGGGGCCACGCCCCGGAGACGCGTCCCGCCTCTTCAAACATGCCCCCACACCACCCCGCATGTATGAGGGCCCGGTGCGACGCTCCGGTGGCATTGCTACCCCCCCCCCCCCCAGTGCCCCCGTCCCGCCTAACCCTGTAGCGTTTGACCACGGGATCTACCCCTTTGACTTTGCACGGACGGGCTTTGACCAGTGGACCTCCCCACCCGGTTGTGTTAGGTCAGCCCATAGGAACACTCTGGAGCAACATGGTAAGCTAACCATTGGCATGCGACCTTTTGTCTCGATCCACTGAGGCACAACTGTCATCGGAAGTCCCTGTTGAAGAACATCGTATAGTAATTAATATACTAAGCAATGAAAGTTTAGCTTCAAAAATAATGTATGCAAAAGATGCACTAATTAAGGACAAATGTTTAAAATCTTACCATCTTTCGATTATAGATGTGACCGTAGTTCAATACAATCACCATTGGTCGCAACTCTTCGTCATTGTCTGTGCACTCACGGCTTATAAACCGCTCATACTGTCTCTCTCTTGGCGAAGATCACAAGATAGTTTGGTTAAATTTTATTACTTGTAAGTCCAGTTAACATGGATGCTTATGATGCAAGAGCAACAGCAAAAGTGAAAATTTGGCACAAATAGGTAGTTGTGTAACTAAAATAGGTAGGAGGAGAGATAGCTCTTATGTCACAAAAAAGAAGTTGTATCAAACCTTTTATGTCGGATCTAGAATAAACCAATCGGTATCGTCATCATACAGCCCAACCGTGGCTCGTGATGCATATATATGCATATCAAATGCACGGTTGGACGTATGATGGCAAATCCGAATGATTTGTATTCAGTCGATGAACTGGTAGATGTATGCAGTCGATGAACTGGTAGATGTATGTAGTCGATGAACTGAAAGACTTATGCAGGGAAGGCGAGAGGTGGGCTATATATAGGGTCGTCTGGCTCACAAAGTGATTGTGGTAGTTTCGATCCAACGACTCACATGAGCTAGGAAGAAACACACCCTTGATCCAACGACTCGCAAGAGCTAGAAAGAAACACACGATCCGTGTGATTCTTCCTGATTGGTGGGATGCACATTAGTACCCACTCCGGACTCCGAAACCCTGATACTCGGAAAGAGTTTGTCCAGTTTGTACACGAAGTCCGTCCAGTTTTTGCCTTGACCCTCTCTACTCTTTCGCGCATGCTATGCGGGTGATATGATGATACCATGCCAAGTTTCAACATTTTCAGGATTTATTTTCTAGTGATTTTCAATTTCACGGTCATTTAGCTCTCTAAACAATTAGGTAAATGACCGAAAAACAACAAATGATGTCAGAACATGTTGGAAATTGATGACGTCGCTTTAAATGCTACATACTGAACACAAAAGAAGTCCGGAGTTTAAATAAGTTATTAAAAATAAAAAAGAGGTGCAATGCTGGTTAATTTGCTTCAAGCCATTCAGAATAGTGTAGACTGCACTGCACATAGCTCAGTGCAATCTATGCTATTCCGCAAGGTTTGAAGCTAATCAACATGTAGGTGAGCATTGCAACTCTTTGTCATTGTCTGTGCACTCACGGCTTATAAACCGCTCATACTGCCTCTCTCTTGGCGAGGTGGGACTAAAAACAGCTTGCCATAACCTCATTAGTACCGGTTCGTGGTACGAACCGGCACTAAATGGTGATGGTGGGGCCATAGCCTGACCGCAGGCTGACACAGCCTCTTTAGTACTGGTTCGTGGCATGAACCGGTACTAAAGGTTCGCCACGAACCGGTACTATTGATCGCCGCCACGAACCGGCAATAATGTACACATTAGTGCCGGCTCTAATTCAAACCGGCACTAATGTGCTTCACGTTTGACCCTTTTTCTACTAGTGCATAGCTATACCCCGAAGGCCACCCCGAATCCCAGTTGACCAGTAGATCTAGCCCTTTGACTTTCGCCGGACGGGCTTTGACCGGTGGACTCTTCCACCTGGTTGCGATAGGTCAGGCCATAGCAACATCCCCGAACACGGTTTGGATCCAACCCAACACTAGATTCCCTCCGGTTCCACCGCACCCGCACCATCCCCCCTCCAAGTGACGGCGGCTCTGCCTTCCGTGGAGGGGGCCACACCATGGAGCCCCAAGACGGGCGTCTACGCATGCCAGAACACTTTCACACATGCATCAGGACCCGTGCGATGTTTCGGTGGCATAGCTACACCCCGAAGGCCACCCCGAATCCTAGTTGACGAGTAGATCTAGCCCTTTGACTTTCGCCGGGCGGGCTTTGGCCGGTGGACTCTTCCACCTGGTTGCGATAGGTCAGCCCATACCAACATCCCCGAACACGGTTTGGACCCAACCCAACACTAGATTCCCTCCGGTTCCACCGCACCCGCACCTTCCCCCCTCCAAGTGACGGCGGCTCTGCCTTCCGTGGAGGGGGCCACACCATGGAGCCCCAAGACGGGCGTCTACGCATGCCAGAACACTTTCACACATGCATCGGGACCCATGCGATGTTTCGGTAGCATAGCTACACCCCGAAGGCCACCCCGAATCCCCCCTCTAACCAGATTCCCTCCATGTCGACCGTTTCCCCCCTCCGTGACACGGCGGCAGTGACGTCCGTGAGGGGGGCAATCGATATACCATCGGGGCATGTTTTTTGTTTAGATAAGGCACATTTATGTTGTGAAAAAATACAAAATAATAAATATATAAACTACAAATAAAAAAATAAATGTATGCCGACGGCAAGGCCGTCGACATAGCTGCGCACACGGAGCTACGATCCCACGGATCGATGACATGGCATTGCACGTGGATTGATGACATGGCAGATAGCATGGGTTAGGACTATCCGTCGGCATATCTCTGCCACACCACAGGCCCTCACTCCCTCGGATCGATGACGTGTCGACGACGCGGATCGGTGATGTTAGCAATTCTATGCCGACGGCCTAGCCGTCGGCATAGTTATGCCGACGGCCGCCGTTATCCCCCGTCGGCGTAGTTTTGACGTCGTCAAACGGTCGCCGCTAATCGGGTAGGTGGGCCCTTTCTATGCCGACGGCCTCTTCTATGCCGACGGTCCCCGTAGGCGTACCACGAGCTGTCCCGATGGCTGTAATATGCCGACAGCCCCCGTCGGCATAGATACACATATGCCGACGGCTATTCTACGCCTACGGCCTGCCCTTGGCCGTCGGCATATGTCCATTTATGCCGACGGGCGCCGTCGGCATAGATGAGGCCGTCGGCAACTAGATAATTTCTGGTAGTGGAGGTTCGGCAGCGAGCGCGAGAGGCCGGATCTGGAGGGATGAGAGGAAGGATCAGAGCGAGAGGAGGTCATCAATCTACCGCCCGTCGTCGGGACTCGCCGGAATCGGCCGGCGTGAGTGGCGGTGGCGGCGGCGGCGAGGAGTCGCGGGGGGAGAGGCTCACGAGAGAGGAGAGTGATGAGGCTTGCGTGTGGGAACAGGGGGCTGGGAGCTGGCCAATCTCTTTCTCCTTTTCTTCTCAACTGAGCGAATTTTTTTGTCTCACGCTAGTCCGACGTGGACATCACCAGGAAGCGCCCTTGTAGCGACTGTTTTTTTTGAGCATCAGTACAGACACAAGCGCTCATATACACGCGCATACACTCATCCCTATGAACGCACACACGCACACCCTACCCCTATGAGCACCTCCGAGAGACTGAGCCGGCATATCATCTTGGTCACCGTAGGCGCCTCGTCGTCGACGGGAACGTCTCCTCCCACTGAAAGCGCATCGCCGGAAATTCTGAAATAAATCGAGGAATAATGCGAGCACCAGAATTTGAATCCTGATGGGTTGGGGATACCACTGTCCACCTAACTAGGGTTGTATAACGCCGTTTAAGTCCAATATGCATGTCGATGATCACGGCTGGGGAGGCTTGACGCGCTCTGCTCGTGACCTGCGCGTGCTTCGGTTGGCCGTCGCACGATCGCGGTTGGGGACGACGCACGATCATAGTTGGGGGGCCATGGATGTTGTTGCTCCACGCATGCATGGCACCACCATGCGGCTACACTCGTCAGTATTGCAAACCACCATGCAGATGTGCCAATATTCCTAGTTGGACGGCCACGTATATTCCCGATCTCCATTAACTGTGTCAATTCAAGCTTTCGATCTCCCCATAACCCGAAGAATCACACCCATGAAAACATTGTGTATACAAAAAGGATCAAGACTTCTCCAATGATGTTCCCAGGGGCAAACCCTCACGAGCAATTCACCAAGCATTTCACTGTGTCATCCCACAGTAGGACGGACAGACTTCAAAGTGGACTACACCAATGAGCCGCACCGGGTGGACCATTGCATCGCCACGTTCGAGGCTTCGAGCGGGTTCCTGAGGCTGGAGAAGTATACAAGGTGGTCAGGTTCAACCTCGAGTACACCCACAGGTGTGCTGGGCACGATCAAAAGGTCGTCATCGCCTAGTTGTACATGCGTCAGCACGTCCTCACCTATCACTACTGTAGGGTCATGATGCTTTGTGAACGTTTAATCATGTTTTTGAATAGCCATGATTTTGTATTCACTACAGTGGACACCACCATCGATGCAAAGGTGCTCCATACTTTGGACATCTTCTGCACGGATCTCGTCATGATCCTGATAGGTGTGCCATAGGTGTTTCTTCATAGAAGTGTTCTACACTAGTGTTGCCATGTCGGGTTATGTATTTATGTATCCTTTTGAACATTATGTCTGAAATAAACATGTCTTGTGCACCATGGCGCATCATGTCAAAAGTTTTTTTTTCGCGGGGTATCAAAAGTTAGTATGTTCAGGTAATGGTGGTGGCTAGTCGAGATGTCTTTAGTGTCGAACACAACGACTTGATCTACATGAATCTGGTTTAGTCTGCTGAGGCAGGTCAGATCCGATGTGGATCTTGTTGTTGGAATTATGTGTCCTGCAACTATATTCAAATTGCTTGGAATTGTTAATATTCAGAATACCTCATTATGGAATTGTACATTATTTATACATGGAATTGATTTACATGTCTAGTATGGAATTGTTACTTGCTGAAATGTACTTAAGTAATATATACTTAAGGAAGCTGGTCGATTATCAATGGAATACAATATACTATTTATATTGGAAAGACTACCCGGATACACTGATGATTGGAAGGAACTATATATAATTAGATTACAGCCCTAATGTTGATCTACATAATTAGAGGAATTTACACTCTATTATGGCGCGTTGCTCACAAGTGCGTGCTCCGGGAACATAACGGGTAGAATCCATTAACAGACAAATATGATCATGGTTCGTAATTTGATCTGGACTCTAACCCGGAAACTAGTGAAAAAAACTAGGAATCTTATATCTTTATAAGAGGTGGACTCTTTGGAAAGACAGTATAAGAATGTCCCTACCCCCTAGCATCAGACATGCGAATTGTGAGCGGCACCACGGATAAGTGCAGAGGAATAAAGGATAGACCGCAAATCCTAAATTTCTAACATTGGCATCAGAGACAGGTAGCCCGTGCGGTCGCCTCCCTTATCCGATCCGCTGCGTAACTCTGCCTCCATGGTTCGCTGCAATCCTCTGATGCTGCCGGAACAGTCGGGTGTATAATTTCGCCAAGGAATCAAAGTCGCCGAAGAAAGACCAGCCGGCGGAATAGTTCGATCTGGGATAGCAAAGCACGAATTGGTCCCTTCAATTGTTTATTTGCAGGCACGGATCGAGAGTACTAGTGCTGATTCATCTACATTACTGGAAATCAAGGCATGGCATTTGCTACGTATACATGCTTTTGTGTTGCAGGAATAAACTAGGATTAACCCCTAAGTCAGGATTACTGTCGGCACCTTGATCGGAATTGAGCCCATAAAGAATCGCGGTCGTCGTCGTTACGTCCGCCTCAGGCAAGCGGCTTGCTACTGCCTCGCTGTCATCACGGCGTGCGTGCCTAGCTAGCTCGATGCAACCACGGCTATTGACGCCCTGCAGCTCTACGCCTACACTGCACGCGCCAAGCTGGACACGTTGCCTGGCCCTTTGACTTCGCGCGGAAGATCATGCACATCACGGAACCCAGCGTTTTCCTATGCCAAGTCTTCCTCCCTGATGAGTGATGTTGCTCGAAAATTTTCACCCTGATGACTCACCAAGCAGATTGAGCTTGCTGCTTGGGAACTGCAGATCACGCCCATGCCTGCTGCCGTTGTTACCTACATCATCAAGAACAACAGTTTTTCTATGAAAATTACTGGAATTTCAAGGCATTCATCCAAGGAAACAGAAAGAATTTACGTTGTTGATTAGTGTGCCTAACATCTAGCCAACTGCACAGCCAACCGGTCGGCTGGAAGAACCACATGCACTTTTGCGGAAGCCAGTGCTATGAGGGAAGGGATGTTAATTACCAATCCTAACTAGTATCTATTAATTGGTTTATTTATTATTAATGGACTAACTTGTTTGGTTGCTAATCCACTGCATGTGAATCATAGCAAGGAAAATATTTCTACTCCTTGGAAGAAAGTTAGGATGACTCAGGGATTAAATGTCTAGATGGACTGCACCAAGCAAACAATCACATGCTGAAAATTGTTGTGGTGGAAATATTATCCGGAAAATTATGCATACTGGAAAGGGATTCGGAGAAGTGTTATTATTGACCATCACTTGTTTATGGAGGAAGATGGGAGTCACTCTGAGGACAAGGAAATTTGCTCTTCATGTGTCGGTATGCCTAACGATAATATTTGCACTCTAAATATATTTATTGGTGACTATTCACTTCAAATAGTTGGATTATGGTGTTTGTTTGTATACATCATACATTATGGAATACAATAGCGATTGTGTTTCTGCTGAAACAATTCCAAAGGAACATAGATGATGTCTACTTAGGCACTAATGTTATCTTTGACATACCTTGGAATTGGAAACTATGTCATTGAACTCCCTTGTGGAGGAACACCAATACTATTATAGGACACTTGTTCAACTTCAGTGAGAAGGTATTTAATTTATTGTTTTATCTTGGAATCTATTGATTATGCCATACTATTTGGAAAAGGAAGAGTGGAAACATTGCTCAATGGTTAAATTAGTGCACTACAAATGTTCATACAGTGGTCTATCTTTCGTGATGTCCATTGGAAGTTGGCAAACCATTTTTTTTATTTGGCAAAGATAACTCCATATGGAGGAATATTGACAATGGGAACACATGCTTGGAATCTTATTATCTACATCATCAATGACTTGGACACATATCTTGGAACTGGATCAAGAGACTTATTGATTCTGGAATTTTAAACTTTAGTGGGAGAACTATGGTACATGTGAAGCATATATGATTTTTTAAATACACCTTGTTTATTAAGGTGGAAGGAGATGAATGGGCTTCACATCGTTTCTTTTTGATATACTTACGGTATTTCTTTGGACATCCCCACTAGAGGTCAGATAGTTTATTTCATCTCACTCTTTCATGATTACACTTATACATGGTTATGCTTATAATTTATTATACAAGTTGGAAGGTTTTATTGTGCTGGTCACATATTATACTGAAGTGGAAAATCAGTTGATTAAATAATATCATAGTTTTAACAACCGATTGGTGGGGGAAGTACACTTCGGGAATATATCGTTTGTATGTAAAGAGCATGGAACTATTCACCATTGTAATATACTGTACACTCCACAATTGAATGGAGGAATTGAATGTCTTGTATACTCCCTTCTTTCTTTGGAAAGAAGCATTGCATATTGTCATTTGTTGATATCATTCTCCATCTAGTACAGTCACTTGACTGGAAGGAAATCTTCTATTTTGGCGTGAAATTCTCAGTTATTACAAAGCACACACCAGTTTTTTTCATGGTTATTCTAGTAGATCAAAGGGTGTTTCCTTAATTATCTGGATAAGGAATACTGGTGGAAAGTAGGAACACAATCATTTTTATGATCAAGGGTGGAATTATTGACAATCATATTGGAATAAAATCTCGACCCCAAGGAAATTACAAGTGACACTCCCAACATGACATGCTTAGGATAAGTGGGAGGAATTAACTTGGAATGTAATCTCTGGATAATTGTTATGTGATTTTTGGGGAAGTCACTCTAAATAGTAGAGGAAGACTCCTAAGAAGGCTTAACTTTTTTTTCCATCATTGTCAACTATGGGTGGAAGAAATGCGGGAAGGAATAAACTCAATGAGGAATTATATAGTTTGGGAACTTATTATCATACCAAATAACCGCAAGCCCATTGTTTGTAAGTTCTTTTTATTTGTGAGGAAATTTGTCTCATTGGAATATTATATTGTCAAGCTTGCTATTAAGTTCTTTGCACAAAGGGAAATATACTTTGTGGAAACTCTCTTTCCTGGAATTTTGGGAACGAGGAACTAAAAAGACACGGTTTGCTAATTGAGTATATTAATATATGGTCTTATTACAAGCTTCACATCAATGGAATAGCAGGTCATATGGGTTTCTAAATAAAGCAATGCGGTCATCTACAAATGTATGTGTAAAGTATTTTGCATTATTATTGTATGCGTTAACATTGTTTTGTTGTTTGGAATGATAGTCACATTGATGGAAGTGAAAGCTTGATCATCTTTTAACTTTCATATGAAAGGAACATTTGAAACATCCTATGTTTTACGAGTTAAACTACATAGAAAATATTTTGAAGTGTTTCTCTATGGAAAATTGCAAATCTGTTAAAATACCTTTGATAAAGGGAATCATACTCAATGAGGAATTATATTGAACTCCTGAGGAAAAATTGAATAATAAATGGTACTGGAATTCATATGTATCTTCATTATATTATCATACCTTAGCTACCGGAATTTGTGATGCATTCAAGGAAAGACGAGCAGCTAAGGGAATCTCACACATCATTTAAGATTGTGGAAAGTGCATCACAACCTGTCAGTTTTTCTGAAATTTATATTAAAGGTAAACACATCGAGGAAACTATTACTCTATCTACAAGATGAGAAATAAGTCCAGGTACGCATATTCATTTTTTTGTAGTACTAATATGGTGCAGGTTCACTGACCGAAGTCGGGAATTTCTTTCAACACATGGTTAATTATGAAACTTCATTTACTGATTGGACTTGATATTTATGTGGTTTTGAAAATTTATTCAACATAGTTATCTTATACTTGACTCGATGTGGAATTAATCATATTATTATATATGTGGTGGAAAATAATTGATGTAGAATTTCACTTGAGGAAACAAAATACTCAAGGTGCCTATAAAGGTGGAATTACACTCGAGGAAATAATACTCGAGGCGCCAAGGACAGTTATGCTGGAATAATTAGACGGAAACTAAAGGTCTCTAGGGATCTTAAGTATCACGGCAAGGAAACATACTGAGGGAAGGTATCACTATATATTTCTTTGGATTTTCAACGTAGTGTTAATCTGGTTGTTGGCCGCTTGATTAAGCCTATTAGTCATGAGGTATTTGGTCAGCATTTTAAGGCTACGGGTTTACGAATATTTGAATGATCGTTTTGGACAAGTGGGAGATGTTGGAATTATGTGTCCTGCAACTATATTCAAATTGCTTGGAATTGTTAATACTCGGAATACCTCATTATGGAATTGTACATGTATTTGTACATGGAATTGATTTACATGTTTAGTATGGAATTGTTACTTGCTGGAATGTACTTAAGTAATATATACTTAAGGAAGCTGGTCGATTATCAATGGAATACAATATACTATTTATATTGGAAAGACTACCCGGGTACACTGATGATTGGAAGGAGCTAGATCGTATAATTAGATTACAGCCCTAATGTTGATCTACATAATTAGAGGAATTTACACTCTATTATGGCGCGTTGCTCACAAGTGCGTGCTCTGGGGACATAATGGGTAGAATCCATTAACAGACAAATATGATCGTGGTTGGTAATTTGATCTAGACTCTAACCCGGAAACTAGTGGAAAAAACTAGGAATCTTATATCTGTATAAGAGGTGGACTATGTGGAAAGACAGTATAAGAAGGTCCCTACCCCCTAGCCTCAGACATGCGAATTGTGAGCGGCACCACGGATAAGTGCAGAGGAATAGGGGATAGACCGCAAACCCTAAATTTCTAACACTTGTATCGCCATGAACGGTGTGAGTTGATTTTGCGCAGCTTTTCATCGGAATTTGAAACATGTAGGATTTAGCTGGGGCCTAAAAACCACATGAGGGTATACATAGAGTACATGGTGTGGGACAGAGATTTAGAGTACAATACAAGTCATGTTTGGTCTACCTATTATATCTCTATCTCCCTATTATATATTTAAACACAATTACACTTGCAACAACTCCAGGAGAGGAACATTCTGTTGGCATGAGGAAAATATTGTTGGCTTGTCTTTCCTGAAACCTTGTGCTTCGTAACAAGCACGTGGATCATATTGCCTTAGATAGTATAATTAATGCCAAGATAGATTTCAAATTTTTGAAGTTAGAACTTACTTTAGTCACTTAGACAATTGAGAAAGCTATACAATAACATATCCAAAGGATGGTGCACAATAGATATCGACAAGATCACATATATTAATTATAGCATGATCAAAACAAGCATTTATTCTGTCATGGCTTCCCCAGCCATCACAAAATGAGAAGTCATATTCACTTGCAAAAGTCTAAACTATAGCGAGAGGTAGTATGGATTATAGATATAAAAGTGTGCATGTTAACATCTCAATGTAAGGCTAGTAGTGGGTACAACTTCACCAAACCACAGGATATACTGCCGGATATGCGCAGATACCTAGTACACCTTGCTCATTATGGACATGTCTCCGGATCCTCCCATACCCCCCTTCCCCCCAAGTCTCTCCCCACGAGTTCTTTAAATGCCAAAACTTGACACCATTGGAATCCGTGCCATATCCGACAATTATGACAGCATGCCAGCAGAGTTCTGTGCCATCAGGTAGAGTTGTTGGCAGGTCTTCATACTCTACGATGCCTCCTTTGTAATTGTGCATACTAGGTGGCCACTTCAAACGTATAATCACGGGCTACTTTGCTACTGCCTCCTCCATAGCTTCCTCCATTCTGGAGACAGTCTCAAAACCAGATATCATTGCTACTACCGTTTTGTTCCCCTTGCAACCCAAACTATTACTCTAGTACATGTATGGGTAGGAAGATTCACTCCATAGTCCATTTTTCCTAATATATTCGAGTGCATCCTTGGAATGACCAGCATTGCAACCGTTGTTCTTCGTATCACAATCGATGAGTTGTTGAACGGACAACATGATTGACTGATTGGTCTTCATATAGTGTAATGCCTCGACAGAGGCTACGACAGCCATGGCCCAACAACAGCATGCAACTAATGAACGAGTGTTTTGTAATTCAAATGTATGTGTTAAGTCATCACAAACACGATTGGTGGTAATAAATTGCATTATGAAGGGGTCCATCAGTAGGCATGCCGGTGGAAGCAACTATGATCTTCTAAAAATACAATTTAAATCGTAAAATTTGTAATAAAGAATAATTAAGTCTGAGACGGTTACCACAATGTTTTTTGTTCCCTCACAAGAGGAGAGACAACGCCAGCCTCAACCCAGTCAACCTTTGATCGTCGAAGAGACCTCATGTCTTCCTTTGCTTCACCTTTTGAGTATCTGCAATAGGTTCATTAGCGCGGGCCAATGCGTTAAGACCCTTGGACGAGGCCATGGGAATCTCATTGACAATATGTCCCCTCTCGGTACGGCTCTTGCTCATACACCAAATTAGACACCCAATAGCAGTGATATAGCTATAATCATCAGATTTGCTATTTCACATCTAGATGTGAAATAGCTATCTCACATCTAAGTCCATAGCCATTGGATGTTGTCTTGTCTTTAAGATTCGCGCATAGCTTTTTTGTCCCGCTTAGTGCGCTCACTCGCGTCGTTGTTGTTTGTCCGGCTGTCTCGAGGGCCGTTTCAAGTTGTTGCCAGTAGCGGGCCGTCGTGTTGTGTTGTTTGTTGGGCTGGCAGGCCGAGTTTTTTCCAGAGCAGTTTCGTTTTTCCTCCTCTGTTCACTCTTCTCCTTCCCGAGGCTTTGTTCTTTTCGCCCGTTCCCCCTTCCTCTTCGGCAGTTGCTCCTCCAGGAGGTGCGGGGATTTCTGGAAAGCGGGAAGGAGAGGGAGACGCCATCGGGGTGAGTTGCCATGTCCTTCTTCTTTTCTTTTTCATCTTTTTTTTGTGTCAATGTGGTTTGCTCATAGATCTAGCACCATGGTTCTACTTTCTTGTGTGTGTTTATTGATCTAGGGTTTGTGTTGCAGCATCCCCAAATGTGTATAGGGTTCCTCACAGTTTTAGCACCATCTCTCTCTTTTTTGTGTGTATTCATCGATCTAGAGTTTGTCCCCCACTGTCCCCATGTAGATATGTTTTCTCACAGTGGAGCACGCCCCTTTTGTTAGTGTATTTATCTGATTTATCTATCTAGGAGGGGGAGGTGGTGGGTTGGGGAGTTGTTCCTCAATATATCCTGATTTCAGGACGGGTGGATTTGAAGTAGATAAACAGTCAGTGTGGTTGCTGGTTAGTGTGCATAGAATCCCCTTCTTTGCATTTGCTGAAGAGGTGGAGGTTGACTGAAGGAAGGGAAGAAGAAGAGTGCCTTGTGTTGTCATGTCTGTCGATGGGTGAGATGAGTTCTGGTGCTCAAAGTGTGTCCAGTTGATAGTTATTAGAGTGTTTGTGTTGTTCTGTTTTTAGTCTTTTTTGGGTGAAATCTCAGTGTCTCTTTGTCTTTTTGACTATGTATGAGATGTGAGAACTGAAGGGAGTTTTATACGCTGTCTGGTCAAATTCTGAAGAAAAACAAAAGGGTTTGAGTCTGAAACATTTTTTGTGATGTTTTTTCATTTTTTTATTTTAGTTCAGGTGTTTTTAGTGTTAGTTTTGAATGATAGGAAGATTTTTCGTTTCCTGCTAGATTCATTTTTGTGTTAATCAAGGTTGATTTTTTTTTTGTATGGATCCATGTTGTTCTAGTCTTTTTCATGTTAAAGTCTGTACAGTATGATAAGTTGATAATTTCTACATATGTGTTTTTTCTTTTTTTTTTGTATTAGTGAGCATTCAGATCACTTTGTGGCAGGCTGAAATTAACTTTTGTAAGAGTATTCAAGCAATTCCCCCTTTTAGAAATTAAAAGAGTTGATCATACAAAAAGAAAAGCACATCACAAAATTTATCGACTTATAACATCAATTTTTGGAGTGAAGTTTTTAGTTTCAGTATTTTTCATCTACATTGACTTTTGCAGTGAAGTTTTCAGTTTGTCAGAGCTAGTTTATACGGTTTTGACTTTCTAAGCAATTCAAAGTTTACATTTTTCTTTTTCAGTTTACATTCATGGTTTTGCGACATTTTTTTCATGTCAGGTGGCGGTGATTGTGGGGAGTCAGAAGGAAGGGGAGGAGAGCATCAGTCAAGTATGTGTCATTTTTCTTTCCGTGGTTCTTCTTTTCTCCTACCATATCAGTAGCATGTACTCTTGTTTCATTTGTGTTATTTGATTAGTTAGGGTTATCTGCATTCAATCTATCCAAAAATGCAGGGAGGTGTGATTTTGATGTAGTTAAGTCCAAGTGCGACGACTTGTAATTTGTGTGTGTATAGTATTTTAAGTGGAATGGTAAGTAGTTGATTTTTCGATGGTTTTTTACTAGATTCACCTGGGGTTGGTTCAGTTTTTCAAAGTCTAGAGTTTTCTACATTTTTATTTTTGTAAAAGTGTTAGTGTTAGTGTTCACTTGACAGTATAAATAATACTGCCGAAGTTTTTCAGTAGACAATAACTGAATTTTCAGTAGTGTCAAATCACTCAAGTTGTAACTGAAATTAACTGGTTTTTTTGTGTACAATCTACCCAAATGCAGATTTTTGGAGGTGGAGATTTGATGTAGTTAAGATTAAGCAGATACTATCTGATCACTCGCTGTGTTTTGTTCCCAAATGGAGTCATTATTTTAATGTTTTCTCATAACTTTTTTGCTTTTTGGGTTTTTGTTATGATGCAGGAAGCAAAGATAGTTTTCATGTTTTTTTATTGGTACTAGTAGTTTCTAGTTTCTAGTTACTAGTTTTCGTCAGTTTTGACATAAGTACTTTTGACAGTTTACCATAGTTACTACTTACTGGTTTCAATAGTTTCATTCGTGTAAGCATCATTATGAGCACCATCAGTTTCAGTCTTGCTCTATGTTGATCTTTTTACTTTATTTTATTTTTTTGCTATGAATCAGGATGGTGTGCCTAGTTTGCTTTGCTCATTGCGAGGTCGACAATGGTGAGAGCTTTGGCATGTTTTTGTTTGATGCCACTTGCAAGTCGATCCTCGACTCACAACTGGGTCTTCTTGTTTGATGCCACTTGCAAGTCGATCCTCGACTTGCAATTGGGGCCTTTTTTATTTGATGACACTTGCAAGCCAACCATCGACTTGCAACCGGGTTCTTTCTTTCATTCCAGTTGCAAGTCAACTCTAGACTCGCAACTGTGGTGTTTGTCTAGTTGCAATAGCCCCAGTTGCAAGTCCACCATCGACTCGCAATTGTCGGACCGTAGTTTTTCTTTGATGCCACTTGCAAGTTGTCCCTCGACTTGCAACTAGGTCTTTTTGTTTGATGCTACTTGAAAGTCGATCCTCGACTTGCAACTCGAACGATTGTAGTTCGTAATCGCCACACTTGCAAGCCGACCCTCGACTTGTGTAACACCCCGGATGTAATTTACCTTATTTGTACTCCAACTCTTGCCGTTTCCGGCACTAAGTTATATTATTTTCCTCGTTGTTGGGTTTTTGTCTCCGTGTGTTTTTTCTTTGTCATGCATCTCATATCATGTCATCATGTGCATCGCATTTGCATACGTGTTCGTCTCATGCATCCAAGCATTTTCCCCGTTGTCCATTTTGCATTCTAGCGCACCTATGTCCTCCGATGTCCCTTTCTACCTCTTTTCGTGTGTGGGTGTTAAATGTTCTCGGATTGGACCGAGACTTGTCATGCGGCCTTGATTTACTACCGGTAGACCGTCTGTCAAGTTTCGTGCCATTTGGACTTCGTTTGGTACTCCAACGGTTAACCGAGGGACCGAAAAGGCCTCGTGTGTGTTGCAGTCCAACACCCCTCCAAAGTGGCCCAAAACCCACCTAAACCCTCTCTATAACCTAGTCCGTTCGATCACGATCGCGTGGCCGCAAACCGTGCTCAATTTGGAGCCTCCTAGCTCCTCCTACCTATAAAAAGGGCCACTACCCGAAATTTTCGGATCTTCCCTACCCTAAACCTAGCTCCTCTCCCTCTCGCCGCGCCGGACACGTCCGGTCCGGCCAGACGAAACCGCCGCCGCCGCCCGCAGCCAACCGGGGGCCGCCACGTGTACTCCCTGCAGCCCCACTTCGCCGCCGACCCCGCCTTCCCGCAGGGCCCGAGGCCGGCCTTCCCCGCCGCCAACCGGGCCCGAGACCCCGCGCGCCTCCTCGCCTCATCTTCCTCCGTCGCGCCGCCGCCCGCCGACGCCCCGCCGCCGCTCGCTCCACTCTGGTCACCGCCGACTATCGCCGCTCGGCCGCACCTCGCCGCCCCACCGCGGCAACCTTGCCGCCCGGCGCCGGCGAGCGCCCCGCGAGCTCCTCCTGCTCCCCTCAAAGGTCCGGCCGCCGTCTTCTCCCTCCCCGTCAAGTCCGGCGACGATTCCGGCGACTCTGGCCGGCGAACCTCGATTTCCGCACCGGCCAGATCCAGATTCGGATCGGGTTGACTTTTTACCCTAACCCTAACATCTTTTTGCAATCTTTGACATGCCATAACTTCCTCATCGTAGCTCCGATTCGTGCGTGTAGCATATCAAAATGTTCGTCTCGATGAGTAAATCATTTCATCGCATTGCATCATTTTCATTTGAGCTCATCTTGATGCCCGAAATGCTGTTGGAAGAGGGCTATGTGAGGAGAGTTTCAGATCTGTTTTAGCAAATGCACTTTTCTCATTTTTGCCATGATTAATGTGTGCATGCTATGATCCTGAGCTCTACATGTATTTTGTAGAATGCCATGCCATCTTTACAGGGGTGTATGCCATGTATTTTGTGATCCTTGTGGTGACTAGTACAAGCATGCAAAGTAGCTTACTGAATGATGCTGTTTTCAGGGACTTAGAATTTCACTAAGTCCTTGCCCTGTCATTATTTTTATGCCATATGTTCATGTTGTTTCCTAGTGATCTGTGCCTCCTTTGAGCATGATCAGTAAGGATATTTTGTAGATAATGTTGTGCTATTTCCATCCATGTCTTTGTTTGCCATTATGGAGCACCCTAGCTTGAGTCAATCGAGCTCTACTTTTGCTATAAAATGTTCCTGGCAGATTGTTAACATGTTTAGCGATTTTGCCGAGCTTGTTGTTGTTGATCCATGCATGCTATGTTGTTATTTTTGCCATGTCTAGCTTCTATGCCATGTCTATTTGCTGGGTGTATGCTTAGTTTGTCATGCAATGCCTCGTAGTGAGTGCATCGAGCTCGTAAACATGCCTACTCGTTATCTGTTCTACATGCTCCAGTTTTTCACCAAGTCTGAATCTGTTTATGTTTTTGCTATGTTCACATGCTTGCAATTGTATTCTTTGATCCCTTTTCGCTCATGGTCACTAAGGGACTTTTGTTATATGCTTAGAGTAGCTTCATGCCATGCCTTTCTTTGCCATGATATGTTCATGTAGCATGTAGTTATCGTGCTCTAAACATTGTTTCCTGATGATAAATTCCTGACATGCTGTTAATTTCACTAAGTCTAAAACCAGTAATCCTTTGCACTTTTGCCATGCTTGTTTGAACCTGTTAATGAGTGAATTAGCCGTAGCTCAGTGTTCATCTTTTGTCAAGAATCATGAGTGGATCCCTGCCATGTACTTTGTTGCTATGTTTAAGTGAAGTAGCTTATTTATCTTGATGCATTTAGGAGGCTACTTGCAGTTAATCGCAGACCGGTGCCATATTTGTTTTGCTTGCCATTTCCAAATCGTTCATCCGATTCCGGTGATCTTTATATCGATTTCAGCCGAAATCACCTCACCTTTCCAGTGGCACTCTTGGATTTCCATGTTGATGCCAGGTTTAATCATTATTTTCGAAATCATGCATATGCATCACATATCGCATCCCACATATCATACCATGTTTGCATCATGTTGCTTGAGCATTGCACGTGGTTGATTGTGTTCCCTTTTGCTTGTTGTTCTTGTTTGGGTAGAGCCGGAAGACGAGTACGTGAACGAGGAGCCCGTTGAGTACGCTTTCGAGGATCAAGACAACTCTAAGAACTTTGTAGGCAAGATGACCATACCCTTGAAATCACTTCTATCTTTGCTTGCTAGATGCTCGCTCTTTTGCTATGCCTATGCTACGATACCTACCACTTGCTTATCATGCCTCCCATATTGCCATGTCAAACCTCTAACCCACCATGTCCTAGCAAACCGTTGTTTGGCTATGTTACCGCTTTGCTCAGCCCCTCTTATAGCATTGCTAGTTGCAGGTGAAGATTGAAGATCGTTCCTTGTTGGAACATATTTATTGTTGGGATATCACAATATTATCTCGTTTATCTTAATGCACCTATATACTTGGTAAAGGGTGGAAGGCTCGGCCTTATGCCTAGTGTTTTGTTCCACTCTTGCTGCCCTAGTTTCCGTCATATCGGTGTTATGTTCCCGGATTTTGCGTTCCTTACACGGTTGGGTTATAATGGGAACCCCTTGACAGTTCGCCTTGAATAAAACTCCTCCAGCAATGCCCAACCTTGGTTTTACCATTTGCCACCTAGCCTCTTTTTCCCTTGGGTTTCCGGAGCCCAAGGGTCATCTTTATTAAACCCCCCGAGCCAGTGCTCCTCTGAGTGTTGGTCCAAAACAGAGCCACTTGCAGCGCCACCTCGGGGAAACTTGAGGGTTGGTTTTAGTTGTATGTAGTGTTCATGTGAGTGTGCCCTGAGAATGAGATATGTGTAGCTCCTATCGGGATTTGTCGGCACATTCGGGCGGTGTTGCTGGACTTGTTTTACCATTGTCGAGGATGTCTTGTAACCGGGATATCGAGTCTGATCGGATTGTCTTGGGAGAAGGAATATCCTTCGTTGACCGTGAGAGCTTGTGATGGGCTAAGTTGGGACTCTCCTGCAGGGATTTGAACTTTCTAAAGCCATGCCCGCGGTTATGGGCAGATGGGAATTTGTTAATGTCTGGTTGTAGATAACATGAAACTTAACTTAATTAAAATGCACCAACCGCGTGTGTAACCGTGATGGTCTCTTCTCGGCGGAGTCCGGGAAGTGGACATGGTGTTGGAGTAATGTTTGACGTAGGTTGTTCTAGGATGACTTCTTGATCATAGTTGTTCGACCGTGCTTTTGCCTTCTCTTCTCGCTCTCTTTTGCGAATATGTTAGCCACCATATATGCTAGTCGCTTGCTGCAGCTCCACGTCATACCTTTACCTTTCATATAAGCTTAAATAGTCTTGATCGCGAGGGTGTGAGATTGCTGAGTCCCCGTGACTCACAGATTACTTCCAAAACCAGATGCAGGGACCGATGATACCGCTCCAGATGATATGACCGAGCTCAAGTGGGAGTTTGATGAAGACTCTCGCCGTTACTACGTGTTTTTCCTAGATGATCAGTAGTGGTGCCCAGTTGGGGCGATCGGAGACTTTATCGCATTTGGGGGTTGATCTTTATTTTGGTTCCGTAGTCGGACCCTAAGTGTATTGGATGAATGTAATGACTTATTTATGTATTTGTGTGACGTGGCGAGTGTAAGCCAACTATGTACCTTTCCCCTTTATTTATGTACATGGGTTGTTTGCGAAGATTACCTCACTTGCGACATTGCTTTCAATGCGGTTATGCCTCTAAGTCGTGCTTCGACACGTGGGAGATATAGCCGCATCGAGGGCGTTACAACTTGCAACCGGGTCTTTCTGTTTTGATGCCATTTGCAAGTCGACCCTCGATTTTCCAACTTGGGTCTTTTTGTTTGATGGCATTTTGTCGACCCTTGACTCACAACTGGGTCTTTTTGTTTGATGCCAGTTGCAGCCGATCCTTGACTCGCAACTAGGTTCTTTCTTTCATTCCACTGCAAGTTAACCCTAGACTTGCAACTGTGGTGTTTGTGTAGTTGTAATAACCCCAATTGCAAGTCCACCATTGACTCGCAATTGTTAGCCCATAGTTTTTCTTTCATGCCACTTGCAATACGACCCTCGACTTGCAACTGGTGCCACTTGCATGTCGATCTTGGACTTGCAACTCAAATGGATGTAGTTCGTAATTGCCCCAGTTGCAAGTCGGCCCTCGACTTGTAACTGGGTCTTTTTTTGTTTGATGTCACTTCAAGTTGGTCCTCGACTTGCAATTCTGTCTTTCTGTTTGATGACACTTGGAAGAAAACCCCTGACTCGCAACCGGGTTCTTAATTTCATTCCACTTGCAAGTCAACCCTAGACTCGCAACTGTGGTGTTTGTCTAGTTTTGTAATAGCCGAAGTTGCAAGTCCACCATCCACTCGCAAATGTCGTATCGTAGTTTTTCTTTCACATCACTTGCAAGTCGACCCTTGACTTGTAACTCGAAAAGGGCTGTAGTTCATAATCGCCAAAGTTTGCAAGCCGACCCTCGACTTGCAACCGAGTCTTTTTGTTTGATGCCACTTGCAAGTCAACCCTCGACTTGCAATTGGCTCTTCTATTTGATGTCACTTGCAAGTCGGCCCTCAACTTGCAACTGGGTCTTTTTTGTTTGATGATACTTGCAACCCAACTCTCGACTTGCAACCGAGTTCTTTCTTTCATTCCACTTGCAAGTCAACCCCTAGACTCGCAACTGTGGTGTTTGTCTAGTTTGCAATAGCCCCAGTTGCAAGTCCGCCATCGACTCGCAACTCGGGAGAGGGTGTAGGTTTTTTGTTGCCCTAGTTGCAAGTCTAGCCTAGACTCGCAACTCGGTGGGTGTTGTTTTTTGTTCTTGTTTCATTGTAGTTACAATTAGACCCTCGACCTGCAACTAGGGGTTTCTATCGGCATAGTTGCAAATCCACCCTTGTCTTGCAAGTTGAGCGGATGTAATTTGTATTCACCCCAGTTGCAAGTCCACCCCGACTCGCAACTCAAGGTATGTAGTTTTGTAATCGCCCAGTTGCAAGTCCACCACCGACTTGCAACTCAAGGGATATAGTTTGTAATCACCCCAGTTTGCAAGTCAACCGTGTACTCGCAACTCGGGGGATGTAGTTTTTGTTGTGACCCAGTTGTAAGTGCACCATGTTCTCGCAACTCGAGGATGTAGTTTTTCTGTTTCCCTAGTTGCAAATCTAGAATAGACTCATGACTCGTGGGTTGTTGTTTTTTGTTCTTGTCCCGTTTGTAGTTGCAGTTAGCTTCTCGACCTGCAACTAGGGGTTTCTGTCGGCCCATTTGCAACTCGAGGGATGTAGGTTGTAATCGCGCCCAATTGCAAGTCAACCATGTACTCGCAACTCGGGGCATGCATTTTTGTAGTTGCCCTAGTTGCAAGTCCACCCTCGACCCGCAACTCAAGGGAGCGTGTTGTCTGTTGTTTGTTTTCACCCCAGTTGCAAGTCCTCCCCCGACTTGCAACTCAAGGGATGTACTTTGGTGACCGCCCTAGTTGCAAGTCAACCATGTACTCGCACTTGGCGGGATGTAGTTTTTGTAGTTTCTAGGGTTGCAAGTCCACCCTCCACACGAAACTCGGGGAGGGGTGTTGTTTGTTGTTTGTTTTTCGCCCGAGTCGGAAGTCCACCCATGACTTGCAACTCAAGGGATGTAGTTTTGTAATCGCTCCAGTTGCAAGTCAACCATATACTCGCAACTCAGGGGGGTGTAGTTTTTGTACTTTCCCTAGTTGGAAGTCCACCCTTGACTCACAACTCGGGGGGTGTTGTTTTTTGTTCTTGTTTCATAGTAGTTGCAATTAGACCCTCAACCGGCAACTAGGGGTTTCTATTGGCCCAGTTGCAAGTCCAACCTCGACTAGCAACTCAGGAGACTGTTGTTTGTTGTTTTGTTTTCACCCTAGTCACCAGTCAACCCTCGACTTGCAACTCAAGGGATGTAGTTCGTAAACGCGCCTAGTTGCAAGCCAACCATGTACTTGCAACTCGGGGGATGTAGTTTTTGTAGTTGCCCTAGTTGCAAGTCCACCGCTCGACTCGCAACTCGGGGGAGGGTGTTGTTTTGTTGTTTGTTTTCACCCCCAGTCGGAAGTCCACCACCGACTTGCATCTTTGAGTGATGTAGTTTTGTAATCGCCCTAGTTGCAAGTCAACCATGTGCTCACAACTCGGGGATGTAGTTTTGTAGTTGCCCCAGTTGCAAATCCACCCTCGACTCGCAACTCGGGGGTGTTGTTTTTTGACCAACAACTAGGGGCTTCTGTCGGCCCAGTTGGAAACGGCATTCAACTCGCAACTATGGTCCCGTAGTTTTTTGTTTCCTACACTTGCAAGTCAAGCATCGTTTTTGCAATTTTTGTGTTTTGCTATCTTGTATTCACCCGAGTTTGCAAGTTCACCATTTCTTTTGGCTTGCAACTATGGGCCCGCAGTTTTTCTCGCAACTGTGCGAACCATAGTTCTTTGTTTGATGCCACTTTTTTTGCAAGTCTTACTCACTTGAAAATAGCAAGTCCAACCTTTTTTGATATGATGTTTGTATATTTCACAAATATTTTTTGGCATCTTTTTTGAAGCTAAAATTGCAAACGAGCGCCAACTAATAACTCGAGAGCCCCATTCTTTGATTTTATAGTTTGTTATGTCTTTTTTTGTTTCTTTTTCTATTGATTTTTTGTAGGCGCACTAGTGTTTTTAGTGATCCTTTTTGTTTTAATCTCAATTTTTAGTTCCACAATTTTTTTACAAGGTAGCCCCTCAAAATGCTTTTTCTATGTTTTTCTTAGACTCAGAGGCCTGTACTCAACTGCCCTTTTTAATCCTTTTTAGGGGATTTTCTGCAAAAATTCCAAATCTGTTATCCACACCAACACATTCATTTTTGCATTTGTTTTGTCTCTCACTGTTTGAATCGGTGGAGCAGAGGAGGAGGAAGAGACGGGGGTACGACAAGCTCGAAGGCTATGGCGACCAAGATGGCCGCCGATGAGCCCCCCGTTGGGCACCTATGCTCGACGTAGAAGGTACCCGCTCTGGACACGGCGGTCGAGCGCTGCATGGCCATCGAGGCCTACGGCATCCACACCGCTGACGACCTCTACGCCGCCGACAAGGCACTCTCGGTCGGCCCTGCCCGCGAGCTCCGTGGGGCCGACGGAATCCTCGGTGTGGGCACTATCCAGGAGTTCTACGCGGCCGATTTGCCGCAAGGGACAGTGAGTAGCTCCTTTGCCCCCTCCTCTCTCATGTGGAATCTGCGTGATTCCTGCTCGTGGTACATGCTCAAAATTACTGCGACCGTGCCTATGTTGCCATACGTTTTCGCCCTAGGCAGATTTGTAATTCAGTACTCTCATTCATTAGGGTTGTTGTTGCATAGGGATACCAGAGTTGAGGACGCACAGAATAAATTCAAGGCAAATAAGGACTGTCATGCTAGTTGTTTTTCAAGTTTTTGTGTTCAGTGTATATGTTGAGAGAGCATGCATCATGTTTTCAGTTTTCTAATTGCTCAGAGAGGATGCATCATCTTCAGAGATCATGCATCATGTTCAGAGAGTGTGACTCATCAGTCAATGTTCAGAGAGAGATGTATCATGTTCAGAAAGTTTGACCCATCATCTTTAGTAATTGTTTAGAGAGACATGTGTCATGTTCAGAGAGTTTGACTCATCATGTTCAGTAATTGCTCAGATTGTCTTCACATTTTTTTCTGCTAATCTTGAATTGTGTATCATTGTTTAGAGAGTTGACTCATCAATCAATTTTCAGAGAGCAGCATTCAGCTTGTGATTCCTGCAAAATAGTTTCAATGAGAAAAATATATAAACATCACAGATCAAGCCTCCTCAATAATTCATTGTTCCAGGCAATGGAAACAATGAGAGGTGGCAATGTTGGACATCCACTCACGCAAAACCACAATACCTGAATACCAGCACGGCACACTTGAACATCAGTCCAAGGAAGAAGGGTTGATATTTAATTTACCTGCGAAGAAGCCGAAACGGTGGCCGGCGGTGGCACCGAGATTTCGCCTTCACTGCAATTTCATCACCCCCCAACACAAGAAATTGTCGTGAGAAGAGATATATATTATGTCTGGCCGACACTTTTTTTTGAAGGCAAAGCAAAAGCTTTATAACTTAACGGTGCTTGGGCAGATCGCCCATCGCACATTCAGCAACACGGGCTGGTACATCATCCTCCCATTCAACGTATAGGTTCGGGTCATACAGACGACCAACTGCGGCTAGCTCGTGGGCTACAGAATTAGCAGCGCGCCTACAGACGAAAATTACATGATAGGAAAACCACATTTTCAAATGGTATTTTGTGTCCTCTATCACTGCTGCATATGCCGACGAATCCGCCTTCTACAAGTCAAGTGCTTCGAGTAGCAGTTGCGAATCCGTCTGGAATTCGACCCAAATAAGACCAAGATCAGCAGCAAGTGAGACGTCCTGAGACATTGCGAAAGCCTCAGCTGCAAACGGATCATTGACATTTGCCTGGCAGTCAGCACGGGCGCGGATGATCTTGCCTTCTGAAGTTCTCGCCACCACGCAGGAGGGCTCCATTTGTCCACCACTGTCTTCTCCGGTTGGTTTGTCCCTAGGAGAAAAGAACCATCAATGTTAATTTTCACCATATCACCCGCAGGAGGGCTCCATTTGTCCACCACTGTCTTCTCCGGTTGAGGGCTAAGGATTTCGATATACTCGAGGACATTGCTTCTGGTCCTCCTAGCAATCTCCTCGCCCGGCATCAGCAGCTCCCTCCCTCAGTTTGACCACCAGAGCCACCAAAAGGTGAGCACGTGCATGCGCTTTTTCTCATCCAGCCCCCACAAATAATCTAGTATTGCATGCACGGACGAAATTCCTTCAAGCTCCACTCTCTATTTCTCCAAAGCTAGATCTCTCCACACCACCTTGACTGACTTGCATTTGATGAATAAATGGGCGCCATCCTCCGCTGCACGGCAACAAAAAAGGCACTTAGTATCCTCTATCGGGATTCCTCGCTTCTCAATAGTTGTTCTGAACGGCAAAGATTCATGTTTCAGTCTCCACGCGAACATCTGGATGTTTTTTGGCACAGGGATCTTCCAAAGCCTCCTCCACGAGTCATCTGGGTGGCTTTCCAGATTGCCAACAGTATCCAAGCTCCGGCCTGCCCCTCCATCCTGTTTTTGCCGCTCTGTTTGGACGTGTAGTTTGTACGCGCTCTTAACTGAGTGCCTCCCTTTGCTGTCATACTGCCAAGCTACAAAGTCTTGGACTCCCTCCGGCAAGGGAATTTGAAGAATGTGCCTCGCATCATCGGACCAGAAGGTTTCACGAACCAATCGCTCATCCCAAGTCCCAGTAGCAGGGTCAATCATATCGCTTACCCACTGCAGGATATTGCTTCCTCTTGGTGTGATAACGCGGCGTGACCATGGTCTCGGGATCCATGGATCATCCCAGATCCTCACCGTTGAGCCGTCCCCGATTCCCCAAATGTATCATTCCCTGACGAGGTCCCGCCCAGCCAGCAAACTACGCCAAGCATATGAAATTCCATCCTTAGGGGTAGCATCAAGGACATTTCCATTAGGATAGTAACGGGCCTGGAGTGTTCTTGTGTTGGGGAACGTAGTAATTTCAAAAAAATTCCTACGCACACACAAGATCATGGTGATGCATAGCAACGAGAGGGGAGAGTGTTGTCTACGTACCCTCGTAGACCGAAGCGGAAGCGTTGACGCAACGTAGAGGAAGTAGTCGTACGTCTTCCCGGTCCAACTCGATGACGCACCTCCGAGTTCTTGGCCACGTTCAGCTCGATGACGCTCCCCGGGCTCCGATCCAGCAAAGCTTCGGGGTGGAGTTCCGTCAGCACGACGGTGTGGTGACGATCTTGATGTTCAACCGTCGCAGGGCTTCGCCTAAGCACCGCTACAATATGTCTGAGGTGTAATATCATGGAGGGGGGCACCGCACACGGCTAAGGAACGATCACGAAGATCAACTTGTGTGTCCATGGGGTGCCCCCCTGCCCCCGTATATAAAGGAGTGGAGGAGGGGAGGGCCGGCCCTCTCTATGGCGCGCCCTAGGGGAGTCCTACTCCCATCGGGAGTAGGATTCCCCCTTTCCTAGTCCAACTAGGAGTCCTTCCATGTAGTAGGAGTAGGAGACAAGGAAGGGGAAGGGAGAAGGGAAGGAAGGAGGGGGCACAACCCCTCCCCCTAGTCCAATTCGGACTAGGCCTTGGGGGGGCGCGCGGCCTGCCCTAGGCAGCCCCTCTCTCTTTCCCGTATGGCCCAATAAGGCCCAATACTTCTCCCGGCGAATTCCCGTAACTCTCCGGTACTCCGAAAAATACCCGAATCACTCGGAACCTTTCCAAAGTCCGAATATAGTCGTCCAATATATCGATCTTTACGTCTCGACCATTTCGAGACTCCTCGTCATGTCCCCGATCTCATCCGGGACTCCGAACTACTTCGGTACATCAAAAATCATAAACTCATAATATAACTGTCATCGAAACCTTAAGCGTGCGGACCCTACGGTTCGAGAACAATGTAGACATGACTGAGACACATCTCCGGTCAATAACCAATAGTGGAACCTGGATGCTCATATTGGCTCCTACATATTCTACGAAGATCTTTATCGGTCAGACCGCATAACAACATACGTTGTTCCCTTTGTCATCGGTATGTTACTTGCCCGAGATTTGATCGTCGGTATCTTAATACCTAGTTCAATCTCGTTACCGGAAAGTCTCTTTACTCGTTCCGTAATACATCATCTCGCAACTAACTCATTAGTTGCAATGCTTGCAAGGCTTATGTGATCTGCATTACCGAGAGGGCCCAGAGATACCTCTCCGACATTCGGAGTGACAAATCCTAATCTCGAAATACGCCAACCCAACATGTACCTTTGGAGACACCTGTAGAGCTCCTTTATAATCACCCAGTTACGTTGTGACGTTCGGTAGTGCACAAAGTGTTCCTCCGGCAAACGGGAGTTGCATAATCTCATAGTCATAGGAACATGTATAAGTCATGAAGAAAGTAATAGCAACATACTAAACGATCGGGTGCTAAGCTAATGGAATGGGTCATGTCAATCAGATCATTCAACTAATGATGTGATCCCGTTAATCAAATAACAACTCTTTGTCCATGGTTAGGAAACATAACCATCTTTGATTAACGAGCTAGTCAAGTAGAGGCATACTAGTGACATTCTGTTTGTCTATGTATTCACACATGTATTATGTTTCCGGTTAATACAATTCTAGCATGAATAATAAACATTTATCATGATATAAGGAAATAAATAATAACTTTATTATTGCCTCTAGGGCATATTTCCTTCAGTCTCCCACTTGCACTAGAGTCAATAATCTAGATCACATCACCATGTGATTAACATCGATAGTTCACATCATCATGTGATTAACACCCATAGTTCACATCGCCATGTGACCAACACCCAAAGGGTTTACTAGATTCGGTAATCTAGTTCACATCGCTATGTGATTAACACCCAAAGAGACTAAGGTGTGATCATGTTTTGCTTGTGAGAGAATCTTAGTCAACGGTCTTTCACATTCAGATCCGTTATGTATTTTGCAATTTTCTATGTCTACAATGCTCTGCATGGAGCTACTCTAGTTAATTGCTCCCACTTTCAATATGTATCTAGATCGAGACTTAGAGTCATCCAGATCAGTGTCAAAACTTGCATCGACATAACCCTTTACGGCGAACCTTTTTGTCACCTCCATAATCGAGAAACATATCCTTATTCCATTAAGGATATTTTGACCGCTGTCCAGTGATCTACTCCTAGATCACTATTGTACTCCCATGCCAATCAGTGTAGGGTATACAATAGATCTGGTACACAGCATGTCATACTTTATAGAACCTATGACTGAGGCATAGGGAATGACTTTCATTCTCTTTCTATCTTCTGCCGTGGTCGGGCTTTGAGTCTTACTCAACTTCACACCTTGTAACATAGGCAAGAAACCTTTTCTTTGACTGTTCCATTTTGAACTACTTCAAAATCTTGTCAAGGTATGTACTCATTGAAAAAACTTATCAAGCGTCTTGATCTATCTCTATAGATACTGATACTCAATATGTAAGCAGCTTCACCGAGGTCTTTCTTTGAAAAACTCCTTTCAAACACTTCTTTATGCTTTGCAGAATAATTCTATATTATTTCCGATCAACAATATGTCATTCACATATACTTATCAGAAATGCTGTAGTGCTCCCACTCACTTTCTTGTAGATACAGACTTCACTGCAAGTCTGTATAAAACTATATCCTTTGATCAACTTATCAAAGCGTATATCCCGACTCCGAGATGCTTGCACCAGTCCATAGATGGATCGCTGGAGCTTGCATATTTTGTTAGCATCTTTAGGATTGACAAAACCTTCTGGTTGCATCATATACAACTCTTCTTTAAATCCATTAAGGAATTTAGTTTTGTTTATCCATTTGCCAGATTTCATAAAAATGTGGCAATTGCTAACATGATTTGGACAGACTTAAGCATCGCTACGAGTGAGAAAATTTCATCGTAGTCAACACCTTGAACTTTGTCAAAAACCTTTTTCGACAAGTCTAGCTTTGTAGATAGTAACACTACTATCAGCGCCTGTCTTCCTCTTGAAGATCCATTTATTTTCTATGGCTTGCCGATCATCGGGCAAATCCATCAAAGTCCATGCTTTGTTCTCATACATGGATCATATCTCAGATTTCATGGCTTCATACCATTTCGCGGAATCTGGGCTCATCATCGCTTCCTCATAGTTCGCAAGTTTGTCATGGTATAGTAACATGACTTTCAGAACAGGATTACCGTACCACTCTGGGGCGGATCTCACTCTGGTTTACCTACGAGATTCGGTAGTAACTTGATATGAAGTTACATGATCATCATCATTAGCTTCCTCACTAATTGGTGTAGTAGTCACAAGAACAGGTTTCTGTGATGAACTAATTTCCAATAAGGGAGCAGGTACAATTACCTCATCAAGTTCTACTTTCCTCCCACTCACTTCTTTCGAGAGAAACTCCTTCTCTAGAAAGGATCCATTCTTAGCAACGAATGTCTTGCCTTCGGATCTTTGATAGAAGGTGTACCCAACTGTCTCCTTTGGGTATCCTATGAAGACATATTTCTTCGATTTGAGTTTGAGCTTATCAAGATGAAACTTTTTCACATAAGCATCGCAACTCAAACTTTAAGAAACGACAGCTTAGGTTTCTTGCCAAACCATAGTTCACACGGTATCGTCTCAACGGATTTAGATGGTGCCCTATTTAACGTGAATGCAGCTGTCTCTAATGCATAACCCCAAAACGATAGTGGTAGATCGGTAAGAGACATCATAGATTGCACTATATCTAATAAAGTACGGTTATGACTTTCGGACACACCATTACACTATGGTGTTCCAGGTGGCGTGAGTAGTGAAACTATTTCACATTGTTTTAATTGAATGCCAAACTCGTAACTCAAATATTTTACCTCTGTGATCATATCGTAGAAACTTTTATTTTCTTGTCACGATGATTTTCCACTTCACTCTGAAATTCCTTGAACTGTTCAAATGTTTCAAACTTATGTTTCATCAAGTAGATATCCCCATATCTGCTCAAATCATCTGTGCAGGTCAGAAAATAATGATACCTGCTGCAAGCCTTAATATTCATCGGACCACATACATCAGTATGTATGATTTCCAACAAATCTGTTGCTTGCTTCATTGTTCCGGAGAACGGCGTTTTAGTCATCTTGCCCATAAGGCATGGTTCGCAAGCATCAAGTGATTCATAATCAAGTGATTCCAAAAGCCCATCAGCATGGAGTTTCTTCATGCGCTTTACACCAATATGACTTAAACGGCAGTGCCACAAATAAGTTGCACTATCATTATTAACTTTTCATCTTTTGGTTTCAATATTATGAATATGTGTATCACTACGATCGAGATCCAACGAACTTGTTTCATTGGGTGTATGACCATCGAAGGTTTTATTCATGTAAACAGAACAACAATTTATTCTCTTACTTAAATGAATAACCGTATTACAATAAACATGATCAAATCATATTCATGCTCAACGCAAACACCAAATAACACTTATTTAGGTTCAACACTAATCCCGAAATTATAAGGAGTGTGCGATGATGATCATATCAATCTTGGAACCACTTCCAACACACATCGTCACTTCACCCTTGACTAGTCTCTGTTCATTCTGCAACTCCCGTTTCGAGTTACTAATCTTAGCAACTGAACTAGTATCAAATACTGAGGGGTTGCTATAAACACTAGTAAAGTACACATCAATAACATGTATATCAAATATACTTATGTTCACTTTGCCATCCTTCTTATCCGCCAATCACTTGGGGTAGTTCCGCTTCCAGTGACCAGTCCCTTTGCAGTAGAAGCACTTAGTCTCAGGCTTAGGACCAGACTTGGGCTTCTTCACTTGAGCAGCAACTTGCTTGATGTTCTTCTTGAAGTTCCCCTTCTTCCCTTTGCCCTTTTCTTGATACTAGTGGTCTTGTTAACCATCAACACTTGATGTTTTTCTTGATTTCTACCTTCGTCAATTTCAGCATCACGAAGAGCTTTGGAGTTGTTTCCGTTATCCCTTGCATATTATAGTTCATCACGAAGTTCTACTAACTTGGTGATGGTGACTAGAGAATTCTGTCAATCACTATCTTATCTGGAAGATTAACTCCCACTTGATTCAAGCGATTGTAGTACCCAGACAATCTGAGCACATGCTCACTAGTTGAGCGATTCTCCTCTATCTTTTAGCTATAGAACTTGTTGGAGACTTCATATCTCTCAACTCAGGTATTTGCTTGAAATATTAACTTCAACTCCTGGAACATCTCATATGGTCCATGACGTTCAAAACGTCTTTGAAGTCCCGATTCTAAGCCGTTAAGCATGGTGCACTAAACTATCAAGTAGTCATCATATTGAGCTAGCCAAACGTTCATAACGTCTGCATCTGCTCCTGCAATAGGTCTATCACCTAGCGGTGCATCAAGAACATAATTCGTCTGTGCAGCAATGAGGATAAACCTCAGATCACGGATCCAATCCGCATCATTGCTACTAACATCTTTCAACACAATTTTTCTCTAGGAACATATCAAAATAAACATATGAAAGCAACAACGCGAGCTATTGATCTACAACATAGATATGCTAATGCTACCAGGACTAAGTTCATGATAAATTAAAGTTTAATTAATCATATTACTTAAGAACTCCCACTTAGAAAGACATCCCTCTAATCTTCTAAGTGATCACGTGATCCAAATCAACTAAACCATAACCGATCATCACGTGAAATGGAGTAGTTTTCAATGGTGAACATCGCTATGTTGATCATATCTACTATATGATTCACGCTCGACCTTTCGGTCTCAGTGTTCCGAGCCCATATCTGCATATGCTAGGCTCGTCAAGTTTAACCTGAGTATTCTGCGTGTGCAAAACTGGCTTGCACCCGTTGTAGATGGACGTAGAGCTTATCACACCTGATCATCACGTGGTGTCTGGGCACGACGAACTTTGGCAACGGTGCATACTCAGGGAGAACACTTTTATCTTGAAATTTAGTGAGGAATCATCTTATAATTCTACCGTCAATCAAAGCAAGGTAAGATGCATAAAAGATAAACATCACATGCAATCAAAATATGTGACATGATATGGCCGTGATCATCTTGCGCCTTTGCTCTCCATCTCCAAAGTACCGTCATGATTTCTATCGTCGCCGGCATGACACCATGATCTCCATCATCTTGATCTATATCAATGTGTCGTCACATGGTCGTCTCGCCAACTATTTCTCTTGCAACTATTGCTATCGCATAGCGATAAAATAAAGCAATTATTTGGCGCTTGCATCTTATGCAATAAAGAGACAACCATAAGGCTTTTGCGAGTTGCCGATAACTTCAACAAAACATGATCATCTCATACAACAACTTATATCTCATCACGTTTTGACCATATCACATCACAACATGCCCTGCAAAAACAAGTTAGACGTCCTCTACTTTGTTGTTGCAAGTTTTACGTGGCTGCTACGGACTTAAGCAAGAACCAATCTTACCTACGCATCAAAACCACAACGATAGTTTGTCAAGTTGGTGCTGTTTTAACCTTCGCAAGGACCGGGCGTAGCCACACTCAATTCAACTAAAGTTGGAGAAACTGGCACCCGCTAGCCACCTGTGTGCAGAGCACGGCGGTAGAACCAGTCTCGCGTAAGCGTACGCGTAATGTCGGTCCGGGCCGCTTCATCCAACAATACCGCCGAACCAAAGTATGACATGCTGGTAAGAAGTATGACTTATATCGCCCATAACTCACTTGTGTTCTACTCGTGCATATAACATCAAACCATAGAAACCTAGGCTCGGATGCCACAGTTGGGGAACGTAGTAATTTAAAAAAAAAAAATCCTACGCACACGCAAGATCATGGTGATGCATAGCAACGAGAGGGGAGAGTGTTGCCTACGTACGCTCGTAGACCAAAGCGGAAGCGTCGACGCAACATAGAGGAAGTAGTCGTACGTCTTCCCGGTCCAACCGATCCAAGCACCGTTACTCCGGCACCTCTGAGTTCTTGGCACACGTTCAGCTCGATGACGCTCCCCGGGCTCCGATCCAGCAAAGCTTCGGGGTGGAGTTCCGTCAGCACGACGGCGTGGTGACGATCTTGATGTTCAACCGTCGCAGGGCTTTGCCTAAGCACCGCTACAATATGACCGAGGTGTAATATCGTGGAGGGGGGCACCGCACACGGCTAAGGAACGATCACGAAGATCAACTTGTGTGTCCATGGGGTGTCCCCCTGCCCCCGTATATAAAGGAGTGGAGGAGGGGAGAGCCGGCCCTCTCTATGGCGCGCCCTAGGGGAGTCCTACTCCCACCGGGAGTAGGATTCCCCGTTTCCTAGTCCAACTAGGAGTCCTTCCATGTAGTAGGAGTAGGAGACAAGGAAGGGGAAGGGAGAAGGGAAGGAAGGAGGGGGCGCAGCCCCTCCCCCAAGTCCAATTCGGACTAGGCCTTGGGGGGGCACGCGGCCTGCCCTAGGCAGCCCCTCTCTCTTTCCCGTATGGCCCAATAAGGCCCAATACTTCTCCCGGCGAATTCCCGTAACTCTCCGGTACTCCGAAAAATACACGAATCACTCAGAACCTTTCCGAAGTCCGAATATAGTCGTCCAATATATCGATCTTTACGTCTCGACCATTTCGAGACTCCTCGTCATGTCCCCGATCTCATCCGGGACTCCGAACTCCTTCGGTACATCAAAACTCATAAACTCATAATATAACTATCATCGAAACCTTAAGCGTGCGGACCCTACGGTTCGAGAATAATGTAGACATGACCGAGACACGTCTCCGGTCAATAACCAATAGTGGAACCTGGATGCTCATATTGGCTCCTACATATTCTACGAAGATCTTTATCGGTCAGACCGCATAACAACATACATTGTTTCCTTTGTCATCGGTATGTTACTTGCCCGAGATTCGATCGTCGGTATCTCAATACCTAGTTCAATCTCGTTACCGGAAAGTCTCTTTACTCGTTCCGTAATACATCATCTCGCAACTAACTCATTAGTTGCAATGCTTGCAAGGCTTATGTGATCTGCATTACCGAGAGGGCCCAGAGATACCTCTCCGACATTCGGAGTGACAAATCCTAATCTCGAAATACGCCAACCCAACATGTACCTTTGGAGACACTTGTAGAGCTCCTTTATAATCACCCAGTTACGTTGTGACGTTCGGTAGCGCACAAAGTGTTCCTCCGGCAAACAGGAGTTGCATAATCTCATAGTCAAAGGAACATGTATAAGTCATGAAGAAAGTAATAGCAACATACTAAACGATCGGGTGCTAAGCTAATGGAATGGGTCATGTCAATCAGATCATTCAACTAATGATGTGACCTCGTTAATCAAATAACAACTCTTTGTTCATGGTTAGGAAACATATCCATCTTTGATTAACGAGCTAGTCAAGTAGAGGCATACTAGTGACACTCTGTTTGTCTATGTATTCACACATGTATTATGTTTCCGGTTAATACAATTCTAGCATGAATAATAAACATTTATCATGATATAAGGAAATAAATAATAACTTTATTATTGCCTCTAGGGCATATTTCCTTCAGTCTCCCACTTGCACTAGAGTCAATAATCTAGATCACATCACTATGTGATTAACATCGATAGTTCACATCATCATGTGATTAACACCCATAGTTCACATCGCCATGTGACCAACACCCAAAGGGTTTACTAGATTCGGTAATCTAGTTCACATCGCTATGTGATTAACACCCAAAGAGTACTAAGGTGTGATCATGTTTTGCTTGTGAGAGAATCTTAGTCAACGGTCTTTCACATCCGGATCCGTTATGTATTTTGCAATTTTCTATGTCTACAATGCTCTGCACGGAGCTACTCTAGTTAATTGCTCCCACTTTCAATATGTATCTAGATCGATACTTAGAGTCATCCAGATCAGTGTCAAAACTTGCATCGACATAACCCTTTACGGCGAACCTTTTTGTCACCTCCATAATCGAGAAACATATCCTTATTCCATTAAGGATAATTTTGACCGCTGTCCAGTGATCTACTCCTAGATCACTATTGTACTCCCATGCCAATCAGTGTAGGGTATACAATAGATCTGGTACATAGCATGGCATACTTTATAGAACCTATGACTGAGGCATAGGGAATGACTTTCATTCTCTTTCTATCTTCTGCCGTGGTCGGGCTTTGAGTCTTACTCAACTTCACACCTTGTAACACAGGCAATAAACCTTTTCTTTGACTGTTCCATTTTGAACTACTTCAAAATCTTGTCAAGGTATGTACTCATTGAAAAAACTTATCAAGCGTCTTGATCTATCTCTATAGATATTGATACTCAATATGTAAGCAGCTTCACCGAGGTCTTTCTTTGAAAAACTCCTTTCAAACACTTCTTTATGCTTTGCAGAATAATTCTATATTATTTCCGATCAACAATATGTCATTCACATATACTTATCAGAAATGCTGTAGTGCTCCCACTCACTTTCTTGTAAATACAGACTTCACCGCAAGTCTGTATAAAACTATATCCTTTGATCAACTTATAAAAGCGTATATCCCAACTCCGAGATGCTTGCACCAGTCCATAGATGGATCGCTGGAGCTTGCATATTTTGTTAGCATCTTTAGGATTGACAAAACCTTCTGGTTGCATCATATACAACTCTTCTTTAAATCCATTAAGGAATGTAGTTTTGTTTATCCATTTGCCAGATTTCATAAAAATGCGGCAATTGCTAACATGATTTGGACAGACTTAAGCATCGCTACGAGTGAGAAAATTTCATCGTAGTCAACACCTTGAACTTTGTCAAAAACCTTTTTCGACAAGTCTAGCTTTGTAGATAGTAACACTACTATCAGCGCCTGTCTTCCTCTTGAAGATCCATTTATTTTCTATGGCTTGCCGATCATCGGGCAAATCCATCAAAGTCCATATTTTGTTCTCATACATGGATCATATCTCAGATTTCATGGCTTCAAACCATTTCGCGGAATCTGGGCTCATCATCGCTTCCTCATAGTTCGCAAGTTTGTCATGGTATAGTAACATGACTTCCAGAACAGGATTACCGTACCACTCTGGTGCGGATCTCACTCTGGTTTACCTACGAGATTCGGTAGTAACTTGATATGAAGTTACATGATCATCATCATTAGCTTCCTCACTAATTGGTGTAGTAGTCACAAGAACAGATTTCTGTGATGAACTACTTTCCAATAAGGGAGCAGGTACAATTACCTCATCAAGTTCTACTTTCCTCCCACTCACTTCTTTCGAGAGAAACTCCTTCTCTAGAAAGGATCCGTTCTTAGCAACGAATGTCTTGCCTTCGGATCTGTGATAGAAGGTGTACCCAACTGTCTCCTTTGGGTATCCTATGAAGACATATTTCTCCGATTTGAGTTTGAGCTTATCGAGATGAAACTTTTTCACATAAGCATCGCAACTCAAACTTTAAGAAACGACAGCTTAGGTTTCTTGCCAAACCATAGTTCACACGGTATCGTCTCAACGGATTTAGATGGTGCCCTATTTAACGTGAATGCAGCTGTCTCTAATGCATAACCCCAAAACGATAGTGGTAGATCGGTAAGAGACATCATAGATCGCACTATATCTAATAAAGTACGGTTATGACTTTCGGACACACCATTACACTATGGTGTTCCAGGTGGCGTGAGTAGTGAAACTATTTCACATTGTTTTAATTGAATGCCAAACTCGTAACTCAAATATTTTACCTCTGTGATCATATCGTAGAAACTTTTATTTTCTTGTCACGATGATTTTCCACTTCACTCTGAAATTCTTTGAACTGTTCAAATGTTTCAGACTTATGTTTCATCAAGTAGATATCCCCATATCTGCTCAAATCATCTGTGCAGGTCAGAAAATAATGATACCTGCTGCAAGCCTTAATATTCATCGGACCACATACATCAGTATGTATGATTTCCAACAAATCTGTTGCTTGCTTCATTGTTCCGGAGAACGGCGTTTTAGTCATCTTGCCCATAAGGCATGGTTCGCAAGCATCAAGTGATTCATAATCAAGTGATTCCAAAAGCCCATCAGCATGGAGTTTCTTCATGCGCTTTACACCAATATGACTTAAACGGCAGTGCCACAAATAAGTTGCACTATCATTATTAACTTTTCATCTTTTGGTTTCAATATTATGAATATGTGTATCACTACGATCGAGATCCAACGAACTTGTTTCATTGGGTGTATGACCATCGAAGGTTTTATTCATGTAAACAGAACAACAATTTATTCTCTTACTTAAATGAATAACCGTATTACAATAAACATGATCAAATCATATTCATGCTCAACGCAAACACCAAATAACACTTATTTAGGTTCAACACTAATCCCGAAATTATAAGGAGTGTGCGATGATGATCATATCAATCTTGGAACCACTTCCAACACACATCGTCACTTCACCCTTGACTAGTCTCTGTTCATTCTGCAACTCCCGTTTCGAGTTACTAATCTTAGCAACTGAACTAGTATCAAATACTGAGGGGTTGCTATAAACACTAGTAAAGTACACATCAATAACATGTATATCAAATATACTTATGTTCACTTTGCCATCCTTCTTATCCGCCAATCACTTGGGGTAGTTCCGCTTCCAGTGACCAGTCCCTTTGCAGTAGAAGCACTTAGTCTCAGGCTTAGGACCAGACTTGGGCTTCTTCACTTGAGCAGCAACTTGCTTGCTGTTCTTCTTGAAGTTCCCCTTCTTCCCTTTGCCCTTTTCTTGATACTAGTGGTCTTGTTAACCATCAACACTTGATGTTTTTCTTGATTTCTACCTTCGTCAATTTCAGCATCACGAAGAGCTTTGGAGTTGTTTCCGTTATCCCTTGCATATTATAGTTCATCACGAAGTTCTACTAACTTGGTGATGGTGACTAGAGAATTCTGTCAATCACTATCTTATCTGGAAGATTAACTCCCACTTGATTCAAGCGATTGTAGTACCCAGACAATCTGAGCACATGCTCACTAGTTGAGCGATTCTCCTCTATCTTTTAGCTATAGAACTTGTTGGAGACTTCATATCTCTCAACTCAGGTATTTGCTTGAAATATTAACTTCAACTCCTGGAACATCTCATATGGTCCATGACGTTCAAAACGTCTTTGAAGTCCCGATTCTAAGCCGTTAAGCATGGTGCACTAAACTATCAAGTAGTCATCATATTGAGCTAGCCAAACGTTCATAACGTCTGCATCTGCTCCTGCAATAGGTCTATCACCTAGCGGTGCATCAAGAACATAATTCGTCTGTGCAGCAATGAGGATAAACCTCAGATCACGGATCCAATCCGCATCATTGCTACTAACATCTTTCAACACAATTTTTCTCTAGGAACATATCAAAATAAACATATGAAAGCAACAACGCGAGCTATTGATCTACAACATAGATATGCTAATGCTACCAGGACTAAGTTCATGATAAATTAAAGTTTAATTAATCATATTACTTAAGAACTCCCACTTAGAAAGACATCCCTCTAATCTTCTAAGTGATCACGTGATCCAAATCAACTAAACCATAACCGATCATCACGTGAAATGGAGTAGTTTTCAATGGTGAACATCGCTATGTTGATCATATCTACTATATGATTCACACTCGACCTTTCGGTCTCAGTGTTCCGAGCCCATATCTGCATATGCTAGGCTCGTCAAGTTTAACCTGAGTATTCTACGTGTGCAAAACTGGCTTGCACCCGTTGTAGATGGACGTAGAGCTTATCACACCTGATCATCACATGGTGTCTGGGCACGACGAACTTTGGCAACGGTGCATACTCAGGGAGAACACTTTTATCTTGAAATTTAGTGAGGAATCATCTTATAATGCTACCGTCAATCAAAGCAAGGTAAGATGCATAAAAGATAAACATCACATGCAATCAAAATATGTGACATGATATGGCCGTGATCATCTTGCGCCTTTGCTCTCCATCTCCAAAGTACCGTCATGATTTCTATCGTCGCCGGCATGACACCATGATCTCCATCATCTTGATCTATATCAATGTGTCGTCACATGGTCGTCTCGCCAACTATTTCTCTTGCAACTATTGCTATCGCATAGCGATAAAGTAAAGCAATTATTTGGCGCTTGCATCTTATGCAATAAAGAGACAACCATAAGACTTTTGCCAGTTGCCGATAACTTCAACAAAACATGATCATCTCATACAACAACTTATATCTCATCACGTTTTGACCATATCACATCACAACATGCCCTGCAAAAACAAGTTAGACGTCCTCTACTTTGTTGTTGCAAGTTTTACGTGGCTGCTACGGACTTAAGCAAGAACCAATCTTACCTACGCATCAAAACCACAACGATAATTTGTCAAGTTGGTGCTGTTTTAACCTTCGCAAGGACCGGGCGTAGCCACACTCAATTCAACTAAAGTTGGAGAAACTGGCACCCGCCAGCCACATGTGTGCAAAGCACGGCGGTAGAACCAGTCTCGCGTAAGCGTACGCGTAATGTCGGTCCGGGCCGCTTCATCCAACAATACCGCCGAACCAAAGTATGACATGCTGGTAAGCAGTATGACTTATATCGCCCATAACTCACTTGTGTTCTACTCGTGCATATAACATCAAACCATAAAAACCTAGGCTCGGATGCCATTGTTGGGGAACATAGTAATTTCAAAAAAAATCCTATGCACACGCAAGATCATGGTGATGCATAGCAACTAGAGGGGAGAGTGTTGCCTACGTACCCTCGTAGACCAAAGCGGAAGTGTTGACGCAACGTAGAGGAAGTAGTCGTACGTCTTCCCGGTCCAACCGATCCAAGCACCGTTACTCCGGCACCTCCGAGTTCTTGGCACACGTTCAGCTCGATGACGCTCCCCGGGCTCCGATCCAGCAAAGCTTCGGGGTGGAGTTCCGTCAGCACGACGGCGTGGTGACGATCTTGATGTTCAACCGTCGCAGGGCTTCGCCTAAGCACCGCTACAATATGACCGAGGTGTAATACCGTGGAGGGGGGCACCGCACACGGCTAAGGAACGATCACGAAGATCAACTTGTGTGTCCATGGGGTGCCCCCCTGCCCCCGTATATAAAGGAGTGGAGGAGGGGAGGGCCGGCCCTCTCTATGGCGCGCCCTAGGGGAGTCCTACTCCCACCGGGAGTAGGATTCCCCCTTTCCTAGTCCAACTAGCAGTCCTTCCATGTAGTAGGAGTAGGAGACAAGGAAGGGGAAGGGAGAAGGGAAGGAAGGAGGGGGCGCAGCCCCTCCCCCTAGTCCAATTCGGACTAGGCCTTGGGGGGGTGCGCGGCCTGCCCTAGGCAGCCCCTCTCTCTTTCCCGTATGGCCCAATAAGGCCCAATACTTCTCCCGGCGAATTCCCGTAACTCTCCGGTACTTCGAAAAATACCCGAATCACTCGGAACCTTTCCCAAGTCCGAATATAGTCGTCCAATATATCGATCTTTACGTCTTGACCATTTCGAGACTCCTCGTCATGTCCCCGATCTCATCCGGGACTCCGAAATCCTTCAGTACATCAAAACTCATAAACTCATAATATAACTGTCATCGAAACCTTAAGCATGCGGATCCTACGGTTCGAGAACAATGTAGACATGACCGAGACACGTCTCCGATCAATAACCAATAGCGGAACCTGGATGCTCATATTGGCTCCTACATATTCTACGAAGATCTTTATCGGTCAGACCGTATAACAACATACGTTGTTCCCTTTGTCATCGGTATGTTACTTGCCCGAGATTCGATCGTCGGTATCTCAATACCTAGTTCAATCTCGTTACCGGCAAGTCTCTTTACTCGTTCCGTAATACATCATCTCGCAACTAACTCATTAGTTGCAATGCTTGCAAGGCTTATGTGATGTGCATTACCGAGAGGGCCCAGAGATACCTCTCCGACATTCGGAGTGACAAATCCTAATCTTGAAATACGCCAACCCAACATGTACCTTTGGAGACACCTGTAGAGATCCTTTATAATCACCCAGTTACGTTGTGACGTTTGGTAGCACACAAAGTGTTCCTCTGGAAAACGGGAGTTGCATAATCTCATAGTCATAGGAACATGTATAAGTCATGAAGAAAGCAATAGCAACATACTAAACGATCGGGTGCTAAGCTAATGGAATGGGTCATGTCAATCAGATCATTCAACTAATGATGTGATCCCGTTAATCAAATAACAACTCTTTGTCCATGGTTAGGAAACATAACCATATTTGATTAACGAGCTAGTCAAGTAGAGGCATACTAGTGACACTCTGTTTGTCTATGTATTCACACATGTATTATGTTTCCGGTTAATACAATTCTAGCATGAATAATAAACATTTATCATGATATAAGGAAATAAATAATAACTTTATTATTGCCTCTAGGGCATATTTCCTTCATCTTGCACACAGGGTGTCCGGGCTTTGAATCAATCTCCAAACTTGCTTAGACAGCATTGCTGTATTGAAATTGTGCATGTCCCAAAAACCTAGACCCCCTTGAGCCTTGCTCATTGTTAGTTTCTTCCAACTGATCCAGTGTGTGGTGTTTTCCTTGTCCTGCTGGCTCCACCAATAATTACCGATCAGAGAGCTTAATTCCTTACAAAATGTTTTGGTGATATCGAAGCATGACATAGCAAAGGTGGGTATTGCTTGGGCCACTCCTTTCACTAAGGTGTCCTTGCCTGATTTGGCTATAAGCTTCTCTTTCTAGCCGTATACCCTTCCCGCAATGCCACCTTTAACATAAGCAAAAGCCTTCTTTTTGGACTTTCCTACATGCACTGGAAGCCCTAGATATTTCTCGTTCCAGGAGTCACTATAAATCTGCAAGGCTGTTTTGACCGACTCCTTCTCCTCTTCCCTCGTGTTAGGGCTAAACATGATCGCCGATTTTTCCAAGTTTATACACTGTCCCGAACAATTTTCATACAGGTCCAACACCTCTCTAAGTGTTGTTCCTTCCGTCTGGTTCGCCTTCATCATCAGTACAGAATCGCCAGCAAACAAGAGATGGGAGATCGAAGGTGCATTCGGGCATATTTTCACTCCTGAGATTTTTCCGTTCCGTTCAGCATCATGGAGTAGTGTAGATAGGCCCTCCGCACAGATCACAAACAGATATGGGGACACTGGGTCCCCTTGCCATAAGCCACGAGTAGGGCAGAACTGGTGTGACAACTCCCCATTAAGCTTTATCTGGTACCGGACCGTGGTTACACAGTTCATGATCAAATCCACCCACCTTGATTGGAATCCCAGTTTCTGCAGCAGCGCTCGGAGAAACCCCCACTCCACTCTATCATAAGCTTTACTCATATCTGCTTTGACTGCTGCCACTCCTTCCCTTCCTTTCCTTTTGTTCATTAGGTAGTGTGAAATCTCATAAGCCACTAGAACGTTATCAGTGATCAACCGCCCCGGTACAAACGCGCTCTGGTTCTCCGAGATGAGCATTGGAAGGATCAATTTTAGCCTGTTAACAATCACTTTCGATACCAGCTTGTAGACGACATTGCATAGACTTATCGGTCGGAGGTCCTTGATCCTGCTTGGGTTTTTGACCTTGGGAATGACTACGACAGTAGTATCATTCCAGCCCGGCGGCATTTCACCGCCATTCAAGACAGCCAGCACCTCCTCGACTACTCGATCGCCCATGAAGTGCCAGTGGCTTTTAAAGACCACCGAGGGCAGGCCATCCGGCCCCGGCGCTTTGAGGTCGCCAATATGATCCAGTGCCGCTTTTACCTCCTCCCTTGTGAAGTCCATATCAAGCATGTCTCGCATTTGACTCGTAACTCTGGGCTCTACTTTCTCAATTAGCTCATTCACTCTGTCACCAGCACTGGATGTGAACAATTCCTGAAAAAAAGAGCAAATGTAGTTATTAAGATCCTCTCCCTCCTTCACTACCGACCCGTCCTCCTTCTTCAGCTCCTTCACCCGGTTTGCCTTCCTCCTGGCCGACGCATAGGCCATAAAATAATGGGTGTTTTTATTGCCATCCCTTAGCCAGTCCACATGTGATCGCTGTTTTGCCTTGGTATTTTTCTTTTGCTTTAGATCCTCAACCACACACCTCAGCCGACCCTCTTCCTTGATTTTTTCCTCCGAATCTGCATCCTTCATACACCTCTCCAGCTCCTTTTTGCCTTTTTTAGCCTTCCATCAAGCTCTCCCGCCACCTCCTTCGCCCAAGTTTGCATTCTCCCCGCAACTCCTTTAAGTGCTCCGCCCACATTGGCCTCTCCATCCCGCCAACATTCCTCCCAGGCTCCTTGTATCTCAGCGCTACAACCCTCCTCTTGCAGCCACCACGCTTCAAACCGGAACCCTCTATCACCTCCAGCCCTCCTAACTCTCTCTCCTTCTGTGTTGACAATTACTGGCGGTGGTCCGAATGGCGAGGATCACCATTTGTGACAGTGAAAGCGGGAAACGCCTCACACCATTCCGCAGTAGCAATGGCCCGATCCAACCGCTCGCAAATGTAGTTTCTTAGCTCTTTACTATGATTCCTCCAGGTGAATTTATCCCCCCTGAAGCCAATGTCACACAGATCACATGCCTCCAAGGCTTCTCTAAAGTTGTTCATGAGTTGTTGCGGCCGAGTCCCTCCTCCAACCTTCTCATCACTTGACAAGATTTCATTAAAATCACCAAGACACAACCACGGTCGTCTGTTCTGATGCTGCTGTCCTAGTATTCTCAAAGTCCTCCAGGTTTCCTTCTTACGCCCCGATTCGGATTCCCCATAAATACCCGTCAACCTCCAGACTTTCCCTTCATCATCTGTTACATCCACATCTATATGTCTCCGTCCATAAGATCGCAACGAAACTCCCACTCCCCTACGCCAGAACAATGCAATCCCACGGCTCCTCCCTTCTGGGTTCCAAGCAACCATGTGTGTCAAACCCATCATCCACCTGAACCTCTCCATTTCTTTCTCTGTTAGTTTTGTCTCCGCCAAGAACAGTACGTCGGGCTCCTCCATTCTCCCCATTTCAAGGAGACTACGAACTGCCGGGCCATTCCCGAGCCCCCGGCAGTTCCAACCGATGATTTTCATTGCGCCCGGCGGGGCTGCTCCGGCAGCCCGGCCGATGTGCTAATGTTGTTTACAGTATCAGTGATGTTCAACCCTGCCTCCTCTTTCTCTAACTCTCCTCCCGCTTCCGTTTGGCCCTTCTTTGCATCGGACTCATGATCATTGTGGGATAAAACTGCTACGTACTTACGTAAACTATATCCCTATTGGCCCCGCAAAAAAAAAACTATCCATACTGGTCGATGAATAAACTCGGGCGTGGGCTTGCCGGACTCTGAGCAACATCCCTATCCCACTACGATATATAGATTGATCAACGCCAGGAGGATCCCACAGAAGAAGAAAGGGATGGCGGCGGCGGCGGCGGCTATTGCGGCGAGGCTCGGCGCCTGCGGCCGGGCGCTGCTCCTGCGAACGCCTTTGCCCCGCCTCGCCCAGTACAGGACATGCACGCCGGAGCAGATGAGAGCCGCCGCAGCCCGCGCCGCGCAAATCAACAAGACCAAGGAGCAGCTCTTCGACATGGTCCATGGCCATGTTAGCAGCGCCCACGATGTCCCCCACAAGACGGACCGGCGCTACCTGCTGCTCATGCAGCTACTCTCCTCACAGATCAAGCCTAGACCCAAGGACCCTGTCTGGTAACAACAACTTACTACCACATATTTGTTTGATTACACATATTGTTTCAAGTATTCGTTTGTTTCATAGTTGCAACATGCATGCATGTGTGATCATGTGGAGAATTCATCACTTCCCCTTGCGCAATATATAGATGGACTAGGTCTTTGAGAAATCAATCTGTTTTCTTCTTATGTTCTTCTGGCTCTGATCATTCATCACATCTGCATTGCAACATGCATGCATGTATGATCATCTGGACAATTCATCACTTTCCCTTGGTCTATACATGGATGGACTAGGTCTTTGAGAAATCAATATTTTTTCTTCTTTTTTCTCTTCGTTCTGCTCTGCTAACTTCTTTTTTTTTTTTGCATAGATCTGGCTCTGACCATTCATCACATGTGTATTGTATTGTAGGCGTGTCTGCCGACGTACCGAAAGATGCAATACTTTCTTCAAATTTCTGGGGGTGGGTACTTCTGGCATTTTGGGCGTAATTGGCATCCATGCCTTGCTCACACGAGTAGTCCCGCAACCAAAGAAGTTGGTTGCTGACTGGTGGAATAACGTTACCAGCTGAATCGACCATCTTGCCGCGATCTCTTCAGCAATAATATCAGGCTGAATATGTATATTTCAGAATAAATATGTATATTTCAGCTTTGAGGTTTATAGTAGTAATTAGCTAGTGTTATGGAAGGACGATCTATCTTTCATCGGTTCCTAGGCCCTATATATTTGGTTCCTACCTGTAACAAGTTGAACGTACTTGTGAGTAAGATTTTTTTTTAACTTCCATGCATGCATGGTTACCAGATCAATTTAACGGCATGCTACATTGATACTTCCTGTGATGATTCGTTATTTGTGTGTATGAATCATGGTAGTGGGAATACAATTTATAGCACACAAAACACTAGAATTCATTCATTGCAAAAACCTCTTAATGTCGGTGTTTCCATGCCAAGGAATGACTGCTCCCGCGCGCATCTACACCCCCGTGTGAACAGTAAAATCATTTAAAATAGCAAAAAAATCCGAATTTTTTTGTGGTGCAAGATGGTGAGTGCGTGATGATCGTTCCAAATTTGGTGGAGTTTGGACATTCGAGGAGCTCAGAGGAAAAAAGACAAATTTTGGGTCTGTGAGAAAGTTTGGAAAACACATTATTCATAGTCGATGTTGTCATTTTTTGCGCGAACTCCTCGAATGTCGTTTGCCCATGAATTTTTGCACACCTGGGGCACATAAGCATCTTGCATGAAAAAAGCTTCATATTTTTTCGAATTTGTTCAGTATTTATTTTGATTTTACTTTTCACAAAGTGTAGATGAGTCCGAATTCATAATTGAATTATCGCACTGAACTACACCATCATAATGTGTGTTGCCCTACCTGTCCATTTTTACAACAGAATGTTGTTTTCTTATATTTATGGAGGCAAGAAACACGGCTCCAATTCGATACATAACACACTGCCCTACTCGGCGGAGATGCACTTGACCACTGGTAGAAAAAGGGCCTGTTGTCCCGGTTCGTAAGGGCCTTTAGTCCCAGTTCCTGAACCGGGACTAAAGGGTCGGTACTAATGCCCTGTCCCTTTAGTCCCGGTTCAATCCAGAACCGGGACTGATGGGCCTCCACGTGGCCTGTGCGCGGAGCCTAGGCAGGAGACCCTTTGGTCCCGGTTGGTGGCACCTACCGGGACCAATAGGCATCCACGCGTCAGCATTTCTGTGGCTGGGGTTTTTTTTTTTTGAGGGGGGGGGGGGGGGTTGGGGGTTTTGGGGGGTTAATTTAGGTCTTTCATATATTGTGTTAGTTAGCTATAATTAATAGAGAGAAGTGTCCTCTTTTATGTCCGTGCTTGGTCGACGCTACGTACTATACATACGTATAGAGAGGACTAGACACGCTAGCTAGCTAGCTAGTAAGCAAACGAAGAAAACAGAAAATCGTCATGAACATATATGCATACAGAGAGAAGTGATATCGACCACCTCTCCTTCTCCGAGAGATTGGTCGAACAACAAGTTCTTGTATATCTATCCGACACTACCGGCTACATATATACAATAATTATCTCTTACAAATATAATCATACGGACTCATGGTCCACATAGTATTCTCCGTCTTCAGCGATCACGTGGTCAAGAAAGAATGCCGCCAATTCCTCTTGAATTGCTCGCATGCGAGCTGGTGCTAGAAGTTCATCCCGCTTCCGAAACATCTAATTTGAAGAAGGGGGTCAATACATATATATATGAATGAATGAAACTCAACACGAATGATGGTAATAAAATAAAATTGTGAATGTTGTTATTTACGTACTTCATATTGTTCGTCAATGTAGCCCCGCTCATAGGTCGTGTGGCGGATGGACTCGCAAACGTAGTATCCATAGAAATCATTCCCTTGTTCCTGCCACAACCACTTTACAAGAAATAGAGGTCAATCAAACTGATAAGCAAGAATGCCAAATCAATAGGAGATGCGTGGAACATGCTACTATAGTACTTACTTTCGGGTGTCTAAATTGCAGCTTCTTCAGGAGTCCTGGAGCTTTTTTGGAGAATTTTTTCCAAACCCTGCCAGACAAAGAAAATAATTACTTGATATATCAGGAAATGAACAAAGTTGCTGATATGGTGGATAATGATCGATTTAACTTACTTCTCGAGCATTTGAGTCATGTCCGCATAGTCCTGGGGATCTTTTCGTCTTGAGTCTAAGACGGTTACTAGTCCCTGCTCAAGCTTAATCTCTAGGAGAATATAGTGGTAACTGCACACGCATGCATAACTCATCAATTATATTACTATAACCTTGACTAATATATAAGGGAAACCGAATACGCACAAGACAGTAACACTCACTTGAAGTTGTAAGGAAAGAGTATTATATGTTTGTTTTCATTTATTACCAACGATCGTAGCAAGTTGGCCTGGGTAGCTGCGGCATAAAATTTAACCTGAGTTGCATCTATGAGATATGTGTTAATGAACCCAATATCACTGACTTGTCTTTTCTTCAATTCGGCGATCTTCAATCTGCATAATATAGTGAGGATGATTATAAATACATGCAATGAAAGAGCTGAGCTATATAGAGAGACTTAATGACAGAAGTAGTACTACTTAGAGACAGTAGCAGGTGATCGTTGTTTTATCGAGGGCCAATTGATTGAAAAACTGAAAGAACTTCTCAAATGGAACAGGCAACAATTCAATTCCAACGAGGTCATGCTCCTTTTTAACTTTCACATATACATGAACATATATACACTATATACACAGAGAACATATATATACACAGGGAACATATATACATATATATATAAAACAAGCATATATAAGAAAAAAATGGCATATATATGAAAAAAAATGCTAGCTAGGGAGGGCGCCGGCCGGACCAGGAGGACCGCAGGGTCGGCGGCGAGGATGGCGACGTGGCAGTGGGCGCGCGCTCGGGGTAGGGGGCGCGGGCGACGGCGACGGCGGGCCGGTGCGGCGCGCGTCGGGGAAGGGGCCAGCGCGGGCAACGGCGAGGGCGGGCCGGGGCGGCACGCGTCGGGGCAGGGACGCGGGCGACGGCGACAGGGGCAGGCCGGGGCGGCGCGCGTCGGGGTAGGGGCGCGGGCGACGGCGTCGACGGGGGCGGGCCGGGGTGGGCGGCGTCGTCGGGGGCGGCAACTGCAAGATGAGAGTGAAAATTTCCTAAGTGTGGACTTATATAGCAAATCCTTTAGTCCCGGTTCGTGGCAGCAACCGGGACTAAAGGTGGGCATTATTCCCGGTTGGTGCTACCAACCGGGTCCAAAGGCCTCTTTTCAGCAGCCCAAAGGGCGGGAAGCGGTGGCCTTTGGTCCCGGTTGGTAGCACCAACCGGGACTAAAGGGGGGCATTGGTCACGGTTCGTGACACGAACCGTGACCAATGCCCCCCTTTAGTCCCGGTTGGTGCCACTAACCGGGACCAAAGGCCTTGTGCGGCTGCTGCGTCGAAAGTTTAGTCCCACCTCGCTAGTTGAGAGGGGTGTGCAGTGGTTTATAAGCCCCACTACCGCACCCCTCTCGAGCTTCTCTCCATTGCAGGCTTACGGGCCTAATTGTCACTGCTATGCCTGTGGGCCTACTGGGCCTCCTGCGGGCCTGAATCCTGGCCCTTGGATGGGTTTCTAGTCGTATTCAGGCCGTGGGGGCCCAGTAGGTGGCATTTTTTTGTTTTTTTGTTGCTTTATTTTATTTTCTTTTGTTTTTTGCTTTATTTTTTAATTCTTTATGCTTTTAGTTTTAGAAAAATTATAAACTTTTTATTAATGCCATTAGTTTTCAAATTTGGAAACACTTTTTTTGTTTTTTTGTTTTCTTTGTTGCTTTATTTATTTTATTTTGTTTCTACTTACAACAAAATACTTCTTGTTGCTATTTTTTCCAGTTTTTTTGTTTTGTTTTCTGCATTATTTATTTTCTTTTGTTTTTTGCTTTATTTTTTTATTCTTTTTGGTTTTAGTTTTAGAAAAATTATAAACTTTCTGTTAGTGCCATTAGTTTTCAAATTTGAAAACACTTTTTTTGTTTTTTTGTTTTCTTTGTTGCTTTATTTATTTTATTTTGTTTCTAATTACAACAAAATACTTATTATTGTTATTTTTTCCAGTTTTTTGTTTTTTTTTGCATTATTTATTTCTTTTGTTTTTTGCTTTAATTTTTAATTCTGTTTGCTTTTAGGTTAGCAAAATTATAAACTTTCTGTTAGTGCCATTAGTTTTAGAAAAATTATAAACTTTCTGTTAGTGCCATTAGTTTACAAATTTGAATAGTTAAAATTTGAATTCTTTGAAATTTGTGTGAATCACAAGTTTGTGATTAACTTACTAAAAAAATGAGAATAGATGCGCTTATAGAGAAAATTCAACCTAAATTCATACTAAATTTCTATGAATTTCAGAGAAATTCACTATGAATTTAGGTTAAACTTTTCTCTATTAAGGCATCTATTTTCACTTTGAGAGGAGCTCAACAAGGCAGAGAGGGAAGGGTTTATCAACCGGTGTGAGCCCCCTTCGGTTGGCGAGGTGGGACTAAACTCTGCCCGCAACGAGGACCAACCCTTTAGTCCCGATTTGTGGCACAAATCGGGGCTAATGGTCATGGGCCAGCGGCGAGGAGCAAAATTATAAACTTTCTATTAGTGCCATTAGTTTTAGAAAAATTATAAACTTTCTGTTTGTGCCATTAGTTTTCAAATTTGAATAGTTAAAATTTGAATTCTTTGATATTTGTTTGAATCACAAGTTTGTGATTAACTTTACTTTTTCCAGTTTTTTTTGTTTTTTGCATTATTTATTTTCTTTTGTTTTTTGCATTTTTTAATTCTTTTTGCTTTTAGGTCAGAAAAATTATAAACTTTCTGTTAGTGCCATCAGTTTTAGAAAAAATTATAAACTTTCTGTTAGTGCCATTAGTTTTCAAATTTGAATAGTTAAAATTTGAATAATGGTATTACGAGGGACGAACCATAAGACATGAAAGCATTTCAAATGAACTCTGAAAAAGTTGAAAGTTGGCATGGTATCATAATTTCACCCACATAGCATGTGCATGTACAAAACGGACAATGGTAGCATGTTCGTGTGTTACAAAGTTGGCATGGTATATTTATAATAGTTGCGGGAGAAAGTCTTCACTTTTTCTTCGCTTGTGTCATTTGCTTATTGCGCCGTAACCATGGATAATCTTCATTGTTTATCAGGATGCTTGGGTCAGCCTTGACATTGAAGGGAGGAATTTCATGAAACTTTTCATAATCTTCAGACATGTCTGTCTTGCCGTCCACTCCCAGGATGTCCCTTTTTCCTGAAAGAACTATGTGGCGCTTTGGCTCATCGTATGATGTATTCGCTTCTTTATCTTTTCTTTTTCTCGGTTTGGTAGACATGTCCTTCACATAGATAACCTATGCCACATCATTGGCTAGGACGAATGGTTCGTCAGTGTACCCAAGATTTTTTAGATCCACTGTTGTCATTCCGTACTGTGGGTCTACCTGTACCCCGCCGCCTAACAGATTGACCCATTTGCACTTAAACAAAGGGACCTTAAAATCAGGTCCGTAGTCAAGTTCCCATATGTCCACTATGTAACCATAATATGTATCCTTTCCGCTCTCGGTTGCTGCATCAAAGCGGACACCGCTGTTTTGGTTTGTGCTCTTTTGATCTTGGGCGATCGTGTAAAATGTATTTCCATTTATCTCGTATCCTTTGTAAGTCAATATAGTCAAAGATGGTCCCCTGGACAACAAGTACAACTCATCACAAACAGTGTTGTCACCTCTGAGACGTGTTTCCAACCAACTGCTGAAAGTCCTGATGTGTTGACATGTAATCCAGTCATCGCACTGCTCCGGGTGTTTGCAGCGCAGACTGTTCTTGTGTTCATCGACATACGGGGTCACCAAGGTAGAGTTCTATAGAACTGTGTAGTGTGCTTGAGACCAAGAATATCCGTCCCTTCATATTATTGAGTCTCTTCTAAGAGTGCCTTTTCCAGTCAGTCTCCCCTCATACCGCGATTTAGGGAGACCTATCTTCTTAAGGCCAGGAATGAAGTCAATACAAAACCCGATAACATCCTCTGTTTGATGGCCCATGGAGATGCTTCCTTCTGGCCTAGTGCGGTTACAGACATATTTTTTTAGGACTCCCATGAACCTCTCAAAGGGGAACATATTGTGTAGAAATACGGGCCCCAGGATGACAATCCCGTCGACTAGATGAACGACTGTTCTTGTGTTCATCGACATACGGGGTCACCAAGGTAGAGTTCTATAGAACTGTGTAGTGTGCTTGAGACCAAGAATATCCATCCCTTCATATTATTGAGTCTCTTCTAAGAGTGCCTTTTCCAGTCAGTCTCCCCTCATACCGCGATTTAGGGAGACCTATCTTCTTAAGGCCAGGAATGAAGTCAATACAAAACCCGATAACATCCTCTGTTTGATGGCCCATGGAGATGCTTCCTTCTGGCCTAGTGCGGTTACGGACATATTTTTTTAGGACTCCCATGAACCTCTCAAAGGGGAACATATTGTGTAGAAATACGGGCCCCAGGATGACAATCCCGTCGACTAGATGAACTAGGACGTGCGTCATGATATTGAAGAAGGATGGTGGGAACACCAGCTCGAAACTGACAAGATATTGCGCCACATCACTCCTTAGCCTTGGTACGATTTCTGGATCTATCACCTTCTGAGAGATTGCATTGAGGAATGCACATAGCTTCACAATGGCTAATCGGACGTTTTCCGGTAGAAGCCCCCTCAATGCAACCGGAAGCAGTTGCGTCATAATCACATGGCAGTCATGAGACTTTAGGTTCTGAAACTTTTTCTCTGGCATATTTATTATTCCCTTTATATTCAACGAGAAGTCAGTCGTGACCTTCATACTGAGCAGGCATTCAAAGAAGATTTCTTTCTCTTCTTTCGTAAGAGCGTAGCTGGCAGGACCTTTATACTGCTTCGGAGGCATGCCGTCTTTTTCGTGCAAACGTTGCAGGTCCTCCCGTGCCTCAGGTGTATCTTTTGTCTTCCCATACACGCCCAAGAAGCCTAGCAGGTTCACGCAAAGGTTCTTTGTCACGTGCATCACGTCGATTGAAGAGTGGACCTCTAGGTCTTTCCAGTAGGGTAGGTCCCAAAATATAGATTTCTTCTTCCACATGGGTGCGTGTCCCTCAGCGTCATTCGGAACAGCTAGTCCACCGGGACCCTTTCCAAAGATTACGTAGTGTAAATCATTAACCATAGCAAGTACGTGATCACCGGTATGCATGGAGGGCTTCTTCCGATGATCTGCCTCGCCTTTGAAATGCTTGCCTTTCTTTCGACATTGATGGTTGGTCGGAAGAAATCGATGATGGCCTAGGTACACATTCTTCCTGCATTTGTCCAGGTATATACTTTCAGTGTCATCTAAACAGTGCGTGCATGCGTGGTATCCTTTGTTTGTCTGTCCTGAAAGGTTACTGAGAGCGGGCCAATCGTTGATGGTCACGAACAGCAACGCCTTTAGGTTAAATTCCTCCTGTCTGTGTTCATCCCACGTACGTACACCATTTCCATTCCACAGCTTTAAAAGTTCTTCAGCTAATGGCCTTAGGTACACATCAATGTTGTTGCCGGGTTGCTTAGGGCCTTGGATGAGAACTGGCATCATAATGAACTTCCGCTTCATGCACATCTAAGGAGGAAGGTTATACGTACATAGAGTCACGGGCCAGGTGCTGTGATTGCTGCTCTGCTCCCCGAAAGGATTAATGCCATCCGCGCTTAAAGCAAACAATACATTCCTTGGGTCCTTTGCAAACTCATCCCAGTACTTTCTCTCGATTTTTCTCCACTGCGACCCGTCAGCGGGTGCTCTCAACTTTCCATCTGTCTTTCCGTTCTCACTGTGCCATCGCGTCAACTTGGCATGCTCTTAGTTTCTAAACAGACATTTCAACCGTGGTATTATAGGAGCATACCACATCACCTTCGCAGGAACCCTCTTCCTGGGGGGCTCACCGTCAACATCATTAGGGTCATCTCGTCTGATCTTGTACCGCAATGCACTGCATACCGGGCATGCGTTCAGATCCTTGTATGCACCGCGGTAGAGGATGCAGTCATTAGGGCATGCATGTATCTTCTCCACCTCCAATCCTAGACGGCATACGACCTTCTTTGCTGCGTATGTACTGTCGGGCAATTCGTTATCCTTTGGAAGCTTCTTCTTCAATATTTTCAGTAGCTTCTCAAATCCTTTGTCAGCCACAGCATTCTCTGCCTTCCACTGCAGCAATTCCAGTACGGTACTGAGCTTTGTGTTTCCATCTTCGCAATTGGGGTATAACCCTTTTTTGTGATCCTCTAACATGCCATCGAACTTCAGCTTCTCCTTTTGACTTTCACATTGCGTCCTTGCATCGACAATGACCCGGCGGAGATCATCATCATCGGGTACATCGTCTGGTTCCTCTTGATCTTTAGCAGCTTCACCCGTTGCAGCACCATTGGGCACATCGTCTGGTTCCTCTTGATCTTCAACAGCTCCCCCCGTTGCAGCATCACCGTATTCAGGGGGCACATAGTTGTCATCGTACTCTTCTTCTTCGTTGTCTTCCATCATAACCCCTATTTCTCTGTGCCTCGTCCAAACATTATAGTGTGGCATGAAACCCTTGTAAAGCAGGTGGGAGTGAAGGATTTTCCGGTTAGAGTAAGACCTCGTATTCCCACATTCAGTGCATGGACAACACATAAAACCATTTTGCTTGTTTGCCTCAGCCGCATCAAGAAACTCATGCACGCCCTTAGTGTACTCGCAGGTGTGTCTGTCACCGTACATCCATTGCCAGTTCATCTGCGTGCATTATATATAATTAAGTGTCCAAATTAATAGAAGTTCATCGTCACATTAAAACCAAAGTGCATACATAGTTCTCATCTAACAACATATAGCTCTCCAGAGCATCTAATTAATTAAACCATACATTGAAACTATGTAAAACATTTCAATGCAAAAACAAATACGATCATAATCGCAACCAAGGTAACAATTGATCCAACGGCATAATGATACCAAGCCTTGGTATGAATGGCATATTTTCTAATCTTTCTAATCTTCAAGCGCATTGCATCCATCTTGATCTTGTGATCATCGACGACATCCGCAACATGCAACTCCAATATCATCTTCTCCTCCTCAATTTTATTTATTTTTTCCTTCAACAAATTGTTTTCTTCTTCAACTAAATTTAACCTCTCGACAATAGGGTCGGTTAGCATTTCCGATTCACATACATCCTACATAAATAAAATCTATGTCACATTGGTCGGCATAATTTTCATAAACAATAAATGAACCAATAGTTATAAAGATAATATATATACCACATCCGAATCATAGACAGGACGAGTGCCGACGGGGGCGGATACCAAAACCATCGCACTATATAAGATGCAATAATAAAAGTAAGAAAATAATACAAGTATCTATGTAAACATACAAGTAAGAATATTTTTCCTTTCAGAAAGAAGATAAGAACAAGAGGCTCACCACGGTGGTGCCGGCGATGAGCTCGGCGCGGGTGATCGACGGCGGTGAAGACGGGGACGGGGCGTGACGGACCGCTAAACCTAGACAAATATTATGGAAAATGGAGCTTGGAGGTCGAGCTTGGAGAGGAGAAAGCTTAAGTAGTGTGGCTCGGGCATTCCATCGAACACCTTGTGTGCATAGGAGGTGAGCTAGAGCACCACCAAGCCCTCTCCCCCTCGGCCAGAGAAAAACAGAGCACTGGGATGCTCTGCTCGCGAGCGAGGGGTATATATAGGCAACTCATTGGTCCCGGTTGGTGATATGAACCGGGACTAAAGGGGAGCCTTTGGTCCCGGTTCAAGCCACCAACCGGGACCAATGGTGGTGGGCCAGGAGCGAGACCCATTGGTCCCGGTTCATCCCACCAACCGGGACCAAAAGGTCCAGATGAACCGGAACCAATGGCCCACGTGGCCCGGCCGCCCCCCTGCGCTCACGAACCGGGACCAATGCCCCCATTGGTCCCGATTCTGGACTGAACTGAAACTAATGGGCTGACCCGGCCTGGACCAAAGCCCTGTTTTCTACTAGTGGACACTATGACATTTGATGCCTCCCATCTTTGTGAGCTTTTCAAAGACCAAATCCATCATGCAGTTGATCATCGAGTTGATGGCGAATGGTCCCTCAGCCCAAGAGGTCATCAATGATTATTCGCCATTGCATTAGCCCTCTGCGCCAACTATAGTTGAAGGTGGCCATGATCATCGAGCCCACCAACTCCAGCCAGGACAGGCTTCATGGTGTATGGTATGTAACTCTTCTTCGATACTATCCTTATTGGCTTTAAACTTACATGTTTTGCCTCCATAACGCACATATGTTTGAGGAAGAGGTCCTTGAGCACCATAAGTTTATATATAACACTAAACTCCTGACCGAGAGGCCTGGCGGGCCCCTGCTTTTGCACACTGCCTTCAGAGATGAGAACATGGTCCGAAAGTTTCTGCTTCTCATCCATGCGCCCAAGGTATTTTTCTTCCGATTAAAATCCCAAGTCAATCTTTTTCAACATTGGGGACATCAACAAGAAGTCTTGCAAGAAGGCCCGGTTTCAACATTTTCTTACCTACTCAAGCGTTGTGGCCCCAATGGCGGGCCCCGCCCATATTTAGGGTAAACGACAACGACTTACAAGAATATTAAGTTATCGTTCATGCATGACATGACCGTGTGGTACTAAAAAATACTATATCTGAGGCTTGATAAATTTCCCTTGTTTCAATAACTAGGAAAGTATCCAAGAAGGCATTGCTACCTTCGGATGAGAATGTCTACTAGGGCCGGTCCACCACCAAAGCCATCATCTCAGGTTGCGGTGCCCCCAACATCTAGGAACCTTGGTCTGAGACTCCTAAAATGAGAGTCTCCCCCTTCTTATTACGAGTAGCTCCTACGAGAGACCGTTGATAACCTTGCACTTGCATGAACCTCAAAGGTCTGATCCAACGGTTCTCATCGGCGGTCATGCAATAGTTATTTCTCTCTCGTGTACCTAAACCAATTAGCAATATAAGTGAAATCAAAGGTCCCAAAGATTGACTTTTTTATGTCAGAACTGATGGAATTTAGTGAATTAAAGATAGTGCAAGTTTTATTATTTACCTGAGTCATGCCGACTTATAGTAGGGATTAGTAAGTTAGCCATCTTTTTTTAGGGAATACCATCATGACTACTTTATTGAATTGGTAATATAGTTACATCGTTTGCAATGGCATTAACCAGAAAATCTGGGGGTTCATCGACCCACTTACAAGAAGAATTACTATCATAAGCATATTTTGCTGGCTACCTCATTAGTTTCACGAACACAATGCATAAATTCTACAGATCCTATCATGCCAGCAAGGATAAAACAATCTGCGTAGATATCCGATGTTCTGCTCCATATCCTGTCATGTCCTACAAATGCATTGATGACCTCTGTCGAGTCGGATTCAATCTGAATTGAATGATAGCCCATGTCATTTGCAAGTAGTTGTCTATGGTACATCGCCAATACTTCAGCCGAGCATGCATCACTAATGTATGGTATAGGGGAACATGACGCAGTCAGAAACACTCCATGGTCATCTCGTATAATTACTCCAGTCTCTCCTCTATTATCCTCATTATGGAAAGATGCATCCACGTTCACTTTAACTAAACCACCAGTTGGTCTCTTCCATGTTAATCCAACTCGTTTTATTGCTCCTGAACTGAAGGTTTTTGCTCTCTGAAAATTTAGGCAGATCGCTTGTATAGCTAAAGAGCTTCTGTTACTTGGGGGACGTTGATTCTGGTGAGTTTGCTGCCTTCTCAGCCACCACATGTACCAGCAAGATACAGCAATGCCCTCCTTAAGACCAACAGAAGGTAAATTAGGCATATTATTGTGAGGCAAACATAGCAAGTGTTCTAACACTGTTGAACCCGATCTATCAACCAACGTTGCATCTGAGATAAGCTCCGATAGTCCGAGTAAGCGCCACATCTCTACAGCACGGCCACACTGAAATAGCAAGTGATTGACATACTCAGCTCCTTGCATACAGATTGGGCATTGGCCAATACTCCCAACATGTCTATTAGCAAGTATAGACTTGAGTGGTAGGATACCATGAAGCGCTCGCCAGCAGAAAATTTTCACCTTGCCCGGAGTTTGCATTTTCCATAAAATCGACCATATTGGGTTCTCCGATGATGGCCCAGCCTGCGGCATTACAGTATACTGAAATTAATGTTTCCACTCCAAATGGCATGCCGTTTTAACAGAAAAATGTCCTGATCGTGTGCCATGCCACGCTACAAAATCATCAAATGAGTTGTAGCTTAACGGAATTTGGAGAATGCGTTCAACATCTATTGGGCTAAAAATATCACGGAGGATTTCTTCGTCCCACTTTTCAGTAATAGGATCTATCAGCTCATTGACCTTTGTAATCAAGACACCCGCTCTAGGGGTAATGACTTTCCTTGACGGGCTCGAGGGAATCCAGGGGTCATCCCAAATATTCACTTTCTCTCCATTCCCAATTCTCCAAATATGTCCTCACTTAAAAGTTTGAATACCAGCATAGATGCTCTGCCAAGTGAACGAGGCCCCCTTTTTCAGTCCTACTGATAATAAGTCTCCTGAGGGGTAGTATTTTGCACGGGGAACTCTGACACATAAGGAATCTGGATCATCAAGCAGGTGTTTGCACACGAACACGTCACCGTGTACTTTCAACGCCGGGGGTGATGCACCGCAGCTCACGTCGAAGGAGACCTGTTCAAAAGCGCGGTACGCAAGCAATCCGGCGGGCGCTTTTGTAGACCCGAAACCCCACGCGTCCGGAAGGGACCCTGTCTGGACGTGCGGCGGCTATGGGCTGCCCTAGGTCGGCCTGACCGCCCCTAGAGCCTCGAGGTTCGCCGCCCTGCAATGAAGAAGAACGAACGAAGAACGAGAAGAAGAAGAACAAAGGGAGAAGGTAAAGGTAAAAATAAAAGATGATAGATTGATATATCGATTGTGTGTTGTTCAATCGGCCGTCACCCCTTAGATATATAAGAGGCGGCTGGACTTCCCGTGCAAGGAAAAGGCTTCAATTCACGTCCAAAACCCTAGTCCAATTCGGATTGGTTTTGTCCGAACTTTCCAAAACTGTGGTTTAAACTGGCTGCACCTTGCGGGTCTTTTTTGTGGTGGTAAACGACATCGGATGGAAACGAGTCCTAAAGAAATCATGACTGTTTCGACGAGACGAACAACTTTCATGTTGAATGTTTTTTGATCTGAGGTCATCTTATGGGCCAAAATGGTGACGCAAAACACCTGTTCGCTCGCGCTACCCATCAGACATAGGTCTGGTGGGGCGCGCAACGTCACGCCTCATGACAGGGCTGCACTCCGATAGCTCTAACTTTTGCATACGAACTCGGATTGGGATGATTTTTATATCGAAATCGATCGTTTCGACGAGACGAAGACAATCCGTGTAGATCATGTTTACATACGAGGCAGTCTCGAGGGCATAATCAGCCGAATACTGTTCTGAATACAAAATCTCGGTATTTCGAACACAACTTCGGCCTTCGAGATGAGATCGGATGGCGATGGCCCAAACATCAAAGTTTCTCTTTTTGATGATACGGAACTTTCTTATTTTGAGCACTCTCTATTTGAAGTCATATTTATTGCGTTTTGTATCGTGCCAAAATCGGGTGTCAACACATGCCCCCCTGTTTTCTGGCAGAGCTTGCGTGCCAGAAAATACTTTGCCTCGGGTATTGTTTAAGCACGATGTCAACACTCCATCGGCTGTGTATGCTGAGGACGATAATTGTTATCAGCCATATGCTCGGGCTTGTTGCTGCTTGAGTTGAACTTCTTCAGATGATAGTCGTCTGAGAACAACCATTGGATGTCACAAAGGCCTCCACACAAATTTCTCATGTCAATTCTAACCTTACTTCATCCAGGTACTCCTTGGAAATATTAGAACCGCTCGACGATACATCGCCAAGCCATCTTGCCGAGCAATTATAACCATGCACCCCAAAGGAATAGCGACAACTGTTCGGTGACTCAACTCATTGTTGACCAAAGTACACCATCAAGCCCTCGCCGAACATCGTCGGTCTCCTAACATGGATCCTGCAGATAACTATCATCCTGAGTCGGAGCTTTTATGCACTAAACTCTTGATCAGTGGCCGAATAAATAATTAAGTCGGCCTCACTGGTATTGGCAAACACCGAGCACCGGCTATAGGAGTACAAGATAAACATGATGAACACTGTTAACCAGATGCCCTATTTTTCCAATACAATGAACTCTCAGGGCGATATGAAAATATAGGCCATGCATTCTCATCTCAAAGGAGCTTGAAAATCCGTCCACCAAAGTGTGAATAGCCGAAATAAATCAGATATTTCAGCTGGGGATATATTGTTGGGCACAAACTCTGATGTGACGGTTGCAGAACATGGATGATGCGCCGTTTGGAGTCTCGTATGGTGACATGAAAATCGTTGTTTTCGCCTACCGGCTTCACGCTTGTCCTCCCTTACTCCTGCTGGCTTCACAATAGGAGCTGGCACATCATTCTCGCCTTGACGGCTTCCCTTGGGGACCCATGCCATATTCCTCTTCTCCAACTCTTTGGCCCTGAGCCGCTTCAGCTTTCTTTCTTGCCAATGTGATAAGCCGAGTGAGCATCCCGGCTGTGATTTTGTTTTGTGCACTAGCAACTCTTTCCTGACCATTGGCACTTCTGGCTTGGCCTGTCCAGACTTGGTGATTGGGTCCTTGAAAGTTACCCGCTTCACTTCCTTTCCCTTAGTAGCCAACGTAGACCCGGCTGGCCTTTTGTCGTCCAGAGTCGGATCTGAAACAGCACACTTGCGGCCATCCTTTTTTACTCGGTACACTTGCTTGATCACGTCCATCTTCTTTGTTGACCCCCAGACCGATTCTTTTTGGTTGAGTCGGTCTTTCACATGTGGTTGTTGAACAAATGATGATCCTCTCGGAGCTGCATAATTTTGGTGATGTGGTTTAGAATATGATGGACGGTGTTCCCTTGATTTATACTTGTTCCATGATTGATCTGAATAATAGACAACATGGGGAGGTATCCATGACATCGGCATTGGTGGCCCAAAAGGAGGATATGGAGTCTGTTTGCTCAACTTCTTCCTTCGCCAATCCCGGTCCTCAAATTTATGCCTTAGGGGTGACTTTGATGCTTTTGTTTCACTCTGCCGATAAGCACTCTTTGCCTCACTTACCTTCTGATATTTTTCTAATAACTGCGCGAAAGTAACTTTCGGCTTTTTACCTTTGTGCTTACCATTGCCTTCGCTTTCTTTAGCTGTGCGTGCATCGGTCTTTGAATTTTCTTGTTGCCCCCCAGTGCTAGATGTCGCCATTGTAGCTTTGATGAAATTCCCATCTTCAAGATTGTTGTTGATGCACTTTTTAACCATATCCTTGCTCGAAGACTTGACCCCATCATCATTGGTGTGTACCTGTTGACCTTTAGGTGAATCGGCTTGAGATAGTCGAGTCAACATTTCATCGCCATCAAAACCAATCTGATCCGACTGGTCATATGATCGTGCCTCAACAAACTTCAATCGTCTCGATTGTGCGGCTTGATGAATCACGTTGTTGTTTTCGATATTCTCTTCAAACAAACATTGCATTTGTTCTTGTCCCGATGGCACGACATCATGATCAATTATAATAGGATTAGTCGACGATGCACCAATGTTGTGATCAACTATGCCCCGACTGAAGGTACACTTCTCGTCCATTAACTGATATTGTGATACTAGCTCTGAAACAAAACAACCGACCAGTGCTGGCTTAGCGTCATCCGACTCGGCTATGCATTGATTTTCATCCTCTTTTCCTGATGCTTTTGAATCGGCTTCGAAGGACTTTGGACCTGGCTTTATGTTTCTGCAACCAAAATAATTACGGAATATACGTCTCATACGATTCCAAATGTTAGCCAGGCATGAAACAAACAAAGTTGTCCATATGAATACAAAGTTCAGTTGTCATGACAAGAACAACTTTGGTTTGGATAAGTTGTCACTATTAGCCTCTATGAATGATACCATGTGTTGACTATCATGATTAGTGACAAGATCCTTCCTAACAAATAGATTAATCATTTCAATTGGTCTTTCAAAATTAATTAGAATCTTACTAATAGGTGCATCAACAATATGATTTTGACCGAATTGAAAATTGAGTAAACTATCTGCTAGGTGTACCTTTGTGAAGACGTTGGAAGGAGAAGATGGTTGCACCACTGGAACAATACATTGCTCCACTTTTGAATAATTCTCCAACGCCTCTTCCTCTTTTTCTGGATCTGGTGCCTCATCACTCAGATTGACCGAGTATATTTCACTCGAATTGCCCGAGTATATTTCAGTCGGATTGCCCGAGTGGATTTCACTCGGACGCTCTTTGTCAATTGAATTTTGCTCGGCCGCATTTTCTTGGTCTTGATGTTCATCATTAACTGAACTATGTTCAGCCATATTACTGTGTTCTTGATGCTCATCAATATCTTTAGCACGAAACTCATAGGATAGCATGTAAGCTCCCTTACATCCAGAAAAATCGAGCACAGCCGATTTGTTGCGTTTGTCATTCCTTTGCTCAGCCAAGCTTGCATCTTCTATTTTGGTACACGCGACAATAGTTGGCTTGATGCACTCGGCTTTAGCCGGTGATGCACTCGTTTGGAACGATGCACTTGGCTGGCACGATGCAACGCACTCGGCCTTAAACATCTCGTTGCTCAATCCGGTTTCAACCGAATCCACTGTATTAGCCGAGTGAATCCTTTTTTGCTGGTTTGCTTGCAAAGCTTCTTTTTTATCTTGCCTCAACAGTGTAGAAGGGCCAACATGGTTGCTACATGGAGGAAGGCACTTGACGTATTCTTGCAAATATCCCTCTCCACGCTTCTTCTTGAGTGCTTCGTAGGCCTGTCGATATTCTGCTAGTAATTCCTCAAGGGTAGGTGTAGTAAATTTGTTGACTCTATTCCCTGTGAGCTTTGGCTTGATCTTGTCCACTTGGGCCAGATATTTTTCTTTAAACTCAACCCTGCTTGGATCGGCTTGCCCCCCAATACTTTTAGGATCTTTCGGCAATGAATTGATGTGGCTGAAAGTTTGCGCTTGTATAGGGGGTGTATAACATGCTGCAATGATAGGTGAAGGCATGTGTATCGTTGTTGAATATTTTCTCTCGACAATTTGATCAATCGGCAACACTTGGTCTTCTTTCAAAACCCTAGCTCTTATTGCCTCATAATCAGGAACCAATCCCTTGTCGTGTTGCTCAAGGAAAATAGCACTAATCTTCTTATTTTGGGCTAAAAATTTTAATGCAGCCAGAGCCACCTCATTTCCTGCAATATTAGGCGCATATGCTCCTATAGAATCTCCATTCACTCGGCCATGACCGTGATGGTGAGCCGAGTCATGAATATTTTTAGTTTCATATGCCACTGAACAATTAATCCGACGAGGTGTAGTATATGATGTTTGAGGATAACCGGCCAAAAAGCTAACAGAAGCATGGCCGATTCCCCCATTCATCATCATGTTTGGGGATGAACCCGCATATTGCGAGTTGGCTGCCAATGGATAAAACTTTGAGATGCCCTCTTGTACATGAGGTGTCCTATATTGATCACTCGAACAAATCATGTTGTTCACCGGCATATTGAAAGATGTTGCCGATACATGAAAGTTCAGATTGATAAGTTGCATGTCACGATTCTGTAAATTACAAGTTTCTCCAACGGAATAACTAGTCGGCCTTTGCTCATTAGGGCTGGCCGACATCACATGTCCGTTGAAAGATCTAGCAACATCAACATAATGGCTATTTGCATCTACGCAAGGAGATTGATGATACATGTTACCGTTGTAGATTGCAACCGCTTGATGATGCTCTCCTCGTAGCAAGAACAGGCTGGAGACTGTTCAAAGCTTTGTCCCCAGCGGAGTCACCAAAAAGTGTGTTCGCACATGAACATGTCACTGTGTACCTTCGACGCCGGGGTTGATGCACCGCAACTCACGTCGAAGGAGACCCGTCCGGAAGCGCGGTACGCAAGCAATCCGGCGGGCGCTTTTGTAGACCCGAAACCCCACGCGCCCGGGAGGGAACCCGTCTGGACGCGCGGCGGCTATGGGCTGCCCTAGGTCGGCCTGACCGCCCCTAGAGCCTCGAGGTTCGCTGCCCTGCAATGAAGAAGAACGAACGAAGAACGAGAAGAAGAAGAACAAAGGGAGAAGGTAAAGGTAAAGATAAAAGATGATTGATATGTCGATTGTGTGTTGTTCAATCGACCGTCACCCCTTAGATATATAAGAGGCGGCTGGACTTTCCGTGCAAGGAAAAGACTTCAATTCACGTCCAAAACCCTAGTCTAATTCGGATTGGTTTTGTCCAAACTTTTCAAAACTGTTCGGTTTAAACTGGCTGCACCTTGCGGGTCTTTTTTGTGGTGGTAATCGACATCGGATGGAAACGAGTCCTAAAGCAATCATGACCGTTTCGACGAGACGAACAACTTTCATGTTGAATGTTTTTTTGATCTGAGGTCATCTTATGGGCCAAAATGGTGACGCAAAACACCTGTTCGCTCGCGCTACCCATCAGACATAGGTCTGGTGGGGCGCGCAACATCACGCCTCATGACAGGACTGCACTCCGATAGCTCTAAGTTTTGCATACGAATTCGGATTGGGATGATTTTTATATCGAAATCGATCGTTTCGACGAGACGAAGACAATCCGTGATCATGTTTCCATACGAGGCAGTCTCAAGGGCATAATCAGCCGAATACTGTTCTGAATACAAAATCTCGGTATTTCGAACACAACTTCGGCCTTCGAGATGAGATCGGATGGCGATGGCCCAAACATCAAAGTTTCTCTTTTTGATGATACGGAACTTTCTTACTTTGAGCACTCTCCATCTGAAGTCATATTTATTGCGAGTTGTATCGTGTCAAAATGGGGTGTCAACAGCAGGCGCCAACATTGCTTAGCCAACATTGCTAAGTTGAAGGAGTGAAGTAAGTTAACCATCTTAAATGCATTGTTTTTGTGCGATGAGAGTATTAATAAAACGCTCATATCCAAAACAACATAATAATGGTTACATTTTTTCATGAAAAACTAGTAATGGTTGGATAAGCAACACAATTATCATTGGTGTGTCCGAGAAGAAAGGGTTGTGCCAAGGATTGGTTAGGGAAGCGCTGTTGGGCTGAGGAGCATCAATAATATTGGAAAGGCCACTTCCTTTACGAAAAATATGCTCTGCCTAAGGCTTCATATCTTCGGGATCCGACATTCCTCCAAGGTTATAGCGCAGGAAAGCTCCAAGTGAGAAATCTTAGTCTAGTAGAGCCATTCCATCCCGAAGCCATCATCCTATGATAAGGCGCCCCGTAAATCTGGGAAAGCTAGGTCTGGGACTCCTAATATGGGAGTCTCCGCTGAACCCCCACTAGTAAGGGGATGAACGGCATGCCGGTCACTGCCCAGGACGGACTAAGCAAAAGCACCGAAACAGGTCGAGGAAGTCGTCGTGGCAACGAAGAGAGAACACATAGGAGTCAAAGGAGAGAGAATAACAAGCCCCCTCCCCACACACACCCACCCACCACCGCCACGAATTTATCGGAAAAAGTAACTGACTTAGGCCCTGTTTGGTTCAGCTTTTATTGACGGATTCCGCTGCCACGCAGAAGAATCTGAACCAAAGGGCGAACCAAGGAGAATCCGATATCAGAAATCCGCTGCCAAAATCTGAACCAAAAGCGGAAGCAGCTCAGGACATGCTTTCCAAAATCTGATTTCGCTGCGAGCGAAAATCTGAAAAAGGTGTATCAGCTGGTTTGCCAAATGACATCCATCTTTTTCACATCATATTTTCCACAGCTGTTTTTCCACAGCAGATTTTTCACAACTGTTTTTAAAAATTCACAGCCGAACCAAACAGGGCCTTAATGAAAAGACAAAAATGCCCACAAATGATTCTGGCCGGTCAGGCTACCCCGTCGAGGCTAGGCCATCCCTCCAGATCAGGCAGGCAAAGCCCGAATCGAACCCACGCCAAACTCGTTACGATTGTTGCACTCCAACCACTACGACGTCGCGCTTGTTGTGTGCTAAGTTAAGTCGCTCTTTCTTTTTATTTTATTTCTTCTGGTTCGCGAATTCTTGACGGTTTTATTTGTTTTTCCCTTTTTTTATCTCTTTTTTTAATGCGTGATTTTTTAAAAGAATGTCATGTTCTTTTAAAATCGTTGTGCTTTTTCGGATTACATGAACTTTATTCAAATTCGATGAACTTTTTTCAGATTACATGAACTTTTTTAAAATTTGATGAACAATTTTTTTAAAATTTGATGAACTTTTTCCAGATTACATGAACTTTTTTCAAATTTGGCGAACTTTTTCTGAATTTGATGAACTTTTTTCATATTACATGAACTTTTTTCAGATTAAATGAACTTTTTTAAATTCGATGAACTTTTTCTAAATGCGATGAACTTTTTTCGAATTCGATGAACTTTTTTCGAATCTAATGTACTTTTTCTGAATTCGATGAACTTTTTTTGAATCTGATGAACTTTTCTTCGAATTTGGTGAACTTTTTTCGAAATCAATGAACTTTTTTTAAAAAATCGATGAACCTTTTTCATTTTTTGAACTTTGCTTAAAATTTGATGAACTTTTTTTCGAATTTACGTTTCTTTTTTGAGATAATTTATATTGAGTATATATTAATGTTTTACTGCGCGAAAAGGTTAACTAGAACTGTTTTCTTGTAGAAGAAAACAAAGTTTGTTTGTTTCCGGTGGTTAGTGTGGTGCACTCGCAACAAAGTTTCCTGAGTTCGAATCCCCAGCTATCCTCAGGTTTTATTTCTTTTTTACTTCAAAAGCGATCGAGTGCAAGCGCGCGTTGGGCCGGCCCATGCCAGCGACACTGCAGGCGCCAGCTCGTTAACGGGCGCCTGCATCGCTGACTAGGAGCTCCCGAACCATCGTGCGTCCGAGAGCTCCTAGCCACACGAGCTTCCGCGCAGGCGCATGATCAAAATGGGCCGGCCCATTTAGTGGCGTCAAAACGAGCTGCTATTAATCCGAAAAAAAAGATGCGGCATCGAGGAATCGAACTCGACACCCGACGGTAGTGGCCAAGTGTCCAATACCACTTGAGCTGCTCACTGTTTAATGTATACATGCCGCGCGAATTTCTAAGAACTAAGAGCAGCGGAAGAAAAAAAAATCAAAAGCTTTGACCATTAAACATTTTTTTTGATATATGCTGAACAATACTTAAAAACACACTGAACATTTTTGTGATATACACTGAACATTTTGTAAGTACACAATGAACATTGTTATAAATACGTTGAACATTTTGTTAAATGTGTGATTATTTTTTTGTAATACACAATGAACATTTTTATAAACGCAAGGTGAATTTTTTTGCAATATACGTTGAACATTTCCTTAATATACGATGAACATTTTTTGTAATACACAGCAAACTTTTTATATAATACCAAAAAATGAGAAGAAAAAGGGAAATAAGAAAATAAATGAAAAGGTAAAAGGGAACAAAAAAAACCATAACAAAACCACTGAAAACCGGACAAAACAGTGAAAAGACCGGAAGCAAAAACAGCACAGAAGAAAAACGAAAAAAAAACACGAAACAGCGAGGGAAAGCAGCAGGGAAGGGATAAACAGGCGAATCCCGCACGTGGGCCGGCCCAACCAGACGCTAGCCTCAGCGAAGGCAGGACGTTTGGACGCTAACGAGCGTCATATAGGATCCACCTCCGGCCAGGCAAAGCCCCGACGCTCTCTGGCAAACCAGGGCCCTCCGCATCTCGGCCGCCTAGCTCCACGCGCAAGCCGGCTAAGACAGTCGCGACGGACAGCCCACGGCCCGGCGGGGGAGCGAGTGCGTCCGGCTAGCATGGCGCACACCCAGCCTGATCACATCGACGTGCCCATCTGGTGCGACCAAACCGACACGCACGGGAGCGGCGCACACCCACCCTGGCTCAACGAGACCAGACTGTCGTGACCCAAATGCACCGCCAAGCGAGTCCGGCGGAAAGTACCCAGTGCTCCCAGCCTTGGGGTACTCCCAGTGCTCCAATACCAAAAAAACCTTTTTAAATATTTCAAAAAATTCCGGAAAAAAAGAGAATGTTCATAAGGAATGTCACTACATCCCCTAGAAATTTCAGGTTCAAAATCGAAATGTACATTGAGAAACAAAAAAAAAAGAAATTCAGATCTGAATAGTGTCAATGTTGCTTTTGTCTATTTTTTACGCTATTCATGCTAGATTTAACATTTTTGTTTCTCAATGTGTATTTCTAGTTTGGACCTGAAATTTTTAGGGCTTGCAGTCACATTCATAGTGAACATTTACAAAAAAATTAGGATTTTTTGAAACATTAAAAAAAATGTTTTTTTGACATTTGAGTACCGGGAGTACCCCAAGGCTTGGAGCACCGGATACTTTCCCGCGAGTCCGGCTAGCTAGCCTCTCGCAAGGCAGTGCGCCGAATGGCTCTCACGGGGGCCCAGAAACCGCCCAATGGCGATGGCCCCAGGCAGGCACGCGGGCCACCCGTCATTGCACGCGTATGGGCGCGCGGGGTGGCTGACGCGTGCACGATTGGTGTTGGCCAGTGATGATGGTCCCAAATAAACACCAGTGGTACACCCGTCATGGACCACTAGCCGGGTCATTCAGATCTGAGCCGTCTGGACACATCAGACAGCTCAGAGAGCTCCCGAAGGCTCCCACGACAAGTCAGCCTGAAACGAACGGCCAGGAGGTGCTCTGTCCCGCGCCCAGGGAGGAGAATACTCCATCATTTTTTATAAGAGTAATGTCGTCCAAGGGCATTTCCCCCCCAAAAAAAGCTCCATATCCAAACGGTTTTGTTGTACGTGTTTAAAAAAATATCCAAATGTTTTTCGTCCTTTTCAATTGCGAGAACGTGTCCAGGATGCTTCAATGGTCACGTGTTTTTGGGATGGACCTTTTACTGGCGTATATATAGATAGATTTTTCAACAAGAAAACCACGGACAAGTTTTTTTTTTCATGGTAATGTGTGTCTCATTCATATCATAAAGATTAAATTGCAAGTCACATAAAGACCAACATGACAAAACTGAAAAAATAGCAGAACGTCGCTAAGCTGGACACTAACCTCCGTCACCTACCTCCGGCACCACCACAACAGCCACCAAAGAAAAAAAATGACGGATAACGTATAGGACACAAATCGATGGGGGCGGTGATGAGATTCAGCCATGGCCTCGGTGGTGGTGCTCTGCTCTGGCAAACGCCCGTGGCGGAGGCAAGGCGGCGGCTCGCCCACACCAAGCTCTGCACCCCGGAGGAGATAAGAGACGCTGCGGCCCGCGTGGCGCAGATCGACAAGGCTAAGGAGGAGCTGTTCGACATGGTGTATGGCCTCGTTACCACCTACGATGTTCCGCACACGATGAGTCGCAAGTCCAAGCTTATGATGGAGCACCTCTCCTCACAACTCAAGCCTAGACCCCAAGCCCCAATCTGGTATCTTATTTGATTTTATTATTGTTTGTTCAAATATAGTAATATATCTTTTGTTTCCACATGCTAGCTATCTATTTGAATTGTACTGAGACGTCTTTCATTAAGTTACCGACCCAATTCATCACGGTTATACTCCATCTCATCCGTATTATTTTGGTATTATATTGCAAGCGGTTCTCTCGACGCCACGAGAGACGCAATACTTACTACAAGTTTCTAGGTGGCGTCGCCTTGCTCGCACATCAACATCTTCCACCACCAAGGAAGTCAGCCGACTGGTGGAGCAAAGTTACTAGTTGAATCCATATCTTCAACAGCATATAGCTAGCTTATATTAATGCCAACAAGACTAGATTGTTATGAGGTTTATATTAGTCATCATATAGTTAGCTACTAGCGTTATGTTTGGACGGTCTACCTGACTTCCATCGGTTTGTAAGCCTATGTTCCATGTTGGACTAATCCACTCATATGTCCTTTGCCGGCTACATAAGCTACATTAACACCCGTGGTTGCCAGATCCATCTCACTATTGATGGTGGCCATCACAAATCTTGTTTTTATGCCTGCCCATTATTTGGTGAAATTATTTCAGCATGACCATGAAGTTGCAATGTAGGCAACAATGTTTGCTTCACTACTTCTATTTTGAGATCTTGAAATTTTTTCAAGATGATGTAGATGCTATGAATGAGCAGAATATACCTAAGGGTACTCCTAGTGCAGATGCTATGGATGTGAACGGTCCATACAAAGTTAACACCGAAAAAACAGGGTCGATTTGTCTTAGGCAGCCGGCCGCTTCTGTCAGGAGATGCGCACGATTAACTCCCCTTTCCTTTTTTTTTTCTCCTTGCTACCTCACGTAATCACATACACCTATTTTAAGGGTGGCCCAGCCTAAACCTGTCTAATCTCTCATATTTGCTAGCTTCCTCACGTAATCATAACCCCCCCCCCCCCCCTGAGTTTCAGGGTGGGCCCAGCCTAAGCCTCCTAATCCCTCTGATCTCTAATCCTTCCTAACTAGCGATGTCTGAAACCGAGCACTGCCTCCCCGAAAAATAGATGTCTCACCTTAGAGCAACTCTAGAAGATCACCTATCCTACAAGTCCAAAATGTATCACTTATCCCATTCCTTATAATTTTAGGGCATTAAACATTACTTCATCTAGTAAAATTTAATCCCCTAAAAAATCTTTTTCCCAATTCATCCAACCATTTTCAAACTTATCAATTCAAAACTTAAGAATTCAAGTACACACAATTCAAATACATATCAAATTAAATGTTTTCAAACTTAACCATTCAAATTCAAACACATCATACACTCCAAATAAATTAAGAACCCAAATAAACATGATAAAAGCATAAGAATCAAGTGATATGAAATCGCCAATGATGCTCAATAAGATCTTCAATTTGGTTGTGAGTTTGTTGGTTCTCGACCCTATGGTGTGCTTGGAGGCGTAGGTCCTATTTGGGGTAAGTTCCGGCTGTGTGCAACAAAAACCTAAATATCACGAGAGTGACATACACATAGCTCTCCAATCTTCCTTACCATCCATTTGCAAAGAGATAAATGAAAATAGAGTAATAATCGTGCCGTGTACACTTTTCTTACAAACGATTTGAATATTATGAATTGGTTAAACAAGGTACATCAAACTGAAAGGAACTGAAAGACAACAAAGAACCATGATAAAACATGCGTCACACTGTGTACGCCGACGACAACAACCTAGGCACAGGCTGAACCACTAGAGGCACGGCCCTTTGCAGGGTCTGACCATAGGCCTCCTCCATGTTGAGTTTTTCGGGCGTCGTTCCATCAACCAAGGACCAGTCGAATGCGTGCACCAGCGTGGCAGTCATGAGTGTCACCATCCGAAGGCCCCAGCCGAGGCCTGCGCATATCCTCTGACCCGCCCCAAACGGGATGAGCTCATAGTCGCCCCCCTTCACATCCGCGCTCTCATGCAATCCGCCCGGGAGGAAGCGGACCGTCCTGAACTCCAATGGGTCGGGGCCCCATGAGGCCGGGTCACGGGCGATGGCCCACACGTTCATGATGAGGGTGGTGCCCTTGGAAACATGGTAGCCGTCTACCTCGCAGTCCTCAGCGGCCACCCGGGGAAGGGAGAGCGGCGTCGCCGGGTGTAGACGGAATGTCTCCTTGATGACGGCGGCGAGGAAAGTGAGGCGTGGCAGGTCGGCTTCCGTGACGAGACGGTCATTTCCCACTACGCCATCGAGCTCGTGCTGCAGCTGCTTGAGGATGCAAGGGTCTCGTATGAGCTCTGCCAGCGCCCACTCCACTGTGCTCGACGTCGTGTCTGTCCCGGCCGTGAATAAATTCTAAAAGAACCAATATTTGTATCCCATTAATTAAAATGAAAAATATAGCTATGACAATCCAAAATCTTTGACTTGACATCAACAAATACCTTACCTAGACGTACAAAATATGAATGGCCAAACAAATGGGCATGTAACAATTTGTGCATACCAGGAGGAGAGCCTTGATGTCAATCTCGGTGAACTTGATCCCGTCCTCTTCGCCGGCATCTGCGGGCGACTGCCACCGCATCGTCGCCAGCATCACGCTCAGCAGGTCGTTCCCTTCCATCTCTCCGGCATGCTGGCCCCTCTCGCTGATGAAGCCGTCCATCATGCGGTCGTAGCGGCGGTGCAGCCTCTTCATCTTAGCGACGACGCCCTGCGGGTCAAGCCAGCGGAGCGCGGGCACGAAGTCGCCGATATTGAGGACGCCGGCGAGCTGCATGAGCTCGACCACCATGTCCTTGAACTCCCTGGCACCCTCGCCGACGCCGTCGCCGAACATGCGCCTCCCGATGGCGGCCCGTGCCAGCGCGTTGGTAGCACACACGTTGATGGCGCACAGGTTGACCGCCACCCCGGCCGGCGAGGAGGAAGAGAGCAAGTGCGTGACCATGAGTCGGGCCTCGTCCTGCCGTATGGTGCGGAGGGCGTCGAGGGCACGGGCGGAGAAGAGGTGGAGCGCGCAGAGCTTGCGGAGGGCGCGCCAGCGGGCGCCATAGGGCGCGAAGACGAGGTCCTGGTAGTTGTAGGCGAGGTGCTCGGCGCCGGAGGTAGGCGGGCGGTCGCTGAAGTTGGCGTCGTGCGCGCGGAGGAAGCTGCGGGCGACCTTGGCCGACGCTGCGACGACGACCTCGACGCTGCCGAAGCGGAGGCGGAAGAGGGGGCCATGCTGGCGCGCGAGAGCGGCCATGGTGTGATGCGGCATGGCCCCTAGCTGCGGCAGGTTGCCCAGCACCGGCCAACCCCTCGGCCCCGGCGGCAGAGGCAGCTTTGTTCGTCTGCCATGGCTTCGGAGGTGCCAGACAGCCGCGACGGCGACTGCGGCCAAGGAGGCGAGCAGGAGAAGCAGGCTGTGGTCCATGGTTTGGTTAGCTGCTAGGTTTCTTTGTTTGTTGCAGGTATTGTGCAGTGCAGTGTGTGGCCGATTGCGCATAAATATGGGCGCATGCACATAAATACAGGTAAACGATTCACATCAGTTGGGGGCGCGATGGAATCGGTCGCCCCGTGTGCATGGTTGCCTTATCCTTGTCTATTTCTAGCCACTCGTCCCCTCCTCCCACCTCACGTCGCCATGGAGTTTTCATTATTCTTCTCCTTGATGAATGATGCAGCGAGGAGCGGCCGACGATAGTTGCGAGCCCGACAGCAATGTTGCGAGGATGTCCAGGCGATGTTGCTAGGCTGGTGCCACACTGCTGCATGCCCGATCAAGAAGTGTTGCAAGGCCGGCCGGTGGTGACAAAGGTATCGTCCGGAATGCTACAAGCCAGGCCCCAGGGGCTGCTGCGAGCGCCGGCCCCCAATGCTACGAGGCCTAGAGGGATCTTGGACTAATTGCAATTAAATATTTCTGGGTTGTTAAGACTGATAAGGCCCTCACTGTGGCCATAATGAAACATTTTCATAGCGGAGATGATGGAAGCAAAAAGGTTTCCTATATTGTATCTTTATTTTTCTTTAGATCTTGTATGTTTGACAAGTTTAGATGTCTTCATCTTATTTGTTATTTATCCCTCCTGATATATAACTCGGTTATACCTTTATGCTACTCAAATTTCTGGCCTACTCCCACTCCCTCTTTAAATAAGAAATTTTAGGCTTTATTCATTTACCTTTTAAAATTCTAGGCATTTTGCCCTTCTATGGTACATACAAAACTAGAAAATGACTGTCCACTACATGAGTCAGAGATGAGTTGGGCCAAGCCGCACAAGCGTCAATGAAATTTGCACCACAACACAACTCAAATCATCATGCCCAGGTGATTCATAGCTGTTGGAACTGCAACAGTGGTCGAGAGAGATGTATGCAACATTGATTTCAAAGGCCCAAGCTACCAAAGATTTGGTTCATGTTACAGCCTTAGTGACAAAAAACTAACTCTTTGGTCGCTTGGCGCGGCGACTATCAACATCTTTAAAAAAAACCTAATTATATTTTTTGTATGCCAGAAATTACATTAATTTGCTTTCTCGTTATGCATGATTTTCTTAATATTCATATTTTGGACAGGGGTTGACCTTAGTTTTAGAGTTAGATTATGCTATTGTTCACTGATGCATTTTTCTTGAATGTTTCTGACATATTCCTTATTTTATCTTTCCCGTTGTAAGGGACTTATGTCAGCAAGTAATATTGACGTGTGGGCCTGTTGGCCTTGGCGTCACGTGCATAGTGTACCCCTAGTGATGGTCATCTCGATATCCTGCATTTGTTGCTTGGCACCATCCGTGGCCTCCCATGCATGTGATGTTGAATGCTCGGTTCAGTGTACAGCCTCGTCTACAACCGTTCCGGTAAGTTTTTAGATTTCCTCCATCCCTCTTGCACTAAGACCTAGCCTTCAAGCTATGACCGCTCTGTGTACCGGTGATAACCCACAAGTATAGGGGATCACAACAGCTTTCGAGGGTAGAGTATTCAACCCAAATTTATTGATTCGACACAAGGGGAGCCAAAGAATATTCTCAAGTATTAGCAGCTGAGTTGTCAATTCAACCACACCTGGAAACTTAGTATCTGCAGCAAAGTGTTTAGTAGCAAAGTAATATGATAGTGATGGTAACGGTAACAAAAGAGTAACGAAAGCAAAGTAATGTTTTTGGTATTTTGTAGTGGTTGTAACAATAGCAACGGGAAAGTAAATAAGCGTAAACCAATATATGGAAAGCTCGTAGGCATCGGATCAGTGGTGGATAATTATGCCGGATGTGGTTTCATCATGTAACAGTCATAACATAGGGTGACACAGAACTAGCTCCAATTTATCAATGTAATGTAGGCATGTATTCCGAATATAGTCATACGTGCTTATGGAAAAGAACTTGCATGACATCTTTTGTCCTACCCTCCCGTGGCAGCGGGGTCCTAATGGAAACTAAGGGATATTAAGGCCTCCTTTTAAGAGAGAACCGGAACAAAGCATTAGCACATAGTGAATACATGAACTCCTGAAACTACGGTCATCACCAGTAAGTATCCCGATTATTGTCACTTCGGGGTTAACGGATCATAACACATAATAGGTGACTATAGACTTGCAAGATAGGATCAAGAACTCTCATATATTGATGAAAACATAATAGGTTCAGATCTGAAATCATGGCACGAGGGCCCTAGTGACAAGCATTAAGCATAGCAAAGTCATAGCAATATCAATCTCAGAACATAGTGGATACTAGGGATCAAATCCTAACAAAACTAACTCGATTACATGATAATTCTCATCCAACCCATCACCGTCCAGCAAGCCTACGATGGAATTACTCACGCACGACAGTGAGCATCATGAAATTGGTGATGGAGGATGGTTGATGATGACGACGGCGACGAATCCCCCTCTCCGGAGCCCCGAACGGACTCCAGATCAGCCCTCCCGAGAGGTTTTAGGCTTGGTGATGGCTTCGTATTGTAAAACGCGATGAATTCTTCTCTCCTATTTTTTTCTCCTCGAAAGCAGATATATAGAGTTGGAGTTGGAGTCGGGAGGTCTCCAGGGGGCCCACGAGGTAGGGGGGCGCGCCCTAGAGGGGGGGCGTCCCCCACCCTCGTGGACAGGGTGTGGGCCCCTGGTCTTCATCTTTGGCGAGGATTTTTTATTATTTATTGTAAGATGTTCCGTGGAGTTTCAGGTCATTCCGAGAACTTTTGTTTCCTGCACATAAAACAACATCATGGCAGTTCTGCTGAAAACAACATCAGTCTGGGTTAGTTCCATTCAAATCATACAAGTTAGAGTCCAAAACAAGGGCAGAAGTGTTTGGAAAGGTAGATACGGCGGAGACGTATCAACTCCCCCAAGCTTAAACCCTTACTTGTCCTCAAGCAGTTCAGTTGACAAACTGAAAGAAATAAAGAAAAACTTTTACAAACTATGTTTGCTCTTGTTGTTGTAAATATGTCAAGCTAGCATTCAAGTTTTCAGCAAAGATTATAACTAACCATATTTGCAATAATTCTCAGGTCTCATGATTACCCATATCAATAGCATAATCAACTAGCAATCCATAATAATAAATCTTGGATGACAACACTTTCTCAAAACAATCATAATATGATATAACAAGATGGTATCCCGCTAGCCCTTTCTGAGACCGCAAAACATAAATGCAGAGCACCTTTAAAGATCAAGGATTGACTAGACATCGAATTCATGGTAAAAAATATCCAATGATAGTCACACCCAATATAAATTAACAGTGATGAATGCAAATGACAGCTGCGCTCTCCAGCTAGTGCTTTTAATAAGAGGGTGATGACTCAACATAAAAGTAAATAGATAGGCCCTTCGCAGAGGGAAGCAGGGATTTGTAGAGGTGCCAGAGCTCGGTTTTGAAATAGAGATAATTAACATTTTGAGCGGTATAGTTTCATTGTCAACATAACAACTAAGAGATGGCGATAACTTCCATGCTACACACATTATAGGCGGTTCCCAAACAGAATGGTAAAGTTTATACTCCCCCTCCACCAACAAATATCAATCCATGGCTTGCTCGAAACAACGAGTGCCTCCAACTAACAACAGTCCCAGGGGGAGTTTTGTTTTGTAATTATTTTGATTTAGTTTGCATAAAGCATGGGACTGGGCATCCCGGTGACCAGCCATTTTCTTGTGAGTGAGGAGCGGAGTCCACTCCTCTTGAGAATAACCCGCCTAGCGTGGAAGATACAGACATCCGTAGTTGATACATGAGCTATTCGAGCATACAAAATAGGATGATTATTTGAAGGTTTAGAGTTTGGCACATACAAATTTACTTGGAACAGCAGGTAGATACCGCATATAGGAAGGTATAGTGGACTTATCTGGAATAACTTTGGGGTTTAAGGGATTGGATGCACAAGCAGTATTCCTGCTTAGTACAGGTGAAGGCTGACTGGGAAGCGACCAACTAGAGAGCAACAACAGCCATGTACATGCATTATTATTAATAAATATTGGATGCAAGCATGAGTAGGATATAATCCACCATGAACATAAATATCGTGAAGGCTATGTTGATTTGTTTCAACTACATGCGTGAACATGTGCCAAGTCAAGTCACTTAAATCATTCAAAGGAGGATACCACCCATCATACCACATCATAACCATCTCAATAGCATGTTGGCACGCAAGGTAAACCATTATAACTCATAGCTAATCAAGCATGGCACAAGCAACTATGATCTCTAATTGTCATTGCAAACATGTTTATTCATAACAAGTTGAATCAAGAACGATGAACTCATCATATTTACAAAAACAAAAGAGGTCGAGTTCATACCCGCTTTTCTCCTCTCAGTCAGTCCATCATATATCATCATAATTGCCTTTCACTTGCACGACTGAACGATGTGAATAATAATAAGAGTGCACGTGCATTGGACTAAGCTGGAATCTGCGAGCATTCAATAAACACGAGAAGAGAAAGCAATATGGGATCTTGGTTAAATCAACAATAAAACATATAAGAGTCACTCCAACAATTTAATCATGGTCTTCTCCTACTAACCCCCAAAGAAAAGAAATAAAACTATTTACACAGGAAAGCTCCCAACAAGCAAAAGAAGAACGGGAAATATTTTTGGGTTTTCTTTTTAATTATTACTACGGCAAGAAAAGTAAACTACTACTAATTTTTTTCTTAAGGTTTATCAAACACACAAGAAGAAAGCATAAAAGGAAATAAACTAGCATGGATGATACAATGAAAAAGTATGAGCACCGACATCTAGCAATGAGTGTGTGTGAACATAAATGTAATGTCAGTGAGAAATACATACTCCCCCAAGCTTAGGCTTTTGGCCTAAGTTGGTCTATGACCACGGCTGGCCTGGCTGATATCCATAATAATAGTTGTTGGGGTCGTACTGTGATGAAGAAGACTCTGACTGCTATTGGCCGACAGCCATCTCCGGATCCCAAGAATAAACAGACTGTCATGGAGGCTCCTCTTGTGGTTCTGGTTCCGGGGCTGGTGCAGGGTTCCGGTAGGCGTGAATAGCCGCCAACGGAACAAGGTATGTGCCTACAGTAAAATCAAACAAAGAAGGAGCAGGCAAGGTAATAGTCTCAGGATGATGTTTATTAAAGAACAATTGATATTTAAGCTCTCCTTCCCTATTCTTAACAATAAAATCATGTGCTACCATACTTTTATAACATAAATAAACACGAGGCAGCACCTTTTCTTCCTTCTCATAATGCCTAATAGGTATGTTAAAATGTGCAGCGAGGCGTGAAGCATAAATGCCTCCAAAGATGGGACCCTTAGTACGGTTCATACTGAACCGTCTAGCAATAATGCCGCCCATACTAAAAGAGTTATCACCGTATAAGCCATGGTGCAAAATGATAATATCAGGGATACTCAGGTTTCCACAGTTTCCGCGACCAATTAAGCAACGACTAGCAAATAATGCAAAATAACGTAAAACAGGAAAATGTATGCTAGTGATTCGTACATCGAAAACCTTCCTTGTTCCCCCTACAATGATAGTGTCAATAAATCCCTCTACATCATCACGATGTGGTTCTTCTGTCTTGCCCCCAAAAGGGACTAAACAAATCCGACAGAAATCATAAAGTGACATCTCCTTATGCTCATCATATAAATGAAATTCCACCGTAGGTGGTGAGTTCTTAGAATGAAAATGAAAGTTTTGCACAAAGGTATTTGTGAGCAAGAGATACTGATCGCATTGATCGTGGAGGAAAGTGGTGAGGCCTGCAGTCTGAGCCAACTCATGAAAATCTTCATAAATCCTGGCTGCTCTTAAGAAATCCTCGGAAGGCCATTCACGCGCCCGAACCTCCGCGGTGCGAGGCAAATTATACTTAGGCTTCGGTGCCTTATCCTTCGAGCTTTGGCTCGATGAGCCCCTCAAAAGTCTCCTCATCATTTTCTGAAAAATTCTGAAATTTTTAGTAACTTCAAAATAAAAGTAAACCAAACTCAATAATATTGATAGCAACCACTCCTACAAGTGCCTAGAGCCTATATTATGCATCAAAACTACTTTTGACCATATAAATTTGACATGCAACCTCAAGAACAGGGTCACCTAAGCAGCAAAAATTTGCAATGAATAAATCACTAGAACAAAAACTAATTGGACCAATGGAGGAGTCACACACCAAGGAACAATCTCCCCAAGCAGTTTTGTGAGAGGTGCTTTGAGCAAGGAGATCGAAAATGGCAGCAAAGAGGGCTGGAACTCATGCTTGAGTTGGTTTTTCATGTTTGTGGGAGGAAGAAGAAGAGGATGGGTGCAGAAATAAGTGGAGGAGGACCACCGTGGGCCCACGAGGCAGGGGGCGTGCCCAGGGGGGTAGGGTGTGCCCTCCACCCTCGTGACCAGGTGGCAGCTCCCCCCGCGGTAATTTTTGCACCATAAATCCTCAAATATTTCTGAAATAATCATATTCAATTGGCATGTCATTCTGAGGACATTTATTTTCGGGACATTTTTATATTGCACGGATAAATCAGGAAACAGACAGAAAAATACTATTTTTACTTTATTTCAACTAAATAACAGAAAGTATAGAGAGGGTACAGAAGGTTTTGCTTCTAGTTTCATCCATCTCATGCTCGTCAAAAGGAATCCACTAACAAGGTTCATCAAGTCTTGTTAACAAACTTATTCCGATTAACATGAAACAAGAGAAATTTCAAATAACACTAGGTTACCTCAACGGGGATATGCACATCCCCAATAATAAGTATATCATATTTCTTCTTGACAGTAGGAAGAGGAAATTCAAAACCTCCAAATATAATCGATGGAATTTTTTCGATAGAATTGATACTATGAACTTGAGGTTGTTTCCTCGGAAAGTGTATCGTATGCTCATTACCATTAACATGAAAAGTGACATTGCCTTTGTTGCAATCAATAACAGCCCCTGCAGTATTAAGAAAAGGTCTTCCAAGAATAATAGACATACTATCGTCCTCAGGAATATCAAGAATAACAAAGTCCGTTAAAATAGTAACGTTTGCAACCACAACAGGCACATCCTCACAAATACCGACAGGTATAGCAGTTGATTTATCAGCCATTTGCAAAGATATTTCAGTAGGTGTCAACTTATTTAAGTCAAGTCTACGATATAAAGAGAGAGGCATAACACTAACACCGGCTTCAAGATCACATAAAGCAGTTTTAACATAGTTTCTTTTAATGGAGCATGGTATAGTAGGTACTCATGGATCTCCAAGTTTCTTTGGTATTCCACCCTTAAAAGTATAATTAGCAAGCATGGTGGAAATTTCAGCTTCTGGTATCTTTCTTTTATTCGTAACAATATCTTTCATGTACTTAGCATAAGGGTTCATTTTGAGCATATCAGTCAATCGCATACGCAAAAAGATAGGTCTAATCATTTCAGCAAAGCGCTCAAAATCCTCATCATCCTTTTTCTTGGATGGTTTGGGAGGAAAAGGCATGGGTTTCTGAACCCAAGGATCTCTTTCTTTACCATGTTTCCTAGCAACAAAGTCTTTCTTATCATAATGTTGATTCTTTGATTGTGGGTTATCAAGATCAACAGCAGGTTCAATTTCTACATCATTATCATTACTAGGTTGAGCATCATTATGAACATCATCATTAACATTTTCATTAGGTTCATGTTCATTGCCAGATTGTGTTTCGGCATCGGACATAGATATACCATTTGGATTATCAGGTGGTTCAGCAATAGGTTCACTAGAAGTTTGCACAGTTCTATCGTTTTTCTTTTTCTTCCTTTTAGAAGAACTAGGTGCATCAATATTATTTCTCTGAGAATCTTGCTCAATTCTCTTAGGGTGGTCTTCAAGATACAAAGGTTCCTGAGTCATTCTACCAGTTCTAGTAGCCACTTTAACAGCATAATTATTTTTTTTACTATTCATCTCATTGAGCAATTCCTTTTGAGCTTTAAGTACTTGTTCTACTTGAGTGGTAACCATAGAAGTATGTTTGCTAACAAGTTTAAGTTCACCTCTAATATTAGCCATATAATCACCCAAATATTTAATTATATCAGCATCTTGTTTTAATTGTCTACCAAAATAAGCATTGAAGTCTTCTTGCTTAAACATAAAATTATCAAACTCATCCAAGCATTGACTAGCAATTTTAGCAGGAGGGATTTCAGCTTTATCATATCTATAGAGAGAATTTACCTTTACTACGTGAGTCGGGTTATCAAGGTCTGGAGGTTCTTCAATAAATAAAGGATTAAGATCATATGTTTCTTCAATAGGCGGTAAATAAAGACCATGTATTTCTTCAATAGGAGGTAAATTCTTAACATCTTCAGCTTTAATACCTTTTTCTTTCATAGATTTCTTTGCCTCTTGCATATCTTCGGGACTGAGAAATAGAACACCTCTCTTCTTCGGAGTTGATTTAGGAATAGGATCATTAATTGGAGCAGGAGCTGGCTCAGGAGGTGCCCAATTATTTTCATTTGTCAACATATTATTCAATAAGATTTCAGCTTCATCCGGTGTTCTTTCCCTGAAAAGAGAACCAGCACAACTATCCAGGTAATCTCTAGAAGCATCGGTTAGTCCATTATAAAATATATCAAGTATTTCATTTTTCTTAAGAGGATGATCAGGCAAAGCATTAAGTAACTTGAGAAGCCTCCCCCAAGCTTGTGGGAGACTCTCTTCTTTAATTTTCACAAAGTTGTATATTTCCTTTAAAGCAACTTGTTTCTTATGAGCAGGGAAATATTTAGCAGAGAAGTAGTAAATCATATCCTGGGGACTACGCACACAACCAAGATCAAGAGAATTAAACCATATCTTAGCATCACCTTTTAATGAGAACGGATATATTTTAAGGATATAAAAGTAGCGAGATCTCTCATCATTAGTGAACAGGGTGGCTATATCATTTAATTTAGTAAGATATGCCACAACAGTTTCAGATTCATAGCCATGAAAAGGATCAGATTCAACTAAAGTAATTATATCAGGATCAACAGAGAATTCATAATCCTTATCAGTAACACAGATATGTGAAGTAGCAAAAGTAGGGTCGGGTTTCATCCTAGCATTTAGAGATTGCTTATTCCATTTACTAATAACCTTTTGAGTTCATATCTATCTTTGCAAGCTAAAATAGCTAAAGAAGCTTCTTGATCAAATAAATAACCCTCAGGAATAACAAGTGATTCTTCATCATCACTTTCATCATCATAATCAGATTCAATATTTTCAATCTCTCTAGCCCTAGCAAGTCGTTCCTCGAGAAAATCACGAAGTGGCACAGTAGTATCAAGCATAGAAGTAGTTTCATCATAAGTATCATGTATAGCAGAAGTAGCATCATCAATAACATGCGACATATCAGAACGAATAGCAGAAGCAGGTTTAGGTGTCGCAAGCTTACTCATAACAGAAGGTGAATCAAGTGCAGAGCTAGATGGCAATTCCTTACCTCCCCTCGTAGTTGAGGGATAAATTGTTGTGTTAGCATCTTTCAAGTTCTTCCTAGTGTCCAGCAGATATAAATCCCAAGTGACTCAAAGAATAGAGCTATGCTCCCCGGCAACGGCGCCAGAAATTAGTCTTGATAACCCACAAGTATAGGGGATCGCAACAGCTTTCGAGGGTAGAGTATTCAACCCAAATTTATTGAGTCGACACAAGGGGAGCCAAAGAATATTCTCAAGTATTAGTAGCTGAGTTGTCAATTCAACCACACCTGGAAACTTAGTATCTGCAGCAAAGTGTTTAGTAGCAAAGTAATATGATAGTGATGGTAACGGTAACAAAAGAGTAATGAAAGCAAAATAATGTTTTTGGTATTTTGTAGTGGTTGTAACAATAGTAACGGTAAAGTAAATAATCGTAAACCAATATATGGAAAGCTCGTAGGCATCGGATCAGTGATGGATAATTATGCCGGATGTGGTTTCATCATGTAACAGTCATAACATAGGGTGACACAGAACTAGCTCCAATTCATCAATGTAATGTAGGCATGTTTTCCGAATATAGTCATACGTGCTTATGGAAAAGAACTTGCATGACATCTTTTGTCCTACCCTCCCGTGGCAGCGGGGTCCTAATGGAAACTAAGGGATATTAAGGCCTCCTTTTAATAGAGAACCGGAGCAAAGCATTAGCACATAGTGAATACATGAACTCCTGAAACTACGGTCATCACCGGTAAGTATCCCGATTATTGTCACTTCGAGGTTAACAGATCATAACACATAATAGGTGACTATAGACTTGCAAGATAGGATCAAGAACTCTCATATATTGATGAAAACATAATAGGTTCAGATCTGAAATCATGGCACTCGGGCCCTAGTGACAAGCATTAAGCATAGCAAAGTCATAGCAACATCAATCTTAGAACATGGTGGATACTAGGGATCAAACCCTAACAAAACTAACTCGATTACATGATAAATCTCATCCAACCCATCACCGTCCAGCAAGCCTACGATGGAATTACTCACGCACGGCGGTGAGCATCATGAAATTGGTGATGGAGGATGGTTGATGATGACGACGGCAATGAATCCCCCTCTCCGGAGCCCCGAACGGACTCCAGATCAGCCCTCCCGAGAGGTTTTAGGGCTTGGCGGCGGCTCCGTATCGTAAAACGCGATGAATTCTTCTCTCCTATTTTTTTCTCCCCGAAAGCAGATATATAGAGTTGGAGTTGGAGTTGGAGTCAGGAGGTCTCCAGGGGGGCCACGAGGTAGGGGGGCGCGCCCTGGGGGGCCCCCACCCTCGTGGACAGGGTGTGGGCCCCCTGGTCTTCATCTTTGGCGATAATTTTTTATTATTTATTGTAAGATATTTCGTGGAGTTTCAGGTCATTCCGAGAACTTTTGTTTTCTGCACATAAAACAACATCATGGCAGTTTGCTGAAAACAGCGTCAGTCAGGGTTAGTTCCATTCAAATCATACAAGTTAGAGTTCAAAACAAGGGCAAAAGTGTTTGAAAAAGTAGATACGACGGAGACGTATCAACCGGCCATCGAACCGTGGTTGATTTTGTGATGGTGGACTCTGTAGCTCTTGGTGATGATAGTCTCCGGTTATTATTTTTCCTGCTGCTTACTTACGTAGTTCAATAGAATGACTTGTTTTGATTTTATGTTGACACTTCTAGGTTGTTGGTTGATGCCTGATTGTCTTTGGGTTGCTCCTAGAGTCAGTATTATGCTCATGTTTATTATTTAGCCTTTAATCATGCTACCATGGTAAGAATGGATTTATAATGCTTGGTTTTGCTCTTCGGTTTTATTTCTCTTAAATTTTGTCTTATTAACTGGAAAAATAGCAACCACCTAATGTGCGTCAACACATCATTCATTTTTGTTTCAGTGAATTCTCACCTACCTACACACTGTGGCCTCACTAGTGGGGAGGAAAACCCTTCACCTCTTTGAGGTAGGAGGAGGTGGCTTCCAAGAAGAGTAAGTCGTCGTTCCTGGCCAACATAACTATGGGGATCTCTTTGTATGCATCCGCATAAGCTTCTAATTCTTTATTGCAAAAAATACTCTATTTGAGTCTTGGTATCTTTCCTCTATTGGTGGTACCAAGAAAGCATCCAAGAAAGCCTTGCTAACTTCGGGCGAGAAATCTTGGTCGCTCTATACCCGAAACCCAACTTGAGGTGCCCCAGACATCTGGGGAAGCCCGGTCCTCGGGACTCCAAAAATGAAAGTCTCCTCCTTTCTTCTTACGAGTAACTTCTGTCATGCTCCTCCTTTCTTCTGACGGGTAACTTCTTCCATAGACAAATGATACCGTTGCACTTGCATGAACATCAAAGGTCTAATTAGACAATTCTTTGCGGCGGGCACGAAAAAGCTATTTCTCTCTCACATAGGTAAACCAATTGGCAATATATATTAGAAACCAGAGGTCCCAAAGGCTGACTTTATTATGTCAAAATTGACAGGTTTTAGTTAATTAAAGATAGTGCCAATTCTATTATTTACTTGAACCGTGCCAAATTATAGCAGAAATTAGTAAGTTAACCATTTCAAAAAAATTATTTTGCAAGATATCAAAGTGTTAAGGAAAGTCTCATACCCCAAAACAATATAATAATGGTTAGATAAGGAACATCATCATCATGTACATTATTTTTACATGATATCATCATGTACATTCATGCTACTGATTGGTCACGAACGTGAAGGTGTCCTGAGAAGCGAACCAACCTGTGGTTGATGGTTAGGAGGACAATGGTATCCTCAGCCCATCAGTGTTCAAATCCTGGTGCTCGTATTTATCCTGAATTTATTTCAGGATTTCCAGCGATACGTGTTCAGTGGGAGGAGACGTTCCTATTGACTACGAGGCGACTAAGGTGACTCCGCAAAATCTGAAGATGACATGCCGGCTCAGTCTTTCAGAGGTGCCCATAGAGGTGGGACATGCGTATGTGCGTTCATAGGGTTGAGTGTATGCGTGTATATATGAGCGCTTACGTCTGTGTTAAAAAAAGGTGTTCGAGAAGAAAGAGAAACGTCATGGTGAGCTGGGCCGAGCAGGTCCAGGATTGGTGGAACGACCCCTACCTAGCTAGCCATGTGGTTGCTCAAAAAAAAAAAACCTAGCTAGCCATGTGGACTTGCTCAAAAAAAACTAGCCATGGGGCAATCAAGTTACAAAAGATCTTCTTATCTGACTCCTTTGAAAACAAAATCTTCTTGTATGAATCCCTTCAAAAAAAATCTTGTTGTCTGAAAGAAGAGAATCTAATTAAGACAAAAGATATGTAGCCACTTATTAGGTTCTGAGCACTACCATTTGATGCTTGCTTGTTTGGAGCTTGCGCTTAGATCGATGTTACAGCTAGAATCGAATACTTTTTGTCCCTTCTTTGCTTGCTTTTCCTAGGTCAAATCTGGACTTTCATCAAATGTCCCAATGACACGTCAGAACAGTAGTAAGAAAACAAACGCCAACATATATCATGTGTACACTATGAGGCAAAAAAATAATATCACGAGAGTGACATATATGTTGGAAATATGAGCAATTTACTAAATGATTTTATTAATAGAAATATTAGATAAAGCATGACTAATATAACATGGATAAAAGTAGTCATGCGATCTGATAGAAAGAAGGTAAATAACATCTTCATATATGAACTGCAACCAAACATGTCTAAAGCAGATAGTAGGACAGGTTGCATAGATAGCGTAGAACCTAACATATGTAGGACAGACACTAGAGCAAAGAACTGCGAGAGAACTTCTAGCAGAAAGAGCAAGAACACGTACGGGACAACAACAGCAGTAGCACTGGACTTGGGGTCGGTGTCGTCGCCAGCCATGTCGTCGAGAAGGTCGTCAACGTCGGGGAAGAAGTTGTCGTCGGAGTCCGGGGCGTCTGTGACGAAGAAGTCAGTAGTCGCGCTGAGCGCTCCCCAAAAACCTTGTCACCCTTCTCCCGTACAGGACTTAAAAGGTGCGGTTTCGGAGGCCTACTGTCCCGACCCACGGTGCACGCCGCATGCAGGGATGGGGAAGAACGTAGCAGCAGCGCAGTGTTCAGGAACTTGTGGCGAGAGGAAGAAGAGGTTCTGGTGCGTCTCTCGGGGAGGAGCGACCTCCCTTTTATAGGCGCAAGAGAAGGAGGCGAGAGGGCAGCAACGGGAGGTGAAACGAAGAGACGGAGATGAAGTGAACAGCCAGCAGCCGAAGGGCTGCACCGTATACCCGTAGTGCGTGTCAAAAATTTAGACATCGGCTCCGCTCATTCCCGCGGCGCAGCGTGGCGCGTTGTGACGAGGCGTAGCGTGGCGTGGCGAGGCAGGCGGCGGAGAAGGAGCGCGCGTGGATGTCCCTCTTGTTCTCATGCTCATACTACCGGGGAAAGAACCTCCCTTATAAAAAGGTCCAACTCCCACTAAACTAGCAATGTAGGACTAAACTTTAGTTCCACCTCTTGCTTTGCACGAATGGGCTGCGTGGGCCTCTAGGATTTATTAAGAATTTCTGAAACTGCTATTGGGCTAGGCCCAAAGTAGACAAAATTCCAGCAATCCCTCACCAGATCCCAGAGGCACACAAAAATTGCATTTGGTTCCAAAACACTGTTTTATATACCGGTACTGCAGTGGAGACTGTTAAGTTGAACTTCCGCCTAGAACTCTATGCTACACTAGTAAGATACTTGAATAGTGGACTGGGCCTTGAACTGTAATTTTTTTTTGCGAATCTAGCTTCACATAAAGCCTTGACCGATACGTGGCTACCGTGGGTCTTCCCCGCGGGTGGAGCTTATGAGTCATACTCCGTGACCTTTTATGAGTTTACTAGAGAGAACCCTACTCTCATAGATTGCGACGTTTGACAATCAGACTCATATAGGTGTGTTCTTCAAAATATGTTCTGCAGGACAACATCTCTGCTTAAATAAGCCACTTAGAACACATTAAGATATACATCAACCTGCCATGCAGATTAAGAGAGTATTGCATCTTCATGGAGTGGTATTGTGAATAGTAAGGATACTCTCCTCTCAGTTTACCAATAGCTTGTCTTCCACATCTAATTCACTGGATCTCCGATCACAAATAATAGGTTACCACTGTGAACAACTCATATTGTGGGTCTCATACCCATCTCCCTCGATGCATTATCTATCACATTACATGAAAGACCCTTAGTAAAAGGATCTGTCAGATTTTTAGATGTTTGGATATAATCCAATGCAATAAATCCGGAGTTTTTCATTTTTCTGACAGACTTTAACCTTCTCTGAATGTGTCTTGATGACTTCATGTTATCCTTTGAGCTGCTCACTTTCGTGATCACAGTTTGATTGTCGCAGTTCATAAGGATACCCGATACAGGTTTCTCAACAACCGGCAAGTCATTCAAGAGCCGACGAAGCCAACCTGCTTCGACCGTAGCTGTATCTAGTGCTGTGAGTTCTGCTTCCATTGTTGACCTCGTTAAGATGGTCTGCTTGTAAGACTTCCAAGAAACAGCGCCACCTCCATGAGTGAATACATATCCGCTTGTGGTCTTTATCTCATTAGCATCTGAGATCCAGTTTGAGTCACTATACCCTTCAAGCACCTTTGGTTGCCCGGTGTAGTGAATTCCATAATTTGCAATGCCTTTCAAATAATGCAAAACTCTCTCTAGAGCTTTCCAATGCACATCTCCTGGTTTTGAGACAAACTGACTCAGTTTGCTAACAGCAAAAGAGATGTCAGGTCTTGTAGCACTTGCTAAGTACATAAGCGAGCCAATAATCTAAGAATATTTCAATTGATCTCTAGAAATTCTTCGATTCTTTCGAAGTAACGCACTTGCATCATAAGGTGTTGGAGAGGGCTTGAAGTCACTATAGCCAAAGCGACTCAAGATCTTTTCCACATAGTGAGATTGAAGCAATGTAATCCCGCTGTCATCGTCTCTCAACAACTTGATGTTCAAAATGACATCAGCCACTCCTAAATCCTTCATCTCAAAACAGCGATATAGGAAATTCTTGACCTCCTTAATAACATTTAGATTTGTTCCGAAAATCAGTATGTCATCAACATACAAGCAAAGGATAACTCCCTCGCCCCCACCATGGCGATAGTACACACATTTGTCAGCTTCGTTCACAACAAAGCCTGCAGCTGTTAAAGTTCTTTCAAACTTCTCATGCCACTGTTTGGGTGCTTGCTTGAGTCCATACAAAGACTTCAGCAACTTGCACACTTTTCCTTCCTGACCATCTAGTACAAACCCATCTGGTTGTTCCATATAAATTTCCTCGTCCAACTCTCCATTTAGAAAAGCAGTCTTAACATCCATTTGATGAACGAGAAGACCATGTGAGGCAGCTAGTGAAAGTAGAACTCGAATAGTGGTCAGTCGAGCCACAGGTGAGTAAGTATCAAAGAAGTCTTCACCTTCCTTTTGGGTATAACCCTTAGCCACGAGCCGAGCCTTGTACTTTTCAATAGTACCATTAGGCCTAAGCTTCTTCTTGAATACCCATTTGCATCCTATAGGTTTGCACCCATAAGAACGATCAGTTATCTCCCAAGTTTCATTCGCCAAGATGGAATCCATCTCGCTACGAACTGCTTCCTTCCAATAGTCAACATCTTCAGATGCATAGGCATCTGAAATAGAACTGGGAGTGTCATCTATGAGATACACAAGAAAATCATCACCAAAAGACTTTGCAGTCCTCAGTCTCTTGATCCTAGTAGGAACTTCATTATTCTCCTCCACAGGACTTTCAAAGTGTTCCAACGAAATAGCAGGTTTGGTAATTGTAACTGGTTCCTGATTCGACGAAGTAGGCATCTCCTGATTAGATGAGGTAGCCATATCCTTCATGGGAAAGATATCTTCAAAGAAAGTCGCATCATTCGACTCCATGATCGTACCGACATGCATGTCAGGTACCTCAGGTTTTACAACCAAGAATCTATATCCAATGCTATGAAAAGCATATCCCAGGAAAACACAATCCACAGTCTTTGGTCCAAGCTTCCGCTTCTTTGGAATTGGAATATTGACTTTCGCCAAACAACCCCATGTTCGCAGATAAGAGAGTTTTAACCTTTTCTTCTCCCATTCCTCGAATGGAGTTATCTCTTTATTCTTTGTGGGAACTCAGTTTAGGACATGACATGCCGTCAATATCGCCTCCCCCCACCATGCCATGGAGAGACCCGATGTGTCTAACATGGCGTTAACCAAATCAGTTAGAGTATGGTTCTTTCTTTCGGCCACCCCATTTGACTGAGGTGAGTAGGGAGGTGTCCTCTCATGGATTATACCATGTTCCGCACAAAAAGCATCAAATTCATTGGAAAAATACTCCCCACCACGGTCGGCCCTAAGCCTCTTGATTCTTCGATCAAGTTGGTTTTCCACTTCAGCTTTATAGATCTTGAAAAAGTCCAAAGCCTCATCCTTAGATTTCAGAAGATACACACGGTAGTATCTAGTGGAGTCGTCAATTAACGTCATGAAATATTTCTTTCCACCTTTTGTCAAAACACCATTCATTTCACAAAGATCTGAATGTATGAGCTCTAGTGGTGCAAGATTTCTCGTTTCCGCAGTCATGTGTGACTTACGAGGTTGCTTAGCTTGCACACATACTTTGTTGGAAATATGCCCTAGAGGCAATAATAAAAGGAGTATTATTATATTTCCTTGTTCATGATAATTGTCTTTTATTCATGCTATAATTGTGTTATCCGGAAATCGTAATACATGTGTGAATACATAGACCACAATGTGTCCCTAGTGAGCCTCTAGTTGACTAGCTCGTTGATCAAAAGATAGTCATGGTTTACTGACTATGGACATCGGATGTCATTGATAACGGGATCACATCATTAGGAGAATGATGTGATGGACAAGACCCAATCCTAAACATAGCACAAGATCATATAGTTCGTTTGCTAGAGTTTTTCCAATGTCAAGTATCTTTTCCTTAGACCATGAGATCGTGTAACTCCCGGATACCATAGGAGTGCTTTGGGTGTACCAAACGTCACAACGTAACTGGGTGACTATAAAGGTATACTACGGGTATCTCCGAAAGTGTCTGTTGGGTTGACACGAATCAAGACTGGGATTTGTCACTCCATATGACGGAGAGGTATCTCTGGGCCCACTCGGTAATGCATCATCATAATGAGCTCAAAGTGACCAAGTGTCTGGTCATGGGATCATGCATTACGGTACGAGTAAAGTGACTTGCCGGTAATGAGATTGAACGAGGTATTGGGATACTGACGATCGAATCTCGGGCAAGTAACATACCGATTGACAAAGGGAATTGTATACGGGGTTGCTTGAATCCTCGACATCGTGGTTCATCCGATGAGATCATCGAGGAGCATGTGGGAGCCAACATGGGTATCCATATCCCGCTGTTGGTTATTGACCGGAGAGTCGTCTCGGTCATGTCTACATGTCTCCCGAACCCGTAGGGTCTACACACTTAAGGTTCGATGACGCTAGGGTTGTAGAGATATGAGTATGCAGTAACCCGAAAGTTGTTCGGAGTCCCGGATGAGATCCTGGACATCACGAGGAGTTCCGGAATGGTCCGGAGGTGAAGAATTATATATAGGAAGTGCAGTTTCGGCCATCGGGAGAGTTTCGGGGGTCAACGGTATTGTACCGGGACCACCGGAAGGGTCCCGGGGTCCACCGGGTGGGGCCACCCATCCTGGAGGGCCCCATGGGCTGAAGTGGGGAGGGAACCAGCCCATAGTGGGCTGGTGCGCCCCCCCTTGGGCCTCCCATGCGCCTAGGGTTGGGAACCCTAGGGGAGGGGGCGCCTCCACTTGCCTTGGGGGGCACTCCACCCCCTTGGCCGCCGCCCCCCTAAGAGATCCCATCTCCTAGGGCCGGCGCACCCCCCTAGGGGGCCTATATAAAAGGGGGGAGGGAGGGCAGCCGCACCTTGAAGTCTTGGCGCCTCCCTCTCCCCTGCTACACCTCTCCCTCTCGCAAAAGCTCGGCGAAGCCCTGCTGCGGTGACTGCTGCATCCACCACCACGCCGTCGTGCTGCTGGATCTTCATCAACCTCTCCTTCCCCCTTGCTGAAACAAGAAGGAGGAGACGTCACGCTGACCGTACGTGTGTTGAATGCGGAGGTGCCGTCCGTTCGGCGCTAGGATCTCCGGTGATTTGGATCACGACGAGTACGACTCCCTCATCCCCGTTCTTTAAACGCTTCCGCTCGCGATCTACAAAGGTATGTAGATGCATCCGACCACTCGTTGCTAGATGAACTCATAGATGGATCTTGGTGAAAACGTAGGAAATTTTTTTGTTTTCTGCAACGTTCCCCACAGTGGCATCATGAGCTAGGTCTATGCGTAGTTCTCTTTGCACGAGTAGAACACAATTTGTTGTGGGCGTAGATGTTGTCAACTTTATTGCCGCTACTAGTCTTATTTTTCTTCAGCGGTATTGTGGGATGAAGCGGCCCGGACCAACCTTACACATACGCTTACGTGAGACCGGTTCCACCGACTGACATGCACTAGTTGCATAAGGTGGCTGGCGGGTGTCTGTCTCTCCCACTTTAGTTGGAGCGGATTCGACGAAAAGGGTCCTTATTAAGGGTAAATAGAAGTTGACAAATCACGTTGTGGCTTAAACGTAGGTAAGAAAACATTCTTGCTAGAACCCTCTTGCAGCCACGTAAAACTTGCAACAACAATTAGAGGACGTCTAACTTGTTCTTGCAGCAAGTGTTTTGTGATGTGATATGGCCAAAGTTGTGATGAATGATGAATGATATATGTGATGTATGAAATCATGTTCTTGTAATAGGAATCACGACTTGCATGTCGATGAGTATGATGTTGGGTAACGCAGTAATATCAAAAAAATTCCTACGCACACGCAAGATCATGGTGATGCATAGCAACGAGAGGGGAGAGTGTTATCTACGTACCCTCATAGATCGCAACGGAAGCATTGACGCAACGTAGAGGAAGTAGTCGTACGTCTTCCCGATCCGACCGATCCAAGCACTGTTACTCCGGCACCTCCGAGTTCTTAGCACACGTACAGCTCGATGACGCTCCCCGGGCTCCGATCCAGCAAAGCTTCGGGGATGAGTTCCGTCAGCACAACGGCGTGGTGACGATGATGATGTTCTACCAACGCAGGGCTTCGCCTAAGCACTACAACAATATGATCGAGGTGGAATATGGTGGCAGGGGCACCGCACACGGCTAAGGAACGATCACGTGGATCAACTTGTGTCTAGAGGTGCCCCCTGCCCCCGTATATAAAGGATCCAAGGGGAGGGGGTGCGGCCGGCCCTAGGAGGCGCGCACGAGGAGTCCTACTCCTACCGGGAGTAGGACTCCCCCCCCCCAATCCTTGTCCAACTAGCAGAGGTGGAGGGAGAATAGGAAAGGGAGGGCGCCGCCCCTCCCTCCTTGTCCAATTCGGACTAGGGGGAGAGGGGGCGCGCGGCCTGCCCTGGCAGCCCCTTCCTCTTCTCCACATTAGGCCCATGAGGCCCATTAACCCCCCGGGATTTTCCGGTAACCCCCCGGTGCTCCGATTTTATCCGATACTTCTCCGGAACCCTTCCGATGTCCGATTATAGTCATCCAACATATTAATCTTTATGTCTCGACCATTTCGAGACTCCTCGTCATGTCCGTGATCACATCCGGGACTCCGAACTAACTTCGGTACATCAAAATGCATAAACTCATAATAACTGTCATCGTAACGTTAAGCGTGCGGACCCTACGGTTCGAGAACAATGCAGACATGACTGAGACAAATCTCCGGTCAATAACCAATAGCGGGACCTGGATGCCCATATTGGCTCCTACATATTCTACGAAGATCTTTATCGGTCATACCGCATAACAACATACGTTGTTCCCTTTGTCATCGGTATGTTACTTGCCTGAGATTCGATCGTCGGTATCCAATACCTAGTTCAATCTCGTTACCAGCAAGTCTCTTTACTTGTTCCGTAATACATCATCTCGCAACTAACTCATTAGTTGTAATGCTTGCAAGGCTTATGTGATGTGCATTACCGAGAATGCCCAGAGATACCTCTCCGACAATCGGAGTGACAAATCCTAATCTCGAAATACGCCAACCCAACATCTACCTTTGGAGACACCTGTAGAGCTCCTTTATAATCACCCATTTACGTTGTGACGTTTGGTAGCACACAAAGTGTTCCTCCGGCAAACGGGAGTTACATAATCTCATAGTCATAGGAACATGTATAAGTCATGAATAAAGCAATAGCAACATACTAAACGATCGGGTGCTAAGCTAATGGAATGGGTCATGTCAATCAGATCATTCAACTAATGATGTGACCTCGTTAATCAAACAACAACACTTTGTTCATGGTTAGGAAACATAACCATCTTTGATTAACGAGCTAGTCAAGTAGAGGCATACTAGTGACACTAAGTTTTTCTATGTATTCACACATGTATTATGTTTCTGGTTAATACAATTCTAGCATGAATAATAAACATTTATCATGATATAAGGAAATAAATAATAACTTTATTATTGCCTCTAGGGCATATTTCCTTCAGTCTCCCACTTGCACTAGAGTCAATAATCTAGATTACACAGTAATGATTCTAACACCCATGGAGCCTTGGTGCTGATCATGTTTTGCTCGTGGAAGAGGCTTAGTCAACGGGTCTGCAACATTCAGATCCGTATGTATCTTGCAAATCTCTATGTCTCCCACCTGGACTAGATCCCGGATGGAATTGAAGCGTCTCTTGATGTGCTTGGTTCTTTTGTGAAATCTGGATTCCTTTGCCAAGGCAATTGCACCAGTATTGTCACAAAAGGTTTTCATTGGAACCGATGCACTAGGTATGACACCTAGATCGGATATGAACTCCTTCATCCAGACTCCTTCGTTCGCTGCTTCCGAAGCAGCTATGTACTCCGCTTCACATGTAGATCCCGCTACGACGCTTTGTTTAGAACTGCACCAACTAACAGCTCCACCGTTTAATGTAAACACGTAGCCGGTTTGCGATTTAGAATCGTCCGAATCAGTGTCAAAGCTTGCATCAACGTAACCTTTTACGGTGAGCTCTTTGTCACCTCCATATACGAGAAACATATCCTTAGTCCTTTTCAGGTATTTCAGGATGTTCTTGACCGCTGTCCAGTGATCCACTCCTGGATTACTTTGGTACCTCCCTGCTAAGCTTATAGCAAGGCACACATCAGGTCTGGTACACAGCATTGCACACATGATAGAGCCTATGGCTGAAGCATAGGGAACATCTTTCATTTTCTCTCTATCTTCTACAGTGGTCGGGCATTGAGTCTGACTCAACTTCACACCTTGTAACACAGGCAAGAACCCTTTCTTCGCTTGATCCATTTTGAACTTTTTCAAAATCTTGTCAAGGTATGTGCTTTGTGAAAGTCCAATTAAGCGTCTTGGTCTATCTCTATAGATCTTTATGCCTAATATGTAAGCAGCTTCACCAAGGTCTTTCATTGAAAAACTCTTATTCAAGTATCCCTTTATGCTATCCAGAAATTCTATATCATTTCCGATCAGTAATATGTCATCCACATATAATATCAGAAATGCTACAGAGCTCCCACTCACTTTCTTGTAAATACAGGCTTCTCCGAAAGTCTGTATAAACCCAAATGCTTTGATCACACTATCAAAACGTTTATTCCAACTCCGAGAGACTTGCACCAGTCCATAAATGGATCGCTGGAGCTTGTACACTTTGTTAGCTCCCTTTGGATCGAAAAAACCTTCCGGTTGCATCATATACAACTCTTCTTCCAGAAATCCATTCAGGAATGCAGTTTTGACATCCATCTGCCAAATTTCATATTCATAAAATGCGGCAATTGCTAACATGATTCGGACAGACTTAAGCATCGCTATGGGTGAGAAGGTCTCATCGTAGTCAACCCCTTGAACTTGTCGAAAACCTTTTGTGACAAGTCAAGCTTTGTAGACAGTAACATTACCATCAGCGTCAGTCTTCTTCTTGAAGATCTATTTATTCTCAATTGCTTGCCGATCATCGGGCAAGTCAACCATAGTCCATACTTTGTTCTCATACATGGATCCCATCTCAGATTTCATGGCTTCGAGCCACTTTGCGGAATCTGGGCTCACCAGTGCTTCTTCATAGTTCGTAGGTTCATCATGATCTAGTAGCATGACTTCCAGAACTAGATTACCGTACCACTGTGGCGCGGATCTCACTCTGGTTGATCTACGAGGTTCAGTAGTATCTTGTTCTGAAGTTTCATGATCATTATCATTAACTTCCTCACTTATTGGTGTAGGTGTCACAGAAACAGTTTTCTATGATGTACTACTTTCCAATAAAGGAGCAGGTACAGTTACCTCGTCAAGTTCTACTTTCCTCCCACTCACTTCTTTCGAGAGAAACTCCTTCTCCAGAAAGTTTCCGAATTTAGCAACAAAAGTCTTGCCTTCGGATCTGTAATAGAAGGTGTATCCAATAGTTTCCTTTGGATATCCTATGAAGACACATATCTCCGATTTGGGTTCGAGCTTATCAGGTTGAAGCTTTTTCACATAAGCATCGCAGCCCCAAACTTTCAGAAATGACAACTTTGGTTTCTTGCCAAACCACAGTTCATAAGGCGTCGTCTCAACGGATTTTGATGGTGCCCTATTTAACGTGAATGCGGCCGTCTCTAGAGCGTATCCCCAAAACAATAGCGGTAAATCAGTAAGAGACATCATAGATCGCACCATATCTAGTAAAGTACGATTACGACGTTTGGACACACCATTACACTGTGGTGTTCCGGGTGGCATGAGTTGCGAAACAATTCCACAATTTTTCAAATGTACACCAAACTCGTAACTCAAATATTCTCCTCCACGATCAGATCGTAGGAACTTTATTTTCTTGTTACGATGATTTTCAACTTCACTCTGAAATTCTTTGAACTTTTCAAATGTTTCAGACTTATGTTTCATTAAGTAGATATACCCATATCTGCTTAAGTCATCTGTGAAGGTGAGAAAATAACGATATCCGCCACGAGCCTCAACATTCATCGGTCCACATACATCTGTATGTATGATTTCCAACAAATCTGTTGCTCTCTCCATAGTACCAGAGAACGGTGTTTTAGTCATCTTGCCCATGAGGCACAGTTCGCAAGTACCAAGTGATTCATAATCAAGTGGTTCCAAAAGTCCATCAGTATGGAGTTTCTTCATGCGCTTTACACCGATATGACCTAAACGGCAGTGCCACAAATAAGTTGCACTATCATTATCAACTCTGCATCTTTTGACTTCTACATTATGAATATGTGTATCACTACTATCGAGATTCAATAAGAATAGACCACTCTTCAAGGGTGCATGACCATAAAAGATATTACTCATATAAATAGAACAACCATTATTCTCTGATTTAAATGAATAACCGTCTCGCATTAAACAAGATCCAGATATAATGTTCATGCTCAACGCTGGCACCAAATAACAATTATTCAGGTCTAATACTAATCCCGAAGGTAGATGTAGAGGTAGCGTGCCGACTGCGATCACATCGACTTTGGAACCGTTTCCCACGAGCATCGTCACCTCGTCCTTAGCCAATCTTCGCTTAATCCGTAGTCCCTGTTTCGAGTTGCAAATATTAGCAACAGAACCAGTATCAAATACCCAGGTGCTACTGCGAGCATTAGTAAGGTACACATCAATAACATGTATATCACATATACCTTTGTTCACCTTGCCATCCTTCTTATCCGCCAAATACTTGGGGCAGTTCCACTTCCAGTGACCAGTCTGCTTGCAGTAGAAGCACTCAGTTTCAGGCTTAGGTCCAGACTTGGGTTTCTTCTCTTGAGCAGCAACTTGCTTGCCGTTCTTCTTGAAGTTCCCCTTCTTTTTCCCTTTGCCCTTTTTCTTGAAACTAGTGGTCTTGTTGACCATCAACACTTGATGCTCCTTTTTTATTTCTACCTCCGCAGCTTTTAGCATTGCGAAGAGCTCGAGAATAGTCTTGTTCATCCCTTGCATATTATAGTTCATCACGAAGCTCTTGTAGCTTGGTAGCAGTGATTGGAGAATTCTGTCAATGACGCAACCATCTGGAAGATTAACTCCCATCTGAATCAAGTGATTATTATACCCAGACATTTTGAGTATATGCTCACTGACAGAATTGTTCTCCTCCATCTTGCAGCTATAGAACTTATTGGAGACTTCATATCTCTCAATCCGGGCATTTGCTTGAAATATTAACTTCAACTCCTGGAACATCTCATATGCTCCATGACGTTCAAAACGTCGTTGAAGTCCCGATTCTTAGCCGTAAAGCATGGCACACTGAACTATTGAGTAGTCATCAGCTTTGCTCTGCCAGACGTTCATAACATCTGGTGTTGCTCCAGCAGCAGGCCTGGCACCCAGCGGTGCTTCCAGGACGTAATTCTTCTGAGCAGCAATGAAGATAATCCTCAAGTTACGGACCCAGTCCATGTAATTGCTACCATCATCTTTCAACTTTGCTTTCTCAAGGAACGCATTAAAATTCAACGGAACAATAGCACGAGCCATCTATCTACAATCAAACATAACAAGCAAGATACTATCAGGTACTAAGTTCATGATAAGTTTAAGTTCAATTAATCAAATTACTTAAGAACTCCCACTTAGATAGACATGCCTCTAATCCTCTAAGTGATCACGTGATCCAAATCAACTAAACCATGTCCGATCATGACGTGAGATGGAGTAGTTTCATTGGTGAACATCACTATGTTGATCATATCTACCATATGATTCACGCTCGACCTTTCGGTCTCCGTGTTCCGAGGCCATATCTGTAAATGCTTGGCTCGTCAAGTATAACCTGAGTATTCCGCGTGTGCAACTGTTTTGCACCCGTTGTATTTGAACGTAGAGCCTATCACACCCGATCATCACGTGGTGTCTCAGCACGAAGAACTTTCACAACGGTGCATACTCAGGGAGAACACTTCTTGATAATTTAGTGAGAGATCGTCTTATAATGCTACCGTCAATCAAAGCAAGATAAGATGCATAAAAGATAAACATCACATGCAATCAATATAAGTGATATGATATGGCCATCATCATCTTGTGCCTGTGATCTCCATCTCCGAAACACCGTCATGATCACCATCGTCACCGGCGTGACACCTTGATCTCCATCGTAGCATCGTTGTCGTCTCGCCAATCTTATGCTTCCACGACTATCGCTACCGCTTAGTGATAAAGTAAAGCATTACATCGCGATTGCATTGCGTACAATAAAGCGATAACCATATGGCTCCTGCCAGTTGCCGATAACTCGGTTACAAAACATGATCATCTCATACAATAAAATTTAGCATCATGTCTTGACCATATCACATCACAACATGCCCTGCAAAAACAAGTTAGACGTCCTCTACTTTGTTGTTGCAAGTTTTACGTGGCTGCTACGGGCTTAAGCAAGAACCAATCTCACCTACGCATCAACACCACAACGATAGTTTGTCAATTTGACTCCGTTTTAACCTTCGCAAGGACTGGGCGTAGCCACACTTGGTTCAACTAAAGTTGGAGAAACAGTCACCCGCAAGCCACCTATGTGCAAAGCACGTCGGGGGAACCGATCTCGCGTAAGCGTACGCGTAATGTCGGTCCGGGCCGCTTCATCCAACAATACCGTCGAACCAAAGTATGACATGCTGGTAGGCAGTATGACTTATATCGCCCACAACTCACTTGTGTTCTACTTGTGCATTTAACATCAAACCATAAAACCTAGGCTCGGATGCCACTGTTGGGTAACGCAGTAATTTCAAAAAAATTCCTACGCACACGCAAGATCATGGTGATGCATAGCAACGAGAGGGGAGAGTGTTATCTACGTACCCTTGTAGATCGCAACGGAAGCGTTGACGCAACATAGATGAAGTAGTCATACGTCTTCCCGATCCGACCGATCCAAGCACCGTTACTCCGGCACCTCCGAGTTCTTAGCACACGTAAAACTCGATGACGCTCCCCGGGCTCCGATCCAGCAAAGCTTCGGGGATGAGTTCCGTTAGCACAACGACGTGGTGACGATGATGATGTTCTACCGACGCAGGGCTTCGCCTAAGCACTACAACGATATGATCGAGGTGGAATATGGTGGCAGGGGGCACCGCACACGGCTAAGGAACGATCACGTGGATCAACTTGTGTCTAGAGGTGCCCCCTGCCCCCGTATATAAAGGATCCAAGGGGAGGGGGTGCGGCCAGCCCTAGGAGGCGCGCAGGAGGAGTCCTACTCCTACCAGGAGTAGGACTCCCCCCCCCCCAATCCTTGTCCAACTAGGAGAGGTGGAGGGAGAATAGGAAAGGGGGGGCGCCGCCCCTCCCTCCTTGTCCAATTCGGACTAGGGGGAGAGGGGGCACGCGGCCTGCCCTGGCAGCCCCTTCATCTTCTCCACATTAGGCCCATGAGGCCCATTAACCCCCCGGGATTTTCCGGTAAACCCCCGGTGCTCCGGTTTTATCCGATACTTCTCCGGAACCCTTCCGGTGTCCGAATATAGTCATCCAATATATCAATTTTTATGTCTCGACCATTTCGAGACTCCTCGTCATGTCCGTGATCACATCCGGGACTCCGCACTAACTTCGGTACATCAAAATGCATAAACTCATAATAACTGTCATCGTAACGTTAAGCGTGCGGACCCTACGGTTCGAGAACAATGCAGACATGACTGAGACAAATCTCCGGTCAATAACCAATAGCGGGACCTGGATGCCCATATTGGCTCCTACATATTCTACGAAGATCTTTATCGGTCAGACCGCATAACAACATACGTTGTTCCCTTTGTCATCGGTATGTTACTTGCTCGAGATTTGATCGTCGGTATCCAATACCTAGTTCAATCTCGTTACCGGCAAGTCTCTTTACTCGTTCCATAATACATCATCTCGCAACTAACTCATTAGTTGTAATGCTTGCAAGGCTTATGTGATGTGCATTACCGAGAGGGCCCAGAGATACCTCTCCGACAATCGGAGTGACAAATCCTAATCTCAAAATACGCCAACCCAACATCTACCTTTGGAGACACCTGTAGAGCTCCTTTATAATCACCCAGTTACGTTGTGACGTTTGGTAGCACACAAAGTGTTCCTCTGGCAAATGGGAGTTGCATAATCTCATAGTCATAGGAACATGTATAAGTCATGAAGAAAGCAATAGCAACATACTAAACGATCGGGTGCTAAGCTAATGGAATGGGTCATGTCAATCAGATCATTCAACTAATGACGTGACCTCGTTAATCAAACAACAACACTTTGTTCATGGTTAGGAAACATAACCATCTTTGATTAACGAGCTAGTCAAGTAGAGGCATACTACTGACACTAAGTTTGTCTATGTATTCACACATGTATTATGTTTCCGGTTAATACAATTCTAGCATGAATAATAAACATTTATCATGATATAAGGAAATAAATAATAACTTTATTATTGCCTCTAGGGCATATTTCCTTCATATGACAACCGGCAGGAGCCATAGGAGTTGTCTTTATTTTTTGTATGACCTGCGTGTCATTGAGAAACGCCATGTAAATTACTTTACTTTATTGCTAAACGTGTTAGCGATAGTGGTAGAAGTAATAGTTGGCGAGCAACTTCATGGAGACACGATGATGGAGATCATGGTGTCATGCCGGTGACAAGATGATCATGGAGCCCCAAGATGGAGATCACAGGAGCTATATGATATTGGCCATATCATGTCACTATTATTTGATTGCATGAGATGTTTATCATGTTTTTGCATCTTGTTTACCTAGAACGGCGGTAGTAAATAAGATGATCCCTCATAATAATTTCAAGAAAGTGTTTCCCCTAACTGTGCGCTGTTGCGACAGTTCGTTGTTTCGAAGCACCACGTGATGATCGGGTGTGATATATTCCAACGTTCACATACAACGGGTGTAAGACAGATTTACACATGCAAGCACTTAGGTTGACTTGACGAGCCTAGCATGTACAGACATGGCCTCGGAACACAGAAGACTGAAAGGTCGAGCATGAGTCGTGTAGAAGATACGATCAACATGAAGATGTTCACCGATGTTGACTAGTCCGTCTCACGTGATGATCGGACACGGCCTAGTCAACTCGGATCATGTTATACTTAGATGACTGGAGGGATGTCTATCTAAGTGGAAGTTCATTGAATAATTTGATTAGATGAACTTAATTATCATGAACGTAGTCTAAAAATCTTTACAACATGTCTTGTAGATCAAATGGCCAACGTTGTCCTCAACTTCAACGCGTTCCTAGAGAAAACCAAGCTGAAAGACGATGGCAGCAACTATACGGACTGGGTTCGGAACCTGAGGATCATCCTCCTAGCTGCCAAGAAAGATTATGTCCTACAAGCACCGCTAGGTGAAGCACCTGCTCTCCCTGCAGAACAAGACGTTATGAACGCTTGGCAGACACGTGCTGATGATTACTCCCTCGTTCAGTGCAGCATGCTTTACAGCTTAGAACCGGGGCTCCAAAAGCGTGTTGAGAGACACGGAGCATATGAGATGTTCGAAGAGCTAAAAATGGTTTTTCAAGCTCATGCCCGGGTCGAGAGATATGAAGTCTCCGACAAGTTCTTCAGCTGTAAGATGGAGGAAAATAGTTCTGTCAGTGAGCACATACTCACAATGTCTGGGTTACATAACCGTTTGACTCAGCTGGGAGTTAATCTCCCGGATGATGCAGTCATTGATAGAATCCTTCAGTCGCTTCCACCAAGCTACAGGAGCTTTGTGATGAACTTCAATATGCAGGGGATGGAAAAGACCATTCCTGAATTATTTGCAATGCTGAAATCAGCAGAGGTAGAAGTCAAAAAGGAACATCAAGTGTTGATGGTGAATAAAACCACTAAGTTCAAGAAAGGCAAGGGTAAGAAGAACTTCAAGAAGGATGGCAAGGGAGTTGCTGCGCCCGGTAAGCAAGCTACCGGGAAGAAGCCAAAGAATGGACCCAAGCCCGAGACTGAGTGTTTTTATTGCAAGGGAAGTGGTCACTGGAAGCGGAACTGCCCCAAATACTTAGCGGACAAGAAGGCCGGCATCACGAAAGGTATATGTGATATACATGTAATTGATGTGTACCTTACCAGTACTCGTAGTAGCTCCTAGGTATTTGATACCGGTGCGGTTGCTCACATTTGTAACTCAAAGCAGGAGCTGCGGAATAAGCGGAGACTGGCGAAGGACGAGGTGACGATGTGCATCGGGAATGGTTCCAAGGTCGATGTGATCGCCGTCGGCACGCTACCTCTACATTTACCTACGGGATTAGTTTTAAACCTCAATAATTGTTATTTAGTGCCAGCTTTGAGCATGAACATTGTATCAGGATCTCGTTTAATACGAGATGGCTACTCATTTAAATCCGAGAATAATGGTTGTTCTATTTATATGAGAGATATGTTTTATGGTCATGCTCCGATGGTGAATGGTTTATTCTTAATGAATCTCGAGCGTAATGCTACACATGTTCATAGTGTGAATACCAAAAGATGTAAGGTTGATAATGATAGTCCCACATACTTGTGGCACTGCTGCCTTGGTCACATAGGTGTCAAACGCATGAAGAAGCTCCATGCAGATGGACTTTTAGAGTATCTTCATTATGAATCATTTGACACGTGCGAACCATGCCTCATGGGTAAAATGACCAAGACTCCGTTCTCAGGAACAATGGAGCGAGCAACCAACTTATTGGAAATCATACATACTGATGTGTGCGGTCCAATGAGCGTTGAGGCTCGCGGTGGCTATCATTATGTTCTCACCCTCACTGATGACTTGAGTAGATATGGGTATGTCTACTTAATGAAACATAAGTCTGAAACCTTTGAAAATTTCAAGGAATTTCAGAGTGAGGTTGAGAATCAACGTGACAGGAAAATCAAGTTCTTGCGATCAGATCGTGGGGGAGAATACTTGAGTCACGAATTTGGCACACACTTAAGAAAATGTGGAATAGTTTCACAACTCACGCCGCCTGGAACACCTCAGCGTAATGGTGTGTCCGAACGTCGTAATCACACTCTATTAGATATGGTGCGATCTATGATGTCTCTTACCGATTTACCGCTATCATTTTGGGGCTATGCTTTAGAGACTGCCGCATTCACTTTAAATAGGGCTCCGTCGAAATCCGTTGAGACGACACCGTATGAATTATGGTTTGGGAAGAAACATAAGCTGTCGTTTCTAAAAGTTTGGGGACGCGATGCTTATGTCAAGAAACTTCAACTTGAAAAGCTCGAACCCAAGTCGGAAAAATGCGTCTTCATAGGATACCCTAAAGAAACTATTGGGTATACCTTCTGTTGGGGAACGTAGTAATTTCAAAAAAATTCCTACGCACACGCAAGATCATGGTGATGCATAGCAACGAGAGGGGAGAGTGTGATCTACGTACCCTTGTAGACCGACAGCGGAAGCGTTAGCACAACGCGGTTGATGTAGTCGTACGTCTTCACGGCTCGACCGATCAAGCACCGAAACTACGGAACCTCCGAGTTCTAGCACACGTTCAGCTCGATGACGATCCCCGGACTCCGATCCAGCAAAGTGTCAGGGAAGAATTCCGTCAGCACGACGGCATGGTGACGATCTTGATGTACTACCGTCGCAGGGCTTCGCCTAAGCACCGCTACAATATTATCGAGGATTATGGTGGAAGGGGGCACCGCACACGGCTAAGAATATGATCACGTGGATCAACTTGTGTATCTAGGGGTGCCCCCTGCCCCCGTATATAAAGGAGCAAGGGGAGGTGCGGCCGGCCAGGACGAGGGCGCGCCAGGAGGAGTCCTACTCCCACCGGGAGTAGGATTCCCCCCCATTTCCTAGTTGGAATAGGATTCGGGAGGGGAAAAGAGGAGAGAGAGAAGGAAGGGGGGGCGCCGCCCCCCTCTCCTTGTCCTATTCGGACTACGGGGGGAGGGGCGCGCGGCCCAGCCCTGGCCACCTCTCCTCTCTTCCACTAAAGCCCACTAAGGCCCATATACCTCCCGGGGGGTTCCGGTAACCTCCCGGTACTCCAGTAAAATTCTGATTTCACCCGGAACACTTCCGATATCCAAATATAGGCTTCCAATATATCAATATTTATGTCTCGACCATTTCAAGACTCCTCGTCATGTCTGTGATCACATCCGGGACTCCGAACAAACTTCGGTACATCAAAATGCATAAACTCATAATATAACTGTCATCGAAACCTTAAGCGTGCGGACCCTACGGGTTCGAGAACAATGTAGACATGACCAAGACACGTCTCCGGTCAATAACCAATAGCGGAACCTGGATGCTCATATTGGCTCCTACATATTCTACGAAGATCTTTATCGGTCAGACCGCATAACAACATACGTTGTTCCCTTTGTCATCGGTATGTTACTTGCCCGAGATTCGATCGTCGGTATCTCAATACCTAGTTCAATCTCGTTACCGGCAAGTCTCTTTACTCGTTTCATAATACATCATCTTGTAACTAACTTCATTAGTTGTAATGCTTGCAAGGCTTATGTGATGTGCATCACCGAGAGGGCCCAGAGATACCTCTCCGACACTCGGAGTGACAAATCCTAATCTCGAAATACGCCAACCCAACATTTACCTTTGGAGACACCTGTAGAGCTCCTTTATAATCACCCAGTTACGTTGTGATGTTTGATAGCACACAAAGTGTTCCTCCGGTAAACGGGAGTTGCATAATCTCATAGTCATAGGAACATGTATAAGTCATGAAGAAAGCAATAGCAACATACTAAACGATCGGGTGCTAAGCTAATGGAATGGGTCATGTCAATCACATCATTCTCCTAATGATGTGATCCCATTAATCAAATGACAACACATGTCTATGGTTAGGAAACATAACCATCTTTGATTAACGAGCTAGTCAAGTAGAGGCATACTAGTGACGTTTGGTTTGTCTATGTATTCACACAAGTATTATGTTTCCGGATAATACAATTCTAGCATGAATAATAAACATTTATCATGATATAAGGAAATAAAATAATAACATTACTATTGCCTCTAGGGCATATTTCCTTCACCTTCTACCTCAGATCCGAAGGCAAGATCTTTGTTGCCAAGAATGGATCCTTTCTAGAGAAGGAGTTTCTCTCGAAAGAAGTAAGTGGGAGGAAAGTAGAGCTTGATGAAGTACTACTCTTGAAGCAGAGAGTAGCACAGCTCAGGAAAATGTTCCTGTGGTGCCTGCACCAATTAGTGAGGAAGTTGATGATGATGATCAAGATACTTCGGATCAAGCTCCTACTGAACTTCGAAGGTCCACAAGGACACGTTCCGCACCAGAGTGGTATGGCAACCCTGTCTTTGAAATCATGTTGTTAGACAACGGTGAACCTTCGAACTATGAAGAAGCGATGGCGGGCCCGTATTCCGTCAAATGGCTGGAAGCCATGAAATCCGAGATAGGATCCATGTATGAAAACGAAGTATGGACTTTGACTGACTTGCCCGATGATCGGCGAGCCATTAAAAATAAATGGATCTTTAAGAAGAAGACAGACGCGGATGATAATGTGACCATCTATAAAGCTCGGCTTGTCGCTAAAGGTTATCGACAAGTTCAAGGGGTTGACTACGATGAGACTTTCTCACCTGTAGCGAAGCTGAAGTCCGTCCGAATCATGTTAGCAATTGCCGTGTTCTATGATTATGAGATATGGCAAATGGACGTCAAAACGGCATTCCTTAATGGTTTCCTTAAGGAAGAATTGTATATGATGCAGCCAGAAGGTTTTGTCGATCCTAAGAATGCTGACAAGGTGTGCAAGCTCCACGCTCGATATATGGGCTGGTGCAAGCATCTCGGAGTTGGAACATTTGCTTTGATGAGATGATCAAAGCGTTTGGGTTTATGCAGACTTATGGAGAAGCCTGCGTTTACAAGAAAGCGAGTGGGAGCTCTGTAGCATTTCTCATATTATATGTAGATGACATACTTTTGATGGGAAATGATATAGAACTTTTGGACAGCATCAAGGCCTACTTGAATAAGAGTTTTTCAATGAAGGACCTTAGAGAAGCTGCTTATATATTAGGCATCAAGATCTATAGAGATAGATCAAGACGCCTCATAGGTCTTTCACAAAGCACATACCTTGATAAGATATTGAAGAAGTTCAATATGGATCAGTCTAAGAAAGGGTTCTTGCCTGTATTGCAAGGTGTGAAATTGAGCTCAGCTCAATGTCCGACCACGGCAGAAGATATAGAAGAGATGAGTGTCATCCCCTATGCATCAGCCATAGGGTCTATTATGTATGCCATGCTGTGTACCAGACCCGATGTAAACCTTGCCGTAAGTTTGGTAGGTAGGTACCAAAGTAATCCCGGCAAGGAACACTGGACAGCGGTCAAGAATATCCTGAAGTACCTGAAAAGGACTAAGGACATGTTTCTCGTTTATGGAGGTGACGAAGAGCTCGTCGTAAAGGGTTACGTCGACGCTAGCTTCGACACAGATCTGGATGACTCTAAGTCACAAACCGGATAAGTGTATATGTTGAATGGTGGAGCAGTAAGCTGGTGCAGCTGCAAGCAGAGCGTCGTGGCGGGATCTACATGTGAAGTGGAGTACATGGCAGCCTCGGAGGCAGCGCATGAAGCAATTTGGGTGAAGGAGTTCATCACCGACCTAGGAGTCATACCCAATGCGTCGGGGCCGATCAAACTCTTCTGTGACAACACTGGAGCTATTGCACTTGCCAAGGAGCCCAGGTTTCACAAGAAGACCAGGCACATCAAGCGTCGCTTCAACTCCATTCGTGAAAATGTTCAAGATGGAGACATAGATATTTGTAAAGTACATACAGATCTGAATGTCGCAGTTCCGTTGACTAAACCTCTCCCTAGGGCAAAACATGATCAACACTAGAACTCTATGGGTGTTTGATTCATCACAATGTAACTAGATTATTGACTCTAGTGCAAGTGGGAGACTGTTGGAAATATGCCCTAGAGGCAATAATAAAAGGATTATTATTATATTTCCTTGTTCATGATAATTGTCTTTTATTCATGCTATAATTGTGTTATCCGGAAATCGTAATACATGTGTGAATACATAGACCACAATGTGTCCCTAGTGAGCCTATAGTTGACTAGCTCGTTGATCAAAAGATAGTCATGGTTTCCTGACTATGGACATCGGATGTCATTGATAACGGGATCACATCATTAGGAGAATGATGTGATGGACAAGACCCAATCCTAAACATAGCACAAGATCGTATAGTTCGTTTGCTAGAGTTTTTCCAATGTCAAGTATCTTTTCCTTAGACCATGAGATCGTGTAACTCCTGGATACCGTAGGAGTGCTTTGGTTGTACCAAACGTCACAACGTAACTGGGTGACTATAAAGGTATACTACGGGTATCTCCGAAAGTGTCTGTTGGGTTGACACGGATCAAGACTGGGATTTGTCACTCCATATGACGGAGAGGTATCTCTGGGCCCACTCGGTAATGCATCATCATAATGAGCTCAAAGTGACCAAGTGTCTGGTCATGGGATCATGCATTACGGTACGAGTAAAGTGACTTGCCGGTAACGAGATTGAACGAGGTATTGGGATACCGACGATCGAATCTCGGGCAAGTAACATACCGATTGACAAAGGGAATTGTATACGGGGTTGCTTGAATCCTCGACATCGTGGTTCATCCGATGAGATCATCGATGAGCATGTGGGAGCCAACATGGGTATCCAGATCCCGCTGTTGGTTATTGACCGGAGAGTCGTCTCGGTCATGTCTACATGTCTCCCGAACCCGTAGGGTCTACACACTTAAGGTTCGGTGACGCTAGGGTTGTAGAGATATGAGTATGCAGTAACCCAAAAGTTGTTCGGAGTCCCGGATGAGATCCCGGACGTCACGAGGAGTTCCGGAATGGTCCGGAGGTGAAGAATTATATATAGGAAGTGCAGTTTCGGCCATCGGGAGAGTTTCGGGGGTCAACGGTATTGTACCGGGACCACCGGAAGGGTCCCGGGGGTCCACCGGGTGGGGCCACCCATCCCGGAGGGCCCCATGGGCTGAAGTGGGGAGGGAACCAGCCCATAGTGGGCTGGTGCGCCCCCCCTTGGGCCCCCCATGCGCCTAGGGTTGGGAACCCTAGGGGAGGGGGCGCCTCCACTTGCCTTGGGGGGCACTCCACCCCCTTGGCCGCCGTCCCCCCTAGGAGATCCCATCTCCTAGGGCTGGCGGACCACCCTAGGGGGCCTATATAAAAGGGGGGAGGGAGGGCAGCCGCACCCTGAAGTCTTGGCGCCTCCCTCTCCCCTGCTACACCTCTCCTTCTCGCAGAAGCTCGGCGAAGCCCTGCTGTGGTGACTGCTACATCCACCACCACGCCATCGTGCTGCTGGATCTTCATCAACCTCTCCTTCCCCCTTGCTGGATCAAGAAGGAGGAGACGTCACGCTGACCGTACGTGTGTTGACGCGGAGGTGCCGTCCGTTCGGCGCTAGGATCTCCGGTGATTTGGATCACGACGAGTACGACTCCCTCATCCCCATTCTTTGAACGCTTCCGCTCGCGATCTACAAAGGTATGTAGATGCATCTGATCACTCGTTGCTAGATGAACTCATAGATGGATCTTGGTGAAAACGTAGGAACATTTTTTGTTTTCTGCAACGTTCCCCAACATACTTGACACTTAGATCCCTTGACAGTGGTGAAACTAGGGATTAAGTTCAACTTCGCTAGTCGCGACATGCAACCAAAGTTAATATGACAAAGATGTGAATGCCATACATTTGATTCACTATTGTTGCAAACATGATTAACAAATTTATTGCAAACGTCTGATAAGGATAAACGAAACAGGCCTCTTGACTCATAGCCTTTACCAACAAAGGTTCCATACTTGGATATTACAAATTTATTTGACTCAAAGACAAGCTTGTAGCCATCTCTACACAGAAGAGATCCGCTAACAAGATTTTTATTGACGGAGGGGACATAATGCACGTTCTTCAGCCGCACAATCTTCCCCGAAGTAAACTTCAGATCGACCGTGCCAACACCACGAACAGAAGCACTTGAACTGTTGCCCATCAGCACGGTTGAAGTCCCTACGGTCTGAGAAGACGAAAATATGGAAATATCGCCGCATACATGCACATTAGCACCCATGTCAATCAACCAATCAGGAGAATGACAAACTAAAAGAATAGTGGGAAATATACCATACCCAGCATCCTTCATGTCATTGTCTCCAATGACAACATTAGCGGTCTTGCCGCCTTTCCCAGGATGACGCTTGTCATAACGATTAGGGCAACTAGGAGCCCAATGATTAGGATCTCCACACACATGACAAACACCTTTCTTCTTGTCATTCTTCTTCTTGAAGTTCTTGTGCTGGACAGCCTTGTTCTTCCCATCAAACTTTGCTTTACCATCAAACTTGCCCTTGTTCTTGAACTTGTGGGGTTGGAAGTTCTGCTTCTGTACCACATTGGCACTAGATCCTCCCTCAATACCTCAAGCACGTGTGTCCTTTGCTCTCGCCTTTTCTTCCACATCAAGAGTGCTAATGAGATCCGGAACGGAAACCTCCTGCCTCTTATGCGTCAGTAAGGTAGCAAAGTTCCTCCACGAAGGAGGAAGCTTAGTGATGATACCTCCGGCAACAAACTTGTCCGGTAGCATACAATTGAAGTGCTCAAGTTCTCTAGCAAATGACTGTATCTCATGACCTTGCTCAACCACGGAGCGCTCTTCAGTCATCCTGTAATCATAGAATTGCTCCATGATGTACGGCTCAGTGCCTGCATCCGAGACCCCAAACTTGGCCTCGAGTGCGTCCCACATATCTTTTCCATTATCAATTGATGCATAAGCATCAACTATGTTCTCACCAAGAACACTCAAGAGAGCAGCCTTAAACAGAGTATCCATTTTTCTGAAAAGCTTGTTCTTGTTGGCATCGAGCTCCCCTTCAGGCTTGCCAAACGTGACATCATAGCAACTCATGGTTTGAAACCATAAGACTGCTCTCACGCACCACCTCTTATAGTGGATACCCTCAAACATAGGAGGTCTCATGGAAGCAGCAAAACCACTTGGGGTAAATTGCCTATAATAAGGTTTTTGGATTGTTGGAAATATGAGCAATTTACCAAATTATTTTATTAATAAAAATATTAGATAAAGCATGACTAATATAACATGGATAAAAGTAGTCATGCAATCTGACAGAGAGAAGGTGGTAAGGTCGTCAACGTCGGGGAAGAAGTTGTCGTCGGGGAGGAGGAGCGCGCGTGGATGTCCCTCTTGTTCTCATGCTCATACTAGTGGGGAAAGAACCTCCCTTATAAAGAGGTCCAACTCTCTCTAAACTAGCAATGTGGGACTAAACTTTAGTTCCACCTTTTGCCTTGCACGAATGGGCTGCATAGGCCTTTAAGATTTTTTAAAAAATTCTGAAACTATTATTGGGCTAAGCCCAAAGTAGACAAAATTCCAGCAATATATAGCTCTCCAATCTATCTGGCCCTCCATTCGCCAAAAGTGTTCCATAGAGAAACTGATAACCAGTTGTCAGTCCCGTGTACCCCTCATTTTTACAACTGGTTTTAACATTGTGAATTAATTACTTCTTCGTCTCATAATATAAAAGCGTTGTTGACACTATACAACAGAAGGGAGTAACACAAGACACATGAGCGTGACCATCCGAAGGCTCCAGTTGAGGAAGGCCCGTGTAGATCTTCCAGCCCGCCCCGAACTGAATGAGCCACCCGTTGACGAGGAGGGTGGCGGCCTTGGGGACAATTCAACTCGTAGTAGTTAGTAGCCACCCAGAGAAAGGAGAGTGGTGTTGACGTGTGCATACGGAATGTCGGCGGCGGGGAAGGTTAGGCGCGGCAAATAGGATTCTGCCACGAGACAGTTCTTTCCCATGACGTAGTCGACCTCGCGCGGAAGATGCTTACGGACGTTGGGTCTTGTACTCCACTAGGCTCGACGGCGTGTCCATCCCTGTCGTGGACAGATTACAAAAAGAAACATGTGCGCTAGTCTTTCTTTTACGGTTTCACTAAGAAATTCGTTGTGTGTATAGCACTTTTGCGCTTCTCACTATGTGAGGTTGCACTTTTTACAAAAGCAAATTAACCAAAATCGTTGCCCGCAGATATGTAATATTTTCCCCAAAAGACATAATATTGAATAGCGGAACGAGTAATACATGTAAACAAATCTGAAGTTTGTACGTGCGTACACATGGCTACTTTACTTACGAAGAGAAGAGCCTTGATGCTGGTCTCGGTGAACTTGATCTCGTCCTACCCGCCGGCGCTCAGAAGCTCATTTCCTTTGTGGACATCACCATGCAACTAAGAGCATTTTCAGCCGTGCCCCCAACAGCCCCCCTCCTCCCTCCCCATGCTTTCTTTGCGCCGGCGGGTCGCGCCCTCAGGAGCTCATTTTTTTCCGGTTTAGGCTGAAACTGGCGCCGGCGGATCCAGGCCGAACCCAACGTGCCGGTGGCGTCTCGGGGCGCCGGGGAACACGTTTTTGACGGAAACGGGATGGGCCTGCCGAGTCAGCGAGACGCCGCTTCGTCGTCCTCATCGCCTCGGTTCCCGCGGGAATCAATGCCAAGGCTGTTGCGCTGCCGCGCCGGTCAGCCTCCATTAAGGCCTCAGAGGCGGCGCAGTGAAGCGCCACCGATGCGCGCCCCGCCCGGTATGCAGGCTCTCGACGCCCCGCTACAGCTATAAAAGAGGATCTCCCCGCCGGTGAACGCCGGAGCTGCCACACATCGCCTCGCATCACCACACAAAGCAACACACACTCCCTCCTTCCCGCCGACGAGCAATGGCTGAGAGGTTCTCAGGCGATGGCGTGGCGGCGAAGGCTTCGGCCGCCGCCATCTCCAAGAGCCGGAGGCGCGCCTCCTCTACGAGGCCGACTATCCGGCGCCCTTGGACATGCGTGTGCCGGGGTCGTGGAAGTTGAGCGCCGGCGGCGTCCCGGTGCCACTGGTGCCCGAAGGGGCTGCACGGCGGGCCGAGATCGTCCGCATCCGCTCGTCGCTGATGGAGGCGCAGCGGAACGAGCAGAGGACGCCGCCGACAGCCACACGCTGTGGACGATGTACTTCGAGCGCCGCCGCGAAGACCAGATCGCCTCCGCCAACGACATCATCCCTCGCGGATGCCTCAACGCCGACGGGCGGCGCGAGTGGTGGGGCGTGCCCGACCACACCCTCGAGTCCGTCCTCGACCACATCGAGTCCGGCAACACGCCACGCCTTGAGTACCCGCCGCGATTGTCCATCTCTTGCCGTCGTGGCAGCTCCTAGACGCCGCGACGAATGGAGCTGGGGACGTCCTCATCGTCGAGCTCCGGCTCGCCAGCGCTCCGCCCCGTCAAGCCGGAGCCGGAAGAGACGCCGCACCCGCAGCGGTGCCCTCGTCATCAACCAGGGTGCCCGCCCTCCCCGCGTTCCCTTCGCCTGGTCTGGCCGAAGCCCGAGCCGGGGCTGCTCCCCATGAAGCCAGAGCGCGCGAACATGGTGGCCCCCGAAGACGAGGCTGCCCTCAAGTGGGAGAGGGCCAATGCCGGGCATACGTGGAGCTCTAGGCCCGGTGCCGTAGACGCGAGGAGGGTGGCGTCATCGCCCTCAACATCGACGAGGAGGACGAGGCCGGCCCATCCAATACCCCACTGTGCGTCGGCGACCCTGGCCAGGGGTGCAGCAGGGACGACGGCGGCTCCGGCGCGACGACGACGACGGGGGCGGCGGCGACTACACCCGTTTCTATAGGCTTCTCGGCATGTAGATGGTGGGCGGTGGCCACGGCGTAGCAGGGATAGGCGTAGTTTAGCGTAGTTTGCATGTTTTTATGTTTTTGTACAAATTTCAATGAAATATCGCCGAGTTTCTACAAATTTGTTTGGAATATGGCTGAATTCGCGCGATTTTGGCGGCGACCTGTGGGCATCGACTGGGAACGTAGTCGCCCCCACGCGCCAAGCAAGCATCGGTTCAGCCCCAAGCGGCTCTTCTTCGGCGTCCTATGGGCCGAACGGCTGGAGATGCTCTAAGGACATGTTTGCCAAAGATGAACTGCCGCAAACAACGTGGAGAGCCATCTACCTAATGTTGCATATTGTTGGTTCTAGAAGAGTGAGGTCCCCGTTGCATATTGTTCTGACTAACCCTCAGTATTTTCGCTTGCATGAACCCGTTCTCAAGAAGACATCAAACGATTTCTGCAAAATTAAAAGACCTCAAATGAGAAAGTTCTCAACATTAAACTTGTGTGTTTTGTTCAGATGAACAACTCTTTTTCTTGGATCAATCCAATCCGGGATCATATGCGATCTCCAGAGCCAAAACACATTGTTAATTGCCTAACCCTGGGCATGCATGAGATACGACTGGGATCAGGTAACATGCCTTCAGGCAGTCATGCCGTGACATGCGGCTATACATCTATCATCCAAACAAGATCCAACGTCTCACAATGGCTCAAGTGAAAAAAATGATTCAGACTTTGGATTTTTTTTTTCAGTCATTCGACAGTAGCAAAGGTTAAACAACAGCAATCGGTTTTCCAGAATAAAAACTACAGTCCTATATGTTGTACCGATCTGTATACATTCATTTCAGAAAAATAAAATATGTATATATTAAGATCGGGAACGGGCATCCATCAAGAATCGTTTTTCATTTGGGCCATTGTGAGACGTTGGATTTTGTTTGGATGGTAGATACACAGTCGCATGTCACGGCGTGACTGCTTGAAGGCATGTCACCTAATCCCAATCCGAGATACGTGTATGAGGTAATGTTTGTTAGGAATAAGCCACACGGTGGGCTGTGGTGATTAGTGTGCGCGCTGGTTGTGCCGGGCACCGTGGCGAGTGTGCGTGATGCGTGAAGCTGCGCATGTGCTGGAGAAATTAGTTGATGCATGAAGTAGTAGGCCACATTGAGACGTGGAGTTTGTTTTTAGATATCTGAGTCGTGCTGATTGTTGGAGTGATTTCAGGAGTAGGATAAGGCCTGATAGTGCATGCATAGGTTAGTGGGATTAGTTGCCCGAGAGAGGTGGCTGGCCGGTGCATGTATGGTCTTGTGTATATATGCGTCAATGAGCAAAGAGAAAAGTGGCCGTGAGGGCTGGAGAAAAATGTAGCATTGTGTACACCAAGGGAATGGCCTCACGGCAAAGCTCTTGTGGTCTCCCTTGATACATGTGTGTGTGTGTGTGTGTGTGTGTGTGTGTGTGTGTGTGTGTGTGTGTGTGTGTTTCTTCTTGTCTTGTGTGTTCTTATGAGACACCATGAAAGAGAGAAGAGAGAGTTGTGCGAGAGGAGGAAATAGAACAACGGCGCTGCAAGGATGAGGCGGCGCCAACAATGTTTGGGCTACTGTAGGCTGGTAAGGTGGGCTCAGGTTTAGTCTCACCTTGCTTATGGGAGAAGGTCACAACCATCTTATAAGGTAGAGATTCCCTCCTCCCTTCCGTCTGGGCTTTTGGGATGAAGAGGGCTCCCCGCTGAATGATGGCTTGTGTACATATAAACGTCCAGAACGTAAGTTGAGTGTGGACCAAGCCGAGTTGGACGCTAACATCTTGTAACAGAACCGGCATCATCATGTCTTCCTGAGGGGCTTCTCAGGGGGTGTGATGTTAGGGCTGGTGTAGACCGGTGAGGGTTTCCTGTGTTTAGTCCCACCTTGCTTATGGGAGGAGGCCACAATCAGCTTATAAGTGAGAGATTTCCTTCTCCCTTCAGTCTGGGCTTTTGGGATGGAGTGGGCACTCCGTCTAATGCTGGCCCGTGTGCGCATAAACGTCTAGAACATGAGCTGGGTGTGGGCTAAGGCGCGCTAACATCTGGTAATAGAATCAGCATCGCCATGCTTCCCTGAGGAGGCCACAATCATCTTATAAGGGAGAGATTGTCTCCTACCTTCATTCAGTACGGCCTTTTGGGATGGAGTGCGCTCTCCGCTGAATGTTGGCCCGATGTGCGCATATGTTGGGTGTGGGCTAAGCCATGTTGGATGCTAACAAACATCTTATACGTTCAGAAAATGAGCTGGGTGTGGGCTAGGCCATGTTGGATGCTAACAAATAAGGTGTGGGTAATCACATCCGCATGATGATCCCAAATACTAAATTGATCAATATGGTCTCCAGAGAAAAAGTTGTCCGCCTAAACCTGGATGTCTTGGCCCTATATAAAATATTTAGTTTCAGTGGCATAACCACTCTCTTCACTCGGGGCAATTTTGCTCCCTTGAAGGTGAAGTTTTGTGCTAGGATACTATCGTGGTTCGGGATACGGTAGAGGACCTCCTTGCTCAAGAAGGGGTCTAAGCACAGCAAGGCGTGCTTCCCGGTCCTGCAACGTCCTAATAGAAACGGCATGCCACATCTTCTTCGAGTGCCCCTTGGCAAAGTTCTTGTGGACGGGCATGGATGGTGTTTCCCTTCTGGCCCTAGGTCTCGCTAATAGCGAGACGGTAGCTTCTCTCGCATAGTGAGTGAGGTTTGGTCCCACCATCTCTTGATTAAGGCATAGCGCTGCTAGCCCCTAAGCTAGCGTCAAGTTCGCGTTATACTAACGGGCGCTAACAAGTTGAAGGCAAACAGTTAGGTTTCCACTGGCTTTCCAAAAAAATGTCTGTTATTGTCCGTTTCTTCCTCTGTTTTTACTTTTTCCATTTCTTTTTTTTCTCATTGTACTTTTTGGTTTTCTTTGTTCTTTCCCAGGTTTCAATGGCTTTTTTATTTTCTTTCATATTCTTTATTTTTCTTTTGCTTATTTTTTTCTTTCTTGTTTTCATCTTTTTTTTAGAAAAACTAACGCCCACGCGTGTGGCATCTTGCACATTGTCCACACGTCTCTATCATCACTCATTTTGCCACGTAAGAACAGCTGACATTAGCAGGAATTTTTTTGGATTTCGGCTTAAAAATGTTTTATCTTCTAATTAAAAATACGTTTTCATCATTAAATCAATCTCGACGAGATCTTCAAAACTAGACTCCATATTGATATGTTTCGATGAAAAAAAATTCCCAAAACTTGCCATGATGTTTACACTGTAGTTGACATAGTGCTTAAACTAAAGTTGCCATGCGGCAATTTTAGTTTGTAGAGCATGCCAATTTTAATTTTTTTGATTATGGCAATTCCAGTACTTTGATCATGAAAATTATTTTTTCTATGAACCATGGCAGTTTTAAGTGCATGTATCATGACAATTTTAGTTTATGGTTCATGGCAAGTCTAGTTTCTTAATTCCCCGTTTTATAATATGTCAAAAATTACTTTTAAATATAGAAGAAAATAGCTGAAACATATCATGGCAACTTCAGTGTAAACCTGATGGCAATTCATGTGCAATAGACATGTCAACTTTTAACCCCCAAAAAATTCGTCAAAATATATTGATATGAGATCTAGTTTCGAAGATCTCGTCGCGAGGGATTTAATGGTGAAAATGGATCTTTAATCGGAATTTTTATTTAAAAGATAAAACATTTTGAAAACTAAAAAAACAAAATGATTTCCACATGCATACATGCGGTGACGTGGCACAGTTTATGTGTTATAGGGTGTGTGGACGGGTTTGGCTCCCACCACACATGTGGGCGTTAGCGTTGTCCTTTTTCTTTTGTCTTCCATAGGGTTTTCATTGTTTCTCCATACATAATTTTTTCTATTCACATTTTTTAACATTTTATAAAACATTTAACATTTTTCAACTGGCTGATTGACATTTTTTAAATACTTGTTCAGCATTCTTTTTCATATGCTTCATTAATATTTTTCTATACTTGATCAAAAAAATCATCGGCTTTTAATAAATGATCAAGATTTTTTTATACACATTTAACATTTTTCAAGTGATTGATTAACAATTTTTAAATGCTTGTTCAACATATTTTCAAATGCTTGTTTAACATTTTTATATACTCCCTCCGTCCCAAAATAAGTGACCCAACTTTGTACTAACTTTATACTAAAGCTAGTACAAAATTGGGTCACTTATTTTGGGACGGAGGGAGTACATTATAAGAAATCATAGTTTTTTAAGTACATGGTCAACAAATTTTCTATACACATTTAATCTTTTTTTGTTCAAAAATTTTCAAATTCTTGATTAATATTTTTTAAATTCATCATCAAATATTTTTTATACACATTTTTATTTTTTGCATACATTTTTCATATACATGATAAATATTTTCTCTATATACATCTAACATTTCTCAAATGCTTGTTTAACATTTTTGAAAAACCTTTATGTAGAGTGTTCTTTCTAATGTATATATTTAGGATATTTCAATGTATAAATAATAGTAAACATATAAAGCAAAAAACTTAAAGAAAAAACGTGAAAAAAACAGAAAGAAAAACGAGGCTGTGGCCTCGCGTGCCCTGGGCTGGCCCATCGAGCCTCTCGGGCGAGGGTTGCCTAGGTCTCACTATAAGCGACACATAGGGGCGCCCGCGTCAGATAGACGAGGAAACACCCACATTTATCTAAAAGGGCTAGAAGTGCATAGGTCAATTATGTTTTTCAAACTTTCTGGTGAAACTATTTTTTTTTTGAAATTCCCTAAAATATATTTGTTAAAAATGTGGTCTTACAATAAATTTAATATTCTAACTTATAAAAATATATATTTAAATATATTTATGTTCGGGTTAGAAAATAGGTTTAGTTTTAAAAATGTTCGCCTTATATAAATATTCACTTCATATTTTTAAATAATGGTTCACCATATAATACAAAAACATTACTGTGTAAGAAGAAGATATTATTGTATATAAAAATATTCACCATATATTACAAAAACAATTAACATATTTCGAAATGATTCATCATATATTACAAAATGTTCAGTATATATTGAAAAATATTCACCTTGTTTTGAGAAAATGTTCATTTATAAAAAAAGTAGATTGATAAATTAAAAAAAAAGAAGAAAAGATAGTGAAAATAACAAAAAGATCCAAAATAGATAACCAAAAAAGCACAAACTGAAAACCAAGAAATAAATGTTGCAGCAGTGCCGTGAACAAAACCGCATGAAACCCGCGACTGGGCCGTCACGGCGTCCATTTAACCCCTGCGGGCATCAAATATGATTCACCCTTTGCATGCACCAGAAAATAGCATCCACATTACGATGGAACATATGAAATTTTGTTTGTTTCTATGTCCGCAATTGTAAAATGAGTAACTGTGAGGAAGTGCAAACGCGTGATAGAATTAATTAGTAGCATCTTTCTCACATAGCTTTCATGTCTGAAAGAAATACAATTAAGATGAATGAAAAGTATTTCGCCACTTGTTCGTTTTTCACCAGTAAATTACAAGGTGCTTGCTTGTTTGGAGCTTATTACATTAGTGGATCAGACACCCAGCTAGTAGCAAGAAAATAAATGCCAAAATATATCGAATGTCCCCAACGACACGTCGGTGCCATTAGTAACAAAACAAACGCCAACATATTAAATATACAGTGTGTACATTTAGTCTTCCTTGGCTTCCCATCCCTTCCAAAATAATATCATACTTATTTTTCCAGAGTAATTGATAACCCACCGCCACGCCCGCGCACACTTTTCTTTTACAACCGATCCAAACAATATGAAATAATTAACACAAGGTACATCGGATCGAAAGGGAACCAAAACACGCCGAAGATCCATGATAAAACATCACATTGTGTACGCCGATGGCAGTAGCCTCGGCACGGGCTGAACCATTAGCGGCACAGCCCGCTGCAAGGTGAGACCATAGGCCTCCTCCATGTCGAGTTTTTCAGGTGTCATGCCATCAACCAAGGTCCAGTCGAACGCGTGCACGAGCGTGGCAGTCATGAGTGTGACCATCCGGAGGCCCCAGGTGAGGCCCGCACATATCCTTCGACCCGCCCCGAAAGGAATGAGCTCATAGTCGCCTCCCTTGACGTCCACGCTCTCGTGCAACCCACCTGGAAGAAATCGGGTGGGCCTGAACTCTAGGACGTCATCCCCCCATGAGGCCGGGTCACGGGCGATGGCCCACACATTGACGAGCAGGGTGGTGTCCTTGGGGATGCGGTAGCCGTCCACCTCGCAGTCCTCGGCGGCCACCCGAGGAAGGGAGAGTGGCGTCGACGGGTGCAGCCGGAACGTCTCCTTGATGACGGCGGCGAGGAAGGTGAGTTGCGGCAGGTCGGTTTCTGTGACGAGGTGGCCATTTCCGACAACGTCGTCGAGCTCGTGTTGGAGCTTCTTGAGGACGTCTGGGTGTCGTATCAGCTCCGCCAGTGCCCATTCCACCGTGCTTGATGTCGTGTCCGTCCCAGCGGTGAACAGATTCTAAAAAAAGGTAAAATGTGCATTTAGTTCATACTAAAACAAGTGACATAACCAAAATCTTTGCGCACAAAAAAGAAAGTTTTTAATAAACACAAAAAATCTTATACTAGTGTACCTTGGAACTTTGATCTTGTAGATATGGTCAGCAAAGCTTTTAATAATAAATAAACACATGAAAACAAATATTGAGTTTGTACACACATACCAAGAGGAGAGCCTTGATGTCAGTCTCGTTGAACTTGATCCCGTCCTCCTCGCCGGCGGCGGGCGGCGACTGCCGCATCATCCCCAGCATGACGCTGAGCAGGTCATTCCCGTCGCCGTCAGCCCTGTCGCCCCTCTCGCTGATGAAGCCGTCCATCATGAGGTCGTAGCGGCGGTGGAGGCGCTTCATCTTGCCGACGACGCCCTGCGGGTCGAGCCAGCGGAGCGCCGGCACAAAGTCGCCGATGTTGAAGACGCCGGCGAGCTGCATGAGCTCCACGACCATGTCCTTGAACTCCCTGGCGCCCTCGCCGACGCCGTCCCCGAAGACGCGCCTGCCGACGGCGGCCAGCGCGAGGGCGTTGGTGGCGCAGACGTTGGCCTCCTGGCCGACGGCCAGGCCCGCGGGCGAGTCCGAGGAGGAGAGCAGGCGGGTGACCATGAGGCGGGCCTCGTCCTGGCGGACCTGGCGGAGGGCGTCGAGGGCGCGGGCGGAGAAGAGGTGTTGCGCGCAGAGCTTGCGGAGGGCGCGCCAGCGGGCGCCGTAGGGCGCGAAGACGAGGTCCTGGTAGTTGTAGGCGACGTGCTCGGCGCCGGAGTTGGGCGGGCGGTCGCTGAAGTTGGCGTCGTGGGCGCGGAGGAAGCTGCCGGCGACCTTGGCGGAGGCGGCGACGACGACCTCGGCGCTGCCGAAGCGGAGGCGGAAGAGGGGCCCGTGGTGGCGCGCGAGGGCCGCCATGGTGTGGTGCGGCTTGTCGCCCAGCTGCGGCAGGTTGCCCAGCACTGGCCACCCCCTCGGCCCCGGCGGCAGCGGCAGCTTCGGCTTCCTGGCTCCGCTGCCATGGCCGCGGAGGTGCCAGACGGCGGCGGCGACGACGGCGGCGAGGGAGGCGAGGAGGAGGAGGAGCAGGTCGTGATCCATGGCTGCTAGCTAGCTCGGTTCGTTTGTTTGGTAGTTGGATTGGATCCACCATCCGCGTAGCGCATGCATATAAATATGGGAGCTGTGGAGAGCGCGTGCTCCACCTAAATGGCCGGATCGACCAGTCGTGCTACCTATCCGCCCACGCCCACGCCCACGCCCAAGCTCACAAGGAAGAAGAATGGCCGGATCGACCGGTCCTCCCAACTACCCAAGCCGCACTTGGCACAGTCCGAAGAAGAAAGACAAACAACTGAGCTTTCCAAACGACTTTGGGAGATGGCCAAAATGGGATGGGATGTGCACCACTCGCTCACTCACTTAGCAGCCGCATATGTTAACTACTTCAAACTCTCTATGTTTCTTCAACGTCACCACAAATCTCCTTCTAGCTTCTTGTAAAACACAGTTGCAACAATAAAAGTATAGTTAGAGCAACTCCAACGGGCCGACCGGCGATTTCGTCCGCTTTTTATCCGTTTGGGTCGGCCGCCTGCCCGGCGTCCGTTCTATTTTTCATATGAGTCGGCAGCGCGCCCAACGCGCCGACCCATATGTGCAGGCGTGGCCGGCTGACCGCCCAATTTTGCATTGCATTCAACATATTGTGAAATGAAAATTTAATAAACAAAATAGTACGCCCAAATAAATAGTATTACAGGGAAATAAAAATAAAAATGTTTCACATAGTTTTGCAAACGAATAAAAAAAGATACATCTATTGATTGCCAACATGAGTCCACATATACTCAACAAAATCATTTTGCAGTTGCATGTGAGTTTCCCAATCACGCATGTCTTTATGAAACTGAGTGAATTGCTCAAATGTTGCCGCTACTCCATGCTCAGGCACAACATTCTCACCTTGAAACTGAAAGCCTTGATCGTACAGACGTTCCGGGCGCTCGTCTTCTACGATCATATTGTGCATGATCACACAAGCAGTCATCACCTCCCGTAGTTTCTGCGTGCTCCAAGTATTAGCAGGATACCGAACGATGCCCCATCGAGATTGCAAAACACCAAAGGCACGCTCGACATCCTTTCTAGCACTCTCTTGCTCTTGGGCAAATCTTTTTCTTTTCTCTCCAACAGGGTTGGATATTGTTTTTACAATAGTGGTCCACTGACGATAGATACCGTCACCCAAATAGTACCCTTTGTCGTAGTTGTGGCCGTTGACAGTAAAGTTCACCGGTGAGTTGTTGCCTTCGGCAAGCCTAGCAAACACCGGCGAGCGCTGAAGCACGTTGATATCACTGTGTGATCCAGCCATGCCAAAGAAAGAGTGCCAGATCCAGAGATCTTGAGACGCCACGGCCTCTAGTATGACAGTGCAAGCCCTGACATGTCCCTTATACTGCCCTTGCCAAGCAGAAGGGCAGTTCTTCCACTCCCAGTGCATGCAGTCTATGCTGCCAAGCATCCCCGGGAAGCCCCTGCTAGCATTCATCGCCAACAAACGGGCGGTATCTTCAACTGTCGGCTCTCTCAAGTACTCAGGGCCAAACACAGCAATCACAGCCTTGCAGAACTTATACAGGGACTCTAGGCATGTAGACTCGCTCATACGGACGTACTCGTCAATGAGATCACCGGGAACTCCGTATGCAAGCATTCGGATGGCGACAGTGCATTTCTGATAAGAGGAGAAATCAATCTTGCCGACGGCATCCTCTTTGCACTCGAAGTAGTCATCATAGCCGACCACTCCCTCTCTAATACGGTTGAAAACATGCCTACTCATACGGAACCGGCGGCGGAATTTGTGGTGTTTAAACAACGGGTTTGTTGTATCAAAGTAGTCCTTTCAGAGAAGGAAATGCCCGCTCTCCCGGTTACGATTCAACGCCGGAAGGTGGCCCGGAATGGAGCCACAGAATAACGGCTGCTGGTTGTTGAGGTGGTGATGGACCAACACGGCAGCCAATATCTCCTCCTCGTCGTTGGACGACGAATCGTCGGAGTCGCAAAGGAAACTGTGAAAAAAGAACTCGTCGGCGGAGTCCATTTTCGTACCTTGGCAAACTGTCGACCAGTTTGCGGGCGTCGAAGAAGGAGACGGCCGGCGAGGGGAGACGCGGCACCCACAGACCAGCTAGTTGCCCGGCCGGCGTCCGACGAGCGTGCTGGTCGTATGTGGCGAGGGCGGCGAGGCGTCTTCTTGGTCACGGGCAACTGGGCGGTGGGGGAAGCGGCGACGGGAACCAGCTTGCTCCCCGGCGGCAAAACAACGGCGGCGGGCGACTGGGGGCAGGGCGGCGTTGCTGGGCGGATGTGGAGGCGGCGGCAGCTGGAAGAGTCGTCGGCAAAATGGGCGGTGGCGTCGATGACGGAGGAGGCGGGGGGCGAGGGTTGCTTGTTGGCCGGGGGAGGGGAGGCCAATGTGCCACAGATGAGCGGGTCCGGGGACAGGAGTAGGCGAGTGCGCGCGTGTCCGCGCCGACGCAAATCAGGCTAAAAAATGAGACGGAAATGGGTCGTCCGCGGACGAAAAACGGGCGCGCGTCCGTTTGGGTCGGCGCGTTGGGCCGTCTTTTCTGTCCACGCCGATCCAAACGAACGGCCGCGAACGAAATGGATCGCCCCATTGGAGTTGCTCTTACCCCGCAAAGAAAACAAATACAATAATTAAGTACAGTTCAAAAGGAGGTAGACCTGCTTTAGATGAGTCTAAAAGAAGCTTTAGGTAGGGCGTCCACAATGTATGCTGAAACGATGGTGTCAAATGCCAAACTAGCTTTTAGCACTAGGTCCGCCCAATGTGGGGGTGCTGCCAAATTAGAAAAATAGGAAACCGATGCTTGTAGGGGCGCCCATGCCAAATGAGCCAAAGCAATAAAATATAGACACCGATATTCATCACACGTGTGGCGTAATAGACATTCGCCCACACATTATGTGTGGCATGAGCGGGAGGCAGCCCATATGAGTTGTGTGTGGGTGAACAGTAGAATTGCCCACACGTGTGGGCGCAACTACTTCATGTCACACGTTCAATAAGTATTACTCATCCTCACCCCGTGCATGTGGCACGAAGCAAATATGCCCGCACGTCCTGGCACAGCTACATTAGGTACCCGCGGGATGGACGATTTAGTTGTCATCCAGAATGGCAGATGTAGTTATCCGGGATGGTAAATATGGTTGTAAAAGCATGTCAACTCTCCCTGTTTTGGTTAACTATAGTTGCCATGTCTAATTTATGATAGTTGCAGTGTGTAATCAAATCATAGTTGTCGTGTGTGATTAACTGCTTGCCACATATGGTCAAACAATAGTTGCCATGTGTGTTTACCTAGTTGCCACGTGCGATTAATCACAGTTGCCATGTATGTTTATCTGATTGCCACGTACGCGCAACTGCAGTTGTCATCTAGCAAACGAATCATAGTTGCCATGTGTGTTTGCCTAGTTGTCATGTACGCATAACTGCAGTTGCCATCCAACAACATACGACCGTCGTGTGGGCGAAAAGCAGTTCCCATACGCGCGTGGACTAGGTAGTGGCTGTGTGGGCAGAAACTAGTTCGCCCAGACAGCGCAGCTGGCAACCGCGTGCTGTGGGGCGTGTGGGCGACCTCTCCAACGCCCACACATCGGCCTTGTCCTACGTGGCACGCGAAAACTGCCTCCGTGTGTCAAGATTCGTGCAAACTTAACTGGACGATGATCCAGGCATGTGGGTGAGTTACAATGTTGCCACACATATGGGCGTTAGTATTTCCGTAAAATATTTTATATTTGCCTAACAGCCAAAAGCAATAGCCAGATTTCCCGCCGTTGTGTCAGTTTTTTTATCCTATTACTAAACAGTAAAATAGAGTTTTTTTCTGAACTTCGGCGACCTTTATTACAAAATAATCATATCAGATACAAGAGAGGGAAATAAGAAATCAGGGGGATGCTCTTGCCAGACCTCATTTAACATCCTTCTATAACTAGTCCTGACTAGCCAATGCGCTACCCCATTACTCTCCCTAGCACAGTGAACAATCGTCGCTCTGCCGAAGGAACTCAACACCTGTCGGCAATCATCCCTCAACACCGCAGCCGAAGGACGGTACTCCGAAGGATCCTTCATAGCTTGTACTATCTCCTGTGAGTCGGACTCCACAACCAGTGCATAAATACCCAAATGCTCTGCCAATCGCAGTCCTTCCAAAAGTGCTAACGCTTCCATAGAGGGAACATCCATGGCATACTGTCGAAAGGAACAAGAAGCAGCAATAAACGCTCCTGAGCTATCTCGTAAGACAGCTCCAGTTGCTCCCGCACCCTCATCCACATGATCGCTGGCGTCAACATTGAGTTTAATTACCCTTATAGCTGGTCTCACCTATCTAATCTGTTTCGTAGGTTCCTTTGCCTTGGCATCCAGTGAGTTTGCCACGATACCACGAATGCTCATAACTGAACGAACCGGGCAACCAACATTCTCCTGGTGACTAATTTTCCGGCGATCCCACCATAAATACCATCTAGTCACCATAACTGTTTCCACACCATTATCAATTGGTAAAACAGAGTTAGCTAGGAGCCCTCGGAGCGATTTAGACTCCTTAACCGTCTGATTACGTTACCAAATGCACCAGATCTCTTATTCTTTTTGGTCGTCCCACCGTACTCATCTGGTGGGACCCAGCATACCGTAATTGGGAGCCACATACGTCGTGGAGACAATGCCAAATTCTGAATAATGGGCAAATTTGGCAGCAACACACTATGGGTGCCTTTATATTTTATAAGAGAGGGCTCGGTTCTTTCCTCCTCCCAAGAAAAGACTCACCGGCTATTAGATCTACTCCACCTCTGATCGGCGCCATTGCCGGTGGTGGTGCAGAGGACCTTGCACTCCATCGGTGGGACGGACCTGCTCTTATTCTTGTTTGGCTCAACGTCTTGCTTGGGATTATGTGGCGGTGACGGTGTCCGTCGGTACGAATAATGTTTTGCACGTCTGATCCTCGTCTCAATGGTGCGTCTAGCATCGTCAAATGGCGTGTGTATAGATTTGTCTCCGTTGGATCTCGTGGGATTCGGCCGGTGCTGGTCTTAGCTGGATGTGTTTGAATCTAATCTTGGTTCATGTGTTTACAGGTATGATCCTTCTGATCTATGACTATTCATCTGTGATTGTTGCTTCTCTAGTGTGATTGTTATGTGGGGTCTTAGCACGACAACTTTCCCACTGTCTACTAGTACAACAAGATTGGTCTGACTTCCGTGAGAGTAGGGTGATGACGGTGGCGCGTATTTAGCTCGATTCAGTGCTTGCAGTCGTCGCTAGGTGGTTCATGTACCCGGTTATAGTTTCTGTTACGTCTGATATTCTACGTCCTTTCATGATTGATTATGAATAGATTGAAATTTTCTTTCAAGAAAAGGAGTTTTATTTCAAAACAATAAACCAGCAGGGAGAAGCCACGTGGCATTTTCAGTTAAAGAGGGTGTGGAACATCAACTCAAAATATTCCGTCCACTAGATTCAAACTCAAGTTTGCCGCTAGATGACACTTTGATCTTGCCACTGAGACAAAAGCCCATCCAAGAAAAGGAGCTTTGTAAATAAGCCTCTAACCTCTAAGTATGTACAAAAGACAAGTTGGTGGCAACCAAAATATGTGAATGTGAATCCACATCAATGCATGTATATACATGTAGAAGAGCCCGACCCACCCCCTGTCGTGGCACTGCCACGAGCAATGTGGAGGCAACCCTGGCCATCTTCGGGCCTCGGCCTCTCACTACTAGGAAAAGGCCTACTAATGGTGCACCAGTTTGCCTACTAATGCCGCACTACTGGTGCGCCATTAGTATCACGCCACTAGTATTTCTTACTAATGGCGCATCACTGGTGCGGTATTAGTATCTGGTATACTAATGGCGCACCATGCAGTGCGCCATTAGTATAGAACACCATGCGCCATTAGTATGCCTCCCAGGGGGCCATATTTAACCATGTGCTTTGGCATACTAATGACGCACTCTGTAGTGATGCGCCATTAGTATGAATATTAGGTTTTTTTTTTTACTTTTTTGATTTTAGCACAACTTACAAAATATATTATTTGACAGAATATAGACAACAGCACATAGCAACAACAGATTCATCGAATACAATAGAAGATTAGTCTCCGAATACAATTCATCATATTAGTCTCCGAATTTAAAAGACCGAATAAAGATAAAACATTACAAGTCGATATCGATCATCTAAACTATCATCACATAGAAGAGAGCTGCGGTCATCACGATGAGTATCATCGCGATGAAACTGGTCTTCATCCGGTTCCTCCAACGCTCCCTCATCTCTCCCGCTAGATAGCGGGCGTATCTAGATTCCGCCTACGCTCTAGTGGTGTACCCTTTGTAACTGTTACCGCTGAAATGGTGAACCTGTCTCCGACACTCCTCCCAGTCGTCGTAGACTCCAGGAACCTTACCCTTGTACACGACATACGACGGCATCTCTATGCACAAGCCAAACAACAGACAATACATACATAAGCAATATATAAATATGCAACAAAAGGATCGGAAGAGAAAAGCAAGACATTAATAGCACGATTCATGGTCCTACTAATAAATAGCATCGATTACATCTAAGTTGAACGACTGTCCAAACCAAAGAGACATACAATTCATTAAAGTTTAATTACAACATGAGCCAATCAATGTTTCAGAACTACACATCACTACTTTCGACTCGACTCATTGGACAGGAGCGTGGATGAAGCCGCCGTCTGTCGTGATGGTCATGAATTCGCGGGCGTTGTCAGCCTGCATTTGTAGCGTTCCGTCTATCTCACTATTGGACGGTTGATATCTGAGGAAGAACTGCCCCGAGGTATGAAGGTCATCTTGATGGATGATGTCCGCAAACTCCGACTGGATGCGAAAGAATTCTTGTCTGATGTCCGCGTCCTGGATTGCTGACAAGCTCGCGGTCCAATCTTTGAGATTATCTGGTAGCAGAAGGTGATGAAGGTCCCTTACGATCGCCCGCATGTGATGGAGGGCGTAGTAGGCATCCTTCTGACCGCCAGCTGGCTGCTTGACGCAGCAGAACGTCGTATTATGGGCGAACACGTGCTTGCCGTACTTACGAACTGCCCTGGTGAAGGTGCCTCCAGATTTGGCGTAGCCGGGGAGAACATCGTCAAGAACTTTCTTGATATTTGTGTAGTCTATCTTGGAGTCACGATTCGGGTCAAAGTACGTGGCCATGGAATATTTCGGGCTTAAGAGGATGAGTGTGCAATGTGTGTCACTGCACAGAACACAGAATGTTAGGAAAAAAAGAACGATCGAAATCTAAGAAATCATATGTTACAGGGCGTTTAAGGGATGACTTACTCGGGAAAGTAAGCCACAAGGAAGTTATCCTTATCTGGGTTTGCCAGAATGACACCTTCGAGGTGTGAACTCGTGACTTGGCGGTCCCCGGCGCTGCTCAAGAGCTTGGCACGCATGTAGAAAGGGTCGACTATCACGATGTCCGGGGTCTTGTCTCTAATGATCCGCATCTCCATACTCAGCGAAAACAGCCGAACGAAGGTGTAGTGCAGCGGATGAAGGTTAAACATAGCAAAGATATCATCAAACCGTAGGACGATCGTACCCCCGATGTCGCCATCCACAAAGCCCTTGCCCTCTGGCACCTTGGCCACGAAAACCGGGTATGCCACATCATTCTCTCTGAGATGCCGCTTCTCCAAAGAAAGAACACTGTCGTGCAGACTCCGCATAGCACCGGTTGCAGCATTGAGCATATTTGTCGGTAGCATCGCCCTACCCGCCACATGCACCCTCCTCGAGATATCCTTAGGTGAAGGTGGCCCGTCCTGAGCACGGATAGTACTCGGTGCCGGCTGGCTCGCACCGGTGCCCTTTTTAGTCTTCCGTTTCTGGCTCTTCTTCTTGATCTGCTGTAATGGGACCGAGTTCTGCTCACAGACCGCCTTCTTGAGCGTGTTGGGGCTGATAATATTTCGCACCTCAGCTATCTGAGGCTCGGTGAAGGCGGTAGCTGGAGGCGTCTCCTGAGAACTGAACGCCAGACGACGCCTGTTGCAACTGGGTTTCTCCGCCGTACTAGCTAGATCGCGATCGTCTTGGTTGGGTTCTTGAGAAGGAGGCCCACAGAACTTGTCACCGTACCCATGTTCGGCAAAGTACTTATCGACGTTGGTAAATGTACCGTCATCGTTGTCGTCGTCGTCCGGATCCTGTGCCATATGCATGTCCGGATCCTGTGCCATAGGGATGTCCGGCATGTCCGTTAGCGTTGCAGCGTTCTTGCCATGGCTTGGCTCCGGCACGACTGGCGGTCTTGTCTGTGGGGTGGTGTCCCCCGCCCCAAAACGAATCTGGCTCTTCGGCCAAAGCAGGGGCCAGCTTACGCAGGCGCTGAGGGTCATCTCATCTTCTTCGTTGGCCCCAGCGGGTTGAATCGGAGGTAACAGCTCGTCGCAGCCTGGCAGCACCCGAACCACTTCAACCCTATACACTGTGGGTGGCATCGGATTACCGTGGAACACGGGGTTGCCTGGTTGAACGATTCTGGCCTTGGCGACATCGACCAACTCGCCGCCCACGAAGTGCAGGAGAGTGCAAGGAATGTCGGCGGCGCCCTGCGAAAACATGTAGGGTGTCAGGGATGCCCAGTCAAAGGCAAGGAGATGAAGTCATCGGCCGAGAGGCTTAGTTACCGTGATTCCGTCGAGCTCGGCTAATGTCGAGGCACCGCCAACGGTGGGCGTGCAACTGACGGAGGGGCTGCTTGCTGGCGAGGTGCCGGCCGGCGTACACCCGGGTGCATTAAGCTCCAATGCCCGTGCCGGCGTCGGATACACGAATACCGCCTCCGCCAGAGACACCAATGGCGCCGCCTGCGCGCTGTGCGAGTTGTTGGCCGTGAAGCTGGGAACCGGGGGAGGCCCTGTTGGCCGCCCGCAATCCACCTCGTCAGCCCATGAATCAATGTAGGCACCATGGCTTTGTGCTTCGTTCCCAGTTGTTGTTCCACTTGCTCTTGGACAAGCTCCAGAATCCGCGCCACTTATGCCTTGGGTGCTTCAACCTCGCGCGACTGGCTTTCCGAGCTGGTCTTTTTCTCCTTTCGCCCACCAGCGGTATAGTATGACGACCATTTTGTGGACAAGCCTTTGCCGTCCACACGACCAGCTGACGTCGGCTTACTGAGCTTATCCTTGTTTTTCATTACGTTCAACGCCCTATTCAAAGGGGTGTCGAAAGGGGAGCTCTGAGACGACCCCACGCTACTGCTTTCTTTGTCCTGTGGAAGGAACGTGAACCATTTAGAAATATTGGGGATTAATTAGAATGCAACCATATGGAGCTAATTACGCGGGGGTGTATTCCTTACCAGAACAAGCTCAAGCTGCTTGGTCTTCGGATCCGTGGTAAGCTCCTTTGTTACCGGGTCCTCCTTGTACCGGGCCCTAAGAAAGTTCCTGGTCTGCTTGTCACTATATTTCTCGAAGCGGGGCGGTAGGCCTTGCTTGGCACGCTCCGCGTCCTCCTTGTCCCATATAGGCTCCGCCACTCTATAACAGCCAGGACCGAGTTGGTGGACCCCTAAGTTCAACTGCCACATTTCTTTCCCCCACTGACTTGATTCGGAGGTTGCGGGGCTCTCGCACTTGATCTTGAACTCCTTGTAGTCATCTTCGCTCATCAAAGGATATTTCGCCTTGATCTTGTCATAACTATCACCTTTATCAATCATTGCCTTCACCGTGCTTCTCCAAGTAGACAGGGTCGTGCTCATCTTCGTGAGGGCGGCACTGTTCACTTTATTCCCTGAGAGGCGTGTGTTTGCAAACTCAGCGGGGAACTTGTATCGTTCGTGTAGCTTCGTGAAGAGGAGGCTGCGCAAATTCCCTCGGTCCTTATGCCTTAGGTTCTCGGTGTTGATCGAGACGGTGCTCCGGAGAATGCACCCGAGCTGAACCGAGTACCCCTTAACTACTTGTTTGGGCGCCGTCGGAGTTCACTTCAGTAAATTCCTCCCCGACGGTGCCGAGCACGCTCAGGCGCCGGTCCTTCCGTTGCCTCTTCGGTTGGCTGCCATCTGTGCGTGCGCCGCCATCATTAGTGGTGGCATCCTCGGCGGCGCCATCAGTGGTGTCATCCCCGACGCCACTAGTGGTTGTGTAGTCAGGATCGGTGTCTTCCGCGGCGTCCTCATAGCGGTGAGGTTCTTCCTCCAACTCCTAGGACAGCTCCCAGAATGGCTTGCCGCCCGAACCGCCGGCCTCATCATTATGGGCCATGTTTCACTCTAAATAGGAAAAAAGTTTGGTCAAAAAGTTGGTTATTGTCAAGGAACAAGATCATGGTCTCATCATTTAGGGTTTGTCGACACCGAGGCATCCTAAAAGCTAAGCTTTCATCATTTAGGGTTTGTCGACGCCGAGGCACCCTAAAAGCCTAAGCGTACATCATTTAGGTTCTCATCGACACCGAGGCACCCTATAGAAGCCAAGTTAAGTTTTCATCATTTAGGGTTTATCGATGCCGAGGCACCCTAGGTTGGGCCTAATCACTTGGCACTAATCACTTGACTCTATTGCCACCTATGTTGGGTTTATCATCTAGGGTTTATTGATGCTAAGGAGAATTCTAAGTTGGGCCTAATCACTTGGCTCTATTGCCACCTATGGTTTAATGCAGCAAGAATGGTAGGGCAGTTGATCCTACTTAACTAAGTACTAAGATACCTCGGTCCATGCATTAGTCGCAAGTACCCCATATGTCCTATTTTTAGCAAAGTCATGCTAAAATTCACGGAAAATTTCGGCATGACCTTTGCTGAAAATAGGACATATGGAGTACCCGAATTTGCCGGAACGGAAGTTAATCGACATTCCGGCAAACTCAAGGGCCTCTCGGGGTACCTACAAATTCATCATGACACAATGGTCGGAGACAAAACCCAGCAAACTAGCAAGATGATCATCATCTTTGCAAGTCATTACTTGTCAAATACAGAAGAAGGAACAATTTATTTGTGACATAGTTGGCCCATACAGAAGAAGCAACACCCTGCACTAGCCTAAAAACAAGTGAAGTTTCACCCATATAAGAACAACTTTATAAAATCAGAGAAGTTGCTATGTTTTTTCTACTGCTAGGAAAAACATCACTCATTGGAAATGAAAATCTCAGTACCAGCATTTTGAACTTTGAAATGAAATACAATAGTAGTATTAGTAGTATATGGAGTAGTATCTTGTCTAGTAGTAGTATTAGTTGTATATGGAGTAGCAAGTTTTGCCTCAGAGACCGCAAAAGCTATGTTTTTTCTCAATTCAGATAGCTAAGTGGAAAACCACGTCAAGTTCTGTTTTAATACTCTATTTCTCAATGCATGCAATTGGTTTCATCTGGACTACATCATATAACCACCAATAAAGGACACTGAAAAAATATATAGAGAAGCCTACGGTTCCTATCCTTGAGTAGCATGATTAGAGATGAGTAGATCTCCTAAAGGTGTCCTAAGCACATGCTATTACTCTTGGAAGCAATGCAAACATGTAAAAGTTATTACTGTTGAGAATACTACTCAAATATCCAACTATCAGGACACAAGGCATGATAATCCATCTAATCTAATGAAATCTGAACTCAACCTGATCATGGTTCATGCCCTTAGACACATCAGCACCTCAAGAATGCCATGACAAAAATGAAAAGGACCAAGACAATCACCACACAAGTGAAGAGAGAACTCGGGGCCTCTTTGAAAAAAATGAAAAGGACCAATACAATGAAAAGGACCAGTGAGATGAAAAAACTAAGGTAAGGGGGGACATCAAAACGCAGAAGTGCATAACACAAGCTCACCGACATAGACACACATAACAGTCGCACAACAGCATAGACATTAAACATGTGCAGAGATCACAATCAACAAAGGTTTCCATCAGGTGTATTTCAGACTATTATTCCCATCCCGAGAAAGCATCGACTTCAGAATATCCCCTTTTCAAAGAATGTGTTCTGTGATGAAAGCACTAGCGAATCATGTTAAAGCTAACCCCTACTTTTGACCCTCAACTATAACAACCGCATGCAGTACAGCGAAGTGTCGATGTAGGCATCAAACATTATAATGCCGCATGGCAAGGTCTCAAGTTACATGATCAGTTGTGCTTGACTGAAAATTTTGACAGGAAAATTTTGACTGAAATTTTGACTGGAGTAACAAAGGCATAACAGTAGAAATTACAGGTGTAGGTTGCTCTGTTCAATAAACTTCCTATCAGTCCAACAATGTTTCTGAATCTAAACTATTTCAGTTAATAGAACCTAAACCTGGCAATGTTCAGTTAACAGAAAGGGGGGAAAGGGGAACCGGTGCAGCTCACCGAGAGGAAGACGATGGCGAGCTCGTGCGGGGCCGGGGTTGACGAGGTGACGTGGATCGACCGTGAGGCCGCGGTGGCCGGAGGTGGAAGAAGACGCAGACGCCGTAGACGGTGGAGGCGTCGGTGTCGTAGAGGCGCCGGAGACCTTGCCCTGCGAGACAGAGAAGGGGCCGTCAGCCCCGGCGCAGGCGGGGGGCAAGGGGAGGAGGAGGAGGGGGAAGGGGAGGAGGAGGGTCGGGAGGGTGTACGATGCTGCGTCGCTGCTCAGCGCCGACGGCAAGGAGGAAGGCGAACATGTTGAGGGTTGGGGCGGCGGGGGTGGGGGCGCGGGGGCGGCGGGGGTGGAGTCCGGCGGGGGTGGGGGCGCGGGGGCGGCGGGGGTGGAGTCCGGCGGGGGTCGGGGCGGCGGCGTCGTGGGTCTGGCGAGGGAGAGAGGGACGAAAGGGGATCTGGCGAGGGAGAGGGAGGACTTAGCTATAGGGGGGAAGCTTACTAATGGCGCACCACCCAGCGGTGCGCCATTAGAAATCTTTTTTTAGATAGCAATGGCGCACCCACCGCCGGTGCACCATTAGAAATCTTTTTTTAGATAGCAACGGCACACCACCAGACCGGTGCGCCATTAGTATATTTTTTATTATTTTTTTAATAAATGAATATGAATATGAAACAGTAATATTTTTTTATAAAATAGTAATAATTGTTGTTTAACAACAATTGTAGTCTACAATTTATTGTTATTATTTTTTAGAAAATGAATATGCATATGAAACAGTAATAATTTTTATAAAAATAGTAATAATTTTTTTATAAAATATCATCAAATTTGTTATTTGAAAATATCATCGGCGACGGCGGTGGAGCGGGGGATGGTGCGGGAGGTGCTCGTCGGCGGCGGTGGAGCGGGGGAAGATGCGGTGGGTCGGCGGCGGTGGTGGAGCTAGCGGGAGAGGGTGCGGGTGGAATCAAGATCGAGATGGAGGGTGCGGGGGGTGCTCGTCGGCGGCAGTGGAGCGGGGAGGGTGCGGTGGGTCGTCGGCGGCGGTGGAGCTAGCGGGGGAGGGTGCGGGTGGAATCGAGATCAAGATGGAGGGGGATCGAGATCGAGTGTCCTCATGAATTCAAAAAGTGCCAATGAAATTTAAAAATATTGATGATATCAAAAAGTGCCCATGAAATACAATCTAGAAATGAAGACTACGATTTAAATACAATCGGTCTTGGCTAGCTATCTGTTCGCAATCTTCTTGCCCTTCTTTTTCGCAAATGGAGTTCTTCTGTGGAACGGACGTCCTTTAGGTAGGGTGGTCCTGCTTCTTCTTGTGGTGTATGCTGCTACTTCATCGTCGTCGTCATGTTCGATCTTCGGGTCGCCATACTTGTCGAAGTCTTGCTCATTGGCTACTCCATCCATTCCGATGATCTTCCTTTTGCCTCTCCTCACGACAACACGACTGGGCTTTGACGGGTCGGTAATGAAGAAGCATTGGTCCACTTGGGAAGCCAGTACCCATGGTTCATTTTTGGCGGTGACGTTTCCGCCCGCGGTCTTGGATTTGGCTTCGGATATAACCATGGTGGTGAAATACCGGTCTTCTTTTAGGACGCTCTTGGCCCATCTGACACGGAACATCGGGACCTTCTCTCCAGCGTAGCTCAGCTCCCAGATCTCCTCGATCCTTCCGTAGTATTTGTCCTTGTCATTACCGGTGTAGGATTCCATTGTTACCCCGGAGTTGTGATAACCATCGCTCTTCATGTCCTTGTCCTCAGTGTAGAATGTGTAGCCGTTGATATCGTACGCATCATAGGTCATCAGGTTGTGCTCGGCGCCCTGTGACAAGGCGAATATGAGTTGTTCTTCCACGGAAGAATCCTCATGTAAAGGGTATGACCGAAGCTTCTGCTTGAACCAACGCGTGAAACATGAGTTGTGCTCTTTGATTATATCTCCATCCGTCCTCTGTTGGCCTTGGTCATTGTACGTCTTCTCAATAAAGGTTTTGTGCTCTACCACCCAAGGATCGACCACGTCTATGTGTTGTAGCGCGACTAGGTTTGCTCTTTGAAAGTCGGTGAGTCGACCCTCGAAGTCGACATGCATTTCGCGGCGACCCTCACGGTGACCCCATCCAGCGAGCCTGCCGAGGTGCCTATTGACGGGCAGACCAACAGGGTTCTCGATGCCTAGATAATTCGTGCAGTAGGAGATGCACTCTTCAGTCAGAAAGCCCCTGGCTATACTTCCCTCTGGACGTGACATGTTGCGAACGTATCCTTTGATGACACCATTCATCCTTTCGAACGGCATCATGTTGTGCAGGAACGTCGGCCTGAGTTGGATGATATCCTCCATGATATGGACCAGCAGATGCACCAAAACGTCGAAGAATGCGGGCGGGAAGTACATCTCAAGCTCGCATAGTATCACCATGATCTCTTCCTGTAGCCTTCTGAGTTGCCTCACACCAACCAACTTCCGAGAGATTATGTCGAAAAAGTTGCATAGGCCAAATAGCGTTTCACGGACGTGCGCGTCCATGATCCCACGGATTGCAATTGGAAGTATCTGCGTCATCAGCATGTGACAGTTGTGAGACTTCATCCCGCTGAACTTCTGCTTCGCTGGGTCTAGGTATCTGCTTATCTTCCCCGCGTAACCGTAAGGAAGTTTTACTCCTACGAGGCAGGTGAAAAACTGCTCGATCTCCTCCTGACTTAGAGTGAAGCACGCGGGAGGGTAGTCATTTCTGGTCTTCTTGGCCTTTTTGCCTTTGCGACGACTTTCTGTGTCCTGCTTCGCCTCATCATCATCATCATCATCATTAGTGTGAAGCTCTTGCCTGATGCCCATTGATTTCAAGTCTGCCCTTGCTTTCAGCCCATCTTTGGTCCTCTCTGGCATGTTGAGCAGGGTACCAAGCAGACTCTCGCACACGTTCTTCGTGATATGCATGGCATCAAGGCTATGAGGCACACGGTGGATCTTCCAGTACGGCAAGTCCCAGAAAACAGACCTTGTTTTGCATACCTTCAGCAGCGGCTCTGGCGCCTTTCTCTTCTTTCTCGGCTCTGGCACCTTTTGCTTCTTTCTCGACAGTGGGCAATCTTTCCAAATTTTCAACAGCCCGTCTATTTCCTCGCTGCTCCTCGTACGCGGGCGTCTTCGGGGTTCAGTTTCACCATCGAACAGATCCTTGCGTTTCCTCCATGGGTCATCGTCGCGAAGCCACCTTCGATGTCCCATGAACACGGTTTTTGAAGACCTGGGATCTCTATCTAGCTGGCGATACGTTGTGTCATCCATGCACCTGCCGCATCCAGAAAATTCGTGGACCACCTGCCCCGCGAGATATCCATAACCGAGATAGTCGTGCACCGTCGTGAGCAGTGCGACTCTCATAGGGAAATATTCTTTCTCTGCGGCGTCCCATGTATTGGATGGCGTTTTCCACAGCGTGTCTAACTCCTCTTTCAGCAGCCCCAGATACAGATTGATGTCGTTCCCCGGTTGTTTCGGCCCTTCAATTAGCATACTCATGTGAATGTACTTCGTCTTCATGCACAACCAGGGGGGAAGGTTGTACATCCACACAAACACAGGCCAGGTGCTATGTGGCTGCTAAACGGATTGACTCCATCGGAGCTTGCGCCCAGCACGATGTTCCTTGGATCCTTCCCAAATTCTGGGTGTTCGAAGTTCAACGCTTGCCACTGGCTCCCATCCTTAGGGTGACTCAGCATCTTGTCTTTTTTATTTATCTTCGGATCATTTGCATCATCTTCTCGCTTCTTCTCCTCCCTATCCGCGTGCCAACGCAGGAGCTTTGCTACCTTAGGGTCCGCGAAATACCACTACAGACGAGGAGTGATCGAAAAGTACCACACCACTTTTTGAGGAGCTTTCTTCCTCTTCTTGTATCGAGTGACGCCGCACATCGGACATATGGTAGACTCCGCATGCTCGCCCCTATAAATGATGCAATTGTTCATGCACACATGGTATTTCACATGTGGTAAATCCAGAGGACACACGACTTTCTTCGCCTCCTCGAAACTGGTCGGGCACTTGTTCCCCTTGGGAAGACGTTCGTGCCAGAATGACATGTTCTCGTCGAAGCATGCGTCGGTCATTTTGTGTTTTACCTTCATCTCCAAAGCCATGAGCGTTACTTTCAGGCGGGTATCCTCGGGTCTGCATCCTTCATACAATGGAGTAACTGCGTCTATCTCCAGTTGATCCAGCTTGGCTTTCTCCCGTGCGGCAGCTCTTGCGTTATTCGTCTGCTTGAGAAGCAGCTCTTGAATATGAGGGTCCTGCACCCAGCCCATCGATGGTCCATCGTCGTCTGCTCCGACGGCATCTTCATCTTCATGATCATGCCCTTCGTCTGCTCCGGCATCTTCCTCATCATCATGTCCGGCATCTTCTACATGATGACTGTGTACAGCATCACCGTCGTGATCATGTCCTGGAGATTCTTCGTCTTCTCGCCCGCTCGAGCTGCGGTGGTTGTCTTGCTGCCCTTCCTCATTTCTTGCCCGGCCACCATGGACGACTTCATAGTCATCTTCATCACCTTGCCACTGATAGCCATCCATGAAACCACGCAAGAGCAGGTGGTCCCACACCTGCCCGGAATCCGGGTCCGCAATAAGGCTCTTTAGCTTGCATCTTTGACACAGACATCTTATCTCCGTCTCGTTCTTTTGAAGCATCTCAGCCTTCGCGGAGCTCAAAAACCTATTCACGATGCCTTCGGTCATCGTGCGGACCATGGTCGCCTACGGGGTAGAGCAAAATGATATTTTAGAACCAAGAAAATATTTGGCATGACTTTCCCTAAAAATAGGACCAAAAAGAATGCATAGTGCCAAAATTCTCGCCGAAACGGAAATGAATCAATATTCCGGCAAAATATTGGCAACTATCGCATTTCAAATACCGGTACCTGCAAACACAAACATATATGCAACACCACAAACATATGCAACACCACAAAAATACATAGATCTAGCTAGGCCACAAAAACTGCATGTGCACGTTGTTGGAGCGAGCTAGGGAGAAAAAAAAGTAGATCTACAACATGAAGATAGCTTTCCCCTTACTTACCTATAAAAAAAAGGTAATTTCACCACTTAATTTTGATGAATCTATGGTGAAAATGAGGTGAGGAGGAGGAGGCAGCCGACAAGCTTGGAGAAGGAGGTGGAGGGAATGAAGTGGGGAAAATGAGTGTGTAGGTGTGGCTGTCCAAAATATCTAGCTGGTCCCAGGTTACTAATGGCGCACCACACAGCCATGCGCCATTAGTAACCCAACATACTAATGGCGCACCTCCTGGCCGTGCGACATTAGTAGTTTTGCAAAAAAAAAAGTTATATATATATATATATATACTAATGGCGCACCGTGGCATTGTGCGCTATTACTAGTTTAAACTAGTAATGGCGCACTTTGGAACGGTGCGCCATTAGTAGTTTTGCAAAAAAAAAGAATAAAAAATTTACAGTAGTGGCGCACTCTACGGCTGGTGCGCCATTACTAGTTAGAACTACTAATGGCGCACTTTGCCTGGATGCGCCATTAGTATGTTTGGAAAAATGGAAAAAAATGTTACTAGTGGCGCACCTTGTGCCTGGTGCGCCATTAGTGTCTTCCACACTAATGGCGCATCACCACATGGTGCGCCATTAGTATATAGTAGTGGTGCACCACTTCTCTGGTGCGCCATTAGTGTCAATTTCATCTATAGCCCTTTTCCTAGTAGTGTCTCCCTTCTCCCTCACCATCGTCGGAGAGCTTGGCCGAGCGAAGCCTGATCGGGCTGGTGGCGGCGAGGATCTCCTGATCTCACTCGGTGGGTGTGGGCGCGGGTCGAGCTGCACGGGCATCGGATGCGGCAGCACGGTAATGGCCTTTGTGGTGGCGCCGGGGCGGCGGGCGACGTGGTGTTGGCAAGGGTGCGTGGCCGGGTGGCGGCATCGGTCTCGGCTAGATCACCTCCGCGAGCAGCACCGATTGTGGCAACTTGGTTCGAGGTGGGCTTGGCGACTTGTGGGTTGCTTAGGCGGCATTGCCTGGCAAGGGATGCCTTGGCGTCACAGCGGTGGTGCGGGCCAGGGTGCTAGCCCCTCTGAAGGTCTTCTTTTGCGGTAGGGTACAGTCAGTCCAACGACCCTCACCGGTGGATAAGTGGTCGGCGGCGCCTCACGTGGATCTGGCCGGAGGCCATGGTGGGGCGTTTGGGGTGACAGGAGGGATGGCTGGTCTAGCTACCCTTCGCTGGCACAAGTGGTGTCGGTTCGGACATGCTCTGCTCCTTCTCCTCCCCATTTCCCCTGCCTGGTGCTTCCTGGCATCGATCCCCGAGTGGAGGCAGAGGGTGATGACCAGGTGAAAACCTCGTCTGGCTCTAGCCACGCTGACAGTAGCGGAGTCTATGGCATCGATCTCTTCTTGAAGGCGCCGTTGCGGTGGCCCTTTTTCCTTCGTGTTACTCCGGGTGAAAACCTCGATCCGTTGGATCGAGCGATGACGACACTCCAGCGTCATACCTTTGTTGAAGGCACCTCTATGGAGTCCATGGTCCGTCGAGTTTCAGCATTGTCTCTTCACGGTGGCGCAGTACATGGTTGAGAGCTCCATAGACCCCTAGCGATGCTCTATTTATTCACTTCATGTTTACTTTGGGGTGTTTGTGGTAGTGTTGTTGTTTGTCGCTCCCTTGTATATTTCCTTGGGCATGTGTGGTGTGTTGGCGTGTTGTATATGGGTTTTGTAAGTTGGCCGTGGCTTTATCTATAAAGCGGAGCGAAAGCCTGTTTTTGTAATCAACATCAATACATCAAGTAATGTTACATGTACGAGGAGGAAACATATGGTTTAACAGGCATGCTGACTTGAAAGAGTGTGATTGGAAGATAAAGAGAGGGATGGGCCCAACCCCATACAATTAGAGGGGGAGGGGGATTAGTTGAAAAGTTTTGTAAAATGTTCGTGCGTCAAAGATTGGTGGTGGTACCTTAGTCCAACAAGGATCAAATCGCATGTGTGATGTTTTGGTGTCTTGGGCGTGATTGTGTATGTATGATGGTGTGAGTCTATGCATGTGTGCATCTACGTTTTATGGGTGTTTCTCAAACAAAAAAATCATGTCAATTTGTTTTACCTGTATATGAGCAGCAATAGATCTGATGTTCATCCGCTGAGCTTCGCTAGGAGCCCATTCACCTTATACTTATCAGCGTATTGTGGCCGGTCCACCCGAAGCTTGTCAAACCAATTTAGAATGGACTTGAGCTCCTTTGGACCAGACTTTACCTTGGAGTCTTTCCTACTCTCTCTCTCTCTCTCTCTCTCTCTCTCTCTCTCTCCTTCGCACTAGAATCACTTTCCTATTATTCAAGGGTGTGTCTAGAACTCAGACGACACGGCTGGATGTTGCAAACGGCGATGAAAAATGTTGTGATGGTACAACAACAATAAATGCTACAACTGTTCTAACTAAAATGCTACAACCATCAACGAAATATGTTGCAACCAATGAGATGATGTACTACAACCGACGAGGGTCGACATGCTTCAACCAGCAAGACGAATGTTGCAATGTTAGTAAAATATGTTGCAAACAATCACAAAAAATTCTGCATGGTCGACTGAGACTTGTATACATATCAGTTGACTGAGTTTTAGCAAGCCTGGTTAATTCAACTACACCAATCGATCTTTCAAATCGTTCAAGACTCTCCAAGGTTTTGCCACTGGGGAAATCCATGTCCGTGTTGGGGAACGTAGTAATAATTCAAAAATATTCCTACGTGTCACCAAGATCAATCTAGGAGATACTAGCAATGAGAGAGAGGGAGTGCATCTTCATACCCTTGAAGATCGCTAAGAGGAAGCGTTACAAGGAACGCGGATGGTGGAGTCGTACTCACGGCGATTCAAATCGTGGAAGATCCGATCTAGCGCCGAACGGACGTCGCCTCTGTTCAACATGCGTACAGCCCGGGGACGTCTCCTCCTTGATCCAGCAAGGGGAGAGGAGAAGTTGACGGAGAGCTCCGGCAGCACGACGGCGTGGTGGTGGAGCTCGCAGTTCTCCGGCAGGGCTTCGCCAAACGCTACGGAGGAGGAGGAGGTGTTGGAGAGGGGGAGGGCTGCGCCACGCAAAGGGTGCGGCTGCCCTCCCACCCCCTCTATTTATAGGGTGAAGGGAGAGGGGTCCGCCCCCCCCCCCCCCTAGATGCATCTAGAGGGGGGCGGCGGCCAAGGGGGGGACTTGCCCCCCAAGTTTGGTGGGAGGTGCCCCCACTGAGGGAGTCCTGGACTAAGGAGTCCTCGGGCGTCCGGCCTGTTATCTATGGGCCGGACTGATGGTCTGTGAAGATATGAAGACCAAAGACTGTACCCGTGTCCGGATGGGACTCTCCTTGGCGTGGAAGGCAAGCTTGGCGAACAACTATGAAGATTCCATCTTATGTAACCGACTCTATGTAACCCTAGATCCCCCGGTGTCTATATAAACCGGAGGGTGTAGTCCGGAAAGGATATACTCAATACCGTAGTCATATAGGCTAGACTTTTAGGGTTTAGCCATTATGATCTCGTGGTAGATCAACTCTTGTAATACTGATATTCATCAAGATCAATCAAGCAGGAAGTAGGGTATTACCTCCATAGAGAGGGCCCGAACCTGGGTAAACATCGTGTCCCCCGTCTCCTGTTACCATCAACCTTAGATGCACAGTTCGGGACCCCCTACCCGAGATCCGCCGGTTTTGACACTGACATTGGTACTTTCATTGAGAGTTCATCTGTGTTGTTGCTAAAAGGTTTGATGGCCCCTTCAATCGTCAATAATGACGTTGTCTGCGGAGAAACTTTCCTCCCCGGACAGATCTTCGTGTTCGGCGGCTTCGCACTGCAGGCCAACTCGTTTGGCCATCTGGAGCAGATCGAAAGCTACGCCCCTGTCCATCAGGTCAGATTCGGGAGCTTGAACAACGTCCCGGACATCCGTGGAGACTTGATCTTCGCCGGATTTGATACCGCGGTAGCCGCTCCCGGTCACGCCGATGATCATGACCTAAATCTGTCATCGGGCCGCATCCAGGAGATCGCTCCTGTAACAGCTCTGGCCCTAGAGTCTGAGCAGGCCGCGCCGAACAAAGACATGAGGATTAACCCCACCATGGATGCCGCAGATTCCACGGCGTTGGAGCCGCACATGGACCTGGTCTCACATGACGCCTATGCCACCGGAACGCCGGACTCGTCTCCGGCTGTAGGTTCCGAACCACGCGAGCTCGCAGGCACCGAGCTTCATCATTTATCAATCTTCAAATTTAGTGCCGCAGACATCTTCCAGCACTCGCCTTTGGGCGATATTCTAAACTCATTAAAAAAAACCTATCCTCGACGGAGGACTCACAGCCGAACTATATCCGGCTCGAACCAGGGGCTGACGGTGGAGAATTGTGCTCCCCACCCATCACCCACTTCATAGCCATAGTCGAGGATTCGACTAATACACTTAATTATGACTCCGAGAATATCGATGGCATGGACAATGATGTCGATGACAACGAATACCCCGTTGATACAACTAATGAACAAGATGAACGGGAAGATGGGCAGGTTATCCCTGTTAAACAGGCCACACACGAAGATTCGGAGGACGACAATTACCTTCCGCTCTCTAATGATGAGGTGGGCCTCGGCACTGAGGATTTCGTCATGCCCGAGGAACCTCGTGAGCAGGAGCGCTTTAAGTGCCAACTAATAGCCACTGCAAGGAGCCTGAGAAAGAAGCAGCAGCTGCTTCAAGCTGACCAAGATCTGCTCAATGATAGATGGACCGAAGTCCTAGCCGCCGAAGAATACGGCCTTAGTGGACCAGCCAAAAGCTACCTGAAGCATAGATTGCTACCCCAGGGCGACGATAAGGCGCTGGAGCCCGTACCGTCATCGCACAATGCGGCAGGTCGACCACAACTAGGCCCAGGTAAATCGGCAACTCAAGCTGAACACCAGACCGCCCCACCTCGCAGTAAAAGCAAGAACAAAACAGCTCGGGGTTATAAATACAACCGTTAACAAGACTTGGGTAGTAAAGCAGGACACTCAAGAGCGATCTACGGATCGCAAGGACATACCTCGACACGTGACAACGGCCACCTATTCGGACGTGACAAACCTAGCCACGCCCGAGCTGAAAACCGCAAATGGACTCTATCGGAGATATGCCGCAGTGTGGCCCAACATAGAGGCGCCGCACACCCTCTTTGCTTAACAAATGAAGTAATGGAGCATGAATTTCCAGATGGGTTCAAACCCATGAACATCGAATCATACGATGGAACAACGGATCCCACGGTATGGATCAAGGAGTTCCTCCTCCATATCCACATGGCCCGCGGAGACGACCTTCGTGCCATCAAATACCTACCACTAAAACTCAAAGGACCAGCTCGGTACTGGTTAAACAGTATGCCGGAAAATTCTATCAGCAGCTGGGAGGATTTGGAGGACGCCTTTCGCAACAACTTCCAAGGAACATATGTCCGGCCATCGGACGCCGATGACTTAAGTAACATTGTCCAGCAGCCCGGAGAGTCAGCCAGGAAGCTCTGGACCTTGTTCCTAGTTAAAAAGAACCAAATCATCGACTGTCCGGACGCGGAGGCCCTTGTGGCCTTTAAACACAGCGTCCGGGATGAATGGCTTGCACACCACCTCGGTCAAGAAGGACCTAGATCCATGACAGCCCTTACCGCTCTAATGACCCTCTTTTGCGCGGGAGAAGAAAGTTGGCTCGCTTATAGAAGCAGCAACGCCAGAGACTCGGGCACTTCCAAAATCCGAGACGGCAATGGCAAGCCACGACGAAGCATACACAACAGTCGCAATGATAATGAAAGATCATGCAACACAGCGGTCAACGTTGGATTTAGCAATCCCAAGCCCGGTCAATGGAAAAGGCCATTCAAGGCAAACAGAGACGGACCATCCAACCTAGACAGGATATTGGACCGGCCCTGCCAGATTCATGGCCACCCCAATAAACCAGCTAATCACACCAATAGAAGCTGTTGGGTCCTCAAGCAGGCCGGCAGGCTCAACGCCGGACACAACGGAAATTGGCCACCAGGCAATAGGGACAACGGAGTGGCTCACCAGCTAAATGCCGGAGGGCGGAAGCAATTTCCCCCTGAAGATCGATCAAATCCAGAACAGAAATAGCAGTTCGGCTTCCGCTGCACATCTCATACACCCATTAAAACTATACCGCGCATACATAATTACGCACTCAAGATACCATGGGCATTGACGGAATCACAATACGGACAAGTCTGCAGGCACTCCGGTAACATTCTTTAATTGCTTTCCTATTTTATTTTGTTTCATTATTTCTTAAAAAGCAGGTGGCGCAAAGGGGAAACACCTACGACCGACTCCATAGGAGTTTGGATCCATACACTCACCTACGGGGCTACTTCCTTCAAGGATTCCCCTCACTGAGGACAGGCGGCGTAGACGTGCGACAGGAGGTCCAAAATAACTTTTTGTAGACCGCACTCTCTTTTCGAGCCTGTAACATGCCTTTTTCCTCTGCCTTTGACCCAGGTCATATCAAATTGCCAGGGTCGTGGCCTTTATTTATATCAAGTAACCATTGGCATATCACTCGGGTCCCAGTTCAAATTATCCGAATTAATCACTCGCCTCTTTTTGCAAAATGAATACGCCTCCTATGGTTGTTTCACAGATATACCCCGCCTTAACTTGCCAGGGGCTCGGTACGGGAACAAATGAGTTGCCAACAAAGTCTGAACAGCTTTTATAGCGTACTTCGGCATCGCGAGTTTGGCCTTATATGCATCAGCTCTGAATCATGTCTTGGGTCAATAGTTGGGTTGCCCGGCTCCTGTGCTTGCTATCCTATGTTCTGTTCTATCGGCTAGGGTAGTAAAGGGATAACTACTGCAATTGTGCTACCAGTTCACCTGGTGACGCACCTCAGTAGAGAAAGCCGGAAACTGACTGTCATGAGCGGTGAGAGCTGGTCAACCACTCGATGACTTGTCGGAATCTCTAGCGATTCCTCCATGTCACACGAAGGACCTCTTTTCTGGTCAATTATGTAAACGCATTGTATGAGTAAGCCGCAGACATACTAGGGGCTATGTCGTAGACCCACCATAAAAATCCTATGGCTAAGTGAAAGTGTTAACGCCCTATAGTCTGGTTGCCTGGTTCGCCGCATTGACACCTCCTTTACGGACCAAGACGTTGGGTCAAGAGTGATCAAATGCTTTTTCGAACACCCATGTACTTCCTACAAGGGGGCTGAAGCTGACGACTGGAAAACTTTTAGATTATATTAAAACGGCCACACATGAGGAACACAAGCTTTCGAGCAAAATATACAAATAGATTTACTATAAAATTGTCTTGTACAATTCTCATACACCTCACTCGAACATATGTCTTTCAAGCATTGACCCTCTATCAAGCGGGTAGCTACAAGGACGTCTTCAAAATAATGCTCCGGTTCATGGCGGTCCTTGCCCTTGGGTGGACTCTTCACCGCAATGTCGATGGCCTTCATATTCCTCCAGAACATCTTGACTCGGGCAAAAGCCATCCGTGCACCCTCGAGGCACACCGATCGCTTAACAGCGTTGATACGCAGCACTGCGTCAGCAAGCCGCTGCACCAAGCCGAAGTAACTATTCGGAACAGGCTCAGTTGGCCATAACCGGATTATGACGTTCTTCATGGCAGCACTGGATATCCTATGAAGCTCGGCCCACTGGGACATCTGCTCATTCAGCAACAGGGGGCGCTTCGAGGCGCCGAATTGTGACCAGAAAAGCTTCTCTGTTGCGTACCCGTCTCGCACCTGATAATACTGTGCCCCATCGGAAGAACTCTTCGGCAAGTCTAAAAACTCGTTCGGAGAACTCCACAATTGGTTAAGCTGAGCATAGTTCGGATCGCCGAACTTAGCCTGTAGCAAAAATGGCTTACCAGCTGCAATCTCCCCAGCTTGCCGGATCTCCTCACGGGCTGCTCTAGATTCCGACCACGCTTCTCTCGCCTCTCATACGGCCTTGTCAATTTCAGCCGTCTTGGCTTCATTCTCCTTTTCAAGGAGTTCACACCGGCTAGCAGCACTTTTTAGCTTGAGCGCCATCATGGATATCTTCTCCTCGTCTTGACGCTGAGCGGCTTGTTCGACTTTTAACTCAGCCGATGCCTTCTCAGCAGCCGCATTACTACACCGGGCCTGTTCCTTGGCCCGGGCTAGCTCCGCCCGAAGAATTTCAACGGCGGCAGCACCATCTGCAGCCAGGCACAACTTTTAGCGCCATGCATATATCACAAAAATGTATGTGTGGGGACTGCTCCGAATACATACCTTGCGACTCGTCAAGACGCATATTGATTAACTTAATGTCATCCCCGGCCACATCAAGCTTCCGTTGCAGCTCGGCAATATCCGCAGTCTGGGAAGTAGTCAGGGGGAAGCAGCCTGTATTCAAAGTTAATCAGATTAGTCCTCGAAAATTTCTTTTGATCCTCCGTTTGCTTCCTATGGGAAGCCAACCGGAGTCTCAGGGGCTACTGTCTATACACAGGTGTATTTTCTGAATAAAACACAATTGCACATATTACAGTACAAACCTCGAAGCCTCTCAGCAGGCTCGCAAAGGCCTCATTCAATCCGCTCTTTGCAGATAGGACCTTTTCAACCACCGTACTCATCAATTATGATGTTCCTCTGAAACGGACGCCTGCCGCATCATGTTCGTCAAGATATCCAGTGCCTCTGGGTCTCCGGAGGCAGCCGCAGGAGTACGGTCACCCTTTGGCTGCATTCCGGATTGTTCGGGGTCTTCATTGTTGTTCCCCGGCCCCTGGGCCGCCGAAGTATCACCTTCGTGTAACGTCTTCGTCATCCCTTGCACCACTTGTTGGTCGGGGGAGACCCTCCGCGACGACACCTCAAAGTCGTCTGCCCTATCGGATGGAGAGACCGGTGGGGGCGTCTCGCTTTCCATCATCTCCGGGAGAAGGTCCCCCGAGGAAGAGGATTGTTGAAGGGGACTGCGCGCTGAGCTGCGAAAAATGTATATATTCTAGGCATCATAAGAAAAGAACGGGATATGTTTAAAACAGCCCGGTTCACTTACATTTGGCCGGAGGTTTGTCCTCGTCATGAGACTGCACTTCGATGTCCTCCAGGCCCAGGCCGCCCCCTAGAGGCATCATGCCTCGCTTAGGAGCCTGCTTCTCCCAATCTTTGGAGGCGTCCCTCTTCTTCTTGGGAGGGAAAGAGATAGTGGCCCCCCTTTACTTTTGTCTTCGGATGAGGGGATTTTTATTCCTCCGGACACAAAGTCCAAGGTTCCTTGGGAATAGAGGCCATCCTCGTTCCTCTTGTCCTCCGCCTCGTCCTCCTTCTCCGGCATCTGGTATGGTGCTCGGGCCAGCATCCTTGTTAGGACAGGATTCGTTGGACTCTCGGGCAGAGGGGCCGAACACATAATCAGTTCTGCCTTCTTTTTCCAGCCCTGGAAAAAGATAGCTTACTCAGTACCATATTACTGTATGCATGACTATGAAGTATTTAAAAGCCAAGTGCTTACCGGGGTATCCGGACGATTACAGTTAAGGCCAGCGTCCTCAGCAGTATCCGGCCAATGTTTCCGCTTCCCGAAAAATAACTTCCACATCCCTTCGTGTGTGGCGCTAAAGAAGTGTTGGAGGGTTTGTGGTCCTTCTGGATTAAACTCCCACATGCGGCGAGGCCTGCGCTGGCAGGGCAGGATTCGGCGAACTAATATCACTTGAATCACACTGACGAGATCGATATCTCTCTCGAGGAGGGTTTGGATGCGGCTTTGTAAGGTTTGCACTTCATCCACTAATCCCCAATCTAGCCCCTAGTTGACCCATGATGCAAGCTATAACGGTGGGTCGGGACGGAAGGTGGGGGCAGCTACCCATTTAGCACTGTGGGGCTCTGTAATATAAAACCACTCCTGCTGCCAGTAATTGGAAGCCTTGGTAAAAGAACCTTTTGGCCGGGGAGTGTTGGCGAGTTGGCTGATTGTAGCACCGCCGCACTCCGCCTGTTCCCCGTCGACTACCTTCGGCTTCATGCTAAAGGTCTTCAGCCATAAGCCGAAGTGTGGGGGGATTCGAAGGAAGACCTCGCATGTAATGATAAACGCCGAGACATGGAGGATAGAGTCTGGGGCAAGATCGTGAAAATCTAGTCTGTAATAAAACATTAGCCCTCGGACAAAAGGGTGAAGAGCAAACCCTAACCCCCGGAGGAAGTAGGAGATGAATACCACCCTCTCGCTGGATCGGGGGGTCGGGATAACTTGTCCTTGAGCAGGAAGCCGGTGGTGGATCTCTGCAGTCAGATATCTGGCCGCCCGAAGCTTTGCGATATCCTCCTCTGTAACGGAGGAAGCCACCCATCGGCATTGGGAGTTGGATCCGGACATGATGGGAAGGCTGACAGCAATGGAGTCGAACCTTGGGTGCTGGAACTCGGGGATGGGGAGGCTGAGGAGAGGCTTGGCATAAAAAGACGGCCCTTGGTTCCTTTGTAAACGCCTCCGGTATTGAACGCCTCCTCCTAAGCCTAAGAACATGCCTATTCCTAAGGAATCTTTCTCATAGGACGGTTGGGTTACCCACACTCGTATTGATGAAAATCCCGCGATAAGGGGACACGATCTCTGCTTTGACAAGACGTGCCTGAAGGAAATATTCCCTAGAGGCAATAATAAAGTTATTATTTATTTCCTTATTTCATGATAATGTTTATTATTCATGCTAAAATTGTATTAACCGCAAACATAATACATGTGTGAATACATAGACAAACAAAGTGTCACTAGTATGCCTCTACTTGACTAGCTCGTTAATCAAAGATGGTTATGTTTCCTAACCATAGACATGTGTTGTCATTTGATTAACGGGATCACATCATTAGGAGAATGATGTGATTGACATGACCCATTCCATTAGCTTAGCACCCGATCGTTTAGTATCTTGCTATTGGTTTCTTCATGACTTATACATGTTCCTATGACTATGAGATTATGCAACTCCCGTTTGCCGGAGGAACACTTTGTGTGCTACCAAACGTCACAACGTAATTGGGTGATTATAAAGGAGCTCTACAGGTGTCTCCAAAGGTAAATGTTGGGTTGGCGTATTTCGAGATTAGGATTTGTCACTCCGATTGTCGGAGAGGTATCTTTGGGCCCTCTCGGTAATGCACATCACATAAGCCTTGCAAGCATTGCAACTAATGAGTTACTTGCAAGATGATGTATTACGAAACGAGTAAAGAGACTTGCCGGTAACGAGATTGAACTAGGTATTGAGATACCGACGATCGAATCTCGGGCAAGTAACATACCCATGACAAAGGGAACAACGTATGTTGTTATGCGGTCTGACCGATAAAGACCTTCGTAGAATATGTGGGAGCCAATATGAGCATCTAGGTTCCTCTATTGGTTATTGACCGGATACGTGTCTCGGTCATGTCTACATTGTTCTCGAACCCATAGGGTCCACACGCTTAAGGTTTTGATGACAGTTATATTATGAGTTTATGAGTTTTGATGTACCGAAGGAGTTCGGAGTCCCGGATAAGATCGGGGACATGACGAGGAGTCTCGAAATGGTCGAGACGTAAAGATCGATATATTGGACGACTATATTTGGACATCGGAAAGGTTCCGAGTGATTCGGGTATTTTCGGAGGTACTCGGGAGTTACGGGAATACGAGGAAGAAGCAATGGGCCTTAATGGGCCTTAGTGGGAAGGACCAGGAGGTGGCGTGCGCCCCTCCCAAGCCCAGTCCGAATTGGACAAGGGATTTGGGGCGCGGCCCCTCTCTCCCTTCCTTCCCCTCTTCCCCCTTTCCCCTCTTCTCCTAGTTGGACTAGGAAAGGAGGAAACCTACTCCAACTAGGAGTAGGAATCCTACTCCCTGGCGTGCCCCTCCTAGGGCCGGCCTCCTCCCCCTTGCTCCTTTATATACGGGGGCAGGGGCACCCCAAAGACACACAAGTTGATCCACGTGATCGTTTTCTTAGCTGTGTGCGGTGCCCCCTTCCACCATAATCCTCGATAATATTGTAGCGGTGCTTAGGCGAAGCCCTGTGACGGTAGAACATCAAGATCGTCACCACGCCGTCGTGCTGACGGAACTCTTCCCCGACACTTTGCTGGATCGGAGTCCGGGGATCGTCATCGAGCTGAACGTGTGCTAAAACTCGGAGGTGCCGTAGTTTCGGTGCTTGATCGGTCGGGCCGTGAAGACGTATGACTACATCAACCGCGTTGTGCTAACGCTTCCGCTGTCGGTCTACAAGGGTACGTAGATCACACTCTCCTCTCTCGTTGCTATGCATCACCATGATCTTGCGTGCGCGTAGGAAATTTTTGAAATTACTACGTTCCCCAACAGTTGTATCAGAGCCTAGGTTTCATGCGTTGATGTTATGCACGAGTAGAACACAAGTGAGTTGTGGGCGATATAAGTCATACTGCTTACCAACATGTCATATTTTGGTTCGGCGGTATTGTTGGATGAAGCGGCCCGGACCGACATTACGTGTACGCTTACGCGAGACTGGTTCTACCGACATACTTTGCACACAGGTGGCTGGCGGGTGTCAGTTTCTCCAACTTTAGTTGAACCGAGTATGGCTACGCCCGGTCCTTGCAAAGGTTAAAACAGCACCAACTTGACAAACTATCGTTGTGGTTTTTGATGTGTAGGTAAGAACGGTTCTTGCTAAGCCCGTAGCAGCCACGTAAAACTTGCAACACCAAAGTAGAGGACGTCTAACTTGTTTTTGCAGGGCATGTTGTGATGTGATATGGTCAAGACGTGATGAGATATAAGTTGTTGTATGAGATGATCATGTTTTGTTGAAGTTATCGGCAACTGGCAAAATCCTTATGGTTGTCTCTCTATTGCATAAGATGCAAGCGCCAAATAATTGCTTTACTTTATCGTTATGCGGTAGCAATAGTTGCAAGAGCAATTGTTGGCGAGACGATCATGTAACGACACATTGATATAGATCAAGATGATGGAGACCATGGTATCATGCCGGTGATGATAGAGATCATGACAGTACTTTGGAGATGGAGATCAAAGGCGCAAGATGATGATGACCATATCATGTCACATATTTTGATTGCATATGATGTTTATCTTTTTATACATCTTATTTTGCTTAGTTTGACGGTAGCATTTTAAGATGATATCTCACTAATTATAAAGAAGTGTTCTCCCTGAGTATGCACCGTTGCGAAAGTTCTTTGTGCTGAGACACCACGTGATGATCGGGTGTGATAGGCTCTACGTTCAAATACAACGGGTGCAAAACAGTTGCACACGCGGAATACTTAGGTTATACTTGACGAGCCAAGCATATATAGATATGGCCTCGGAACACGGAGACCGAAAATTCGAGCATGAATCATATAGTAGATATGATCAACATAGTGATGTTCACCAATGAAACTACTCCATCTCACGTGATGATCGGACATGGTTTAATTGATTTGGATCACCTGATCACTTAGAGGATTAGAGGGATGTCTATCTAAGTGGGAGTTCTTTAGTAATATGATTAATTGAACTTAAATTTATCATGAACTTAGTCCTGGTAGTATTTTGCAAATTATATTGTAGATCAATAGCTCGCGTTGTTGCTTCCCTGTGTTTATTTTGATATGTTCCTAGAGAACATTGTGTTGAAAAATGTTAGTAGCAATGATGCGGATTGGATCCGTGATCTGAGGTTTATCCTCATTACTGCACAGAAGAATTATGTCCTTGATGCACCGCTAGGTGACGGGCCTATTGTAGGAGCAGATGCAGGCGTTATGAACGTTTGGCTAGCTCAATATGATGACTACTTGATAGTTTAGTGCACCATGCTTAACGGCTTAGAATCGGGACTTCAAAGACGTTTTGAACGTCATGGAAGATATGAGATGTTCCAGGAGTTGAAGTTAATATTTCAAGCAAATACCCGAGTTGAGAGATATGAAGTTTCCAACAAGTTCTATAGCTAAAAGATGGAGGAGAATCGCTCAACTAGTGAGCATGTGCTCAGATTGTCTGGGTACTACAATCGCTTGAATCAAGTGGGAGTTAATCTTCCAGATAAGATAGTGATTGACAGAATTCTCTAGTCACCATCACCAAGTTAGTAGAACTTCGTGATGAACTATAGTATGCAAGGGATAACGAAAACGACTCCCGAGCTTTTCATGATGATGAAATCGATGAAGGTAGAAATCAAGAAAGAGCATCAAGTGTTGATGGTTGACAATATCACCAGTTTCAAGAAAAGGGCAAAGGAAAAAAGGGGAACTTCAAGAAAAATAGCAAGCAAGTTGTTGCTCAAGTGAAGAAGCCCAAGTCTGGTCCTAAGCCTGAGACTAAGTGCTTCTACTGCAAAGGGACTGGTCACTATAAGCGGAACTACCCCAAGTGATTAGCGGATAAGAAGGATGGCAAAGTGAACATAAGTATATTTGATATACATGTTATTGATGTCTACTTTACTAGTGTTTATAACAACCCCTCGGTATTTGATACTGGTTCAGTTGCTAAGATTAGTAACTCGAAACGGGAGTTGCATAATAAACAGAGACTAGTTAAGGGTGAAGTGATGATGTGTGTTGGAAGTGGTTCCAAGATTGATATGATCATCATCGCACACTCCCTATACTTTCGGGATTAGTGTGGAACCTAAATAAGTGTTATTTGGTGTTTGCGTTGAGCATGAATATGATTTGATCATGTTTATTGTAATACGGTTATTCATTTAAGTAAGAGAATAAATTGTTGTTCTGTTTACATGAATAAAACCTTATATGGTTACACACCCAATGAAAATGGTTCATTGGACCTCGATCGTAGTGATACACATATTCATAATATTGAAACCAAAAGATGCAAAGTTAATAATGATAGTGCAACTTATTTGTGGCACTGCCGTTTAGGTCATATTGGTGTAAAGCGCATGAAGAAACTGCATGCTGATGGGATTTTGGAATCATATGATTATGAATCACTTGGTGCTTGCGAACCATGCCTTATGGGCGAGATGACTAAAGACTCCGTTCTTCGGAACAATGGAGCGAGCAACAGATTTGTTGGAAATCATACATACTGATGTATGTGGTCCGATGAATATTAAAGCTCGCGACAAGTATCATTATTTTGTGACCTTCACAGATGATTTGAGCAGATATGAGTATATCTACTTGATGAAACACAAGTCTGAAACATTTGAAAAGTTCAAAGAATTTCAGAGTGAAGTGGAGAATCATCGTAACAAAAATAAAAGTTTCTACGATATGATCGCAGAAGTAAAATATTTGAGTTACGAGTTTGGCCTTCAGTTAAAAACAATGTGAAATAGTTTCACTACTCACGCCACCTGGAACACCACAGTGTAATAGTGTGTCCGAACGTCATAACCGTACTTTATTGGATATAGTACAATCTATGATGTTTCTTACCGATTTACCAATATCATTTTGGGATCATGCATTAGAGACAGCTGCATTCACGTTAAAAAGGGGCACCATCTAAGTCCATTGAGACGACACAATCTGAACTGTGGTTTGTCAAGAAACCAAAGTTGTCATTTCTTAAAGTTTGGATTGTGATGCTTATATGAAAAAGTTTCATCCTGATAAGCTCAAACCCAAATCGGAGAAATATGTCTTCGTAGGATACCCAAAGGAGATTGTTGGGTACACCTTCTATCACAGATCCGAAGGCAAGACATTCGTTGCTAAGAATGGATCCTTTCTAGAGAAGGAGTTTCTGTTGAAAGAAGTGAGTGGGAGGAAAGTAGAACTTGATAAGGTAATTGTACCTTCTCCCTTATTGGAAAGTAGTTCATCACAGAATTTTGTTCCTGTGACTACTACACCAATTAGTGAGGAAGCTAATGATGATGATCATGTAACTTCAGATCAAGTTACTACCGAATCTCGTAGGTAAACCAGAGTGAGATCCGCACCAGAGTGGTACGGTAATCCTGTTCTGGAAGTCATGTTACTAGACCATGACGAACTTGCGAACTATGAGAAAGCGATGTTGAGCCCAGATTCCGCGAAATGGTTTGAGGCCATGAAATCTGAGATATGATCCATGTATGAGAACAAAGTATGGACTTTGATGGATTTGCCCGATGATCGGCAAGCCATAGAAAATAAATGGATCTTCAAGAGGAAGACGGATGCTGATAGTAGTGTTACTATCTACAAAGCTAGAATTGTCGCAAAAAAAGGTTTTCGACAAGTTCAAGATGTTGACTACGATGAGAGTTTCTCACTCGTATCTATGCTTAAGTCTGTCCGAATCATGTTAGCAATTGCCGCATTTTATGAAATCTGGCAAATGGATAAACAAAGCTGCATTCCTTAATGGATTTCTTAAAGAAGAGTTGTATATGATGCAACCAGAAGGTTTTGTCAATCCTAAAAGTGTTAACAAAATATGCAAGCTCCAGCAATCCATCTGTGGACTGGTGCAAGCATCTCGGAGTTGGAATATGCGCTTTGATGAGATGATCAAAGTATATAGTTTTATACAGACTTGTGGTGAAGCCTGTATTTACAAGAAAGTGAGTGGGAGCACTACAGCATTTCTGACAAGTATATGTGAATGACATATTATTGATCGGAAATAATGTAGAATTATTCTGCAAAGCATAAAGGAGTGTTCGAAAGAAGTTTTTCAAAGAAAGACCTCGGTGAAGCCGCTTACATATTAAGCATCAAGATCTATAGAGATAGATCAAGACGCTTGATAAGTTTTTTCGATGAGTACATACCTTGACAAGATTTTGAAGTAGTTCAAAATAGAACAGTCAAAGAAAGAGTTCTTGTCTGTGTTACAAGGTGTGAAATTGAGTAAGACTCAAAGCCCGACCACGGCAGAAGATAGAAAGAGAATGAAAGTCATTCCCTATGCCTCAGCCATAGGTTCTATAAAGTATGTCATGCTGTGTACCAGATCTATTGTATACCCTACACTGATGTTGGCAAGGGAGTACAATAGTGATCTAGGAGTAGATCACTGGACATCGGTCAAAATTATCCTTACTGGAATAAGGATATGTTTCTCGATTATGGAGGTGACAAAAGGTTCATCGTAAAGGGTTACGTCGATACAAACTTTGACACTGATCCAGATGATTCTAAGTCTCAATCTGGATGCATATTGAAAGTGGGAGCAATTAGCTAGAGTAGCTCCGTGCAGAGCACTGTTGACATAGAAATTTGCAAAATACATACGGATCTGAATATGGTAGACCCGTTTACTAAACTTCTCTCACAGGCAAAACATGTTCACACCTTAGTACTCTTTGGGTGTTAATCACATAGCAATGTGAACTAGATTATTGACACTAATAAACCCTTTGGGTGTTGGTCACATGACGATGTGAACTATGGATGTTAATCACATGGTGATGTGAATTATTGATGTTAAATCACATGTCGATGTGAACTAGATTATTGACTCAAGTGCAAGTGGGAGACTGAAGGAAATATGCCCTAGAGGCAATAATAAAGTTATTATTTATTTCCTTATTTCATGATAAATGTTTATTATTCATGCTAAAATTGTATTAACCGGAAACATAATATATGTGTGAATACATAGACAAACAAAGTGTCACTAGTATGCCTCTACTTGACTAGCTCGTTAATCAAAGATGGTTATGTTTCGTAACCATAGACATGTGTTGTCATTTGATTAATGGGATCACATCATTAGGAGAATGATGTGATTGACATGACCCAATCCATTAGCTTAGCACCCGATCATTTAGTATGTTGCTATTGCTTTCTTCATGACTTATACATGTTCCTATGACTATGAGATTATGCAACTCCCGTTTGCCGGAGGAACACTTTGTGTGCTACCAAACGTCACAACGTAACTGGGTGATTATAAAGGAGCTCTACAGGTGTCTCCAAAGGTAAATGTTGGGTTGGCGTATTTCGAGATTAGGATTTGTCACTCCGATTGTTGGAGAGGTATCTCTGGGCGCTCTCGGTAATGCACATCACATAAGCCTTGCAAGCATTGCAACTAATGAGTTAGTTGCGAGATGATGTATTACGAAAAGAGTAAAGAGACTTGCCGGTAACGAGATTGAACTAGGTATTGAGATACCGACGATCGAATCTCGGGCAAGTAACATACCGATGACAAAGGGAACAATGTATGTTGTTATGCGGTCTGACCGATAAAGATCTTCGTAGAATATGTGGGAGCCAATATGAGCATCCAGGTTCCGCTATTGGTTATTGACCGGAGACGTGTCTCGGTCATGTCTACATTGTTCTCGAACCCGTAGGGTCCGCACGCTTAAGGTTTCGATGACAGTTATATTATGAGTTTATGAGTTTTGATGTACCCAAGGAGTTCGAAGTCCCGGATGAGATCGGGAACATGACGAGGAGTCTCGAAATGGTCGAGACGTAAAGATCGATATATTGGATGACTATATTCGGACATCAGAAAGGTTCCGAGTGATTCGGGTATTTTTGGAGGTACCGGGGAGTTACGGGAATACGAGGAAGAAGCAATGGGCCTTAATGGGCCTTAGTGGGAAGGACCAGGAGGTGGCGCGCGCCCCTCCCAAGCCCAGTCCGAATTGGACAAGGGATTTGGGGCGCGGCCCCTCTCTCCCTTCCTTCCCCTCTTCCCCCTTTCCCCTCTTCTCCTAGTTGGACTAGGAAAGGAGGAAACCTACTCCAACTAGGAGTAGGAATCCTACTCCCTGGCGCGCCCCTCCTAGGGCCGGCCTCCTCCCCCTTGCTCCTTTATATACGGGGGTAGGGGGCACCCCAAAGACACACAAGTTGATCCATGTGATCGTTTTCTTAGTCGTGTGCGGTGCCCCCTTCCACCATAATCCTCGATAATATTGTAGCGGTGCTTAGGCGAAGCCCTGCGACGGTAGAACATCAAGATTGTCACCACGCCGTCGTGCTGACGGAACTCTTCCCCGACACTTTGCTGGATCGTAGTCCGGGGATCGTCATCGATCTGAACGTGTGCTAAAACTCGGAGGTGCCATAGTTTCGGTGCTTGATCGGTCGGGCCGTGAAGACATACGACTACATCAACCGTGTTGTGCTAATGCTTCCGCTGTCGGTCTACAAGGGTACGTAGATCACACTCTCCCCTCTCGTTGCTATGCATCACCATGATCTTGCGTGCGCGTAGGAAATTTTTGAAATTACTACGTTCCCCAACAGTGCCAATAACAACCGCTTCTCCAAACGTGGGGCAAAAACGGTTCAAAATTATGACCGGACAAGCGTGACGTCACATTACTAAAGTTGTCAGCAGATTGGACTCGTGTGTTATTATATTCTGTCTATGGTTATGTGCGGTGTGTGTTATGATACGTCTCCAACGTATCTATAATTTTTGATTGCTCCATGCTATATTATCTACTGTTTTGGACATTATTGGGCTTCATTATCCACTTTTATATTATTTTTGGGACTAACCTATTAAACGGAGGCCCAGCCCAGAATTGCTGTTTTTTGCCTGTTTTAGGGTTTGGAAGAAAAGGAATATCAAACAGAGTCCAAACGGAATGAAACCTTCGGGAACATGATTTTCTCATCGAATACAACTCAGGAGACTTGGACCCTACGTCAAGACACGTAACAGGAGGCCACAGGAGGCCAAACTGATAATTCGAAGAAAAGGAATATGAAACGGAGTCCAAACAGAATGAAACCTTCGGGAACGTGATTTTCTCAACGAACAAGACCCGGGAGACTTGGACCCTACGTCAAGAAAGAAAAGAGGAGGCCACGAGGTAGGGGGCGCGCCTACCACCCCCCCCCCACCACCACCACCACCAGGCGCGCCCTCCACCCTCGTGGCCCCCCTGTTGCTCCACCGACGTACTCCTTCCTCCTATATATACCTACGTACCCCCAAACGATCAGATACTGAGCCAAAACCCTAATTCCACCGCCGCAACTTTCTGTATCCACAAGATCCCATCTTGGGGCCTGTTCCGGAGCTCCGCCGGAGGGGGCATCGATCACGGAGGGCTTCTACATCAACACCATAGCCCCTCCAATGAAGTGTGAGTAGTTTACCTCAGACCTACGGGTCCATAGTTAGTAGCTAGATGGCTTCTTCTCTCTTTTTGGATCTCAATACAATGTTCTCCCCCTCTCTTGTGGAGATCTATTTGATGTAATCTTCTTTTTGTGGTGTGTTTGTTGAGACCGATGAATTGTGGGTTTATGATCAAGTCTATCTATGAATAATATTTGAATCTTCTCTAAATTCTTTTATGTATGATTGGTTATCTTTGCAAGTCTCTTCGAATTATCAGTTTGGTTTGGCCTACTAGATTGATCTTTCTTGCAATGGGAGAAGTGCTTAGCTTTGGGTTCAATCTTGCGGTGTCCTTTCCTAGTGACAGTAGGGGCAGCAAGGCACGTATTGTATTGTTGCCATCGAGGATAACAAGATGGGGTTTTCTTCATATTGCATGAGTCTATCCCTCTACATCATGTCATCTTGCTTAAGGCGTTACTCTGTTTTTAACTTAATACTCTAGATGCATGCTGGATAGCGGTCGATGAGTGGAGTAATAGTAGTAGATGCAGGCAGGAGTCAGTCTAGTTGTCTCGGACGTGATGCCTATATACATGATCATACCTAGATATTCTCATAACTATGCTCAATTCTGTCAATTGCTCAACAGTAATTTGTTCACCCACCGTAGAATACTTATGCTCTCGAGAGAAGCCACTAGTGAAACCTATGGCCCCGGGTCTATCTTTATCATATTAATATCCTACTACTTAGTTATTTCCGTTTGCTTTTACTTTTCCTTTATTTTACTTTGCATCTTTATCATAAAAATACCAAAAATATTATCTTATTATATCTATCAGATCTCACTCTCGTAAGTGGCCTTATAGGGATTGACAACCCCTATTTGCGTTGGTTACGAGGATTTATTTGTTTTGTGCAGGTACGAGGCACTCGCGCGTAGCCTCCTACTGGATTGATACCTTGGTTCTCAAAAACTGAGGGAAATACTTATGCTACTTTGCTGCATCATCCCTTCCTCTTCGGGGAAAACCAACACAGTGCTCAAGAGGTAGCATGTTACAGGTCCGGACACGATCAATTCGTCTGGAGACTATTTGGGAGTTCGAAAGGAGGAACCCGCCTTGCAATGCCGAAGACAGCACTACGTGTCGGATACCTTGTCACTGAAGCCAGGTTCAGGGGCTACCGAGGGAGTCCTGGACTAAGGGGTCCTCGGGTGTTTGGCCTGTTATCTATGGGCCGGATTGATGGGCTGTGAAGATATGAAGATCAAAGACTGTACCCGTGTCCGGATGGGACTCTCCTTGGCATGGAAGGCAAGCTTGGCGAACAACTATGAAGATTCCATCATATGTAACCAACTCTATGTAGCCCTAGATCTCCCCGGTGTCTATATAAACCGGAGGGTGTAGTCCGGAAAGGATATACTCAATACCGTAGTCATACATGCTAGACTTCTAGGGTTTAGCCATTACGATCTCGTGGTAGATCAACTCTTGTAATACTCATATTCAACAAGATCAATCAAGCAGGAAGTAGGGTATTACCTCCATAGAGAGGGCCCGAACCTGGGTAAACATCATGTCCCCTGTCTCCTGTTACCATCAACCTTAGACGCACAGTTCGGGACACCCTACCCGAGATCCGCCGGTTTTGACACTGACACCCACCCCCTAGAGTTTTCAACCCTAGGCGCCTTGGGCCCTTGGGTGGGGGCGCACCAGCCCACCAGGGGCTGGTTCCCACCCTTGTTCAGCCCAATTGGCCCACCGGGGCAGGTGGCCCCACCCGGTGGACCCACGGACACCTTTCGGTGGTCCCATTACAATACCGATAACCCCCGCAATTATTTCGACGACCGAAACTGGACTTCCCATATATAAATCTGCACCTCCCAACCATTTCATAACTCCTCATGACGTCCGGGATCTCATACGGGACTCCGAACAACCTTCGGTAACCACATACTATTTCCCAGAACAACTCTAGCATCAGCGAACCTTAAGTGTGTAGACCCTACGGGTTTGGGAACCATGCAGACATGACCGAGAGATCTCTCTGGACAATAACCAACAGCGGGATCTGGATACCCATGTTGGCTCCCACATGTTTCATGATGATCTCATCAGATGAACCACGATGTCAAGGATTCAATCAATCCCGTATACAATTCCCTTTGTCCATCTGTTGGATGTGGGGTTCCGGCAAACCCTTAAGGTTCGAACGCTGGGATGCACGCGAAGTCTTTCCTTCCTACGGATCTACGCCCTTGCTCGCTAAGATCTCGCGGACAAATTCGACGAACTCGCAACATAGGAAGACACGAGGTTTATACTGGTTCGGGCCACCGTTATGGTGTAATACCCTACTCCAGTGTAGTGGTGGTGGATTGCCTCTAGGGCTGATGATGAACAGTACAAGGGAAGAACAGCCTCCTGAGGTTGAGGTGTTCTTGTGAGTAGGCTCTCGATCGGGTTGGATCAAGCTAAGATCAGATGCCTCTACTATGGTGGCTAGCTCTACTTATATAGGCCCTGGTCCTCTTCCCAAATATCAAGCGGGAAGGGAGCCAACACGGCGGGCCAATTCGAAGGGGGACAACTAGTACAAGCTATCCTAACAAAAGTGGTCTTCGCCTACAAAAAGCTCTGGTGGTGACGCCATCTTGGGCTCCACGATGACCTCCATCTCGCCATCCTCTTGGTCTTTGTCTCATTGCACCAATATAGCAACCTTTGCCTGATGCCCCGGTACTCTTCGCCTGCACTGGCCTCCTTAGCACCAAAGAGGAAACAAGGATGCTGTGCGCGCTGGCGCCCGCCTGGCGCCTGCCTGGAGTCATGCGTCATGGCTCACGTCACGAGGGCCTCATGAGGTTTGCCCTTCCTTGATATCTCCGCTCCTCGTGAGCCTTCCTGGCTAGGCTACTCCAAAGGAGGTCTTGCGGTGTCTGCCTCGTGAGGCTTGGACCCTCGCGAGGGTCTTGGATGCCTTGTTGATGAAGATGGGCCGCACGGCCTACTGGCTTAGCCACGACATGGGCCGCAGGCAGGCAAGTCTGGGGACCCCCGTTCCCAGAATGCCGACGGTAGCCCCTGGGCCCAAGGTGCGCTCGGGCTTGGCTTCACGGCGAAGCCAAGGGTCAAGTTCGGAGCACCGCGGGCCCCCAAAGCCTGAGGCCTCGATTGACGCGTGGCGGTTGATTGGACGTGGGCGTCTCCGCTTCCCCATGCTGCCTCGGAAACTGCATGACTTGACAAGTCCCTGCGACATGCAAGGAAAACAGTCATTACCTACGATCGTGGGAGACGCCGGTTGGCCTTCTCTTGCTATAAATGGGGAGGGGGCGGAGCCCCTATTGCCCATCTCTTCCTTGCTTGCTTGCTCCTTCCTCCTCGCTCCATCACTTGTAGTGACACCCATGGCACCACGAAGGAAGTTCTCCGCCGCCGAGAAGGGGAAGGCCCCTCGCGAGGGACCCGGCTCCCCGGTGCCCAAGCGCGGCCGCGGCCGCCCGCGCAAGCATGCCGCGACCCCCGCCATGGCCCATTGTTGAGACGGCGCCATGGCACATGGAGTGGGTCATCCCAGCCATGATGGTCCAGTTGATGAGGGGAGGTGTGCCATGGTGGCGCGGCCTCCTCGTCCACGCTTCCACACGGCGGAGGTGTCACCGGAGTTCATCGTCTGGTCGGAGAACCCGGCCGGCAACTGGCTCCAACTTCCATGCTTCTTCGCCAGCGAACTGCCGACCTCTGGTCCAGGCGGACTCTGGCTGCAGGCGGATGGCTGCTGCAGCAAGGCCTCTTGGGTTGCGGCCGAGACTTCTACCGCGGGCAACATAGCCCTGGCCCGCGGCTGGCAGACATTCGCCTGCGTGCGCGGCCTGGGCAGGTGGTGCACCCTCCACTTCAGGTACGATGGTGGATCGACCCTTTATGTGAGGGTGTTTGGGGAAGAAGGTCGTTGCGCCGGGTGCTGCCTCGAGGCGAACGATGGTGAGGAGGTACTCGGCCTTGGGGATGGTCGCGACGAGGATGAGGGTGAGCCCGCCCTCGGCCGCAATCATGTCTCGTCCAGCTACGGAGGCTCCTCCTCCGGCAACAACTCCAGCAGTGGCGGCTATGACCAGCCGCCGCGCCCATTTTGAAGGTGGCAGTGGGTCGTCTCATCGCCGCACCTTCGTGAAGCGTGATGAAGGGTCTGGCTAGGCTCGGCGTAGTGCTAGGTGCCTGTCTTCGCGGATCGCTGCAACGCTACATTTGTTTTGCTCTTTTCCTGAATGAAACCAGCATGGGCCCAGGGGGGCGTGTATCGAACTATGGTTCCTTGGTCATATCAGTATGCGTGTTGTCCTCGTGAAGCATTTATTTCCTCGCATCCATCTTGCCTCGGTGGCCTGCATTCGCTCAGGAACTGCGAAAAACTCGTTAGGAAGTGCGTTAAAAGATTTGCCGTTCATCCTGGCCCTGACCTGGCGCTTTGTATCGCGGTACCCGAGGGGCGCGGACTAGGAGAGGTGCGCCAGCTTTTGGGCTCGAACGAGGGCGGCTCGCGAGAAGGCAGAAAGGAGAAAAAATGCTCGCGAGGGCACCTTCCTAGCCCCCTCGTGAGGCATGCGAGAGAGAGAATACGAGCAAATTCGAGGCGAAAAATGCAGTGAGAGGCGAGGGAATCAAATCGGCAAGGAACGCCAAAGGCAAACTTTGACTAAGGAAATGCGAGTCAACTACGGAAAGCAAATGAAAAGCCGCGTCCGGCACCTAATCTAGTCTTCAAGTCTTCTCACCAGTGCGGAGCTAAGTGATGTCCACTAGGCGTGGGAGGGGGCCCAGGGCCTGGGGCCGGCGCTCCTGAGACTCCGGGGCGTGTACGGCCCCACTCATTATTACGTGAGTGTCACGGGCAGCGATTCTTCACAGGCACCGGGCCTTCTTCACAGGCTCTAGGCCTTTCTTCTCGGGCTCTGGGCCTTACTTCATGGATAGAACTTCCAGAGGTGCTGGATGTTCTAGGCGTTTTGGATGGGTATCTCGTCCTGCGTCTCCAGGCGCGCTGCACCCGGCCTGGAGACATGGACGACCCTGAACGGGCCCTCCCACATGGGCGAAAGCTTGTGCAGCCCTTCTCTGGAGAGGACCCGCCTCAGGACGAGGTCGCTCACCTCGAGCGTCCTGGAGCGGATGTTGCGGCAGTGGTATCGCCGCAGCACTTGTTGGTACCTTGCCGCCCTCAACACGGCTTTGCGACAGCGTTCCTCCCCCAGCACGAGATACATCCCCCGCATGGCGTCCTGCTGCGTTTCATCGAACACTAGGACCCGTGCGGAGTGATGCTTGACCTCATGAGGAAGGACTGCTTCAGCTCCGTAGACGAGGAAGAATGGAGTCTCGCCCATTGGCTTGGTGGCGGTGGTTCGGATGGACCACAACACGGACTAGAGCTCGTCGTGCCAGCCCCTGCCGCAGGCCTCCAGCTTCTTCTTGAAGGTCCTGGTCTTGAGGCCCCTCAGGACCTCCGCGTTAGCGCGCTCGTCCTGACCGTTACTCCTAGGGTGGGCCACCGAAGCGTAGCAGATCTGCGTTCCAAGGTTAGCACAGTAGGTTTTGAAGAGGTTTCTAGTAAACTGCGAACCATTATCTGTCATGATGCGGTTGGGGACCCCGAAGCGGCTCACGAGGCCCTTGATGAACTTGATAGCAGAGCCGGCTGGAATGGTACGGACGGCTTCCACTTCCTCCCACTTGGTGAACTTGTCGACGACGACGTAGAGATAGTGGTAGCCCCCTGGCGCCCGGGGGAATGGGCCTAGGATGTCTAGCCCCCAGACCGCAAACGGCCATGTGAGCGGGATGGTTTGGAGGCCCTGAGCAGGCTGATGGATTTGCTTGGCGTGGAATTGGCAAGCTTCACAGGACTTCACCAGCTCGGCCGCGTCGTTGAGTGCTGTAGACCAGTAAAACCCACTGCGGAATAGCTTGCCGACGAGGGTCCGTGACGACGAGTGGTGTCCGTAGTCACCGCCGTGTATGTCGATCAGCAACTCCCTTCCTTGATCGCTAGAGATGCAGCGCAGTGTGACATCGTTTGGTCGTTTCCTGTATAACTCACCGTCTTGGATACAGTATGCCATGGCTTGCCGGGCCACGTGCTCTGCGTCCTCTTCCTTCTCTGGCAGTGTCCCATGCATCAGGTACTCTTTGAATTCCTTGATCCAACACTCCTCCTGGGGCTCGAGCGCCAAGAGCAGTCGAGCCCCTGAGGTCGGGCCACAGGCTGGGGCTCCCATGGCCGGGGGCTGTGGGAGCTCCTCCCGAGGCTGAGTCATGCTTGAAAGAGGTGGCGTAGCTAATGGCTTGAAGGGCCGCTCTTCGAAGACGTCGGGCTCTTGCGGTTGCCGCTTGGATGCTCTCCTGGCGATGTCATTGGCTTCCTTGTTGGTGCCCCGGGGCACGTGCTACAGCTCCAGGCCCGATAACTGCTTTTCCAGCTTGCGCACCTCCGCGAGGTAGGCCTCCATGTGCTCGTCCTTCGGCTCGTACACCTTGTTGGAAAAGTTGACGAGGAGCTGTGAGTTGCCTTTGATGGTGAGGCGCTTCACCCCTAGAGCCGCCGCAGCCCTCTGGCCAGCTATGAGGCCTTCGTATTCTGTGATGTTGTTGGAGACCTTCTCGCCGTGTTGAAAACAGAGTTGCACGGCGTAGTAGAGCTTGTCCTCAGTGGGCGAGATGAGCACTGCTCCAGCCCCCGCGCCCTGGTGCGCGAAGGCGCCATCAAAATACATGACCCAGTCGTCTGGTGCCTCGCTTCCTGGGGAGGTGGACCGGTCTTCTCCTTCCTCAAGAGCCGGGGCATCTATCCATTCCACCACGAAATCGGGGAGCGCGGCTCCCTTGATGACCCTGGTAGTGCTAAACTCGAACTAAATGCTTGCAACTTGATGTTCCACTCAGCGACCCTTCCGGCTGAGTTAGCGCTCCTGAGCACCCTCTCCAATGGGTAGGCTGAGACGACCTTGACGGGGTGGCCCTGGAAGTAGTGTCGCAGCTTGTGCGAGGCCACCAAGAGTACGAGCAGGAGCTTTTGCGGCATGGGGTAGCGTGCCCTCGCGTCCCGCAGTACGGTGCTGACGAAGTACACTGGGTGCTCGACAAGGGCTGGCACACTGTCGAGGCTTGGGTCCCACAGAGATTGTGGCATATCCTGAGGTGGTGGGTTTCCTGAGACCTGACCATCCTCAGGAGCTTCTGCGATGTTGCCCTACTGAGCTTGGTCTTCCGCCGCTGATGGCTTTGCTGCACCTTCCTGACCTCGCGCTGCATCAGCTCTGGCTTGGCGCGGCACACCCTTGTCTTGGCGCTCTTCCCGAACCGCCACCAGCGCCGCGCTGGCGGAGTACTGGGTGGCGGCAAGGTAGAGCACCAGAGGCTCGAGAGGCTGTGGTGCCACCATCACTGGGGGGCTGGTGAGGTATTTCTTGAGGTCTTGGAAGGCCCGGTCGGCCTCCGGGGTCCACTCGAACGGGCCCTTCTTCTTCATGAGCTTAAAGAAGGGTAAGGCATGCTCGCCTAGCTTGGACATGAAACGCCCTAACATGGTCACCCGCCCTGCTAGCTTCTGCATTTCCTTGAGGGTCTATGGTGGGCTCATGTCTTCGATGGCCATGATCTTCTCCGGGTTCGCCTCGATCCCTCTGTGGGATACGAGGAACCCTAGTAGCTTGCCGGAGGGGACGCCAAACACGCACTTCTCCGGGTTGAGCCTCAAGTTCACTTGGCGTAAGCTCTCGAAGGTCTCCTTCAAGTCTTGAATCAATGTCCTCGCCTCGCGAGATTTGACCACTATGTCATCAACGTAGGCCTCTGTGTTTCTGCCAAGCTGCCACCCCAAGGCGATTTGCATCAACCATTGAAAGGTTGCACCCGCGTTGCGTAGCCTGAAGGGCATGCAGGTGTAGCAGTACCCCACGCATGGTGTCAGGAATGCTGTCTTCTCCACATCCTCCACCGCCATCTTGATTTGGTGGTATCCTGAGAATGCATCCAGGAAACATAGCAAGTCACACTCGGCGGTGGAGTCGATGATTTGATCAATGCGTGGAAGCGGGAACGGATCCTGGGGGCATGCTTTGTTAAGGTTGGTAAAGTCGACGCACATTCGTTCTTTCCCGCCTTTCTTCAGTACTAAGACGGGGTTCGCGAGCCATTCGGGGTATCGAACTTCTCGGATGGTACCTGCCACCTCTAGCTTGCGCGTCTCTTGGACGATGAAGGCCTGCTTCTCAGTGGACTGTCGTCTTGCTTGCTGCTTCACGGGGCGTACGTTGGGGCACACCCTTAGATGATGCTGGATTACCTCTCTCGGGACCCCTACCAGCTGATTGGGCTCCCACGCGAATATCTCCTTGTTCACGTGCAAAAATCTCACCAAAGCTTCTTCTTATCCCGGGTCAAGGCTGGTTCCTATGGTGAAGGTGGCTCTTGAAGAACCGTCCTCGTTGACCGGCACCTGCTTGGTCTCTGCCTAATCTTGAGTGAACAACTACTTCTTCTTGGTGGGCGTGGTCTCCTTGGCCTTGGGCGTACCGGCGCCGGCTGGCTGTGCTGCTACCGCGGTCTTGAAGGCGAGCCTGAGCGCCGCCACGGCCTCCTTAGCGTCCCCCTTGATGGTGAGGACGCCCTTGCTCCCTGGCATCTTCATGAGGTTGTAGGCCGAGTGAGTCGCCGCCATGAACTGAGCGAGAGCCGGGTACCTGAGGATGGCATTGTACGGGAGACCGATGCCGGCGATGTCAAAGTCCACCAGCTTGGTGCGATAGTTGTCTCGTGTGCCAAAGGAGACAGGGAGGCGGATCTGCCCCAGAGAGTGGGCAGCTCTACCACCCACTCCAGTGAAGGGCTTGCTGAGGCCGAGCCGTTCGAGCGGCATATGAAGAAGGCTAAAGGCTTCTACGGAGAGCAAGTTGAGGCCGATGCCGCCGTCGATGAGGGTCTTGGTAACGACCACATTGCAGATGGTGGGTGTGCAGAGCATCAGGAGCATTCCGAAGACGGCAGTGGAGTCAGGGTGGTCTTCTGAGCCAAAGGTGAGGTCGGCCTCCGGCGCAGCCCAACCCGACGGAGCCCCTGGGCGCTTGGAGGCTGCCCCAATCTGACGGAAGAAAGGTTTGACGTGGCGATCTGAAGGCGGTTCTTGGGAGCCACCCAGCAGTGCCGCGACTGCGTGGTGCGCCGGCACCGAGTAGCACGCGGTGAAGAGGTTGCAGAGCTCCCCCCAGGATGCCACTGTGGATCCCAGGAGGTTGAGCAGCCAGGCGCGCGGCTCGCCGGCGAGGGCCATGGGGAACCAGTTGGCCATGATCTTGTCGTCGCCTCCGGCTTCGAGGACGGCCTCCTCGTACGCAGCAGGAACGGCGCCGAGTCTGTCGCGCTGTCGTAACGCGGCGGCATCTCCGGCTTGAACTTGGCCGGCCACTGCACTCGCCGCAGGGTGGGGGCCAGGGCTCGGTACCCAGACTCCCTACTGCTGGCGCTGGCCGCATAGTTGGGTGGCGGGGCACCTGCCATGGGAGCGTAGTGCGGCGGTACGGGGCGCGGGTTGGTGGAGAGGAGTCCCGGCGCACCCCTACCTGGCGCGCCAAATGTCGGATGTGGGGTTTCGGCAAACCCTTAAGGTTCAAACACTAGGGTGCACGCGAAGTCTTTCCTTCCTACCGATCTACGCCCTTGCTCGCTAAGATCTCGCGGATGAACTCGACGAACTCGCAACACAGGAAGACACGAGGTTTATACTGGTTCGGGCCACCATTGTGGTGTAATACCCTACTCCAGTGTGGTGGTGGTGGATTGCCTCTAGGGCTGATGATGAACAGTACAAGGGAAGAACAGCCTCCTGAGGTTGAGGTGTTCTTGTGAGTAGGCTCTCGATCGGGTTGGATCAAGCTAAGATTAGATGCCTCTACTATGGTGGCTAGCTCTACTTATATAGGCCCTGGTCCTCCTCCCAAATATCGAGCGAGAAGGGAGCCAACAACGGTGGGCCAATTTGAAGGGGGACACCTAGTACAAGCTATCCTAACAAAAGTGGTCTTCGCCTGCGAAAAGCTCTGGTGGTGACGCCGTCTTGGGCTCCACGATAACCTTCGTCTCGCCGTCCTCTTGGTCTTGGTCTCGTTGCACCAATATAGCAACCTTTGCCTGATGCCTCGGTACTCTTCGCCTATGCTGGCCTCCTTAGCACCAAAGAGGAAACAAGGACGCTGCGCGCGCTGGCGCTCGCCTGGCGCCCGCCTGGTGTCGTGTGTCATGGCTCACATCACGAGGGCCTCGTGAGGTTTGCCCCGCCTTGATATCTCCGCTCCTCATGAGCCTGCCTGGCTAGGCTACTCCAGAGGAGGTCTTGCGTCGTCTGCCTCGCGAGGCTTCGACCCTCGCGAGGGTCTTGGATGCCTTGTTGATGAAGATGGGCCGTACGGCCTGCTGGCTTAGCTACGCCCTGGGCCGCAGGCAGGCAAGTCTGGGGACCCCCGTTCCTAGAACGCCGACACCATTGGTATGTTACTTGCTCGAGATTCAATCGTCGTTATCTCTATACCTCGTTCAATCTCGTTACCAGCAAGTCTCTTTACTCGTTCTGTAATGCATAATCCCGTGGCTAAATCCTTAGTCACATTGAGCTCGTTATGATGATGCATTACCGAGTGGACCTAGAGATACCTCTCTGTCATACGGAGTGACAAATCCCAGTCTCGATTCGTGCCAACCCAACAGACACTTTCAGAGATACCTGTAGTGCACCTTTATAGTCACCCAGTTACGTTGTGACGTATGGTACACCCAAAGCATTCCTATGGTATCCGGGAGTTGCACAATCTCATGGTCTAAGGAAATGATACTTGACATTCGAAAACCTTTAGCAAACGAACTACACGATCTTGTGCTACGCTTAGGATTGGGTCTTGTCCATCACATCATTCTCCCAATGATGTGATCCCGTTATCAACGACATCCAATGTCCATGGTCAGGAAACCACGACCATCTATTGATCAACGAGCTAGTAAACTAGAGGCTTATTAGGGACATATTACGGTCTATGTATTCACACATGTATTACGATTTCCGGTTAATACAATTATAGCGTGAACAATAGACAATTATCATGAACAAGGAAATATAATAATAACCACTTTATTATTGCCTCTAGGGCATATTTCCAGCAGTCTCCCACTTGCACTAGAGTCAATAATCTAGTTACATTGTGATGAATTGAACACCCATAGAGTTCTGGTGTTGATCATGTTTTGCTCGTGGAAGAGGTTTAGTCAACGGATCTGCGACATTCAGATCCATATGCACTTTACAAATACCTATGTCTCCATCTTGAATATATTCATGAATGGAGTTGAAGCGACGCTTGATATGCCTGGTCTTCTTGTGAAACCTGGGCTCCTTGGCAAGGGCAATGGCTCCAGTGTTGTCACAGAAGAGAGTCATCGGGCCCGACGCATTGGGAATAACTCCTCGTCGGCGATGAACTCCTTCATCCAGACTTCTTCTTGCGCTGCCTCCAAAGCAGCTATGTACTCCACTTCACATGTAGATCCCGCCACGACACTTTGCTTGCAACTGCACCAGCTGACTGCCCCACCATTCAAAATGTACACATATCCGGTTTGTGACTTGGAGTCATCCAGATCTGTGTCGAAGCTAGCATCGATGTAACCCTTTACAACGAGCTCTTCATCACCTCCATAAACGAGAAACATATCCTTAGTCCTTTTCAGGTACTTTAGGATATTCTTGACCGATGTCCAGTGTTCCATACCGGAATTACTTTGGTACCTCCCTACCAAACTTACGGCAAGGTTCACATCAGGTCTCGTACACAGCATGGCATACATAATAGACCCTATGGCTGAGGCATAGGGGGTGACACTCATCTTTTCTCTATCTTCTGTCGAGGTCAGGCATTGAGTCGTGCTCAATCTCACACCTTGCAATACAGGCAAGAACCCCTTCTTGGACTGATCCATATTGAACTTCTTCAATATCTTGTCAAGGTATGTGATTTGTGAAAGACCAATGAGGCATCTCGATCTATCTCTATAGATCTTGATGCCTAATATGTAAGCAGCTTCTCCAAGGTCCTTCATTGAAAAACACTTATTCAAGTAGGCCTTTAAGCTTTCCAGAAGTTCTATATCATTTCCCATCAACAGTATGTCATCCACATATAATATGAGAAATTCTACAGAGCTCCCACTCACTTTCTTGTAAACACAGGCTTCTCCATAAGTCTACATAAACCCAAACGCTTTGATCATTTAAGCAAAGCGAATGTTCCAACTCCGAGATGCTTACACCAGCCCATAGATGGAGCGCTGGAGCTTGCATACCTTGTCAGCATTCTTAGGGTCGACAAAACCTTCCGGCTGCATCATATACAATTCTTCCTTAAGGAAACCATTAAGGAATGTCGTTTTGACGTCCATTTGCCATATCTCATAACCGTAGAATGCGGCAATTGCTAACATGATTCGTACGGACTTCAGCTTCGCTACGGGTGAGAAGGTCTCATCGTAGTCAACCCCTTGAACTTTTCGATAACCCTTAGCAACAAGCCGATCCTTATAGATGGTCACATTACGTCCATGTCAGTCTTCTTCTTAAAGATCCATTTATTCTCTATGGCTTGCCGATCATCGGGCAAGTCTGTCAAAATCCATACTTCCTTTTCATACATGAATCCTATATCGGATTTCATGGCCTCAAGCCATTTGCTGGAATCTGTGCCTGCCATCGCTTCTTCATAGTTTGAAGGTTCACTGTTGTCTAACAACATGATTTCCAGGACAGGGTTGCCATGCCAGTTTGGTGCGGAATGTGTCCTCGTGGACCTACAAAGTTTAGTAGTAACTTGATCCGAAGTTTCATGATCATCATCATTAACTTCCTCTCTAGTCGGTGCAGGCACCACGGAAACATCTTCCTGAGCTGCGCTACTCTCCGGTTCAAGAGGCAGTATCTCATCAAGTTCTACTTTCCTCCCACTTACTTCTTTCGAGAGAAACTCTTTCTCCATAAAGGATCCATTCTTGGAAATAAAGATATTGCCTTCGGATCTAAGGTGGAAGGTATACCCAATAATTTCCTTAGGGTATCCTATGAAGAAGCATTTTCCGACTTGGGTTTGAGCTTTTCAGGTTGAAGTTTCTTGCCATAAGCATTACATCCCCAAACTTTCAGACACGGCAGCTTAGGTTTCTTCCCAAACCATAATTCATACGGTGCCGTCTCAATGAATTTTGATGGAGCCCTATTTAAAGTGAATGCAGCAGTCTCTAAAGCATAACCCCAAAATGATAGTGGTAGATTGGTAAGAGACATCATAGATCGCACAATATCCAATAGAGTGCGATTACGACGTTCGGACACACCATTACGCTAAGGTGTTCCAGGCGGCGTGAGTTGTGAGACAATTCCACATTTCCTTAAGTGCGTGCCAAACTCGTGACTCAAGTATTCTCCTCCACGATCTGATCGTAAGAACTTTATTTTCCTGTCACATTGATTCTCTACCTCACTCTGAAATTCCTTGAACTTTTCAAAGGTCTCAGACTTGTGTTTCATTAAGTAGACATACCCATGTCTACTTAAGTCATCAGTGAGGGTGAGAACATAACGATAGCCACCGCGAGCCTCAACGCTCATTGGACCGCACACATCAGCATGTATGATTTCCAATAAGTTGGTTGCTCGCTCCATTGTTCCGGAGAATGGAGTCTTGGTCATTTTGCCCATGAGGCACGGTTCACACGTGTCAAATGATTCATAATCAAGAGACTCCAAAAGTCCATCTGCATGGAGTTTCTTCATGCGTTTGACGCCAATGTGACCAAGGCGGCAGTGCCACAAGTATGTGGGACTATCATTATCAACCTTACATCTTTTGGCATTCACACTATGAATGTGTGTAACATCACGCTCGAGATTCAATAAAAATAAGCCATTGACCAGCGGGGCATGACCATAAAACATATCTCTCATATAAATAGAACAACCATTATTCTCGGATTTAAATGAGTAGCCATCTCGCATTAAATGAGATCCAGATACAATGATAATGCTCAAAGCTGGCACTAAATAACAATTATTGAGGTTTAAAACTAATCTCGTAGGTAAATGTAGAGGTAGCGTGCCGACGGCGATCACATCGACCTTGGAACCATTCCCGACGTGCATCGTCACCTCGTCCTTTGCCAGTCTCTGCTTATTCCGCAACTCTTGTTTTGAGTTACAAATATGAGCAACCGCACCGGTATCAAATACCCAGGAGCTACTACGAGCGCTGGTAAGGTACACATCAATAACATGTATATCACATATACCTTTGGCGTTACCGGCCTTCTTATCCGCTAAGTACTTGGGGTAGTTCCGTTTCTAGTGACCGTTTCCCTTGCAATAAAAGCACTGAGTCTCCGGCTTTGGTCCATTCTTTGGCTTCTTCCCGGCAACTCCCTTGTCGTCCTTCTTGAAGTACTTCTTACCCTTGCCCTTCTTGAAACTAGTGGTTTTATTCACCATCAACACTTGATGTTCCATTTTGATCTCCACCTCCGCTGATTTCAGCATTGAATATAACTCAGGAATGGACTTCTCCATCCCTTTCATATTGTAGTTCATCACAAAGCTCTTGTATCTAGGTGGAAGCGACTGGAGGATCCTGTCAATGACCGAGTCATCTGGAAGATTAACTCCTAGCTGAGACAAGCGGTTGTGCAACCCATACATTTTGAGTATATGCTCGCTGACAGAATTGTTTTCCTCCATCTTACAACTATAGAACTTTTCAGAGACTTCATATCTCTCGACCTGGGCATGAGCTTGGAAACCCATTTTCAGCTCTTGGAACATCTTATGTGCTCCGTGCTGCTCAAAACGCTTTTGGAGCCCCGGTTCTAAGCTGTAAAGCATGCCGCACTGAACCAGGGAGTAATCATCACTACGCGACTGCCAGGTGTTCATAACGTCTTGAGTTGCTGGGAAAATGGGTGCTTCACCTAGCGGCGCTTCAAGGACATATGCTTTCTTGGCAGCTATGAGGATGATCCTCAAGTTACGGACCAAATCTGTATAGTTGCTACCATCGTCTTTTAGGTTGGTTTTCTCTAGGAACGCGTTGAAGTTGAGGGCAACATTAGTGTGGGCCATTTGATCTACAAGACATATTGTAAAGATATTTTAGACTAAGTTCATGATAATTAAGTTCATCTAATCAAATTATTTAATGAACTCCCACTCAGATAGACATCCCTCTAGTCATCTAAGTGATACATGATCTGAATCGACTAGGCCATGTCCGATCATCACGTGAGACGGACTAGTCATCAACGGTGAACATCTCCATGTTGATCGTATCTACTATACAACTCATGTTCGACCTTTCAGTCTCTCGTTTTCTGAGGCCATGTCTGTACATGCTAGGCTCGTCAAGTGAACCTAAGTTCTTTGCATGTGTCGATCTGGCTTACACCCGTTGTATGCGAATGTTAGAATCTATCACACCCGATCATCGCGTGGTGCTTCGAAACAACGAACCTTCGCAATGGTGCAAAGTTAGGGGGAACACTTTTCTTGAAATTTTAGTGAGGGATCATCTTATTTATGCTACCGTCGTTCTAAGCAAATAAGATGTAGACATGACAAACATCACATGCAAATCATAAAGTGACATGATATGGCCAATATCATCTTGCACCTTTGATCTCCATCTTCGAGGCACAACATGATCACCTTTGTCATCGGCATGAAACCATGATCTCCATCATCGTGTCTTCATGAAGTTGTCTCGCCAACTATTACTTCTACTACTATGGCTAACGATTAGCAATGAAGTAAAGTAATTACATGGCGTTTACATTGACTCGCAGGTCATACAATAAATTAAGACAACTCCTATGGCTCCTGCCGGTTGTCATACTCATCGACATGCAAGTCGTGATTCCTATTATAAGAACATGATCAATCGCATACATCACATATATCATTCATCACATCCTTTTGGCAATATCACATCACATGGCATACCCTGCAAAAACAAGTTAGACGTCCTCTAATTGTCGTTGCATGTTTTACGTGGCTGCTATGGGTTTCTAGCAAGAATGTTTCTTACCTACGCAAAAGCCACAACGGTGATATGCCAATTGCTATTTACCCTTCATAAGGACCCTTTTCATCGAATCTGACCGACTAAAGTGGGAGAGACAGACACCCGCTAGCCACCTTATGCATCAAGTGCATGTCCGTCGGTGGAACCGGTCTCATGTAAGCGTATGTGTAAGGTCGGTCCGGGGCGCTTCATCCCACAATGCCGTCGAATCAAGATAATACTAGTAACGATAAGCAAATTGAACAAATCATTGCCTACAACTACTTTGTGTTCTACTCATGCATAGAATCTACGCATAGACCTAGTTGTGATACCATTGTTGGGGAACGTATTAATAATTCAAAAAAAATTCCTACATGTCACCAAGATCAACCTAGGAGATACTAGCAACGAGAGAGAGGGAGTGCATCTTCATACCCTTGAAGATCGCTAAGCGGAAGCGTTACAAGGAACGCGGATGATGGAGTCCTACTCACGGCGATTCAAATCGCGGAAGATCCGATCTAGCGCCGAACGGACGGCACCTCCGCTTTCAACACACATACAGCCTGGGGACGTCTCCTCCTTCTTGATCCAGCAAGGGGAGAGAAGAAGTTGAGGGAGAGCTCCGGCAGCATGACGGCATGGTGGTGGAGCTTGCAGTTCTCCGGTAGGGCTTCATCAAGCGCTACGGAGGAGGAGGAGGTGTTGGAGAGAGGGAGGGCTGCACCAGGGAAAGGATGCGGCTGCCCTCCCACCCCCTCTATTTATAGGGTGAAGGGAGAGACCCCCCTAGATGCATCTAGAGAGGGGCGGCGGCCAAGGGGGGGACTTGCCCCCCAAGTTTGGTGGAAGGCGCCCCCATCCCCTAGGGTTTTCAACCCTAGGCACCTTGGACCCTTGGGTGGGGGCGCACCAGCCCACCAGGGGCTGGTTCCCACCCTTGTTCAGCACACTTGGCCTACCGGGGAAGGTGGCCCCACCCGGTGGACCCCCAGACACCTTTCGTTGGTCCCGGTACAATACCGATAACCCCCGCAATTATTCCGGTGACTGAAACTGGACTTCCCATATATAAATCTTCACCTCTAGACCATTCCGGAACTCCTCATGACATCCTGGATCTCATCTGGGACTCCTAACAACCTTTAGTAATCACATACTATTTCCCATAACAACTCTAGCATCACCGAACCTTAAGTGTGTAGACCCTACGGGTTCGGGAACCATGCAGACAAGACCGAGACATCTCTCCGGCCAATAACCAACAGCAGGATCTGGATAGCCATGTTGGCTCCCACATGTTCCACCATGATTTCATCGGATGAACGACGATGTCGAGGATTCAATCAATCCCGTATACAATTCCCTTTGTCCATCGGTATGTTACTTTCCCGAGATTCGATCCTTGGTCTCTCTATACCTCGTTCAATCTCATTACCGGCAAGTCTCTTTACTCGTTTAGTAACGCATGATCATGTGGCTAATGATACATCCATTTTGCTTCATGGTTTTATATTGATATTTATTGCATTATGGGTTGTTATTACACATGATGTCACGGTACTTATGCCTTTTCTCTCTTATTTTACAAGGTTTACATGAAGAGGGAGAATGACGACAACTGGAATTCTGGGCAAGAGAAGGAGCAAATATTAGAGACCTATTCTGCATAACTCCAAAAGTCCTGAAACTCCACGGAAGTCAGTTTTGCAATATATTAAAAATAATGGGCGAAGAAAGCACCAGAGGGGGCCACCCACTGTCCACGAGGGTGGAGGGCGTGCCCTACCCCCTGGGCGCGCCCCCTGCCTCATGGGCCACCTGGAAGCCCTCTGAGGGAGTCCTGGATTAGGGGGTGTCCGGATAGCCGGACTATACCTTCGGCCGGACTCCTGGACTATGAAGATACAAGATTGAAGACTTCGTCCCGTGTCCGGAAGGGACTTTCCTTGGCGTGGAAGGCAAGCTTGGTGATACGGATATGTAGATCTCCTAACATTGTAACCGACTCTGTGTAACCCTAGCCCTCTCTGGTGCCTATATAAACCGGAGGGTTTTAGTCCGTAGGAGGAACAACAATCATACCATAGGCTAGCTTCTAGGGTTTAGCCTCTCTGATCTTGTGGTAGATCTACTCTTGTACTACCCATATCATCAATATCAATCAAGAAGGACGCGGGGTTTTACCTCCATCAAGAGGGCCCGAACCTGGGTAAAATATCGTGTCCCCTGCTTCCTGTTACCATCCGGCCTAGACGCACAGTTCGGGACCCCCTACCCAAGATCCGCCGGTTTTGACACTGACATTAGTGCTTTCATTGAGAGTTCCTCTGTGCCGTCGCCATCAGGAAGGATGCCTCATCCCGTCTTTAAAGACGGCACCGTTGCTAAGGGAGCTTTGGCTGTCGGCCAAACTCTTCAGCTAGGTGGTTTCCTTATGACCGCCTGTTCGGCTGCTGCACCGATGATGACCTCTCGGGTCATCAAAAGAAATCTTCACGTCAGCTCGGAATTCGTCGAGCAGCTAGATCCAATGGATCGCATCGCCACCCTAGGAGTCGCTACGGATTACGACCAAATTGGGCCTAAACCCGATCTGAGAGAGATTAACTCTCCCCAGGTCACCCATCACGTTGCCGTGGTAGAAGGACAGTGCGACGACCCTTCATCTATCTTAAGGACTAGCTATGTCCGGACCTGAACTTAAAGTTAGGCGACGGGCTAGATTCATTGGACAGCATCCAAGAATCCAAACTTTCGAGTTCGGAAACTCATTGGCCCCTGGGTCTCAGATTGGGTGAGGTTTCGGATTTGATTCCACCCACCCACCCGTACATAAGCGATCTATCCCAAATTAGGCAAGAGCCCGAAGAAACAGTACATCACTACTGGGCCAGATTCCTCCTGGTTATGAACAGGATAAAGGACTGCCGCGAGGAAGACGCAATTTCATTCTTCTGCAATAATTGCACAGACAAGGGAATCCTCAACGCCATAAGTCGTCGTGATATTACACGCTTCGCTGACTTGGCGTCCATAGTATGAAAATACTGTGCGATGGAAAGCGCCTGGAAAACCGAAATAAAATTTTGGGACAATCCGGCCCTGAATACAAACCCAGTCCAAAATAAAAGGGTGCATCATCGCTAGACACGCGGGTTCAATACCAAAAAGCAAAAGCCCTCTACAGGGCACGGAACCATACTGGAAGGATGGCTTAATGGACCCTGTAAAATTCACAGTGCAGAGGGCGCCACACCAACTCACAGCCTTAGAGCATGTTGGATACTCCGGCATGTGGCAAAAATTGGCGAAGATCTTCTAATTCCAGAAGCCATGGAAAGCCACCCCAGAGAAACCAGTACGGTATTAACAGTCTTCAAGACTTTCGCATCAAATAATACGCGAAAAAGAACACTCCGCGGCCTTGCCGAAGTCTACCAAGTAGCAACAATAAACCCATGGAGTGACACGGCTATTACTTTTAACGCCAGTGATGAACCTAAATTCCGAACAGCCCGAGCACCAGCCGCATTGGTCCTCAGTCCAATAGTGGACGGCTTTCGTCTTACCAAGGTACTCATGGATGGCGGCAGCGGATTGAACCTCATTTATGAGGAAACCCTTCAAAAAATGGAAATAGACTGGAACCGCATTGGGCGAAGCAGCACAACCTTTAGAGGAATAATCCCCAGTCGGGAAGCGCGCTGTACAGGAAAAATCACACTAGACGTGGTGTTCGGCACGCCAGAGAATTACAGGTCCGAAGAGGTCACGTTACAGGTGGCCCCGTTCAGTAGCGGATATCACGCTCTGCTAGGGCGGGAAGCGTTTACAGTCTTCCAAGCAATACCCCATTACGGGTACATGAAGCTCAAGATGCCCGGGCCTAATGGAATCATCACTCTCACTAGTGATCCGGACATAGCACACCGCGCCGAAAACAAGACAGCCGCACTGGCCCTTGAGGCGCTATCCGAAGCCCTAGCGGCTGAGGAACTGACCGCGCTGTGCTCCATGGTGAATAGGGATGATGTGATACTCGATAAAAGATCCAAGTCCACCTCCTTTAAACCGGCGGACGAAATAGTCAAATTCAAGGTCCATCCAACGGACCCCAATAAAACAGCTTCCATCAGGGCACAGTTAAACCCTGATGTAGACGCCGCACTGCGAGAGTTCCTACGAGAGAACTGGGACATTTTCGCCTGGCACCCTTCAGACATGCCAAGAATCCCACGCAGGCTGGCCAAACACACCTTAAATATCCTAAAAGGATTCAAGCCAGTCAAACAGGCTCTTCAGCGTTTTTCTGTACCTAAGAGACAGGCCATGGGAGAGGAACTAGCCAAGCTATTGGAAGCCGGATTCATCAAAGATATAAAACACCCAGACTGGCTAGCAAACCTGGTGATGGTACCAAAGAAGGACAAATCCTGGCGCCTGTGCGTTGATTTCAAATACCTTAACATGGCTTGCCCAAAGGATCCCTTCTGAAAGGATCGATATGGTTGACTAGAGGGGGGTGAATAGGCAACTACCAATTTTTAGCTTTTCTTTACCAAATTAAACTTTGCATCGAAGTAGGTTGTCTAGATGTGCAACTAGGTGAGCAACCTATATGATGCAATAACAACAAGCATACAAGCAAGCAAGGGAAGAAACACTAAAAAGCTTGCACAAGTAACGGTAAGAGATAACCAAGAGTGGATCCGGTGAAGACGAGGATGTGTTACCGAAGTTCCTTCCTTTTGACGGGAAGTACGTCTCCGTTGGAGCGGTGTGGAGGCACAATGCTCCCCAAGAAGCCACTAGGGCCACCGTATTCTCCTCGCGCCCTCACACAATGCGAGATGCCGTGATTCCACTATTGGTGCCCTTGAAGGCGGCGACCGAACCTTTACAAACAAGGTTGGGGAAATCTCCACAACTTAATCGGAGGCTCCCAACAAGACCACGAAGCTTCACCACAATGGAGTATGGCTCTGAGGTGACCTCAACCATCTAGGGTGCTCAAACACTCAAGAGTAACAAGATCCGCTAGGGATGAGTGGGGGAATCGAAAATCCCTTGGTGGAAGTGTAGATCGGAGCCTTCTCAACCACTCTCGAGCAAATCAACAAGTTTGATTGGCTAGAGAGATAGATCGGGTGAAAATGGAGCTTGGAGTATTTAATGGAGCTTGAGCAATAAATGGAGCTTGGGGGAGGAAGAGGTAGGTGAGAAGGAGGAAGGGGACTCCCTTTTATAGTGGGGGCAACAATCCCGTTGCCCCCACCAACCAGCCCCGCACAGGGCGGTACTATCGCTGAGAGGGGGCGGTACTACCACCAGGACAACGGTACTACCGCGCCAGCCAGCGGTACTGCCGCGCTGAGGAGACTTAGTAGGGAACGGACCCAAATGTGGTACTACCACGGTGGTAGGGCGGTACTACCGCTCCTGGAACGGTACTACCGCCACTACAACCGTGACTAGTGCCGCAAAACCCGACACGAGAAAAAGACCTCTCGAATCAAGGCGGTAGGAGCCAGACTGCCCAGCGGTACTACGGCAGTGGGGTCAAGGGCGGTAGTACCGCTGTGGAGCGGTACTGCCGCTTGTGACCCTTTGGCCGTAGTACCGCAGGCAGTGCGGTACTACCGCTGGGGCGAGAGAGAGAGAGAGAGAGAAGGAATCTTTCAAAGATGCTGAGGACAAGGCGGAGGTGCCAGGCCCCCAGCGGTACTACTGCTGTGGAGCCACGGGCGGCACTACCGCTGCGGAGCGGTACTGCCGCTTGGCTCCTCAGCGGTACTACCGCTGGGTGCGCGGTACTACCGCTTTGACCCAGACAGGACAAGGAAGAGAGGAGAGATCTCTTCAATGGAAAGGAAATGCTCGGAGGGTGAGAAGCTGATGTGTACGTGATGATTCCACCCATGCAAAACCCCAACGGACCCCCTCTTGATAGTACGGTGCCCTCTAGGCAACAAGTCCACCGAAAAAGAAATGAAAGAGCTACACCGTCTTGAAATACACTCCGAGGGGAAGAAGGCGTCTCGTGCCAGGGGAGAATCTATGAATTATTCAAAGCACAAGATTAGTCCGCAAACATGTTGTCATCAATCACCAAAAATACCTTGAGAGAGATATGCTGTAACAATCTCCCCCTTTTTGGTGGATTGATGACAACTAGGGATTTGCGCAAGGAAAAGAAATAAAACGAAGAAAGCTAAGAACTACAAAATATAGACGGGCTCCCCCAGAATGTGTGCACCAAGAGATGGCACGACACACACATTGGGATCAACACTCCCCCTATATGTTATAGTCCAACAATACTAAGCACAAGATATATGAGAGAAGTGAATAAACAGCAGGACAAGCATGCATCTCACAATGAACTACAATACTCTGAAATGACATAAGTAATAAGGTAGCGATAGGGAGCATATGTCTCACACCATATGTCTAGAACTTAGGTCTCACACCAAACCAAAGAAGGACACCGAGAGAACACACAAGAAACCACAAGATGACTCAAAGCACGACACAAGAAGCAAATCCCTACACTCTCTCCCCCTTTGGTAGCGGGACACCAAAAATGGCATAGAGTGACACTACGACTCCAGGTGATGGGAGGAGGAAGATCTCGAACATCACATCTCTGCATCTTCATCGTGGGTCGAAAACTGCTCAGCATCGGAGTTGGTCCAGTGGTAATTCTGATGAATCCAGTCCTCCTCTTCAGTGATCTGACCCTCAGACCCACTGGCAACTGTTGCTCCCTTCTGATGCATGAGCCCCTTGTGGCGCGTCCTGGCATGCTTCTCCGCCACATGAGTCATGTACTGACCATGAGACTCCATGCAGAAAAGCTTCTTCATCTTGCGCTTAAGCTTTTGTGCCCATGACGGTTCTGCACTAGAGGGGCCAAAGTTCTCCTCATGGGCATCAGTAGCAGCCTCACCCTCGGTCCCCATGGCAGCAGCAGCAGCAGACGGACCCCCTGTGGCAGCAGTAGCAGATGGACCCCCTGTGTGAGGCGCTGTCCAGTTGTCCTTCTTCCTCAGACGCTTGATCTCATGAGAAACCAAGTCTCCAGTCTCTAGCAGCACTCTCGGATAAGTCTGTGCCCAGGCCCTCTCAATGAGCCTCATGATGAATGGACCATAGATAGGACACTTGCGCTCAGACATGGCAGATAGAAGTTCAGACCACATGACATGAGAGATATCCAGGCTCTCTCCAGTGCTTGCTTCCTTCTCATGCTGACAGAAAAGGAGCATGTCCACGAGGTAAGAGTGGACCATATCCAGATTCCCGATCCGAGGGAAGAGAGTCTCACGGAATATGCGATGAAGAATGTCCAGATACGGAGACAGCTCATAGGTCTTCTTCTCAGTTACTGGGTGAACCTTCACAGTGCAGTAGGGACAAAGGGCTTGCTTGTGGGTGGGTGGATCATTGCGGTGAGGACGGAAACCGACAGGAGTCTCAAGCCCGTTATCCACCACATCAAGTAACCCCATGAACGCCTGCCACTTGACGGAAAGCAGCTTGCCATTGGTCATCCATGTCAGAGTCCTGTCGACATCCGTCCCAAGATGGACGGTGGCATAGAATTGAGCCACCAAATCCGCATCGAAATCCTTGTTGAATTGCATGATCCTGAGAATCTTCAACTGAGTGCACATCTGAAGGGCATCGCCAAAGTACTCTGGGTCCTTCTCCATAGCATCAGTGTCAACGGAGCGAACATCAACAAAAAGATTCTTCTTGGCCTTGATCACATCAAAGTAGATGGCAAACTGAAAACGGTTCCAGAACGGGCGGTTGACCAAAGTGGGTTCTTGGTCCACCGCATAGGGGTTGCGGCGACGCTTCTCCCAAAACTCCTTGTTGGTCATCTCAGTCACAGTCTTCCCTTTTGGCTTGTGGGCGGCTCGCTTCGATTGCTCAGGAGGTGGAGGAACACTTGCAGATGCACTTGCTGGAGGCGGTTGGGTGCTCGAGGAACCATCGGCTGGCTCTGAGGTGCGGTAGCGTTTTGATGTGGCACGCCCGGGGTTGATACGGTGACCTTGCTGCTCGGAAAGGTCATCACCTGGAGCAAAACACAAGAACACGCAAAACAACCAGAAAGAACGAGCATAAGCCAACAAACTCAACAAAAGGATCAAGGTAAGGCAGGAAAATGATGGAAATTGGCATGCAACGGTAGTACCGTGACCTGCCCGCGGTAGTACCGCCCCAAAGGGAGCGGTAGTACCGCTCTAGGTCAAGCGATAGTACCGCTCCAAAGAGAGCGGTAGTACTGCTTGAGGTGGAGAAACAACAGTTTCTTATAGCACGAGGCGGTGAAACAGAGGGTTCCTACTACCGTGGTCAGATCCGGCACTACCGGCCTACCAATTCAAAAATAATCCTACCAAACTCTAATCGAGATAATCTAGTTGCCTTCTCCAACCAACTCAAGCCTAGATTTAGCCAAAAATCTAGAGATGCAACCACCATTGCCCCTAAGAAACAAGAACTGAAAAAGAGACAAAACGTAAGAAGGAACGGGGGCAATACCGGCATCCATGGCAAGAGGACGAGGTGGGGATCGACTCCACCAAAGGAAATGGAGAGGGACGCCCCGGAGACGGAGATCCACCGGAGCCCTCCCGCGGCGCGAGGAGGCTGGAGAGAGGAAGAGAAAAGAGGGACGAAGTGAATGGGTATGGGGGAGAAGAAACCTCCCCCTGCCCCGACTTAACCCCCTGTTCTCATCCCCCAGCGGTAGTACCGTGCTGGGGGCGGTAGTACCGCATACGAGCGGTAGTACCACGCACCACCAGTGGTAGTACCGCCCAGCACGCCACGGCAACTAAACAAACACGGCTTTAGCTCGATGAAACGACAAAAACGACAAGAGAAACAAAAACACCAGCAAACGACCAAGACACACCTCTTCAAAAGAGGGCGGTGGCCGAGGCCACCTATGTTTGAGTCAAAAGGTATAGCACCGCGAAGATTTTAACCTTGGGCCCATGACCAAAACTCGTCTTTGAAGCGCAAGTGCCATCAACAATGGCTAAAGTGAAAGACTTGATCAATTTATGCATAATGGGGGGAGGGAGAGTTCATTGAGAGAACAACACTCCCCCTACACCTAAACTAGACAACAAATAGAGTGTCGCCACATTGGGGAGAGAGCACCTATGGGGCAGGGCCCCTTTTTAGTCCGGCAAGGGGGCGGAGGGCGCACAAAGAGCAGATCGAGGCGAGAGCGCGCGGGGGATTTTTACCCAGCTTCGGAGCTCTCCGGAGAGATAAAACTCCTACTGCTGCTTTGTGTTTCTATTCTGTTCTTGCTTGAGAGCGTGGGTGCCCCCAGGTTTCGAATGAGTCGCCCCTCTCCTAGTCTCGAGTGAGCCGAACCCAAATTCTCCGAACCCCTTCTACGTGTGCATGGGCCTCCTTTTTATAGGCTAAAGGGGTCACCGACAGGTGGCAGCGTAGAAAGAGGGGTAGAAGAGTAAAAACGAGGGTTGGTACAACTGCTACCAACAGTGTCCCCTACCTAACTCTGACGGCAGGGGACAAGGGCATTTAATGCCCGTCCGGTCGCCCCAACAGTGTAAGGAAACGACCATTAGGGGCGCCACCGATCGCCACGATGGCCTCCTTGTCTGCTTCGCTTGCCACCTCGCGCCGCCATGCTGTACAGCTACCCGCCACGTGCACCAGGAGCGATCTTGTGGCGACACGTCGTCGGATGCGCTGGAGTGCGGGCGCAGAGTGGCAGCCTTGCCGCGGCAAGCGCCTTGCCGCGGCACTTATCTTGTCGCACCAGCAAGCTTGCCGCTCGCCGGGCCTTGCCGGGACGCGCGGGGCGTCGCGGCAAGTTCTCTTGGAATGCCTTGAGTGGCCTTCCCGGCAAGCTCCTCTCGCCGGGGTCTTGTCTTCTTCCCGGCAAGCTCCTCTTGCCGGGGCCTTGGTTGGCCTTCCCGGCAAGCTCCTCTTGCCGGGGCCTTGGTTGGCCTTCCCAGCAAGCTCCTCTTGCCGGGGCCTTAGTTGGCCTTCCCGGCAAGCTCCTCTTGTCGGGGCCTTAGCTTGAGTACTCTGTTCTTGAATGGCATCAAAGTAGCCGCTGAGGATCTTGGCGGACGCCCGGCAAGCCCTGCCGCGGGTCGCTGCGACTGCCCGTGCACAAGTTCGGGATACTAAGGTACCCCTACTTTAGTACACCGATAGGAGCCCCCGGGCCTGGGCCACACACGGTGCCAAGCGCTGTTGGGCCAGGCCCAAAACAGTGCATGGGCACGCGCGGCCTAGGTCACACCGCATATCTCTCCGCTTCCACCGCGCACGCCCAGAGCGGCACGCGTTAAACGTGGCGTCGTGGGTGACGTGGGCGGCGTGGGCGGGGCTGAGCCTCGTGAGCATGCGTCAAGCCATGATGAAGGGGACGGCTCACGCCCTCCTACCTAAACGGAGGTAGGCGTGGGGGCGTGGCGCATTTACTGGACGGGGCCAGTGCGCGGTTTTCAAGGCGTCCAATCCCACGATCACGGGGTGGGGCGAGGCCGCCTCACCCGTCGCCTTGGCTCTGCATCCCCGCCATGCGGCTCCCATGCGCTTGGGGTCACGGACGGTGGGAGTGGGAATCTGGGCCGTCGCGAACAGAGGCAGCGGGTCGGTCCCGATTCCCTGCTCTTCCCGTGCTTTGGTTCGCTGAGCGGGGCGGCCGGGCCCCCACCCTGCTCCTTTATAAAGAGCAGGAGGGGGGCACAGAAGCCCGCACTCTCTCATCTCCTCCTTTCTTCAGCTTCTGCTCTCCTTTCTCCCATTCGCCATGGAGAAAGGGAACCCTGGCCCTTCATCGGTGGCGGCGAGGGTCGCCGCCAGACAGCGCACCTCTCCCTCTCTCGCACCCTTGGCGGGAGAGCCGGCCATAAGGGGAAGAGGGAGGGGGCGAGGTCGCGGACGAGGTCAAGGACGAGGTCGAGGCGCTCAGGGAAGAGGCGGACGGGGCGGCGCGCCAGCTCCGACTCCGCCGGCGGTTCCTCCCCCCACGGCGGTCCACATAGGAGACGATCCTTGCGAGTTCTTCGTCAGGCTGCGCCGGGCGCCTCGTCGTCGCCTCCGGCTCCCAGCACCGTTCGCGAGCGCGATGGAACCGGACCCGCCCGAGACGCTGAGACTGCAGATGAGGGGCTGTGGGATCAGCGGCACGCGGGTCCGCGTTGCATTCCCAGCCCCCAGCGTGATGTATCTTGAGCGAGGGTGGAAGACGTTCGCCCGCATCCATAGCCGGACGGCGGGGTTTACCCTCCATTTTAAGCTAATGGAGGGCGACCTCCTCTCCGTCAAGGTCTTTGGGGACTCCGGCATCCGGTCGAGGTGTTGCGTGGACAGCTCCTCCGATAGCGAAGACTCCCCCTCGAGCGAGAGTGACGAGGAGGAGAGCGACGACGACGAGGGTAGCGGACGGCGGAGTGGCGGGTCCGACTAGGTGTCGGGCACCGCTCCGCGCATCACCGGCGACCCCATCATCCGCGTCGCCGGCTCCTCAGACTCCCCGGGGTCGTCTCCTTGGGCGGCTGGCGTAGGGAGGCTGCGGAAGGGGAAGAGGGCTCGCAAGGCCGTCAGGTCGAAGTACGAGGGCGTGGTGCCCTCGACAGCGTGCTGACGTCCTGCCGCCCCGTCTTCGAGCCCCGCTTCCGGCGCTGCCATCACCATCCAGCCTTCGGACAGCCCCCGGGCTGTTCTCTTGGTGTCTTCTGGCACCCGTAGCTCGCCTAGGCGCTCCTTTTGCCCTTTTCACCCCCTTGACCTACCTCCTGAAGAGAGGGACAGGAAAGGCATTACGGGCATCTTATCTTTTTAATTTGTAAGCCTTCGGGCCTTAGCTGTATCTAAAACTTGTAATCCTCTCTTTCATGTTTTTCATCCTTTATGGACTGTACCTGAGTGGGATGTTTTTTAATGAAAAAGGGGTTGCTTGCCGGGTTATTTGTCTCGCGGGTTAAACCCACGCCAAGGAGCAAATCCTTGGTATCCCTCGGATAGACAGTTCGCCTCCCGGCAACAGGCCCTGCCGCCTTCCCACGTCGCTCGACCTTTCTCACATCTTTGACGGAGGCGGGAACGAGGTGGGTGCGGCCCCTCGTTTCATCCCTCTGCTACCACGACTACGACCAAACTTGGCCCCGGGAACGGGTTCCAGGGCCTAGAGTTGAGGGAGCACGGCAGTTTTTGGGAAGAAACGCGGTTTCGCATTCCCCAGTCCATAAGAGGATGCATGAGGAGGGATGAAAGACTTATCTGATATTTCAGCCCCCGGCAACTCCGGCTTGCCGGGGACGAATCTGGGCACTCGCAGCCCCCAGCGATTGTGGCTTGCCGGGGCCTAGGTGCCGGCGCGCCCTTCTTCTCCTTTTCGTTCTCAAGCGGTCTGGCCAGGATGTGCGAGCCCTGCGAACGAAGGAAAAGCAAAAGGATGGACTCTCGACCTCTAAGCTAAGGGTTAGTTGCTGTTAGGCACTATCAACCCTAACCAAGGACGAGACTCGACTTAGCATGCATGCTATAACCCCGGGGTATCAGCGCTTCATTTACTTGTGCTCAGGGTCTGCGCCTGGCTCTGTACAAAGGGTTACATGCAACAGCGGCAATGCTTGTACAGAAAGGTGGTTGCCGGACAGGGTCCGATAACCGCGCCTTATGGATAAAACTTACGAAGATGCTCTATGTTCCAGGAGCTGCTCACCGGAATGCCATCTTCGGTCTCTAGGCGGACAGCGCCAGGCCTAGTGACTCGTTTCACCCGATAAGGGCCTTCCCACTTCGGCGCCAACTTGTTGGAATTCTTGGCAGATTGAACGCGCCGAAGAACAAGGTCGCCTTCCTCGAAACTTCTGGCTTTAACTTTGCGGCTATGGTAGCGGCGCAAAGCTTGCTGGTAGCGAGCGGCTCGTACAGCAGCCTGAAGACGATCTTTCTCGAGGAGCAGCGCGTCATCTTGGCGCAGCTGCTCTTGCTCATGCTCATCATAAGCGAGCACTCGAGGCGATCCGTATATGAGTTCCGTGGGGAGAACTGCTTCTGCTCCATATACTAGAGCAAAAGGTGTCTGGCCAGTGGCTCGATTTGGCGTCGTTCTGATCAACCAAAGAACCACCGGCAGCTCCTCGATCTAATTTCTTCCGCACTTGTGCAGCCTGTCGAAAGTTCTGGTCTTGAGCCCGCGCAGCACTTCAGCGTTTGCCCTCTCCGCTTGACCGTTGCTTCTCGGGTGAGCAACAGAAGCGAAGCAGATCTTGGCGCCAAGATCTTGGACATACTGCATGAAGGTGCGGCTCGTGAATTGTGTGCCATTGTCGGTGATGATCCTGTTAGGGATTCCGAAACGGCAAACAATCGACCTGAAGAACTTGACTGCTGATTGTGCGGTCACCTTCCTCACTGCTTCCACTTCCGGCCACTTTGTGAACTTGTCGATTGTGACGTACAAGTACTCAAAGCCCCCGACAGCTCGGGGAAAGGGGCCGAGGATGTCGAGCCCCCAGACCGAAAATGGCCAGGATAAAGGGATTGTTTGGAGAGCTTGAGCTGGCTGATGTATCTGCTTGGAGTGGAACTGGCACACTTCACACTTGGTTACTTGTGCAGTTGCATCCTGGAGGGCTGTCGGCCAGAAGAAACCTTGCCGGAAAGCTTTGCCGGCAAGTACTCTTGCGCCAATGTGGTGACCACATATGCCTCCATGGATCTCCGCCAACAGCTCTTGTCCATCTTCCCGGGAAATTCACTTCAATTTCACTCCGTTGAATCTTTTTCTGTACAGTATGTCATCGACAAACTGGTACATACTTGATTGCCGGGCTACTCTCTCCGCTTCTTCTTGCTCTTCGGGAAGTTCTCCTGTTTGAAGGAAATGGACAATCCGCTGTGCCCATGCCGGAGCCTATGGCTCGACAACAAGGACTAAAGGCATATCTGGTGCTACGGGAACGCCCGCTTCCACGGCGAGAACTGACGGTTCTGCCGGAGCTTGACGTTCCCCGGCAAGTTCGCCGGGGCAGAACTTGCCGGGAGCTTCTGCTCGAACGGAACAAGGCCTGGGGCTTGCCGGAGCAGGACGTTCCCTGGGAAGTTTGCCGGAGTAAAACTTGTCGGGAGCCTCTGCTCGAACGGAACAAGGCCCAGGGCTTGCCGGAGCAGACCGCTCCTCAGCGCTCTTGGTGTTGATCTTGGGGACTTTATTGACGGCGGCTTCGGGGGGCTCTGCCGGAAGGTAGTCGCCAGTAATCAACTTCCTCTTTTTGCTCTGTCCAGTTGATGGTGTTACAGATGGTTGAGTCAGCTTGAGCACAAAAATCCCTGGTTCCACAGGTAACTTGAGTGCAGCGCATTTTGACAGGCCGTCTGCAATGTCATTCTGAGCTCTTGGAACATGTTCCATTTGCAGGCCGTCAAAATACTCTTCCAGCTTCCTCACTTCATCAATGTATGCTTCCATCAACGGACTCTGATAATCTTTGTTTACTTGACGGACGACAAGCTGTGAGTCACCCCGGACAATAAGCTTCTTGATCCCAAGGTCTGCCGCGATCCTGAGTCCGGCAAGCAAGCCTTCATACTCTGCAGTATTGTTTGTTGCTTGCTCCTTGGGAAAGTGCATCTGGACCACGTACTTGAGGTGCTCTCCGGTGGGTGCGACAAGTAGTACGCCCGCACCGGCGCCTTGCAGCGAGAAGGCACCGTCAAAGTACATGATCCATTCCTTGCTTGCTTCCTTGACGGGGATGCTCCTCTCCGGAGTTTCTTCATCAGGCGTTGGCGTCCATTCTGCTATGAATTCTGCCAATGCTCGGCTCTGGATAGTTGAAGTACTTTCAAACTTGAGGCCAAAGCTTGACAATTCCAGTGCCCACTCGACAATCCTGCCCGTTGCCTCTGGATTCTACAATATCCTCTTCAACGGAAAGCGAGTGACCACTGTGATCTCATGCGCTTGAAAGTAATGGCGCAGCTTCCTCGAGGCCATGAGAAGGCCGAAGAGCAATTTCTGCACACCAGAGTACCTTGATCTAGCCCCCTGAAGAAGGGAACTGACAAAGTAAACTGGGCGCTGCACCATCTTCTTCTGTTTCTCTTCTTGTGGCTGCGCAGATCCGTCCTTGCCGGAACCGGAACTTGCCGGATCAGGGCTTGTCGGGCTAGAGCTTGTCGGGGAAGCCCCCTGCTTGTCGCCGGACTCGCTTGCCGCGGTCGCTGGCTCACCATCTGCCTCCCTCTCCGCTACTAACGCAGCACTAACCACTTGATTGGTTGCCGCCAGATATAGCAGCAACTTCTCTTGTGGCTTAGGTGCGACAAGTGTTGGAGTAGAGGATAGGTATCTCTTCAGTTCCTGCAGCGCGGCCTCCGCTTCCGGAGTCCATTTCATTGGACCTGCCTTTTTCAAAATTTTGAAAAATGGCAGGGCGCGCTCAGCAGACTTAGAGATGAACCTACTGAGAGCAGCAACGCAGCCGGCAAGCCTTCGCACATCCTTGACTCGCTTCGGTGCTTCGATTTGCTCGATGGCCTTGATCTTGTCGGGATTGGCTTCGATCCCCCGCTGAGACACGAAGAATCCGAGGAGCTTGCCGGAAGGAACTCCAAACACACACTTCTCGGGATTCAACTTGAGGTTGATCTTGCGCAAATTTGCGAAGGTCTCGTCGAGATCTTGGATCAAAGTTTCTTTGTCCTTGCTCTTGACCACTATGTCATCCATGTAAGCTTCTACATTTCTGTGCAGCTGTGGCTCAAAAGCATGGCTGACTACTCTCGCAAATGTTGAACCAGCATTCTTTAGTCCGAAAGGCATCCGTACAAAGCAGTACGTGCCACATGGAGTAATGAATGCGGTTTTCTCTTCATCCTCTTCTGCCATGAAGATCTGATGATATCCTGAGTACGCATCAAGGAATGAAAGCAGATCAAACCCTGCCATGGAGTCGACAATCTGGTCAATGCGCGGCAAGGGAAATGGATCCTTGGGACAAGCTTTATTAACATCAGTGAAGTCAATACAAAGCCTCCACTTCCCGTTTGCTTTGCGCATGACTACTGGATTGGCTAACCACGTTGGATGGAGTACTCCTCGGACCAAGCCTGCTGCTTCCAATTTCTTGATTTCTTCTGCAATGAACTCTTGGCGTTCTACTGCTTGTTTTCGGACTCTCTGCTTGACGGGCCGCGCGTGAGGGCAGACGGCAAGGTGGTGCTCAATTACTTTCCTGGGAACACCGGGGATGTCAGATGGTTGCCATGCAAACACATCGACATTCGCCCGTAGGAAAGTAATGAGCGCGCTTTCCTATTTAGGGTCAAGCGTGGCACTAATGGTGAATGTACCACCAGTGCCGTCCTCCTTGGCGGCCACTTTCTTGGTCTGTGGTGAAGCTATCTTTGCCTTCTTGCACTTGCCGGTGGAGCTCGATGGTGCGTCCTCGACGGTAGCGCGGCACTCCAAAGAGGTGCGCCTGCCGGAGTAAGCATCAGAGCTACTCTTGCCGGATTTGGACTTGCCGGCGGAGCTCGATGGTGCGTCCTCGACAGTAGCGCAGCACTCCGAAGAGGTGCGCTTGCCGGAGTAGGCATCAGAGCTACTCTTGCCGGACTTGGTCTTCTTCTTCCCCCCGGGAGCTTCAGCGGCAAGTGGTTTGTGTTCTGCTGCGGCTGCTGCTTCCCGGTAGATTTTGTCGGTACAGATAAGTGCACCTTTCTTGTCGCCATGGACAGAAATGACACTTATCGGACCGGGCATCTTGAGCACGTTGTAGGCGTGATGAGAGGCTGCCATGAACTTAGCAAGCGCTGGACGGCCAAGTATCCCATTGTAGGGCAATGGAAAATCGGCAACGTCGAATGTGACTCTCTCTGTCCTGAAGTTCAGCTCACTGCCAAACGTTACTGGCAGCATGATCTTCCCCTTCGGCTTGCTCCTTCCCGGGTTGATCCCTTGAAAGGTGCCGGTTTCTTCGAGCTCGCTGTCGGGGATCTGGAGCTTCTTGAGTACCGCGGAAGAGATCAGATTCAGGCCGGCCCCGCCGTCAACCAGCATCTTCGTGACCTTGAGGTTGCGGATCGTTGGCGAAACCAACATCGGCAAGCACCCGACCGCAGTTGTGCGGTCAGGGTGATCCTCAACGTCGAAGATGATGGGCGTGCTGGACCACTTCAGAGGCTTGCGCGACTCAACGGACGGTTCTGCTGCGTTCACCTCCCGCATCCACTGTTTGAGTTGGTGGTGCGAGGCGTGCAGAGGCACCGCCGTCAACGCACAAAACGTCTGTTGCCTTCTGATACTCCTGCTCGTCGGCCTCATCTTCCTCCATCTCATCATCTTCGTCTTCGTCTTCGTCCTTGTCGCGGCCGCGGGGAGGCCTGTCTCCTTGCCGCTCCTTGGCTTTGCCGCGGCACCCCCCCTGGGCGGGACGCTTCTTGCCGGATCCTTCGCCACCTCCCTGGGCCTTCTCCTTGTCGCGGCGCTCGTATTCAGCTTTATGTAGCTCGAGGAGCTGCTCAACCTTCTTGCAGGCCCGGAGGTCGTGGCCCTTGGTGCGGTGGATCTTGCAGTACTGCTTGCCTGAGCCATCCTGCTTGTCGGCGGCCACCACAGCCTCGCCGGAGTCACCAGCTTTGGCCTTCTCGGCGCAACCTCCACTGCCGGACTGCTCGACGACTAGCACATCCTTAGCTCTTCTGTTTCTGTTGTTCCGCCTCCGGTTCTTCTTTGCCGGGGCGGCATCCTCACTGTCAGATCCTTCTGCTCCTGCGTTCTCTCCGGGGAGTTTCCTCCCCTCCTCAGCACGTGCACACTTGTCGGCCAGAGCATATAGCTCGCTAACATCTCTGATTTTGCACATCGCCATCTCCTCCCTCATCCTGCGGTTACGCACGTTTTGATGGAACGCGCTAATAACCGCGGCAGGGTGGACGTCTGGGATGTTGCGCTGCACCTGGCTGAATCTCTGTATGTACTTGCGTAGGGGTTCTCCTTCCTTCTGGGCAAGCAGATGAAGATCGCTCTCCTGGCCATGTGGTTTGTGGCCGCCCGGGAAGGCGCCGACAAACTGATGACACAGGTCCGCCCACGAAGAGATGGAGTTGTCCGGCAAGTGCATTAGCCAAGATCTGACGTTGGGCTTGAGCACCAGTGGGAAGAAATTGGCGAGGATCTTCTCGTCGCGCCCCCCGGCAGCCTGCACCGCGATGGTGTAGACGCTGAGGAACTCCGACGGATGTATCCTGCCATCGTACTTCTCGGGTACATCTGGCTTGAAGTTTTTGGTATTGGGCCATTGGACCTGCCGCAGCTCACGGGTGAACGCAGGGCAACCTACCGCGTACGGCAAGTCGCCTGGTTCTCCCGGCGCGTGCATATCAACAGTGGGCCCAGCGCGCTGGTCTGACTGACGCCGCGCTTCTCTTCGGCGCTCGATGTGAGTACGAGCGTCTTCTTGTTGTCGTTCTTGGAGAACTTGGCGTTGGTCGCGGCGAACTCGCGGGGCCGACGACGCGGTGGAATCGGCGTCGAGGTTGGCCCGGCGAGTCGGCGATCTTGGCCTTCGTGGTGGGGAGTACACGGTGGTGGCACCCCCAGCGGTCTTATCGGCGTCGGCTTGCGCCTGGGCGTCTCTCCGGGGCTTCGATGTGCTCGGTTGCCGGGGCTTGTCGCCGTTGGCGAAGCCGATAAGGCTCTGAATGGTGGCCCTCCAGTCATCGATCTTGTCTGACGTTGGAGGGTAATCTAGAAGCAGCTGGGCTCGGGCCAGCGCTTCCTCTGGAGTCTTGGGCGGCGGTGGCGAGCGGCACGAGGTGCGGGATATGCTCGGACTTCTAACATTGTTAGAAGGAGCAACATCTCGCCCAGGCGACCGTCTCGCGCTCGCGCCAGCATGTTGTCGCGCATGTTGGCCTTGAGCGTCCCGCGACCCACCAGCTTGGCCTTGTTCTAGCGCGAGTACGGTGCTAGGAGCACCGTGGCGTCGTCGATCCTGCACCTCCTGGGACAGGTGCGGCGGATGTACAGACGCTGAAGCTTGCGGGGCCTTGTCCTTGGACCGAGTGACGATGTGAGTCCCTCCGTTGGCGCCCGCTCCTCCGCCGGCGTCCACCCCACCGCCCGTTTGCTCCGGTGGTGGTAGGATAGGCGCGGACGGAGCGGCCACCTCCGAAGCCTTCTTCTTCGGTGGCATGTCGATGAAGATGCTGATGTAGCGCGCGCAAACGCCGGATCAGGTTCGCACGACCTCGACGCACCCCCTACCTGGCGCGCCAGAGATGTCGCCGCGTTAGGGAGCGAGCACCTATGGGGCAGGGCCCCTTTTTAGTCCGGCAAGGGGGCGGAGGGCGCACAAAGAGCAGATCAAGGCGAGAGCGCGCGGGGGATTTTTACCCAGCTTCGGAGCTCTCCGGAGAGATAAAACTCCTACTGCTGCTTTGTGTTTCTATTCTGTTCTTGCTTGAGAGCGTGGGTGCCCCAGGTTTCGAATGAGTCGCCCCTCTCCTAGTCTCGAGTGAGCCGAACCCAAATTCTCCGAACCCCTTCTACGTGCGCATGGGCCTCCTTTTTATAGGCTAAAGGGGTCACCGACAGGTGGCAGCGTAGAAAGAGGGGTAGAAGAGTAAAAACGCGGGTTGGTACAACTGCTACCAACAGTGTCCCCTACCTAACTCTGACGGCAGGGGACAAGGGCATTTAATGCCCGTCCGGTCGCCCCAACAGTGCAAGGAAACGACCGTTAGGGGCGCCACCGATCACCACGATGGCCTCCTTGTCTGCTTCGCTTGCCACCTCGCGCCGCCATGCTGTACAACTACCCGCCACGTGCACCAGGAGCGATCTTGTGGCGACACGTCGTCGGATGCGCTGGAGTGCGGGCGCAGAGTGGCAGCCTTGCCGCGGCAAGCGCCTTGCCGCGGCACTTATCTTGTCGCACCAGCAAGCTTGCCGCTCGCCGGGCCTTGCCGGGACGCGCGGGGCGTCGCGGCAAGTTCTCTTGGAATGCCTTGAGTGGCCTTCCCGGCAAGCTCCTCTCGCCGGGGTCTTGTCTTCTTCCCGGCAAGCTCCTCTTGTCGGGGCCTTGGTTGGCCTTCCCGGCAAGCTCCTCTTGCCGGGGCCTTGGTTGGCCTTCCCAGCAAGCTCCTCTTGCCGGGGCCTTAGTTGGCCATCCCGGCAAGCTCCTCTTGCCGGGGCCTTAGCTTGAGTACTCTATTCTTAAATGGCATCAAAGTAGCCACTGAGGATCTTGGCGGACGCCCGGCAAGCCCTGCCGCGGGTCGCTGCGACTGCCCGTGCACAAGTTCGGGATACTAAGGTACCCCTACTTTAGTACACCGACATAGAGCGTGGTAGGGTGTGCACGGGTTCAAGCCACATTACTCGAATCAATGATATTTAGCTCATGCCTTAACTCGCGAAATCTTGCTTCATCCAAGGGCTTCGTGAAAATATCTGCAAGGTTGTCATGAGTGTTGACATAGTTGAGCTCGATCTCTCCTCGCCTAATGTCATCCCGAATGAAGTGATACCGAATCTCAATATGCTTCATCTTGAAGTGTTGCACTGGGTTGAGAGAAATCTTGATGGCACTTTCATTGTCACACCAAAGAGGCACTTTGTCACAAGTGACACCGTAATCCTTTAAAGTTCGCCTCATCCATAGAAGTTGTGCACAACAACTACTGGCGGCAACATACTCCGCCTTAGTGGACGAGAGAGACACACAACTTTGCTTTTTGGAAGACCAACTTACCAAAGAGCAACCAAGGAATTGGCACCCTCCGGAAGTGGACTTCCTATCCACTTTGTCTCCCGCCCAAGCGGAAGCCGAGTACCCTACAAGCTTGAAGTTTGATCCTCTTGGGTACCATAAGCCAAAGTTTGGGGTATGAGCCAAATATCGAAAGATTCGTTTGACCGCCACATAGTGACTTTCCTTAGGTGCGGCTTGAAACCGTGCACAAATTCCCACACTCAACATGATGTCCGGTCTAGATGCACAAAGGTAAAGCAAGGATCCAATCTGTTGGAAATATGCCCTAGAGGCAATAATAAAAGCATTATTATTATATTTCTTTGTTCATGATAATTGTCTTTATTCATGCTATAATTGTATTATCCGGAAATCGTAATACATGTGTGAATAACAGACACCAACATGTCCCTAGTAAGCCTCTAGTTGACTAGCTCGTTGATCAATAGATAGTCATGGTTTCCTGGCTATGGACATTGGATGTCATTGATAACGGGATCACATCATTAGGATAATGATGTGATGGACAAGACCCAATCTTAAGCATAGCGTGAGATCGTGTAGTTCGTTTGCTAGAGCTTTTCTAATGTCAAGTATCTTTTCCTTTGACCATGAGATCGTGTAACTCCCGGATACCGTAGGAGTGCTTTGGGTGTATCAAACGTCACAACGTAACTGGGTGACTATAAAGGTGCATTACAGGTATCTCCGAAAGTGTCTGTTGGGTTGACACGGATCGAGACTGGGATTTGTCACTCCGTATGACAGAGAGATATCACTGGGCCCACTCGGTAATGCATCATCATAATGAGCTCAAAGTGACCAAGTGTCTGGTCACGGGATCATGCATTACGGTACGAGTAAAGTGACTTGCCGGTAACGAGATTGAACGAGGTATTGGGATACCGACGCTCGAATCTCGGGCAAGTAACATATCGATTGACAAAGGGAATTGCATACGGGGTTGATTAAATCCTCGACATCGTGGTTCATCCGATGAGATCATCGTGGAGCATGTGGGAGACAACATGGGTATCCAGATCCCGTTATTGGTTATTGACCGGAGAGCGATCTCGGTCATGTCTACATGTCTCCCGAACCCGTAGGGTCTACACACTTAAGGTTCGGTTACGCTAGGGTTGTAGGGATATGTATATGCAGTAACCCGAATGTTGTTCGGAGTCCCGGATGAGATCCCGGACGTCACGAGGAGTTCCGGAATGGTCCGGAGGTAAAGATTTATATATGGGAAGTCCTGTTTCGGGCAACGGGACAAGTTTCGGGGTTATCGGTATTGTACCGGGACCACCGGAAGGGTCCCGGGGGTCCACCGGATGGGTCCACCTGTCCCGGGGGGGCACATGGGCTGTAGGGGGTGCGCCTTGGCCTACATGGGCCAAGGGCACCAGCCCCACATAGGCCCATGCGCCTAGGGTTTGAGGGAGGAAGAGTCCTAGGAGGGGAAGGCACCTCCTAGGTGCCTTGGGGGGGAGGGAAACCCCCCTTGGCCGCCGCCCCCCCTAGGAGATTGGATCTCCTAGGGCCGGCCACCCCCCCTTGGCCCTCCTATATATAGTGGGGGAGAGGAGGGACTTCACACCTTGGCCTTTGGTTGCCTCCTTCTCCCTCTCCAACACCTCCTCCTCCATAATGCTTAGCGAAGCTCTGCCGGAGTACTGCAGCTCCATCAACACCACGCCGTCGTGCTGCTGCTGGTGCCATCTCCCTCAACCTCTCCTCCCTCCCTTGCTGGATCAAGAAGGAGGAGACGTGGCTGTTCCGTACGTGTGTTGAACGCGGAGGTGCCGTCCGTTCGGTGCTAGGATCTCCGGTGATTCGAATCACGTCGTGTTCGACTACATCATCCCCGTTCTTTGAACGCTTCCGCTCGCGATCTACAAGGTACGTAGATGCATCCGATGACTCGTTGCTAGATGAACTCCTAGATGGATCTTGGTGAAACGAGTAGGAAAATTTTTGTTTTCTGCAACGTTCCCCAACAGTGGCATCACGAGCTAGGTCTATGCGTAGTTCTTCTTGCACGAGTAGAACACAATTTGTTGTGGGCGTAGATTTGTCAACTTTCTTGCCGCTACTAGTCTTATCTTGCTTCAGCGGTATTGTGGGATGAAGCGGCCTGGACCAACCTTACACGTACGCTTATGTGAGACCGGTTCCACCGACTAACATGCACAAGTTGCATAAGGTGGCTGGCGGGTGTCTGTCTCTCCTACTTTAGTTGAAGCGGATTCGATGAAAAGGGTCCTTATGAAGGGTAAATAGAAGTTGACAAATCACGTTGTGGCTTTCACGTAGGTAAGAAAACGTTCTTGCTAGAACCCTACTTCAGCCACGTAAAACTTGCAAACAACAATTAGAGGACGTCTAACTTGTTTTTGCAGCAAGTGCTTTGTGATATGATATGGCCAAAGTTGTGATGAATGATGAATGATCTATATGTCATGTATGAGATGTTCATGCTATTGTAATAGGAATCATGACTTGCATGTCGATGAGTATGACAACCGGCAGGAGCCATAGGAGTTGTCTGTATTTTTTGTATGACCTGCGTGTCATTGAAGAACGCCATGTAAACTACTTTACTTTATTACTAAATGTGTTAGTCATAGAAGTAGAAGTAGTCGTTGGCGTGACAACTTCATGAAGACACGATGATGGAGATCATGATGATGGAGATCATGGTGTCATGCCGGTGACAAGATGATCATGGAGCCCCGAAGATGAAGATCAAAGGAGCTATATGATATTGGCCATATCATGTCACTACTTTATATAATTGCATGTGATGTTTATTATGTTTTATGCATCTTGTTTACTTAGGACGACGGTAGTAAATAAGATGATCCCTTACAAAATTTCAAGAAGTGTTCTCCCCTAACTGTGCACCGTTGCTACAGTTTGTCGTTTCGAAGCACCACGTGATGATCGGGTGTGATAGATTCTTACGTTCACATACAACGGGTGTAAGACAGTTTTACACAGCGAAAACACTTAGGGTTAACTTGACGAGCCTAGCATGTACAGACATGGCCTCGGAACCCGGAGATCGAAAGGTCGAACACGAGTCGTATGGAAGATACGATCAACATGAGAATGTTCACCGACGATGACTAGTCCGTCTCACGTGATGATCGGACACGGCCTAGTCGACTCGGATCGTGTAACACTTAGATGACCAAAGGGATGTCAAATCTGAGTGGGAGTTCATTATAATTTGATTAGATGAACTTAATTATCATGAACTTAGTCTAAATATTTTACAATATGTCTTGTAGATCAAAATGGCCAACGTAGTCCTCAACTTCAACGCGTTCCTAGAGAAAACCAAGCTGAAAGACGATGGTAGCAACTATACGGACTGGGTCCGGAACCTGAGGATCATCCTCATAGCTGCCAAGAAAGATTATGTCCTACAAGCACCGCTGGGTGACGCACTTGTTCTCCCTGCAGAACAAGACGTTATGAACGCTTGGCAGGCACGTACCGATGACTACTCCCTCGTTCAGTGCGGCATGCTCTACAGCCTAGAGTCGGGGCTCCAAAAGCGTTTTGAGAGACATGGAGCATATGAGATGTTCGAAGAGCTGAAAATGGTTTTCCAAGCTCATGCCCGGGTCGAGAGATATGCAGTCTCCGACAAATTCTTCAGCTGTAAGATGGAGGAGAATAGTTCTGTCAGTGAGCACATACTCACTATGTCTGGGTTACATAACCGCTTGACTCAGCTGGGAGTTAATCTCCCGGATGATGCGGTCATTGACAGAATCCTCCAGTCGCTTCCACCAAGCTACAAGAGCTTTGTGATGAACTTCAATATGCAGGGGATGGAAAAGACCATTCCTGAAGTATTTGCTATGCTGAAATCAGCAGAGGTAGAAGTCAAGAAGGAACATCAAGTGTTGATGGTCAATAAAACCACTAAGTTCAAGAAGGGCAAGGGTAAAAAGAACTTCAAGAAGGACGGCAAGGTAGTTGCCGCGCCCAGCAAGCAAGCTGCCAGGAAGAAGCCAAAGAATGGACCCAAGCCCGAGACTGAGTGCTTTTATTGCAAGGAAAGTGGTCACTGGAAGCGGAACTGCCCCAAATACTTAGCGGACAAGAAGGCCGGCAAAACCAAAGGTATATTTGATATACATGTAATTGATGTGTACCTTACCAGTAATCGTAGTGACTCCTGGGTATTTGATACCGGTGCCGTTGCTCATATTTGTAACACACAGCAGGAGCTGCGGAATAAACGGAGACTGGCGAAGGACGAGGTGACGATGCGCGTCGGGAATGGTTCCAAGGTCGATGTGATCGCCGTCGGCACACTACCTCTACATTTACCTACGGGATTAGTTTTGAACCTCAATAATTGTTATTTTGTGCCAAGTTTGAGCATGAACATTGTATCAGGATCTCGTTTAATTCGAGATGGCTACTCATTTAAATCCGAGAATAATGGTTGTTCTATTTATATGAGAGATATGTTTTATGGTCATGCTCCGATGGTGAATGGTTTATTCTTTATGAATCTCGAGCGTAATGCTACACATATTCATAGTGTAAGTACCAAAAGATGTAAGATTGATAGTGATAGTCCCACATACTTGTGGCACTGCCGCCTTGGTCACATAGGTGTCAAACGCATGAAGAAACTCCATGCTGATGGACTTTTAGAGTCTCTTGATTACGAATCATTTGACACGTGCGAACCATGCCTCATGGGTAAAATGACCAAGACTCCATTCTCAGGAACAATGGAGCGAGCAACCAACTTATTGGAAATCATACATACTGATGTGTACGGTCCAATGAGTGTTGAGGCTCGCGGTGGCTATCGTTATGTTCTCACCCTCACTGATGACTTGAGTAGATATGGGTATGTCTACTTAATGAAACACAAGTCTGAGACCTTTGAAAAGTTCAAGGAATTTCAGAGTGAAGTTGAGAATCAACGTGATAGGAAAATCAAGTTTCTACGATCAGATCATGGAGGAGAATACTTGAGTCACGAGTTTGGTACACACTTAAGAAAATGTGGAATAGTTTCACAACTCACGCCGCCTGGAACACCTCAGCGTAATGGTGTGTCCGAACGTCGTAATCGCACTCTATTAGATATGGTGCGATCTATGATGTCTCTTGCCGATTTACCACTATCCTTTTGGGGCTATGCTTTAGAGACTGCCGCATTCACTTTAAATAGGGCACCGTCGAAATCCGTTGAGACGACACCGTATGAATTATGGTTTGGGAAGAAACCTAAGCTGTCATTTCTAAAAGTTTGGGGATGCGATGCTTATGTCAGGAAACTTCAACCTGAAAAGCTCGAACCCAAATCGGAAAAATGCGTCTTCATAGGATACCCTAAAGAAACTATTGGGTATATCTTCTACCACAGATCCGAAGGCAAGATCTTTGTTGCCAAGAATGGGTCCTTTCTGGAGAAAGAGTTTCTCTCGAAAGAGGTAAGTGGGAGGAAAGTAGAGCTTGATGAAGTATTACCTCTTGAACCGGAAAATGGCGCAACTCAAGAAAATGTTCCTGAGGTGCCTGCACCGACTAGAGAGGAAGTAAATGATAATGATCAAGATACTTCTGATCAAGCTCCTACTGAAATTCGAAGGTCCACAAGGACACGTTCCGCACCAGAGTGGTATGGCAACCCTGTCTTGGAAATCATGTTGTTAGACAACAGTGAACCTTCGAACTATGAAGAAGCGATGGCGGGCCCGGATTTCGACAAATGGCTAGAAGCCATGAAATCCGAGATAGGATCCATGTATGAAAATGAAGTATGGACTTTGACTGACTTGCCCGTAGAACGGCGAGCCATAGAAAATAAATGGATCTTTAAGAAGAAGACAGACGTGGATGGTAATGTGACCATCTATAAAGCTCGGCTTGTCACTAAGGGTTATCGACAAGTTCAAGGGGTTGACTACGATGAGACTTTCTCACCGGTAGCGAAGCTGAAGTCTGTCTAAATCATGTTAGCAATTGCTGCATTTTATGATTATGAAATTTGGCAAATGGGCGTCAAAACGGCATTCCTTAATGGTTTCCTTAAGGAAGAATTGTATATGATGCAGCCCGAAGGTTTTGTCGATCCTAAGAATGTTGACAAGGCGTGCAAGCTCCAACGCTCGATTTATGGGCTGGTGCAAGCATCTCGGAGTTGCAACATTCGTTTTGATGAGATGATCAAAGCGTTTGGGTTCTCACAGACTTATGGAGAAGCCTGTGTTTACAAGAAAGTGAGTGGGAGCTCTATAGCATTTCTCATACTATATGTAGATGACATACTTTTGATGGGAAATGATATAGAACTTTTGGACAGCATTAAGGCCTACATGAATAAGAGTTTTTCAATGAAGGACCTTGGAGAAGCTGCTTATATATTAGGCATCAAGATCTATAGGGATAGATCGAGACGCCTCATAGGTCTTTCACAAAGCACATATCTTGATAAGATTTTGAAGAAGTTCAAAATGGATCAGTCCAAGAAAGGGTTCTTGCCTGTTTTACAAGGTGTGAAATTGAGCTCAGCTCAATGTCCGACCACGGCAGAAGATATAGAAGAGATGAGTGTCATCCCCTATGCCTCAGCCATAGGTTCTATTATGTATGCCATGCTGTGTACCAGACCTGATGTAAACCTTGCCGTAAGTTTGGTAGGAAGGTACCAAAGTAATCCCGGCAAGGAACACTGGACAGCGGTCAAGAATATCCTAAAGTACCTGAAAAGGACTAAGGAAATGTTTCTCGTTTATGGAGGTGACAAAGAGCTCGTCGTAAAGGGTTACGTCGACGCTAACTTCGACACAGATCTGGATGACTCTAAGTCACAAACCGGATACGTGTATATTTTCAATGGTGGGGCAGTAAGCTGGTGCAGTTGCAAGCAGAGCGTCGTGGCGGGATCTACATGTGAAGCGGAGTACATGGCAGCCTCGGAGGCAGCACATGAAGCAATATGGGTGAAGGAGTTCATCACCGACCTAGGAGTCATACCCAATGCATCGGGGCCGATCAAGCTCTTCTGTGACAACACTGGAGCTATTGCACTTGCCAAGGAGCCCAGGTTTCACAAGAAGACAAGGCACATCAAGCGTCGCTTCAACTCCATTCATGAAAATGTTCAAGATGGAGACATAGAGATTTGTAAAATACATACGGACCTGAATGTAGCGGATCCGTTGACTAAACCTCTCCCTAGAGTAAAACATGATCAACACCAGAATTCCATGGGTGTTCGATTCATCACAATGTAACTAGATTATTGACTCTAGTGCAAGTGGGAGACTGTTGGAAATATGCCCTAGAGGCAATAATAAAAGCATTATTATTATATTTCTTTGTTCATGATAATTGTCTTTATTCATGCTATAATTGTATTATCCGGAAATCGTAATACATGTGTGAATAACAGACACCAACATGTCCCTAGTAAGCCTCTAGTTGACTAGCTCGTTGATCAATAGATAGTCACGGTTTCCTGGCTATGGACATTGGATGTCATTGATAACGGGATCACATCATTAGGATAATGATGTGATGGACAAGACCCAATCTTAAGCATAGCGTGAGATCGTGTAGTTCGTTTGCTAGAGCTTTTCTAATGTCAAGTATCTTTTCCTTTGACCATGAGATCGTGTAACTCCCGGATACCGTAGGAGTGCTTTGGGTGTATCAAACATCACAACGTAACTGGGTGACTATAAAGGTGCATTACAGGTATCTCCGAAAGTGTCTGTTGGGTTGACACGGATTGAGACTGGGATTTGTCACTCCGTATGACGGAGAGATATCACTGGGCCCACTCGGTAATGCATCATCATAATGAGCTCAAAGTGACCAAGTGTCTGGTCACGGGATCATGCATTACGGTACGAGTAAAGTGACTTGCCGGTAACGAGATTGAACGAGGTATTGGGATACCGACGATCGAATCTCGGGCAAGTAACATATCGATTGACAAAGGGAATTGCATACGGGGTTGATTAAATCCTCGACATTGTGGTTCATCCGATGAGATCATCGTGGAGCATGTGGGAGCCAACATGGGTATCCAGATCCCGCTGTTGGTTATTGACCGGAGAGCGATCTCGGTCATGTCTACATGTCTCCCGAACCCGTAGGGTCTACACACTTAAGGTTCAGTTATGCTAGGGTTGTAGGGATATGTATATGCAGTAACCCGAATGTTGTTCGGAGTCCCGGATGAGATCCTGGACGTCACGAGGAGTTCCGGAATGGTCCGGAGGTAAAGATTTATATATGGGAAGTCCTGTTTCGGGCATTGGGACAAGTTTCGGGGTTATCGGTATTGTACCGGGACCACCGGAAGGGTCCCGGGGGTCCACCGGATGGGTCCACCTGTCCCGGGGGGGCACATGGGTTGTAGGGGGTGCGCCTTGGCCTACATGGGCCAAGGGCACCAGCCCCACATAGGCCCATGCGCGTAGGGTTTGAGGGAGGAAGAGTCCTAGGAGGGGAAGGCACCTCCTAGGTGCCTTGGGGGGAGGGAAACCCCCCTTGGCCGCCGCCCCCCCTAGGAGATTGGATCTCCTAGGGCCGGCCACCCCCCCTTGGCCCTCCTATATATAGTGGGGGAGAGGAGGGACTTCACACCTTGGCCTTTGGTTGCCTCCTTCTCCCTCTCCAACACCTCCTCCTCCTCCATAATGCTTAGCGAAGCTCTGCCGGAGTACTGCAGCTCCATCAACACCACGCCGTCGTGCTGCTGCTGGTGCCATCTCCCTCAACCTCTCCTCCCTCCCTTGCTGGATCAAGAAGGAGGAGACGTGGCTGTTCCGTACGTGTGTTGAACGCGGAGGTGCTGTCCGTTCGGTTCTAGGATCTCCGGTGATTCGAATCACGTCGTGTTCGACTACATCATCCCCGTTCTTTGAACGCTTCCGCTCGCGATCTACAAGGTACGTAGATGCATCCGATGACTCATTGCTAGATGAACTCCTAGATGGATCTTGGTGAAACGAGTAGGAAAATTTTTGTTTTCTGCAACGTTCCCCAACACAATCATGGAATGATATACCTTTTGATCCACCACTTTACCATTGGGATCTAAGTCAAGTTGGCACTTGGTGGGCATTGGAGTGGAGGCCGGCTTGACGTCACTTAGCTTGAATCTCTTGAGCATGTCATGAGTGTATTTGGATTGATTGATGAAGGTTCCTTCTCTTCTTTGCTTCACTTCAAACCCTAGAAAGAACTTCAACTCTCCCATGGAGGACATCTCGAACTTTGAGGTCATGAGAGTGGCAAATTCCTCATTGAAGGCTTTGTTTGGAGAACCAAAGATAATATCATCAACATATAATTGGCACACAAACAACTCCCCTTTGACTTTCTTAGTAAAAAGAGTGGGGTCGATTTGCCCAACTTCAAAACCACGGTCTTGTAACAACTCGGTAAGGTGGTCATACCACGCACGTGGGGCTTGTTTAAGGCCATAGAGTGCCTTATCGAGTTGATACACATGATCGGGAAAGTAGGGATCCTCGAACCCGGGGGGTTGCTTGACGTAAACCAATTCATTAATGGGACCATTAAGAAAAGCACTCTTCACATCCATTTGTTGTAACTTAAAGTTATGATGAGAAGCATATGCAATCAACATGCGAATGGATTCAAGACAAGCAATGGGAGCAAAGGTTTCACCGTAGTCGATACCCTCGACTTGGGAGTAGCCTTGTGCTACCAAACGAGCCTTGTTGCGAATGATAATCCCATGGGCATCTTGCTTGTTCTTGAATATCCACTTGGTTCTAATGACATTGTGGTTCCCCGTTGGCCTTGGCACCAATCTCCACACTTTGTTGCGCTCGAAGTTGTTGAGTTCTTCGTGCATGGCATTGAGCCAATTCGGATCTTCTAGCGCCTCAAAGACCTTGTGGGGTTCCACACAAGAGACAAACGCGTGATGCTCACAATAATTTGCTAATTGTCTACGAGTGCTTACCCCCTTTCTTAAGCTTCCAAGCACATTCGTCATGAGATGATCCTTGGTGGAGAGCTTGGAAGCAACCTTGGTGGCACGACGCTCTAATTCCTCCTTGGTGGTGAGTTGAGGAGCGGTTACTTGATCATCTTGAGCGCCATCATGAACTTGTTCTTGATCTTGAACTTGCTCGGGGGAGAGAACTTGACCTTGGGCATCACTTGGTGTGTCAACACCGTCTTGAGTATGATCTTGCCCTTGGTCTTATTCATGAGGTTGAGGGCCTTCACTTTGTCCTTCGGAAGCGTGTGGGCCTTGGGTTGGTGATGGCTCCACTTGAGTGGAGCATTGTCCTTCTCCTTCGGCCACAAGGGGTTCCTCAATGGGTAGGATAAAACCAACACCCATTCTTCTTATGGCTTCAGGAGGAATTTCATCACCTACATCACAAGTGCCACTTTGCTCCACTTGGGAGCCATTATTCTCATCAAACTCCACGTTACACGTCTCCTCAATAAGTCCCGTGGATTTATTGAGGACACGGTAAGCATGAGAGTTTGTAGCATAACCAACAAATATGCCCTCATAAGCTCTAGCCTCAAATTTAGACAACCGAACACCTTTCTTGAGAATGAAACACTTACACCCGAATACCCGGAAGTACTTGAGGTTGGGCTTGTTACCGATGAGTATCTCATATGGAGTCTTGTTCAAGCCCTTGTGGAGGTAGAGCCGATTGGATGCATGACACGCGGTGTTGATGGCTTCGGCTCAAAAGTTGTACGGAGACTTGAACTCCGCCATCATGGTCCTTGCTGCATCCATCAACGTCCGGTTCTTCCTCTCTGCAACACCGTTTTGTTGAGGGGTGTATGGTGCGGAATATTGATGCTTGATTCCCTCATCACTAAGAAATTCATCCAAGGTGTAGTTCTTGAACTCCGTGCCGTTGTCACTTCTTATTGTCAAGATCTTTGCATTGTGTTGACGTTGTGCTTCATTTGCAAAGTCAATGACGGTTTGTTGGGTCTCGCTCTTCCTCTTGAAGAAATACACCCACGTGTACCTTGAGTAGTCATCCACAATCACCAAGCAATACTTCCTACCTCCAAGACTATCGAAGGATGGGGGCCCAAAAAGATCCATGTGAAGGGGCTCCAAGGGCCTCTGAATAAATGATAGTCGTGGGAGGGTGAGCCTTCTCATGTAGCTTTCCTTCGATACAGGCACTGCAAGCACGATCTTTAACAAAACTAACATTCGTTAGTCCACGGACATGGTCCCCCTTGAGGAGACTTTGCAAAGATCTCATATTGACATGGGCTAAACGGCGATGCCAAAGCCATCCCACATCAACTTTAGCCATTAGGCATGTCGCGGTCTTAGTGGGTCGCTCCAAAAAGTTAATCACATATAGACCGTTCTCGACATGCCCAACAAAAGCTACTTTAAGAATCTTGCTCCACAAGAGGGCCACGGTATCGATATCAAAGAAAGTGGCAAAGCCCATGATTGCAAGTTGATGAACGGAAAGTAAATTGTATGCAAGGGACTCAACAAACATGACCTTCTCTATCGTGAGATCATGAGAGATGACCACCTTGCCAAGTCCCAATACCTTAGAGGATGAGGCGTCACCCCACTCGACATTGGTGGGCATAGATGGAACTTTGTGCACGTCCACCACCAAGTCCTTGCTTCCAGTCATATGATTTGTAGCTCCGCTATCGAGCAACCATGATCCACCACCGGAAGCAAACACCTACAAGAGATCAATGCTTGGTTTAGGTACCCATTTTGTAATGGGTCCTTTGATGTTAGTAACAAGGGTCTTAGGAACCCAAATAGACCATTCAATGTACTCATGAAGAGAACCAACAAATTTGGCATAAACATGCCCATCACTAGCATGGCATAACACATAAGAAGGATTAAAATCGCCGGCTTTGTTGGGAGAGGTGACATTGCCCTTCTTGACATTGTTCTTCTTCTTCTCCTCAGGGGCACTCTCTCCCTCCCTCACAAAGGTTTGCATGAGGGGAGGAGGTCATTTGGTCTTGTCATTCTTCTTCTTGTTCTTGGAGTCGGGCACGTACCCAACCCCTTCCTTGGCCACACCTCCCTTTTGGTTGATCAAGAGATCGTTGAGGTTCTTCTTGCCTTGTATGCAAGTCGCAAGACCTCTCTCAAGATGCTCCTTCAACTTAGCATTTTCCTCAACAAGATGTATATGCTCACAACACGGGTTAGTAGCATTTGCATTATCAATTAAAATCATATGAGGAAAAGTTGCTTTCTCCTTAGTTAGCTTCACTTGGAGTTGATCATGAGACTCCTTGAGACTAGCGTGAATACCCTTCAAGGCCTTGTGGGCCTTGTCAAGTATATCAAACTCCTCTTTGAGTCTAGCAAGATCAACCCCGAGTTTTGCCTTCTCGGAATTTAGCACACGAGAAGCAATGAGGGCATGATCATAATCTTTCTTTAACTTAGCATGATCAACGTTGTGTGACTCCTCAAGAGCCAAACGAAGACCACGCTCTTCCTCAAGAGCATTGGAAAGATCCGAAATCTCATCGGCATAGTCACGACTATGCCCTTCCATCTTGGAGATGGTGTCTTCGTGAGCCTCGATCATGTCATTGGCCTCACCAAGTGGTTCCAAGAGAGCAACAAAGTGCTTCTTGGATTTTCCCTTGAGTTTGCCCATAAAGGCCTCAAACTCGTTAGCCTCCACATTATCTCCCTCAAGTTCATTAATGCTATCCGTTGGGGAAGGATGATTAATGATGGTAGTTTTGATGTTGGAGGTTACCTTGTTGGTGGCTTTGGCCATGAGGCACTTGGCGGTGATGCTCTCGTTGGGTGAGTCGAAGAGAGACACCCGTGACGTTGTTGCAATCGCAACGGAGGCCATGGCAACCGACTCATCATCTTCATCATCGTCATCATCCTCATTGTACTCTTTTTGCACAACCAAAGCCTTGGGAGGAGTCTTCTTGGTGAAGTTGTTCTTGTTGGGGAACGACTTGGCCTTGTCCTTTCGGATGAGTTTGCCACCATTGTCTTCCCTCTTATCATACGGGCATTCTGCAACGAAATGACTCACGTTGCCACAATTGTAGCAAGTCCTTACACGTTGCTTGCCCCATGTGACACTCGAGCTGTTTTTGTTAAAGTTGGGCCTCGAGTTTTTCTTGCTCCAAAATTGCCTTGAAGCAAGTGCCATGTGTTCATGATATTCATACTTCGTATCTTCGGGGTTGCTCTCCTCTTCTTCCTCTTCTTCTTCTTCCACGGTGAGCTTGGCCTTCAATGCAAGGTTAGGCTTCTTTGCCCGTTGAGAACGGAGCACCGCATTGTCGGCGGTCTTGTCCAAAATGTTCATGGCCACAAACTCATCCAACACTTCGCTTGAGGTCAAAGTGTGGAAGTCCGGTCTTTGACGAATGACGGAGGACATGGCCTTGTGGTAGGGCATCATTACCTTGAGGAATTTACGCTTGATCCAATTGTCATCCGTGTCCTTGCTCCCGTGATCTCGTAGTGAGACCGCGAGTTTGGTTACTCTCCGATAGAGCTCATGAGGTTCTTCATTTTCCTTCATTGCAAACTCATCGGCCTCATCTTGTACCACTTCATAGTTGGAGCGTTGAATGCTTTCGCTTCCCCGGTAGAGAGACATGACACAATGCCATGCATCTTTGGCCAAGGCGAAGGGATGAAGATGAGGTAGGTCTTCAGGTGGAATTGCATCTTGAATGATGAAGAGAGCATTCTCATTGAATTGATTGTCCGCGGCTTCTCGAGGAGTGAAGTTGCTTGGATCATGTGGATAGAAACCTTCTTCAATGATTCTACAAAGGTTAGTGTTCACATGATTTAAATGACATTTAAAGCGGTAAACCCAAGAATAAAAATCCTCATTTTTCACAATCTTAGGGGGAGGACCGGCATGATTCAAATGAGTGGAAGGAACCGGTCCACCATAAACAAGTGGTGGTTCCACATGGCCAAAGATGCCGGTGCCATTCTTGCCACTAGAAGAAGGAGCCTTTTCACTACTAGCTTCCCCCTTGTCGGGGATAGCATCCATCACCTTGTTGACGGGATCACCCACTTTCAACGGTGCGGTGGATAGTTTAAGCCCCTCAAGAAATTTAGTAAACATGCTTTCAACTTCGGTCGTCATGGAGGTTTTCAATGTCTCCAAGGCCACATTGAACTCCTCATGAGAGACCGAAGTTCCCCCATCTCCCGTAGACGAGATCGGATTCACACCGGAGTGTTCCTCCACACCGTCTACGGTATCAACCATACTCTTTGGACGGTAAAGTCCTTAATAAAGAGACGAGGCTCTGATACCAATTAAAAGGATCGATATGTTTGACTAGAGGGGGGGTGAATAGGCAACTACCAATTTTTAGCTTTTCTTTACCAAATTAAACTTTGCATCAAAGTAGGTTGTCTAGATGTGCAACTAGGTGAGCAACCTATATGATGCAATAACAACAAGCATACAAGCAACCAAGGGAAGAAACACTAAAGAGCTTGCACAAGTAACGGTAAGAGATAACCAAGAGTGGATCCGGTGAAGACGAGGATGTGTTACCGAAGTTCCTTCCTTTTGAGGGGAAGTACGTCTCGGTTGGAGCGGTGTGGAGGCACAATGCTCCCCAAGAAGCCACTAGGGCCACCGTATTCTCCTCACGCCCTCACACAATGCGAGATGCCGTGATTCCACTATTGGTGCCCTTGAAGGCGGCGACCGAACCTTTACAAACAAGGTTGGGGAAATCTCCACAACTTAATCGGAGGCTCCCAACAAGACCACGAAGCTTCACCACAATGGAGTATGGCTCCGAGGTGACCTCAACCGTCTAGGGTGCTCAAACACCCAAGAGTAACAACATCCGCTAGGGATGAGTGGGGGAATCGAAAATCCCTTGGTGGAAGTGTAGATCGGAGCCTTCTCAACCACTCTCGAGCAAATCAACAAGTTTGATTTGCTAGAGAGATAGATCGAGCGAAAATGGAGCTTGGAGTATTTAAAGGAGCTTGAGCAATAAATGGAGCTTGGGGGAGGAAGAGGTAGGTGAGAAGGAGGAAGGGGACTCCCTTTTATAGTGGGGGCAACAATCCCGTTGCCCCCCACCAACCAGCCCCGCACAGGGCGGTACTACCGCTGAGAGGGGGCGGTACTACCACCAGGACAACGGTACTGCCACGCCAGCCAGCGGTACTGCCGTGCTGAGGAGACTTAGTAGGGAACGGACCCAAATGCGGTACTACCACGGTGGTAGGGCGGTACTACCGCTCCTGGAATGGTACTACCGCCACTACAACCGTGACTAGTGCCGCAAAACCCGACACGAGAAAAAGACCTCTCGAATTGAGGCGGTAGGAGCCAGACTGCCCAGCGGTACTACGGTAGTGGGGTCAAGGGCGGTAGTACCGCTGTGGAGCGGTAGTGACGCTTGTGACCCTTCGGCCGTAGTACCGCAGGCAGTGCGGTACTACCGCTGGGGCGCGAGAGAGAGAGAGAAGGAATCTCTCAAAGATGTTGAGGACAAGGTGGAGGTGCCAGGCCCCCAGCGGTACTACTACTGTGGAGCCACGGGCGGTACTACCGCTGCGGAGCGGTACTACCGCTGCGGAGCGGTACTGCCGCTTGGCTCCTCAGCGGTACTACCGCTGGGTGCGCGGTACTACCGCTTTGACTCAGACAGGACAAGGAAGAGAGGAGAGATCTCTTCAATGGAAAGGAAATGATCGGAGGGTGAGAAGCTGATGTGTACGTGATGATTCCACCCATGCAAAACCCCAGGGGACCCCCTCTTGATAGTACGGTGCCCTCTATGCAACTAGTCCACCGAGAAAGAAATGAAAGAGCTACACCGTCTTGAAATACACTCCGAGGGGAAGAAGGCGTCTCGTGCCAGGGGAGAATCTGTGAATTATTCAAAGCACAAGATTAGTCCGCAAACATGTTGTCATCAATCACCAAAACTACCTTGAGAGAGATATGCCGTAACACCTTCCCTCTCCCCCGCATCGATCAAATTATCGACGCTACTGCAGGACACGATTCGTTGTGTTTCCTTGACGCATACTCCGGCTACCATCAAATAAAGATGGCAGAGTCAGACCAAGCCGCAACGGCATTCATCACACCATACGGCCCATTCTGCTTCAACACAATGCCCTTCGGGCTCAAAAACGTCGGCACAACATATTAGCGCATGATTCAGACATGTCTGGCAAACCAGATCGGCAAAACAGTGGAGGCATACGTAGATGATGTGGTCGTCAAAACAAGACATGCCGAATCTCTAGTAGACGACTTGAGGCTAACATTCGATAACCTCCGAACATACGACATCAAGCTCAGCCCAGAAAAATGTGTTTTCGGTGTTCCAGCCGGAAAGCTCTTGGGCTTCATTGTATCCAGTAGAGGAATTGAAGCAAATCCAGCCAAGATCCGAGCTCTATCACAATTGGATATCCCGAAGGACCTCAAACAAATACAAAAATTAACCGGATGCGTGGTGGCTCTAGGCTGCTTTATCTCCCGCTTGGGAGAAAAGGCCCTACCCCTTTACCGCCTCCTTCGGCGCACCGAACACTTCGAGTGCACGGATGCAGCCACGGCCGGACTCGACGAAATAAAGTCCATATTGGCAACAAACCCAGTCCTGGCCGCACCAAACATTGGCGAACCAATGCTATTATACATTGCAGCAACCCATCAGGTCGTAAGCGCAGTGCTCGTCGTCGAACGAGAAAAGAACAGACACAAATTCCCCCTTCAAAAGTCGGTCTACTATGTGTCCACTGTCCTTACTCCGTGCAAGTCACTGTACCCGCATTATCAAAAGATTGCGTACGCGGTATTTATGGCATCCCGGAAGCTGTGACACTACTTTCAAGAGTGTTCAATAACAGTAGCCTTGGAAGTGCCACTTAACGATATTATAAACAACGGCAACGCGACGGGCCGGATTGCAAAATGGGCCATCGAGCTCCTCCCGTTCGATATAACTTACAAGCCACGACGAGCTATCAAGTCGCAAGTTTTGGCCAACTTCGTCGCAGAATGGACGGAGGCCGAACTCCCTAAAGAGTACGACACATATTCAAACTGGTTCATGCACTTCGACGGCTCCAAAATGTTGGCCGGTCTAGGGGCCGGCATCGTTTTGATGTCCCCCACAGGAGACACAGTTCAATACGTGCTCCAGATAATGTACACAGACTCCAACAATGCAGCCGAATATGAGGCCCTTTAACATGGTCTCCGGATGGCAGTATCCATGGGCATTCAACGCCTAGAGGTGCGCGGGGACTCGAACCTCGCAATATCCCAAATAAATGGAGACTTTGATGCCAAGGATCCAAAAATGGCAGCTTATCGCAACGTCGTCCTGAAAATGTCAGGTCGGTTTGAAGGGCTCGAATTTCACCATATAGCCCGGGAAAATAATCAGGCGGCAGATGTCCCGGCACGCATCGCAATAATAGCCCGAACCCAACCGCACTGCCTGACACCGAACACTCTGACATAATTGGAGGCCCTGCCAATGAAATAACACCTTCAGCCCATGTAATAATGGCCGTCATCGCCCCGTGGACTGAACCATTCCTCGCCTACCTTACTAGGCAGGAACTCCCCAAGGATCAAAATGAGGCACGCTGCATAGTGCGGTGATCTAAAGCCTATAAAGTCCATGAGGGAGAGCTTTATAAGAAAAGCACTACCAGAGTCCTTCAAAGGTGCATCTCCGAAGAGGAAGGGCGGAACCTCCTGGCTGAAATTCATGCCAGACTCGGCGGTCATCATGCTGTAGCTCGGTCCCTTGTAAGCAAGGCCTTCCGTACAGGCTTTTATTGGCCGACGGCCCGGGCAGACGCCCAGGACTTAGTCCAACGATGCGTCGGTTGCCAGCTTTTTGCAAACCAAAGCCATATGCCACCCACCGCCCTCCAAACTATCACCATCACTTGGCCCTTCGCGGTCTGGGGGCTTGACATGGTTGGACCCCTTAAAGGCGGAACCCACAAGAAAAAATACTTACTGGTCATGGTGGATAAGTTCACCAAATGGATAGAAGCCAAGCCTGTTAAGACGGCCGAATCCGGACCGGTCATAGACTTTATATCCGGGGTTGTACACTGTTACAGCATCCCCCATAGCATCATCACTGATAATGGCACGAACTTTACGGCCGATGAGGTAAAACTCTGGTGCAAAAACATGGGCATCAAGCTCGATTATGCTTTTGTCTATCACCCACAAACTAACGGCCAGGTCGAACATGCAAATGGTCTTATCATGAGCGGCATCAAACCCAGATTAGTGCAGTCCCTTAAGGAATCTAATACGCACTGGGTAGAGGAGCTCGACTCCGTACTCTGGGGGCTGCGGACCACGCCGAATCGCACCACCGGATACACACCATTCTTCATGGTGTACGGCGCAGAGGCAGTTTTGCCCTGCGACATAATTCATGACTCACCTCGAGTGCGCATGTACGAAGAAAGAGAAGCCGAGCTCGATCAGAAGGATAGTTTGGATGCCTTGGAGGAAGAGCGAGACGTGGCAAAAGCCCGTTCCGCATTCTATCAACAGCAGGCTCGAAGATACCAAAGCAGAGAAGTACGGGCCAAAAATTACAATGTTGGCGAATTAGTTCTACGCCTGCCGGACAAGAAAAAGGACAAACTCAAGCCCAAGTGGGAATGTCCCTTCATAATTGACCAAGTCTTGACTGGTGGAGCGTACCGTCTACGAGATGCATCGGATAACCGACTCGAGCCAAACCCATGGAACGCAGCCCGTCTCCGAAGATTCTATGCCTAGCGCCGGACTCTGTGTTCGTCTCCTTCCTCTGTCCATTTTTTATATACTTTCTGTCTTACATTTCTCTCCTTCTCCTCTCTTTATCTTATAGCCTTCAAAGGCTCATAAAGTGACGCGCTATCCGCGCTCATTAAACCTGGGGGCTTCTTTAAACAGAAGCTTATTTATACGGGCTTCATGCCCAACACATGTGTCATACTTCCGCATGTACCTTTTATTCACCATTATATGCATCGATATGACTTAAGTTTTGGCCAAGCTGGGTTGCCTGGCTCCTGTGCTGAATCCTACGTTCCCGATTATTCGGCTAGGTGGTAAAGGGAGCACCTCTGCGATTGTTACTGCCGGGTCAGCTGGATGTGTACCTCAGACTGGGTGAAGCCGAAAGCTAGCGTTCTTAAGGGAATATTCGGTCGGTGAACTAAAGATGATCTTTTTCACTTATTTATCCATACGCCCCCAAATGTTTTTCCTGCGTCTCTTTTCGCAGAATGGACATGCACTTTAGGGCATGCCTTCTAGGGAAAGGAACCCCTAACGGAACTATTCTCCCTGGAAGATGTTTCTTACTAACCATGTAATATAACATAACTAGTTGGGCACTTGTCTGTTCAAGCACTAATGACCCCTATGCCTGGTCTCCATGCATACCCCGGTTCTTATATAACCGCGAGGGTATTCGGACACACTCCGGACCGTCAGGTCCCGAGATTGAAGCGAAAAGGTCGGCCATGACAAACGATCTACAATCCGGCTAGAAGGCATTACACATGTCAATTATAATTACATAGTCAATCTGACTGATTGTATTCCTCTTCAATACCATCTAACAGGCTGTCTAGTTTACAGTCCTGTTGGGAATACTTTGCGGCCAATTCTACTTGGCCGTATACTAAGCTCACAGGGATCACCTTCCCATCGGGCCCCACGGGTCCGACCTCGGCCATGTGGTTTGGGTCAGCCTTCGTGTACCGCGTCTTCACCATGGCCCAGGCCTCCCTGGCGCCTTGACGGCAGGCCAACATCTTCCACAATCGGAAGCGCCGCCGCGCTCCCTTCAGCTTCTCTACAAGCTCTCCAAGGCCTTCGGGCATGGAGACGGATGGCCACAAGGCCTGGGCGACGCTTTGCATCACCTGCCGAACTCGCTCGTGCAGTTGTGAGAGCTCGGGAAGAAGGTCACCCGTAGAACCGGGCATTTCCTCTGTAGGACGACCTGTTAGCATACCTACAGACACTCCTATGTTAGTCGACTTCCTCGCCGAACTCTTTTTTCAAAAGTTCGTTTAAGCACTTACTATATATGTCGGGTTGAAGCCGCCGATTCTCCTTCACGGAGTCCAATAGCTGGGCACGAACATCCTTCAGTTCAACGCCCAGCTTGGTGTTGGCATCTTGGAGATCGTTCTTCTCCCGCCTCACCTTTGTCAGCACACTCTCACCAGCCTTCAGCTGGCGTCAGAATTGTTGCTCTTCCGGATTTAATCCGGCGCCATCTGCAATTTCATTTGTCAGATTTGCACCCATGCCGCACTTCGCAAAATACTTATCTTTCGAAGCGTATATTACCAGAGGGGGTCTCCTTGGGCTCCCCTGCCGTGGCTAGTGTGGCCTCAAGTTGGGCTTTGCACTCTTCCAGCTCCTGGGACAATAGGGTATTCTTTTCTGTAAGAACCTGCATAACAGATGATCCTTAAATCAGTTATTCTAACTGTTTCAAGTCTCGGGGGCTACTGGTATATATATATAATTACCAAAATTTTCTTACCCGTATGTCTTTTACATATTTCTCCGTGGCTCTGGCTAGACCATTTTGAGCGGCACGGAGGTACGCATCTCCCGAATTGAAGGCATCTAATGCCTCTTGGGAGAAACAAGCGTCGCAAAGAACTGTCCGGCGATGCCTGTGGTTCATGGCACTCTCCACCTCGGAATTGGTGGCAGACAGCCTGTCCGCATCCTCTGTCGGAGGAGTGTCCGGTGCGCGCCTCGTGTTCGCCTCCGCTTCCGGACCAGGCTTTGGAGCCTGGCTGGTGGAGGCGCGATTGGAAGCCTCTCCGGACATAGTCCGGCGAGGTCTCTTCGTCCTGAAGAGAGCACGAGTGTTAGTATGCCTTGAAGGAATAACACCTGGGAATAAGATGGCGCGCTATACCTTTGCGCCGGCGTCTTAGTCTGGACTGCACTTCTTTTCAGCCCACGGGGCCTTGCCGCCCCTCGTTGGCTAGTCGCCGCAGGCTCGGCCTCCCGTCTCAAGGACCTCCCCTGCAAAACACGGTTGTCATACGGCAATCGAAAACACACGAGGATAGATCCCTTTTCAGAGTACTGGGACTTCGGTCTCGGTTACCTGTGAGGCTGGGAGTAGCCCTGGGTAATCGGCCGTAATGGCCACTAAGGCGTTGTCCTTGCTCAATTGGTGAAACACCCCATCAATCAGCTCCATAGATAAGTCTGGATCCTCTTGAGAGGCCGGGTCGAGGGAACGTCCCGGATCCTCGGGTTGTGGAGGAGGGCTGTTTATTTCTTTAACAGCCTGGCGCAGTTCCTGCGTTGAAGTCATTAGACTGAATATTTAACAATGGGAATATAAAACGGATGGGCAAGTAAAAGTGTCCACTTACCCAACTTGGAGGATTGTACATAGAAAATCCACCTTGTGGGTTGACGCGGAGAAATTCCTCCTCTTCTCCCTTGTACAAAGCGGACAAGGTCTTTATTAGAGCGGCAGCCGAATCCGGCCCCTTAAGGCCGTAGCGGGTGACATCGCCCTCCCTGTTGAAGTTCCACATGGGGCGGCCTCTATACTGAAGCGGTTGCACTCCTTGCATGATGCATGCGGCCATGACCCCGATCATGGTCAGTCCGGAATGAGCTAACAATCTTATCCGGCCCATCAGGTAAAAACGTCCCTATCGCTTTCCCTCTGAGGGCTCCATGGACGCCAGCTTAGGCGCTTCTTTAGGGGAGCACTGTCGAACTCAGGGAGGCCGATCCGGACAGGATCCGGCAGCGGACATCCTCTATATAAAACCATTCCGAAGGCCAGTCTTCGGACGCCTTCTTTGGGGTTCCGGATAGATATCCGGTCCCGGTGATGCGCCACACTTCGACCCCGCCCACTTGATATGTTGACCCCTTCTTAGAACGGGGCACGAGGCAGAATAGCCTTTTCCACAGCGCGAAATGAGCCTCGCAGCCCAAAAACAGCTCGCAAAGGGCTACGAAGCCCGTGATATGCAATATGGAGGCAGGCGTGAGGTTGTGCAGCTGGAGGCCATAGAACTCCAGGAGCCCCTAGAGAAACCGATGAATTGGAAATCCGAGCCCTCTTATTAAGTAAGGGACAAGGCATACCCGCTCTCCTTTGGAGGGATTGGGGGCGCTCTCCGCTTGCTCTCCTCCATTATAGGTGGCAAGTCCGGCTCGAACCGGGACCATATAGGCCGGGGGGAGAAATCCCTTGGTCTAGAGCGTCACTAGCTCGCTGTGCAGGATGGAGCACCTTTTCCAATCTCCAGGCTGAGGGCTGGAAGGGCGAGAGGAGGAGCTGCGGCCGGCCATGATAGAATGGACCTCTGTCGAATACGCTCTGATGAATACTCGCGGAGGGGAGAAGGTGTGGTTTGGATCTAAATCCTCGTCCCCTTAAATAGGCGGCTCATTCACGCGGCTAGGGGTGTAAATTTAAAAAAAATACCCTGACTTTTCGTATTCGTTTGACACGTGGAAGACGGCCATTATTGGGCGTAGAAGCCAAGGAGTGCTACATTTACAAAAAACCGGACACTATTCAACAGGTACACGAAATTTGGAGGAGAACCCGCCTTGCAATGCCGAAGACAATTTGCGCGCCGGACTCGCCGTCATTGAAGCCTGGTTCGGGGGCTACTGAGGGAGTCATGGATTAGGGGGTGTCCAGATAGCCGGACTATACCTTCGGCCGGACTCCTGGACTATGAAGATACAAGATTGAAGACTTCGTCCCGTGTCCGGAAGGGACTTTCCTTGGCGTGGAAGGCAAGCTTGGCAATACGGATATGTAGATCTCCTACCATTGTAACTGACTCTGTGTAACCCTAGCCCTCTCCGGTGCCTATATAAACCGGAGGGTTTTAGTCCATAGGAGGAACAACAATCATACCATAGGCTAGCTTCTAGGGTTTAGCCTCTCTGATCTCGTGGTAGATCTACTCTTGTACTACCCATATCATCAATATCAATCAAGCAGGACGTAGGGTTTTACCTCCATCAAGAGGGCCCGAACCTGGGTAAAACATCATGTCCCCTGCTTCCTGTTACCATCCGGCCTAGACGCGCAGTTCGGGACCCCCTACCCGAGATCCGCCGGTTTTGACACCGACACCCTCTGATGCTCATCTTTTGGTATAAGGTGTCTTTCGCCATGGAAAAAATTAGAAGGAAGCTTTCAGGAGAAGCGCCGCCGTCTCGAGGTGGAACCTTGACGGAACCAATCTAGTGCTTCGGTGGAGCTGTTCTACCGGGGAAACATCCCTCCTGGAGGGGGAAATCATCACCATCAATCCTATCATCGGGAGGGGGTCAATATCCATCGACATCTTCACCGGCAACATCTCGTCTCAAACTCTAGTTCATCTCTTGTATCCGATCTTTGTCTCAAAACCTCAGATTGGTACCTGTGGGTTGCTAGTAGTGTTGATTACTCCTTGTAGTTGATGGTAGTTGGTTTATTCGGTGGAAGATTATATGTTCAGATCCTTTATGCACATTAATACCCCTATGATTATGAACACGAATATGATTTGTGAGTAGTTACGTTTGTTCCTGAGGACATGGGAGAAGTCTTGTTATAAGTAGTCATGTGAATTTGGTATTCATTTGATATTTTGATGAGATGTATGTTGTCTTTCCTCTAGTGGTGTTATGTGAACGTCGACTACATGACATTTCACCATTGTTTGGACCTAGGGGAAGGCATTGGGAAGTAATAAGTAGATGATGGGTTGCTAGAGTGACAGAAGCTTAAACCCTAGCTTATGCGTTGCTTCGTAAGGGGCTGATTTGGATCCATATGTTTCATGCTATGGTTAGGTTTACCTTAATTCTTCTCTCGTAGTTGCGGATGCTTGCGAGGGGGGTTAATCTTAAGTGGGATGCTTGTCCAAGGAAGGGCAGTAGCCAAGCACCGGTCCACCCACATATCAAATTATCAAAGTAACAAACGTGAATCATATGAGCATGATGAAAACTAGCTTGACAATAATTCCCATCTGTCCTTGGGAGCGCTTTCCTTTATATAAGAGTTTATCCAGGCTTGTCCTTTGCTACAAAAAGGATTGGGCCACCTTGCTGCACCTTGTTTACTTTTGTTACTTGTTACCCGTTATGAATTACCTTATCACAAAACTATCTGTTACCGATAATTTCAGTGCTTGCAGAGAATAACTTACTGAAAATTGCTTGTCATTTCCTTCTGCTCCTCGTTGGGTTCGATACTCTTACTTATCGAAAGGACTTCGATAGATCCCCTATACTTGTGGGTCATCAAGACTCTTTTCTGGTGCCGTTGTCGGGGAGTGAAGCTCCTTTGGTAGGTGGAATTTGGTAAGGAAAAAATTATATAGTGTGCTGAAATTTACTGTCACTTGTTACTATGGAAAATAATCCTTTGAGAGGCTTGTTCAGGGTATCTTCACCCTGACCAGTAGAGCAAAGAGTTGCTCCTCAACCTACTGAAAATGTTTACTTTGAAATTCCTTCGGGTATGATAGAGAAACTGCTAGATAATCCTTTTACAGGAGATGGAACATTACATCCCGATATGCACCTAATCTATGTGGATGAAGTTTGTGGATTATTTAAGCTTGCAGGTATGCCCGATGATGTTATCAAGAAGAAGGTATTCCCTTTATCTTTAAAGGGAAAGGCATTGACATGGTTTAGGCTATGTGATGATATTGGATCATGGAACTACAACCGATTGAAATTGGAATTTCATCAGAAGTTTTATCCTATGCATCTGGTTCATCGTGATCGTAATTATATATATACAATTTTTGGCCTCGCGAAGGAGAAAGTGTCGCTCAAGCTTGGGGGAGGCTTAAGTCAATGTTATATTCATGCCCCAATCATGAGCTCTCAAGAGAAATTATTATTCAAAAAATTTATGCTCGGCTTTCTCTCAATAATCGCTCCATGCTCGATACTTCTTGTATTGGTTCTTTTATGATGAAGACTATTGAATTCGGATGGGATTTATTGGAAAGAAATAAACTAAACTCTGAAGATTGGGAACTCGACGAAGGTAAGGAGTCAGGTATAACACCTAAGTTTGATTGTGTTAAATCTTTAATGGATACCGATGCTTTTCGTGAATTTAGCACTAAAAATGGACTAGACTCTGAGATAGTAGCTCCTTTCTGTGAATCATTTGCTACTCATGTTGATCTCCCTAACGAGAAGTGGTTTAAGTATCATCCTCCCATTGAAGTAAAAGTAGTTGAACCTATTAAAGTTGAAGAAAAGACTATCACTTATAGTGTTGATCCTATTGTTCCTACCGCTTATATTGAGAAACCACATTTCCCTGTTAGAATAAAGGATCATGCTAAAGCTTCAACTGTGGTTCGTAAGAGTAATGCTAGAACACCTACACCCTCTGAGAAAATTAAAGTTGAACCTAGTATTGCTATGGTTAAGGATCTCTTGGTCGATAATACTGATGGGCATGTTATTTACTTCTGTGATGAAGCTGCTAGAATTGCTAGACCCGATACTAAAAATAAACATAGACCTGTTGTTGGCATGCCTGTTGTTTCTGTTAAAATAGGAGATCACTGTTATCATGGCTTATGTGATATGGGTTCTAGTGCGAGTGCAATACCTCATTCCTTATACGAAGAAATTATGCAGATATTGCACCTGCTGAGATAGAAGGTATTGATGTTACAATTAAGCTTGCCAATAGAGATACTATTTCACCAATTGAGATTGTTAGAGATGTTGAAGTCTTGTGTGGGAAAGTTAAGTATCCTACTGATGTTCTTGTTCTTGGTTCCGATGACTTTTGTCCCATTATATTTGGTAGACCCTTCTTGAATATAGTTAATGCTAAGATAGAATGCAAAAAGGATATTGTTACTGTTGGTTTAGGGGATATGTCTCACAATTTTAATTTTGCTAAATTTCGTAGACAACCCCATGATAAAGAATTGCCTAGTAAAGATGAAATTATTGGTCTTGCTTCTGTTGCCGTGCCTCCTAATGATCCTTTAGAACAATATTTGCTAGACCATGAAAATGATATGTTTATGAATGAAAGAAGGGAAATAGATGAAGTATTCTTTAAACAGGGACCTATTTTGAAACACAACTTGCCTGTTGAACTTCTAGGGGATCCTCCTCCACCCAAGGGTGATCCCGCGTTTGAGCTTAAACCATTACGTGATACTTTTAAATATGCTTATCTTGATGAAAAGAAGATATATCCTGTTATTATTAGTGCTAACCTTTCAGAGCGGGAATAAGAGAAATTATTTAAAACTTCGAAGAAGCACCGTGCTGCTATTGGATATACTCTTGATGATCTTAAGGGCATTAGTCCCACTCTATGCCAGCACAAAATAAAATTTGAGAAAGATGCTAAACCGGTTGTTGATCACCAACGACGGCTAAATCCTAAGATGAAAGAAGTGGTAAGAAATGAAATACTAAGGCTTCTGGAGGCAGGTATAATTTATCCTGTTGCTGATAGTCAGTGGGTAAGTCATGTCCATTGTGTCCCTAAGAAGGGAGGTATTACTGTTGTTCCTAATGATAAAGATGAATTGATCCCATAAAGAATTGTTACAGGTTATAGAATGGTAATTGATTTCCGCAAATTAAATAAAGCTACTAGAAAGGATCATTACCCTTTACCATCTATTGATCAAATGCTAGAAAGATTATCCAAACATACACATTTTTGCTTTCTAGATGGTTATTCTGGTTTCTCTCAAATACCTGTGTCGAAAGAGGATCGGGATAAGACCACTTTTACTTGCCCTTCCGGTACCTTTGCTTATAGACGTATGCCTTTTGGTTTATGTAATGCACCTGCTACCTTTCAAAGATGTATGACTGCTATATTCTCTGACTTCTGTGAAAAGATTCTTGAGGTTTTCATGGATGATTTCTCTGTGTACGGAACTTCTTTTGATGATTGCTTAAGCAACCTTGATCGAGTTTTGCAGAGATGTGAAGAAACTAATCTTGTCTTGAATTGGGAGAAGTACCACTTTATGGTTAATGAAGGTATTGTCTTGGGGCATAAAATTTCTGAAAGAGGTATTGAAGTTGATAAAGCTAAAGTTGATGCTATTGAAAAGATGTCGTGTCCTAAGGACATTAAAGGTATAAGAAGTTTCCTTGGTCATGCCGGTTTTTATAGGAGGTTCATTAAAGACTTCTCAAAAATTTCTAGGCCTCTGACTAATCTCTTACAAAAAGATGTTCCTTTTGTCTTTGATGATGATTTTGTAGAAGCATTTGAAATACTTAAGAAAGCCTTAATTTCTGCACCTATTGTTCAACCACCTGATTGGAATTTACCCTTTGAAATTATGTGTGATGCTAGTGATTATGCTAGAGGTGTTGTTCTAGGACAAAGAGTTGATAAGAAATTAAATGTTATCCAATATGCTAGTAAAACTCTAGAAAGTGCCCAGAGAAATTATGCTACTACTGAAAAAGAATTTTTAGCAATTGTATTTGCCTGTGATAAGTCCAAACCTTATATTGTTGATTCTAAAGTAACTGTTCACACTGATCATGCTGCTATTAAATATCTTATGGAAAAGAAAGATGCTAAACCTAGACTTATTAGATGGGTTCTCTTGCTACAAGAATTTGATTTGCACATTATTGATAGAAAGGGAGCTGAAAACCCCGTTGCAGACAACTTATCTAGGTTAGAAAATGTTCTTCATGGCCCACTACCTATTGATGATAGCTTTCCTGATGAACAATTAGCTGTCATAAATGCTTCTCGTACTGCTCCATGGTATGCTGATTATGCTAATTACATTGTTGCTAAATTTATACCACCTAGTTTCACATACCAGCAAAAGAAAAGGGTTTTCTATGATTTAAGACATTACTTCTGGGATGACCCACACCTTTATAAAGAAGGAATAGATGGTGTTATTAGACGTTGTGTACCTGCGCATGAACGGGAACAGATCCTACGCAAGTGTCACTCCGAGGCTTATGGAGGACACCACGCTGGAGATAGAACTGCACATAAGATATTGCAATCCGGTTTTTATTGGCCTACTCTTTTCGTAGATGCCCGTAAGTTTGTCTTGTCTTGTGATGAATGTCAAAGAATTGGCAATATTAGTAGACGTCAAGAAATGCCTATGAACTATTCACTTGTTATTGAACCATTTGATGTTTGGGGCTTTGATTATATGGGACCGTTTCCTTCCTCTAATGGGTATACACATATTTTAGTTCTTGTTGATTACGTTACTAAATGGGTAGAAGCTATTCCAACTAGTACTGCTGATCATAACACCTCTATTAAAATGCTTAAAGAAGTTATTTTTCCGAGGTTTGGAGTCCCTAGATACTTAATGACTGATGGTGGTTCACATTTTATTCATGGTGCTTTTTGTAAAATGCTTGCTAAGTATGACGGTAATCATAGAATTGCATCTCCATACCACCCACAGTCTAGTGGTCAAGTAGAACTGAGTAATAGAGATATTAAATTAATTTTGCAAAAGACTGTTAATAAATCTAGAAAGAATTGGTCCAAGAAACTTGATGATGCATTATGGGCCTATAGAACTGCATATAAAAATCATATGGGTATGTCTCCGTATAAAATGGTTTATGGAAAAGCATGTCACTTACCTCTCGAACTAGAACATAAGGCATATTGGGCCATTAAAGAGTTCAATTATGATTTCAAACTTGCCGGTGAGAAGAGACTATTTGACATTAGCTCACTTGATGAGTGGAGAATCCAGGCCTATGAGAATGCCAAACTGTTTAAAGAAAAAGTTAAAAGATGGCATGACAAAAGGATACAAAAGCGTGAGTTTAATGTAGGTGATTATGTTTTGTTATACAACTCTCGTTTAAGATTTTTTTGCAGGAAAACTCCTCTCTAAATGGGAAGGTCCTTATGTTATCGAGGAGGTCTATCGTTCCGGTGGCATAAAATTCAACAACTTCGAAGGCACAAATCCGAAGGTGGTGAACGGTCAAAGAATCAAACATTATATCTCAGGTAATCCCATAAATGCGACGGACTGCATAATAAAGGTCCCTATCACAAGTGGCAATATAAAATGACGTTCTTTTGCATTAAGATTTTGTGCATCCAACCATAAAAGCACATGACAACCTCTGCTTCCCTCTGTGAAGGGCCTATCTTTTATTTTTGTCTTATACCTTATACAAGAGTCATGGTGATCTTCACCTTTCCTTTTTACACTTTATCCTTTGGCAAGCGCTATGTGTTGGAAAGATCCTGATATATATATATCCAATTGGATGTGGGTTTTCATAAAGCACTATTGTTGACGTTACCCTTGAGGTAAAAGGTTGGGAGGCAAAACTATAAGCCCCTATCTTTCTCTGTGTCCAATTAAAACTTCATACCCATAAGTATTGCGTGAGTGTTAGCAATTGTGAAAGACTAAATGATAGTTGAGTATGTGGACTTGCTGAAAAGCTCTTATATTGAATCTTCCGATGTTATGATAAATTGCAATTGCTTCAATGACTGAGATTATAGTTTGCTAGTTTTCAATGAAGTTTCTGATTCGTACTTGACATTGTGAATAGATTGTTACTTTAGCATAAGAAATCATATGACTATATATATATATATATATATATATATATATATATATATATATATATATATATATATATATATATATATATATATATATGTTGCTATTCTAAGAATGATCATGATGCCCTCATGTCCGTATTTTATTTTATTGACACCTCTATCTCTAAACACGTGGACATATTTTTCGATATCGGCTTCCGCTTGAGGACAAGCGAGGTCTAAGCTTGGAGGAGTTGATACGTCCATTGTGCATCATGCTTTTACATCGATATTTATTGCATTATGGGTTGTTATTACACATTATGTCACAATACTTATGCCTTTTCTCTCTTATTTTACAAGGTTTACATGAAGAGGGAGAATGTCGGCAGCTGGAATTCTGGGCTGGAAAAGGAGCAAATATTAGAGACATATTCCGCATAACTCCAAAAGTCCTGAAACTCCATGGAAGTCAGTTTTGGAATATATTAAAAATATTGGGCAAAGAAAGCACCAGAGGGGGGCCACCCACTGTCCACGAGGGTGGAGGGTGCGCCCTACCCCCCTGGGCGCGCCCCCTGCCTCGTGGGCCACCTGGAAGCCCCCCAATGCCCATCTTCTGGTATAAGGTGTCTTTTGCCCTGGAAAAAATCAAAAGGAAGCTTTCGGGATGAAGCGCCGCCGTCTCGAGGCGGAACCAATCTAGAGCTCCGGCGGAGCTGTTCTGCCGGGGAAACATCCCTCCGGGAGGGGGAAATCGTCGCCATCGTCATCACCATTGATCCTCTCATCGGGAGGGGGTCAATCTCCATCAACATCTTCGCCAGCACCATCTCCTCTCAAACCCTAGTTCATCTCTTGTATCCGATCTTTGTCTCAAAATCTCAGATTGGTACATGTTGGTTGTTAGTAGTGTTGATTACTCCTTGTAGTTGATGCTAGTTGATTTATTCGGTGGAAGATTATATGTTCAGATTCTTTATGCACATTAATACCCCTCTGATTATGAACATGAATATGATTTGTGAGTAGTTACATTTGTTCCTGAGGACATGGGAGAAGTCTTATTATAAGTAGTCATGTGAATTTGGTATTCGTTCGATATTTTGATGAGATGTATGTTGTCTTTCCTCTAGTGGTGTTATGTGAACGTCGACTACATAACACTTCACCATTGTTTGGGCCTTGGGGAAGGCATTGGGAAGTAATAAGTAGATGATGGGTTGCTAGAGTGACAGGAGCTTAAACCCTAGTTTATGCGTTGCTTCGTAAGAGGCTGATTTGGATCCATATGTTTCATGCTATGGTTAGGTTTACCTTACTTAATTCTTCTTTTGTACTTGTAGATGCTTGCGAGGGGGGTTCATCATAAGTGGGATGCTTGTCTAAGGAAGGGAAGTACCCAAGCACCAGTCCACCCACATATCAAATTATCAAAGTAACGTATGCGAATCATATGAGCATGATGAAAACTAGCTTGACGATAATTCCCATGTGTCCTCGGGAGCGCTTTCCTTTATATAAGAGTTTGTCCAGGCTTGTCCTTTGCTACAAAAAGGATTGGGCCACCTTGTTGCACCTTGTTTACTTTTGTTACTTGTTACCCATTATGAATTACCTTATCATAAAACTATCTGTTACCAATAATTTCAGTGCTTGCAGAGAATACCTTACTGAAAACTGCTTGTCATTTCCTTCTGCTCCTCGTGGGGTTCGACACTCTTACTTATCGAAAGGACTACGATAGATCTCCTATACTTGTGGGTCATCAACTAACTCCTTAGTAAGATTGAGCTCGTTATGATTATGCATTACCGAGTGGGCCCAGACATACCTCTCCGTCATACGGAGTGACAAATCCCAGTCTCGATTCGTGCCAACCCAACAGACACTTTCGGAGATACCTGTAGTGCACCTTTATAGTCACCGAGTTACGTTGTGAAGTTTGGTACACCCAAAGCATTCCTACGGTATCCGGGAGTTGCACAATCTCATGGTCTAAGGAAATGATACTTGACATTAAAAAAGCTTTAGCAAATGAACTACACGATTTTGTGCTACGCTTAGGATTGGGTCTTGTCCATCAATCATTCTCCCAATGATGTGATCTCATTATCAACGACATCCAATGTCCATAGTCAGGAAACCACGACCATCTATTGATCAACGAGCTAGTCAACTAGAGGTTTACTAGGGACATATTACGGTCTATGTATTCACACATGTATTACGGTTTCCGGTTAATACAATTATAGCATGAACAATAGACAATTATCATGAACAAGGAAATATAATAATAACCACTTTATTATTGCCTCTAGGGCATATTTCTAACAGTCCGATGTGGCGGGTGTGCTGGCAGCTAAGGCTTGTGCCTTCACCCTCTTGGGGTGCATCGCTGGTGATTGTGTGGGTTGCCTTTCGGTCACGGTGGCGTGTTTGAGTTGGTGGACATACTACTTAATATGAACTTTTTTGGAAAAGGGGCATTGCCCCGGTCTCTGCATCTAGACAATGCATGCAGCCATTTTATTAATTATTCTCGGAGACCTTACAAAGCATTACATCAGTAAGCCTGAAGCCACCATCCTGTCGACACCTGTCACTACTCCTATCCCCTTGATGCAGGGGTGCCGAATGTCCGAGCCTAATACCAAACAGACATCGCACCAAAACCTAACATCTAATGCCGGATGCTCCATCCCAGCCACATACCGGGAATGGGTCACACACCGGTCTGGCGCACTCACCGAGGCTACCGCCACCATCATCCACCTAGCCATCTTCAGAGCAGGTACTGACGCAAAGACCTTGCCAGGTCAGCTGGCAACGCCACCATGGCGCCAGACAGCGCCACCGTCCTGCGCTCGTCCATCCAGCCGCATCTGTCATTGATATCCAGCTGCACCATGCCGCCAATACTCGTCATCATCGACGCGGTAGAAACAATGTCGCACCTCCTGGCAACATCCACATCGTCTACGCGGAGTCCATCACCCACAGCATCTCTCCGCCGAACAGCAGAACCTCCCAAGACAGCGCCTCCATGGAGGGTACGACGCGAAGAACGCTGCCGCCGCCCAATCCAAACTGAATTTTAGACTTTCGTCCGGGAGGGGTTCGGAGGTGGATAGGAGAGACCTCGACATCACCTCCACGGAGGGTAACGGCATTGAGAGACATCACCGATGCCGGACCGAACAAGCCGATCAAAGTTTCCTCCGGTCCCCATCCTATACCACCAAACCTCTGTCGGCTCCGGATCCGGCAACGGACCACGAACCGAAACCTGCAGAGATGAGAGAGCCATGGGGCTCAACCCACCATGAAGGAGGATCAAGAAGAATCCATCGTAGATCTCTAGGCGCCGAATCTAGCGATTCGGCGTGGTCAGCAACAACTACCACCACCCCGCGGCGGTCGACGGCGTTCAAGCCGAAGACCCAGAATTGGATCCGATCTGAACCCGGCAGTGCCTGCGACCACTGATCTCGCCCACCACGCAGCCGTCACCACACCGCGAGCAGGCCGCCACGCACGACGTCGCCAAGAAACCCGCCCGCTGCACGGCCCGGCCCCACGCTAGCCCGGCGCTCCGCCGATCTGGCTACCCCGCGCCAGCCACGACGGACAAGAGGTAGAGACGCCCCGCCGCCGCCCAGCCGGCCAAGCTTTGCCCGACGGCGCTGCGGACGGCGGCAAGGAGAGGGGGAGGCAGAGAAGGGCCGAGAGGACGGCGGCTAGGGTTCCCCCCGGGTCGCCTGCGGGGGCGACACAAGGGGACGAGGGGGACTAATAATATGAACATGTAATTAATCTCCTCCTAGATATCAACATGCATATTGCACGTATACATTTACTAGTTAATAGCAAAGGCAAATAATCTAATGCGGATAAAACGCATTGTCCCTCCGACGAGAGACGGCATATATAACACGAAGCTGAAGATCCTCGGTGAAGATGAAGACGATCCCTGGCTGGGACAATGTTTCGGTGCCTTAAGGCACCTGCCTTTGTGTCTATGACATATGGACCCAATAGATGGCTGGTCCACACGTCAGTGACCTAAAGGGAGATGCGTTTAAGGCACCGAAGCTGCGTCCCCCTGGCTGGCCCTAAGCCCGCGTGAGTGGCAGCTACCCAGCCACACCACGAAGGCCTAACAGGAACACGAAGGCCGGCCGCTCCTCCTACCTACTCTACTCAACAGTGCACTGAGAGAGGGAGGCTGGGTGGCTGGGCTAGCTGACTGGCCCTAACTTGTGGTCACTGTCTAGTCCACTCCATATACACAGGAAAAAAGCGACTAGCAAGGACAAGAACTGAGCTTTCCAAAATTGACATGCGAACCACCTCGTCAAGTGGCCAAATGGACTCTGCATCGCTCACGTCCTGAGGAGCCACGTATATTTCCACGTGATTTTGTGCCATGTTGACAACTCTGAGTTCTCTCACTCCCTGCTTAAAATTCTCTTTCATGGCACAAAATCAAAACAACCAACATAAAAAAAAGGTCTTTTACATTTGTATCCCTAACTCAAACCCACTACTCAGATTTGCCCCTAATTTCAAAGCATGTTCAAGTTTGCCCCTCCGCCATTACTTGCCCTTATAGAAATGCCCTTCTACGTTGTTACCGTCTGGTCAAAGAACTTTGACCGTCTCAAAAAAATAGCAAAAAATCTGAAATTTTGTGGGATCGAAGGGTACTCAGGTGTGCAAGGTGCGTGCAAATTTTCATGCTATCTAACATTTCAGGAGCTCGTGGCAAAACAAAATTGGGCTCGTATAGATTTATTATTTTCCTTTGCCACGAGCTCCTGGAATGTCTAAATAGCATGAAAATTTGCACGCACCTTGCACACCTGAGTACCTTTGATCCCACAAAATTTCAGATTTTTTTGATTTTTTTTTGCTACTTTTTCGAGACGGTCAAAGCCCTTTGACCGAATGGCAACGGTGCAGAGGGGCATTTCTGCAAGGGCACCTAACGGCAAAGGGGCAAATTTGAGCAGGCTTCAAAATTAGGGACAAATCTGAGTAGATGGTTCGAGTTAGGGACAAAAATGCAAATGGCCCTAAAAAATTGAGTCTAATAAAGCAGTAGGGCGCCAGCCTTTTATAGGCCAGCGCATGTGCCGTTAACAAGCCAGTCCGGGAGGCGGCATGTGGTTGGCTGTGGACGGTCAAAGGGCGTGTATCCCGATAACAAACAGTGTGGCGGCCTGCTCACATGCCTTCTGACTGTTCACATGGCACCTCCCTGCCTACTCACATGCAAGCTAGGAGATGATGTCACGTGGCAGCCATCCAACGATGCGCCACTGAAATTCAAGGGGGTGGTTGTGGCATTATGACCGGGTGATTGCTCGTCGGTGATGCCAGAGAGGCTGCGCAGCTTCAAAACCCGGCTGTGTTGTGAGAGGCGGAAGAAGCTGGAACTTATCTCCCGCGTTGGCGGTTGGATATAGAGCAAGCTTCAAAGGGGACTCGATAGCCTCAAATTTGGAGGCTAGAAGCTCGTTTTTTGAGCGAGCTTCATAAATTATGGCGATCCGAATGCATGTTAACAACTTTGCTAGAATGTCACTTTTAAATCAAAATCATCGTAATGACAATTATCATGACAATCAAGACATATGACAACTTTGTTAGAGTTGGCTAGCAAGTGTTCCATAAGACCACTCCTGCGTGCACCAGCAGTAAGCTATCCGGCTACACCACATAGGCACATAAGAAGAAGAAGAAGAAGAAGAAGAAGAGCGAGCGGCCGCTCGTCCTACCTACCCAAACCCAACGTAGCTGGCCATGCTTGTCCTACTGGTGACGTAGCTGTCAACACTCAACACTAGCTAGCTAGCTCCAACATAGGAAAACAACGACTAGCAAAGACAAGAGCTGAGCTTTCGAGAATTGACACGCGAACCTCCTCCCTCAAGTGGCCAAATGGACTGTGCATCTTATACGGGACGTCTTATATGACGCATGCCGCGTTATATAGCACCAGGACGCACAGACGGGCAGCCAACTTGGCAGGCATTGGCTCACCATAGATGTAGCGGGTATGTGTAGTTCAAGAATACTGAAGCTGCTCCGTGATTATTGTACCTTGCGGTTTGTGAAAATACTGTAGCTCGTGATTCAAAATTTTGCCAACGCAAAACTGAAAGCATTACTTTTTGGAAAGTGTTGAACATTTTTTGAAACCATTAAATAAATACTGAAATTAAAAACAAAAATCGAAATAATTTTTCCAAAGCATGAACAATTTGTGAAAAAAAATTGAATTTACAAACTATTTGAACAATGTGATAAATTTCAAAATGTCAAACCTTTTTTGAAAAACGTGAACAAAAAATGAAATTCCTAAAAATTTCTAAAAAATTTTAATATTGTGAATAAATTTCAAACATTTTTTGAAAAAAGTGGAAGAATAATTAAAACATGTACAATTTTAAAGATTTGTGTTGTTTTCTGTCTGTGCATAGGAATGTGGCGACGAGGTGAGATCCTTGGGCAGTCGGGGTGGGAAGACAAACAGACAATCTGTCCAGGGGAAGGACACGGTCAAGAAAGATGAAGTGAAGTTTGGAAAAAAGGAAAAGAAAACCATGATGTTGAAAATGAAATGACTTGGGTAATTCTTCCTGATAAACAACATACACAGAAGTAGACTTGTGGTGCTTGTCCCTCACTCGACCGGCTGTCCCAAAAATTGCATAAAACAAACGCATATGAAAAATGGCACACGCACTTGGATTGTGAAAATGAGAGACATGATGCTGCATACTGGGTTGCCGCTCGCCGTTGCTGTCAGGCCCAACTCACTCACGCGAGGTGGGTAACGTAACTCACTCAAACTCAAGCGAGGCGAGGCGAGGCGAGGCGAGGTAGTACAAGACAAGGAAGAGGAGACTCGCTTTATTTCAAAAAAAAAAAGGAAGAGGAGACTCGCTCGCGGCTGCTTGGCTTGATTCACTATATAATAATTATACTGAAGAAAGACGAAACTGAATTTTTGAGATGACAGCAGCTAGCTGTTAACTTGCATTGCGTTGACAGGGCGTTGTCCTCGACCCGACCCGACCCAAGCAAAGCACCTCGCCAAATGCCAATGCTCTTCACGCCGAGCAATCCAGTTCATGCATAACGAGGTGAGGTGGATGGTTCAGGCGCCTCCCCCCACCCAACCCATTCCTGCTTGCTCATATCCCACATTGTTTGTTCAAATGGATGGATGGAACGATTCCCACGCCCCACTTGTTCTGCCAAGGAAACTAATTATTCAAGGAAACAACATCATCTAAGCTTAACAACATCAAGGTGAATTCTTCATCATCAAAATTCAATTCAATTCAATTCAATTCAATGCACAACAAACAGTCAACTAGTCACTGACCAAAGTAGATAAGTGATTTCATCAAATAATTCACACATATATACTGACAAGAATTTGTAATTTCAAACAAACAATCCATCAAGGTAAAGTCTTATATGGTGAGGGGCAAGAATGCATCACTTCCTCATTATCTTGGTATTTTAAATGAATCAAAACTGCAACACTTCACTTCATGATTATGTCATTTTGGCTTGCAACCCTATAGTATTGTGGGACTGCTTCACTCCACATCATCACCAGTGAAAATTGCAATTGGATTATGAATTTTAAAGGAGCTACACTCTTGTATCATAAAATAAGCAGAGCGTACACAAACTCCCCAAAAACTTCACAGGCTCTTGTGGCCCATCCATCTAACCCCCTCTCCTACCAAAACCAAAAGCGGCAAAAGAATTGAGATCTCCATCTCAATCACCTATAACTGGTTGCTTGTTAGCCATCTTGTCCACTTTTTTTCTCTCTAGGTATTTTAACTAAAACAAGAAAGATCTCCAAGGCTGGCAAAAAACAAAAAATATGTGAGCCTACTAGACAGACCAAATTCAGTTCCAATTTACTCTACACTGTACACGAGCAAGCGAGCCGCCATCATATGATACGAGGCGAGCTTCACCCGTTTAGCTTCGCCAGGAACTGGTTCATATCATACTCGTCCGCGTACTGCGACTGGTCCCACAGCTCGTCCAGCCCACTCAGGATTGACTTGAGGCCCTTGCGACCCGGTTTCCCCTTGTTGCTATCTTCTTCCGTGGCGCTCGAACTGCTTGGGAGAACCGACGCCTGCACATTGGAGATAGGATTAGGAATGAGTTCATACCACAGGGGAACTAGTTTGTCCCAACTATCTTACCTTTCTGGAAGCAGGGGTCGAAGTGAACAAATCGAGTAGCTGGTCAGTGTTCATGGTCTTCAGGCTCGCGTTCTCAGAATTTATGACCGCGTTGGCGACCGACACCTTGAACCGCTGGAGGCTCATCACTTTCTCCTCCAGGGTGCCACGCATGATGAGACGGTGCACATTCACAACTTTCCTTTGGCCCAGACGATGTGCTCTGTCCATTGCCTGTCCCAGCAGAATTACATTCATCAGAGGACAAAGTAAAAATCTGAAGGCCGTAATAGTCGGAAAAGCTGCGTATGGATTCTAATTAATGCGGGAAAAAAAAGGCACTGTCCCTCTGTTCAGATGCAAAAGACGAACCTGGAGATCCTTCATTGGGTTCCAATCATGTTCCATGAAGACCAAAGTGTCGGCAGACGTCAAATTCAAGCCCAGACCGCCGACTGCAACAAACAAGAATCATCTAAGCAAGCCTTTCTAGCATGCCAAGGAGTAAGAACGCCACTTCACAAGGAATTCCTTGAACCTACCATGAGTCGTTAGTAGAAGCACATCGATGGTTGGGTCCGAATTGAACGTTTTGACAATTTCAAATCTCTTGTCTGTTTGAACAGAGCCATCAAGTCGCAAATACGTGACACTGCAACATTACCAAAATCACCCTAATCAGATGGCTTGCCTGGTGAAGGCGATATGATGATATAATAATGCACATTAACTCTTGATGACTTTAAATGCTGCAGAAATGCAAAATGGCAGCAAAATTACAATAAAACTAACAGCCTAAATTAGTTTTTGGTCAATTTAATCAGTGGTATCCAAACTCAAGTTTACGCATTAGACAGTTCAGCAGCAGCAGCGATTCTGAAATATTTAAGCATACAGGACTCCTTAAACAGTAAAACAGAAGGTGAGGCACATAATGGTACTACATACAGCAACGTTCTTGCAGAATATTTGCATCACCTGCTACTAAATGTGAATACAACACCAAATGATATTTGCTGAATATGAAATAATGCGTATCTAGATGCAACCAATATAGGTATGAAAAATGGCATAAAACTCACCTTCTCATATGGGACTGAAACAGGTCCTTCTCAATAATGTCAAGGAAAGCCTACAGAAGAAGTTGAGAACAGAATAAGGATGAAATCAGAAGAGAGAAACAAGAGACATCACAGAGAAACAGACTCAATACCTTATGTTGAGCAAAAATCAAAACTCTGTGTTGCCCAACAGCCGCAGAAGCATCAGGACTAGATATTTCTGATCCTATACCACACTCTTGCAATATCTCTTGAAGAGCAACAAGCTTAGGAGAGTGGTGCAGCTCATGCAGTTCATCACCAGTTCCCATACCTATCTCCTTTAGATGCTCCACAATATAGTCAGGTGGGCTCTCCCCAATTACAAGTAAAGGATGGCTGCAGAGCTTCAACAGGTATTGTAGTGCCTGCGTTATTACAAAAGAATATCGATCCATTTAGAGGGTAGTACTAAAACAGGATACTACAGAATGAAGAAACAAAAAAGAGTTGGCAAAGTGTAGCACCTGGAACACATGGCGAGTTGCCTTTGGTTGAGAGGTGGATGGCTCTGATTCGTCTGCTTTTACTATGGTTGAAATCTCTTCTTTCACATTGGAGCTGGAGAACTTGTCATAAAGTTTCAGCTGTAAGTGGCTGAGATTGCAATGTCTGTCCTGGATAATCTTCTCTGGAAGATCCGATAAGACTTCATCCTTGGTTCTTCTGAGTAGAAATGGCATGACCTGGTATAGCAAGGTTAATTTATTTATCAATAAGGCAATAATATAGTGTTATTTCTAAAATGTACTGTAAGACACAAGATAAAAACCTGTTTATGAAGTGCCTCCATTGCAAGAATGCCTGCTTCAGCATCCTTTGCTGAACATTTGGAATCTTTAGCTGCTATCAGTGGTTTCCCATATGTAGATTGGAACTGTGCAAAGCAATGTTTGGTCAGATTTCAGCATACCAAGATAGCTTCCACGATGGAATATGTGCTTTTGACGAGAGTAGTATGGATTGCATCTTTAGGAAAGAACTTATTTTCAGCTGGTTGAGGTCTAAATAAGAAAGGTGTGTCTACTTTCTTTGGTTTGTATATGTATTCCACTTTGAGGTTTATCATTCATAGACTAGTTGAAATAAATCATTTTATGATGCAGCCTAGCACATACTAAACATCATATGTAAGAAAGTGTAATGGCTCATAATTTTAGTTGTTGTGGTGTCTATAGACTCTAGAATAAAAAAATACACATACCACGAAGGCCAGATGACCATTCTTTAACTAACAAGCAAATATTAATGAAGTCATTGTTGTTCAAATTCTAGTCTTAACTGATAATATTAAGCCTGTGACTCTGATGGAACACACCATGATAGTTACTTTTAGATATGCTAGGCTAAATTCTAGTCATTGATAGTAACTCTGTGTTGGGATGCAGGGAGTAGGAGGCTAGAGCAGACTAAAAGTTACTATCAATCGGTTCCATAAGGAAGTACAGATTCATAGCACACAACTTACCTGTTTTTCTGTTCCAAGAAACCCTGGCATAAGGAAGTCAAATAGCGACCACAATTCCAATACATTGTTCTGCGGTTCAAGAGAATGTGTCAACTTATAGAAATAATTAAATCAATGGCAGCTAATTTACTATCCACAAAGGACACAGACATAAATGAATATGTGAACACAAATAGAGAGCAGCTTAAGGTATACCTGAATAGGAGTTCCACTCAAGATAAGACGGTGCTGTGCTTTCAACTGCTTCACAGCAGACGTTATTTTAGATCTTGAGTTCTTTATTATGTGCCCTTCATCCAGAACACAATAGTTCCAAATGACACTCTCGAGAAAATCGATATCCTTGCGTATAATATCATACGATGTTATGATGACATTGAATTTATCGAATTGAGCACGGAGCGTCATCCTGTCTTGTGACGAGCCAATGTACTGAAGAGGTTTCATGATAGAGCTATCTATGTATTTCTCCACTTCGTATTCCCAGTGTGCCACTAATGTAGAAGGACAGATAATCAAAGATTTTGGATCTTTGTCATCATTCCGTGCACGGGACTCGGCAATATCACTTGCTACGATAGCAGACGCCTGGAGTGTCTTGCCAAGCCCCATGTCATCACATAAAATTCCATGTAACTTAAACCGTCTAAGGAATGCTAACCAGTTGATTCCTTCTTGCTGGTACCTGACAAACAAGATTTTATTTAAAAAAAAAACATCAACATATGAAGCAAAGCTAGACTCAACTTACATGACAATTTCATATTTATGCATGCAAAATAAACAATTTCAATAAAGTAGAATGCCATCATGAAGCCAAATTCTGACTAAGGAACTTTAATGATAGTTACAAACCTGCGCAACTCAACACTTAGATGAATGTTGAGCTTGTGATCATCAATTTGAGAATTGTCAAGGAGTTGTTCCAGAAACTGTGCATCTTCTGTGCTGCTATATAAGCGCTCACTTAGTCCACTTGGTAGCGGAACTCCCTTCGCTAATGGCAGCAAAGGGACCAAAGCAGCGAAACTGTGAGTGACGGACTGCCTAACAGATCCATCAGGGTCGCTCATGCACCTCAGAAGAGGTACAACAAGGAAAGGAGCATAAGGAACCAACTCCACAGCCAAACCCTGAACAAGAAGGCTCAAAAGCATCCCAGCTCCTTGTCTTGCACACACAGAAGATGAATCCGACAACATTGGAATGGCATTTTCTATGACAACTACCATCACATTACCAGTCAGTGACTTCGCCATTGACGTGATACACCTGGCAGCAGCTAACCTAACAGCCACATGAGAATGACGCGCGCACCCAAGAATGCAGGGAAGGAGCCTTAACAGCTGAGGCCTCAAGGGCTCAGGCAGGTGAGGTGTAATTGAACGAACAACCTGCAACAATCAGGCACACCATTAGAAGCATGGACATGTGACTGAAATGCAGCCAAATAAGTCTAGACTAAATGATTTGACATGACGATCTAAGCCTATAGAATATAACTGTCACAGCCACATAACACTGAATCCACATTAAGTCCTGATGGAACAAACCTGGATGTTATTTATGAGGGACTGTGGGTCCTTATCCTCACAAGACCTGCCTAGTTGTGTGATACTCGGATCATCTTTCTGAATGTCATCTTCGATCTTAATAGGTTCAAGAAACTCGGTAAGGCAATCCCATAACTTGGGGAGTTTTTCAAATAATGATGATCCAAATTTCTCACAGAGATGCTTTAAAGCCAACTCTGATCCACGACGACTTATATAACCTTCCGTTTTTGTTCTTTCTTCACCGCCAGAATTCACATGACCCCTGGATTTGTGGTTGCTAAAACGCTTCCCGATTGACAACAAATTTTGGTCCTCGATAACCTGTATTGAATTAATAACTGCAGCTTGAGGTGTCTCGCTGATATCAGTGCATGCTAAGGTGCAGAGGTTCTTTGTAAGCTTGTCATTGGGGCCTGGCTTCCGACCAACACAACCAAAAATGAGCTCCGCAAGTGCATCTGCTGCTTTGTCTTGAAGTAGTTCCTCCTGCATGACATGGAAACATCTAAATTCATATGCTAAATTGACAAAGTAGAACTGCTAAAGTAAGCACAAGGCTACATGTTTTACCTGTTCTCTTTTTATTGCAGCCATTAAAGGTAAAATGACTGGATTCAACTTGCTTGGTAACCCCGACATCCAGACGACAGCAGAAGCCACCAAAGAAGAGACAGTGACGTGCAAATTGTTCTGCATAACAATATTAAATGAGTTAACTTATGTGAAGATGCAACCATGGACCGACCAAGAATAATGTAACACAGACCTTCAACATTTTAACACAAATATAAACAGACAATAACTGGAGAAGACACATACCTGAACACACTTCAAGTAGCCTGATGTGGACAACAGGCCTTGTTTAGCTGACTCTATGTTATTCAGGACAATTTTCTCACTGTCCGAAGGAAGATCAAACTCAGTGGGTAACGACAGCTTTGAAGCAAAATTAATAGCATCATCAACGCTCAGCATGTCAGCGTTAAAATTTAAGCTGCTGGCATAATCTTTGAAAACAGCACAAGACTCTACTGTGCGGAATAAATTAGTGGCTTCATTGCGCATCTTTGTGTATGTCCTTGCAAGTTCAGAATAGGGAAGCACAGAGCCTTTTGTTGGAAATGCCGGATCAGAGCAAGACAGCAAGTCCAAAAGATACTCTTTCACAGAGGAGAAGAAAGCTAGCAATGTGCCCACTGCAGCGAGATCTCTTCCTCTGAGATCTTTAAACCAAGAAACAATAACCATAGAAGCCACCTGGATCAACAAAACAGATCAGTACAATGCAAATAGTTCTGGAGTGAAGATATTAACACACTAATATAATGCGGCCATTTCTAACCTGTCTCTGGACTCCTGAAAGAGACATGACATCATTAGCAAGTGGAGTAAGAACAACTTGCCACGAGCCAACTGGCAACTTCGAGGCAAAAAGCCCAAGGGCCATTGCTGTTAGCACTCGTGTATGGGTAACAGATTTGTCAGAATCGGCCCCCACGATTATCTTTGGAACATTTGAAGAAAGATCGAATTGCTTCTCGTGTGAAGTATTTTCTCCTGTAGAACCAAAAGATACCATTCTTGAACTTTCATGTTCTAGCTTTGCAGACCTTATCTTTGCAGCTCTTGAACGGCTTCCTCGGGGAAGGGCAACTGGCATAAACATTTTTGTAGAATCCAATGTTGAGCCATATGGAGTCGTAGCAAGTTGTACCCAATTACCAAAATATGATATTGCAGCACACTCAAGGTCTTTCTCAGGGCACTGCAATAGCAAAGATGGTTTTGTTTGTTAATACCATCCTATGATAGACAAGATTACTAAAGTTTCTGGGTATTTACAAACGGTAATGCTAAAACTCTGACGCCAGATTTTTAAACATGGCAACTTGAACGTTTTTTATGGCAATTTTAGTTTATGAGCATGGCAATTTCCTGGCAAGAAAACAAACAGAGGCGGATTTGCCATGCTTGCCAACTAAACTTGTCATCCTCAGTAAACACAAATTGCCATAAAAAAGGTTCGATTTGCCATGGTCAAAAATCTGACGTCAGATTTGTAGTGAAGTCCTTTACAAAATGCCAAGAAGTCCAGAACATCAACCTGAAGTAGAAGTTTCCAAGCCCTTTCAGAAGATTGAAGAATCTCATCATTCGACTCCAAAAGTATATTCTGGAAGGCAACCTGCAGTGAATCACCTAATATGGATGTAGGCCAGAAATTAGATAAGGCGTCTCCAGCTGAACTCCTGGTGTTGCAAACCTCAAGAAGCCTCTCCTACGAACAGTCAAAACTTCACAGTTAACTAGGAAAGCATAATGATACAAGTGGACTCGCAAAATTCAGTATACATAATGGCGATGAAATTGCATTATTCCATACTTGAGGCTGAAAAGAACAACTCAAAGTAAAATTTTACTAAAGAAAGTTGCATAAAACATTAGCCCGATGGCTCAAAACTGATGCAAATGTAAGACGTGGACTTGCACTAAAGGCAACAAAATTGCATTATTCAGTTCTTGCGACTGGCAAAAGTATCTCATGGCAGGTTGTTTCTTTAGTAAACAAAGCTGAAGAAGGGATTAGCCAGATGATTCAAAGCTGCTGAACTACATCGGCTTTAGAGACATGTGATTGAATGGTAATGACTGCTAATTTCTATAAATCAATTCCAAAACTCTGGTGATTTCTTTAGTAAACGAAGTTGCAAAAGTAGCCAGATGGCTCAGACTGCTGCACCACATGTTGTAGAAATTTCTCACTGAACAATGACGGTTCTTTCTATAACTCAATTCAAAAAGTCCAGAATGCCTGATACATCAGCACAATAAACCAAAGTGGATCCTAAATTCCAAGTAATTCTTACCAATGTTCGTATAGCAGAACGCCGGACTGAAGTAATACTGTGTCTCATAAAAGGCCACAAACGGGGTGTCAGTGTGGCTAAAACATAAGGGTTCTCACTGTATGCCAACTTGTCTTCTTGCTCAGCCATCTGAGTAGCTTTGTTTAGATCAAATTCTCTCTCGCTTAAGGCTGCCGTACCAAGCATCTTTGGAACCATCTCTGGTTGCGAATATATCTCAGCTAACAAATTCATTACACTGAAATAGAAAAGAAATGTTAACAGTTTAGTTTCAGAAGATGAAAGAACAGCCATAAATTGGTCAAATAATCTTTGGCTTATGCTCAACTTTACGCTAATGTATGTTTGCCACACGACACAAGATTGAGTGATACCTGCTTGTAGATGGGCTTAGGTCATCAAGGTCAAGCAATATATCCCATAACAACATCACAACTGAATTCAGAAATTGATCATTTAGTCTAACTAAAGAAGCAGCAGCCGGGATCAGGGCCTCTGCAGCTACAGCACGGACATCATCATCCGGATCTTCCAGACCAGCTTTACAAGCATGAAGGACATACTCAAACAGATCTTTAAGCATTTCCTGGTGAGGCAGAAAACGGTATTATCAATTTTGTATACAGATTGGGCATCAATTCATACATCAATATGGATGAACAAGCCATTAACAGTGCACACTGGAGCATCTAGATTGACATGAGTTGTACAAAGCCCAAGGTGTAGTCAATCACATAACAGCGCAATATGGAAATAAAATCTTATATAGGTGATCAGTTGCTCGATTAGCAATCACCTTGCGAACCGCAACCAGGTATTTAATTCCAAGGAGGCTCCCATGACGAACTTCCCACTCTTGCCTGCGCTGAAAAAACAAATAAAAGAGATGACAGTGACGACAAAAGTGAATGTTTTGTTTTAGAAATGGATGACCATGAGACAGATAACTACAACACATACCTGCATTTGCAACAAGATATTTAGTGTATGGCACACTAAAGAAGGATGCATGTACTTCAGAACAGCACCAAGAGCTTGAGCGCAAGTTTCACGGACAGGGGCAACCACTTGATCAGATACATAATCACCAAAGCTGCAAGCAGAATAAGGTGTGCAGAAGTAAGGCTAATGAAGAAAAGGAAATATAAGCATGCCCATCTTGAAGTCCAGAAATGCATACCGGTCCAATGAGAGAGCGCAAAGGAAACGAATTGCACAATCTTGAAGGAACTCCCAATTCTTCATACACGAGTACTTGGCCAATTTCATCAGTTTCAGATATTTTGAATTGTCAGGAGCATGTACAACAGAACTTGGATTTGATGCTGAGTTGAGTGCACTGTGGAGTGATGTACATGATGTTTCCACTTTAGAGGGATCAGTTGAATTATCAAGCTGCAACTCTGGCTCATCCTTTACATGAGCAGAATTAGGTTCGCCACTCGATACAGTGAGCACATTACTCAAACCTGCCTCGGCTTTGGAATCAACAGGATTGACCAGCTCCTTATCCACGTCAATGTCCATAATCTCGGAAGGATTTGGCTTCTCCTCTTCCATATGTCTCTCAACAACTGGTTCAAGCATAATCTCAGAAGGATTTGGCTCTTCTTTCTTATGTCTCTTCAAAACTGGTTCAAGTTGTTCCGCGTCAATGTCTTCATTAAGATCAATACCATGAGGCTTTTTCAGGGTGTCAGAATCAGTTTTATCATCCAGATCAGCAAAAGGTGAGCTCAGATCAGGGAAATATACTCCAGCACAAGCACCTTGATGCGTCAAAATTTCCCTCAAAGCCATAATGGTGCCATGGCGAACTTCCCAAACTAAAAGGAAACAAAACTCAGTTAAAGGATATAAGCAACACAAAAAAGAGACAAATGTTGGAGTTGGGACATGCGCTTACTAGGGTCAAACATGTCAAGAATAAGCTGATCAACAAACTGTTGAAAAGGCCATCTCCCACTGTCACTGTACTCCACATTGTCTTCATCTGCAACTGTGTCAGAAGCATCCTGAAATTAGGGAAATGAAATTATCAAATCATCATGGATTGAAGACAAAGCCATCCTCCTAGGAATGCTACTGCAGAAGTAACGTCTAATTGCCAGACAAAGCAACAGTAATAACAAACTAGCAAACTTGCCCATGCATTAAGCACAAGAATACCAAGGCAAGTGAAGTGTATCAGCCACTTGCACCATGCCACATATGTAGGCATACTACAATCTATGCCAGCAATTGATAGGAAACAAAATTTTACTGCTTTTATGCTTTGAAATATTGGAAAAATAAAAATACTAGCAGGCATAAATTTGCTGATCCTTTAGATTATTTCAAGAATGAGGTATCTTATATATGAATTAAACATCTCACGAAAGTAAATCAAATACATTTTAGTACATATGTGATTGATTGATCCTTACGTTATATGTGCCAGCTTGGTCAGAAGAAGCTCCATTGGACGATGAAGAATTTTTTAGCACAACCTCATCATCCTCCGGTATAGACTTTGTATGATCCTTTGCGTTGCTCTTTGCTTTCCGCTTCAGCATATTACGTTCCCTGGCACTTAGCCGCTTAGGTCGAAAAGTAGAATGTTTTGGATACCTAGGAACCATGGAGGCAACCAAGTGCTGAATATTCTGACCACTATTATACGAATAAAATCCATTGTTTTGGGCATTTGCACCCCAATAATTCTTTTGGGCAAGAAGATCCTCATCTTTGAAAACGTCATTGAAATCCATAAACTGCTCGCACACATCAAGACCTGCACTAGAATAAGAAAGAAGTATGAAACCAATCCAAAATAACACTGGAAATATGCGAAGTAGACATTATGGAAACAGCACACGAGATCCTATATGAGATCAGATAGCAGTTTGCATCACATATATTAAGCAAAAGGGAACAAAGGAGCAACTAATGGTATTTTAACCCCTGCTCGCAATCTCAGCAAATCCAATAGATGTAAGCAGCGCAATATAATTGGTCAGAAAAATAGCTACTTGGTATTTAGTGATCACCAATATACGAATTCAAACTGATCGGCAGAATTCTAATGTAGGGCACTCAAGAAAATGCATTACAAAAATTGATATTACAATTAACTGACAAAAAGGCTAGTTATCCATCTTTAAATCTATAATCTCACAACAATCTATATTTTGTGAACACCGGCCAACAATAAGATGAAACATTAATTAAATCTTGGAAACAGATTGTGCTTTACCATACATAGTAAGAAAAATAACGTACCTAAACGCCGCCGAAGATTTTGCTTTTGGCGAGCTAAGCGGTCTGATGGATTCTTGCCATTATCGTTAGCAACATCGAATTCCTAGCAATCAAAACAGAGAGAACTCAAGTAGTCAGACCAAACTCTTTACTTCATTGATGTGATACGAAAGAAATCCAAAACATTTTAGTTGTGTTCATCAAATATTGAGGAGCAAGAATAATGGCACAAAAGATGCACCTGTCCACCCGATGACAACAAAGGAGACCCAAATTCCAGTACCCTGTTTATATCAAAGCTGTGACAAAAAGAACAGCATTATTAGTCTCTTCATTTTAAGAGATGGGAACAAGACAGAAAGAGGGAAGTGAACAAAACATTGGGAAACCAAATGCATCAAACCTTCCAAAAGCAAGCTCAGATGTTGCAGTAGTATCAGGGCGTGGCAATGCTGACGCAACATCACCAGTTTCATCAGATAACCCAGAAGCATGTTTTTCTGCTTCCACGGCTGCAAACAAGTCTTTGACTGACGTGTGCTTGACATTCTCTGCTATGGAACCGATCGCCTGAGCTGCAGCAACCCTCGTGTCCCAATTCTTACTACGAAGGTACTGAGACACCTAAAATTGGCACATGAGAGCATAATGTTCAGCCACCATTACGTGCATAATGTATAGAGAATGAAAGCTGGCCGCTCTCCAGTAAACTATGCATAGCATATATGCTAGCATGTTGATATCATAACAGTATTGAGTCATAATTTAATCTGACTGAACATATGTGAGTACTTGGATTGCTCCATAAAAATACGAATCAACATTCGAACATGCATGCGTAGGTGAGGTCATATATATATATATATATATATATATATATATATATATATATATATATATATATATATATATATATATATATATATATATATATATATATATAGCCAACAGAACTGCTATTTGACGGATCAACTTAGACATAACCGAAGATGTAACATATAACAGAGGAAACAATGTAGGATGAAATCATGTGGTATCAAAGAAAAACAAGAATGAAGTGATGCAGCTACAAAACCATGCATTCCTTCATACATCATGGCTTGACCAGCACAGCATGGAGCATACTAGGCGAGCAGTTGAAGGGTTCCTTCCAGGTTTGCATACCTTTTTCAACAGAGCATTTAGCTCCTGGGGATGTGTCCTTGCGATTTCTCCGATCTGGCGTGCGGCCGCGAACCTTGTCGCTTGTGTCGAACCAGCTAAGTCAGGTTAAAGGAAACTTTGCAGAAGAGATGATGATGGTGACGAGGCACTAAACATCACATAACAGTACACTATATAGGTTGGCAAGCAGTATGGTTATTATTATTTATTATGAAGCATGGCTAACTTGAAACTCCAATCCAACTGAGCTAGGTGAGGTTGAAGGAAACTTTGCAGAAGAGATGATGGTGATGAAAGGCACTGAACATCACACCACATCATGTTACATTACGTAGGTGGCTAAACTAAACAGTAGGGTTATTATTATTATTATTAAGCATGGCTAACTCGACACACTCCATTTCAACTGGTGTTGTTTTGTTTTGTCCAGAGAGAGAATGGGCACAAACAAACAAACAAACAAACAAACTAGAAGTGAATGAACACAGCAGGCAGTTGCATGGAGTAAATGAACCCAAAAAACAATAATAATAATAATAATAATACTAGTGTAGTATGCAAGTAGGAAGGAAGGGAAGGAGGGAAGGATACTGTCGAGCAATGTGAGGAGGCGGTGAAGGCGGGAGGAGCTCTGCGCGGCCATACTGGGGTGGCACTCATCCACTCGAATCCACTCGGCGGCGGGCGGCGCTTCACTCCAAATCAATCAATCAATCAATCAATCAATCGCTCCGCCGCATGCCTGCTCAGCAAACAACAACACGGGACGGGTGAGGGCGAGCGCAGGTAACGGACATGCGCGCGCACGGGGCGGGACGAGGACAAATCGGGCGCGGCTGACGGTTTCAAATTGGATTCGAAATCCGCGGAGGCGCTGCGGGGCCTGTGAGCGGTTGCGCGCGAGGCGGATTGCGGCGGAGGGAGGGGAGCCCGTGCGCGCGCGCGGCGATCCAGTCTTATCCGTACGGGGGGGAGAAGGCGCGCGGCAAAAGAGAAGAGACAAATCGAGAGCGAGAGAGAGGGGGGGGGGGGGGGGGGGGGGAGGCGTACCGGGGGTGGCGGAGTAGGGACGCCGGCGAGGTGGGCGGTGGAGCGCGGCGGCGACGGGGGAGGGAGAAGGGGATCGCGGGAGGAGGGAGGAAGAGCCCCCGCCGGGGAGGGGAGGGGAGGGAGGGGCGGTGTGGGGTCGGGGTGGCGAGCCCAATCCTCCCTCACGCGCGCGCCCGGGCTCGGTCGCTGCTTCCTTCCTTCCTGGTCGAGTCCAACCGACCGACTCCAGAGGGCTGGCTACCCCGGGTCGGGGTTGGGGGCATGGGGGGGGGGTTCCAACTGCCGTGGCGTGGGTGTTATTTTATAGGCGAGCTGCTTCCCTTCCCTTCCACCACCTCGGGCCGGCCTTTGGACTTGGGCCCATCTTTCTTTCTTTCTCCTTTCTCTCGCTGGGCTCTCTCTTCTCCTCTCTCCCTATGTGGATGTGGGCTTTCTTCTTCTTCTTCTTCTTCTTCTTCTTCTTCTTCTTCTTCGTGAACGACATGTTTTTTCTGTCTTATATCTGAAGTCAACCTATTTTTCTCTCCGTCACACCACGGCCTCTCTCCATATTTGACGTGTCCAAAACCTAGGGCACCTGACATGAGGGAGCCCGGCCTCGACCTTGTCCAGGGCCCACCAGGCCCAACGAATATCATGAAACCCTAAGGACCCGAAAGATAGAGGGCGGCAGCAGATCTAATCTGACCTACCGCCTTATGTAACTATGGGTGTTATTTTATAGGCGAGTTGCTTCTTCCTTCCCTTCGTGATCATGCTTGCCTCGGCTGGGTTCGACTTGGGCCCCTCTTTCTCTCCCCTTTCCCTGCGACCCGGACTCCCTCTTCTCTTCTCTTCTCTACATGGACTTTCTTCTTTTCTTTCTTTTCCTTTTTTAAGAAAGACCATCATGGCAAGCTTTATTGCTTAGTAAACATCGATAGTCCGCAAGCTTGCTCATCAGACACTCAAGAGGCTCGTCGGTCCAACCAGAAGAAAACTTATTACAACAACTAAAACCAGCTAGCACATGCGCCGCTTGATTTGCGGGATCGAAAACGATGTTTGAAACTGACAACCGAAGCAATTGCTTGCCCTCGGGGCGTGACAATCGTTCTGTTAGGACTAGAGGGAATCAATGGATCCGACCATATGTTGATATCATTTCTAGCACCTACTCTCCAGATATATCCTCTTTTGAAAACCTCAACACCTTCCATGATGCTCTGCCAAGTAAATGAAGCCCCGCTCTTCAGAGTTGCTTTCAAAAGGCCTCCATTTAAGAAGTATTTTGCTTTAAGAACTCTTGCACATAATGATTCAGGTGAGTTAATTAGTCTCCAACATTACTTAGATAGCATTGCAAGAGTAAATGAGTACAAATCTCTGAAACCTACACCTCCTTCACTCTTCGGGTAACATAATTTCCATCGGGACTACCGATGCATTTTTTTGTTCTCTTCGTCGTCACCCCACCATAAGCTAGCAAAAAATATCTATGATTTCCTTGCAGATACCTTTTGGCAGACAAAAAACGGATGTAGCAAATACAGGGATAGTTTGAGCCACAACCTTAAGCAAAATCTATTTACCACCAACAGATAATTGTTTCTTCATCCATCCTTGGATTCTTTGCTTAATTCTTTCAATAGAGTGTTTGAAACGGTCACTACGGTCAGCTACTACCATAGCCGGAAAGGCCTATGTACTTATTAGAGAGTGCCTTAGTATCAATATGTAATTGTTGGCATACTTCACTTCCTGTAATTGCACTAGTATTTAGGCTAAAAAAACATTTGACTTCGTCAAACTTACCAGCTACCCCAAATTTTGGCCAGGTATCTAACACTTGCTGTAAGCAAGTTGCATTTAACACATGCGCGGTCATGAGAATCAAAGAATCGTTAACAAAAAAAGTTGTGACACTGATAGTGCATTCCTACACACGTTTAGTTCCCTCTATGTCACCAGCTTCTTCTTCAAACTGCAATAAACTAGACAAATAACCTTCTGCGCAAAGGAGGAATAGATAGGGGGAGAGAGGATCTCCTTGCCTAATTCCTCTAGTAGGCATAAAAGTCAGTAGCGGTTTCTTCAGAGTTATACCTTACTCTGTATCTCGCCAAGCCAACACATGCCATCATCTCCTCTATAAATCTTTCAGGAAAGCCCAATTTCGGCATCATGTTCCTCAGGAACACCCACTCTACTCGATCATAAGCCTTATGCATATCCAGCTTAATTGCACAAGGCATGTTTGCCCCACTCTTTTAGTTTTTATTTTATGAATACATTCATAAGCGATGAGAATATTATCAGCATTGAGCCTTTCAAGGACAAAGACGCTTTGGGTTGGAAAGATAATATCTGGAAGAATTGTTTCCAATCGAGCGGCAATCTTCTTTGAACTAACTTTATAAAGTACATTGCAAAGACTAATGGGTCTGAACTTAGTTACTGTCTCTGGGAGTCAATTTTCGGAGTCAAAACTATCGTTGTATCATTCCATTTAGCAGGGAGTTCTTGGGTAATTCCCTCCCCGAGTATATGCCAATATTTCTTAAAGAACTGTGCATGGGGTCCATCCGGCCCTGGTGGCTTAAGATAACCGATGCTAAAGACAGCTTTACGAACATCATCCTGCGTGTAAGGAGCCAGTAACATATTATTCATCTGTGATGTGACCATAGAATTTACCTTATCCAAGATAGATGGTTCGATATGATGCACTTCGGACGTAAACAGGTTGGAAAAGTAATTCTGAATATGTGGATTTAGAGCCACCACTCCTTCCATCCAATTGCCACCGGTGTCTTTCAACTTTTTAATATAGGTTCTCTTCCTCCTTGTTGTTGGGGAACGTAGCATAAATTCAAAATTTTCCTACGTGTCACCAAGATCTATCTATGAAGAGACTAGCAACGAGGGGAAGGAGAGTGCATCTACATACCCTTGTAGATCGCTATGCGAAAGCGTTCAAGAGAACGGGGTTGATGGAGTCGTACTCGTCGTGATCCAAATCACCGATGATCCTAGTGCCGAACGGACGGCACCTCCGCGTTCAACACACGTACAGCCCGGTGACGTCTCCCACGCCTTGATCCAGCAAGGAGAGAGGGAGAGGTTGAGGAAGACTCCATCCAGCAGCAGCACAACGGCGTGGTGGTGGTGGAGGAGTGTGGCAATCCTGCAGGGCTTCGCCAAGCACCGCGAGATATGAGGAGAAAGAGAGGGAGGGCTGCACCAACAGGCAGAGATCAGATCGTGTGTATTGGGCAGCCCCTGGACCTCATATATATAGGGGAAGGGGAGGAGGGTGCGCCCCCTCTAGGGTTCCCACCCCTAGAGGGGCGGCAGCCCTAGATGGGTCTTGGGGTGGCGGCCAAGAGGGGGAGAGGGGGGGCGCCCCCTAGGGTGGGCCTTAGGGCCCATCTAAGCCTAGGGTTTCCCCTTCTCCTCCTTTGCTGCGCCTTGGGCCTTGTGGGAGGCGCACCAGCCCACTCAGGGGCTGGTCCCTCACCACTCTTGGCCCACGCAAGCCTCCGGGACTGGTGGCCCCACTTGGTGGACCCCCAGGACCCTCCCGGTGGTCCCGGTACGTTACCGATAAACCCCGAAACTTTTCCGATGACCAAAACAGGACTTCCCATATATAAATCTTTACCTCCGGACCATTCCGGAACTCCTCGTGACGTCCGGGATCTCATCCGGGATCTCATCCGGGACTCCGAACAACATTCGGGTTACCGCATACAAACTTCCTTTATAACCCTAGCGTCATTGAACCTTAAGTGTGTAGACCCTACGGGTTCGGGAGACATGCAGACATGACCGAGACGTTCTCCGGTCAATAACCAACAGCGGGATCTGGATACCCATGTTGGCTCCCACATGTTCCACGATGATCTTATCGGATGAACCACGATGTCAAGGACTTAATCAATCCCGTATACAATTCCCTTTGTCTATCGGTACGATACTTGCCCGAGATTCGATCGTCGGTATCCCGATACCTTGTTCAATCTCGTTACCGGCAAGTCTCTTTACTCGTTCCGTAACACATCATCCCGTGATCAACTCCTTGATCACCTTGTGCACATTATGATGATGTCCTACCGAGTGGGCCCAGAGATACCTCTCCGTCACACGGAGTGACAAATCCCAGTCTCGATTCGTGCCAACCCAACAGACACTTTCGGAGATACCCGTAGTGTACCTTTATAGCCACCCAGTTACGTTGTGATGTTTGGCACACCCAAAGCACTCCTACGGTATCCGGGAGTTGCACAATCTCATGGTCTAAGGAAATGATACTTGACATTAGAAAAGCTTTAGCATACGAACTATAGGATCTAGTGCTATGCTTAGGATTGGGTCTTGTCCATCACATCATTATCCTAATGATGTGATCCCGTTATCAATGACATCCAATGTCCATGGTCAGGAAACCGTAACCATCTATTGATCAACGAGCTAGTCAACTAGAGGCTTACTAGGGACATGGTGTTGTCTATGTATCCACACATGTATCTGAGTTTCCTATCAATACAATTCTAGCATGGATAATAAACGATTATCATGAACAAGGAAATATAATAATAACCAATTTATTATTGCCTCTAGGGCATATTTCCAACAGTCTCCCACTTGCACTAGAGTCAATAATCTAGTTCACATCACCATGTTATCAACACTCACAGGTCACATCGCCATGTAACCAACATCCAAAGAGTTTACTAGAGTCAATAATCTAGTTCACATCACTATGTGATTAACACTCAATGAGTTCTGGGTTTGATCATGTTGCTTGTGAGAGAGGTTTTAGTCAACGGGTCTGCTACATTCAGATCCGTATGTACTTCGCAAATCTCTATGGCATCTCCTAGATGCAGCTACCATGTTCTATTTGGAGCTATTCCAAATAACTGTTCTACTATACGAATCCAGTTTACTACTCATAATAATCTGGATTAGTGTCAAAGTTTGCATCGGCGTAACCCTTTACGACGAACTCTTTTACCACCTCCATAATCGAGAAAATTCCTTAGTCCACTAGTTACTAAGGATAACTTTGACCGTTGTCCTGTGATCCATTCTTAGATCACTCTTGTACCCCTTGACTGACTCATGGCAAGGCAAATTTCAGGTGCGGTACACAGCATAGCATACTGTAGAGCCTATGTCTTAAGCATAGGGGACGACCTTCGTCCTTTCTCTCTATTCTGCCGTGGTCGAGCTTTAAGTCTTAACTTCATACCTTACAACTCAGGCAAGAACTCCTTCTTTGACTGATCCATCTTGAACACCTTCAAGATCAAGTCAAGGTATGTGCTCATTTGAAAGTACCATTAAGCGTTTTGATCTATCCTTATAGATCTTGATGCTCAATGTTCAAGTAGCTTAATCCAGGCTTTCCATTGAAAAACACTTTCCAAATAACCCTATATGCTTTCCAGAAATTCTACGTCATTTCTGATCCACAATATGTCAACAACATATACTCATCAGAAATTCTATAGTGCTCCCACTCACTTCTTTGGAAATACAAGTTTCTCATAAACTTTGTATAAACGCAAAATCTTTGATCATCTCATCAAAGCATACATTCCAACTCCGAGATGCTTACTCCAGTCCTTAGAAGGATTGATGGAGCTTTGCACACTTATTAGCATCTTTCGGGATTGAAAAAACCTTCCAGTTTGTATCACATACAACCTTTCCTCATAAAAACCTCGAGGAAACAATGTTTTGACATCCTATCTGCAAGATTTCATAAATAATGCAGTAATCGCTAATATAATTCCAACAGACTCTTAGCATCGCTACGAGTGAGAAAGTCTCACCGTAGTCAACTCCTTGAACTTGTCGGAAACTTCTTAACGACAAGTCGAGCTTTCTTAATGGTGACATTTACCATCATTGTCCGTCTTCCTTTTAAAATCCATCTGCACTCAATAGCCTTACGACCATCGAGCCGTTCTGCCAAAGTCTACACTTTGTTTTCATACATGGATCCTCTCTCGGATTTTATGGCCTCGAGCCATTTATCGGAATCTGGGCCCACCATCGCTTCTCCATAGCTCGTAGGTTCATTATTGTCTAGCAACATGATTTCCAAGACAGGATCACGTACCACTCTGAAGTAGTACGCATCCTTGTCATCCCACGAGGTTTGGTAGTGAGTTTATCTGAAGTTTCATGATCACTATCATAAGCTTCCACTTCAATTGGTGTAGGTTCCACAGGAACAACTTCCTGTGCCCTGCCACACACTAGTTGAAGAGACGGTTCAGTAACCTCATCAAGTCTCCACCACCCTCCCACTCAATTCTTTCGAGAGAAACTTTTCCTCGAGAAAGGACCCGATTCTAGAAACAATCCCTTATTGCTTTCGGATCTGAGATAGGAGGTATACCCAACTGTTTTGGGTGTCCTATGAAGATGCATTTATCCGCTTTGGGTTCGAGCTTATCAGCTTGAAACTTTTTCACATAAGCGTCGCAGCCCCAAACCTTTAAGAAATGACAACTTAGGTTTCTCTAAACCATAGTTCATATGGTGTCATCTCATCGGAATTATGTGGTGCCCTATTTGAAGTGAATGTGGTTGTCTCTAATGCCTAACCCATAAACTATTGTGGTAATTCGATAAGAGACATCATGGTATGCATCATATCCAATAAGGTGCAGTTATGATGTTCGGACACACCATCACACTATGGTGTTCCAGGCTGTATTAGTTGTGAAACAATTTCCACAATGTCTTAATTCTGTGCCAAACTCGTAATTCAGATATTCATCTCTATGATCACATCATAGATCTTTTATCCTTTTGTCACGACGATCTTTCAACTTCACCCTGAAATTACTTGAACCTTTCAATAATTCAGACTCGTGATTTATCAAGCAAATATACTCAACATCTACTCAAATCATCTGTGAAGTAAGAACATAACGATATCCACTACACGCCTCAGCACTCATTGGACTGCACACATCAAAATGTATTACTTCCAACAAGTTGCTTTCTAGTTCCATTTTACTGAAAACGAGGCTTTCAGTCATCTTGGCCATGTGGTATGATTTGCATGTCTCAAGTGATTCAAAATCAAGTGAGTCCAAACGGTCCATTTGCATGGAGTTTCTTCATGCATATACACCAATAGACATGGTTCGCATGCCTCAAACTTTTTCAAAAAACGAGTGAGCCCAAAGATCCATCAACATGGAGCTTCTTCATGCGTTTTATACCGATATGACTTACGTGGCAGTGCCACAAAGTAGGTGGTACTATCATTACTATCTTTTGGCATGAACATGTATCACTACGATCGAGATTTCAATGAACCATTCATTTTAGGTGCAAGACCATTGAAGGTATTATTCAAATAAACAGAGTAACCATTATTCTCCTTAAATGAATAACCGTATTGCGATAGACATAATCCAATCATGTCTATGCTCAATGCAAACACCAATCTCGATGGTACAGGGAGCGTGCGATGCTTGATCATATCAACATTGGAAACACTTCCAACACATATCGTCAGCTTACCTTTAGCTAGTCTCCGTTTATTCCGTAGCTTTTATTTCGAGTTACTAACACTTAGCAACCGAAGCGGTATCTAATACCCTGGTGCTACTAGGAGTACTAGTAAACTACACATCTACACAATGTATATCCAATATACTTCTATCGACCCTGCCAGCCTTCTCATCTACCAAGTATCTAGGGTAATTCTGCTCCAGTGGCTGTTCCCCTTATTACAGAAGCACTTAGTCTCGGGTTTGGGCTCAACCTTGGGTTTCTTCACTAGAGCAGCAGCTGATTTGCCATTTCATGAAGCATCCCTTTTTGCCCTTGCCCTTCTTGAAACTAGTGGTTTCACCAACCATCAACAATTGATGCTCCTTCTTGATCTCTACTTTTGTGGTGTCAAACATCACGAATATCTCAAGGATCATCATATATGTCCCTGATATATTATAGTTCATCACGAAGCTCAAGCAGCTTGGTGGTAATGACTTCGGAGAACTATCACTATTTCATTTGGAAGATCAACTCCCACTTGATTCAAGCGATTGTTGTACTCGGACAATCTGAGCACAAGTTCAACAATTGAGCTTTTCTCCCTTAGTTTGCAGGCTAAGAAAACCCTCGGAGGTCTTATACCTCTTGACGTGGGCACGAGCCTGAAATCCCAATTTCAGCCCTCGAAACATCTCATATGTTTCGCGACGTTTCAAAACGTCTTCGGTGCCTCAACTCTAAGCCGTTTAACTGAACTATCACGTAGTTATCAAAATGTGTATGTCAGATGTTCGCAACATCCACAGACAACGTTCGAGGTTTAGCACACTGAGCGGTGCATTAAGGACATAAGCCTTCTATGAAGCAATGAGGACAATCCTCATTTTACGGACCTAGTCCGCATAATTGCTACTATCAACTTTCAACTAAATTTTCTCTTAGGAACATATCTAAACAGTAGAACTGAAGCGCGAGCTACGACATAATTTGCGAAGACCTTTTGACTATGTTCAGGATAAACAAGTTCATCTTATGAACTCCCACTCAGATAGACATCCCTCTAGTCATCTAAGTGATTACATGATCCGAGTCAACTAGGCCGTGTCCGATCATCACGTGAGACGGACTAGTCAACATCGGTGAACATCTTCATGTTGATCGTATCTACCATACGACTCATGCTCGAGCTTTCGGTCTCTTGTGTTCCGAGGCCATGTCTGTACATGCTAGGCTCGTCAAGTCAACCTAAGTGTTTCGCATGTGTAAATCTGGCTTACACCCGTTGTATGTGAACGTAAGAATCTATCACACCCGATCATCACGTGGTGCTTCGAAACGACGAACTTTCGCAATGGTGCACAGTTAGGGGGAACACTTTCTTGAAATTTTTGTGAGGGATCATCTTATTTACTACCGTCGTTCTAAGCAAATAAGATGTATAAACATGATAAACATCACATGCAATCAAATAGTGACATGATATGGCCATCATCACTTTGCTCCTTTTGATCTCCATCTTCGGGGCTCCATGATCATCATCGTCACCGGCATGACACCATGATCTCCATCATCGTGTCTTCATGAAGTTGTCTCGCCAACTATTACTTCTACTACTATAGCTAACGGTTAGCAATAAAGTAAAGTAATTACATGGTGTTGTTCAATGACACGCAGGTCATATAATAAATAAAGACAACTCCTATGGCTCCTGCCGGTTGTCATACTCATCGACATGCAAGTCGTGATTCCTATTGCAAGAACATGATCAATCTCATACATAACATATCATTCATCACATTCTTCTTGGCCATATCACATCACATAGCATACCCTGCAAAAACAAGTTAGACGTCCTCTAATTATTGTTTGCATGTTTTACGTGGCTGCTATGGGTTTCTAGCAAGAACGTTTCTTACCTACGCAAAAACCACAATGTGATATGCCAATTGCTATTTATCATTCATAAGGACCCTTTTCATCGAATCCGATCCGACTAAAGTGGGAGAGACAGACACCCGCTAGCCACCTTATGCAACTAGTGCATGTCAGTCGGTGGAACCAGTCTCACGTAAGAGTACGTGTAAGGTTGGTCCGGGCCGCTTCATCCCACAATGCCACCGAATCAAGATTGGACTAGTAACGGTAAGCATATTGAACAAAATCAACGCCCACAACTACTTTGTGTTCTACTCGTGCATAGTAACTACGCATAGACCTAGCTCATGATGCCACTGTTGGGGAACGTAGCAATAATTCAAAATTTTCCTACGTGTCACCAAGATCAATCTATGGAGTCATCTAGCAACGAGGGAGGAGTGGATCTACATACCCTTGTAGATCGCGCGCGGAAGCGTTCAAGAGAACGGGGTTGATGGAGTCGTACTCGTCATGATCCAAATCACCGATGATCCTAGCGCCGAACGGACGGCACCTCCGCGTTCAACACACGTACGGAGCAGCGACGTCTCCTCCTTCTTGATCCAGCAAGGGGGAGGAGAGGTTGATGGAGATCCAGTAGCACGACGGCGTGGTGGTGGAAGTAGCGGGATTCCAACAGGGCTTCGCCAAGCGCTGCGGGAGGAGGGAGATGTGTCATGGGAGGGAGAGGGAGGCGCCAGGGCTTAGGTATGGTTGCCCTCCCTTCCTCCCACTATATATAGGGCCAAGGGAGAGGGGGGGCGCAGCCTTGGCCCTTCCTCCAAGGAAGGGTGCGACCAGGGAGGAGTCCCTCCTCCCCAAGGCACCTCGGAGGTGCCTTCCCCCCTTTAGGACTCTTCCTTTCCCTCTTCTCTTGGCGCATGGGCCTCTTGGGGCTGGTGTCCTTGGCCCATATAGGCCAAGGCGCACACCCCTACAGCCCATGTGCCCCCCCCCCGGGGCAGCTGGACCCCCTTGGTGGACCCCCGGACCCCTTTCGGCACTCCTGGTACAATACCGATAATGCGCGAAACTTTTCCGGCGACCAAAACAAGACTTCCCATATATAAATCTTTACCTCCGGACCATTCCGGAACTCCTCGTGACGTCCGAGATCTCATCCGGGACTCCGAACAACTTTCAGGTTACCGCATACTAATATCTCTATAATCCTAGCGTCACCGAACCTTAAGTGTGTAGTGTTGGAAATATGCCCTAGAGGCAATAATAAATTTATTATTATTATATTTCCTTGTTCATGATAATTGTCTTTTATTCATGCTATAACTGTATTATCCAGAAATCGTAATACACGTGTGAATACATAGACCACAATATGTCCCTAGTGAGCCTCTAGTTGACTAGCTCGTTGTGATCAACAGATAGTCATGGTTTCCTGGCTATGGACATTGGATGTCGTTGATAACGGGATCACATCATTAGAAGAATGATGTGATGGACAAGACCCAATCCTAAGCCTAGCACAAAGATCGCAGTTCGTATGCTAAAGCTTTTCTAATGTCAAGTATCTTTTCCTTAGACCATGAGATTGTGCAACTCCCGGATACCGTAGGAATGCTTGGGTGTACCAAACGTCACAACGTAACTGGGTGGCTATAAAGGTGCATTACAGGTATCTCCGAAAGTGTCTGTTGGGTTGGCACGAATCGAGACTGGGATTTGTCACTCCGTGTAAACGGAGAGGTATCTCTGGGCCCACTCGGTAGGACATCATCATAATGTGCGCAATGTGACCAAGGGGTTGATCACGGGATGATGTGTTACGGAACGAGTAAAGAGACTTACCGTTAATGAGATTGAACAAGGTATCGGGATACCGACGATCGAAACTCGGGCAAGTATCGTACCGCTAGACAAAGGGAATTGTATACGGGATTGATTAAGTCCTTGACATCGTGGTTCATCCGATGAGATCATCGTGGAACATGTGGGAGCCAACATGGGTATCCAGATCCCGCTGTTGGTTATTGACCGGAGAACATCTCGGTCATGTCTGCATGTCTCCCGAACCCGTAGGGTCTACACACTTAAGGTTCGATGATGCTAGGGTTATAAAGGAAGCTTGTATGTGGTTACCGAATGTTGTTCGGAGTCCCGGATGAGATCCCGGACGTCACGAGGAGTTCCAGAATGGTCCGGAGGTAAAGATTTATATATAGGAAGTCCTGTTTCGGCCATCGGGACAAGTTTCGGGGTCATCGGTATTGTACCGGGACCACCGGAAGGGTCCCGGGGGCCCACCGGGTGGGGCCACCTGCCCCGGGGGGGCCACATGGGCTGTAGGGGGTGCGCCTTGGCCTACATGGGCCAAGGGCACCAGCCCCAAGAGGCCCATGCGCCTAGGGAACCCTAGAGGGAAGAGTCCTCAAGGGGGAAGGCACCTCCGAGGTGCCTTGGGGAGGATGGACTCCTCCCCCCCTCATGGCCGCACCCCTTCCTTGGAGGAAGGGGCAAGGCTGCGCCTCCCCCCTCTCCCTTGCCCCTATGTATAGTGGAGGGGAGGGAGGGCATCCATACCTGAGGCCCTGGCGCCTCCCTCCCTCCCGTGACACCTTCTCCTCTCCCGTAGGTGCTTGGCGAAGCCCTGCAGGATTGCCACGCTCCTCCATCACCACCACGCCGTTGTGCTGCTGCTGGATAGAGTCTTCCTCAACCTCTCCCTCTCTCCTTGCTGGATCAAGGTGTGGGAGACATCGTCGAGCTGTACGTGTGTTGAACGCGGAGGTGCTGTCCGTTCGGCACTAGATCATCGGTGATTTGAATCACGACGAGTACGACTCCATCAACCCCGTTCACTTGAACGCTTCCGCTTAGCGATCTACAAGGGTATGTAGATGCACTCTCCTTCCCCTCGTTGCTGGTCTCTCCATAGATAGATCTTGGTGACACGTAGGAAAATTTTGAATTTCTGCTACGTTCCCCAACAGTGGTATTAGAGCTAGGTCTATTGCGTAGATTCTTTGCACGAGTAGAACACAAAGTAGTTGTGGGCGTTGATTTTGTTCAATATGCTTTCCGTTACTAGTCTTATCTTGATTCGGCGGCATCGTGGGATGAAGCGGCCCAGACCAACCTTACACGTACTCTTACGTGAGACCGGTTCCACCGACAAACATGCACTAGTTGCATAAGGTGGCTGGCGGGTGTCTGTCTCTCCCACTTTAGTCGGATCGGATTCGATGAAAAGGGTCCTTATGAAGGGTAAATAGCAATTGGCATATCACGTTGTGGTTTTGCGTAGGAAAGAAACGTTCTTGCTAGAAACCCATAGCAGCCACGTAAAACATGCAAACAACAATTAGAGGACGTCTAACTTGTTTTTGCAGGGTATGCTATGTGATGTGATATGGCCAAAAGGATGTGATGAATGATATATGTGATGTATGAGATTGATCATGTTCTTGTAATAGGATTCACGACTTGCATGTCGATGAGTATGACAACCGGCAGGAGCCATAGGAGTTGTCTTCATTTATTTATGACCTGCGTGTCAACTTAAACGTCATGTAATTACTTTACTTTATTGCTAATCGGTAGCCATAGTAGTAGAAGTAATAGTTGGCGAGACAACTTCATGAAGACACGGTGATGGAGATCATGATGATGGAGATCATGGTTTCATGCCGGTGACGATGATGATCATGGAGCCCCGAAGATGGAGATCAAAAGGAGCAAAATGATATTGGCCATATCATGTCACTATTTGATTGCATGTGATGTTTATCATGTTTATGCATCTTGTTTACTTAGGACGATGGTAGTAAATAAGATGATCCCTTACAACAATTTCAAGAAGTGTTCTCCCCTAACTGTGCACCGTTGCTACAGTTCGTCGCTTCTAAGCACCACGTGATGATCGGGTGTGATGGATTCTTACGTTCACATACAACGGGTGTAAGACAGATTTACACACGCGAAAACACTTAGGGTTAACTTGACGAGCCTAGCATGTACAGACATGGCCTCGGAACACGGAGACCGAAAGGTCGAGCATGAGTCGTATAGTAGATACGATCAACATGAAGATGTTCACCGACGTTGGCTAGTCCGTCTCACGTGATGATCGGACACGGCCTAGTTAACTTGGATCATGTAATCACTTAGATGACTAGAGGGATGTCTATCTGAGTGGGAGTTCATAAGATGAACTTAATTATCCTGAACATAGTCAAAAGGATTTTGCAAATTATGTCGTAGCTCACGCTATAGTTCTACTGTTTAGATATGTTCCTAGAGAAAAATTAGTTGAAAGTTGATAGTAGCAATTATGCGGACTAGGTCCGTAAACTGAGGATTGTCCTCATTGCTTCATAGAAGGCTTATGTCCTTAATGCACCGCTCAGTGTGCTGAACCTCGAACGTTGTCTGTGGTTGTTGCGAACATCTGACATACACGTTTTGATAACTACATGATAGTTCAGTTAAACGGTTTAGAGTTGAGGCACCGAAGACGGTTTTTTGAAACGTCGCAAAACATATGAGATGTTTTGAGGGCTGAAATTGGGATTTCTGGCTCGTGCCCACGTTAAGAGGTATAAGACCTCCGACGATTTTCTTAACCTACAAACTAAGGGAGAAAAGCTCAATTGTTGAGCCTGTGCTCAGATTGTCTGAGTACAACAATCATTTGAATCGAGTGGGAGTTGATCTTCCAGATGAGATAGTGATGTTTCTCCGAAAGTCATTGCCACCAAGCTGCTAGAGCTTCGTGATGAACTATAATATATCAGGGACATATATGATGATCCTTGAGATATTCGCGATGTTTGACACCACAAAAGTAGAAATCAAGAAGGAGCATCAATTGTTGATGGTTGGTGAAACCACTAGTTTCAAGAAGGGCAAGGGCAAGAAGGGATACTTCATGAAATGGCAAATCAGCTGCTGCTCTAGTGAAGAAACCCAAGGTTAAACCCAAAACCCGAGACTAAGTGCTTCTGTAATAAGGGGAACAACCACTGGAGCAGAATTACCCTAGATACTTGGTAGATGATAAGGCTAGCAAGGTCGATAGAAGTATATTGGATATACATTATGTTAATGTGTATTTTACTAGTACTCCTAGTAGCACCAGGGTATTAAGATACCGGTTCGGTTGCTAAGTGTTAGTAACTCGAAATAAAAGCTACAGAATAAACGGAGACTAGCTAAAGGTGAGCTGACGATATGATGTTGGAAGTGTTTCCAATGTTGATATGATCATGCATCGCACGCTCCCTCTACCATTGAGATTGGTGTTAAACCTAAATAATGGTTATTTGGTGTTTACATTGAGCATAGACATGATTGGATTATGTCTATCGTGATACGGTTATTCATTTAAGGAGAATAATGGTTACTCTGTTTATTTGAATAATACCTTCAATGGCCATGCACCTAAAATGAATGGTTCATTGAATCTCGATCGTAGTGATACACATGTTCATGCCAAAAGATAGTAATGATAGTACCACCTACTTGTGGCACTGCCACGTAAGTCATATTGATATAAAACGCATGAAGAAGCTCCATGTTGATGGATCTTTGGGCTCACTCGTTTTTGAAAAGTTTGAGACATGCGAACCATGTCTATTGGTGTATATGCATGAAGAAACTCCATGCAAATGGACCGTTTGGACTTACTTGATTTTGAATCACTTGAGACATGCAAATCATACCACATGGGCAAGATGACTGAAAAGCCTCGGTTTCAGTAAGATGGAACAAGATAGCAACTTGTTGGAAGTAACACATTTTGATGTGTGCAGTCCAATGAGTGCTGAGGAATGCAGTGAATATCGTTATGTTCTTACTTCACAAATGATTCGAGTAGATGTTGAGAATATTTACTAGATGAAACACAAGTCTGAATTATTGAATGGTTCAAGTAATTTCAGTGTGAAGTAGAAGATCATTGTGACAAGAGGATGAAATGTCTATGATATGATCATAGAGATGAATATCTGAGTTACGAGTTTTGGCACACAATTAAGACATTGTGGAAATTGTTTTGCAATGAATACCGCCTGGAACACCATAGTGTGATGGTGTGTCCGAACATCATAGTTGCACCCTATTGGATATGGTGCATACCATGATGTCTCTTATCGAATTACCACAATAGTTTATGGGTTAGGCATTAGAGACAACCACATTCACTTTAAATAGGGCACCACGTAATTCCGATGATATGACACCGTATGAACTATGGTTTAGAGAAACCTAAGATGTCATTTCTTAAAAGTTTGGGGCTGCGACGCTTACGTGGAAAAGTTTCAGACTGATAAGCTCGAACCCAAAGCGGATAAATGCATCTTCATAGGACACCCAAAACAGCTGGGTATACCTCCTGTCTCAGATCCGAAGGCAATAAGGGATTGTTTCTAGAATCGGGTTCTTTCTCGAGGAAAAGTTTCTCTCGAAAGAATTGAGTGGGAGGATGGTGGAGACTTGATGAGGTTATTGAACCGTCACTTCAACAAGTGTGTAGCAGGGCACAGGAAGTTGTTCCTGTGGCACCTACACCAATTGAAGTGGAAGCTTGTGATAGTGATCATGAAACTTCAGATCAAGTCACTACCAAACCTCGTGGGATGACAAGGATGCGTACTACTTCAGAGTGGTACGTAATCCTGTCTTGGAAGTCATGTTGCTAGACAAAAATGGACCTACGAGCTATGGAGAAGCGATGATGGGCCCGGATTCCGATAAATGGCTCGAGGCCATAAAATCCGAGAGAGGATCCATGTATGAAAACAAAGTGTAGACTTTGGCAGAACGGCTCGATGGTCGTAATGCTGTTGAGTACAGATGGATTTTAAAAGGAAGACAGACAATGATGGTAAGTGTCACCATTAAGAAAGCTCGACTTGTCGTTAAGATGTTTTCCGACAAGTTCAAGGAGTTGACTACGATGAGACTTTCTCACTCGTAGTGATGCTAAGAGTCTGTCAAAATTATATTAGCGATTACTGCATTATTTATGAAATCTTGCAGATAGGATGCCAAAACATTATTTCCTCGACGATTTTCTTGAGGAAAGATTGTATGTGATACAACCGGAAGGTTTTGTCAATCCTGAAAGATGCTAATAAGTATGCAAAGCTCCAGCTATCCTTCTGAGGATTGGAGTAAGCATCTCGGAGTTGGAATATGTACTTTGATAAGATGATCAAAGATTTTGGGTTTATACAAATTTATGAGAAACTTGTATTTCCAAAGAAGTGAGTGGGAGCACTATAGAATTTCTGATAAGTATATGTTGTAAACATATTGTTATCAGAAATGATGTAGAATTTCTAGAAAGCGTATAGGGTTATTTGAAAAGTGTTTTTCAAGTGAAAACCTGGTTTAAGCTACTTGAACATTGAGCATCAAGATCTATGAGGATAGATCAAAAACCGCTTAATAGTACTTTCAAATGAGCATATACCTTGACATGATCTTGAAGGTGTTTAAGATGGATCAGTCAAAGAAGGAGTTCTTGCCTGAGATGTAAGGTATGAAGTCAAGACTTAAAAGCTCGACCACGGCAGAATAGAGAGAAAGGACGAAGGTCGTCCCCTATGCTTAAGACGTAGGCTCTACAGTATGCTATGCTGTGTACCGCACCTGAAGTGTGCCTTGCCATGAGTCAGTCAAGGGGTACAAGAGTGATCCAAGAATGGATCACAGGACAGCGGTCAAAGTTATCCTTAGTAACTAGTGGACTAAGGAATTTTCTCGGTTATGGAGGTGATAAAGAGTTCGACGTAAAGAGTTGCGTCGATGCAAGCTTAACACCTATCCGGATAGCTCTGAGTAGAGAAGCCGGATACGTATAGTGGAACAACCATTTGGAATAGCTCCAAATAGAGCGTGGTAGCTGCATCTAGGAGATGACATAGAGATTTGTAAAGCACACACGGATCTGAAAGGTTCAGACCCGTTGACTATAACATCTCTCACAAGCATAACATGATCAAACCCAGAACTCATCGAGTGTTAATCACATGGTAATGTGAACTAGATTATTGACTCTAGTAAACTCTTTGGGTGTTAGTCACATGGGGATGTGACCTTGAGTGTTAATCACATATCAATGTGAACTGGATTATTGACTCTAGTGCAAGTGGGAGACTGTTGGAAATATGCCCTAGAGGCAATAATAAATTGATTATTATTATATTTCCTTGTTCATGATAATTGTCTTTTATTCATGCTATAACTGTATTATCCGGAAATCGTAATACACGTGTGAATACATAGACCACAATATGTCCCTAGTGAGCCTCTAGTTGACTAGCTCGTTGTGATCAACAGATAGTCATGGTTTCCTGGCTATGGACATTGGATGTCGTTGATAACGGGATCACATCATTAGAAGAATGATGTGATGGACAAGACCCAATCCTAAGCCTAGCACAAAGATCGCAGTTCGTATGCTAAAGCTTTTCTAATGTCAAGTATCTTTTCCTTAGACCATGAGATTGTGCAACTCCCGGATACCGTAGGAATGCTTTGGGTGTACCAAACGTCGCAACGTAACTGGGTGGCTATAAAGGTGCATTACAGGTATCTCCGAAAGTGTCTGTTGGGTTGGCACGAATCGAGACTGGGATTTGTCACTCCGTGTAAACGGAGAGGTATCTCTGGGCCCACTCGGTAGGACATCATCATAATGTGCACAATGTGACCAAGCGGTTGATCACGGGATGATGTGTTACGGAACGAGTAAAGAGACTTGCCGGTAACGAGATTGAACAAGGTATCGGGATACCGACGATCGAATCTCGGGCAAGTATCGTACCGCTAGACAAAGGGAATTGTATACGGGATTGATTAAGTCCTTGACATCGTGGTTCATCCGATGAGATCATCGTGGAACATGTGGGAGCCAACATGGGTATCCAGATCCCGCTGTTGGTTATTGACCGGAGAACATCTCGGCCATGTCTGCATGTCTCCCGAACCCGTAGGGTCTACACACTTAAGGTTCGATGACGCTAGGGTTATAAACGAAGCTTGTATGTGGTTACCGAATGTTGTTCGGAGTCCCGGATGAGATCCCGGACGTCACGAGGAGTTCCGGAATGGTCCGAAGGTAAAGATTTATATATAGGAAGTCCTGTTTCGGCCATCGGGACAAGTTTCGGGGTCATCGGTATTGTACCGGGAGCACCGGAAGGGTCCCGGGGGCCCACCGGGTGGGGCCACCTGCCCCGGGGGGCCACATGGGCTGTAGGGGGTGCGACTTGGCCTACATGGGCCAAGGGCACCAGCCCCAAGAGGCCCATGCGCCTAGGGAACCCTAGAGGGAAGAGTCCTCAAGGGGGAAGGCACCTCCGAGGTGCCTTGGGGAGGATGGACTCCTCCCCCCCTCTTGGCCGCACCCCTTCCTTGGAGGAAGGGGCAAGGCTGCGCCTCCCCCCTCTCCCTTGCCCCTATATATAGTGGAGGGGAGGGAGGGCATCCATACCTGAGCCCCTGGCGCCTCCCTCCCTCCCGTGACACCTTCTCCTCTCCCGTAGGTGCTTGGCGAAGCCCTGCAGGATTGCCACGCTCCTCCATCACCACCACGCCGTTGTGCTGCTGCTGGATGGAGTCTTCCTCAACCTCTCCCTCTCTCCTTGCTGGATCAAGGCGTGGGAGACATCGTCGAGCTGTACGTGTGTTGAACGCGGAGGTGCTGTCCGTTCGGCACTAGATCATCGGTGATTTGAATCACGACGAGTACGACTCCATCAACCCCGTTCACTTGAACGCTTCCGCTTAGCGATCTACAAGGGTATGTAGATGCACTCTCCTTCCCCTCGTTGCTGGTCTCTCCATAGATATATCTTGGTGACACGTAGGAAAATTTTGAATTTCTGCTACGTTCCCCAACATGTAGACCCTACGGGTTTGGGAGACATGCAGACATGACCGAGATGACTCTCCGGTCAATAACCAACAGCGGGATCTGGATACCCATGTTGGCTCCCACATGTTCCACGATGATCTCATCGGATGAACCACGATGTCAAGGACTTAATCAATCCCGTATACAATTCCCTTTGTCTAGCGGTACGATACTTGCCCGAGATTCGATCGTCGGTATCCCGATACCTTGTTCAATCTCGTTACCGGCAAGTCTCTTTACTCGTTCCGTAACACATCATCCCGTGATCAACTCCTTGATCACACTGTGCACATTATGATGATGTCCTACCGAGTGGGCCCAGAGATACCTCTCCGTTTACACGGAGTGACAAATCCCAGTCTCAGTTCGTGCCAACCCAACAGACACTTTCGGAGATACCTGTAGTGTACCTTTATAGCCACCCAGTTACGTTGTGACGTTTGGCACAACCAAAGCACTCCTACAGTATCCGGGAGTTGCACAATCTCATGGTCTAAGGAAATGATACTTGACATTAGAAAAGCTTTAGCATACGAACTACATGATCTTGTGCTAGGCTTAGGATTGGGTCTTGTCCATCACATCATTATCCTAATGATGTGATCCCGTTATCAACGACATCCAATGTCCATGGTCAGGAAACCGTAACCATCTATTGATCAACGAGCTAGTCAACTAGAGGCTTACTAGGGACATGGTGTTGTCTATGTATCCACACATGTATCTGAGTTTCCTATCAATACAATTCTAGCATGGATAATAAACGATTATCATGAACAAGGAAATATAATAATAACTAATTTATTATTGCCTCTAGGGCATATTTCCAACAGAAACTGCATCATGTGAATTTCTTCAAGTTCTAGAAGATATTCAATAAACTCTGAAAGCTCTTTCCTTGCTTCTTCGCTATCATCGCTTATTGGGCCTGCCATCACCCTTTCAAGGTTCCATTGCGCCTTACGGAGGCGCTGTTTAGGTTTCTTGAGAACCCTTTGGTCCCAATCATGAAACATCGCATGCATGCGATTTAGCTTTTCATACACCGAGCTGGTAGTAGGATCTGAACCTACTTTCTACCAAGCCTCCTTTACAGTAACATTAATTTTCGCTTCCCGTAACCACCTTGACCCAAACCTCTTCGGCTGTGCATCACCATGGGCGGGCGCAGAATAATACTCAGTGTGAGCGATGATTGCTTTTAAGAGCCGGCGTTGAGTCGTCATCTTCTTCCTCTTGTTGCTCCTTCCTTCTTCTCCATCCTTCCTTTTTCTTCATCCTGAGACGATCAAGCACTACCTCTCTTCCTCCTTCCTTTTTCTTCCTCCGGAAAGCACCGCTGCTGAGCACGTACGCCATGCCCACTGGGTGGGAAGTGGGGGCTCATTGCCAGCAACACTGCTTTTGCAACCTCGCTCCCTTGTGATGGCGTCGTCACGTGCCACCGCCACACCTTGCTCCAACGTCGTCGTGTCTTTAGTATAACATACAATTTGGGTTAATTCAACACGAATGTTCTACCAATATTGTGCTCTCAATATTATCGACATTATCATTATGCCCATGATCCGAAAAACAGACCCGTTAATCAACACATGAGCTAGTCCTAGAGACAAGACTAGGAATCTTTATTTTACTGTTTATAACCTACACATGCTCATGAGTTTTCCTCTAAACCTCTTATTATTGTAGATTCGAGAACCATAACAATTATAATATAGAATATAAACATTAATTATAAACTGGGAAATAAATAATACTCAAATGTTAACTTTAGAAGCAAAAGATGATACTCCAGTATGGAGTGACTCGATACTCTCATGATCTAAGGAATTGTGCATATGCTAACTTCCTGTGTTAGTGTTATGGACTATAGAATTTTGACGATTTCATATCTTTAATATTACATACAACTTGGGTTAATTCAACACGAATGTTCTACCAACATTCTGCTCTCAATATTATCGACATTATCATTCATGCCCATGATCATAAAAACAGAACCATTAGTCAATACATGAGCTAGTCCTAGAGGCAAGACTAGAAATCTTTATTTTACTGTTTATAACTTGTACATGCTCATGGGTTTTTCCTCTGAACCTCTTGCTATTGAAGATTCGAGAACCATAACAATTATAACATAGAATATAAACGTTAATTATAAACTTGGAAATAGATAATGCTCAAATATTATTGCTGCCTCTATGACATATTTCCATCACTTCGTCCTCGACGCCATCGGCACATAATCCGATAGTCCAACTTTAGAAGCAAAAGACGATACGGCTTACTTAGTAAAAACAAAGAATTTTGTATGTTGTTTTTGTAATCATTTTGGCTTATGTAGTCTATTAATCCCTTTTTAGTCATTGAATGAAACATCTACTTTAGAAGGCAAAAAAGATCGCGAGATAAAGATGAACTTACAATGACAAATTCTAAAAAGAGGTCACTATTTGACTATGGGAAGACCACCCACCAATGATTCTTATGAATTGCTGATATGAGCTGTTTGATCAGCTGCAGATTTGCGGCCAAACAGTTGTTCGCAAGGTACCTCTTGAAATAAGCGGGTAGCTATCTCAAAATCAATCAGCAACTAAAAGAAAATTTGTTGTTCGCAAGGTTCGATCAGTCTGTGCAGTACTGTTGTTAAGTTGTTAACATGGCTATTCCAGATTCTACCATGGAAGCATATTTTTGCTTTTACATTAAATTAGTTACTATGATTGTGTTATCTATGTGGGTGCCAGATATGCTTTTTTTTACCTCTCTATATAGATCTCAGGATACTTCACATAGTGGGGCCTTCCAAAATTCAACAGATCCAAACCCTACAATGAGCCCACCAGCGAGGCTTTCGAATGCCAGTTTTCCATTCGTTCATACTTCCACAAATTTTGGAGACAAAATGTTGTTGCACACTAGCTACCACTGGTGTGATCACACAAGGTGATCTACACATCGCATTGCCGACCTTGTCAAAGGTAAAAACATCAACAACACCAAAGAACCTGATGCAATTGCATCAAGAATCAATCTCCGTGCAGATATATAGAAAGGAAACAACAGAGTACCAGGCGATGATCTTACAATGCCATGTCATTCCTGGTGAGCTTTTAACATCGAAAAAAGTTGCCACAGCAACAACAAGGCAGGCCGTCTAAACTGGAGTATAACCGGCACGTTATAACTTATCCAAGATTGCGACATATGATACGTCACGACGATCAAATGATAAGAGGTCTAATTAATGCAGAGTACAAAATCTCCTTGACATGACTCAGCGGATCCCCTGCCATGAATGGATCTTCTTCTTCTTCAGGCTGCATCATACCAACAGCCAAGAACACATATAAATTGTACTCCCGACTAGCTAAATTACTACAGAGTACAGATGCTCTCTTCAGCGGCAGCTAAGAATTTGCCCTGTTGTCCATAAAAAAACAGCATGCTAATTAATGGCACTTTGCTGGGTTGATGTTCTCTTGTTGCCCGGCGAGGCTAGGACCCGATGCCTGCGACTCCTTTGGCTTGAGCCGCTGCTTGCTGTGCTGCAGCTGCTGCGGCGGCCGCAGCCGCTGCTGCTGGAGACTGGGGTGAGGCTGGGGCAGCGGGTGTTTGCTGTGGAACCTCAGCGGCCTGGGGCTGCTGAGTGTCACTGCTGCTGTTTACCTGCGACAGAAGGTTCTTGATCTGGGCGCCAGTGAGGGTCTCGCGCTCGATGAGGGCGTTGGCGAGCGCGTGCAGCTCCTTGTTGTGGGTCGTGAGGATCGTCTTGGCATTGTTGTAGGCCGTCTCCAGCAGCTCCTTCACCTCCTGCTCCACCAGACCCCGCGTCTGCGTGCTCATGGTCTTCCCATCGTCGTCATAGTTGTAGGCCACAAGGCCCACGCGCTTGCTCATGCCATACTTGGTCACCATGGCCTTGGCCAGCCGGGTCGCTTGGCTTAGGTCGGACGACGCGCCCGACGTTACCTCACTCTCCCCAAATATAAGCTCCTCGGCCACCCGCCCTCCCATGCAGACGTCCAGCCTTGCCAGCATCTGCTTCCTAGACACGCTGGTCTGGTCCTTCTCTGGCAGCTGCGTGACCATGCCCAGAGCCATTCCCCTCGGAACAATGGTGGCCTTGTGGACGGGGTGGGCACCGGCCGTGTGTATCGCGACCAGCGCATGCCCTCCCTCATGGTATGCAGTCATCTTCCTGCTTTCGTCGGATATCACTGCTGATTTGCGCTCGCTGCCCATCATGATCCTGTCCTTGGCAAACTCGAGGTCGGTCATTGAAACAGATTTCGCTCCATCCATGGCAGCCTTGAGAGCAGCCACGTTCACCAGGTTTGCAAGGTCTGCACCTGAGAATCCAGGCGTTCCCCTGGCAATGGTCATCAAATCCACATCGTCTGCTTTTAACACCTGCAGTTCAGTTCAGGGAGAAAAGGTGGAGTCAGCTGCCTTAAATTATGTGGAGAAAACCAATCAAGCATTACAAGAGAAATGCATGGGATAAGGAAGGATTCTTTACCTTTGACATATGAGTCTCCAGGATCTGCCGTCGGCCCTCAACATCTGGGTTAGGAACCACGATATGACGGTCAAAACGCCCAGGCCTAACAAGGGCTTTATCTAGTGACTGGGGGAAGTTTGTTGCTGCAATTACAATGATCCCATCATTCTGCTTAAAGCCATCCAGCTCAACAAGTAACTGGTTCAAGGTCATCTTCATATACTGTTGATCTTTTGGGTTTCTGCTCCCACCAATTGCATCAATTTCATCAATGAAAATTATACATGGAGATCGTTTCTTTGCTGCACTGAATAGATCCCTCACTCTTCTTGCCCCGACACCCACAAACATCTCCTCAAACTCACTGCCGCTGCAGGAGAAGAAAGGAACGCCAGCTTCCCCAGCGATAGCCCTTGCCAACATGGTTTTCCCTGTCCCGGGTGGGCCGACAAGTAGAACACCTTTTGGAAGCTTGCCACCAAGGCGTGTGAAACGCTGCAAAGCATGAAAGGTGATGGTGAATACTTATAAAAGAACAAGGGCACATCACATGAAACACTCTACACATCTTTAAGCAAAACTTGGTTTAACAGCTCAGCACCAAGGACACAGTATAAAAGGCACAATGTCATGACAAAAGCAATAGTATATTTCATTCTATGTAAGACTTAAAAGCTACTCCCTCCGTCCCATAATGTAAGACGTTTTTTGACACTTTGAAATAAAGTGGCGCAAAGACTACTCTATGTAAGACATTTATTCTACACTGAAGACATTTATTCTACACTTTACTTTGTACTCATGCAAGAAAAGCTCAGCACCAAACTTGGTTTAAGCTACACTGAAGACATTTATTCTATGTAAGACTTAAAAGCTACTCCCTCTGTCCCATAATGTAAGAGTACAAAGTAAAGTGGCGCAAACTTTTCAAAAGAAAGGCAGAAGAGCCTTTCTTTCCATGTAAGCTGCAGCGTATATTTCATTCTATGTAAGACTTTTATCATTTATCAAGTATCTCTAGAAGACCAGGATGAAAATATTAGATGGGAAATGCAGTTCTTCTGCGGGCTAAAAATCACAACAAATAGAGGGAAAGGGAGGCATGACATGATTAAGTATCAATTTATCATGTAGCAGACCAGTTGATTTGGTATTAACTAAACTGTATCTGTCTTTAAATTTCAGTACAGCACAGCATGTTTAATCGTTTATGATAGCAGCCTCGTTGGGGAAGAGTGTAGACATATTTGTTTACAGTATCATTACCCAGCTGTTAATATCTTCCTAATTCACTGGTGGATGGAAACAGCAGAGTGATAAAACTTCACCTTGGGATCTCGTAGGTAGTGAACTATTTCCTCGAGTTCAGCTTTAGCTTCATCAACCCCCTTGACATCACTGAATTTTGTGCTCGAATCCAAGCTTGGCTGAACCTCTTCATGCAATCCAAGGCCTGCATATATAATTCAAAGTCAATAGGGACTACTGCTGGAACTGAATAAGGATCAGGAGATGTATATAAAGTCATCAAAATGACAAACCTTTACTAATTCCTCTATCTTCAATCAGAGCCCCGATGCCGGAGATTACTAGGAAAGTGAGTGCAATGCTTCGGAAGGTACGCCAAAGCTGCTCCTTGAATTGGCCAGTCTCTGATGCAACCATGTGAATTGGTGCACCAGCAGTACCAAGAGCCCCATCTTTCGTCGTACGGCCAACACTTTGAAATGCTGGGATGCCACTAAACCCTTCTTCCTCCCTTGCTGAATTGACAATTCCTTCGTGTTTAGATCATGTTGAGTGTTAACATCAAAATATGAGAGCAGAAAGTTAAAAATAAGGGCATGCGTATATCATAAAAGAAACCCACTAGTTAAAGGTGCGGGTACGGCGTAAACAGACAGTATCATGTTCAGTACGTTGAATGAAGGACGCACTTGAACAAACAGCACAAAAAATCAATCAGTTTAAGTGAAGCAGTAGAGACCACTACCTCTCTGCAATGTCTTAAGCAGCGGGCTTTCATCCAGCCTGTCGAGAGCGACAAGAGCCTTCACATACTGGGAGAGAGCCGAAGAGTTGTTATGTAAGGAAGGCTGGCTCTCAAAGATCTGCACGACCCTTTCTGGGTTACTTCTGTAGATCTCTTTAAGAAGGGAGGCATCACTTGGCGTGTCAAAGTCTCGTAGCCTGCGCGCGAAGCTACCGACGTAGCTTGATCGGTACCTCTCTTGCAGCGCCTTGAGAACTCCGCCTGCATTAATTAGAACACCCAACCTCAGTTTGCAAACAGCAGGATTTCTTTCATGAGCAACAACTGAAGCATGAGACCTGGAGTACAGTAAGATGCGTTTTTTCACACAAAGGGAAACTCTTTATGCCACACTAATAGAAAGAAATGCTCGGCATAATGAAACCAGGAGCTTGTTTCCACATAAGAGTATGTCCTTGGAAGAGAGGGAGGGAGGGAGGCCATACCGGTGCCATTTGCAGGTGTCCTGAAAGCACTTGTACTCACTAGCTCATTGTAGACCACACTCGACGACCGCCTTCCAGCCTGCGACACAAACAGAAGTTCAAACATACTGCAACCAACGTTTGAGCTGAGCTGAGCTATCTCAATAGCGACAGGCATAAAGAAAGATCTGAAATGACTTAACTAAAATATATTTAAAAAGCCAAGATATTACACAAGGTTATCACATATCAGGTGACTCATGGAAGCTCAAGTGGAGATTAAAACATACCAAGCTCTATTGCATGACTAAAAGCAGCATGAGTCCAAAGAGGCCAATAGCTCCAACAATTGAATAAAAGAGCAGGTTCATGTGAAATTGTGAATACTACTCCCTCCGTTCATAAATATAAGATGTTTTGTATATTTCAATACGGACTACATACAGACTGAAATGAGTGAAACAACAGTGTAAAACGTGGCCTATATGCATCCGATTCAGAAAAAAGTTTTTAAAAAAAACATCTTATATTCATGAACAGAGGGAGTGGTTTTTAGCCTTTCTCTAACAGTGAAATCTCCAGCATCTTCATTCATAGCCTTGAATCAGTGAAAACACAAGAAGCACGGCATGCCAAACAGAGCAATCGACAGCGGTACAAACAAACAAACAAACAAATATCCCTGAAAAGGGGGTAGCCACTGCCTTGGATATGCAACATCTGATTTCTGAATAAAGGGCGAGACACCGCCGCCTGGCATTCGGCGGTCCGAGATAGAAATTCTAAGCACCATCCATCTGCTACAGATTTCAGCCTTATTTTCTCCATGCGACGAATAATTAACCTAACCTACTACTACTAGTCTGCATAGTTGCCGTTGCACTGGCGTGATTCGACAGCCACCGGCTACGGCGGCTAGGCTAGGCACTGGACGGCGGAGGAGAAGTAGGCCGGCGCGGTAAGATCTACTCCCTCCGTAGTATCTATGTATTGCGGGGGGGTTGAATATTCCAGAGTCAGACTCGCGGCGCCCTAATAAACCCTAGCTAGCCCCGCGGACGACGGCGCGGCGGGCGCCCTGAAACCGCGGCACGCGCGGCTGATCCAAGTTACCGACACGGGCGGGATCGCCTGCGGCGGCGCCGGCGGCGGACGGAAGGGGACGGAAGAGGAATCTTGTTCGCGGAGGGAGGGAGGGAGTACCTTGGAGAGGGCGAGCCGCCAGGCCATGGGGGGGAGGGGATGGGGTGCGCCCCGCCGCGAGCCCACCCGCCGGGTGATCGGAGCCGGTGAGGGAGACTGGAGAGAGAGAGAGAGATTGGAGAAGAAGAAAGAGTAGATTTTTTTTCCCTTGTGTTTTCTCAGGCTGTGGTTAATTTCGTGGCGTCCTTCTTTCCCTGGGCCGGGCCGGGCCGGGCTGGCGGTTGGGCGAGGGCCGGACCGGGCTGGCAGTTGGGCGAGGGCCAGGCCACGAGGCCCACGGACTTGAACGGATACCATTTTAAAAAACATGTGCTATCCCACTCCATGTGGATTATCATCAATAAAGCTTAGTTTTGCCCTAAAAAAAAGTGGATGATAGAAAAATGTTCTACTCCGATTTGCCAAAAAATTGATGATAAAACAAGTGCTTAGTACTACAAAAATACAGTATTGTCTAAAAAAAACTAAAAAATACAGTAGATGATAAAAAGGTGCCAAGTTTGTTCTTCAAAAAAATAGCCAGGTCGATGGTGTAGCAAAGTTAATTTGGTCTCAAGATTTTCAACAAAGTTCAAAATTTGGTTTGGGAAAACTACATTGGAGTATTTTGTTTTTTGACAAACACATTACAGTACCCTCTACGAGCACCTCCAAGAAAGTTCTTTTATCCTTTTTCCTTGAGCTGGCTGGTCTTGAGATTGATGAAGTTTGGTGCTGATACAAGCAGACAGTCAAAGTGGTTCCAGACCTCGACCAAAAACTCAATTGTAAATTCAGCAGCATACAGAAATCTCCAAAAACATATTTTGAAAAAGATCACCATTCACATTCCCTCAGAAAAAAAAACAGATCTCTCAATTGGCATAAACAGCTCCAAGAGATGCATATATCTCCATTCATTCAAAAAAAAAAGTAAGGAGCTGGATTTGTTACTTCATTTTTACAAGGAATAGCACACCACTTCAGCCCTGCCAAAAGCATAAATAAGCAGCAGCAATTCTCAAGCCTCGACAAACTAGAATGAAATGCAAATCTGCTAGCAGTCAATCATCTCAGCTTTGGCAACAGAATCAACAGCAGCAGCTCTCAGTCTCACCAACTTTAAAACATGTATTATATATTCGCAGGCATTCGGCCATTTTAATTTAAAAACCAAGGGATTCCAAACGAGCGGCGTTACGCCACGCCGGCCTGCATACATCTCTCCGAAATACAACATCATCCATCTTCATCAAGGGACTAAAATTAACGCCGCAAGCGACCACAACAAAGGGGAGAAACAAACTGTACAAATTAAAACGGCCAAGCAACCCACCGCCGTCATCAAACACCATTCGTTCATTCCATTTCCATCCATTCATTCGTTATAAAGAAGACCACGGCACGCCCGCCCGTGGTAGCCGCTGCCTGGCTGAGACATCCCCGCCAGACCACACCTCTTATTTGCCCGGCCTCCTCCGTCTCGGGGCCTAGTAGTGGTTCCTGGTGTCGTCGCCGTCGAAGTTGAGGCCCTGGATGCCCCGCACCGTGGACTCGTAGTTCTTGGCGCTCGACGACTGGTGCCTGCCCGAGGACGACCGGCCCCTCGTGTCCGACGAGTCGCCAACCTGCGGGCTCCACCGCGGGGCGGACGACCGCTGGAACGCCCCTGGGCTCGCGTCAGTCGTGCGGCTGCGCGTCTGCTCCGCGTCCGTGCTCGGCTCCCGGCTGCTAGAGACAGCAGGTCGCCTTGAGGATCCGCTTGACCGTCCCAGCAAAGTCGAACTGGAGAACTACACGTCATTTAAGGGTCAGGTGTTACAGGCCAGTTTTATGTATGTATGTACACAAGACCACTTCAGTGGTCTGCATATTTCCCTAGCAACAAGAGACAGATGGGATGAAATACGTAGCAACTCTTGACAACTTACCATGGCATCTTTTGAGGTGGATTGGTCATGTCTGATTGGCGACTTCTGTTTGGCCAGGCTGCCTGCATTTATAGCTGGAGGTGGAACCTGGCGCCGCATGCCATCCATATCTGACCACCCGCTCCTCCTCCCTTCTTCAGTGGCTGCATCCATTCAGCGCACGGTTGTTAAACACATAAAGGCGCGAGGCAAAGACCAAACTGCGACTGGTCTCAATGGGTTCATTATCATACATCTGTATTTCCCACACGCTTATGTGATTATCATTTAAACGGTTCCCGGATATACATACAATTAACCAACTCAACAGAACAAAGCAACAGGTAATGAGCCTGATTTCTAACTCCCTACTAGTACGAACATTTTGTAATCTCAACCTGGTTGTACCACATGCACATTTCAAAAATCTATTTTCCAGGGAAATACCATCTTATTTGAAGAATACACAGACTTACATCTACTACAGATACTAACTTATTGCCTTGCATATAAATAACTGATAAGATACTCTAGAATCCATCATGAGATGGATAATATACTGTACCTGACTGTCTATTTGCCATGGGAGCCATCCCAGAGCTTTGTCCTGCTGCCGCGGCCTAACATAAAAGGAAAGCAGCAAACGGTAAGACATGAATCGTCATGTGCGCAGCATTAAGGGAAGGAGGAACAGTTGCAATGTACTGACCATGGCGCGCGGTGGAGCACTGGTCATTTGTGACTGTTGATACTTGAGAATCGTCCAATCAAAAACATAATCAAATTGAAACCCTGCAAGTACCAAACATTGCTCTGTCAAGAGTTTAAAAGGAGAGCAATTTGCAGCATTTTGGTGTGTAAACATCAATGAATCATCAATCACTAAATTAAATGAATGATTATAAGTTCAAAACATGCAAAAAAGAAAACTCACCCTCTCGAATAAAAAGGTCTCTGAACAATCTCTTGAGATACTGATAATCTGGCGTATCTTCAAAGCGCAGTGAGCGGCAGTAATGGAAATAAGATGCAAATTCAGTAGGATATCCACGACAGAGGGCCTACAGTCAAGAGAATACAATTAAGAAAATAATGCCTCAATGGTGGTGAACGCAGGATATAGAGAAGAACACACGCTACCTCAGTTGAAGTGGCAATTTTCCTTTCGCTGATTTTCTCATACTTCTGTTTCTTGTTCCCAGCTTTCAGACCCTGCCATGGAAGACTGACAGCAACAACAGCATGTGTCAGTGCAGATAATTAGGCTGCCAGAAAATCACGTGTGGTTATTGTCAACAACCTTCCTCTTAAGAAGTACATCAGCACATATCCAAGAGATTCCATGTCATCCCTCCTGCTTTGTTCTACGGTGAAGCAGAAAAATAAATTAGGATATCTGAACAGATTAATGCATGAAAGGTAAGAGAATTTTACAAGGAACAAATAACACTAGATGCCTCGGGAGTCTAAGTACAGTTACAGAATAAAGGAGTACACAGCCGACAGTCAAGGAAACATACCAATTCCAAGATGAGTGTTTACACTCGCATATCTTGCTGTTCCTGTCAAGTTCTTGTTCTCTCTGTGATTAAATAGAGAACGGTCATAAGTTTTGCCACAGATACTGTGTTGTCCACTGATTTAAATTATATAATCAGTGCAAAACTCAGGCATGAACATAAAATGCTTATGCCATGAATGTAAAGAAGTTATGTGTGGCAACATCAAAAGAATAGCCGTAACTTTGACAATATACTGTAGAATGCATCCAAATCTCTTCAAGTAGATCGACAATGGGATATAACATTTACCTATATGGAATGTGCTGGTGTGTCGATGTATCCCTATACTTCTTTGCAAGCCCAAAATCTATACAATAAACCTACAGATAGATGAAAGTTGCAGATAAGAACACCAATAATACATCCATCAATAAAGGCATGCCAGTGGAATGTAGCGTTGACCTGATTTGCCCTTTTCCCAAGACCCATGAGAAAATTGTCCGGCTTGATATCTCTATGCAAGAAAGACTTGGAATGGACGAATTCGACACGGTTGATCTGAAAAAAAGGAAGTAATTCAAATCCCACATGATGAAATGAAAGAGACCAAAGTAATGATGCCAAGGGAATCTGAGGTGTTGCATACCATTTGATCAGCAAGCATCAAAACAGTTTTTAGAGAAAGCTTCCTGTTGCAAAAACTGAAAAGATCCTCGAGGCTTGGGCCCAGCAAGTCCATCACCAAAACATTGTAATCACCCTCCACACCAAACCACTTGACGTTTGGGATTCCAGCTGCAGAACAGTAGGGGGAGTCAGTTGATCCCTCCGTGAATAAATAAACAAGAGAAAAGAGACTGGACCAAGTAAGACCAAGGAAGCAGGAAAATATATATTACTTCCTCCTTGAAGTATTCTGTACAGCTTTGACTCATACAGCAGCTGCGGATGCTTTGTCTTGACATTTTCCTGAGCAAAACCACGCAGAAACAAGACGAATCAAAGAGCATCACCTCGGGTAAATGAATCAGGCAGAACACTTGTAATGAAATTAGAAACTTATTATGGTTATGAGATCAAAGCAAATTAAGGCTAGCCTACAGAAAAGTGAAACAGAAGCAACTATACTGGTGCGAAACATTTGTGTGTTCCATTCCATCTCTTGAAGAATCTCATATTTTGGCAGACAAAACATGTAATTACAAGCTTGCGGTAAGAGACTGAGCAAATGAATCCTAGCCTAGGAAAAGCAAACAGAGGGGCATCGACATTTGTGTATTCCATCTCTTTAATTAAGGTTTGTATTTCGGCAGCAGCAGCTAAAGCATGTAACTAGACAGGTAGACCAAACTGCATTGCACACAGCCAGCCAAAGCACATAATTCAGTTAGCACCCCAAATCCTTCCATGCATCACCATTCCATGAGCATCAGCTACAGGAATTAACAAGCGGCGTAATCCACGGGTTTCCACGGCCTTATTAATCCGACGCTAAGAAAATCATGGCATGGCAATTCGTCAAATCTAGCATCCAATTCGACCTAGATCCCCCGAAACCACACCACGGGGGGCGGAGAAAATTGATGAGCGTCGTGGAGAGAGAGGGACGGAGGAACTCACGAGCTTGATCGCGACCTCCTCGTTGGTCTGCACGTTGGTGCCTGCACACAGAGACGGAGACGGAATTTGTTTAAAAAAAAGAGGAAGATAAAAAGGCGATGGCTTTGGGAGGAAAGGGGGATCTGGCGGACGGAGGGGGACGGACCGAGGTAGATCTCCCCGAAGGAGCCGCTCCCCAGCTTGCGGCCGACGCGGAACTTGTTGCCGATGCGCGGCTCCATGGCCGCCGCCCTGCCTGTCCGTCCGCGCGAGCCGAGGCTACCGCCGGCCGGAGCCTCGCATGCGGTGGACGGGAGGGGAGGGAGAGGATCGGATCGGGGCGGCCGGAATCGGGTCGGGGTCGGGGATGCGGGGCTAGGGCTCGATCGAGTGGATCGGAGTGAGGAGGGATTGGGGATTTCTTCCGGGGACGGAGGAGCGAGCGAGCACCTGACCTGACCAGGAGACGGACAAGCGCCGGGGCTCGGGGAGGAAATACTGGGGAACCCGGGGTGCCCCACGGCAAAGATGGCGGGTCGGGGTGGAGTCCCCCCCCTCCTTTTCCCTTTTTTTCCCCCTTTTATATATACTAGCAAAAGGGCCCGTGCGTTGCAACGGGATTTATTTTTTTATAATCTTCAATGCCCTGCATCACCGAGATACATTATCACTCTCAATTTTATGAAATGATGAACATTTTTTAAAAACTCGTGAACATTTTTCAAATTTGTGGACAGTTTTAGAAATTTTCGAACTTTTTCTAAAATCATGAACATTTTTTGTATTCCTGAAGATTTTATGCTATTTGCAAAATAATAATAATTTGTGAACATGATTTACAAAAAGTTTTTTAATCGGCGAACATTTTTGAGGAAATTGGTGAAATAATTTTTGAAATCCATGAATATTTTTTTGATTTAATAAACATTTTTTATGAAATTTATTATCATTATTGAATCAGTGAATATTTTATGAATGAATAAACTATTTTTTAAGTCATGAACGTTTTTTGTTCAATTTCATTAACATTTTCTAATACATGAACTTTTTAAGAAAACATTTTTTACCAAATCACAAACATTTTTTAATATACAAAAAGTTTATGATTTATTAAAAGGGTATTGCTAAATTATTAAATCACAAACATTTTTTACCAAATCACAAACATTTTTTAATCTACAAAAAGTTTATGATTTATTAAAAGGGTATTGCTAAATTATTAAATCACAAACATTTTTTACCAAATCACAAATATTTTTTTACCAAATCACAAACATTTTGTCGGAATTTTTTTGATGTCCCAAACTACTAAAAGTAGAAAAATTGAAAAAAGAAGAAAAAAATGAACTTTAAAAAACAGGCACATGGGCGGCCCATACGGGCGCGCCGCGTCTTCTCCTAGCGTACGGAGCGCAGGATAGGTGGTCCTTACTGCATGGGCCGGCATAGGCAGGGGATTCCCTTGTGTAAAACCTTTTTTTAATCACTTATACTCCCTCCATTCCTAAATATAAGTTTTTTTAGAGATTGCACTATAGGCTATATACAAAGTAAAATGAGTGAATCCACACTTTAAAATACGTCTATATACATCAGTATATAGTTTGCGGTGGAATCTCTAAAAAGACTTATTATATTTAGGAAGGGGGGGGGGTGGTACTGGTGGGCAATATTTTACAACTTTTGGGGCAATTTTCATGAGGCATCGTCAAAAGCAATAGCCCATTATCATTCGGTATTAGATAGCAAATATGCCCGTGCGTTGCGAGGGACAAAAAAAAAAGTTGACGTGCTTCGCTGCGAAACAAACGCCGATTGTCATGAATTAGATTGGCCACTTTAGAATAAGTTTGATGATGGCAAAAATAATGGATCAATTAACAATAAAATTCTCTCGGGCGCTAGTTCGAAACATGGGACATAAATCGTAGTCATCTAATCGGATGAACAACCCTATCTTTAGATTACTATATTGATAATGAAAACATGGATCAATTAACAATTTAGGAAGTAGAAAAATGATATTGAAGTAAGAGCATTGCTATACGGACCACATTTTTGGTCTGACTTCAGTATAACATTATAGGTCATATCATCGATGCCTCATGAAAAAGCATATCACATCGGCAAATTAATTATTGTATGGCTTCACTGAGATCAACTAAAGACTATTGCCATGACATATAAACATCTGCGTTTTGACATCAATGCTTTATTTTGCACTTTTATGAACGGGGATCAACAATGCCTGAAGGCAATTTATATTTGTTGGACCCGTAGGCTATTTTCTTTCATTGGTCTATATTTTTCGTTTAGACTTTCAGTTTTCACGGTCAAATAGTCACTCGGGAGGGAAGCAAACAGAAAAAAAATCCGACCTAAAAACTACAAACAGAGGCAAACCAGGAAAAAAAATATCTTGCAACGTGTACGCACTACGCAACCTAATGTTTTTCAGTCAATCTCATCTCGCTCAATCTCATCCCCAACGCTGCCTCCCACTGTCCCCTCCAACTGCAGCTGCAGAGCAGCTCGCCTGAGCCCCGAGCCGCCGCCTCTCAAGCAGGCCAGCCAGCTGCGGCCGGCCCCTCCATCTCTTTCCGTCCCCCAGTTTTTACTTCTCTCTCTCTCTCTCTCTCTCTCTGTTTTCTCCATTCAAGGGAAGGGAGTCGCAATGGAACCGCAGCACCCAACCGCCTTGGAGCTCGCCGCCTCCGGCCACCTCTCCGTCGATCTGTCTTCCCCGCCGCCGGATCCGCTACCTGCCTGGTCTGCCGTCGAGAGGAGGACCATGAGAGGAGCGGTCGTTCGTCCGCCACTTGGGCCAGGGCAGCTGATTTGGCCGAGCCGCCCGCGAAGCCGTCGTCCATCTGTAACCGCATCACCCCGCCTGCCATGGAGCTCGTCGCCTCCGACCACCTCTCCATCGGCCTCCGCCTTGATCTGTCCGCCCCATCGCCGGATGCACGCCGGAGCAGTTGGGCCGTAGATGCTTCGCTAGGCTGCTGGCTACCTCGGCTCTCTATGTGTCAAGAATCTCCTCCAGGAGTAGAGGATGAATGGGACTCTGCTCAATTTCTTCCTCCCGCCACCTTGTTCGCCGTGGCGGCCTCCAACACTGCCGGTCTGCAAAGAAACAGAGGATTTTTTTTGTTTTAACGAATCGTTTTCCCCATAGGCACTTACGTTGGGAGTGCGGGGTCAATTTACGGTTCCGTTAGTACCACGTCGGTTAATTCCAAAACGTAATCATAAAAGCGTATTATGACTGGGTGAAAGCGCATTGTGACGGTGAACCCGGAGACCCAATCCGTGCTTTATTATTAGGGAGAGATATATAAAAGAAAAAAAATCTCCCTTTCCCAAGCCAACAAACCTCAACCAGCACAACATCTCTTTCACCATCTCTTTCACCTTCCTCCCATTTTTAGTTTAGGGGCCATCAAAAGGAATTCTAGTTTCTCTGATGGCCAAGCATTTTGCTTTGGTAGTTTCACGGGACGATTTACATTCGACCTTGCGGAATCATCTTACTATTGTTGTTGCCTCGGATGAGCTGCGTGTTTCTGCTTCCGTCGATGTAGGATTTTCGGTCCTTCGATGGGCCGGATCGACGGTTTCTAATATAATGGTGGCGACTTATCTGATGAGGGTGCTTATGACCTACTCATGTGTGGAACTGACAAGGATTACAACACTGCTCTCATTTGGTGCAGCAAATGCCGTCAACAGGGTCAAGATCTTCTATTGGTTACTACTCAAATGACAACCGGATACAACAATAAACATGTTTTACATGCATATCTTGCCAAAGCAACTCACTGACTGTGCCAACAAGCATAGCAAGTCACATGTTGTCTTCTTGTCTTGGCGTGAGTCAAGGTGATGAGCAACATGGAGAAGGACACCATCGAAGAACTAGGTGTCGTCGGGGCGAGGAAGACAGGTGACAGGGCAGAGAGCTTGCGACAAGGAATAACAGTCACCTTAGGGCGAGGAAGACAGACGGATGGGCGATCTCACGGTGGGGCACCGCAGTCACGTCGGGGTGTAGGAGGAAAACTCGGGCGGCGACGACGCAATGGGAGGAGTGATGAAAATTAACATTTGGTCGAGTGTCGATTTTCGGGCATAGAAGAAAGACTCGGCAGAGAAGAGAAGAAATAAACAAGGCGTTCTTTTTCAATTAATGGTGGTACTTGCTCTCTGAATGTTACCAAACTGCAGTTTCGAGGGTGTTGCAGCCTCCCCTGAGATTTTTCTAGTCCTGTGGTGCCCCCACCACCATGAATTTCACTAAACAATAAACTCCCCCCCCCCACGACTCCCCTATCTCTCTCCCCACTCGGACTGGTCAAGAAGTCAACCTAGTTATCGACCCGATCTTGGTGGGCAAGGTGTTTAGGGTTTGGAGGTGTTTAGGATTGATATAATTGGCGTGAAGAAGCAAGTTGTACATGAGTACCAGTGCCTTCACCTAGTACTATACCACATGCTACACCCCCTGCGTGATTCCAAAGTCTGAACAACACTCATATCAAATTGTCGAAAGAGTCTGCAAGCGGTGGGGGCAATCCTCCGCCTAACAAGATAAATAACACCTGCACACAAGCAAAATAAAATACTTGCAACCAACGTGACAAGAGGGTTATCAAGCCCCTTGTCTTTCTAGTTACAATATTAAAAATAGATAGATAGATAGGTAGTTGTATAGTAAAACAGCAAATAATAAAGGCAATTATTGTAGAAGAAAGTATTGAAGGAGAATGGGCACGGGGGGCATAGGTTCACTAGAGGTATCTCTCTCGAAAGCAGGCAATTGACATGGTAACAAATTACAGTTGGGCAATAGACAAGAATATTAATATTTATGACTATATTACGTCTGTGATAGGTAGACCATTAATTCAACAAAATCTACTACTAATACTCCACTCCGAAACTGCTATCCAGCATACATATCTGATAATCCCCAAGTGCAGAGAATCATCGTAGCAATTCCCAATGGTGGAAGTGATAAGTATGTAGTGTCGAACTGATGTCTACTACACAACCTTCTTCTTGTAGACGTTGTTGGGCCTCCAAGTGCAGAGGTTTGTAGGACAGTAGCAAATTTCCCTCAAGTGGATGACCTAAGGTTTATCAATCCGTAGGAGGCGTAGGTTGAAGATGGTCTCTCTCAAGCAACCCTGCAACCAAGTAACAAAGAGTCTCTTGTGTCCCCAACACACCCAATACAATGGTAAATTGTAGAGGTGCACTAGTTCGGCGAAGAGATGGTGATACAAGTGGTATATGGATAGTAGATAAAGGTATTTGTAATCTGAAATTATAAAAACAGCAAGGTAACTAATGATAAAAGTGAGCGTAAACGGTATTGCAATGCGTGGAAATAAGGCCTAGGGTTCATACTTTCGCTAGTGCAAGTTCCCTCAACAATACTAACATAATTGGATCACATAACTATCCCTCAACATGCAACAAAGAGTCACTCCAAAGTCACTAATAGCGGAGAACAAACGAAGAGATTATGGTAGGGTACGAAACCACCTCAAAGTTATTCTTTCCAATCAATCCGTTGGGCTATTCCTATAAGTGTCACAAACAGCCCTAGAGTTCGTACTAGAATAACACCTTAAGACACAAATCAATCAAAACCCTAATGTCACCTAGATACTCCAATGTCACCTCAAGTATCCGTGGGTATGATTATATGATATGCATCACACAATCTCAGATTCATCTATTCAACCAACACATAGAACCTCAAAGAGTGCCCCAAAGTTTCTACCAGAGAATCACAATGAAAACGTGTGCCAACCCCTATGCATAGGTTCATGGGCGGAACCCGCAAGTTGATCACCAAAACATACATCAAGTGAATCACGTGGTATCCCATTGTCACCGCAGATACGCACGGCAAGACATACATCAAGTGTTCTCAAATATTTAAAGACTCAATCCGATAAGATAACTTCAAAGGGGAAACTCAATCCATTACAAGAGAGCGGAGGGGGGAAGAAACATCATAGGATCCAAATATAATAGCAAAGCTCGCGATACATCAAGATCGTATCACCTCAAGAACACGAGAGAGAGAGAGAGAGAGAGATCAAACACATAGCTACTGGTACATACCCTCAGCCCCGAGGGAGAACTACTCCCTCCTCGTCATGGAGAGCACCAGGATGATGAAGATGGCCACCGGAGAAGGATTCCCCCCTCCGGTAGGGTGCCGGAACGGGTCTAGATTGGTTTTCGGTGGCTACAGAGGCTTCTGGCGGCGGAACTCCCGATCTATTTTCTGTTCTGGAAGTTTTAGGATACGTAGGTATATATGGGTCTAGGAAGTACGTCGGTGGAGCTTCGGGGGCCTCACGAGGCAGGGGGCGCGCCCTAGGGGGGTGGGCGCGCCCCCCACCCTCGTGGGCACCTCCCTTCTCTCCTGACGTGGGGTCCAAATCCATCATGTAGCTTTCCTTCTAAAACTAACTTCTCCAGTTGATTTCATTCCGTTTCGACTCCGTTTGATATTCCTTTTCTTCAAAACACTGAAATAGGCAAAAAAAACAACAAATATGGGCTGGGCCTCCGGTTAATATGTTAGTCCCAAAAATAATATAAAAATGGATAATAAAGCCCAATATTGCCCAAAACAGTAGATAATGCAGCATGGAGCAATAAAAAATTATAGATACGTTGGACAGGTATCAAGCATCCCCAAGCTTAATTCCTGCTCGTCCTCGAGTAGATAAATGATAAAAACAGAATTTTTGATGCGGAGTGCTACATGGCATAATTTCAATGTAATTCTTGTTAATTGTGGCATGAATATTCAGATCCATAAGACTCAAGACAAAAGTTCATATTTACATAAAAATGATAATACTTCAAGCATACTAACTAAGCAATTATGTCTTCTCAAAATAACATGGCCAAAGAAAGTTCATCCCTACAAAATCATATAGTTTAGTCATGTTTCATTTTCGTCACACAAGAATGCTCTCATCATGCACAACCCCGATGACAAGCCAAGCAATTGTTTCATACTTTAGTAATCTTAAACTCATAAACTTTCATGCAGTACATGAGCGCGAGCCATGGATATAGCACTATGGGTGGAATAGAATATAACGAGGGGGGTTATGTGGGGAAGACAAAAAGGAGAAAGTCTCAGATCAACGAGGCTAATCAATGGGCTATGGAGATGCCCACCAATTGATGTTAATGCAAGGAGTAGGGATTGCCATGCAACGGATGCACTAGAGCTATAAATGTATGAAAGCTCAACAAAAGAAACTAGTGGGTGTGCATCCAACTTGCTTGCTCACGAAGACCTAGGGCACTTGAGGAGGCCCATTGTTGGAATATACAAGCCAAGTTCTATAACGAAAAATTCCCACTAGTATATGAAAGTGATAACATGAGAGACTCTCTACTATGAAGATCATGGTGCTACTTTGAAGCACAAGTGTGGTAAAAGGATAGTAACATTGTCCCTTCTCTCTTTTTCTCTCAATTTTATTGGGCCTTTTTTATGGCCTTTCTTTTTTTGGGGCCTTCTCTTTTTTTATGGCCTTTCTCTTTTTTTTATTCCTCACTTGGGACAATGCTCTAATAATGATGATCATCACACTTCTATTTTTTTACAACTCAATGATTACAACTCGATACTAGAACAAGATATGACTCTATATGAATGTCTCCGGTAGTGTACCGGGATATGCAATGAACCAAGAGTGACATGTATGAAAGAATTATGAATGGTGGCTTTGCCACAAATACAATATCAACTACATGATCATGATAAGCAATATGACAATGATGAATGTGTCATGATGAATGGAATGATGGAAAGTTGCATGGCAATATATCTCGGAATGGCTATGGAAATGCCATAATAGATAGGTATGGTGGCTGTATTGAGGAAGATATAAGGAGGTTTATGTGTGAAAGAGCGTATCATATCACGGGGTTTGGATGCACCGGCGAAGTTTGCGCCAACTCTCAATGTGAGAAAGGGCAATGCACGGTACCGAAGAGGCTAGCAAGGATGGAAGGGTGAGAGTGCGTATAATCCATGGACTCAACATTAGTCATAAAGAACTCATATACTTATTGCAAAAATCTACAAGTCATCAAAAACCTTGGCACTACGCGCATGCTCCTAGGGGGATAGATTGGTAGGAAAAGACCATCGCTCGTCCCCGACCGCCACTCATAAGGAGGACAATCAAATAACACCTCATGTTTCAAATTTGTTACACAACGTTTACCATACGTGCATGCTACGGGACTTGCAAACTTCAACACAAGGACTTCTCAAATTCACAACTACTCAACTAGCACGACTTTGACATTATTACCTCCATATCTCAAAACAATCATCAAGCATCAAACTTCTCTTAGTATTCAATACTCTATATGAAAGTTTTTACTAATCTTGGATGCCTAGTATGTTATGATTATTTAAGAAAATTACCATGCTATTTAAGACTCTCAAAATAATATAAGTGAAGCATGAGAGTTCATCTATTTCTTCAAAATAAAACTACCACCATGCTCTAAAATATATAAGTGAAGTACTAGAGCAATTGACAAACTACTCCGAAAGATATAAGTGAAGGTCAATGAGTAGTTGAATAATTATGCAACTATGTGAAGACTCTCTAACATTTAATAATTTCAGATCTGGGTATGACCTAAGGTCAATGAGTAGTTGAATAACATTTAATAATTTCCCTCAAGTGGATGACCTAAGGTTTATCAATCCGTAGGAGGCGTAGGTTGAAGATGGTCTCTCTCAAGCAACCCTGCAACCAAATAACAAAGAGTCTCTTGTGTCCCCAACACACCCAATACAATGGTAAATTGTAGAGGTGCACTAGTTCGGCGAAGAGATGGTGATACAAGTGGTATATGGATAGTAGATAAAGGTATTTGTAATCTGAAATTATAAAAACAGCAAGGTAACTAATGATAAAAGTGAGCGTAAACGGTATTGCAATGCGTGGAAATAAGGCCTAGGGTTCATACTTTCGCTAGTGCAAGTTCCCTCAACAATACTAACATAATTGGATCACATAACTATCCCTCAACATGCAACAAAGAGTCACTCCAAAGTCACTAATAGCGGAGAACAAACAAAGAGATTATGGTAGGGTATGAAACCACCTCAAAGTTATTCTTTCCAATCAATCCGTTGGGCTATTCCTATAAGTGTCACAAACAGCCCTAGAGTTCGTACTAGAATAACACCTTAAGACACAAATCAATCAAAACCCTAATGTCACCTAGATACTCCAATGTCACCTCAAGTATCCGTGGGTATGATTATATGATATGCATCACACAATCTCAGATTCATCTATTCAACCAACACATAGAACCTCAAAGAGTGCCCCAAAGTTTCTACCGGAGAATCACGATGAAAACGTGTGCCAACCCCTATGCATAGGTTCATGGGCGGAACCCGCAAGTTGATCACCAAAACATACATCAAGTGAATCACGTGGTATCCCATTGTCACCGCAGATACGCACGGCAAGACATACATCAAGTGTTCTCAAATATTTAAAGACTCAATCCGATAAGATAACTTCAAAGGGGAAACTCAATCCATTACAAGAGAGTAGAGGGGGGAAGAAACATCATAGGATCCAAATATAATAGCAAAGCTCACGATACATCAAGATCGTATCACCTCAAGAACACGAGAGAGAGAGAGATCAAACACATAGCTACTGGTACATACCCTCAGCCCCGAGGGAGAACTACTCCCACCTCGTCATGGAGAGCACCGGGATGATGAAGATGGCCACCGGAGAAGGATTCCCCCCTTCGGTAGGGTGCCGGAACGGGTCTAGATTGGTTTTCTGTGGCTACGGAGGCTTCTGGCGGCGGAACTCCGGATCTAATCTCTGTTCTGGAAGTTTTAGAGTACGTGAGTATATATGGGTGCAGGAAGTGTTCGGGATCGTAGCAGAAATTCAAAATTTTCTACGCATCACCAAGATCAATCTATGGAGTAATCTAGCAACGAGGGGAAGGAGAGTGCATCTACATACCCTTGTAGATCGCTAAGCGGAAGCGTTCAAGTGAACGGGGTTGATGGAGTCGTACTCGTCGTGATCCAAATCACCGATGATCCTAGTGCCGAACGGACGACACCTCCGTGTTCAACACACGTACAGCCCGGTGACGTCTCCTACGCCTTGATCCAGCAAGGGGAGAAGGAGAGGTTGGGGAAGACTCCATCCAGCAGCAGCACGACGGCGTGGTGGTGGTGGAGGAGCACGGGACTCCAGCAGGGCTTCGCCAAGCACTACGAGAGACGAGGAGGGAGAGGGGTAGGGCTGCGCCAACAGGGAGAGCAAATCACATGTGTTGGGTAGCCCCAAACCTCAAGTATATATAGGGGAAGGGGAGGGGCTGCGCCCCCACCTAGGGTTCCCTCCCTAGGGGTGGTGGCGGCCCCCAGATCCCATCTGGGAGGCGACCAAGGGGGTGAGAGAGGGGGGCGCACCTAGGGTGGGCCTTAGGGCCCATCTGCGCCTAGGTAGGGCTGGAATTCGAGCCGAGTCGAGCCAGCTCGGCTCGACTCGCTGGAGCTCGTTTCGTTAACGAGCTAGCTCGACTCGACTCGTTATTATAACGAGCTCAAATCCAAGATTGGCTCGACTCGTATAACTCGCGAGCTGGCTCGTTTAGCTTGTTAAGCTCGTTAAAGATATGAACATAAAACCCTTAAATATTATAAAAATGATTATGTATATATTAAACATATATATCACTAACAATAGTAATTTCCTTCTAACGCTTGAGTCTGCTAGGCGGTTGGGCCTTCAACGGCTAGGCCTTGTGTTGTGCGCCTAGGACATAGGGTGCTGAGTGGCTGATCTTATTTTTGTATTGGGATGGCTGATCTTTTGTACCGAGCCTAACAAGTTACACGAGTACTCGTGAGATTGGCTCGTTTAACTTGGTCTATAAACAATCTTAAACTAAAGCTTGGCTTGACTCGTTATTCTTCGAGTTCGAGTCGATTCGAGCCGAGTCACGAGCTACTCGTTTTGCTCACGAGCTCCGAGCTTTTTTTCCAGCCCTACGCCTAGGGTTTGCCCCCTCTCCTCTTGAGGACGCCTTGGGCCTTGGTGGGAGGCGCCCCAGCCCACATAGGGGCTGGTCCCTTCCCACTTATGGCCCACACAAGCCTCCAGGGCTGGTGGCCCCTCCCGGTGGACCCCCAGACCCCTCTGGTGGTCCCAGTACACTACCGGTGATGCCCGGAACACTTCCGGTGGCCAAAACCATACTTCCTATATATCAATCTTTACCTCCTGACCATTCCGGAACTCCTCGTGACATCCGGGATCTCATCCGGGACTCCGAACAACATTGGGTAACCGCGTACATACTTTCCCTATAACCCTAGCGTCATCGAACCTTAAGTGTGTAGACCCTACGGGTTCGGGAGTCATGCAGACATGGCCGAGACAACTCTCTGGTCAATAACCAACAGCGGGATCTGGATACCCATGTTGGCTCCCACATGCTCCACGATGATCTCATCGGATGAACCACGATGTCAAGGACTTAATCAATCCCGTATACAATTCCCTTCGTCTAGCGGTACGATACTTGCCCGAGATTCGATCGTCGGTATCCCGATACCTGGTTCAATCTCGTTACCGACAAGTCTCTTTTACTCGTTCCGTAACACATCATCCCGTGATCAACTCCTTGATCACATTGTGCACATTATGATGATGTCCTACCGAGTGAGCCCAGAGATACCTCTCCATTTACACGGAGTGACAAATCCCAGTCTTGATTTGTGCCAACCCAACAGACACTTTTGGAGATACCTGCAGTGTACCTTTATAGCCACCCAGTTACGTTGTGACGTTTGGCACACCCAAAGCACTCCTACGGTATCCGGGAGTTGCACAATCTCATGGTCTAAGGAAATGATACTTGACATTAGAAAAGCTTTAGCATACGAACTACATGATCTTGTGCTAGGCTTAGGATTGGGTCTTGTCCATCACATCATTCTCCTAATGATGTGATCCCGTTATCAACGACATCCAATGTCCATGGTCAGGAAACCGTAACCATCTATTGATCAACGAGCTAGTCAACTAGAGGCATACTAGGGACATGGTGTTGTCTATGTATCCACGCATGTATCTGAGTTTCCTATCAATACAATTCTAGCATGGATAATAAACGATTATCATGAACAAGGAAATATAATAATAATCAATTTATTATTGCCTCTAGGGCATATTTCCAACAGTCTCCCACTTGCACTAGAGTCAATAATCCAGTTCACATCGATATGTGATTAACACTCAAGGTCACATCCCCATGTGACTAACACCCAAACAGTTCTGGGTTTGATCATGTTATGCTTGTGAGAGAGGTTTCAGTCAACGGGTTTGCAACATTCAGATCCGTATGTACTTCGCAAATTTCTATGTCATCTTGTAGATGCAACTACTACGCTACATTTGGAGCCATTTCAAATAACTGTTCTACTTGGAGCTATTCTAAATTGTTGCTCCATTATACGTATCCGATATCTCTACTCAGAGCTATCCGGATATGTGTTAAGCTTGTATCGACGTAACTCTTTACGTCGAACTCTTTATCACCTCCATAACCGAGAAACATATCCTTATTGCTCTAAGGATAATTTAGACCGCTATCTGGTGATCTACTCCTAGATCACCTTTGTACCCTCTTGCCAGATATGTGGCAAGGCACACATCAGGTGCGGTACTCAGCATGGCATACCGTATAGAGCCTATGACAAAAGTATAGGGGACGACCTTCGTCCTTCCTCTTTCTTCTGCCGTGGTCGAGCTTTAAGTCTTAACTTCATACCTTACAACTCAGGCAAGAACTCCTTCTTTGACTGATCCATCTTGAACACCTTCAAGATCATGTCAAGGTATGTGCTCATTTGAAAGTACCATTAAGCGTTTTGATTCATCCTTATAGATCTTGATGCTCAATGTTCAAGTAGCTTAATCCAGGCTTTCCATTGAAAAACACTTTCCAAATAACCCTATATGCTTTCCAGAAATTCTACGTCATTTCTGATCAACAATATGTCAGCAACATATATTCATCAGAAATTCTATAGTGCTCCCACTCACTTCTTTGCAAATACAAGTTTCTCATAAACTTTGTATACACCCAAAATCTTTGATCATCTCATCAAAGCATACATTCCAACTCCGAGATGCTTACTCCAGTCCTTAGAAGGATTGCTGGAGCTTTGCATACTTGTTAGCATCTTTCAGGATTGACAAAACCTTCCGGTTGTATCACATACAACCTTTCCTCAAGAAAATCTTCGAGCAAAACAATGTTTTGACATCCTATCTGCAAGAATTCATAAATAATGTAGTAATCGCTAATATAATTCCAACAGACTCTTAGCATCGCTACGAGTGAGAAAGTCTCATCGTAGTCAACTCCTTGAACTTGTCGGAAAACATCTTAACGACAAGTCGAGCTTTCTTAATGGTGATACTTACCATCATTGTCCGTCTTCCTTTTAAAATCCATATGTACCTAACAGCCTTACGACCATCAAGTAGTTCTTCCAAAGTCTACACTTTGTTTTCATATATGGATCCTCTCTCGGATTATATGGCCTCGAGCCATTTTGGAATCCAGGCCCACCATCGCTTCTCCACAGCTCGTAGGTTCATTGTTGTCTAGCAACATGACTTCCAAGACAGGATTACGTACCACTCTGAAGTAGTATGCATCCTTGTCATCCCACGAGGTTTGGTAGTGACTTGATCTGAAGTTTCATGATCACTATCATAAGCTTCCACTTCAATTGGTGTAGGTGCCACAGGAATAACTCCCTGTGCCCTGCCACACACTAGTTGAAGAGACGGTTCAATAACCTCATCAAGTCTCCACCATCCTCCCACTCAATTCTTTCGAGAGAAACTTTTCCTCGAGAAAGGACCCGATTCTAGAAACAATCCCTTATTGCTTTCAGATCTGAGACAGGAGGTATACCCAACTGTTTTGGGTGTCCTATGAAGATGCATTTATCCGCTTTGGGTTCGAGCTTATCAGCCTGAAACTTTTTCACATAAGCGTCGCAGCCCCAAACTTTTAAGAAATGACAACTTAGGTTTCTCTAAACCATAGTTGAAAGTGCAACTATCCCTAGGTGGTTTTGGTAATTCATAACAACATATAGCTCATTGAGCTAATACTATTCCGAGATGATTATTTCAGGAAAGCTCAATGATTGGCATGGCATGGATGTGAAAGTGGAACCCTCAAAATGCTAAGGACAAAGGATTGGCTCAAGCTCAAAAGCTCAAGACTCTTCATTTTATTTTTTAGTGATCCAAGATCACATTGAGTCTTTAGGAAAAGCCAATACTATCAAGGAGGGATGAGGTGTTGCTTAATGAGCCTCTTGCTTCATGTGCTTAGTGATATGCTCCAAAACCCTCAACTACTTTCCCATATCCACATATGACCTAAACCCTAAGCCAAACTCGGTCCTACCGATTCTTCCTATCCGGCGCCACCGAGTTTCACTTGTCATTTGCCACTGCCAAACCCTAGCAATTCGGTCCTACCGGTAGGGATCTCGGTCTCACCGAGATGGGGTTGCAAACTCTCTGTTTCCCTTTCGTAACTTTTCGGTCCCACCGAAAGAGCGAATCGGTCCCACCGAGATTGCAATGTAAACTCAGTGGTTCCCCTTTGTAACTTTTCGGTCTCACCGAGTTCCACTCGGTCTCACCGAAAGAGCAAATCGGTCCCACCGAGTTTGCCTGACCAACTCTCTGGTTAGCTAATTACCAAATTCGGTCTCACCGAGTTTGTGTAATCGGTCTCACCGAGATTACGTTATGCCCAAACCCTAACCACATCGGTCCTACCGAGTTGCATGTCAGTCCCACCGAAAATCACTAACGGTCACTAGGTTTACATTTTCGGTCCGACCGAGTTTATTGATTCGGTCCCACCGAGATTGGAAAACTGTGTAACGGTTGGATTTTGTGTGGAGGCTATATATACCCCTCCACCTTCTTCTCATTCGATGAGAGAGCCATCAGAACACACACACCATTCCAACTCATATGTTTTGAGAGAGAACCACCTACTCATGTGTTGAGACCAAGACATTCCATTCCTACCATATGAATCTTGATCTCTAGCCTTCCCAAGTTGCTTTCCACTCAAACCCTCTTTCCACCAAATCCAAATCCTATGAGAGAGAGTTGAGTGTTGGGGAGACTATCATTTGAAGCACAAGAGCAAGGAGTTCATTACCTACACACCATTTGTTACTTCTTGGAGAGTGGTGTCTCCTAGATTGGCTAGGTGTCACTTGGGAGCCTCCGACAAGATTGTGGAGTTGAACCAAGGAGTTTGTAAGGGCAAGGAGATCGCCTACTTCGTGAAGATCTACCGCTAGTGAGGCAAGTCCTGTGTGGGCGATGGCCATGGTGGGATAGACAAGGTTGCTTCTTCGTGGACCTTTTGTGGGTGGTTGCTTCTTCGTGGACCCTTCATGGGTGGAGCCCTGTGTGGACTCGCGCAACCGTTACCCTTGGGTGGAGCCCTGTGTGGACTCGCGCAACCGTTACCCTTCGTGGGTTGAAGTCTCCATCAACGTGGATGTAGGATAGCACCACCTATCCGAACCACGGGAAAAACATCTGTGTCTCCAATAGCGTTTGAATTCTCCAAACCCTTCCCTTTACATTCTTGCAAGTTGCATGCTTTACTTTCCGCTGCCTATATACTCTTTGCATGCTTGCTTGAATTATGTGATGATTGCTTGACTTGTCCTAAATTAGCCAAAATCTGCCAAGAACTAAAATTGGGAAAAGGTTACGCTTTTATTTGGTCAAGTAGTCCAATCACCCCCCCTCTAGACATACTTTCGATCCTACAAGTGGTATCAGAGCTTTGGTCTCCATTTGCTTGATCTCCATAGCTTTTGGTGGTCATAGCCTTGGTTTCACAACCTAGGAGAGTATGGCGTCTAGCGAGGGAAATTATCACCGTAGAGGTCCTTACTTTGATGGTACTAATTTTGCTAGTTGGAAGCATAAAATGAAAATGCATATTCTTGGACATAACCCTGCCGTTTGGGCTATTGTGTGTGTTGGTTTGCAAGGTGACTTCTTTGATGGGAGAGAACCGAACCGTGAAGCTACCGCGGATGAGTTGAAGATGTTGCAATACAATGCTCAAGCTTGTGATATTCTCTTCAACGGATTGTGCCCCGAAGAATTCAACAAAATCAGCCGTCTTGAGAATGCAAAGGAAATTTGGGACACTTTGATTGATATGCACGAAGGTACCGACTCCGTCAAGGAATCCAAGTTGGATGTGCTTCAAAGCCAACTTGACAAGTTCAAGATGAAGGATGGTGAAGGTGTCGCCGAAATATACTCTAGGCTTGCTCTCATCACAAATGAGATTGCCGGCTTAGGAAGTGAAGAGATGACCGATAAATTCATCATCAAGAAGATTCTAAGATACCGTGTGCACATTGATCCAAATGATGCCCAATTACAAAGATCTCAAGCCAACGGAAGTGATTGGAAGAATTGTTGCTCATGAGATGTCACTTAAGGATAAAGAGGAACTTCACAACAAATCAAGTGGTGCCTATAAAGCCTCTTGTGAAGCCCCTACATCATCAAGTGAGAAACAAGACTTCAATGAAGAATTGAGCTTAATGGTGAAGAACTTCAACAAGTTCTACAAGAGTAGAAGCAAAGATAGAAGCTTCAAGTCAAGGTCCTACAATGATAAAAGATCTTCTAGTCGAGAGCGAAACTGCTACAATTGTGGAAGACCCGGACACTATTCAAATGAGTGTACGGCTCCCTACAAAAGAAGAGAAGATTCTCCAAAAAGAAGAAGCAAAGAATCACCATCAAGAGAGAGAAGGAGTAGAGATGATCGTTATGAACGAAGATACTCACGGAGAAGCAAGGATTCGGAAAGGAAGGAAAAATCATCAAGGAGCTACACAAGACGAAGACATGTTGGTGAATGGGTATCCGGCTCCGACTCCGACAGCCACTCCGAGAGAAGTTATTACTCCAGCTCCGAAGATACTCAAGATGAAGGCGTTGCCGGTCTACCACTTGTGTCAACCAACTCCTACGACATGTTTGACTCACCAAATGAGGGAATTGGAAGATGCTTCATGGCCAAAGGTCCTAAGGTAACACACCCCGAGTATGTTGATTTCAATAGTGATGAAGATGACTTGTTAGGTGATGATTTGCTTGTTGACAACTCTAGTGATGAATACTATGATGAAATGTCAATTAAACATGCTAATCAAGATAAAACGAATGACAATGATAAAGAGAAGATTGAGGCTCTAACTAAAGAACTAAAAACTCTTAAGTTAGCTCATGACACTATCTTCGAAGATCATCGAGAACTTTTAAGAGCTCATGAGAAATTACGCTTTGAAAAGCTCAATCTTGAGCAAGAGCATGAGTTCTTAAAAGCAATCAATGATGATCTCCGCAAGAAAAGTTCTTCTTACATTGCCAAGCGTTTACTCTTATCCACTTACATGCCTCAAGTCAAGTCTAACAAGAAAGATTCTTCCTCTAGTAGTAACAATGATCATGCTAAATCCATTATTGTTACTTCTAGTAGTTCTCTTGATTCCACTAATGATTCTCTTAGCCAAGTTACACTTGAGCAAGAAAATAGCTTATTGAAGGGAATTATAGAGAAAGGAGTGTACAAAAGCCTTGCCGGGAGTAAGCAATTCGAGGAAATTGTGCGCAAGCAAGGAATGCACCGGAGGAATCAAGGTGTTGGTTTTGAACGAAAGTTCAATGCCAATGGAGTTGAGTGGGAAGAAGATCAATACCCCAAGACAAAGTTTGTCCCTCAACAAGAGAAGTATACTTCTTTCAAGGGGACACAAGCTCAAGATGATCTTCCACCACAAGACTACAAGCAAAAAGGCAAGGACAAGCTTCAAGAGGAAATCGATGCATTTGAAGAAGCTCCAAAGACCTTAGTCAAGTGGATTCCCAAGACTACTTCAAGTTCCACTTCATCAAGTACGACTACAACTCCAAGGATTCCCATCAAGATGGTGTGGATCCAAAAGAAGAAGAACTAGAGAGTTCTTGAGGGTGACTCCGCCAACATACTTCACTCTTATCATTTTGGCAAGAACAAGTGCAATCAACTTCCACATCTTGCACTAGTTCAAGGAGTCACAAACCCTCTTGTTGGTAAGATAAGGGACAAGGTGACCTAAAAGTTTTTATGGACATCATCTTTTGTGTGCATCACTCTATGTCTATGGATATCCTTGCCTATTCCTTGTGGGACTAACCCATGTAGGTATTGAAAGTGCAATTCACTCAAATGGATAGCTCCAAGAGATCTACATCAACATTGAGCATCCACATCTTCAATATCTACATGTAGTCATCATCGACAAAACCCAAGGTTAGTTCATCCCTCTTAAGGAGGATATCACATCTAGGGGGAGCTTTACTCTAAGACTTGAGCTAAAGCAACTCTAAAGATGTGAACAAAACAATGCTTTATGTAAAAGTGGTAACCCCACTTGAGCTTAAACGATGAGTATGACCTATGATCAAGTGCTCTCACTTGACTCCTAAGTCAATATACTCATATATAGATGACCTAGTCATCGCAAATTGCTTGATAGATGCTAGAATTGGTTGTGCATGCCTTGTCACATATTTCATTTGCCATCTTATTGTGTGAGCATGCTGGTTGCACATTTTACTCATTCGAGGACATCCACTTGTTGTTTTGGTTGTTTGGTTTTATCTTCTTTTGCCAAGTGGATGGACAAGAATGCCTAAGAACCTCCTCTAGCTATCTATGCTCTTCTCGTCTCAAACTCTATTCATGCTGTATCACAAAATTTGATCAAGTCAGATTCGAACCACTCTGTGTGAGGAGCGCTTGGAGTCCCCGATTCATCATAGACTTAAACTTCCAAAATCTCTTTATGATCCTCGGTCTGACCGATACTCCACTTTCGGTCCTACCGAGATCATTAAGTTGATCTAGGTTTTCGATCTCGGTGCAACCGATTTGAACCTTTCGGTCACACCGAGTTTCAGTAACTGCACATAGTTATGAATCTCAGTGCCACCGAGTTGTTCCACTCGGTCACACCGACAGGGTCGGGCTATATATAGTCACGGGCAAAATTTGGAAATTTCTCCGAACCCCTCGCCCGCGCGATAGCCTGCTCTGCCCTTGTGGTCTTCGGATCATCTTCTCGCCGCCAGTAGCCTCTAGTCGCTGGTCTTCGTTGCCGACAACGGGAATTCTGCCCCGCCGTTGCCGCCGTAGCAAGTCTCTGCCGAACTAGGGTATGGACTTGATCACAGTGCTATTCCCCGTCCAATTCCTAGCACATTGTGTTCTTCATGATTCTTGCCACGATTGAAACACTCCTATCCAGTCAAAACGCCCGTAGATTAGGTTTGATTCGAAAATTTTAGGGTTAGCTTTCCGCCGAAACCATCTCGGACCCACCGAGTTGAAAAACTCGGTCCCACCGATTTGGCTCTTGCCATTGCACAAGTGAGACTCGGTCTGACCGAGGATTACTTATCGGTGTGACCGATTTTTGAACTCAGTGAAACCCTAGCAGTCTCGGTGCCACCGAACTGTGACTCGGTCCTACCGAGTTCACTAGTTTAGGTTCCAAAACTGCTTCGGTATCACCGAGTTTGAAAATCGGTAGATTCGAGATGATTTCAGTGGGAAACTAAAACTAAGTTTTTGGATCATTCTTTTGCAAAAATACTCTGCATTTTGTGATGCTCATCTTTTCGATCTCATCTATAATCTATTCACAGGGTCAGTAGTCAGTTTGTAGCATGTCTGATCAAAGTGATAGCCAAAATATGTCAGAGCAGCAAGTGGTGATGAGTGAGGGAACTAGTCCCTCTAGTTCATCTGATGAAGGCAGCAGGAGCACTCCTAGCAATTTGCCAAAGGCTGCCATGAGACAAAGGAAGAAGAGGACTTCAGATTCCGAAGATGAGGACTATGTGGCAGAGGAAGAGGCCACTTCCAAGAGAATTGAGCCAGCTCAAGGCACTAAGCCAGGTCTGAAAATCAAAAGGCCAGCAGGCAGGCAGCCCATGTCAAAGGCAAGAGCCTCAACTGAGAAGCCCACTCCCCAAGAGCCAGTTGCAGCTGAGGGCAAGAAAAGAAAGGAGAGGGTGAAGAAGATTGTGGCTAGAGTGCTTGGAAAAGCTTCCATCATGGAAGAAGAAGAGGAAGAAGAGGTAGCTGCACCAGCACCCAAGGCACCCAAGCTGATGGGTGATGCCATAAGGTCAGGGGCTACTACATCTAAGCCCAAAGCTGCCTCCAAGCCAAAACCTAAGAGAAATACAAGGAGCATTCCTGCAGCTGAGAAGAACAAGGCCCCAGTGCTTGAGACTGTTGCTGAGGATGAGGTGGAGAATGTCCTGAGAAAGCTAAAGCCCAAGATCCCAGACCACAACGATGCTCATCCTGTGGCTGAGGATATGAAGCTCAGGAGAGATTCAGGGCTGAGGAAATGGAGAGAAGCAGACCCGTATGCTTCAAGGAGAAGGACTGCCATGGACTACAAGTTTCACACCAAGGATCAACAGGATTTCTATGAGACTGTTTTGCTAGATAAGAAGCCAATTGTCTGTGACATGAGATGGGTTGACTGGACCTACATGAGGGAGAAGGAGGGACACTACCCAGGAGTATATGACAGCTTTCATGCTTGTGGAGTAGCTGACTTTGTTGGGCAGAAGCTCACAAAGTGGAATGAGGAACTTATCATGCAGTTCTACTCCACGACACATTTTTATCCAGATGGGAGGATCACATGGATGTCTGAGGGTACAAGGTACCAATCCACAGTGGCTGAGTGGGCACAGATCATTAATGCCCCAGAGGAGCAAGATGATGACTTGGATATCTATGCCAAGAAGAAGATGGACCATAACTCCATGTCCAATATGTACAAGGAAATTCCCAATGAAGCTCTTGACACCTTCAAGTTTAGCTCTGTGCATTACCTTCTGTCAGGGCTCCCGACGATCAATTGGATACTAAGGCACACCTTATTGCCTAAGTCTGGAGATCACAAGATGATCAGAGGCCATGCTATCAACTTGCTACATGTGTTTGATGTGCCTCAGAAGTTTAAGGTGATGAGCCTCATAGTGGAAACTATCAAGAGGACTGCAGCAGATCAGAAGAGGAGCTGCGGATATGCCCCTCAGATTCAGGAGCTCATCAACTCCAAGATGGGCACGGGCATATATCTATTGGACAAGGAACACCTGCCCATCAGTCCAGATTTCGAGGACAATCAAGTTGTCATGACTGAGAACGAGCCATCATCTGCCCAAGCATTTGCAAAGAAGGAGAAGGCAAGGAAGGAGAAAGCTGCCAAGATGCCTACCCAAGAGGAGGCATCTGAATACTTTTTGAAGACCAAACAAGAGCAGCTTGGTTACTTGATTGCATCCACGCTGAGGATTGAGCAAAGTCTGGCCACCCTCACTCAGAATCAGCAGATCCTAGAGAGAATCATGGAACAGAAGTTCTATGACCTGGATGTCAAGGTAACGGAAGTTCAGTCCGCAGTGGAGCAGCTCCAGGAGGACATGCAGGAGAGGAGAGGCAGGACTACCACTCATACCTTTGCCAGAGTGCCACGAGGCCCAAGGTCATCTGTCGTGCCAGTTGCTGACACAAGAGCCACCACCTCAGCACCAGCTCCAGCATCTACTTCAGCTCCAACTCCAGCGACTATTTCAGCATCTATAGAAGCCTTCGTCCTTGGAGTGATCCGGACTCCACCACCACCTGAAGATCAAGCCTGAGCGTCGATCTAGTGCTATGCATTTTCTAGGAACTTTTTGGTAACTTGTTGCCGAAGGGGGAGAAGATGTATAGATCATAGGCTTCGAGAGAGAGAGTGTTGCTTTTCTCTCTTGCTTTATTTGGTGGTTTTTCGAACTTGTTTGCTTTTGAGTGCCTGAGATACTACGTCATTATTTGTGAGACATTGATGATCATGTGTTTGATCATAAGCTACACTTAATGTTTGCTTAATATTATCATCTTATCTATCTTGTGTGATCATTCACTTTTCTTGGTGATGAGTGCATGTATTTCATTCTTATCATTTTAAGCGCTCCACCAAGATGTATGTCACATGGAAGAGTAACCCATGACTCTAACTCTTTGTGCATTTGCAGTCCAAAGCAAATTTTAAATATGCACAAATTTAGGGGGAGCTCTTACTTATCACATACTTCTCAAAGCGATGATATATTTCATGCTTATTATCATTTGTCGAAGCTTTGATCTATATGTTGTCATCAATTACCAAAAAGGGGGAGATTGAAAGTGCAACTATCCCTAGGTGGTTTTGTTAATTCATAACAACATATAGCTCATTGAGCTAATACTATTCCGAGATGATTATTTCAGGAAAGCTCAATGATTGGCATGGCATGGATGTGAAAGTGGAACCCTCAAAATGCTAAGGACAAAGGATTGGCTCAAGCTCAAAAGCTCAAGACTCTTCATTTTATATTTTAGTGATCCAAGATCACATTGAGTCTTTAGGAAAAGCCAATACTATCAAGGAGGGATGAGGTGTTGCTTAATGAGCCTCTTGCTTCATGTGCTTAGTGATATGCTCCAAAACCCTCAACTACTTTCCCATATCCACATATGACCTAAACCCTAAGCCAAACTCGGTCCTACCGATTCTTCCTATCCGACGCCACCGAGTTTCACTTGTCATTAGCCACTACCAAACCCTAGCAATTCGGTCCTACCGATAGGGATCTCGGTCTCACCGAGATGGGGTTGCAAACTCTCTGTTTCCCTTTCGTAACTTTTCGGTCCCACCGAAAGAGCGAATCGGTCCCACCGAGATTGCAATGTAAACTCAGTGTTTCCCCTTTGTAACTTTTCGGTCTCACCGAGTTCCACTCGGTCTCACCGAGTTCCACTCGGTCTCACCGAAAGAGCAAATCGGTCCCACCGAGTTTGCCTGACCAACTCTCTGGTTAGCTAATTACCAAATTCGGTCTCACTGAGTTTGTGTAATCGGTCTCACCGAGATTACGTTATGCCCAAACCCTAACCACATCGGTCCTACCGAGTTGCATGTCAGTCCCACCGAAAATCACTAACGGTCACTAGGTTTACATTTTCGGTCCGACCGAGTTTATTGATTCGGTCCCACCGAGATTGGAAAACTGTGTAACGGTTGGATTTTGTGTGGAGGCTATATATACCCCTCCACCTTCTTCTCATTCGATGAGAGAGCCATCAGAACACACACACCATTCCAACTCATATGTTCTGAGAGAGAACCACCTACTCATGTGTTGAGACCAAGACATTCCATTCCTACCATATGAATCTTGATCTCTAGCCTTCCCAAGTTGCTTTCCACTCAAACCCTCTTTCCACCAAATCCAAATCCTATGAGAGAGAGTTGAGTGTTGGGGAGACTATCATTTGAAGCACAAGAGCAAGGAGTTCATTACCTACACACCATTTGTTACTTCTTGGAGAGTGGTGTCTCCTAGATTGGCTAGGTGTCACTTGGGAGCCTCCGACAAGATTGTGGAGTTGAACCAAGGAGTTTGTAAGGGCAAGGAGATCGCCTACTTCGTGAAGATCTACCGCTAGTGAGGCAAGTCCTGTGTGGGCGATGGCCATGGTGGGATAGACAAGGTTGCTTCTTCGTGGACCCTTTGTGGGTGGTTTCTTCTTCGTGGACCCTTCGTGGGTGGAGCCCTGTGTGGACTCGCGCAACCGTTACCCTTGGGTGGAGCCCTGTGTGGACTCGCGCAACCGTTACCCTTCGTGGGTTGAAGTCTCCATCAACGTGGATGTAGGATAGCACCACCTATCCGAACCACGGGAAAAACATCCATGTCTCCAATAGCGTTTGAATTCTCCAAACCCTTCCCTTTACATTCTTGCAAGTTGCATGCTTTACTTTCCGCTGCCTATATATCCTTTGCATGCTTGCTTGAATTATGTGATGATTGCTTGACTTGTCCTAAATTAGCTAAAATCTGCCAAGAACTAAAATTGGGAAAAGGTTAAGCTTTTATTTGGTCAAGTAGTCTAACTACCCCCCCCCCTCTAGACATACTTTCGATCCTACAATAGTTCATACGGTGTCATCTCATCGGAATTACGTGGTGCCCTATTTAAAGTGAATGTGGTTGTCTCTAATGCCTAACCCATAAACTATCCTGGTAATTCGATAAGAGACATCATAGTATGCATCATATCCAATAGGGTGCGGTTATGATGTTCGGACACACCATCACACTATGGTGTTCCAGGCTGTATTAGTTGTGAAACAATTTCCACAATGTCTTAATTCTGTGCCAAACTCGTAATTCAGATATTCATCTCTATGATCATATCATAGATATTTTATCCTCTTGTCACGACGATCTTTCAACTTCACCCTGAAATTACTTGAACCTTTCAACAATTCAGACTCGTGATTCATCAAGTAAATATACTCAACATCTACTCAAATCATCTGTGAAGTAAGAACATAACGATATCCACTACACACCTCAGCACTCATTGGACTGCACACATCAAAATGTATTACTTCCAACAAGTTGCTTTCTAGTTCCATTTTACTGAAAACGAGGCTTTCAGTCATCTTGCCCATGTGGTATGATTTGCATGTCTCAAGTGATTCAAAATCAAGTGAGTCCAAACGGTCCATTTGCATGGAGTTTCTTCATGCATATACACCAATAGACATGGTTCGCATGTCTCAAACTTTTCAAAAACGAGTGAGCCCAAAGATCCATCAACATGGAGCTTCTTCATGCGTTTTATACCGATATGACTTATGTGGCAGTGCCACAAGTAGGTGGTACTATCATTACTATCTTACATCTTTTGGCATGAACATGTGTATCACTACGATCGAGATTCAGTAAACCATTCATTTTAGGTGCAAGACCATTGAAGGTATTATTCAAATAAACAGAGTAACCATTATTCTCCTTAAATGAATAACCGTATTGCGATAGACATAATCCAATCATGTCTGTGTTCAACGCAAACACCAATCTCGATGGTAGAGGGAGCGTGCGATGCTTGATCACATCAAGCTTGGAAAAACTTCCAACACATATCGCCAGCTCACCTTTAGCTAGTCTCCGTTTACTCCGCAGCCTTTTATTTCGAGTTTACTAACACTTAGCAACCGAACCGGTATCTAATACCATGGTGCTACTAGGAGTACTAGTAAAGTACACATTAACACAATGTATATCCAATATACTTCTATCGACCTTGGCAGCCTTCTCATCTACCAAGTATCTAGGGTAATTCTGCTCCAGTGGTTGTTCCTCTTATTACAGAAGCACTTAGTCTCGGGTTTGGGTTCAACCTTGGGTTTCTTCACTAGAGCAGCAGCTGATTTGCCGTTTCATGAAGTATCCCTTCTTGCCCTTGCCCTTGCCCTTCTTGAAACTAGTGGTTTCACCAACCATCAACAATTGATGCTCCTTCTTGATTTCTACTTTTGTGGTGTCAAACATCGCGAATATCTCAAGGATCATCATATATGTCCCTGATATATTATAGTTCATCGCGAAGCTCTAGCAGCTTGGTGGTAATGACTTCGGAGAAACATCACTATCTCATCTGGAAGATCAACTCCCACTCGATTCAAATGATTGTTGTACTCAGACAATCTGAGCACAAGCTCAACAATTGAGCTTTTCTCCCTTAGTTTGCAGGCTAAGAAAATCATCGGAGGTCTTATACCTCTTGACGTGGGCACAAGCCTGAAATCCCAATTTCAGCCCTCGAAACATCTCATATGTTTCGCGACGTTTCAAAATGTCTTCGGTGCCTCAACTCTAAACCATTTAACTGAACTATCACGTAGTTATCAAAATGTGTATGTCAGATGTTCGCAACATCCACAGACGACGTTCGAGGTTCAGCACACTGAGCGGTGCATTAAGGACATAAGCCTTCTATAAAGCAATGAGGACAATCCTCAGTTTACAGACCTAGTCCGCATAATTGCTACTATCAACTTTCAACTAAATTTTCTCTAGGAACATATCTAAACAGTAGAACTGAAGCGCAAGCTACGACATAATTTGCGAAGACCTTTTGACTATGTTCAGGATAATGAAGTTCATCTTATGAACTCCCACTTAGATAGACATCCCTCTAGTCATCTAAGTGATTACATGATCCGAGCCGTGTCAGATCATCACGTGAGACGGACTAGTCATCATCGGTGAACATCTTCATGTTGACGTATCTTCTATACGACTCATGTTCGACCTTTCGGTCTCTTGTGTTCCGAGGCCATGTCTGTACATGCTAGGCTCGTCAAGTCAACCTAAGTGTTTCGCGTGTGTAAATCTGTCTTACACCCGTTGTATGTGAACGTTAGAATCTATCACACCCGATCATCACGTGGTGCTTCGAAACGACGAACTTTCGCAATGATGCACAGTTAGGGGGAACACTTTCTTGAAATTTTAATGAGGGATCATCTTATTTACTACCGTCGTTCTAAGCAAATAAGATGCAAAAACATGATAAACATCACATGCAATCAAATAGTGACATGATATGGCCAATATCATTTTGCTCCTCTTGATCTCCATCTTCGGGGATCCATGATCATCGTTGTCAGCGGCATGACACCATGATCTCCATCATCATGATCTCCATCATCGTGTCTTCTTGAAGTTGTCTCGTCATCTATTACTTCTACTACTATGGCTAATGCTTTAGCAATAAAGTAAAGTAATTACATGACGTTTATGTTGACACGCAGGTCATAAATAAATTAAGACAACTCCTATGGCTCCTGCCGGTTGTCATACTCATCGACATGCAAGTCGTGATTCCTATTACAAGAACATGATCAATCTCATACATCACATATATCATTCATCACATCCTTTTGGCCATATCACATCACAAGGCATATGCTGCAAAAACAAGTTAGATGTCCTCTAACTGTTGTTGCAAGTTTTTACGTGGCTGCTATAGGTTGCTAGCAAGAACGTTTCTTACCTACGCCAAAACCACAACGTGAATTGCCAATTTCTATTTACCCTTCATAAGGACCCTGTTCATCGAATCCGATCCGACTAAAGTGGGAGAGACAGACACCCGCCAGCATTTATCAGTCGGTGGAACCGGTCTCACGTAAGCGTACGTGTAAGGTTGGTTCGGGCCGCTTCATCCCACAATGCCGCCGAATCAAGATAAGACTAGTAACGGCAAGTAAATTGACAAAATCGATGCCCACAACTACTTTGTGTTCTACTCGTGCATAGAAACTACGCATGGACCTAGCTCATGATGCCACTGTTGGGGATCGTAGCAGAAATTCAAAATTTTCTACGCATCACCAAGATCAATCTATGGAGTAATCTAGCAACGAGGGGAAGGAGAGTGCATCTACATACCCTTGTAGATCGCTAAGCGGAAGCGTTCAAGTGAACGGGGTTGATGGAGTCGTACTCGTCGTGATCCAAATCACCGATGATCCTAGTGCCGAACGGACGGCACCTCCGTGTTCAACACACGCACAGCCCGGTGACGTCTCCTACGCCTTGATCCAGCAAGGGGAGAAGGAGAGGTTGGGGAAGACTCCATCCAGCAGCAGCACGAAGGCGTGGTGGTGGTGGAGGAGCGCGGGACTCCAGTAGGGCTTTGCCAAGCACTACGAGAGACGAGGAGGGAGAGGGGTAGGGCTGCGCCAACAGGGAGAGCAAATCACATGTGTTGGGCAGCCCCAAACCTCAAGTATATATAGGGGAAGGGGAGGGGCTGCGCCCCCACCTAGGGTTCCCTCCCTAGGGGTGGCGGAGGCCCCCAGATCCCATCTGGGAGGCGGCCAAGGGGGAGAGAGAGGGGGGCGCACCTAGGGTGGGCCTTAGGGCCCATCTGCGCCTAGGGTTTGCCCCCTCTCCTCTTGAGGACGCCTTGGGCCTTGGTGGGAGGCGCCCCAGCCCACATAGGGGCTGGTCCCTTCCCACATATGGCCCACGCAAGCCTCCGGGGCTGGTGGCCCCTCCCAGTGGACCCCCGGACCCCTCCGGTGGTCCCGGTACACTACCGGTGATGCCCGGAACACTTCCGGTGGCCAAAACCATACTTCCTATATATCAATCTTTACCTCCGGACCATTCCGGAACTCCTCGTGACATCCGGTATCTCATCCGGGACTCCGAACAACATTCGGTAACTGCGTACATACTTTCCCTATAACCCTAGCGTCATCGAACCTTAAGTGTGTAGACCCTACGGGTTCGGGAGTCATGCAGACATGGCCGAGACAACTCTCCGGTCAATAACCAACAGCGGGATCTGGATACCCATGTTGGCTCCCACATGCTCCATGATGATCTCATCGGATGAACCACGATGTCAAGGACTTAATCAATCCCGTATACAATTCCCTTCGTCTAGCGGTACGATACTTGCCCGAGATTCGATCGTCGGTATCCCGATACCTGGTTCAATCTCGTTACTGGCAAGTCTCTTTTACTCGTTCCATAACACATCATCCCGTGATCAACTCCTTGATCACATTGTGCACGTTATGATGATGTCCTACCGAGTGGGCCCAGAGATACCTCTCCGTTTACACGGAGTGACAAATCCCAGTCTCGATTCATGCCAACCCAACAGACACTTTTGGAGATACCTGTAGTGTACCTTTATAGCCACCCAGTTATGTTGTGACGTTTGGCACACCCAAAGCACTCCTACGGTATCCGGGAGTTGCACAATCTCATGGTCTAAGGAAATGATACTTGACATTAGAAAAGCTTTAGCATACGAACTACATGATCTTGTGCTAGGCTTAGGATTGGGTCTTGTCCGTCACATCATTCTCCTAATTATGTGATCCCGTTATCAACGACATCTAATGTCCATGGTCAGGAAACCGTAACCATCTATTGATCAACGAGCTAGTCAACTAGAGGCTTACTAGGGACATGGTGTTGTCTATGTATCCACACATGTATCTGAGTTTCCTATCAATACAATTCTAGCATGGATAATAAACGATTATCATGAACAAGGAAATATAATAATAACCAATTTATTATTGCCTCTAGGGCATATTTCCAACAGTAAGTACGTCGATGGAGCTTCGGGGGCCCCATGAGGCAGGGGGGCACGCCCTAGGGGGGTGGGCGTGCCCCCCACCCTTGTGGGCACCTCCCTTCTCTCTTGACGTGGGGTCCAAGTCCATCCTGTAGCTTTCCTTCTAAAAATAACTTCTCCAGTTGATTTCATTCCGTTTCGACTCCATTTGATATTCCTTTTCTTCGAAACACTGAAATAGGCAAAAACAGCAAATCTGGGCTGGGCCTCCGGTTAATAGGTTAGTCCCAAAAATAATATAAAAGTGGATAATAAAGACCAATATTCCCCAAAACAGTAGATAATGTAGCATGGAGCAATCAAAAATTATAGATGCATTGGAGACGTATCACGAACCCACAAGGAGCTAAAGGTAAGATCAATATTTTCTCAAGTCCTATCTGCCATTGATACGACTCTACGCACACCGAACGTTTGCTTTCAACTAGAAACGAGCAATAAAACTATGTTGTGGGTATGAAGAGGATAACTTTGCATGGTATCGGAGAGGTAAAATATAAAAATAGGTGTTGTTATCATAAAATTAGAATATATTACTAAATATTATAAATAGAGAGTGTGGAATAATGGTGGATCGGTGTGCGGAATTGTCTTAGGCAATTGTTAACAAGACCAGTAGTCGTCATTGCAATTTCATATGAGGGAGAGGCATAAGCTAACATACTTTATCTTCTTGGATCATATGCACTTATGATTGGAACTCTAGCAAGCATCCGCAACTACTAAAGATCATTAAGGTAAAACCCAACCATAGCATTAAAGCATCAAGTCCCCTTTATCCCATACGCAACAACCCCCTTACTCGGGTTTATGCTTCTGTCACTCAAGCAACCCACTATAAGCGAATCATGAACGTATTGCAACACCCTATAGCAGGAATCCCTCACGCTTGCGCGACACGGAGGGCACAATAGGACATCACCAAAATAAAACATACAACTCATACCAATCTAGATCATCAATCAACCCAAAGACAAAGGATATCTACTCAACACATCATAGGATGGCAACACATCATTGGATCATAATATGTGGCATAAAGCACCATGTTCAAGTAGGGATTATAGTGGGGTGCGGGAGAGTGGACCGCGTAAAAGAGATGAGGGTGGTGATGATGATGTTGATGTTGATGAAGACGATCACCGCGGTGATGATTCCCCTCCCGATGGCACTCCAGTGCCATCGAGAGAGAGGAGGAGAGGTTCTCGCCCTTGTGCTTCCTCCTCCATGGCCTCCCCCCTAGATGGGTGTGATAGCCTGGCTTATTAGGGATGATAGACTACTCATATCAATAAGGAATTCCTTCTTTTCCGAGAGCCCCTTCCGACAGAACTCCAAAGTTAAGCGTGCTCAGCTTGGAGTAGTTTCAGGATGGGTGACCGACCGGGAAGTTGCTCCTGGGTGCGCACGAGTGAGGACAAAGTGCGCAGAAAAGATTAGTATTGATCTGTGGGGCTAGTCTAGATCCCGCCAGGAGTAACGACCACCAGCAGGTGTGTCCGGGGCGTTACAATGGGAGAGGTTCTCTGTCGGTGTCAAAAACGGCGGATCTCGGGTAGGGGGTCCCGAACTATGCGTCTAAGGCGGATGGTAACAGGAGGCAGGGAACACGATGTTTTACCCAGGTTCGGGCCCTCTTGATGGAGGTAAAACCCTACGTCCTGCTTGATTAATATTGATGATATGGGTAGTACAAGAGTAGATCTACCACGAGATCAGAGAGGCTAAACCCTAGAAGCTAGCCTATGGTATGATTGTCTGTTGTCCTACGGACTAAAACCCTCCGGTTTATATAGACACAGGAGGGGGCTAGGGTTACACAAGGTCGGTTACAAAGGAGGAAGTATACATATCCGTATTGCCTAGCTTGCCTTCCACGCCAAGTAGAGTCCCATTCGGACACGAGACGAAGTCTTCAATCTTGTATCTTCATAGTCCAGCAGTCCGGCCAAAGGATATAATCCGGCTGTTCGGAGACCCCCTAATCCAGGACTCCCTCAGTAGCCCCTGAACTAGGCATCAATGACGATGAGTCCAACGCGCAGTGTTGTCTTCGGCATTGCAAGGCGGGTTCTTCTCCAACTTTCAAGTGTTCATAAGCAGTGTCCGGCTCCATAAATGTTGAACCTCTTGGCTTATGTGCCCAATAAGGGCTATCTCCCACGCGTCGAATGAATACGAGGCGCCAGGGCGTTTTCACATTCGCCCCCTAGCCAGATAAATAAATTGTCTATTAAAGGGACGGGGATTCTTAGATCCGATCCATATCATCCTCCCCCAGCGAGAATTCATCAGAGCGTGCTTCGGAAAGATCCATTCCAGCATGGCCGACCTCCGCAGCTCCTCCTCCCACCCCCGTAGCCCTAAGCCCGGTGATTGGGAGAGGTGTTCAGTCCCGCACAGTCGATTAGTCGAGCTGCAGACTAAGGGATTTCTTCCTCCGGCGTATATGGTGCCCGTTCGAGCCGGGCTCGCCACCTACAATGGCGGGGCGCAAGCGGAGAGCCTTGCTTGTCCCTCCATGGGGGAACGAGTCTGCCTTGTTCCTTATTTACTAAGGGGGTTTGGATTTCCAATTCATCCGTTCCTCCGCGGGCTACTGGAGTTCTACGGCCTCCAATTACACAATCTCACCCCTGCCTCCATTCTACACATCGCCGGTTATGTTGCTCTCTACGAGTTGTTCCTGGGCTGCGAGGCTCACTTCGAGCTGTGGAAAAGGCTATTCTGACTTGTCCCTCACACACAGAGGGAATCACTTTATCAAGTGGGCGGAGCCGAAATATGGCGCATCGCCAATACCGGATACCTGTCCGGTACCCCGAAGAAGCCGTCCGAAGACTAGCCTTCAGAATAGTTTTATATGGAGGACGTCCCCCTTCCGGACCCTGTTCGACGGGGTCTACCTGAGTTCAACAATGCTCCTCTGAAGAAGCACCGAAGTTGGCGCCCACGAAGCCCCCAAGCGGAAGACAATGGAGAAGTCCTCTATCTGATGAACCGGATCAAAGCACTGGCTCGATCAGGATTGACAATAATCGAAGTTATGTCGATTTGCATAATGCGAGGAGTGCAGCCACTTCAATATCGTGGGCACCCCTTGTGGTGTTATAACGAGGCAGATGACACCACCCGCTGCGGGCGTAAGGGTCTGGAAAATGCTGCCGCTCTAGCGAAGGTTCTGTCCAAACTGTTCAAGGGTGAGGAAGAGGAGTTCACCCGTATCAAGCCACGGGATGGATTCTCCATGTATAATCCTCCAAGTTGGGTAAGTTATATATCCCTGCTCCCATTTTTCCCGCATTCTTAGTCGTAAGTATTCACCTTGCCACTTTGCGGTAGGAATTGCGAAAAGCCATAAAGGAGGTCAGCATCCCTTCTCCACAACTAGAGGACCCTGACCGGGCCCTCGACTCCGGACTTGAAGAAGATCCGGTTATCTCCGTGGAACTGATAGACCGGCAGTTCTATCAGTTAAGCTGCGACGATGCCCTGGTGGCCATTACGGCCGACTATCCCGGACTGCTCCCTGCATCGTAGGTAAGAAAAATCAAAAAGTCCCAACTCCAAAACTAGGATCCCCTTTTAGGCACTTCACCCACCATATACACATGGCATCTTTTATAGGGAAGGCATTCGGGACGCCCTGCCGAACCCGCGACAACTCACCAACAAGAGGTACCGAGGCCGGGTAGGCCAAAAAGGAAGGCGGTCAGGACGGAGACGCCGGCGCAAAGGTATAGGAAAAACCCCGCTCCGTGGTTGTCGTCTTTCTCAAAATGTAATGACGCCCGCGTTTCTTTAACAGAAAGAACGCTCGCCGGAATATGTCCGGCGATGCTGCCAATCAAGCTTCCACCAGTCGGGCACCAGGACCGGACATGGAGGCGGAAGGCGATATGGGGCAGGCGCCGGATAATCCCCCTACATAGGATGCAGATAGATTATCCGCTACAAACTCAGAAGTGGAAAGTGCCATGAATCATAGGCGCCACCGGGCCATACTCTGCGACGCTTGTTTCTCACCAGAGGCGTTCGACGCCTTCAATTCTGGAGAGGCGCACCTCCGTGCTGCTCAAGATGGTCTAGCCAGAGCCACGGATCAGTATGTAAAGGATGTACGGGTGATTAAATCTGATGATTTATATGTATCAGTAGCCCCCGAGACTTGAAACAGTTAGCAGAACTGATTTAAGGATCATCTTTAATGTGCAGGTTCTTACCGAGAAGAATACTAGGCTGTCCCAGGAGCTGGAGGAATGCAAGACCTAACTGGGGGCCGCTCTTGCCGCCTTGCAGGAATAGAAAAAACCTCCCGCTGGTAACATTTACTTTAAAGAATGGTGGTTACCATATAGTGTGTGGTGTGTCTACAGATCTAACAATTGATTTTGTAGATGAATCCGGAGAAAGTCCGGGGGACCAACATGTTATGCGACAGCTAGAGGCTGGCAAACGCGTGCTGACTAAGGTTGTGCTGGAGAAAAGCAATCTCCAAGACGCCAACATTAAGCTGAACGTGGAACTAAAGGATGTTCGGGGCCAGCTTACGAACTCCGAGAAGGAGAATAAGCGGCTTCGGCGCGGCATTTTCAGTAAGTGTTTGGACGAATCCTCTTTAAAGGAGTTCGGTGAAGTAGCTTTCTAACAATGTTATGTCTGTAGGTATGCTGACGGGTCGTCCCGTGGAGGAAATGCCCGGGTCTGCGGGTGATCTTCTGTTCGAGCTGTCACATCTGCACGAACAAGTTCGGCAGGTGATGCAGGGCGTTGCCCAGGCCTTGTGGCCATCCGTCTCCCTGCCTGAAGGCGTTGCAGAGCTTGCGGAGAAGCTGAAGGGAGCACGGCGGCGCTTCCGTTTATGGAAGATATCAGCTTGTCGACAGGGTGCCAGAGAAGCCTGGGCCATGGTGAAGACGCGGTATACCAAGGCAGACCCAAATCACATGGCCGAGGTCGGGCCTGTGGGGCCCGACGGAAAAGAGATCCCCGTTAGCTTAGTTTATGGGCAAGTAGAATTAGCCGCAAAGTATTCTCAACAGGATTGTAAGCTGGACCGCCTGTTGGATGGTATAGAGGAGGAATTTAGTCAGTCCGCATGACTATGTAATTAAAGTGACATGTACAATGCCTTCTAGCTGGATTGTAGATCATTTGTTGTTGCGGACCTTTTCGCTTCAGCCTCTGGGCTCGATAGTCCGGAGTGAATCTGAATACCCAGGGGTATGCGTGGAGACCAGGCGTAGGGGTCATTAGTGCTTTATCAGACAAGTGCCCAACTAGTTATGTTATATTACATGGGTAGTAAGAAACATCTTCCAGGGAAAATAGTTCCGTTAAGGGTTCCTTTCCCTGGGTAAGCATGCCCTAAAGTGCATGTCCGGACTGCGATAAGAAACGCAGAAAAAGCATCTGGGGGCAGATATGGAAAATAAAAATCATCTTTTGTTCACCGACCGAATATTCCCTTAAGAACGCTAGCTTTCGGCTTCACCTAGTCTGAGGTACACATCCGGCGACCCGACAGTAACAATCGCAGAGGTGCTCCCCTTATGCCCTAGCCAAATTAACGGGAACGTAGGGCATAAATACAAGAGCCAGGCAACCCAGCTTGGCCAAAACTTAAGTCCCGTCGATGCATATAATGGTGAAAAAAGGTACATGCGGAAGTATAACACATGTGTTGGGCGTGAGGCCCAGATAAATAATTTAAGCTTCTGTGAGAGAAGCCCCCAAGTATGAAGAGTGCGGCTAGCGCATCTGTAATGTACAAGCGAGGCACAAGGTGACCCTTGAAGGCCTAGATAAATAATAAGAGAAAGAAAGAAAGGGAAACAAGACAGATGATGTATATGCAGAAAATGGACAAAGGGAGGGGACTAACATAGAGTCCGGTGCTAGGCGTAGAATCTTCGGAGCCTGGCCGCGTTCCATGGGTTCGGCTCAAGTCGACTAGTCGATGCATCTGGCAGTTGGTACGCTCCACTGGTCAGAACTTGGTCAATAATGAAGGGACCTTCCCATTTGGGCTCAAGCTTGTTCTTTTTCTTATCCGGCAGGCATAGAACTAGTTCGCCAACGTTATAAGTTTTGGCCCGTACTTCTCTGCTTTGGTATCTGTGAGCCTGTTGCTGATAAAATGTGGAACGGGCTTTGGCTACATCGCGCTCCTCCTCCAATGTGTCCAGACTGTCCTGCCAATCGAGCTCAGCTTCTCTTTCTTCGTACATCCGCACTCGAGGTGAGTCATGAATTATATCACAGGGCAAGACTGCCTCTGCGCCGTACACCATAAAGAACGGTGTATATCCGATACTACGATTCGGCGTGGCCGCAGCCCCCAGAGTACGGAGTCGAGCTCCTATACCCAGTGCATGTCAGACTCCATTAAGGAATGCACTAATATGGGTTTAATGCCGCTCATTATAAGACCGTTTGCTCGCTCGACTTGACCGTTGGTTTGTGGGTGATAGACTGAAGCATAATCGAGCTTGATGCCCATTTTGCTGCACCAGAGTTTTACCTCGTCGACCGTGAAGTTCGTGCCATTGTCAGTGATGATGCTGTGGGGGACGCCATAACGGTGTACAACCCCGGATATGAAGTCTATCACTGGTCCGGATTCGGTTGTTTTAACAGGTTTGGCCTCTATCCATTTGGTGAATTTATCCACCATGACCAGTAAGTATTTTTTCTTGTGGGTTCCCCCTTTAAGGGGTCCAACCATGTCAAGCCCCCAGACCGCAAAGGGCCATGTAATGGGGATTGTTTGGAGGGCGGTGGGTTGCATGTGGCTTTGATTTGCAAAGAGCTGGCAACTGGCGCAACGTTGGACCAAGTCCTGTGCGTCTGCCCGGGCTGTTGGCCAATAGAATCCTATGCGGAAGGCCTTGCTTACAAGGGCCCGGGCTGCAGCGTGATGACCGCCGAGTCCGGCGTGAATTTCTGCCAAAAGATTCCGCCCCTCCTCTTCGGAGATGCACCTTTGAAGGACTCCGGTAGTGCTTTTTTTGTACAATTCTCCCTCATGGACCCTATAGGCCTTGGATCGCCGCACTATGCAGCATGCCTCATTTTGGTCCTCCAGAAGTTCCTGACTAGTTAGGTAGGCCAGGAATGGTTCTGTCCACGGGGCAATAATGGCCATTATTACGTGGGCTGAAGGTGTTGTTTCGGTGGCAGAGCCTCCGATTGTGTCAGAGTATTCGGTATCGGGCATTTTGGCCGGGTCCGGACTATTGTTACCGGTGTCTCCTTCCCATACTACGGATGGCTTGAACAGCCTTTCCAGAAATATGTTGGGGGGAACCGTATCGCGTTTTGCGCCGATGCGGGCGAGGACATCCGCCGCCTGATTGTTTTCCGAGCCACATGGTGAAATTCGAGCCCCTCGAATCGAGCTGACATTTTGAGGACGGCGTTTTGATAGGCCGCCATTTTCGGATCCTTGGCGTCAAAGTCTCCATTTTTTTGGGATATTGTGAGGTTTGAATCCCCACGCACCTCCAGGCGTTGAATGCCCATGGAGACTGCCATCCGAAGACCATGCAATAGAGCTTCATATTCGGCTGCATTGTTGGAGTCTGTATACAATATTTGTAGTACGTACTGAACGGTATCCCCGGTTGGGGATGTCAGGACGACGCCAGCCCCTAGACCGGCCAACATTTTAGAGCCGTCGAAGTGCATGATCCAGTTGGAGTATGCGCCGTACTCTTTAGGGAGTTCGGCCTCCGTCCATTCGGCGACGAAGTCGGCCAATACTTGCGATTTAATAGCTCATCGAGGTTTGTATGTTATGTCGAACAGGAGGAGCTCAATTGCCCATTTGGCAATCCGGCCCATAGCGTCGTGGTTGTTTATAATATCATTAAGTGGCACTTCCGAGGCTACCGTAATCGAACACTCTTGAAAGTAGTGTCGTAGTGTAAGTGCATCTAGTGCCACCCCTAGTTGGTTTTGGAGTATTGACGACAAACCTAGTTGAGGGACTAATGTGTTTGTGAGAATTGCAGGATAACACAGGTAGAAGTCCCTCATTGATTCGGTTTTCCTACCAGAGATGACCCCTAAAAATGTATGAAGACATTGACGCCAAAGGTGGTATGTGAAGATATTCACATTGAAGACTTAGATCTTTCGTAGTTCTTTTTCTTCTTTGTTGATTCATAGGAACCATCGTACTGTTAAGTGGGGTCCAAGAGAACCAGTCAGAATGACTGAAGTGATGCTTAACCAAAACCTATGTCTTCGAGTGAAGACTATGAGAGCGAATCTTGTCCAGAGTCGGACAAGTCAGCTTTGCTTGCAGCCCAAGTAAAGTTGCCGTGTGTGTTTGAAATTTGACCGTTGGAACACGTGTCAGTTCCTTAGTGACCCAGGGTCATTTCGGATAAATCAGGTCGGGTTGCCTAGTGGCTATAAATAGCCCACCCCCTATAACCATAAACGGTTGGCTGCTCAGAGTTAGAGTACGGCTTTTGTCGTTTGAGAGCAACCCACCTCGAAGCCTTTGAGAGAGAATTCCTTGCGAGGATAAAGCCCTAACCACCCAGAGCCAAAGAGTGTTAGGCATCACTTAAGTCTTCCTGTCTGTGTGATCTGAAGACTTATTACACTTGAGGACTGTGAATCCTCCAGCCGGTTAGGCGTCACATTCCGAGCATCGAAGAGTCATTGTGGATCGCCGGTGAACGAAGTCTGTGAAGGTTTGGGAGTCTACCTTGAAGACTTACTAGAGTGATTGGGCGAGGTCTGTGTGACCTTAGCTCAAGGGGAATACGGTGAGGACTGGGTGTCCGGGACTGTGTGTCCTCAGGTTTAAATACCTAGCCGCCCTAACCAGACGTACAGTTGTCACAGCAACTGGAACTGGTCTAACAAATCATTGTCTTCAACGAGTCACTGGTTTCATCCTTCCCTTCCCTATACTTACTGTTGGTCCTTGTGAAGTCATTGTATGATTGCACTATCTTTTGTCTTCACTGAGTGACTGCTTGTTCTGATTGGCTTCATAATATCTTCCTACCTGATCCTTACTACCTAGCTGCTATAGGTCATTGTGCTTTCACTTCATTGAATACTTGACTATGGTTTGCGTAGTGTAGTCTACCTTCCGCTGCATGGTAATAGGTCTATTTCTATCGTTTGTCTTCGAAACTTCCACGTTTTGAAGACTTTCATAAAAATCGCCTATTCACCCCCCCTCTAGTCGATATAACGCACTTTCACGTAGCTTTCGGGACGCCATGAATACCGCATAGGCTATCATTTGATAATGTGGGTACCGTGATTTGCATGGAGTGAGGATAGTGGATACATAGTATACCGGCTTTTGAAGAGGGAATTTATGTCCGGCAGCTTCTCGTTCGACGACGAGCACTGCGCTTACAACTTGATGAGTTGCCGCAATGTACAACAGCATTGGTTCGCCAATGTTTGGCGCGGCCAGGATTGGGTTGGTTGCCAAAATGGCCTTTATTTCTTCCAATCCGGCTGTGGCAGCGTCCGTCCACTCGAAGTGTTCGGTGTGCCAAAGAAGGCGATAAAGGGGTAAAGCCTTTTCTCCTAAGCGGGAGATAAAGCGGCTTAGAGCCGCCACACATCCAGTTAACTTCTGGATTTGTTTGAGGTCTCTTGGTGTAGCCAATTGTGACAAAGCTCGGATTTTGGCCGGATTAGCTTCGATACCTCTACTAGAGACAATGAAACCCAGGAGCTTTCCAGCTGGTACGCCGAAGACGCATTTTTCCGGATTGAGCTTGATGTCGTATGTTCGGAGGTTGTCGAATGTGAGCCTCAATTCGTATATCAAAGAGTCGACGTGTTTGGTTTTGACAACCACATCGCCTACGTATGCCTCTACTGTTTTGCCGATTTGTTTCTCTAGACATGTCTGAATCATGTGCTGATATGTTGCGCCGGCGTTCTTGAGCCCAAAAGGCATTGTGTTAAAACAGAAGGGACCGTATGGTGTGATAAATGTCGTTGCGGCTTTGTCAGACTCCACCATCTTGATTTGGTGGTAACCGGAGTATGCGTCGAGGAAACACATTGACTCGTGTCCTGCGGTAGCATCAATGATTTGATCGATGCGTGGGAGGGAGGAGGGATCCTTTGGGCAAGCTTTATTGAGGTCTTTGAAATCGACACAAAGGCGCCAGGATTTGTCCTTCTTTGGTACCATCACCAGGTTTGCTAGCCAGTCCGGGTGTTTTATTTCTTTGATGAATCCGGCCTCCAATAACTTGGCTAGTTCCTCTCCCATGGCCTGTCTCTTAGGTTCGGAGAAACGCCGAAGAGCTTGCTTGACCGGCTTGAATCCCTTTAGGATATTGAGGCTATGCTCGGCCAGCCTGCGTGGGATTCCTGGCTTGTCTGAGGGATGCCAGGTGAATATGTCCCAGTTCTCGCGCAGGAACTCTCGTAGTGCGGCGTCCACAGCGGGGCTTAGCTGTGCCCCGATGGAGGCTGTTTTTGTAGGGTCCGTTGGGTGGACTTGGAATTTGGCTATTTCATCCGCTGGTTTAAAAGAGGTGGACTTGGATCTCTTGTCGAGTATCACGTCGTCCCTGTCCACTGTGGAGCGTAGCGTGGTTAATTCCTCGGCCGAGAGGGCTTCGGATAATGCCTCGAGGGACCAATGCGGCTGTTTTGTTTTTGGCGCGGAGTGCTGTGTCCGGATCGCTGGCGAGAGTGATGATTCCGTTGGGCCCGGGCATTTTGAGCTTCATGTACCCGTAATGAGGTACGGCTTGGAAGATTGTGAATGCCTCCCGTCCTAAAAGAGCGTGATAACCACTGCTGAACGGGGCCACTTGGAATGTAATTTCTTCGGACCTGTAATTATCTGGCGTGCCGAATACCACATCTAGTGTGATTTTCCCAGCACAGCGTGCTTCCTGACTGGGGATGATTCCTCTAAAGGTTGTGCTACTTTGCTCAATGCGGTTCCAGTCTATTTCCATCTTTTGAAGTGTTTCCTCATAGATGAGGTTTAATCCGCTGCCGCCTTCCATGAGTACTTTGGTGAGTCGAAAGCCGTCCACGATTGGAATGAGGACCAGCGTGGCTGGTGCTCGGGCTGTTCGGAATGTAGGTTCGTCACTGGCATTGAAGGTAATAGCCGTGTCACTCCATGGATTTATTGCTGCTACGTGGCAGATTTCGGCCATGCTGCGGAGTGTTCGCTTGCGTCTATTATTTGACGCGAAGGTATCAAAGACCGTTGACACCGTATTGTAATCCACGGGATGGTGCTCTGTGGTATTTGGGAGAAGTAGATCCTCACCACTTTTGGCCACCTGCCGGAGTGTCCAACATGCTCTAAGGCTGTGCGTTGGTATTGTATCTGCTGTACTATGAATTTTGCAGGGTCCATTGAGCCATCCCTCCAGTACGGTTCCATACCCTGTAGAGGGTTTTTGCTTTTTGGTAGTTGACTCGGGTGTATTATGATAATGCACCCTTTTGTTTCGGACTGGGTTTGTATTCAGGGCCGAATTATCCCAGAAGTTTACTTCGGTTTTCCAGGCACTTTCCATCGCACAGTACTTTCGTACTATGGAAACCAAGTCAGTGAAGCGTTTTATCTCACGGTGATTTATGGCGTTAAGGATTCCCTTGTCCGTGCAATTATTGCAGAAAAATAGGATTGCGTATTCCTCGCGACAGTCCTTAACCTTGTTCATCGCAAGGAGGAATCTGGCCCAATAGTGATGTACTGTTTCCTGGGGCTCTTGCCTGATGTGGGAAAGATTGCTTATGTTTGGGTGGGTGGGTGGAATTAAATCCGAACCCTCACCTGATCTGGGATCCAGGGGTCGAGGAATTTCCAATTTTGGAAGTTCCGATTCCGGGGTGTGACCTGATAATCCTGGCCCGCTGCCTGACTCTAAGTTCAGGGATTGGATGTTGTCCTCCCGCGAACGGGCATCCGGCTCAGAGAGCTCGGGAATCCGGACATAGTTGGTCCTAAAGATGGAGGAAAGGCGCCGCATTGTTCCTCCACCACTGCAATATGATGGGTGATCGGTGGAGAGTTAATCTCCCTTTGATCGGGTTTAAGCCCAATCCGGTCATAGTCTGTAGCAACTCCCAAGGCGGCGATGCGATCTAAGAGCTCGTTTAAGGAGGCGAGCTCCATTGGATCCATCTGTTCGGCGAGTGTCAATTTGACGTGGAGGTTGTTTTCGATGACCCGAGAAGTCATCGTCGGCGCGGAGGCCGAATAGGCGGTCATGATGAAACCACATAGCCGGAGAGTTTGGCCGACAGCCAAAGCTCCCCCGGCAGTAGTACCGCCTTTAAAGACGAGACGAGGCATCCTTCCTTCTGGCGACGACATAGAGGAACTCTCATTGAAAGCACCAATGTCGGTGTCAAAACCGGCGGATCTCGGGTAGGGGGTCCCGAACTGTGAGTCTAAGGCGGATGGTAACAGGAGGCAGGGAACACGATGTTTTACCCAGGTTCGGGCCCTCTTGATGGAGGTAAAACCCTACGTCCTGCTTGATTAATATTGATGATATGGGTAGTACAAGAGTAGATCTACCACGAGATCAGAGAGGCTAAACCCTAGAAGCTAGCCTATGGTATGATTGTCTGTTGTCCTACGGACTAAAACCCTCTGGTTTATATAGACACCGGAGGGGGCTAGGGTTACACAAGGTCGGTTACAAAGGAGGAAATATACATATCCGTATTGCCTAGCTTGCCTTCCACGCCAAGTAGAGTCCCATCCGGACACGAGACGAAGTCTTCAATCTTGTATCTTCATAGTCCAGCAGTCCGGCCAAAGGATATAATCCGGCTGTCCGGAGACCCCCTAATCCAGGACTCCCTCATTCTCCCTCTGGTCCTTGGCCTTCATGGCAATGATGGCGCCTCCGGGATCCTCCTCCATAGCCTCCGGTGATGATGGCCCCCTCCGGCAGGGTGCTAGAGAGGGCCTAGAATGATTTCTCGTGGCTACAGAGGCTTGTGGCGGTGGAACTTCCGATCTAGGTTATTTTTTGGAGGTTTGGGCATTTATAGGAGAGGTTGGCGTCAAGAACAAGTCAGGGGGCCCCACGGGAAGTCCATGAGGCATAGGGGCGCGCCCCCACCCTCGTGGGGCCCACGGGACTCACCTTCGGTAGATTTTTGTTCCAGTATTTTTTATATTTTCCAGAAAAATTCTCTGTGGATTTTCATCGTATTCCGAGAATTTTTATTTCTGCACAAAAACAACACCAAGGTGGTTCTGCTGAAAACAGCGTCAGTCAGGGTCAGTTATAATCAAATCATACCAAAATCATATAAAACTATTATAAACTTGGCATGAATACTTCATAAATTATAGATACGCTGGAGACGTATGAGCATCCCCAAGCTTAATTCATGCTCGTCCTCGAGTAGGTAAATGATAAAAGAAATAATTTGTGAAGTGTGAATGCTAGCAAGTGCGTAAGTTTGATCGATGATAGTTCCAATCACTTTTTCTAGCATCATTATATATCGTAACAGTAGCTCAACTCATGAAACTTCTCATGATCAAGTAACAAGCTATTCACATGTTAAAGTATAGATCATAAACTTTCTTAAGAACTAACAAACCGTGCTCTTAGTCATCAAACAATTGCAAGTCATCTTATTTTCGGGAAGAGTCTATGTAGGAGCTTTGATTCAACAAACTCCACATACTCAACTATCATTTAATCTTTCACAATTGCTAATACTCATGTGATATTAATGGGTTCAAAGTTTTAATCGAACACAGAGAAAGATAAGGGCTTATAGTTTCGCCTCCCAGCATTTTACCTCAAGGGTAATGTCAACAATAATAATTTATGAAAACCTACATCCAAGGGGATATATATATCCGGATCGCTCCAACACAAAGTTTTTGCCAAAGGAAAAAGTGTAAAAAGGAAAGGTGATGATCACCGTGACTCTTGTACAAGAGTAGAAGGTAAAAGTAAAAGATAGGCCCTTCGCAGAGGGAAGCAGAGGTTGTCATGCACTTTTATGGTTGAATGCACAAAATCTTAATGCAAAAGAACGCCACTTTATATTGTCTCTTGTGATAAAGACCTTTATTATGCCATCCGTCGCTTTTATTTCTTCCCTATCACAAGATCGTTCAATCTCATTACCGGCAAATCACTTTACTCGTTCTGTAATGCATGATCCCGTGACTAACCGCTTAGACACATTGAGCTCATTATGATGATGCATCACTGAGTGGGCCCAGAGATACCTCTCCGTCATATGGAGTGACAAATCCCAGTCTCGATTCGTGCCAACCCAACAGACACTTTTGGAGATACCCATAGTGCACCTTTATAGCCACCCAGTTACATTGTGACGTTTGGCACACCCAAAGCACTCCTACAGTATCTGGGAGTTGCACAATCTCATGGTCTAAGGAAAAGATACTTGGCATTAGAAAAGCTTTAGCAGACAAACTACACGATCTTGTGCTATGCTTAGGATTGGGTCTTGTCCATCACATCATTCTCCTAATGATGTGATCCCATTATCAATGACATCCAATGTCCATGGTCAGGAAACCGTAACCATCTATTGATCAACGAGCTAGTCAACTAGAGTCTCACTAGGGACATGTTGTGGCCTATGTATTCACACATGTATTATGATTTCCGGATAACACAATTATAGCATGAACAATAGACAATTATCATGAACAAGGAAATATAATAATAACCATTTTATTATTGCCTCTAGGGCATATTTCCAACAGTCTCCCACTTGCACTAGAGTCAATAATCTAGTTACATTGTGATGAATCGAACACCCATTGAGTTCTGGTGTTGATCATGTTTTGCTCGAGGAAGAGGTTTAGTCAACGGATCTGTGACATTCAGATCCGTATGCACTTTACAAATATCTATGTCTCCATCTTGAACATTTTCACTAATGGAGTTGAAGCGACGGTTGATATGCCCGGTCTTCTTGTGAAACCTGGGCTCCTTGGCAAGGGAAATAGCTCCAGTATTGTCACAGAAGAGAGTCATCGGGCCCGACACATTGGGAATAATTCCTAGGTCGGTAATGAACTCCTTCATCCAGATTGCTTCATGTGCTACCTCCGAGGCTGCCATGTACTCCGCTTCACATGTAGATCCCACCACGACGCTTTGCTTGCAACTGCACCAGCTGACTGCCCCACCATTCAAAATATACACGTATCCGGTTTGTGACTTGGAGTCATCCAGATCTGTGTCGAAGCTAGCATCGACGTAACCCTTTACGATGAGCTCTTCGTCACCTCCATAAACGAGAAACATATCCTTAGTCCTTTTCAGGTACTTCAGGATATTCTTGACCGCTGTCCAGTGTTCCATGCCGGGATTACTTTGGTACCTTCCTACCAAACTTACGGCAAGGTTTACATCAGGTCTGGTACACAACATGGCATACATAATAGACCCTATGGCCGAGGCATAGGGGATGACACTCATCTTTTCTCTATCTTCTGCCGTGGTCGGGCATTGAGCCGTGCTCAATCTCACACCTTGCAATACAGGCAAGAACCCCTTCTTGGACTGAACCATATTGAACTTCTTCAATATCTTGTCAAGGTACGTGCTTTGTGAAAGACCAATGAGGCGTCTCGATCTATCTCTATAGATCTTGATGCCTAATATGTAAGCAGCTTCTCCAAGGTCCTTCATTGAAAAACACTTATTCAAGTAGGCCTTTATGCTTTCCAAGAGTTCTATATCATTTCCCATCAATAGTATGTCATCCACATATAATATTAGAAATGCTACAGAGCTCCCACTCACTTTCTTGTAAACACAGGCTTCTCCATAAATCTGCGTAAACCCAAACGCTTTGTTCATCTCATCAAAACGAATGTTCCAACTCCGAGATGCTTGCACCAGCCCATAGATCAAGCATTGGAGCTTGCATACCTTGTCAGCATTCTTAGGATCGACAAAACCTTCTGGTTGCATCATATACAATTATTACTTAAGGAAACCATTAAGGAATGCCGTTTTGACATCCATTTGCCATATCTCATAATCGTAGAATGCGGCAATTGCTAACATGATTCGGACAGACTTCAGCTTTGCTATGGGTGAGAAGGTCTCATCGTAGTCAACCCCTTGAACTTGTTGATAACCCTTAGTGACAAGCCGAGCCTTATAGATGGTTACATTACCATCCGCGTCTGTCTTCTTCTTAAAGATCCATTTATTTTCTATGGCTCGCCGATCATCGGGCAAGTCAGTCAAAGTCCATACTTCGTTTTCATACATGGATCCTATCTCGGATTTCATGGCTTCAAGCCATTTGTCGGAATCCGGGCCCACCATCGCTTCTTCATAGTTTGAAGGTTCACCATTGTCTAACAACATGATTTTCAGGACAGGGTTGTCGTACCACTCTGGTGTAGAATGTGTCCTTGTGGACCTATGAAGATCAGTAGCAACTTGATCTGAAGTTGCATGATAATCATCATTAACTTCCTCTCTAGTCGGTGCAGGCACCACAGAAACATTTTCTTGAGCTGCGCCACTCTCCGGTTCAAGAGGCAATACTTCATCAAGTTATACTTTCCTCCCACTTACTTCTTTCGAGAGAAACTCTTTCTCTAGAAAGGATCCATTCTTGGCAACAAAGATCTTGCCTTCGGATCTGAGGTAGAAGGTATACCCAATAGTTTTCTTAGGGTATCCTATGAAGACGCATTTTTCCGATTTGGGTTCGCGCTTTTCAGGCTGAAGTTTCTTGACATAAGCATCGGATCCCCAAACTTTCAGAAACGACAGCTTAGGTTTCTTCCCAAACCACAATTCATACGGTGTCGTCTCAACGGATTTCGACGGAGCCCTATTTAAAGTGAATGCGGCAGTCTCTATAGCATAACCCCAAAATGATAGCGGTAGATCGGTAAGAGACATCATAGATCGCACCATATCTAATAGAGAGTGATTACGACATTCGGACACACCATTACGCTGAGATGTTTCAGGCGGCGTGAGTTGTGAAACAATTCCACATTTTCTTAAGTGCGTGCCAAATTCATGACTCAAATATTCTCCCCCACGATCTGATCGTAAGAACTTGATTTTCCTGTGTAACATCCCAAATTTTCAATTTGGATTGTTATACATAGATCATTCATGCATATCATATTTTATTGCGTTAAGTTTTGCGATCCTCGAAATCATAAGCAACTCAAGGACCCTCGGAGAGAGTTGGGGATTTCCCTGTTTTCATACTTTAGTTTTATCCAATATTGAAACGAGGATTTTTGGTTTTAATTATTTTTCTCTCCGAAAATATCTCATATTAAAATATATGAGAGGAGATAATATGACTTCTCCAAAATAAATGAAATATTGGAGGAAAAAGATTAAAATCAAATATTTGATTTTTATCCGGAGTTTTATTGCTATTTTATTTGAATTAGAAAAATTGCACGTTTTTCAAAGTTGCATTTTAGGGCCAAGAAAATGTTCATCTTGTTCTAAATATTTTATTTAGACGGTGAAAATTTGTTTTGGCATTTTTAGAATTTCATTTTATTTTCTAGGATTTTTTTAGTTTCGGCGGAATTGTTTAAAAAACGCGCAGTGGCTAGCTGGGCCGAAGCCCAGCCGCCGGCCCGCTTCCCCGCCGCCGTCTCCTAGCGGGAGACTGCCGCGGCGCCGTCACCGGACCGGAGTCCAGCCGGGACTCCGCTCCCCCGCGCCTTGCCCCCTCCTCCAAGCCGCGCCGCCCCGCCCTCTTTATAAGCCACCGCCCCCGTCCCTAGAGCCGCCACCCCGCCACCCGCAACCACCTCTGCCGCCGCTCGCTTGCCGCGCCGCCACTCCGCCCCTCACCAGAGCTGCTGCCGCCCCGCACTGCCCCGCCCCTCGCCGGAGCCGACCCCGCTGCGCCGGACCTCGCCGGAGGTAGAACCGTTCATTTTTTTAAAACCCGGTTCGGTTTTTTTTGAAACCCTAGTTTTTTTTGATAGATCGGTTCACCGGTTTTTCACGGTTTAGTTACTTTGCGGACGTTCGTCGGTACGTTCGTTTTAACGAACGAAGTTTACTCATTAGTAACAGACAACGAACGCTCGTTCGTTAGCCTGTTCGTCAGTTTTCTTTTTCTCGGATTTTCCGCGATTATTTTCAATCGCGATTTCTGATCCGATTTTCCTTTTGGTTTATCTTTCCGCTCGTTTGTCGGAATCAGGCGATTCAAGCGCCTAGATCTTCGTCTTGAGACCCTCTTTCCGTTTAACCAACTTGAACAAGCTTTTGCTACTGTAAAATTTGACCTTAGTCCAGATTAGTAAACGGATCTTGTTTCTTTCGCAATTTGAGTTTCGTTGCTCCATTTGATTTGATTCTTTTCGCAAATCGAAGTTCTTAAGTTGAGCTTTCTGGTTAGATCTTATTGTTTGAGTTTTACCAGTGTTTCTTTGCTTGATTGCTTATGTATGCTATTGTTTGTTTTTGATAGAACACCCGAGTGCGAAGCGTGCTACTACGAATCCCTAGATTTTGCGGATCATCAGCAAGGCAAGTAACACTTTGATCATACCCCTTTATCACCTAGTTTTTATGCATTAGTTCCAATCCTCAAACATTGCATGGTTAGGATGTGATTAACATGTGGGTTGGGAAGTAGTTGATGAGGTAGAACCTATTGCCCTGTTGTATTCAAACCCTTGGGAGTTACTTCTACGTATTGCTTATATTGCTATGCTATGCTCGTAGACGTGGTTGGGTGAGTGAAATCCATGACAGATGTGGGATTGTTAATTAATGGTTCAACTTAAGGTGGCAACTTGAATACACATCTGGGTGGATTGTTTGTTGGACACCTAGGGAATCCAGTGTTGTCCTAGGATATCCTGGAGTACCCATGTGATAATCCTATGGTCCGCCACCCAGGCTCAAAGGGAACTGAGATATTTTCATGCTAGAAACTTTCGTGTGCAGCCACAAGCTATTATGGGCTCTAGCATAGTTGAGTAAGTTGCGTGAAGCTTCCGAAGAGGTGGATCAGCAGGTAGTGGGATGTAGGTTGGTATGGTCTGCCCGGAGTAAGGAGTTAATGCTTCTGAAAGAGTGTATCTCGGTCATCTGTTTCTCAAACACCCAGTAGTGCGAGAAATCCAAAGGAGGAAATCGGGTCTTGTGGGGAAAAGTGCGCAAACCTCTGCAGAGTGTATAAACTAATCATGGTTAGCCGTGTCCCCGGTTATGGACATCTTGAGTATCTAGTACTTGGAGTATCATAAGTATCTCATCACTCTGAAATAATATTGTTGGGTTGTTAGTTACTTTAATTGGGATTGAGTTGGAGGAACCTTCTCAATGATGTTTCAACTACCATGATAGTTAAATAAAATCTATTCCTTTGTTGTAGGGAAAAATTGGCTTTTCGCAAAAACTATAACCATAGAGCTTTCCACCAGCCAAATATGCATGTAGTGATAGCATTATTCTGTTCTTGCTCTACTGTGTTATCTTGCCAGCATATTCCATGTGCTGACCCATTTTTGGGCTGCAACGTATTATGTTGCAGACTTTTCAGACGAGGAGTAAGGTTCGTTAGGTCGTTTCCATGCCGCTCAGCTATGCCGTTGGAGTTGATGGACTCACTTTATCTTCCAAGCCTTCCGCTGTTATCGTATTAGATGGCCTTAAGACATATTTATTGTAATAAGTTCTCTTTTGAGACATTCGATGTAATAAATGTGTGATTGCTACTCTGTTATAAATCCTCGAGTGCTGTGTGTGTCAGCATTACCGATCTAGGGATGACACTGAAGCACAGAGACTTGGCCGTTTGAGGTTGGGTCGCTACAAGATGGTATCCGAGCACACGCTGAGTGTAGGACACGACCACTAAGCTAAGGCCCTAGATCACTATTCTCTTCTCATTTCTGACTCCTCTCCATTTTCTACTCTTTAGGATGGCGGACGCAAGGAACAAGTTTGCACAACCGGATGAAGAAGCACCTTTTGGACGACACTTGAAGGAAGTCACTAGGTACCTGAACATTGGAATACCAAGCTTCACCGGGACTTACAACGCCACATTACCAGAAGAGGAGCGATGGATGATTCAAGTTCAAGTTCCAGGAAGGACATTCACGCCAGTCAGTAAGCCCATAGAGTTTTCCTTCGATGCACCAACCTGGAGTCTAGGAAAGAGTATGGCAGCTCACATCACCATGGGATGCATTGGAGAAGTTTATCATAAGGAGCTTAAAGATACTATCTATCAGATTTGTGGGCGCCGAGATGAGCAATGGGAGATGATCAGCACCAGGAAGGATAGATCAATTGCAGCTTTCATCCAGGAGTTAAACCAACACATTCGTCGCCAGGAGAACCACATGTGTGCAGGAATGATAGACCTGAAGAAGGCAATGACTAGGATCACGAAATTGGAGGAAGAACTCAAGGCTACTCGTGAAGAATATGAAGACGAAATTGTCGTACTAGTGGAGAAGAATGACGATCTAGAAAGGAAGCTAGGAGTATTTTTGGGAGACCCCGCACCAGGAGGAGAAGACGAAGAACCGAAGGAGATTCGCCCGGAGGACTACATTATCATCGACGACACCGACTCGGACCTCGACAATAGCGATGATGAATATGAAGGCGAAGTTGGAGCAGACATTATGGAGTCTTGATAACCCACAAGTATAGGGGATCGCAACAGCTTTCGAGTGTAGAGTATTCAACCCAAATTTATCGATTCGACACAAGGGGAGCCAAAGAATATTCTCAAGTATTAGCAGCTGAGTTGTCAATTCAACCACACCTGGAAACTTAGTATCTGCAGCAGAGTGTTTAGTAGCAAAGTAATATGATAGTGGTTATAACGGTAACAAAATAGTAATGAAAGCAAAGTAATATTTTTGGTATTATGTAGTGATTGTAACAATAGCAACGGGAAAGTAAATAAGCGTAAACCAGTATATGGAAAGCTCGTAGGCATCGGATCAATGATGGATAATTATGCCGGATGTGGTTCATCATGTAATAGTCATAACATAGGGTGACACAGAACTAGCTCCAATTCGTCAATGTAATTTAGGCATGTATTCCGAATATAGTCATACGTGCTTATGGAAAAGAACTTGCATGACATCTTTTGTCCTACCCTCCCGTGGCAGCGGGGTCCTAATGGAAACTAAGGGATATTAAGGCCTCCTTTTAATAGAGAACCGAAACAAAGCATTAGCACATAGTGAATACATGAACTCCTCAAACTACGGTCATCACCGGTAAGTATCTTGATTATTGTCACTTCAGGGTTAACGAATCATAACACATAATAGGTGACTATAGACTTGCAAGATAGGATCAAGAAATCTCATATATTGATGAAAACACAATAGGTTTAGATCTGAAATCATGACACTCGGGCCCTAGTGACAAGCATTAAGCATAGCAAAGTCATAGCAACATCTATCTCAGAACATAGTGGATACTAGGGATCAAACCCTATCAAAACTAACTCAATTACATGATAAATCTCATCCAACCCATCACCGTCCAGCAAGCCTACGATGAAATTACTCACGTATGGCGGTGATCATCATGAAATTGGTGATGGAGGATGGTTGATGATGACGACGACGATGAATCCCCCTTTCCGGAGCCCCGAACGGACTCCGGATCAGCCCTCCCGAGAGGTTTTAGGGCTTGGCGGCGGCTCCGTATCGTAAAACGCGATGAAATCTTCTCTCTATTTTTTTCTCCTCGAAAGAAAATATATAGAGTTGGAGTTGGAGTTGGGAGGTCTCCAGGGGGCCCACGAGGTAGGGGGCGCACCCTAGGGGGGCACTACTAGGGAAAACCCTAGTAGTAGCGCGGGTTTTGAGGCTAGCAGCAGCGCGGGTGGCCGCTCTACTAATAAGGCGCTACAACTAACTTATAGTAGTTGCGCGGTCCTTACCCGCGCTACTATTGTTGACGATATCAGCAGCGCTTTTTGTGAACGCGCTACTATTACTTAGCTATAGCGATTTCACAGTCCCTCGCTACTGCTATATCTTTCATCATTTCCCCCCGTACCCTTTCCCTTTCAGTTTCCCTTTCAGATACTAGATACTAGGTATTGGTAGTAGATATCAAATTCATAAACCATTACTGGGTAGTACTCCCTTCGTTCCAAATTACTCGTCGTGGTTTTAGTTCAAACCACGACGAGTAATTTGGAACGAAGGGAGTACTAGATAACAATTTAATGCATAGTCAACATGCATCCTCAAGCAGTACAAGGTCATATCAACGGCGAGCATCATATGTAGTTCTAAATGATATCGACGACGATCATCATATGTAGTTCTAGATGATATAGCCACACACACATATGTAGTTCTAGATGATATAGCCACACACACATATGTAGTTCTAGATGATATCGAAGACAATCATCATCCTCAAGCCTGGGCGGCAGGTGTTCCTGATAGTAATTAGGATGGCCTGTCCAACACGGAGATTCTTGGCATCAAGGAATTTCTTCCATCCAACCGAGTTTAAGTGTGTGCGACCGTCCATGTCCATGCGGTAAGTACAGGTTGTGACGGACCCCCTTGCAGTAAGGCGTAGTCTAGCTGAGCCTTCTTCATCAGGCTCGATACCATTACTCACAGATATGCTCTTTGCCAATTTCTGAATAAAAAAACATTTCAATTAATAAATAGCCTTGCAAATAAGTACATATGGATTATCTACACTATTAATAGTTTCCTTAGATTCTACACTAATAAGCATGTGATCGAACTCTAACTAAAACATATCATCGACTATATTCCACACAACATACCATATCATTGGACTGTACACTAGGTATTTCATCGGATAATTTGCATTTGTAAGTATAACATACCATATCATGTCGATCAACCATGGTATTTGTCAGTCGAGTCACGAATGGCACCTCGACAAAGTCAGCACGTGGCGGAATTATGTCCCACAGGTTGGACACCTCCTCCTCGCTCAGCCTTGTTCTTTGAGCTACGATGGCTTCATGAAGTGGGTCCTCATCATCTTCATCGAGTGGGTCCTCATTATCTTCATCATCTTCATCATCTTCTTCATCTTCATCATCTTCCACTAGGTTGAGATAAATGACAGCCAGCTTGGGTCTTTTAACTATAAAGGAGAAGCTGATCAACTCACCACCAGTAAGGCGCATGCAAGCAACGAAACAGGCTCATCCATCTCCTCCAATCTGCGACATATTGTGTCCTTTCTCGACCTCCATAGTGTACGGCCCCCCCAGGAGCCTCAAATGTCACAGTGTCTCCTGTCAGCTTGTTGAATTTCAACCTCGCATTGCATGGGACGATCTGTGTAAAATAAGCAAAATGACACAATGCAGTAGTGCCAACACTAAAAATAAAATAGTTATTACATTTCATCTAATTTCTTACCGCCGCATGACGAAAACCTGGCTGGAAGTAGATGCCGAACAACTTGCCAGTTGCAAGGCTGCTGGCGCACCTTGACTTGCACAGTCGTCATAGTGGTGGTGGTGGTGGCGCCATTTTTCCTAAAGCAATATGAGCAAAGGATTAACGATCCACTTCACAGGAAAGAAAAAAAGTAGCATGAGATATTTTTGGTTCTTCCATGAGAAGCAATTTGATGGACAATTATAATCCTAAGATCTAGTAACATATTAGATGACAAGGTACCGCCTACATTTTGCCAAAAAGTAACTAAATCATCTAAATGAAAATGGTGCATACTAAATCAACTAAATGAACTAGCCTACTAAATCAACTAAATCAAAATGTTCTAAATCAACTAGCCTACTAAATCAACTAAATCAAAATGTTCTAAATCAACTAGCCTACTAAATCAACTAGCCTACTAAATCAACTAAATCAAAATGTAGGGAGGACGGAGGAGGAGGCCGGTGCCGAGTCCAGCAAAGAGGAGGAGGGGCCGGCCGACGGCCAGTGGAGGGAGGACGGAGGAGGAAGGCGGAGCAAGGAGGGGCCGGCCAGCGACGAGTGGAGAGGGAGGACGGAGGAGGAGGCCGGTACCGAGTCCAGCAAGGAGGAGGAGGTGATGGTGGTGCAGAGGGAGGATGGGAGACGGGGGAGGACTGACACGGGGGATAGAGAGGGACCCGGTGAGTGTGTGACTGTGAGTGGATCGGATAGAGGAGATGGGGTGGGAGATGGAATGGCTTAGCAGTAGCGCGCTATAGAGAAAGACGCTACTGCTAAACTACCTAGCAGCAGCGCCTTTCACAAAGAAGTGCTACTGCTATGTGTCAGCATGTAAAAATACATTGATCATCAATGACCTTTTTGTGTACAATCTGATTTGTCAATATGAGTCCTCACTGGTTTAGGAACAAGTGAAGACTCATATTGTAGCCACAAATTCTACACATAGAGTTCAATGAAGACCAAGTGCTTGTCAAAGTTTGAGAAGTAACATATTTAAGGTGGTAGAAACTCTCTTCACGGAGCGAGGTGGGACTAATTTTTTTAGTAAACTTAGCAGTAGCGCTTATTGGCGAAATGCGCTGCTACTATGCTACGTAGCAGTAGCGCCCTTCGTTATAACGCGTTGCTGCTATAGCTAGCCTCACGACTGCCTCGTGGGAATTATAGCAGTAGCGCGTCTTTCAGCTGGCGTGCTACTGCTATATTTATTGTAGCAGCGAGTTATTCTTGAGCTCGCTACGGCTAATTAGCAGCAGCGCCTTATTTTAAAGCGCGCTGCTGATAAGATTCTGTGTATAGGCTTTTCCCTAGTAGTGGGGGCGCCCCCCACCCTCGTGGAAAGGGTGTGGGCCCCCTGGTCTTTATCTTTGGCGAGGATTTTTTATTATTTATTGTAAGACATTCCGTGGAGTTTCAGGTCATTCCAAGAACTTTTGTTTTTTGCACATAAAACAACATCACGACGGTTCTACTGAAAACAGTGTCAGTCCGGGTTAGTTCCATTCAAATCACACAAGTTAGAGTCCAAAACAAGGGGAAAAGTGTTTGGAAAAGTAGATACGACGGAGACATATCAACTCCCCCAAGCTTAAACCCTTGCTTGTCCTCAAGCAATTCAGTTGACAAACTGAAAGAAATAAAGAAAAACTTTTACAAACTCTGTTTGCTCTTGTTGTTGTAAATATGTCAAGCTAGCATTCAAGTTTTCAGCAAAGATTATAACTAACCATATTTGCAATAATTCTCAGGTCTCATGATTACCCATATCAATAGCATAATCAACTAGCAAGCCATAATAATAAATCTCGAATGACAACACTTTCTCAAAACAATCATAATATGATATAACAAGATGGTATCTTGCTAGCCCTTCCTGAGACCGCAAAACATAAATGCAGAGCACCTTTAAAGATCAACAACTTACTAGACATTGTAATTCACGGTAAAAGAGATCCAATCATAGTCACACCCAATATAAATTGATAGTGATGAATGCAAATGACAGCTGCGCTCTCCAGCTAGTGCTTTTAATAAGAGGGTGATGACTCAACATAAAAGTAAATAGATAGGCCCTTCGCAGCGGGAAGCAGGGTTTTGTAGAGGTGCCAGAGCTCGGTTTTGAAATAGAGATAATTAACATTTTGAGCGGTATACTTTCATTGTCAACATAACAACCAAGAGATGGCGATATCTTCCATGCTACACACATTATAGGCGGTTCCCAAACAGAATGGTAAAGTTTATACTCCCCCTCCACCAACAAACATCAATCCATGGCTTGCTCGAAACAACGAGTGCCTCCAACATACATCAGGTCCCAGGGGGAGTTTTGTTTTGCAATTATTTTTGATTTAGTTTGCATAAAGCATGGGACTGGGCATCCCGGTGACCAGCCATTTTCTCGTGAGTGAGGAGCGGAGTCCACTCCTCTTGAGAATAACCCGCCTAGCGTGGAAGATACAGACAACCCTAGTTGATACATGAGCTATTCGAGCATACAAAACAGGATGATTATTTGAAGGTTTAGAGTTTGGCACATACAAATTTACTTGGAACGACAGGTAAATACCGCATATAGGAAGGTATAGTGGACTCATCTGGAATAATTTTGGGGTTTAAGGGATTGGATGCACAAGTAGTATTCCCGCTTAGTACAGGTGAAGGCTAGCAAAAGACTGGGAAGCGACCAACTAGAGAGCGACAACATCCATGTACATGCATTAAAATTAATAAACATTGGATGCAAGCTTGAGTAGGATATAATCCACCATGAACATAAATATCGTGAAGGTTATGTTGATTTGTTTCAACTACATGCGTGAACATGTGCCAAGTCAAGTCACTTAAATCATTCAAAGGAGGATACCACCCCATCATACCACATCATAACCATCTCAATAGCATGTTGGCATGCAAGGTAAACCATTATAACTCATAGCTAATCAAGCATGGCACAAGCAACTATGATCTCTAATTGTCATTGCAAACATGTTTATTCATAACAAGCTGAATCAAGAATGATGAACTCATCATATTTACAAAAACAAAAGAGGTCGAGTTCGTACCGGCTTTTCTCATCTCAGTCAGTCCAATATATATCAACATAATTGCCTTTACTTGCACGACCGAACGATGTGAATAATAATAAGAGTGCGCGTGCATTGGACTAAGCTGGAATCTACGAGCATTTAATAAACAGGAAAAGACAAAGCAATATGGGCTCTTGGTTAAATCAACAATAAAGCATATAAGATCCACTTCAACAATTTAATTATGGTCTTCTCCTATCGGCCCCCAAAGAAGGAAAATAAATAAAACTATTTACACGGGAAAGCTCCCAACAAGCAAAAGAAGAACAAGAAATATTTTCAGGTTTCTTTTTAATTACTACTACAAACATGGAAAGTAAATTAATTAAAAGCTACAACTATTTTTTTGGTTTTTTCTTAAGGTTTATTAAACACACAAGAAGAAAGCATAAAAGGAAATAAACTAGCATGGATGATACAATGAAAAAGTATGAGCACCGACATCTAGCAATGAGTGTGTGTGAACATAAATGTAATGTCGGTGAGAAATACGTACTCCCCCAAGCTTAGGCTTTTGGCCTAAGTTGGTCTATGGCCACGGCTGGCCTGGCTGATATCCATAATAATAGTTGGGGTCGTACTGCGATGAGGAAGAAGAAGGCTCCGATTGCCACTGGCTGGCAATCATCTCCAAATCCCACTGATAGTTAGACTGTCGTGAAGGATCAAATTGTGGTTCTGATTCTGGCTCCTCGGCTGGTGCAGGGTTCTGGTAGGCGTGAATAGCCGTCAACAGAACAAGGTACATGCCTACAGTCAAATCAAACAAAGAAGGAGCAGGCAAGGTAATAGTCTCAAGATGATGTTTATTAAAGAACAATTGATATTTAAGCTCTCCTGTCCTATTCTTAATAATAAAATCATGTGCCACCATATTTTTATAATCTAGATAAACACGGGGCAACACTTTTTCTTCCTTCTCAGCATGCCTAATAGGTATGTTAAAATGTGCAGCTAGGCGTGTAGCATAGATGCCTCCAAAGATGGGACCCTTAGTACGGTTCATACTTAACCGTCTAGCAATAATGCCGCCATACTAAAAGAGTTATCACCGTATAAGTCGTGGTGCAAAATAATAATATCAGGGATACTCAGGTTTCCACAGTTTCCGCGACCAATTAAGCAACGACTAGCAAATAATGCAAAGTAGCGTAAAACAGGAAAATGTATGCTAGTGATTCGTGCATCGGAAACCTTCCTTGTTTCCCCTACAGTGATAGTGTCAATAAATCCCTCCACATCATCACGATGTGGTTCTTCTGTCTTGCCCCCAAAAGGGACTAAACAAATCTGATAGAAATCAAAAGGTGACATCTCCTTATGCTCATCATATAAATGAAATTCCACCATAGGTGGTGAGTTCTTAGAATGAAAATGAAAGTTTTGTACAAAGGTATTTGTGAGCAAGAGATACTGATCGCATTGGTCGTGGAGGAAAGCGGTAAGGCCTGCAGTCTGAGCCAACTCATGAAAATCTTCATAAATCTCGGCTGCTCTTAAGAAATCCTCGGAAGGCCATTCACACGCCCGAACCTCCATGGTGCGCGGCAAATTATACTTAGGCTTCGGTGCCTTTTCCTTCGAGCTTTGACTCGATGAGCCCCTCAATAATCTCCTCATCATTTTCTGAAAAATTCCGAAATTTTTAGTAACTTCAAAATAAAAGTAAACCAAACTCAATAATATTGATAGAAACCACTCCTACAAGTGCCTAGGGCCTATATCATGCATCAAAACTACTTTTGACCATATAAATTTGACATGCAAGCTCAAGAACAGGGTCACCTAAGAAGCAAAAATTTGCAATGAATAAAGCACTAGAACAAAAACTAATTGGACCAATGGAGGAGTCACATACCAAGGAACAATCTCCCCAAGCAGTTTTGTGAGAGGTGCTTTGAGCAAGGAGATCGAAAATGGCAGCAAAGAGGGCTGGAACTCGTGCTTGAGTTGGTTTTTCGTGTTTGTGGGAGGAATAAGAAGAGGATGTGTGCAGGAATAAGTGGAGGAGGGCCACCGTGGGCACACGAGGCAGGGGGCGCGCCCTCCACCCTCGTGGCAAGGTGGTTGGCCCCCCTGGTGTGATTTTTGCACCATAAATCCTCAAATATTCCCCAAAAAATCATATTAAATTGGCATGTCATTGTGAGGAATTTTATTTTCGGGACATTTTTATATTGCACGGATAAATCAGGAAACAGACAGAAAAATACTATTTTTACTTTATTTCAACTAAATAATAGAAAGTATAGAGAGGGTACAGAAGGTTGTGCTTCTAGTTTCATCCATCTCATGCTCATCAAAAGGAATCCACTAACAAGGTTGATCAAGCCTTGTTAACAAACTCATTCCGATTAACATGAAACCGGAGAAATTTCGAATAACACTAGGTTACCTCAACAGGGATATGCACATCCCCAATAATAAGTATATCATATTTCTTCTTGACAATAGGAAGAGGAAATTCAAAACCTCCAAATATAATTGATGGAATTTTTCCGATAGAATTGATACTATGAACTTGAGGTTGTTTCCTCGGAAAGTGTACCGTATGCTCATTACCATTAACATGAAAAGTGACATTGCCTTTAGTGCAATCAATAACAGCCCCTGCAGTATTAAGAAAAGGTCTTCCAAGAATAATAGACATACTATCGTCCTCGGTAATATCAAGAATAACAAAGTCTGTTAAAATAGTAACGTTTGCAACCACAACAGGCACATCCTCACAAATACCGACAGGTATAGCAGTTGATTTATCAGCCATTTGCAAAGATATTTCAGTAGGTGTCAACTTATTCAAGTCAAGTCTACGATATAAAGAGAGAGGCATAACACTAACACCGGCTCCAAGATCACATAAAGCAGTTTTAACATAGTTTCTTCTAATGGAGCATGGTATAGTAGGTACTCCTGGATCTCCAAGTTTCTTTGGTATTCCACCCTTAAAAGTATAATTAGCAAGCATGGTGGAAATTTCAGCTTCTGGTATCTTTCTTTTATTTGTAACAATATCTTTCATGTACTTAGCATAAGGATTCATTTTGAGCATATCAGTCAATCGCATACGCAAAAAGATAGGTCTAATCATTTCAGCAAAGCACTCAAAATCCTCATCATCCTTTTTCTTGGATGGTTTGGGAGGAAAAGGCATGGGTTTCTGAACCCAAGGCTCTCTTTCTTTACCATGTTTCCTAGAAACAAAGTCTTTCTTATCATAACGTTGATTCTTTGATTGTGGGTTATCAAGATTAACAACAGGTTCAGTTTCTACATCATTATCATTACTAGGTTGAGCATCATTATGAACATCATCATTATCATTTTCATTAGGTTCATGTTCATTGTCAGATTGTGTTTCGGCATCAGACATAGATATACCATTTGGATTATCAGGTGGTTCAGCAATAGGTTCACTAGAAGTTTGCACAGTTCTATCATTTTTCTTTTTCTTCCTTTTAGAAGAACTAGGTGCATCAATATTATTTCTCTGAGAATCTTGCTCAATTCTCTTAGGGTGGCCTTCAGGATACAAAGGTTCCTGAGTCATTCTACCAATTCTAGTAGCCACTTTAACAACATAATCATTTTTCTTACTATTCATCTCATTGAGCAATTCCTTTTGAGCTTTAAGTACTTGTTCTACTTGAGTGGTAACCATAGAAACATGTTTGCTAACAAGTTTAAGTTCACCTCTAATATTAGCCATATACTCACCCAAATATTTAATCATATCAGCATCTTGTTTTAATTGTCTACCAAAATAAGCACTGAAGTCTTCTTGCTTAAACATAAAATTATCAAACTCATCCAAGCATTGACTAGCAATTTTAGCAGGAGGGATTTCAGCTTTATCATATCTATAGAGAGAATTTACCTTTACTACCTATGTCGGGTTATCGAGGTCTGGAGGTTCTTCAATAAGTAAAGGATCAAGATCGTATGTTTCTTCAATAGGCGGTAAATTAAGACCATGTATTTCTTCAATAGGAGGTAAATTCTTAACATCTTCAGCTTTAATACCTTTTTCTTTCATAGATTTCTTTGCCTCTTGCATATCTTCGGGACTGAGAAATAGAACACCTCTCTTCTTCGGAGTTGGGTTAGGAATAGGATCATTAATTGGAGCAGGAGCTGGCTCAGGAGGTGCCCAATTATTTTCATTTGTCAGCATAATATTCAATAAGATTTCAGCTTCATCCGGTGTTCTTTCCCTGAAAAGAGAACCAACACAACTATCCAGGTAATCTCTGGAAGCATCAGTTAGTCCATTATAAAAGATATCAAGTATTTCATTTTTCTTAAGAGGATGATCAGGCAAAGCATTAAGTAACTTGAGAAGCCTCCCCCAAGCTTGTGGGAGACTCTCTTCTTTAATTTGCACAAAGTTGTATATTTCCTTTAAAGCAGCTTGTTTCTTATGAGCAGGGAAATATTTAGTAGAGAAGTAGTAAATCATATCCTAGGGACTACGCACACAACCATGATCAAGAGAATTAAACCATATCTTAGCATCACCCTTTAATGAGAACGGAAATATTTTAAGGATATAAAAGTAGCGAGATCTCTCATCATTAGTGAATAGGGTGGCTATATCATTTAATTTAGTAAGATGTGCCACAACAATTTCAGATTCATAGCCATGAAAAGGATCAGATTCAACTAAAGTAATTATATCAGGATCAACAGAGAATTCATAATCCTTATCAGTAACACAGATAGGTGAAGTAGCAAAAGCAGGGTCAGGTTTCATCCTAGCATTTAGAGATTGCTTATTCCATTTAGCTAATAACCTTTTGAGTTCATATCTATCTTTGCAAGCTAAAATAGCTAAAGAAGCTTCTTGATCAAATAAATAACCCTCAGGAATAACAAGTGATTCTTCATTATCACTTTCATCATCATAATCAGATTCAATATTTTCAATCTCTCTAGCCCTAGCAAGTCGTTCCTCGAGAAAATCACCAAGTGGCACAGTAGTATCAAGCATAGAAGTAGTTTCACCATAAGTATCATGTATAGCAGAAGTAGCATCATCAATAACATGCGACATATCAGAACGAATAGCAGAAGCAGGTTTAGGTGTCGCAAGCTTACTCATAACAGAAGGTGAATCAAGTGCAGAGCTAGATGGCAGTTCCTTACCTCCCCTCGTAGTTGAGGGATAAATTGTTGTCTTAGCGTCTTTCATGTTCTTCATAGTGTCCAACAGTTATAAATCCCAAGTGACTCAAAGAATAACGCTATGCTCCCCAGCAAAGGCGCCAGAAATTAGTCTTGATAACCCACAAGTATAGGGGATCGCAACAACTTTCGAGGGTAGAGTATTCAACCCAAATTTATTGATTCGACACAAGGGGAGCCAAAGAATATTCTCAAGTATCAGCAGCTGAGTTGTCAATTCAACCACACCTGGAAACTTAGTATCTGCAGCAGAGTGTTTAGTAGCAAAGTAATACGATAGTGGTGGTAACGGTAACAAAAGAGTAATGAAAGCAAAGTAATATTTTTGGTATTATGTAGTGATTGTAACAATAGCAATGGGAAAGTAAATAAGCGTAAACCAGTATATGGAAAGCTCGTAGGCATCGGATCAATGATGGATAATTATGCCGGATGTGGTTCATCATGTAACATTCATAACATAGGGTGACACAGAACTAGCTCCAATTCGTCAATGTAATGTAGGCATGTATTCCGAATATAGTCATACGTGCTTATGGAAAAGAACTTGCATGACACCTTCTCTCCTACCATCCCGTGGCAGCGGGGTCCTAATGGAAACTAAGGGATATTAAGGCCTCCTTTTAATAGAGAACCGGAACAAAGCATTAGCACATAGTGAATACATGAACTCCTCAAACTACGGTCATCACCGGTAAGTATCCCGATTATTGTCACTTCGGGGTTAACGGATCATAATACATAATAGGTGACTATAGACTTGCAAGATAGGATCAAGAACTCTCATATATTGATGAAAACATAATAGGTTCAGATCTGAAATCATGGCACTCGGGCCCTAGTGACAAGCATTAAGCATAGCAAAGTCATAGCAACATCTATCTCAGAACACAGTGGATACTAGGGATCAAACCCTAACAAAACTAACTCGATTACATGATAAATCTCATCCAACCCATCACCGTCCAGCAAGCCTACGATGGAATTACTCACGCACGGCGGTGAGCATCATGAAATTGGTGATGTAGGATGGTTGATGATGACGACAGCGACGAATCCCCTCTTCGGAGCCCCGAACAGACTCCAGATCAGCCCTCCCGAGAGGTTTTAGGGCTTGGCGGCGGCTCCGTATCGTAAAACACGATGAAATCTTATCTCTATTTTTTTCTCCCCGAAAGTAGATATATAGAGTTGGAGTTGGAGTCGGGAGGTCTCCAGGGGGCCCACGAGGTAGGGGGCGCGCCCTAGGGGGGGCACCCTCGTGGAAAGGGTATGGGCCCCCTGGTCTTACATCTTTGGTGAGGATTATTTATTATTTATTGTAAGACATTCCGTGGAGTTTCAGGTCATTCCGAGAACTTTTGTTTTCTGCACATAAAACAACATCACGACAGTTCTGCTGAAAACAACGTTAGTCTGGGTTAGTTCCATTCAAATCATACAAGTTAGAGTCCAAAACAAGGGCAAAAGTGTTTGTAAAAGTAGATACGACGGAGACGTATCAACTCCCCCAAGCTTAAACCCTTGCTTGTCCTCAAGCAATTCAGTTGACAAACTGAAAGAAATAAAGAAAAACTTTTACAAACTCTGTTTGCTCTTGTTGTTGTAAATATGTCAAGCTAGCATTCAAGTTTTCTGCAAAGATTATAACTAACCATATTTGCAATAATTCTCAGGTCTCATGATTACCCATATCAATAGCATAATCTACTAGCAAGCCATAATAATAAATCTCGGATGACAACACTTTCTCAAAACAATCATAATATGATATAACAAGATGGTATCTCGCTAGCCCTTTCTGAGACCGCAAAACATAAATCCAGAGCACCTTTAAAGATCAAGGACTGACTAGACATTGTAATTCATGGTAAAAGAGATCCAATCATAGTCACACCCAATATAAATTGACAGTGATGAATGCAAATGACAGCTGCGCTCTCCAGCTAGTGCTTTTAATAAGAGGGTGATGACTCAACATAAAAGTAAATAGATAGGCCCTTCGCAGAGGGAAGCAGGGATTTGTAGAGGTGCCAGAGCTCGGTTTTGAAATAGAGATAATTAACATTTTGAGTGGTATACTTTCATTGTCAACATAAAAACCAAGAGATGGCGATATCTTCCATGCTACACACATTATAGGCGGTTTCCCAAACAGAATGGTAAAGTTTATACTCCCCCTCCACCAACAAACATCAATCCATGGCTTGCTCGAAACAACGAGTGCCTCCAACATACATCAGGTCCCAGGGGGAGTTTTGTTTTGCAATTATTTTTGATTTAGTTTGCATAAAGCATGGGATTGGGCATCCCGGTGACCAGCCATTTTCTCGTGAGTGAGGAGCGGAGTCCACTCCTCTTGAGAATAACCTTCCTAGCGTGGAAGATATAGAGCCCTAGTTGATACATGAGCTATTCGAGCATACAAAACAGGATGATTATTTGAAGGTTTAGAGTTTGGCACATACAAATTTACTTGGAACGGCAGGTAGATACCGCATATAGGAAGGTATAGTGGACTCATCTGGAATAACTTTGGGGTTTAAGGGATTTGATGCACAAGCAGTATTCCCGCTTAGTACAGGTGAAGGCTAGCAAAAGACTGGGAAGCGACCAACTAGAGAGTGACAACAGCCATGTACATGCATTAAAATTAATAAACATTGGATGCAAGCATGAGTAGGATATAATCCACCATGAACATAAATATCGTGAAGACTATGTTGATTTGTTTTAACTACATGCGTGAACATGTGCCAAGTCAAGTCACTTAAATCATTCAAAGGAGGATACCACCCCATCATACCACATCATAACCATCTCAATAGCATGTTGGCACGTAAGGTAAACCATTATAACTCATAGCTAATCAAGCATGGCACAAGCAACTATGATCTCTAATTGTTATTGCAAAGATGAAGACCGAGAGAGTCAACCAGATACTGGAGGATATGTTGACAGCCTGTGCGCTAGATTATGGATCTAGTTGGGATGACAATTTGCCCTATGCGGAGTTCTCATACAACAACAACTACCAAGCCAGTTTGAAGATGGCACCGTTCGAAGCCCTGTACGGACGAAGGTGCAGAACACCGTTGATGTGGGATGAAGTCGGAGACCGACAATTGTTTGGACCAGATCTGATCAAAGAGTCTAAAGAGAAAGTTAAGCTGATCAGAGATAGACTGAAGATAGCTCAGTCCAGGCAGAAGAGTTATGCAGATTCGAAGCGCAAGGAAATAACCTATGAAATTGGAGATAGAGCATATCTGCGAGTATCACCCTTGCGAGGAGTGAAATGTTTTGGAGTTAAGGGAAAGTTAGCCCTGAGATTTGTAGGGTCGTATCGAATTTTGGAATGTATGGGAGAAGTTGCCTACAAGTTGGAGTTACCTGTAGGACTGTCAGGAGTTCATGATGTATTTCATGTTTCACAGCTGAAGAAGTGTCATGCTGAGATGGCCGATATACCGTTAAGAGATACAATACCCTTGGATGCGATTCAGTTGGACAGTGATTTGACCTATGAGGAGAAGCCAGTCGGGATTCTCGAATTTGCCAGCCGAGTCACCCGCATCAAGGTTATCAAGTTTTGCAAAGTTCAGTGGAGCCACCAAACCGAGGATGAAGCCACCTGGGAACTAGAGGATGATCTTCGCAAAGACCACCCACACCTATTCTCTACCCAACCCGAATCTCGAGGGCGAGATTCATCTTAAGGGGTAGGTTTGTAACATCCCAAATTTTCAATTTGGAATGTTATACATAGATCATTCATGCATATCGTATTTTATTGCATTTCGTTTTGCGATCCTCGAAATCCTAAGCAACTCAAGGACCCTCGGAGAGAGTTGGGGATTTCCCTGTTTTCATATTTGAGTTTTACCAAATATTGAAACGAGGATTTTTGGTTTTAATTATTTTTCTCTCCGAAAATATTTCATATTAAAATACATGAGAGGAGAGAATATGACTTCTCCAAAATAAATGAAATATTGGAGGAAAAACATTAAAATCAAATATTTGATTTTTATCCGGAGTTTTATTGCTATTTTATTTGAATTAGAAAAATTGCACGTTTTTCAAAGTTGCATTTTAGGGCCAAGAAAATGTTCATCTTGTTCTAAATATTTTATTTAGACAACGAAAATTTGTTTTAGCATTTTTAGATTTTTTTAGGATTTTTTTTAGTTTCGGTGGAATTGTTTAAAAAACGCGCAGTGGCTAGCTAGGCCGAAACCCAACTGCCGGCCCACTTCCCCGCCGCCGTCTCCTAGCGGGAGACTGTCGCCGCGCCGCCACCGAACCGGAGTCCGGCCGGGACTCCGCTCCCCCGCGCCTTGCCCCCTCCTCCAAGCCGCGCCGCGCCGCCCTCTTTATAAGCCGCCGCCCCCGCACCTAGAGCCGCCACCCCGCCGCCCGCAACCGTCGCCGCTGCTCGCTTGCCGCGCCGCCGCCGCCCCGCACTGCTCCGCCCCTCGCCGGAGCCAACCCCTCCACGCCGGACCTCGCCGGAGGTAGAACCGTTCGGTTTTTAAAAAAAACCCGGTTCGGTTTTTTAGAAACCCTAGTTTTTTTGGATAGATCGGTTCACCGGTTTTTCACGGTTTAGTTACTTTGCGGACATTCGTCCGTACATTCATTTTAACGAACGGAGTTTACTCATTAGTAACAGACAACGAACGCTCGTTCGTTAGCCTGTTCGACAGTTTTCTTTTTCTTAGATTTTCCGCGATTATTTTCAATCGCGATTTCTGATCCGATTTTCGTTTTAGTTTATCTTTTCGCTCATTTGTCGGAATCAGGCGATTCAAGCGCCTAGATCTTCATCTCGAGACCCTCTTTCTGTTTAACCAACTTGAACAAGCTTTTGCTACTGTAAAATTTGACCTTAGTTCAGATTAGTAAAGGATCTTGTTTCTTTTGAAGTTTGAGTTTTGTTGCTTCGTTTGATTTGATTCTTTTCGCAAACTGGAGTTCTTAAGTTGAGCTTTCTGGTTAGATCTTCTTGTTTGAGTTTTACCCATGTTTCTTTGCTTGATTTCTTATGTATGCTATTGTTTGTTTGCGATAGAACACCCAGAGTGCGAAGCGTGCTACTACAAATCCCTAGGTTTTGCGGATCATCAGCAAGGCAAGTAACACTTTGATCATACCCCTTTATCACCCAGTTTTTATGCATTAGTTCCAATCCTCAAACATTGCATGGTTAGGATGTGATTACCATGTGGGTTGGGAAGTAGTTGATGAGGTAGAACCTATTGCCCTGTTATATTCAAACCCTTGGGAGTTACTTCTACGTATTGCTTATATTGCTATGCTATGCTCGTAGACGTGGTTGGGTGAGTGAAATCCATGACAGGTGTGAGATTGTTAATTAATGGTTCAACTTAAGGTGGCAACTTGAATACAAATCTGGGTGGATTGTTTGTTGGACACTGTCGGTGTCAAAACCGGCGGATCTCGGGTAGGGGGCCCCGAACTGTGCGTCTAGGCCGGATGGTAATGGGAGGCAAGGAACACGAAGTTTTACCCAGGTTCGGGCCCTCTCGATGGAGGTAAAACCCTACATCCTGCTTGATTAATATTGATGATATGGGTAGTACAAGAGTAGATCTACCACGAGATCAGAGAGGCTAAACCCTAGAAGCTAGCCTATGGTATGATTGTTGATGTGTATGTTGTCCTACGGACTAAAACCCTCCGGTTTATATAGACACCAGATAGGGTTAGGGTTACATAGAGTCGGTTACAATGGTAGGAGATCTAAATATCCGTATCGCCAAGCTTGCCTTCCACGCCAAGGAAAGTCCCTCCCGGACACGGGACAAAGTCTTCAATCTTGTATCTTCATAGTCCAGGAGTCCGGCTGAAGGTATAGTACGGCCATCCGGACACCCCCTAATCCAAGACTCCCTCAGTAGCCCCTAAACCAGGCTTCAATGACGATGAGTCCGGCGCGCAAATTGTCTTCCAAGTACTTCATAGAAGATTTTGAACACAAAGGTAGTGTCCGGCTCTGCAAAATAAGTTTCCACATATTGCCATAGAGAGAATAATATTTACACCAATCTAATCTGTTGACCTATTCTGTAGTGTGACATCACACCACGACCAAGCCTTTATTCGAACCATTTTACTGTCCCATCTCGGCGCGTTATGCGAGGCGGTTTCCTTGGCACGTCTTGTTAAAGCAGAGATCGTGTCCCCTTATTCCGGGATTCTCATCAATACGGGCGTGGGTAACCCAACCGCGCCTTTGATTACGGCGCTTGGAAGATAAGCGAGTTTTACCAGGCTGGTGGGGACATGTAGTTGCGTCCACCCATATGAGGGGATAAGGATCCACCTTTTGACCTACGCCTTCTTCCTCCTTCACCTATCCATTCTTGCGCACTCGAGCTCCAGCGCCCAAGTCCGCACTCCTCACCTCAACCTTCTCCAGCCATGTCCGGAGCGGGAGGCAAGTGGATGGTCTCCTCCATTATGGAGGGACATATCAAAAAGCTGAGGAAGGCCGGATATCTGGCTAGCGACATCGCACACCGGCTTCCCGAAACGGGGCAGCTCATCCCCACTCCCAGGCCCCATGAGAGGGTAGTATTCCTCCCCCATTTCCTCCGCGGACTGGGCTTCCCTCTGCATCCATTTGTCCGCGGGCTCATGTTCTACTACGGCCTGGATTTCCACGATCTGGCCCCGAACTTTGTCCTCAACATCTCGGTGTTTATCGTCGTGTGCGAGGCTTTCCTCCGCATCCGCCCCCATTTCGGCCTATGGCTCAAGACCTTCAACGTCAAGCCGAAGGTGGTGCGCAGCAACCAGGCAGAGTGCGGAGGAGCCATGGTGGGCAAGATGGCCAATGTCCTATGGCTCGAGGGCTCCTTTGTGGAGAGCCTGAAGGGGTGGCAATCAGGGTGGTTTTACATCACCGAGCCATGCGACCCTAAGTGGGTCACAGCCCCCGAGTTCCGGTCCAGACCTCCAACGCGGCTCACGTCCTGGAAAGGGACGGGCCTGTCGTGGGGCAGCCAAAAGGAGGTGACCAGACTACAAACATGCATCCAATCCCTGGTGAACAAGCAGCTCAGGCTTGTCAACGTAGTCCAGATTATGCTCATCCGCTTGATCCTCCCGTGTCAACAACGGACTTTCAACCTGTGGGAGTTCGATCCGGCGCGGCACCAAACTCTGAGCAGGCTCTTCGACACAATGTATGAAGATGCCTAGAAGGTGCTTTTCAAAGGCGCCGAGGCTCCCGCATCCGCTACCGAGGATCGCGGATTCAGCACGCAGCGCCGCGCTAGCACGGTGAGCTTTTTGTACTTTTTACAGGGCACTAGTTTTTCATAGTTTAACTCTGTGCGGGATCTAAGCTCCCTTATCTTTGACAGGATTGGCAGGCGAAGTCCGGACGGATCGACTGTCCGGCTCCTTTGCCCGAAGGCCCAGCGGACGCTCAATTGGCGAAGCTGCTGGTTCCGGCACCCTATGTGGTGCCGGAGAAGAAGGCCACGGGGACTCGAAATAGTGCCCGACGCTCGGAGGTGTCGGATCCATCATCTGACAGTTCCGAGGCGCATTCCTCCCATGAAGACGAGGAGGAGGAAGAAGAAACCCCTCCCCCTCCAGCGGGGGAAGGGAAGAAAAGAAAGGCCGCCCCAACTGGGGAGGCCGAAGGGTCCAAGAAGGCGAGAATCCCTCCTCCGGACTACTCCACCAACGCCGACGATGGTGAAGAGGAGTGGCCGCCCAGGGCCAAGCCCCTGGCGAAATCGTAAGTATCCGGATACCGGACTGATTTCATAGTATTCGTTTATTGCACAACTTTCCCTTATGTCGAATATGTTTATGCAGCCCACCCAAAGACCGGCTCGACGCGTCGTCGAGCGGCTCACTGGACTCGTCGGACGTGAACTCGCTGCCTATGGCTTCCTCCCCCGCCCTACGGACGACACCGAAGTGTTGTCCCAACAGGTTCCAATCCGGGAGGAGGTGGTCCTGGAGGCGCCCCAAGGCGATCTCCCGGACTCCAGGAGTAAAGCGGACAAAACCCCCCAGGGCTCCAAGTCCGGCCCTAGGCCGGACACCGCTCTGGAACCTTCAAAGATTCCAGAGTCCGGCGGGGGACCTCCTTCCAAGAGGAGCAAGCCCACCGCGCCGGCGACCTTCGTCCAACCGGAGGCGCTGGACAATCTGCTGGAGACGCTCCAAGGCGCCTCCATCGACGAGGGGCACCGCACTATTATGAGTGCGGTGGTCCAGAAGGTTCAGTCCGCCAAGAGCGGACTGACTGAAGCTTGTACAAGCCTTTTAACAGGCTTTGAGGTAAGTAAAGAATGTGTAAATTACCACATAGACAGTAGCCCCTGGAAGATCAAATAAAAATCGCAGGAGTCTAAAAAGAGTCAATATGCGTGTGCAGGCTTCCCTGCTGGCGTCCGCCGCACTGACTGCTAAGGTGGACGTGCTAAAGCAGGAGCTCGAGCGGTCCGAGCAAGAGCTCAGACGTGCCAGGAAGCAGCTCGAGGACAATGAAGGTAAGAAATACCTTATTTAAATTAAACACGCACACACACACACACACACACACACACACACATATATATATATATATATATATATATATATATATATATATATAGGAAAATGGGTTGGTACTCTTAGGAGTACGTACTCCTAAGCACATGGCGGTGGCTGGTTTCACTGGCGCATAGAAATCTTCCGCTCAAAGCCATTTAGCTTTTTGTTAAAGAAATAATGAGTGAAAAAAATCCATCTAAAACAAACAGAGATCATTGGTCCGATTTTTTAGGCGCTTTTACATGCGTTGCGCTTATCCATCTCCCCTCCCATCTCATTGGCGTTACTAGCACAAATGCCCGTGCGTTGCACCGGATGAAAAAACAAAATACAACCTGCTCCATGTGCCATTATGCAACATTTTTTTAATCTAATTTTTGCAATCGTCAGAAATAAGGTTAAAGTGAGTATTTCTTTTTGAACCATAAAGTTTGGACGTGCCCTAGCAACATTTGTCATGACCTATTTCAACTCCGCGCTTTTATTTTATCCCGGTGAGGGCGAAATATCTTCTCCCTTAAGTATTAATTTTTTTTTTCAATATTTCACTCACATATATTTTAATTACTATATATATAATGATAATTTATTTGTGAGACACATTCGACATGCATATTAAACTATGTCAGTACGACAAACAACAGCCAAGGAATCATTATCCGAGCTCACCCGCACAATTTTCTTTAATAATGGTAACACACGGAGCAACATCTAGCTGCTTCTAGTCAATGCAGCACAACATCTAGTAGCAACAGTTCGTAAAAAAAGCAATAGCAACAGCACCGATTCCCAGAAATTCCTCATCTCACCGCCCAAAAGATGCCCCTTCTCTTGTCCACACATCGCTATTCCTCCACATCACTCAGCGCTGCTCCGCCTCCATCTTCCCCCTTCTGCCTCAACACCCAGCTCTGCTCCTACTCTTCCTCAGCTCCCTCCTACCGACACCCGGTCGTGCTCCACTCCCAGCCATGATGGCCACCCGAGCTCTAGCCGCACCAGCACGAGACGACGAAGTTGTCGCCCCGTGCTCCGTATACCTCCGTCTGCTCATGATTCGACCTCCTATTACTCCACAACGATACCAGCCCGTACTCCCTTCCCCTCCGCCACATCCAAGCAACCGCTCCATTCTCCTCCATCCAGCCTTGACCGTGGCGCCCGGATCGGGCACAGATGCGTGCGTCGACTGCCTTATCTGGTATGGATGCACAGGTAGCTCCTCCCTCCCCTGATCTTTCCTTGGCGACCTCACATCTCCACCTGGTCCGCACCAGGAGACGCCGCGCTGGGTGTTTTAGCCACAGAAGTCGTTGATTCGGCGAAGGACGCCCAATGGTAGGTGACCTGAGGCAAGGTGGAATCAGCGAGGTAGCGGGGGTTGGGCCAAAAGTCTCTGTTCTATGTTCTCCATAAGCAGCAATAGCGCATACAGAACTGATTATCTCTTCCTTGTGTGCCCATGTCCTGCAGTGGCGAGATTCGGGATCGATGGATCCGACGCTGTGAGCCCATGTCGGCTAGATCTTGGCGGTGGCGAGCGGGGTTTCCTACAGGCGCCGGGAGGGAAGACATCCCCTATTGTCTAAAGAAGATGAGGTTGGCTCCGGGGGCTCCGACTCCAATTCACCGCCAAACTAGAACTCCCCATTGAGGCACTCATGGTCTAAGAGGCGCGGCGAGATCCAGGGGCAGGCTCGTGAGGTGTGGTCGTCGTTTGCGGGAGAGGGTCGACGTCCTCCACCCATATCCCGGCTGGGTTCTTCTCTTCCTCTGCGTCGACGCCCGACCATGCCTCGGCACGACGACGACAGATTTTGGATTGGCGGGATCGATGCCATCCAAATCAGAGAAGCATGGCACTGGAGCAAGAGGGTGGAGATTGAGGAGGTTGCGGGTGGCGGCGGAGAAAATTAGGAACGGATGTGGAAAGTGAGGAAGGAAAACAGGGCGATCGATGGCCGGAGAAGAAGACCGGCGGCCGGCGACGATGCCATACTGTTCAGATCGAGGGGAGCACGTCTCCTCAATTCCACTTTATAAAAGGACTGCACGGTGAATGTACCAAACCGCAGGGTGTTTCCTGCAAAAACGAAACGTTTTTCTCTTATAGTCAGTTAAAGTAGGACCGCGGGTTGAATACTAATGAAACACAGGGGCTTTTCTGCAAAAGGATGTGACGGACGACAGAAACCCAATTCTCTTTATTATTAGGTAAAGATAAAGATAAAGATGCAGCGGCGGCGGCGACTCGCACACCTGGAACTACATCGGCCTTGTGGAGAAGGAGCTCGCGCGGCAGCAGCCTTCTTTGGCAGCGGCTCATCTTCTCACCGGACAACAATGCCCTGACTGACCAGGTTTGTTTCCAGCGCGTGACTCTGATGTGTGAAACCAGATCGACAAGGCAATCAACTCTCCTTTTCTGCTGGTTTGTAGGTGGCTGGAATCCGGCGAATCATTGCCTTCCGCGTTCCAACAACCGAGTGCCATCCATGAGAACAATGGAATGGAACCCAGTTCTTACTGGTGGACGTAAAAGTGGTACTGCAAGTTCTCCAACCGCAAGCAACTTTGGAGTCCAGCAATCACTGGTTAGATCTAGCCGCTCTCCTTCTAAATCTTTCTTTGAATCAACAGTGTGTAAACCATTATAGATCTGGTACGAATTGGTTGCATTTTTTTTCTTCTAATAATGGAGTCAATGTATTAGCGACACCAAATAATGGGTATATTCATCTCAAGTTTAGTCAGGATATGAGACCCATTCATCATCCCGTTAGTGCAAATTCTTGTAAATCAAGTGAGTATGTTCGTCAGTATATTGAGCATATTGTCACAGCCACTGCCCAAACTGATTGTAGAACCATATGAGAAGCACCTTGTCTCACCCAATCTACCTAATTAATTTGTTATCCTTAAACACCTTAACAAAGTCTGAAGATCAGATTACTTACAGTTGCTGGTGTAAACAATTTTTTAAGCTCTTTTTTTTGTTTCTTTTCTCTTAGTACCCAGTTCAGAATTTTTTGTATATATAGCTAGAAATTAGGTACTTACAATTGTACAATCTTTCTTGAATCAAGTCTAACTTATGTTGCTAATTGTTTTCCATTGAATATCCATGTATGTAAAACTTGTAGATTTGTTTGACTGAGGAGCACTTCCAGAAGTACATGTGGTGTTATCTGAAGCTTGCTGGAAGATATACCTCTTTCTTCTTCTTCTTCTTCAGGCAGTGTACATGTATCAAGATGCAAATTTCTGTACATGATGTACCAATGTATCGAGTATCTTGTTAACCATGCATGGTGCCACTTGACAGATCTCTGAAGAAGCAGTGACTCCTGTTTACATGTATATAACACACAGAGTGAAAAGTACTGTGATACCCTTTGTTCAGTTCAAAAAATATGGATACTTCCTTTTGAAGTATATCAGAGAAATTCCATTTTGTATTCTCCTTGCTTGGAAAAATATGTAGCATATATACTACTAATCGACGAAGGGGAGCCTTGGCGCAGTGGTAAAGCTGCTGCCTTGTGACCATGAGGTCATGGGTTCAAGTCCTGGAAACAGCCTCTTACAGAAATGTAGGGAAAGGCTGCGTACTATAGACCCAAAGTGGTCGGACCCTTCCCTGGACCCTGCGCAAGCGGGAGCTACATGCACCAGGTTGCCCTTTATATACTACTAATCGACCATCCTCCGTTTGCTGAGTAAATATACACTCTTAGCAAAATAAAAGAAGTACTTTTTGACAAAGTAGTATGCATACTCAACCGATCTTAAAAACTGACCAGTCCTTTATTTTCTATCAAATTGTAGTATACTCATTCGTTTTGAAAGTAGCATATACCCATTAGATTAACATACACGGATAAAGTTGCCAAGTATATATATACTTCTTTCAGTTTTTGGCAATGAAGTACAAGGTCCTTCCGAAGGGGAAAAAAATCCCAGTATATGCCCATTATGAAACCAAGTAGTATATACTCTACCCCCGCCCAAAAAAGCAGTATATACTCATAAAAAAGACAGTACACACTCATTTGTATAAAAGTAGTATATACTCAATAAAACAAGTACATACCTCTTTTGATCACAAGCAATTAATACCTAGTCATTCTAAATGAAAAAAAAAAACAGTATATGCATATCATGAAACCAAGCAGTATATACTGTACATGCAAAAGAAAAACAGTATATACTCAATAAAAAAGGACAGTACACACTCGTTTGGATAAAAGTAGAATATACTCAATAAAAACATTATATATCCCTTTTTTCTTGTGCTGACATAAAAAACTATGGATTCTTTTTTTTTGTTGAACGGTGCATGCACATGGATGGATTAGGCATCTGGTACTGAATCCCTTAATTTTAGGATGACTAAACGCATGCATGTGTGTGGTCGTTGCATGCATCAGTTCTCTTTAATCTTCTCTGGCTGTTTGTTTCTCACGATTAGGAATATCCAAACTGAAGTGTCGGTTAAGAGGTGGGAGTATGTACTCTTGGGAGTACAAAAGAGGAGTCCTATATATATATATATATATATATATATATATATATATATATATATATATATATATTGTATATATATATATTGTATATATATTCAGAATCTCATCAGAAACCCAGACAGAATCTAGCTACAGTGAGAAAATCAAGGATCCGAAAATGTTCCCTGGTTGTAGGCCAAATATCTCCATGGCTGTCAATCAAACCGGTTTGGTGGAACATTCAGACGACTTTCAGGTTCTGTCTCCAGATCAATGCAATGCAATGCAGGCAGAGGTTCGAGACTTTCTTCAGTTTCATGTCAGATTGCCTGCTGTGCTGATGCCTACTCCGCATGATCATGAGCCTGCTCTTTCTTTGCTGGATACTTGGGAGTTTATTTTGTTTCCTAGCTCCATCGCTTTTGAACCTTGAACAACCTTCTTCAGCCTGCAAACCTGATGTATGACTTTGGTTTCCTATGAGTAATGGATGGATCTGGGGGATCTCCTCCCCATTTTTCTAATAAATCACGAGTAATGTGATCAAAAGATACATAAAAAAAGGAAACAATCACTACCTTACCGCGATTTGTTCAACAATTTCATCCGTGAGACAAGTAGATTGCATGCTGACCGATGCTACATGGTCAAATGGGTTGCCACCCTCAAAGGAAAAAAAAAAGAAAGGGCAGGAACTTATGTCATTCTGTATTAATTAGGAGTTGCTAAGCTTTTCCAATGCCCAAGTATTCACACGCACGGCTCGATATTCGCCCATTTTGCATCTTCGGAAGAAGCCTCTATGCATCCCGACAACTCTGCACAATTCCTGGTTGGTTTGACTCATGCAATAAGTGATTCTTCTCATCTGCCTGCCTTGTGTAGCTCATCATCCTTCTGCTTTAACCGTGCCATGCCATGACATGCCACTGATGAGGAGTTCAATGCTCCTTTTCACTGCCTTGCTGCAACCTTTGCATGCCCCAGCTGTTGATTCAACTCAATAAGCTTTGTGATTTTTGTTTTGCCAAAAAAAGCTATTCTGCCGCTCCTGTATCCACTTCCTTCTCAAGTTGACACTTTTGCAAGTGCACATCTCTGAAGTCAATGGCTATTTGTATAATAAGAATTGTTCCAAGAACAGATAGCTTTCAAGTCATTTAGCCGTATTTGGTGCAACCTGAGCAAAGCTTAACGCCGTTAGTTTCTAATAATTTCCACCTGATCTTGTAGATTCTCAAGTTGACTACATAAGAGATCTTTCTCTGCTAACAAGGACGAGTGCTTGCTCATCATCCAGATATTTCATAGCCAGTTTAGTGCTCTCCAGCTGACAGTTCTTTTATGATCTCCTTCGGGGCTTCAGTTTCAGAAATTGCATTTGAAAATGATTTCTTCGAGATCAAATACTCTTCTCATGGCTTCTCCGCGTCACATGCTTTTTCCTCAAGTTACTGCTGGAGTGTGCTGCCCCATCTCATTATCCATTCAACAGTACTACTGCTTTTTCGGAATTTGTGCGTCTTTTTTTCTGACAGGCCAGTTGACTTCGAAGCATTGCGTCCTTTTCGATATTCAGCAACAAGATGGTGTTCTTGAGCTTGGAAGACGCATTTTCCACTTCATTCAACTTCCTGTTCAGCATGTTAATCCCAAGGGCTAACGTGTTCACTTCTTCCTGAGAGTTAGAATATTATACAGTTGCCTTGAGAAGAGCTGTTTCACCCTCAGCATGCTTTCAGGCTAGTCTGCAAACTACTGACCTCTTCTTTCTTCTGCTCTTCTTTATCGAGCATTTGCCCTTTTTATTCAGAATTCTCTAGTTCAGCCTGCGCTTCATAGAGTTTAGATTCCAGATCAGATAGTTTTTAGTTTTTACCAAGGACTGGTTGTACTCTCTTTCTCGGAATTCAGAAGCAAGATATGGTGTTCTTAAGCTCGAAAGACAGGTTCTCTACCTCATTCAGCTTTCTGTTCACCGTCTCAAGCTTCCACATGTTTCTTGCCCCCCAATCTTGCAAACTTGACTGCAGAAAATCCACCATGGCATTCTTCTGCACAAATTCTTTCTCCAGCATCTGCAACTCCTGCTAAGTCTTCTCCACCTCCAACTGTGTCTCTGAGACTTCAGACTTCAGATTGGTTATACTCTTTATAAGGACAGCTGCAGTGAAACAAGCGCTGCATCTTTCTCGGTATTCAAAACAGAGATCGGTTACTCATATCCTGTACACAAAGGGTGGAAGGTTCCCACCTATTTTCTGCAACTTCTTGCCCCTTCATCATGATCTTCTGGCCCAAAGCTTCAAGCTCGGACTGCACTGTACTATGTGATTCGGCGCTGTTTGGATTCTCAACTTCCATGGCCATATATTAGAGAGTCTCTTGAGCTCACTGTGTGCCTTAGAGAGCTCAGTCTCAGGATTGTATCTTCAGACTTTGGCGCTCTGCTAATAATTTGGAAATTTCATGTTGCAAATTCATGATACCATCACTTGCATCTTGTTTCCCTTTAGCATCTGGGATTCCAAAACTGAGGTCTTTTCCTGCTTTCCCATCCAAGAAAACTGACATGATGGTCACTGTCAAAGCTTGTAAACAAATCAGTGAACTGTTTGGTGAAATAGGTTCTTTGTACCATTCCTCTTGACAGTAAGTAAATAGCTGTATTGACACACCAAGCGCATCATTGTGCATCAAGATCAAACAGCGCAGGCAAGGGGATGCGAGCATTTCTGGTGAACATAGCTGCCCTTCTTGGCTTGAGTCTTGAGGAGGGTGAGTCCTCAGACAATGCTGACATCTGATTTGGAAACTCTTCTGCAAAGGCCTGCCAGAGTGCCGCAAGTAGACTCCTTGATCATATCTTCCCGCTAGGCATGGTATGCTCTGTAAACTCTTGCACATGTTTAATAAGCCGAGGGCGGTTTTTATACTACATTTCCTCCGCCCTCCTTCCAAAAGAAGAAGAAGCATCATCATTGATAAGTTTTATCATTGCTTTGACCATCATATCCATGTCTATTTCTCAAAAATAATACAATTAGCCATGCCATTCAATAATTTTGAAATGTAGCATCATGTGAACATGTATAAGTCGGATCATGCATAACCGCTTGTGAACTAATTTAAAAATTCTGTGAACAAAATCCTTTTGATTTGTGTACTACTGGACCGGTAAAAGCTTATAATCGAAAAAGGATATGCATTCATGATTATACTCCCTCCGTTTCTAAATATTTGTCTTTCTAGGGATTTCAACAAGTGACTACATACGGAGCAAAATGAGTGAATCTACACTCTAAAATATGTCTATATACATCCGTATGTGGTAGTCCATTTAAAATCTCTAAAAAGACAAATATTTAGGAACGGAGGGAGTAGTTTATATGGTTATTAAACTAAATACTTTGCTGTTTTCAGCACCCCTATCAACAAAAAAAAAATGCAGAATTGAGATTTTTACCAAATTAACAAACACATACCAGGATGTTTTGCTACAATGAAAGGAAAACGACCAACCAACCCTCCTCTCTGGTTGGGATCGAGAATGAATTGGTAGCTAGGGTTCGTCAAATCACAGACAGCAGGGGAAAGTGCAAAGTATATATATGCTGAGTATATTCGCTAAAGGACAGGGGAAGCTTATATAGCTCAGAGATAAACAGAGCAAGTGAAACAGTGCGGTAAATGAAAAACTAGAGTAACTGTAAAGTAGAGTTTCATCGTATTAACTGAAGAAATATAACAGTTGGTCAGGCCTGACATCCTGCTCTGTTGGTGATATTTGTACCCGATCGGCTGCATCATTCCCCTTCTCCGCGCACTCTCACAACCAGGTTGCTAATGGCACGGATCATGTACAGAGTTCAGATTTCATTCCTATTTTGTACTCCTATGCCAATTTATGCTACCTATTGTGTATGCTTACGTATGACTGTTGTTAGATGGCATTTGTGTTATTCATGTAGCTCGAAAATGAGCCAGCCATGACGATGATGGGTACGGTACGTAAATCTTAGCATTATTGATCATGATGGTTCTGGCAGAATGCCCAGCTTCTCGCTCATTAATCAACCCTGCCTTTCGATCACGCGTGTATGAAATGGAACAACCATTGTATACACCGACAACATATCGAATGTCTACTGTTCACAGTTCACATAAACACGAGCTGGCACTTGGTGTTATTAAGATGAAAATCCATACAACAGGTTTAAACCAAACAAAATTTCAGCACTGATAATGTGCGAATGGCCATTTTCATGGACTCTTTTCAGAACCGTAAGCTGGTTGCTGCTAATGTACAGAAGCCCAAAACATGATCCTGATGCTGCTAATGTACCTTTCAGACATACGCGAGCCATGGATAACAACAGGTCCCATGTGGTTTAACCACTACATGGAGAGCTTCTGGCCAACTTGTAAAATTCATCTGGAGACTGCTTCTTTCTGTAAAGAAAGTTCTTTCCTCCAAGGCATTGATTTCACAAGGGCAAGCCTGACCAACGAATTAAGGAAGATCAATGGCACACTGGCAGTTCCAAAGACATCCACTTCCTAACAACCAAGTCAAAGAAATGAATACTTACTGCAAGATAATAATCCTATCACCAATGCCTCTCACAGATGTTCTCCAAATGGAGTGCAACCAACAAATGAAAGCAGAGAAACAGCACACATGGATTGGGAAGCTTCTCAATTTTTAAAATAGACTTGCAACAGCTACAGAAATTTCTGCCAATCAAACAGAACCACACAAGAATGACAGGCCAGCAACAAGTACTGTAATCAGGTTTCCAAAACTCCCAAATAGTCAGCACAGCAGACACACTGCGTGCCACAACATCTCCAAGTCAAAAGGGCAGAAACTAATGGCACTTCGTTCTCAACAGACATCATCACAAAATAGCCTCAGAGCTTACAGCAAGCAATTGAGCACAGCAACACCACTCGCACCAAGGAAACGATAGCACAACCCCTGCTTTCGGATCTTGACCGATGTTTCGCAGGTTGATCTCGCCTGAGAGCGCAACACTGAGCCTTCGCCGAAAGGAACCTTTGACCACTGCACTAGCGAATAGGTTGCTTGAGGCTCGAACCTTCAGAGACAAAGCTTGACCTAATCGATGCCTCACACCCACAACAACCGCAGCATCTTCAAAAGCACCAGTAGGGACTTGATGATTGCTGGGATCAACCAAATGGTGCTTCGCCATCAAGCCAAATGATGTGCGCCAGGATGGATAATCACAGACAGCTGTGGCGGTGACAGTTCTATTGTGATCCCTGCAATTACATGTTATAAGTATACAGCCATATGCCACAGGTCAATACAGAACAAGTCAACTGAACTCACATCATGAAGCTAACAGAGGTTGAGGGAAATTTTGCAGCCAGGCCAATGGAGTGACCATAGGTATAAGATTTTGAATCTTTATCGTATGCAGCCTCGAATGAACCCCCAAGAGAGAACAGCTTAGATCCAATCATACAAGATACTTCCACAGGCGAATCAATGGTCGTGCCAAAGGCAGCAGTTAAACCAGAACTGGGCCTCAAAGCTTGGAACTCAAACTGGAAAACAGAAAATAGAGAAGAATAAACAAAATTGAAATGTGCAAAAAGGAGAAAGCCGCAAGAAGGTGAAACAAGTTACCGACTTTTGATCGCCCATTTGGCAGTGGCATAGATAGTATTCCTCTGGTTTTAGGGCCAAGAATGCCATCAAAAGTGAATTTAGTGATTGCCTAACAAAAGAAAACCATAAGTGGTCAATAATAAGTGCATTCATCACAACACATAACTAGTACAACAAGCATAACAATTATGAAACATGCTTACATTCACATTAGTGGTGGCATTAATATCTACTGTGGTATTGGCATGTTGAGCTCGCAGGAACAACTTTCTTATGGGAAAATCATTGCTTGACGTAATTCCAGCTCCACACATCTGTTGAAGTATTTTACTTAGTTCACAAATCAAAAGATATCATGTGCAACAGATTATTAAATATATAAACAGCAAATATCCTATGCTACAAAACATTATTAAATACATAAACAGCAGACAGGACTTCTTACTCGACTGCGACTTGGTTTGATATTTTCATCCATCATCAAGTTGTCTGCCATGAAATCCAGCAACAAAAGCCCTGCAAAAGAACTGCTATAATTCAATCCTCATACATAGACCAAAAACAAAGAAAATAGTATAGATAGCCCCCAGAACTATCACTCAAGGGACAAATAACCCCCCAACTATAAAACCAGGGATTTAATCCCCTGATCAATAAAAAACCACACAGATTACCCCCTAGCCCCAAGTTAAGCGGATTGGAAGAGCAGTTTTGCCTACGTGGTGCTTGGGTCAAGCCCACAGGCCACGTCGGATTGGGGCTGGTTGGTGCGCCCTAATTGACCCACCTGAACCGTTTCGACCCAACAGCCCAAATCGACCCTGCCCCTTGCCCCTTCACCACCCTTCTCCTCTTCCCCGCGTTCCCCTTTCCTCCCACGGCGGCGACGAGATCAGACGATGACGATCGACGGCATGAACTGAGACTCGGTCTCCGGCGAGACAACAGGTCAGTCACATCAAAATCGAGAACCATCTAGAGTAAGAACTGAAATCTGTCCTTCCTCTCTGTTTTAGGTTGGGATTTATGGGGTTTGGGGGATTTCAAAATCATCTAGGGTTCCTGCTTTTTTTTTGTCATGTATGTAGTGGCTTGATTGGGTAAGTGTGACCATAATGTATGCTCCAATTTCCCTCCGGTTAGATGATTTAGGGCTGTTTCAGTTCTGACTAAAATGAAAAGAGTTAGATTTATTCAGAATTTTTTCATATTTTTTTAACAGGTTTGAGGCATGGATCCTTTGGATTATCTGTCAATCAGGTTCCATTTCAGAGGGGATTTTCACCGTCGGGGCAGGGCCTCTCCCGCCGGTTGGTGGCCATCCAGGTCCGTCTGCCCCCTTCCCCTTCTCCTTGTCCGCCATGGGTGGCCTGCAACAGCAATGCAGGACCTCGAGGGTAAGAGATGGGGTGGCGGAGGTGTTTGAGCAGGGAGGAGAATGCCGGAGGAAGACAGAAGAATCGCTCACCTTGCGTTGGAGTTGGACGGCGGCGGCGTCGCGGGGTCGAGGTGGAGCAGGGGGTTAGGGTTCTGGGAATGCGTGCGGCGAGCGTTTGGGGTGGAGTGGCATCTCGCTCGCTCGCAGTGGCCCGATGAAGCACACGATCCGCGTGCTACCCCTTCATTGGCCGACTGCGCACACGCCACGCTCGCCTCATCACTGTAGCTACTACTAGTACGTGACCAGACCACGCTGGTTTGGACTAGTACGTGCTCCTTCATCGATTCACACACTTTTTTGTTTTGTTTTTGCGAGGGCACCGCGTCACACTTGAGGCACTGCACAAGAAGCTCAGGCTACGTGACACTACCCGGCACACACAAATACTCCCACCTTGTTGTGTCGCAAGGGCAAAACCACTACTACCAAAGTTTTTCTTTTAATAACCCACTACTACTAAAGTTGTGTTTCGATTGTGATCAATAATCCACCCCCCGCGCGCCCACACACACACACAAATGTTCACAAAGGTCGATCCACACCCATTTAGTCGACCAACATGGAACCAGTCCAGACGTTCGAATTCATACAACCCGGAATCAAACTGGGGAGGTTTGCGTAAGTCGCCGTGTCGCAATCCGAACCCACCCCAAAACCACTCTCCCTTTGCGTCGTGCATTCTCCGGCTTGGGCAGTCACCCGCCAGCTTGCATTGGCGTTGGTGCGGCGTCCGAGAAACCTGCACCGGCACAACCCGCATTGAAGCATCTCCGGTCCGCTTGCCTCGGATATTAAAATCAATAGGCCACGAGCCAAACCCCTATCACTCCCCTCTCTATGCTAAATCCGCCGCACACCTTCACCACGAGTGTGCAACAAGTATGACACGCCCAACTAGTGGCCATATTCGAGGGATGTCAGGATCTAGTTGACGATCGAGCAAACATGTGCGTGTGGAGTACTACCCCCAAGGCGTCGGAGACAACGACAAGGACGTCGAAGAGGGCGACAGATGTGTTGGTGGCCTCAGGGGCCATGCCTAGGAGGTCACGGTCCAGTACCTCGCATAGCTTAGTTTGAATTTAGTTCAAACTTGACATATTTCATCCGTTTGACTGTAAATATATCAAACTTTGTTTGTCTAGTTTCCACTCATCTGTGTTTATGCTCAATCTGTTTCAAATGGGGTGCACAACCGGTGCCCTTGGTTGGATGGCTGGCTCCCTGCCCGATGTCTGTGGACATGTCGGGGTGTGTTTGCGGACAATTGACGTTGTCGATGCGATAGGGTGGCGGTGCGAGGGGAGCCCATCCTTAGGCCAACTCCACCGCGCGACCCTATCCTGTCCGCCCCCCGTCCGTTTGGGGTAAAAGGGACAAAAAAGGCGGCCCAGCGCGCGGGAGCAAACGGACATTTGTCCGCTTTCGACCCATCCCCGGCCCAAACTTGCGCTGGTTTTGGGGTGAAACGGACAGCGCGCGGACGGGCGGGACGCGCGCGCTTGTCCTCCCCTGGCCCGCCTGTCGGTGGGAGAAACCAAAACCCCCCGCACGACCATTTGGCGCCATTTCTCCCAAACCCTCCCACGTCCCTCCCGCCGCTCCCCCCTCTCTCCCCCATCCATGGCCGACGCCCCGCCGAGTTCCGGCGGCCTGGCCGTCGACCCGACCGCAAAGGTGAGGAAGAAGGCGGCAAAGAAGCCGCGGTCGGAGTACACGCCGGAGGAGATCGCCAAGTTGGACGCGGAATCGGCGAAGAGGAGGGACCGGAGAGCGGCCGTCAAGATGAATGCCGCCGCGGCCAAGTTCAAAGCCCAGCGCGAGGAGCTGGAGGCCGCGCGGCGCAAGGCCGCTGCCGACGAGAAGGAGGACCTCGTCAACAAAGCGCACGCCATCCTCATGCTTGGCATGGGCCGTCCGGCGGGGTTCCATGCAGCGGCCGTCGGCCCGGCGAGCGCAGGCTCGTCGGTCGCCCGGCCTACGCACTGCCAGTTGCCGACGTCGCGCGTCGCGCCCATGTCGCCCGGCTTTCCTCCGCCCAGGCACGACGGCCAGACCCGTTTCTCGGCGTCGCCGGACGTGGGCTTGTTCGCGCCGTCCACACCACGCCCCACGGCCGTCATCGACCTCAACGTGACGCCTGGGTCCAGCAGCGGCGGGCGGCCTTCCGTCGAGATGCAAGGAAAGCAGGCGTGTGCACCGTTCACGGGCACCATGCCGCCCCCCGCGTGTTGTTTGAGGAAATGCCAACCTCAACGCCGACGGTGGACGACCCCTTCTACAACCAGTACATGGAGGACGTGATCTTCCAGGGTGGGCATAGACGTGCTTACGACCTCGATGAGACCCAAAGTCAGGATGGCCGCGCCCAGTACGTGCTCGATGAAGAGGCCAACGACCGTGCTGACTACAACCATGGTGATTCGTGGCATGAAGACGATGACATCTACGTCGAAGGTGAAGATGAAGATGAAGCCAATGATGTTGATATTAGTGGCGCTCCATTGTTCATAGACGAGCTCACCCAAAGAGCGGAAGCACAAAAGAAGCGGAAGAGCATTCGCACCGGGTCATATACACAAGATGAGGACAAGTTGATTTGCCAATCTTGGATGGAGATTAGCCAAGATCCAAGAACCGGCGCGCAACAAAAGGGCATTGTTTTTTGGACGAGAGTCCACAAAACATTCCATGAAAGGAAGATGTTTGAGCCCTACCAAATTACAAGCAACCGTGGCATCGGTTCGATTCAAAAAAGATGGTTGTTCATCCAACAAGAGTGCGACAAATATTGCGCCGCATTTGAGAGCGTTGAAGCACGGCCCGTGAGTGGTCTCGGCGTTGGAGACATGGTATGCTCTTCTCTTTCTAGCCCTTGCTACGGCCATGAGACTTGTTGTTGTTGATCATGTTCACTTGTTGTTGATCATGTGGTAGGCATTTCAATCTTTGGAGGCATTCAAGGCCCGGCACAATGACAAGCCATTCACTCTTACGCATTGTTGGACGATCATCAACAATTGCCCTAAGTTCAAGGATCAATACCGTGAACTTCAAAGGAAAAGAGGCAAGAAGACGGCCAAGTTCGCCGGAGGTGGGGATGGCGAGGCGTTGAAGAGGCCGAGGGGCAAGACCAACTCCAAGGTGGACGACATCCGTGACGCCTCATCCATGGCCTTGCATGAGACATTGCATGGCATGATGTCACATAAGGATGTGAGGGACGAGAAGAAGCGGCAAAGCAAGGACGAGCAAATGAAGCAATACCTAGATCTCCAAAGACAGAAGCTTGAGATGGAGGAGGCGGCCAAGAAGAGGAAGATAGACATGGAGGAGACGGCCCGGCAAAGACAGCTCGACATGAAAGAGGCCGCCCAGCAAAGGCAGCTCGACATGGAAGAGGCCACCCGGCAAAGGCAGCTCGACATCGAGGCCGACAACGTCAAGGCCAGGCAGAGGCAGCTCGACATCGAGGCCACCAATGCCGCCACCAAAGCAAAGGAGGTGGCCCTAGCGATCATGAGCGTGGACTTGTCGAAGATGAGCGACAAGACGAGGGCCTGATTCGAGGCCAAGCAGAAGGAGATGCTCGAAGCCGAAGGCCTGAACTAGGTCGTCCGATCGGCGTGGCCGTTCTTTTTGGAGGCTGGCATGGGTGCCGCCCGCCCGCTGGGCCGCTGGCATGGGTGCCGGCGAAAAAACATTCATTTTTGGAGGCCGGCTGTGTTGCCGGCTGCTGGCTGTGTTGCCGGCGAGGACAACTATTCATTTTGGAGGCTGGCTGTGTTGCCGGCCGCTGGTTGTGTTGCTGTCCATGGTCGTGTAGGCCGCTGGCTTTGTTGCCGGCGTGAACTGGTGTCGTGAACTGGGGCTTGGCATTTGAAACGTCCCTTTATTTAAACTAGATGCGGACAAGATGGGGCAAAAGAATGCGTCCGCGCGCTGGGCGCACGACCGACGCATCCTAGGACAGGCCCGGACACGACCCCAAATACCTACCTAAAGGGACAAAAACCGGACAAAACGGACGTCCGTTTGGGATCGCGCGGTGGAGTTGGCCTTAGTTCGTCATAACAACCATGACGGTGGGCTTGGCCGAAGACCGATGAGTTGTTGCGAACAGAGGCAATGACGGCGACCTACTCACCACTTGTTTGATGGAGTGCTCAAAACAAAAATATCTTTGACAGAGACAGGTGCTGACGTTGACGTGTGGGCCCTATTCTAACATAACGGTCAAGCTAACGAAGATGACATTATGTGCCATGTCAGCTCTGGTCGGTGGGCCATTCATGTCACAATCGAGGTTGTCTCACCCGAACCCCGGTATCTAACTAGAAGTGATAGGTTTTAGCAACAGACCGGAACAAATTTGGTAGCTTTTTGGCGATAAAAAGGTGATAGTTCTCAGGGACACGTTTATACCACTGTATAGTGCAGAAATAATTTGGAATACTAGCCATTGATTTACTCCCATCCAACGGCGGGCAGGCGGCAAATCTGAGCATCCACAACCATTGGATTAACTTCTTGGTTGCATCAGATTATGCCGCCTTGCATCTCTTGAGATCTTTCTATCTTAGTGGCATATTTTTGCTTTTTGGCATTTCAAGAACAATCATGTAAGATAATGGACAATGCTGGTGTGTTCTGGTCCATCTCATGCTCACCGCGCCAAAGACCAGGGTTTCCCATGTTTGTATCATTGGTCACACCATGCTCGACCATTGCTGAACTGTTGGAAATATGAGCATTTTACCATATGATTTAATCCACAAAAATACTAGATAAAACATGACTATTATAGCAGAGATGAAACAAGTCATGCAATCTAAAAGAGAGAAGACAAATAGCATTTGCACATGTGAACTAGAACAAAACATATCTAGAACATATTCTATTAGAGAGAAGGTGAATATCACCTGCACATGTGAACTAGAACAGAACATGTCTAGAAAAGATACTAAAAGAAGAAACTGTAGCAGGATCTCGAACAAAAAGAGCATTGAACAAGTACTGTGCTGCGGCAGTAGCGTTGACGTTGGCGTTGTCACCCATGTCGTCGAAGAGGTCGTCGACGTCGGAGAAGAAGTCGTCGTTGGAGAAGTTGTTGTCGGCGTCCAGGGTGTCCGTGATGAACAGGTCAGTAGTCGTGCAGAGCGCTCCACAAAAACTTTATGACCCTTCTCCCGTACAGAACTCAAAGAGGTGGTATTTCGGAGGCCTACTGTCCCGACCTGCGGTGCACGCCGCAAGCCGGGATGGGGAAGATCGTAGCAGTAGCCCAGTGCTCAGGAACTCGGTGGCGTGAGGGAGATGATGCTCTGGTGTCTCTTTGGAAAGGAGCGAACTCTCTTTTATAGGCACGGGAGAGGGACGGGAGGTGAAACGAAGAGAAGGAAACGAAGCGAAAAGCCAGCAGCCGAAGGCCGGTTCATCGTACGCTTGGCCACCCCGTTGATCGTCTCATTTATGTAGTCGTTGTAGTAGGCCACTAGGCCGGTTCGTCCGTTAACGGGACCGGTATACCGGCAATTAGGTCGCAGGCATTGGGAAATTTGGCTGTGGGGATCTGCCCCGGGCACTTCCTTTGTGTCCCTATGGACTGTTTCGCCAAAGGTGTGACATTGAAGTCGAGGGCCGCCACTATGGGTGCTCCCGGCACAAATTCACCCACTTATGCACGAGCCGCCTAGAGGAGACGTGGAGAAGCGGGATGTGACCGGCTCGTGTTGAGGGATAAAGCCATATGTCACCAGCATTGTTGAGGAGCACGACAACTCCGCACGCGGCGGCCGGGCAGCCGACGAGCCGTGCTGGCTGCGGCGAGAATGGTTGGCTTGGAGCAGTACCCTAGCATGAGGAGGGCGTGTTATGTGTGGCCTTGGCGACAAGGGCGCCGTTCACCGCAATGGCAGACTGGCGCCTTGCAGCTATGACCATAGCAGCGCGCTCGGCGACTGCTTTTTTCTCCGCCTTCCTCTTCCTCTGGGAAGCCCTCATCGCCGACTCTTTGGTCATCTCCTCCGGGGTGCGGACCATCTTCGGCTTCTTCTTTGGGCGCACGGTGTGGCCGTCCACCTGATGGGCAGTGGTGGCCGGGTAGGTGGCGGCGGTGGGGTGGGTCGCATCAGCTATGGCGGGTAGGGGGCGGGATGGTTTTGGGAGAGAGAGAGAGAGAGAGAGAGAGAGAGGAGGAAAATGGCGCTTGGGTGTGCCATAGACAGGTGGGCTAGGGAGGACATGAGAGGGTGCATGTTTACGCCGACGCATATCCGACCAAAATTTAGGTAAAAAATGAGTCAAAATGGACAGATAAACGGTTATCAGTCCATTTGTGTCAGCGCATTGGGATGCATTTTGTGTCCACGCGAATCTGGACGAACGCGGGCGGAAGAAATAGATGGGTGCGTTGGAGTTGGACAACGCTACACTTACGAACGGCCTCTACGGAAGTTAAGCTACGGAATGAGTTGGGAAGATGTGATAGAAAATTAAAATGAGAAGGGACCACCGCTGGAAATCAGGAGTGGAGAGGATTTGTGGGAAGTATACCTGGCCATACCTCGGGCCGGGCCTAGCCAAGCCCGACACGAAAAACCCAGGCCTAAGCCTGGCCCGGCCGTCGGGCCTGTTTTCTAGGCCCGAGCCCGACCCGAACACGTAAAAGCCCGTCGGGCTTCGGGCCGGCCCGGCCCATCCTTCAGGAAAACGCGAAAACGATAGGCCCGGGCCTGGCTTGGCCCGGCCTTCGGGCTCAAAATCTATGCCCGAGCCCGGCCTGGGAGCGGCGTCGGGCCGGGCAGGGTCGGGCTGCCCATGGCCAGGACTAGTGGGAAGACGAGTCCGTAGTTCTAACCTGTAGATGGCATCCGTAAGTCTAGCATTTTTGGTTGGAGTTGGCCCGACGCCTGGCCAGATGACATGTGCGCTCCTCCCCTGCGCTCTGCCCCACATGTCATTGTGAAGAGTGTTGCACCAAACGGCTAGCCGGACAGGCCCGTTGGATAAGTGAAGGTGAGATCCCACGGCGTGCAAGTGGCCCGAGGAAGCACACGAGCACGGGTTTGGAGTTGGTGCTCGCTGGTACACCACCTCGTACCTCGTACTCGTGCTGGTACGAAACAAAATCAACCGGTGCAGAAGCTCATCGCCGAGTACACCACCTCTTCCGACGACCACGACGGCGTCAAGCCCTGCACCGTGCAGATTGACAACCTCCCAGGCGGCGCGGCAGCCTTCGAGCTCAAGGCCAAGTTCTGCTACCACGTCAGGTTCGAGCTCCAGGCGGTCAACGTCGTCCCGCTGCGGTACGCGGCCGAGCGCCTCCGCATGGCCGGCGAGGGCAGCCTCGCGGACACCACCGTGCGCGAGCTGCAGGCGTGCGTGCTGCCGCTCGCCGAGGACCTCCTCCTCGCCCCCCCCCGGTGCATCGAGCCTCGGACATCCCCTTGCGGCGCCGGCGTGGATCCGGTCCCCACAACCGTCTCCATCACGCTGCACGAGCAACATGCCGCGGGCAGCGACGAGAAGGACGAAGGCGGCCGCAAGAAGCTCAGGCTCTCCAAGGTCCTAGAGGAGTGCTTCAAGACGCACAGCACGCTCAACCCCGTAAGTCCCTTCTCCGTCTCCGTCTCCGTCCGTCCATCCATCCATCCATCTAGAGGAGTGCGCCTAGTGTTTGTCCATGGTTTCTGTTGAACGTGACATATCTGTATTGCTTATTCTATCTTCTCTAGCCTTGTATAGTTGACTCCTAGAGATATGGTAGGATTAGTTTTCTTATCACGCAAGACATCATGTATATATTGTGACCGACTACCTGGAATACAGTTGAGTTGCACCAAATATTCTCTCTACATGGTATCAGTTTTACCGCGATCTTTCCTCGCTTCCGCAACCCGCCGCCGCCGCGCCTTCCTCTAGTCGCCGCCGCCGCGCCAACTCCAAACCCTAACGCCGCCGCCGTCGCTACTTCTCTCGTAGCCACCGCCGCCGCCGCCAACCCCTCCCGCTGCTGCCGCCGCTACCACCCCTCCCGTAGCCGCTGCCGCCATCTTCCTCCCCAAACCCTAACACTAGTCACCGCTCCCATCTGTCCTCTGTAGCCGCCGCCGCTCCCTTCCCCAACACCCAAAATCCTCACCACCCGACGCCACCATGGCCAAGGCTGACGCATCTGACGCCGGTTCCTTCTCCGGTGCCATGTTCACCTCTGACCGTCTCAATGAACTCCACATCAAAGACCACGTACCGGTCATCCTCGACCTCGACTCGCCGTCCTACAACGCATGGCGCACCTACTTCGCGTTGTTGTTCCACTCTTATCGTCTCATCGAGCACATTGATGGGAGCGTCGACTTCCGCGACATGAAGGACGACGACGAGTGGCTTGCTGTGGACGCCTGCATCGTCAAGTGGCTCTTCCTCACCATCTCCGGCGGCCTCTTCAACATGGTGAACGCTCGCGGTCCGTCCGCGTATGCCATGTGGACGCGCCTTTGTGATCTCTTCCTCGACAATCAACTCCAGCGCCACGTCTTTCTTCAAGGGGAGTTCTTCACTATGCAGCAAAACGATCTTTCGATTGATGAGTACTGCACGCGGCTGAACGTCCTCGCCGATGAACTACGCGACGTCGGCATGACCATCGACGACTCCGTCCTCCTCACCAACCTCCTCCGCGGCCTCCACCCCGATCTTGGCCAGTCCGCCGCCAACCTCTCCCTCGTCACGCCGACGTACGCGAAGGCGGTCACTTATCTTCGCATGGAGGAAAAGCGTCTCCGTCACACCGCTCGGCAGGCGACCCACGCTGCCCTCCACGTCGGTCTCGCCGCTGGTCACGGCGCTCCGCCAACTCCCCCAGCACCACGCGCGCCTACTCCGACCCCACCACCCGCGCCCGCGCCCGCCGGTGGACGCAAGCAGAAGGGCCGCGGGGGTCGCGGCCGCAACACCAACTCGGCGCCGCGTCCTCCCGCTGCAACCGCGGCCGCCCCTCCTCCGCCATGGCTCTCGGGGTATAACCCCTGGACGGGGGTTGTGCATGCTTACTCCATGCCGATCCCCCGCCCTCCCGCTCCAAGCATCCTAGGGCCATGGCCGTCTTCTCATCAGGTGCTGCTGACCACCCCGGCTCCCGCGGCCTACAGTGGCCCCTCGGCCTACGGCGGTTATGTAACGCCCCAAGACCGATGCACCAGGTGTCCTCCAGTTATTCGCTGTTGTTGCCTTGTCTTTTGCTTGCGTGTCGCATCTTGTCATGTCATCATCCGCATTGCGTCTTCATGTTTTCAAAACTTGCATCTGTCCCGGCCTCCTCGTTCCGCCCGTTGTCCGTTCTGAGTCCAGACACACTTGCACGCGCCCGCGGCATGTCCGAAATAGTACTTTATAAGTGGTCGGAAAATGTTCTCGGGATAGGATGAAAGTTGGCATGTGGTGTTGTTATGTTGTTAGTAGGTCGTCTGCCAAGTTTCATCGCATTCGGAGCTCGTTTGATAGCCCAACCGTTAAACTATAGCGGCAATATAGTCGGTCTAACGTCGGACGTTTTCAGTCTCCGAAAACTGTTGCCGGGCCTCGCTCTCCTCTCTTCTCAGCCCATCTCTCTCTAGCACAGCCCACTAGCCCACCTATCTAACCCCCCTCCACTCCGGGTCATCCGATCGAGGTCTAACGGCTCCGAGACGGCCTCAAACCCCCTAACCCTAGCCCCCTTACCTTATATAGTCCCCCTCCATGCCATTTTGGGCCTTCTCCTTTGTCCTCCTAGAAATCCCCGCCCCAATCATCAGCCAGCCGCCTCCCACCTCCTCTCCTCTAATTCCACCGCCGGCCACCTCGTCCCTGCCACTTGGCGCCATCCTGGTGGCCAACCGCCACCACGCAGGACGCCCGCAGCCAACGGGAAGCCGCCACGTCGCCTCCCCGCGCCCCACATCGCCCCGCGCCGCCAGGCCCGCTCCAGGCCCGCCCGAGCCCCGATCTGGGCTCTGAGGCCCACACCGCGCCACCCCTGCTCCCCGAGCTCCAGATCGGGAGAGGGAGATCCCGAGCGCCTGTGCTCCATCGCCTCGTCTACCTCGTTCGCCGGGGCACGCCGCACCATCCACCGGTGACCTCGAACCCAGGCCGGACCTTCCTTCGCCGCCCCGTGCCCTTCCCTTTCCCTCTCCTTCTCATCTCTCTCCCAGACCTCACATCTCTCTCCCTCGCCCTGCAGGATCCGCCATGGCCGCCCGACCCCGAAGCCCATACGTCGACGCCGGTCACCTCTTGGGCGCGCCTCCACCGGATCCGGGACCCCTCGCCTGGATCTGCCCGTTCCCTACATCGCTGGCCGCACGTGTCGTTGTTTCCCCGTGCGTCGCCCTCGCCGGAGCAGCGCTATGCCGCCGCCGTCATCCTACTTCGAGGAGACGAGCTTCGCGCCCGCTCGCGTTGACTCCCGCGTGGGTCGGATTTCTCTCCGCCGGCCCAGTCGCTCCCTTGTGCCGCGCAAGGCCCAGCGCCGCTGGCCTCCTCTCCCAAGCCGGGCCGAGGCCCATGGGTGAGCTCCTCGCAGCCCCTCCTCTCTGTTGGCCCAGTTCAGCAGATTCGGCCTATAGTGTTTTTTCCTCTGGACGGATTTATTCAATTATCCCAGGATTTACTGTTTTGCAGAAAAACCCTCATACTTCATGCATTTAATAACTCCACAACCGTGCATCGGATCTAATTAAATTATATATGAAACTTGCTTAGAATTGCATCTAGTGTCATAATATGTCATTTTCATCCATGTTTAAAATATTTAAAATGATGTTTGGTTAAATTTACTCCTATGCCATGTTAAAATGATTTAATTCATAACTATTCAACCGTAGCTCCAAATCTAACAAACTTTATATGTAAATGGGGTAGAAAAATGCCTAGTTTAACATGGTGACCTTTATTTGCATGTTTAACAACTCTAAAATATTGTTTAGGGCAGAACAGGACCAAACCTAATATATGCACATGGGGATTTACCAGAATTGTTGTTCGTTGTTTCCGGCCTCATTTAAACTTGACTAGATAGGTAGTTTTACTTTGCTTCACCCTCTTGCCATGTTTAACAACATTTAGTATTGTTGGATACACAAACGAGATCAAACTAAATAATTGATGTGGTGTTCCGTCAATATGCAACTCGTTGCATGTTGAGCCCCACTTAATTTGTAGGACTGTTTGTGTACTTTGCCATGCCATGCTTCATTAAACCGGACATGCATCATACTTGATTGTGCATCATGCCATGATTATGTGGTGGTTGTTTACTATATTGTTTGCTTTCTTTCCGGTGTTGCTTCTTCGGGTTGGTTCCGATAATGTGGCGTTTGTGAGGAACCGTTCGTCTACGTCCGTTTATCTTCTTCATGGACTCGTTCTTCTTCCGTGCGGGATTTCAGGCAAGATGACCATACCCTCGAAATCACTTCTATCTTTGCTTACTTAGTTGCTCGCTCTTTTTCTATGCCTATGCTGCGATACCTACCACTTGCTTATCATGCTTCCTAAATTGTTGAACCAAGCCTCTAACCCACCTTGTCCTAGCAAACCGTTGTTTGGCTATGTTACCACTTTGCTCAGCCCCTCTTATAGCATTGTTAGTTGCAGATGAAGATTGAAGTTTGTTCCTTGTTGGGACATGGAGATGTTGTTCCTTGTTGGAACATGTTTACTTGTTGGGATATCACTATATATCTTACTTAATTAATGCATCTATATACTTGGTAAAGGGTGGAAGGCTCGGCCTTATGCCTGGTGTTTTGTTCCACTCTTGCCGCCCTAGTTTTCGTCATATCGGTGTTATGTTCCCGGATTTTGCGTTCCTTACGCGGTTGGGTAATAATGGGAACCCCTTGACAGTTCGCCTTAAGTAAAGCTCTTCCAGCAACGCCCAATATTGGTTTTATCATTTGCCACCTAGACTTTTCTTTTCCCTTGGGAGTCGCGCTCCTGAGGGTCATCATTATTTTACCCCCCCGGGCCAGTGCTCCTCTAAGTGTTGGTCCAACCTGTCAGCTGCCGGTGACCACCAGGGGTAACTCTGGGCTGGCCTACCCGTACCTAGGACAATCTGAGTGTGCCCTGAGAAAGAGATATGTGCAGCTCCTATCGGGATTTGTCGGCACATTCGGGCGGTGTTGCTGGTTTAGTTTTACCCTGTCGAAATGTCTTGTAGAACCGGGATACCGAGCCTGATCGGAATGTCTCGGGAGGAGGTCTATTACTTCGTTGACCGTGAGAGCTTGTGATGGGCTAAGTTGGGACACCCCTGCAGGGATTTGAACTTTCGAAAGCCATGCCCGCGGTTATGGGAAGATGGGAATTTGTTAATGTCCGGTTGTAGAAAACCTGAAGTTGACCTTAATTAAAATACATCAACCGCGTGTGTAACCGTGATGGTCTCTTTTCGGCGGGGTCCGGGAAGTGAACACGGTGTTGGAGTTATGCTTGACGTAGGTTGTTTTAGGATCACCTCTTGATCATACTTTCTCGAACGTGCTTTGCCTTCTCTTCTCGCTCTCCTTTGCGTATGTTAGCCACCATATATGTTAGTCGCTTGCTGCAGCTCCACCTCATACCTTTACCTTTCCCATAAGCTTAAATAGTCTTGATCGCGAGGGTGCGAGATTGCTGAGTCCCCGTGACTCACAGATACTTCCAAAACCAGCTTGCAGGTGCCGTTGAACCGAGCAGGTGACGCAACCAAGCTCAAGGAGGAGCTCGATGAAGATCTTGCCCTTTGTGTTGTTTCATTCTAGTTGATCAGTAGTGGAGCCCAGTTGGGGTCGATCGGGGACCTTGTCGCATTTGAGGTTCTTCTTTTATTTTGGTTCCATAGTCGGACCTTGAGTGTATTTGGATGATGTAATGCTTTATTCATGTAATTGTGTGAAGTGGCGATTGTAAGCCAACTATGTATCTTTCCCTTATGTATTACATGGGTTGTGTGAAGATTACCTCACTTGCGACATTGCTTTGAATGCGGTTATGCCTCTAAGTCATGCTTCAACACGTGGGAGGTATAGCCGCATTGAGGGCGTTACAAGTTGGTAATCAGAGCCTTCCCCGACCTTAGGAGCCCCACTGCTTGATCATTTTTAGCGGCCGAGTTGTGTCTAGAAAAAATGTTTTGAGTCATTTAGGAATTATATATCAGAGAGTTTAGGAATTCTTTTTACTCACCAGTCTCCTCATCGCTCTAGTAAGGCATCCTGACGTAGAGTTTTGACTCTTCTCTTCTCAAATTTCATTAAAAAAATTTAGGATCACGCGGGTGTCTTGGAATCGTTCCGATGGTTTTATGATGAGAACATTGTCTTGGTGCCTCCTGTCAGGGGTTTTGTGGAAGTGTCCCAGGGAGTTGAGCTCTGAGGTGTTGCCGTCATAATTTTATCGTTGCAGTTCTGAAATACCAGAGTCTAGTACGCCGACATCAAAAATCTCTTTTATGTAGTTCATTGGTGAGATAACCTCGACGCCACCCAGTACTGGGGCGGGAGTTCGGGAGTATTGCCATAACTCGTATAATGGATTCTTTTCGAAGGTTGAGGTAGACGATTTCCGAAGGTTTCTTGGTTATGTGTTGAAGGATGGATACAGCTGGATGTAGGATTTGCTAGTTCTGGGTGAGATATTATGCTTCCCCTATATCCCCAACACCTGATTGCATAACCGGAAAGGTTTGGGAGTTTCATAAGTGGGAATTCAAGTAGCTCTTAGGATATCTTTCCGACAGATGTATGATATGAAATTGGGGTTCGACGTCTAGTGGTCCGCCTATTCACGGTCGGTTTTACAGTGGTCTCGTTGTGTCTTAATGAGTCCTTGGCTATGCCGACTCGGGGACGCTTCGTATACCATGTGCACTGCCTTGTACATGATGGTGCTGTACGATCGAGCCCGTGTAGGCCCCACCACGAAAACTTCGGACGAAATATCTATCATATGTTTGTTCCGGCTTATTTTGCAAGCCAATCCTTTGTTTTGTTTTGAGTTGTGGTATTCGAGTTGCTTCAATGTCAAGTGTTGATTCCATACCTTTCCGAAATGGTGTTCTCATACTCCAATGTGGATACCAATCCTTCTTGATCATCAAGATTGTCTTGTCAATCCTTTTCACCGGCGTGTTTTCTCTTCAAGTGGATCCGATCACTTCAACATCCGCAAGGTTCAACCTAAGCTCTCAACGTTGTTTGTTTCATCCGTCTCCAAGTTGACCTTGTTTTTCCCACCCTCCCACCCTTGTTTTTCTTTAAAGACCAAGATTTCTGAATCAACTATCCATCTTATTGGTGGGGAACGTAGCATAAATTCAAAATTTTCCTACGTGTCACCAAGATCTATCTATGGAGTCATCTAGCAATGAGGGAGGAGTGGATCTACATACCCTTGTAGATCGCGCGCGGAAGCGTTCAAGAGAATGGGGTTGATGGAGTCGTACTCGTCGTGATCCAAATCACCGATGATCCTAGCGCCGAACGGACTGCACCTCCGTGTTCAACACACGTACGGAGCAGCGACGTCTCCTCCTTCTTGATCCAGCAAGGGGGAGGAGAGGTTGATGGAGATCCAGCAGCACGACGGCGTGGTGGTGAAAGTAGCGGGATTCCAACAGGGCTTCGCCAAGCGCTGCGGGAGGAGGGAGATGTGTCATGGGAGGGAGAGGGAGGCGCCAGGGCTTAGGTATGGTTGCCCTCCCATCCCCCCACTATATATAGGGCCAAGGGAGAGGGGGGGGGGCGCAGCCTTGGCCCTTCCTCCAAGGAAGGGTGCGGCCAAGGGAGGAGTCCCTCCTCCCCAAGGCACCTCGGAGGTGCCTTCCCCCTTTAGGACTCTTCCTTTCCCTCTTCTCTTGGCGCATGGGCCTCTTGGGGCTGGTGCCCTTGGCCCATATAGGCCAAGGCACACCCCCTACAGCCCATGTGGCCCTCCGGGGCAGGTGGCCCCACCCGGTGGACCCCCGGGACCCTTCCGGTGGTCCCGGTACAATACCGGTGACCCCGAAACTTGTCCCGATGGCCGAAATAGCACTTCCTATATATAATTCTTTACCTCTGGACCATTCCGGAACTCCTCGTGATGTCCGGGATCTCATCCGGGACTCCGAACAACTTTTGGGTTACCGCATACTAATATCTCTATAACCCTAGGGTCACCAAACCTTAAGTGTGTAGACCCTACGGGTTCGGGAGACATGCAGACATGACCGAGATGACTCTCCGGTCAATAACCAACAGCGGGATCTGGATACCCATGTTGGCTCCCACATGTTCCACGATGATCTCATCGGATGAACCACGATGTCAAGGACTTAATCAATCCCGTATACAATTCCCTTTGTCTAGCGGTACGATACTTGCCCGAGATTCGATCGTCGGTATCCCGATACCTTGTTCAATCTCGTTACCGGCAAGTCTCTTTACTCGTTCCGTAACACATCATCCCGTGATCAACTCCTTGATCACACTGTGCACATTATGATGATGTCCTACCGAGTGGGCCCAGAGATACCTCTCCGTTTACACGGAGTGACAAATCCCACTCTCGGTTCGTGCCAACCCAACAGACACTTTCGGAGATACCTGTAGTGTACCTTTATAGCCACCCAGTTACGTTGTGACGTTTGGCACACCCAAAGCACTCCTACGGTATCCGGGAGCTGCACAATCTCATGGTCTAAGGAAATGATACTTGACATTAGAAAAGCTTTAGCATACGAACTACATGATCTTGTGCTAGGCTTAGGATTGGGTCTTGTCCATCACATCATTCTCCTAATGATGTGATCCCGTTATCAACGACATCCAATGTCCATGGTCAGGAAACCGTAACCATCTATTGATCAACGAGCTAGTCAACTAGAGGCTTACTAGGGACATGGTGTTGTCTATGTATCCACACATGTATCTGAGTTTCCTATCAATACAATTCTAGCATGGATAATAAACGATTATCATGAACAAGGAAATATAATAATAACTAATTTATTATTGCCTCTAGGGCATATTTCCAACACTTATTCATGTGGAGCCTCTTCTTTCTTTTCAATCAATTTTCTTATCCGGTGATTCTCATGAAGATTCTAACGGAGCTTCTAGTTCATCATTCTTCGTTTCTTTTTCTTCTCCGGTGGATTCAAGTCAAGTTTTGTTGATCATATCTTTCTCCTCATTTCAAATACCTTCTCATGCCGGTGCACCTCATATTCATTCACTTCTCACTATTTAATTGTTCCGGAGTGCTCAAGATATCTCGAAGATTCATGTATCCACTCTTCTTTCATTCAACCTATTTCGAGGTTGTTATCTTATTCAAGCCATTTAATTCAACCGGTGCAACCTGTCCTTCAAATTGTTCTACGGTGTTTTATTTTGAGTGGGCCCTAACCCACAGGTCTTTTCCCAGGATCTTACCTGACTCTTCCAATCCCGGAGCTATCCTCATATTTCTTTTCAAAGTTTGACGTAAGAATGATTTATCATCAGTCAAATGTATTTCTCCAAGATCTTTCAAATTCTTTTCATCGTTGGCTCAAAATTTCCTATTTTAATTCCAGAGTGCCTCTACAATTCTTGGTGTTGTTTCTCGTCGTCATTCTCTATATTGAAGACCGAAGAAGAGTTTCTCTTTAATCTTGCTCCATTCTCTTCAAGATTCATGATTCTAGCTTGTTGCCATCCTCTCGTAATTGTTTTGATCGTGAGAATTCTTTTCACCCATCCGGAGTAATTCAGAGTATTTTTAGTTTGATTATCCGGAGTCCATCAATTCAAGTGTATTCATTCTCAGCTTTCAGTTGTCATTCTCCAATCTTACCGGTGCTTCATTCAAGTATTCTCTTATCAGCTCGTGATCTTTTCGTTCTCATGGATCTAAATTCCCTCAAGCACCTTTGTGCATTTGATAATTCTTCCCGGTGTTTCTTTATATTTTTCATTGTTCATTTTCAATTCTTACGGTGGTTCGTTCAAGGTTTTTTTCCTTCTTTCTTAATATATCAATTCATTCGTTGTTTCCTAATTCTACCGGTGGTTCGTCGAAGACCTTCTCAAGTTTGCGCTATATATATCTTAATCCTTTCAACGAGAATAAGTAGTATGCCAAATCCGTTGATTGTCATCAATTTAATTGGTGAAGGATACGCATAACATAATTCTTATTCTTGTTCCATCCAAGTGATTAATTCCTTTTTCCGGAGTGGTTCATCATATCATATTCTCAGTTCGAGATGCTTTATCTTTTCGTTACCGGAGTTCCAAGCTCTAATTATCACGGAGATCCATCTAAATCATTGCAAGGCTTCACCTTGTGCTTTCAACTTCTCTTTCTTTTCGTTTGATCATCCTTTTGTTACCGGAGTTCTTCATGGAGGTTCTACATGTTGGTTCATAAAGGATTTAATTTCCTCTTGAAGTGTTCATCAAGATTCTTTTCTAAGAAACTCAAGCTTTCTTCATCTTGCAATCCGGAGTGCATTTCTTTCTACTGTATCTTTGGAGGTGGTATTATGCCATTCTTGATAATTTGAGTTCATGTTTCATAATTCACATGTTATTAAGAATGAGGTATTTTAAATCCATCATTTTCTTCATTGGAGTTAGCTTGGGTTATATTTCACCTAAAGCTTTCCCTAAGGATTGTTGCTATCTATGGTGCTTATAAATGATCCAAGTTCTTCTTTTATCCTCCCGGTGAAATAAGTTTCTTGTCTCCTTGCTCATACCATTCCAATTCTTTTTCCCGTTAGTGGTAGAATTTCACCTCATAATTTTGAGATGGCTTCTATAAGTCCATAACAATCTTTCTCTTTTCGTTGTTGGTGTTCCAACAACTCCATTCGACCCTTCTCCTAAAGATGCCTTTTCAAACTCTTTTGTGGTAGATGTTGGCATTTTCTTCTCCATTCTCCTATTTCAATTATCTATCTTCTATTCTTTTGTTCCGGAGGCATTGTCATGTTGCTCTTTTCAACCCATCATCTCGTTTTGTCTAAGATCATGTTCTTTTCATGCCTATCCATTTAACCGGAGCATTGTGTCCTCTGCTCAAGTTCTTTTCGTCTTATCAAGTTTCATATCTCTTTCTACCGGAGTGCTGTCCGAATTTGTTCTTCCTGTTGGGGAACGTAGTAATTTCAAAAAATTTCCTACGCACACGCAAGATCATGGTGATGCACAGCAACGAGAGGGGAGAGTGTTGTCTACGTACCCATGCAGACCGACTGCGGAAGCGTTGACACAACATAGAGGAAGTAGTCGTACGTCTTCCCGATCTGACCGATCCAAGCACCGTTACTCCGGCACCTCCGAGTTCTTAGCACACGTACAGCTCGATGACGATCCCCGGGCTCCGATCCAGCAAAGCGTCGGGGAGGAGTTCCGTCAGCACGACGGCGTGGTGACGATCTTGATGTACTACCGTCGCAGGGCTTCGCCTAAGCACTGCTACAATATGATCGAGGTGGAATATGGTGGCAGGGGGCACTGCACACGGCTAAGGAACGATCTCAATGATCAACTTGTGTGTCTAGAGGTGACCCCTGCCTCCGTATATAAAGGAGCCAAGGGGGAGGGTGCGGCCGGCCAGGAGGAGGGCGCAGGAGGAGTCCTACTCCTACCGGGAGTAGGACTCCACCCCCCCCAATCCTAGTTGGAATAGGATTCCCCGAGGGGGGAAAGAGAGAGAGGGGGCCGGCCACCTCTCCTTGTCCTAATAGGACTAGGGGAGGGGGGAGGCGTGCAGCCCACCTTGGGCTGCCCCTTTCACCTTTCTACTAAAGCCCAATAAGGCCCATATGGCTCCCGGGGGGTTCCGGTAACCTCCCGGTACTCCGGTAAAATCCCGATTTCACCCGGAACACTTCCGATATCCAAACATAGGCTTCCAATATATCAATCTTTATGTATTGACCATTTCGAGACTCCTCGTCATGTCCGTGATCACATCCGGGACTCCGAACTAACTTCGGTACATAAAAAATGCATAAACTCTTAATAACTGTCATCGTAACGTTAAGCGTGCGGACCCTATGGTTCGAGAACAATGCAGACATGACTGAGACACATCTCCAGTCAATAACCAATAGCGGGACCTGGATGCCCATATTAGTTCCTACATATTCTACGAAGATCTTTTATCGGTCAGACCGCATAACAACATATGTTGTTCCCTTTGTCATCGGTATGTTACTTGCCCGAGATTCGATCGTCGGTCCAATACCTAGTTCAATCTCGTTACCGGCAAGTCTCTTTACTCGTTCCATAATACATCATCCCGCAACTAACTCATTAGTTGCAATGCTTGCAAGGCTTATGTGATGTGCATTACCGAGAGGGCCCAGAGATACCTCTCCGACAATCTGAGTGACAAATCCTATTCTCGAAATACGCCAACCCAACATCTACCATTGGAGACACCTGTAGAGCTCCTTTATAATCACCCATTTACGTTGTGACGTTTGGTAGCACACAAAGTGTTCCTCCGGAAAACGGGAGTTGCATAATCTCATAGTCATAGGAACATGTATAAGTCATGAAGAAAGCAATAGCAACATACTAAACGATCGGGTGCTAAGCTAATGGAATGGGTCATGTCAATCAGATCATTCAACTAATGATGTGACCTCGTTAATCAAATAACAACTCTTTGTTCATGGTTAGGAAACATAACCATCTTTGATTAATGAGCTAGTCAAGTAGAGGCATACTAGTGACACTCTGTTTGTCTATGTATTCACACATGTATTATATTTCCGGTTAATACAATTCTAGCATGAATAATAAACATTTATCATGATATAAGGAAATAAATAATAACTTTATTATTGCCTCTAGGGCATATTTCCTTCAGTCTCCCACTTGCACTAGAGTCAATAATCTAGATTACACTGTAATGATTCTAACACCCATGGAGTCTTGGTGCTGATCATGTTTTGCTCGTGGAAGAGGCTTAGTCAACGAGTCTGCAACATTCAGATCCGTATGTATCTTGCAAATCTCTATGTCTCCCACCTGGACTAGATCCCGGATGGAATTGAAGCGTCTCTTGATGTGCTTGGTCCTTTTGTGAAATCTGGATTCCTTTGCCAAGGCAATTGCACCAGTATTGTCACAAAAGATTTTCATTGGACCCGATGCACTAGGTATGACACCTAGATCGGATATGAACTCCTTCATCCAGACTCCTTCGTTCGCTGCTTCCGAAGCAGCTATGTACTCCGCTTCACATGTAGATCCCGCTACGACGCTTTGTTTAGAACTGCACCAACTGACAGCTCCACCGTTTAATGTAAACACGTATCCGGTTTGCGATTTAGAATCGTCCGGATCAGTGTCAAAGCTTGCATCAACGTAACCTTTTACGGTGAGCTCTTTGTCACCTCCATATACGAGAAACATATCCTTAGTCCTTTTCAGGTATTTCAGGATGTTCTTGACCGCTGTCCAGTGATCCATTCCTGGATTACTTTGGTACCTCCCTGCTAAACTTATAGCAAGGCACACATCAGGTCTGGTACACAGCATTGCATACATGATAGAGCCTATGGCTGAAGCATAGGGAACATCTTTCATTTTCTCTCTATCTTCTGCAGTGGTCGGGCATTGAGTCTGACTCAACTTCACACCTTGTAACACAGGCAAGAACCCTTTCTTTGCTTGATCCATTTTGAACTTCTTCAAAATCTTGTCAAGGTATGTGCTTTGTGAAAGTCCAATTAAGCGTCTTGATCTATCTCTATAGATCTTTATGCCTAATATGTAAGCAGCTTCACCGAGGTCTTTCATTGAAAAACTCTTATTCAAGTATCCCTTTATGCTATCCAGAAATTCTATATCATTTCCAATCAGTAATATGTCATCCACATATAATATCAGAAATGCTACAGAGCTCCCACTCACTTTCTTGTAAATACAGGCTTCATCGAAAGTCTGTATAAAACCAAATGCTTTGATCACACTATCAAAGCGTTTATTCCAACTCCGAGAGGCTTGCACCAGTCCATAAATGGATCGCTGGAGCTTGCACACTTTGTTAGCTTCCTTTGGATAGACAAAACCTTCTGGTTGCATCATATACAACTCTTCTTCCAGAAATCCATTCAGGAATGCAGTTTTGACACCCATCTGCCAAATTTCATAATCATAAAATGCGGCAATTGCTAACATGATTCAGACAGACTTGAGCATCGCTACGGGTGAGAAGGTCTCATCGTAGTTAACCCCTTGAACTTGTCAAAAACCTTTTGCGACAAGTCAAGCTTTGTAGACAGTAACATTACCATCAGCGTCAGTCTTCTTCTTGAAGATCCATTTATTTTCAATTGCTTGCCGATCATCAGGCAAGTCAACCAAAGTCCATACTTTGTTCTCATACATGGATCCCATCTCAGATTTCATGGCTTCAAGCCATTTTGCGGAATCTGGGCTCACCATCGCTTCTTCATAGTTCGTAGGTTCATCATGATCTAGCAGCATGATTTCCAGAACAGGATTACCGTACCACTCTGGTGCGGATCTCGCTTTGGTTGATCTACGAGGTTCAGTAGTATCTTGTCCTGAAGTTTCATGATCATCATCATTAGCTTCCTCACTAATTGGTATAGGTGTCGCAGAAACAGTTTTCTGTGATGTACTACTTTCCAATAAGGGAGCAGGTACAGTTACCTCGTCAAGTTCTACTTTCCTCCCACTCACTTCTTTCGAGAGAAACTCCTTCTCTAGAAAGTATCCATTCTTAGCAATGAATGTCTTGCCTTCGGATCTGTGATAGAAGGTGTACCCGACAGTCTCCTTTGGGTATCCTATGAGGACACATTTCTCCGATTTGGGTTCGAGCTTATCAGGTAGAAGCTTTTTCACATAAGCATCGCAGCCCCAAACTTTAAGAAATGACAACTTTGGTTTCTTGCCAAACCACAGTTCATAAGGCGTCGTCTCAACGGATTTTGATGGTGCCCTATTTAACGTGAATGCGGCCGTCTCTAAAGCATAACCCCAAAACGATAGCGGTAAATCAGTAAGAGACATCATAGATCGCACCATATCTAGTAAAGTACGATTACGACGTTCGGACACACCATTGTTGGGTAACGTAGCAGAAATTCAAAATTTTCCTACGTGTCACCAAGATCTATCTATGGAGAGACTAGCAACGAGGGGAAGGAGAGTGCATCTACATACCCATGTAGATCGCTAAGCGGAAGCATTCAAGAGAACGGGGTTGATGGAGTCGTACTCGTCGTGATCCAAATCACCGATGATCCTAGTGCCGAACGGACGGCACCTCCGCGTTCAACACACGTACAGCTCGACGATGTCTCCCACGCCTTGATCCAGCAAGGAGAGAGGGAGAGGTTGAGGAAGACTCCATCCAGCAGCAGCACAACGGCGTGGTGGTGATGGAGGAGCGTGGCAATCCTACAGGGCTTCGCCAACCACCTACGGGAGAGGAGGAGGTGTCACGGGAGGGAGGGAGGCGCCAGGGACTCAGGTATGGATGCCCTCCCTCCCCTCCACTATATATAGGGGCAAGGGAGAGGGAGGAGGCGCAGCCTTGCCCCTTCCTCCAAGGAAGGGGTGCGGCCAAGAGGGGGGGAGGAGTCCATCCTCCCCAAGGCACCTCGGAGGTGCCTTCCCCTTTGAGGACTCTTCCCTCCCCAAGTTTCCTTGGTGCATGGGCCTCTTGGGGATGGTGCCCTTGGCCCATATAGGCCAAGGCGCACCCCCTACAGCCCATGTGGCCCCCCGGGCAGGTGGACCCCCCCCGGTGGACCCCCGGACCCCTTTCGGCACTCCCGGTACAATACCGATAAAGTGCGAAACTTTTCCGGCGACCAAAACAGGACTTCCCATATATAAATCTTTACCTCCGGACCATTCCGGAACTCCTCGTGACGTCCGGGATCTCATCCGGGACTCCGAACAACATTCGGTAACCACATACAAACTTCCTTTATAACCCTAGCGTCATCGAACCTTAAGTGTGTAGACCCTATGGGTTCGGGAGACATGTAGTCATGACCGAGATGACTCTCCGGTCAATAACCAACAGCGGGATCTGGATACCCATGTTGGCTCCCACATGTTCCACGATGATCTCATCGGATGAACCACGATGTCAAGGACTTAATCAATCCCGTATACAATTCCCTTTGTCTAGCGGTACGATACTTGCCCGAGATTCGATCGTCGGTATCCCGATACCTTGTTCAATCTCGTTACCGGCAAGTCTCTTTTACTCGTTTCGTAACACATCATCCCGTGATCAACCCCTTGGTCACATTGTGCACATTATGATGATGTCCTACCGAGTGGGCCCAGAGATACCTCTCCGTTTACACGGAGTGACAAATCCCAGTCTCGATTCGTGCCAACCCAACAGACACTTTCGGAGATACCCGTAGTGTACCTTTATAGCCACCCAGTTACGTTGTGACGTTTGGCACACCCAAAGCACTCCTACGGTATCCGGGAGTTGCACAATCTCATGGTCTAAGGAAATGATACTTGACATTAGAAAAGCTTTAGCATACGAACTACACGATCTAGTGCTATGCTTAGGATTGGGTCTTGTCCATCACATCATTCTCCTAATGATGTGATCCCGTTATCAATGACATCCAATGTCCATGGTCAGGAAACCGTAACCATCTATTGATCAACGAGCTAGTCAACTAGAGGCTTACTAGGGACATGGTGTTGTCTATGTATCCACACATGTATCTGAGTTTCCTATCAATACAATTCTAGCATGGACAATAAACGATTATCATGAACAAGGAAATATAATAATAATCAATTTATTATTGCCTCTAGGGCATATTTCCAACAGTCTCCCACTTGCACTAGAGTCAATAATCTAGTTCACATCGATATGTGATTAACACTCAAGGTCACATCCCCATGTGACTAACACCCAAAGAGTTTACTAGAGTCAATAATCTAGTTCACATTACCATGTGATTAACACTCGATGAGTTCTGGGTTTGATCATGTTATGCTTGTGAGAGATGTTATAGTCAACGGGTCTGAATCTTTCAGATCCGTATGTACTTCGCAAATTTCTTATGTCATCTTGTAGATGCAACTACTACGCTACATTTGGAGCTATTCCAAATAACTATTCTACCATACGAATCCAGTTTGCTACTCAGAATAATCTGGATTAGTGTCAAAGTTTGCATCGGCGTAACCCTTTACGACGAACTCTTTTACCGCCTCCATAATCGAGAAAATTCCTTAGTCCACTAGTTACTAAGGATAACTTTGACCGCTGTCCTGTGATCCATTCTTGGATCACTTTTTGTACCCCATGACTGACTCATGGCAAGGCACACTTCAGGTGCGGTACACAGCATAGCATACTGTAGAGCCTACGTCTTAAGCATAGGGGACGACCTTCGTCCTTTCTCTCTATTCTGCCATGGTCGAGCTTTAAGTCTTAACTTCATACCTTACAACTCAGGCAAGAACTCCTTCTTTGACTGATCCATCTTGAACACCTTCAAGATCATGTCAAGGTATGTGCTCATTTGAAAGTTCCATTAAGCGTTTTGATCTATCCTTATAGATCTTGATGCTCAATGCTCAATCAGCTTAATCCAGGCATTCCATTGAAAACACTTTCGAAATAACCCTATATGCTTTCCAGAAATTCTACGTCATTTCTGATCAACAATATGCCAACAACATACACTCATCAGAAATTCTATAGTGCTCCCACTCACCTTTTTGGAAATACAAGTTTCTCATAAACTTTGTATAAACCCAAAATCTTTGATCATCTCATCAAAGCGTACATTCCAACTCCGAGATGCTTACTCCAGTCCCTAGAAGGATTGCTGGAGCTTTGCATACTTATTAGCATCTTTCAGGATTGACAAAACCTTCCGGTTGTATCACATACAACCTTTCCTCAAGAAAATCGTCGAGGAAACAATGTTTTGACATCCTATCTGCAAGATTTCATAAATAATGCAGTAATCGCTAATATAATTCCAACAGACTCTTAGCATCGCTACGAGTGAGAAAGTCTCACCGTAGTCAACTCCTTGAACTTGTCGGGGAACATCTTAACGACAAGTCGAGCTTTCTTAATGGTGACATTTACCATCATTGTCCGTCTTCCTTTTAGAATCCATCTGTACTCAACAGCCTTACGACCATCAAGTAGTTCTTCCAAAGTCTACACTTTGTTTTCATACATGGATCCTATCTCGGATTTCATGGCCTCGAGCCATTTATCGGAATCCGGGCCCACCATCGCTTCTTCATAGCTCGTAGTTTCATTGTTGTCTAGCAACATGACTTCCAAGACAGGATTACGTACCACTCTGAAGTAGTACGCATCCTTGTCATCCCACGAGGTTTGGGAGTGACTTGATCTGAAGTTTCATGATCACTATCATAAGCTTCCACTTCAATTGGTGTAGGTGCCACAGGAACAACTTCCTGTGCCCTGCCACACACTAGTTGAAGAGAAGGTTCAATAACCTCATCAAGTCTCCACCATCCTCCCACTCAATTCTTTCGAGAGAAACTTTTCCTCGAGAAAGGACCCGATTCTAGAAACAATCCCTTATTGCTTTCGGATCTGAGACAGGAGGTATACCCAACTGTTTTGGGTGTCCTATGAAGATGCATTTATCCGCTTTGGGTTCGAGCTTATCAGCCTGAAACTTTTTCACATAAGCGTCGCATCCCCAAACTTTTAAGAAATGACATCTTAGGTTTCTCTAAACCATAGTTCATACGGTGTCATATCATCGGAATTACGTGGTGCCCTATTTAAAGTGAATGTGGTTGTCTCTAATGCCTAACCCATAAACTATCGTGGTAATTCGATAAGAGACATCATGGTATGCATCATATCCAATAGGGTGCAGTTATGATGTTCGGACACACCATCACACTATGGTGTTCCAGGCTGTATTAGTTGTGAAACAATTTCCACAATGTCTTAATTCTGTGTCAAACTCGTAATTCAGATATTCATCTCTATGATCATATCATAGATATTTTATCCTCTTGTTACGACGATCTTTCAACTTCACCCTGAAATTACATGAACCTTTCAATAATTCAGACTCGTGATTCATCAAGTAAATATACTCAACATCTACTCAAATCATCTGTGAAGTAAGAACATAACGATATCCACTACATGCCTCAGCACTCATTGGACTGCACACATCAAAATGTATTACTTCCAACAAGTTGCTTTCTATTTCCATTTTACTGAAAACGAGGCTTTCAGTCATCTTGCCCATGTGGTATGATTTGCATGTCTCAAGTGATTCAAAATCAAGTGATTCCAAACGGTCCATTTGCATGGAGTTTCTTCATGCATATACACCAATAGACATGGTTCGCATGTTTCAAACCTTTCAAAAACGAGTGAGCCCAAAGATCCATCAACATGGAGCTTCTTCATGCGTTTTATACCGATATGACTTAAGTGGCAGTGCCACAAGTAGGTGGTACTATCATTACTATCTTTTGGCATGAACATGTGTATCACTACGATCGAGATTCAATGAACCATTCATTTTAGGTGCATGACCATTGAAGGTATTATTCAAATAAACAGAGTAACCATTATTCTCCTTAAATGAATAACCGTATCGCGATAAACATAATCCAATCATGTCTATGCTCAACGCAAACACCAAATGTCAATTATTTCGGTTTAACACCAGTCTCGATGGTAGAGGGAGCGTGCGATGCTTGATCATATCAACATTGGAAACACTTCCAACACATATCGTCAGCTCTCCTTTAGCTAGTCTCCGTTTATTCCATAGCTTTTATTTCGAGTTACTAACACTTAGCAACCAAACCAGTATCTAATACCCTGGTGCTACTAGGAGTACTAGTAAAGTACACATCAACACAATGTATATCCAATATACTTCTATCGACCTTGCCAGCCTTCTTATCTACCAAGTATCTAGGGTAATTCTGCTCCAGTGGCTGTTCCCTTTATTACAGAAGCACTTAGTCTCGGGTTTGGGTTCAACCTTGGGTTTCTTCACTAGAGCAGCAGCTGATTTGCCGTTTCATGAAGCATCCCTTTTTGCCCTTGCCCTTCTTGAAACTAGTGGTTTCACCAACCATCAACAATTGATGCTCCTTCTTGATTTCTACCTTTGTGGTGTCAAACATCGTGAATGTCTCAAGGATCATCATATATATCCCTGATATATTATAGTTCATCACGAAGCTCTAGCAGCTTGGTGGTAATGACTTCGGAGAACCATCACTATTTCATCTGGAAGATCAACTCCCACTCGATTCAAGTGATTGTTGCACTCAGACAATCTGAGCACAGGCTCAACAATTGAGCTTTTCTCCCTTAGTTTGTAGGTTAAGAAAATCGTCGGAGGTCTTATACCTCTTGACGTGGGCACGAGCCAGAAATCCCAATTTCAGCCCTCGAAACATCTCATATGTTCCGCGACGTTTCAAAAAACATCTTTGGTGCCTCAACTCTAAACCGGTTAGCATTACGCACTGAACTATCATGTAGTCATCAAAACGTGTATGTCCGACGTTCGCAACATCCACAAACGATGTTTGGGGTTCAGCACACTGAGCGGTGAATTAAGGACATAAGCCTTCTATGAAGCAATGAGGACAATCCTCAGTTTACGGACCTAGTTCGCATAATTGCTACTATTAACTTTCAACTAAATTTTTCTCTAGGAACATATCTAAACAGTAGAACTGAAGCGCGAGCTACGACATAATTTGCGAAGATCTTTTGACTATGTTCAGGATAATTAAGTTCATCTTGTGAACTCCCACTCAGATAGACATCCCTCTAGTCATCTAAGTGATTACATGATCCGAGTCAACTAGGTCGTGTCCGATCATCACGTGAGACGGACTAGTCAACGTCGGTGAACATCTTCATGTTGATCGTATCTTCTATACGACTCATGCTCGACCTTTCGGTATTCTGTGTTCCGAGGCCATGTCTATGCACATGCTAGGCTCGTCAAGTTAACCCTAAGTGTTTCGCATGTGTAAAACTGTCTTACACCCGTTGTATGTGAACGTAAGAATCCATCACACCCGATCATCACGTGGTGCTTAGAAGCGACGAACTTTAGCAACGGTGCACAGTTAGGGGTGAACACTTCTTGAAATTGTTGTAAGAGATCATCTTATTTACTACCGTCGTTCTAAGTAAACAAGATGCATAAACATGATAAACATCACATGCAATCAAATAGTGACATGATATGGCCAATATCATTTTGCTCCTTTTGATGTCCATCTTCGGGGCTCCATGATCATCATCGTCACCGGCATGACACCATGATCTCCATCATCGTGTCTTCATGAAGTTGTCTCACCAACTATTACTTCTACTACTATGGCTATCGGTTAGCAATAAAGTAAAGTAATTACATGGCGTTGTTCAATGACACGCAGGTCATACAATAAATAAAGACAACTCCTATGGCTCCTGCCGGTTGTCATACTCATCGACATGCAAGTCGTGATTCCTATTACAAGAACATGATCAATCTCATACATCACATATATCATTCATCACATCCTTTGGCCATATCACATCACATAGCATACCCTGCAAAAACAAGTTAGACGTCCTCTAATTGTTGTTTGCATGTTTTACGTGGCTGCTATGGGTTTCTAGCAAGAACGTTTCTTACCTACGCAAAGACCACAACGTGATATGCCAATTGCTATTTACCCTTCATAAGGACCCTTTTCATCAAATCCGATCCGACTAAAGTAGGAGAGACAGACACCCGCTAGCCACCTTATGCAACTAGTGCATGTCAGTCGGTGGAACCAGTCTCACGTAAGAGTACGTGTAAGGTTGGTCCAGACCGCTTCATCCCACGATGCCGCCGAATCAAGATAAGACTAGTAACGGCAAGCATATTGAACAAAATCAACGCCCACAACTACTTTGTGTTCTACTCGTGCATAGAAACTACGCATAGACCTAGCTCATGATGCCACTGTTGGGTAACATAGCAGAAATTCAAAATTTTCCTACGTGTCACCAAGATCTATCTATGGAGAGACTAGCAACGAGGGGAAGGAGAGTGCATCTACATACCCATGTAGATCTCTAAGCGGAAGCGTTCAAGAGAACGGGGTTGATGGAGTCGTACTCGTCGTGATCCAAATCACCGATGATCCTAGTGCCGAACGGACGGCACCTCCGCGTTCAACACACGTACAGCTCGACGATGTCTCCCACGCCTTGATCCAGCAAGGAGAGAGGGAGAGGTTGAGGAAGACTCCATCCAGCAGCAGCACAACGGCGTGGTGGTGATGGAGGAGCGTGGCAATCCTACAGGGCTTCGCCAAGCACCTACGGGAGAGGAGGAGGTGTCACGGGAGGGAGGGAGGCGCCAGGGACTCAGGTATGGATGCCCTCCCTCCCCTCCACTATATATAGGGGCAAGGGAGAGGGGGGAGGCGCAGCCTTGCCCCTTCCTCCAAGGAAGGGGTGCGGCCAAGAGGGGGGGGAGGAGTCCATCCTCCCCAAGGCACCTCGGAGGTGCCTTCCCCTTTGAGGACTCTTCCCTCCCCAAGTTTCCTTGGCGCATGGGCCTCTTGGGGCTGGTGCCCTTGGCCCATATAGGCCAAGGCGCACCCCCTACAGCCCATGTGGCCCCCCGGGCAGGTGGACCCCCCCGGTGGACCCCCAGACCCCTTTCGGCACTCCCGGTACAATATCGATAAAGTGCGAAACTTTTCCGGCGACCAAAACAGGACTTCCCATATATAAATCTTTACCTCCGGACCATTCCGGAACTCCTCGTGACGTCCGGGATCTCATCCGGGACTCCGAACAACATTCGGTAACCACATACAAACTTCCTTTATAACCCTAGCGTCATCGAACCTTAAGTGTGTAGACCCTACGGGTTCGGGAGACATGTAGTCATGACCGAGATGACTCTCCGGTCAATAACCAACAGCGGGATCTGGATACCCATGTTGGCTCCCACATGTTCCACGATGATCTCATCGGATGAACCACGATGTCAAGGACTTAATCAATCCCGTATACAATTCCCTTTGTCTAGCGGTACGATACTTGCCCGAGATTCGATCGTCGGTATCCCGATACCTTGTTCAATCTCGTTACCGGCAAGTCTCTTTTACTCGTTTCGTAACACATCATCCCGTGATCAACCCCTTGGTCACATTGTGCACATTATGATGATGTCCTACCGAGTGGGCCCAGAGATACCTCTCCGTTTACACGGAGTGACAAATCCCAGTCTCGATTCGTGCCAACCCAACAGACACTTTCGGAGATACCCGTAGTGTACCTTTATAGCCACCCAGTTACGTTGTGACGTTTGGCACACCCAAAGCACTCCTACGGTATCCGGGAGTTGCACAATCTCATGGTCTAAGGAAATGATACTTGACATTAGAAAAGCTTTAGCATACGAACTACACGATCTAGTGCTATGCTTAGGATTGGGTCTTGTCCATCACATCATTCTCCTAATGATGTGATCCCGTTATCAATGACATCCAATGTCCATGGTCAGGAAACCGTAACCATCTATTGATCAACGAGCTAGTCAACTAGAGGCTTACTAGGGACATGGTGTTGTCTATGTATCCACACATGTATCTGAGTTTCCAATCAATACAATTCTAGCATGGACAATAAACGATTATCATGAACAAGGAAATATAATAATAATCAATTTATTATTGCCTCTAGGGCATATTTCCAACAACCATTACGCTGTGGTGTTCCGGGTGGCGTGAGTTGCGAAACTATTCCACAATTTCTCAAATGTACACCAAACTCGTAACTCAAATATTCTCCTCCACGATCAGATCGTAGAAACTTTATTTTCTTGTTACGATGATTTTCAACTTCACTCTGAAATTCTTTGAACTTTTCAAATGTTTCAGACTTATGTTTCATTAAGTAGATATACCCATATCTGCTTAAGTCATCTGTGAAGGTGAGAAAATAACGATATCCGCCACGAGCCTCAATATTCATCGGACCACATACATCTGTATGTATGATCTCCAACAAATCTGTTGCTCTCTCCATAGTACCGGAGAACGGTGTTTTAGTCATCTTGCCCATGAGGCACGGTTCGCAAGTACCAAGTGATTCATAATCGAGTGGTTCCAAAAGTCCATCAGTATGGAGTTTCTTCATGCGCTTTATACCGATATGACCTAAACGGCAGTGCCACAAATAAGTTGCACTGTCATTATCAACTCTGCATCTTTTGGCTTCAACATTATGAATATGTGTGTTACTACTATCGAGATTCATCAAAATTAGACCACTCCTCAAAGGTGCATGACCATAAAAGATATTACTCATATAAATAGAACAACCATTATTCTCTGATTTAAATGAATAACCGTCTCGCATCAAACAAGATCCAGATATAATGTTCATGCTCAACGCTGGCACCAAATAACAATTATTTAGGTCTAATATTAATCCCGAAGGTAGATGTAGAGGTAGCGTGCCGACCGCGATCACATCGACTTTGGAACCGTTTCCCACGCGCATCGTCACCTCGTCCTTCGCCAGTGTTCGCTTAATTCGTAGTCCATGTTTCGAGTTGCAAATATTAGCAACAGAACTAGTATCAAATACCCAGGTGCTACTACGAGCTCTAGTAAGGTACACATCAATAACATGTATATCACATATACCTTTGTTCACCTTGCCATCCTTCTTATCCGCCAAATACTTGGGGCAGTTCCGCTTCCAGTGACCAGTCTGCTTGCAGTAGAAGCACTCAGTTTCAGGCTTAGGTCCAGACTTGGGTTTCTTCTCTTGAGCAGCAACTTGCTTGCCGTTCTTCTTGAAGTTCCCCTTCTTCTTCCCTTTGCCCTTTTTCTTGAAACTAGTGGTCTTGTTAACCATCAACACTTGATGCTCCTTGATTTCTACCTCCGCAGCTTTCAGCATTGCGAAGAGCTCGGGAATAGTCTTGTTCATCCCTTGCATATTATAGTTCATCACGAAGCTCTTGTAGCTTGGTGGTAATGATTGGAGAATTCCGTCAATGACGCAATCATCTGGAAGATTAACTCCCATCTGAATCAAGTGATTATTATACCCAGACATTTTGAGTATATGCTCACTGACAGAACTGTTCTCCTCCATCTTGCAGCTATAGAACTTATTGGAGACTTCATATCTCTCAATCCAGGCATTTGCTTGAAATATTAACTTCAACTCCTGGAACATCTCATATGCTCCATGACGTTCAAAACGTCGTTGAAGTCCCGATTCTAAGCCGTAAAGCATGGCACACTGATCTATCGAGTAGTCATCAGCTTTGCTCTGCCAGACGTTCATAACATCTGGTGTTGCTCCAGCAGCAGGCCTGGCACCCAGTGGTGCTTCCAGGACGTAATTCTTTTGAGCAGCAATGAGGATAATCCTCAAGTTACGGACCCAGTCCGCGTAATTGCTACCATCATCTTTCAACTTTGCTTTCTCAAGGAACGCATTAAAATTCAACGAAACAACAACACGAGCCATCTATCTACAATCAACATAAACAAGCAAGATACTATCAGGTACTAAGTTCATGATAAGTTTAAGTTCAATTAATCAAATTACTTAAGAACTCCCACTTAGATAGACATCACTCTAATCCTCTAAGTGATCACGTGATCCAAATCGACTAAACCATAACTGATCATCACGTGAGATGGAGTAGTTTTCAATGGTGAACATCATTATGTTGATCATATCTACTATATGATTCACGCTCGACCTTTCGGTCTCCGTGTTCCGAGGCCATATCTGCATATGCTAGGCTCGTCAAGTTTAACCTGAGTATTCTGCGTGTGCAAAACTGGCTTGCACCCGTTGTAGATGGACGTAGAGCTTATCACACCCAATCATCACGTGGTGTCTGGGCACGACGAACTTTGGCAACGGTGCATGCTCAGGGAGAACACTTCTTGATAATTTAGTGAGGGATCATCTTATAATGCTACTGTCAATCAAAGCAAGATAAGATGCATAAAAAGATAAACATCACATGCAATCAATATAAGTGATATGATATGGCCATCATCATCTTGTGCTTGTGATCTCCATCTCCGAAGCACCGTCATGATCACCATTGTCACCGGCGCGACACCTTGATCTCCATCATAGCATCGTTGTCGTCTCGCCAATCTTATGCTTCCACGACTATCGCTACCGCTTAGTGATAAAGTAAAGCATTACATCGCGATTGCATTGCATACAATAAAGCGACAACTATATGGCTCCTGCCAGTTGCCGATAACTCGGTTACAAAACATGATCATCTCATACAATAAAATTCAGCATCATGCCTTGACCATATCACATCACAACATGCCCTGCAAAAACAAGTTAGACGTCCTCTACTTTGTTGTTGTAAGTTTTACGTGGCTGCTACAGGCTTAAGCAAGAACCAATCTCACCTACTCATCAAAACCACAACGATAGTTTGTCAAATAGACTCCGTTTTAACCTTCGCAAGGACCGGGCGTAGCCACACTTGGTTCAACTAAAGTTGGAGAGACAGTCGCCCGCAAGCCACCTGTGTGCAAAGCACGTCGGGGGAACCGGTCTCGCGTAAGCGTACACGTAATGTTGGTCCGGGTCGTCTCGTCCAACAATACCGCCGAACCAAAGTATGACATGCTGGTAGGCAGTATGACTTATATCGCCCACAACTCACTTGTGTTCTACTCGTGCAAATAATATCAAACCATAAAACCTAGGCTCGGATGCCACTGTTGGGGAACGTAGTAATTTCAAAAAAAGTCCTACGCACACGCAAGATCATGGTGATGCACAGCAACGAGAGGGGAGAGTGTTGTCTACGTACCCACGCAGACCGACTGCGGAAGCGTTGACACAATGTAGAGGAAGTAGTCGTACGTCTTCCCGATCCGACCGATCCAAGCACCGTTACTCCGGCACCTCCGAGTTCTTAGCACACGTACAGCTCGATGACGATCCCCGGGCTCCGATCCAGCAAAGCGTCGGGGAGGAGTTCCGTCAGCACGACGGCGTGGTGACGATCTTGATGTACTACCGTCGCAGGGCTTCGCCTAAGCACTGCTACAATATGATCGAGGTGGAATATGGTGGCAGGGGTACCGCACACAGCTAAGGAACGATCTCAATGATCAACTTGTGTGTCTAGAGGTGCCCCCCTGCCCCCGTATATAAAGGAGCCAAGGGGGGGGGGGTGCGGCCGGCCAGGAGGAGGGCGCAGGAGGAGTCCTACTCCTACCGGGAGTAGGACTCCCCCCCCCCCAATCCTAGTTGGAATAGGATTCCCCGAGGGGGGAAAGAGAGAGAGGGGGCCGGCCACCTCTCCTTGTCCTAATAGGACTAGGGGAGGGGGGAGGCGCGCAGCCCACCTTGGGATGCCCCTTTCACCTTTCCACTAAAGCCCAATAAGGCCCATATGGCTCCCGGGGGGTTCCGGTAACCTCCCGGTACTCCGGTAAAATCCCGATTTCACCCGGAACACTTCCGATATCCAAACATAGGCTTCCAATATATCAATCTTTATGTCTTGACCATTTCGAGACTCCTCGTCATGTCTGTGATCACATCCGGGACTCCGAACTAACTTCGGTACATCAAAAATGCATAAACTCTTAATAACTGTCATCGTAACGTTAAGCGTGCGGACCCTACGGTTCGAGAACAATGCAGACATGACCGAGACACATCTCCGGTCAATAACCAATAGCGGGACCTGGATGCCCATATTGGTTCCTACATATTCTATGAAGATCTTTTATCGGTCAGACGGCATAACAACATACGTTGTTCCCTTTGTCATCGGTATGTTACTTGCCCGAGATTCGATCGTCGGTATCCAATACCTAGTTCAATCTCATTACCGGCAAGTCTCTTTACTCGTTCCGTAATACATCATCCCGCAACTAACTCATTAGTTGCAATGCTTGCAAGGCTTATGTGATGTGCATTACCGAGAGGGCCCAGAGATACCTCTCCGACAATCGGAGTGACAAATCCTATTCTTGAAATACGCCAACCCAACATCTACCATTGGAGACACCTGTAGAGCTCCTTTATAATCACCCATTTACGTTGTGACGTTTGGTAGCACACAAAGTGTTCCTCCGGAAAACGGGAGTTGCATAATCTCATAGTCATAGGAACATGTATAAGTCATGAAGAAAGCAATAGCAACATACTAAACGATCGGGTGCTAAGCTAATGGAATGGGTCATGTCAATCAGATCATTCAACTAATGATGTGACCTCGTTAATCAAATAACAGCTCTTTGTTCATGGTTAGGAAACACAGCCATCTTTGATTAACGAGCTAGTCAAGTAGAGGCATACTAGTGACACTCTGTTTGTATTCACACATGTATTATGTTTCCGGTTAATACAATTCTAGCATGAATAATAAACATTTATCATGATATAAGGAAATAAATAATAACTTTATTATTGCCTCTAGGGCATATTTCCTTCACTTCCTTGTCCCTCTTTTCTAACGGAGTGTTTTTCAACTTCGTGCATCTCCGTTGTATTCTTTTTCTCGAAATGGTTTAACATTTTCAAGGTTCATTGGTTTCACTCATTGGTCAAAGAAGCAACTTAGTTTTACCTCTCCTCTTTCTCTTCCGTTGTCCCTCCGGTGCCATTCTAGATCTCGGGACGAGATCCTCTCATAGTGGTGGAGTGTTGTAACGCCCCGAGACCGATGTGCCAGGTGTCCTCCAGTTATTCGCTGTTGTTGCCTTGTCTTTTGCTTGCGTGTCGCATCTTGTCATGTCATCATCCACATTGCGTCTTCATGTTTTCAAAACTTGCATCTGTCCCGGCCTCCTCGTTCCGTCCGTTGTCCGTTCTGAGCCCAGACACACTTGCACGTGCCCGCGGCATGTCCGAAATAGTATTTTATAAGTGGCCGGAAAATATTCTCGGGATGGGATGAAAGTTGGCATGTGGTGTTGTTATGTTGTTAGTAGGTCGCCTGCCAAGTTTCATCGCATTCGGAGCTCGTTTGATAGCCCAACCGTTAAACTATAGCGGCAATATAGTCGGTCTAACGTCGGACGTTTTCGGTCTTCGAAAACTGTTGCCGGGCCTCGCTCTCCTCTCTTCTCAGCCCATCTCTCTCTAGCACAGCCCACTAGCCCACCTATCTAACCCTTCTCCGCTCCGGGTCGTCCGATCGAGATCGAGCGGCTCCGAGACGGCCTCAAACCCCCTAACCCTAGCCCCCTTACCTTATATAGTCCCCCTCCATGCCATTTTGGGCCTTCTCCTTCCTCCTCCTCGAAATCCGTGCCCCAATCATCAGCCAGCCGCCTCCCACCTCCTCTCCTCTAATTCCACCGCCGGCCACCTCGTCCCGGCCACTTGGCGCCATCCTGGTGGCCAGCCGCCACCACGCAGGACGCCCGCAGCCAACGGGAAGCCGCCACGTCGCCTCCCCGCGCCCCACATCGCCCCGCGCCGCCAGGCGCGCTCCAGGCCCGCCCGGGCCCCGATCTGGGCTCTGAGGCCCGTACCGCGCTGCCCCTGCTCCCCGAGCTCCAGATCAGGAGAGGGAGATCCCGAGCGCCTGTGCTCCATCGCCTCGTCTACCTCGTTCGCCGGGGCACGCCGCACCATCCGCCGGTGACCTCGAACCCAGGCCGGACCTCCCTTCGCTGCCCCGTGCCCTTCCCTTTCCCTCTCCTTCTCATCTCTCTCCCAGACCTCACATCTCTCTCCCTCGCCCTGCAGGATCCGCCATGGCCGCCCGACCCCGAAGCCCATACATCAACGCCGGTTACCTCTGGGCGCGCCTCCACCGGATCCGGGACCCCTCGCCTGGATCTGCCCGTTCCCTACATCGCCGGCCGCGCGTGTCGTTGTTTCCCCGTGCGTCGCCCTCGCAGGAGCCGCGCTATGCCGCCGCCGTCATCCTACTTAGAGGAGACGAGCTTCGCGCCCGCTCGCGTTGACTCCCGCGTGGGTCGGATTTCTCTCTGCCGGCCCAGCCGCTCCCCTGTGCCGCGCAAGGCCCAGCGCCGCTGGCCTCCTCTGCCAAGCCGGGCCGAGGCCCATGGGTGAGCTCCTCGCAGCCCCCCCTCTCTGTTGGCCCAGTTCAGCAGATTCGGCTTATAGTGTTTTTTCCTCTGGACGGATTTATTCAATTATCCCAGGATTTACTGTTTTGCAGAAAAACCCTCATACTTCATGCATTTAATAACTCCACAACCGTGCATCGGATCTAATTAAATTATATATGAAACTTGCTTAGAATTGCATCTAGTTTCATAATATGTCATTTTCATACATGTTTAAAATATTTAAAATGATGTTTGGTTAAATTTACTCCTATGCCATGTTAAAATGATTTAATTCATAACTATTCAACCGTAGCTCCAAATCTAACAAACTTTATATGTAAATGGGGTATAAAAATGTCTAGTTTAACATGGTGACCTTTATTTGCATGTTTAACAACTCTAAAATATTGTTTAGGGCAGAACAGGACCAAACCTAATATATGCACATGGGGATTTACCAGAATTGTTGTTCGTTGTTTCCGGCCTCATTTAAACTTGACAGATAGGTAGTTTTACTTTGCTTCACCCTCTTTTCATGTTTAACAACATTTAGTATTGTTGGATACACAAACGAGATCAAACTAAATAATTGATGTGGTGTTCCGTCAATATGCAACTCGTTGCATGTTGAGCCCCACTTAATTTGTAGGACTGTTTGTGTACTTTGCCATGCCATGCTTCATTAAACCGGACATGCATCATACTTGATTGTGCATCATGCCATGATTATGTGGTGGTTGTTTACTATATTGTTTGCTTTCTTTCCGGTGTTGCTTCTTCGGGTCGGTTCCGATAACGTCGCATTTGTGAGGAACCGTTCATCTACGTCCATTTATCTTCTTCATGGACTCGTTCTTCTTCCTTGCGGGATTTCAGGCAAGATGACCATACCCTCGAAATCACTTCTATCTTTGCTTACTTAGTTGCTCGCTCTTTTGCTATGCCTATGCTGCGATACCTACCACTTGCTTATCATGCTTCCTAAATTGTTGAACCAAGCCTCTAACCCACCTTGTCCTAGTAAACCATTGTTTGGCTATGTTACCGCTTTGCTCAGCCCCTCTTATAGCGTTGTTAGTTGCAGGTGAAGATTGAAGTTTGTTCCTTGTTGGGACATGGAGATGTTGTTCCTTGTTGGAACATGTTTACTTGTTGGGATATCACTATATATCTTACTTAATTAATGCATCTATATACTTGGTAAAGGGTGGAAGGCTCAGCCTTATGCCTGGTGTTTTGTTCCACTCTTGCCGCCCTAGTTTCCGTCATATCGGTGTTATGTTCCCGGATTTTGCGTTCCTTACGCGGTTGGGTAATAATGGGAACCCCTTGACAGTTCGCCTTAAGTAAAGCTCTTCCAGCAATGCCCAACATTGGTTTTACCATTTGCCACCTAGCCTTTTCTTTTCCCTTGGGAGTCGCGCTCCTGAGGGTCATCATTATTTTACCCCCCGGGCCAGTGCTCCTCTAAGTGTTGGTCCAACCTGTCAGCTGCCGGTGACCACCAGGGGTAACTTTGGGCTGGCCTACCCGTACCTAGGACAATCTGAGTGTGCCCTGAGAAAGAGATATGTGCAGCTCCTATCGGGATTTGTCGGCACATTCGGGCGGTGTTGCTGGTTTAGTTTTACCCTGTCGAAATGTCTTGTAGAACCAGGATACCGAGCCTGATCGGAATGTCTCGGGAGGTGGTCTATTCCTTCGTTGACCGCGAGAGCTTGTGATGGGCTAAGTTGGGACACCCCTGCAGGGATTTGAACTTTTGAAAGCCGTGCCCACGGTTATGGGCAGATGGGAATTTGTTAATGTCCGGTTGTAGAAAGCCTGAAGTTGACCTTAATTAAAATACATCAACCGCGTGTGTAACCGTGATGGTCTCTTTTCGGCGGGGTCCGAGAAGTGAACAAGGTGTTGGAGTTATGCTTGACGTAGGTTGTTTTAGGATCACTTCTTGATCATACTTTCTAGAACATGCTTTGCCTTCTCTTCTCGCTCTCCTTTGCGTATGTTAGCCACCATATATGCTAGTCGCTTGCTGCAGCTCCACCTCATACCTTTACCTTTCCCATAAGCTTAAATAGTCTTGATCGCGAGGGTGCGAGATTGCTGAGTCCCCGTGACTCACAGATACTTCCAAAACCAGCTTGCAGGTGCCGTTGAACTGAGGAGGTGACGCAACCAAGCTCAAGGAGGAGCTCGATGAAGATCTTGCCCTTTGTGTTGTTTCGCTCTAGTTGATCAGTAGTGGAGCCCAGTTGGGGTCGATCGGGGACCTTGTCGCATTTGAGGTTCTTCTTTTAATTTGGTTCCGTAGTCGGACCTTGAGTGTATTTGGATGATGTAATGCTTTATTCATGTAATTGTGTGAAGTGGCGATTGTAAGCCAACTATGTATCTTTCCCTTATGTATTACATGGGTTGTGTGAAGATTACCTCACTTGCGACATTGCTTTCAATGCGGTTATGCCTCTAAGTCGTGCTTCGACACATGGGAGATATAGACGCATCGAGGGCGTTACAGGTTACCCAGGCTATGGCGCATCTGGCGGCGCCCCGCCAGTCTACGACCCGGCGCTCCTCTCCGCCCTTCATGCTGCAACCTCGCCAAGCACCTACAACGGAGGCGGCGATTGGTACATGGACACTGGCGCCACAGCTCACATGGCCTCCAACCCCGATATCCTCTCCCGTGCCTCTCCCTATCCCTTCAACTCCCGTATCGTGGTGGGTGATGGCTCCTCTCTTCCCATCACACATCACGGTTCATCCTCTCTTCCGTTTCCCTCTTCATCTCTTACTCTTAATAATGTGCTTGTTTCACCATCCTTAATCAAAAACCTATGTTCTGTTAAAACTCTTTCTCGTGAAAACCCTGTCACTGTTGAGTTTGACGCTCTTGGTTTCTCTGTCAAGGATGCTCGCACCCAGAGGGTTCTGCATCGATGTGATTCCCCCGATGATCTCTACCCATGTGGTCCTACGACGAGTGGTGGTCCGGTTGCTCTTCATGCCGATGTCTTGCTTTGGCACGCTCGACTTGGTCATCCTGGCGCCGATGCTCTTCACAAAGTTTTGAGCACTTTTTCTTTTTCTTGCAATAAATCGGCGGCTCACACATGTCATGCCTACCGCATAGGAAAACACGTTCGCTTGCCGTTTCCTTCGTCTACATCCATAGCCACTTTTCCTTTTGATGTTATTCATTGTGATGTTTGGACATCTCCCGTGCCTAGTAATTCGGGCTTATCATATTATCTCGTGATTTTAGATGATTTTTCTCACTTCACTTGGACTTTTCCATTACACCGTAAATCTGACGTCGCCTCCACTCTCCACACCTTTTATGCTTACGTCCACACCCACTTCCATCGCACCATTGCTCATCTTCAAACGGATAACAGAAAGGAATTTGATAACCTCGCCATTCGACATCTTCTCTCCACTCATGGCACCATTTTCCGCCTTACATGTCCATACACCTCCCAACAAAATGGTCGCGCCGAACGTGTTCTTCGCACCCTCAATGAGAGTGTTCGTGCGCTGCTTTTCCATGCACATATGCCCGCCCGGTTTTGGCCCGACACTCTTGCCACCGCCACTCTCCTTCTTAACATCCGGCCATGCAAACCGCGATGGAGCTATACACCTCATCATCTTCTGTTCGGGTCTCCCCCTTCCTATGACGATCTTCATGTGTTCGGTTGCTTGTGTTACCCCAATATCACCGCCACCGCCCCCCATAAGCTTGCGCCTCGGTCTCTCGCTTGTGTCTTTCTTGGCTACCAACCAAACACCAAAGGATTTCGCTTCTATGGCCCGGTCTCTCATCGTGTGTTTGTCTCACGGCATGTGTACTTTGATGAGGTTGTTTTTCCCTTTGAGCAGGCTACACCGACAACAAGTCCGTCTTCGGATGATCTCCCTCGACGGCCTCGTGGAGCGCTTGCGCTTCCTCCGCCACGACCCCGTGCACCTCCGACGGGTCCTTCGGCGAGGTCTCCTTTGCCGGCTCAGGTGGAGCCGGCCTCGCCCCTCCATGCTTTGGGTGCCTCTGATCTGGTTGGCTCAGGTGGAGCTGATCAGACTCCCCTGGGCTTCGGCGCCCGCCCTCGCTGGCTTGGCGCAGGAGGCGTCTCGGCCGGGCTCTCTCCTGCATCGCCCGCACCTACGTTGGCGGCGGCCTTGCCCGCCCCTGCGTCGCCTGCCGCCTCGCCTGCCGCCTCGTCCGTCTCAGACACGGCGTCATCTTCGCCACCCGCGGCCTCGCCCGCGGTTCTGTCGCCGTCACCCGCGATCGTCCCCGCGGCTTCCTCTTCGCCACCCGCGGCCTCGCCCGCGGTCTTGACGCCGCCGTCTGCGGTCTCCGTTGAGACCTCGATGGCCGCCTCACCAGCAGCCTCTCCCGAGGCCACGCCATCGTCCTCTTCCGTGGTTGTGCTGCCACCTCGACGCCGAGCTCGGCCCCCGCCTCCACCGCCTCATCATCCCATGGTGACGCGTGCTAAAGCCGGGATTCATCAACCAAACCCTCGCTACCACAATCTCAGCGTCTCGGTCATCTCTCCAGTACCGCGCTCGGTGCGTTCTGCACTGAGTGATCCGCATTGGCTAGCAGCTATGCGTGCTGAGTATGATGCTCTCGTCGCCAACCGGACCTGGACGTTGGTTCCTCGCCCTCTTGGTGCCAACATTATCACCGGCAAGTGGGTTTTTCGGCATAAGCTTCTTCCTGATGGCTCTCTGGACAGGTACAAGGCCCGCTGGGTTGTTCGCGGTTTTGCACAACGTGCCGGTGTTGACTTCTCGGAGACTTTCTCCCCGGTTGTCAAACCCGCCACGATTCGTGTTGTTCTTCAACTTGCCGCCTCTCGTCACTGGCCTGTTCATCAGCTCGACATCAACAACGCCTTCCTCTAGGTCATCTTCAGGAGCGTGTTCTCTGTCAGCAGCCAACTGGTTTTGTCGATCCCTCTCGGCCTGATGATGTTTGCCTACTCTCACGGTCTCTCTATGGTCTGAAGCAGGCGCCCCGTGCGTGGTATCAACCCATTGCAGCATTCCTCACTGCTCTCGGTTTTCGCAGCACCACCTCCGACACATCGCTGTTTGTGCTTCATCGAGCTGATCATGTCGCCATGCTTCTTCTATATGTTGACGATATCGTCATCACCGCCTCTCAGGCGGACTTACTTCGCGACATCATCGGTCGTCTTGGTTCTGAGTTTCGGCTTAAGGACTTGGGCGCTCTGCACTTTTTCCTCGGCATCAATATGCGACGTGACACTTCCGGGTTCTTTCTTCATCAAGGACAATATGCTCTTGATCTCCTGGATCGTGCTGGTATGACTGATTGCAAACCTGCTGCTACTCCTGCTGAGGCCAAGCCAAAGCTCTCTGCCACTGCTGGCCAACCTGCCACGGATGCCGCCCTGTACCGCAGTATTGTTGGAGCTCTTCAGTACCTCATGCTCACCCGCCCAGACATTCAGTTCGCCGTGCAACAGGTTTGCCTGCACATGCACTCGCCTCGTGATGTTCACTGGTCTTTGGTCAAGCGCATTCTCCGGTACATTCGTGGCACACCGACATTCTGTCTTCGTCTTCGCGCCTCCGCCTCCACTGAGCTCTTTGCTTACACTGATGCGGATTGGGCCGGATGCCCCGACACTCGCCGATCTACGTCCGGCTATTGTGTCTTCTTCGGTGACTCTCTCATCTCATGGTCCTCTAAGCGGCAGCCCACCGTCTCCCGCTTGAGTGCTGAGGCCGAGTACCGCGCCGTTGCCAACGTTCTTGCCGAGACATATTGGCTACGACAACTACTTGGCGAACTTCGGGTCTCCATCCCGAAAGCTACGGTGGTTTTTTGTGATAATGTTTCGGCCACCTATCTCGCGGCGAATCCGGTGCAGCATAAGCGCACCAAGCACATTGAGCTTGATGTTCACTTCATTCGAGAGAAGGTTCAGTTGGGTCAGCTTCGTGTTCTTCATGTACCGACCACCCAACAGTTTGCCGACATTATGACCAAGGGGCTTCCAACCGCTGCATTCCAGGAGTTCCGTTCCAGTCTTTGCATCGCCGACGCCGACGCTTCGACTGCGGGGGGTGTTGAACGTGACATATCTGTATTGCTTATCTTATCTTCTCTAGCCTTGTATAGTTGACTCCTAGAGATATGGTAGGATTAGTTTCCTTGTCACGCAAGACATCCTGTGTATATATTGTGACCGACTACCTGGAATACAGTTGAGTTGCACCAAATATTCTCTCTACAGTTTCCTCGCGATCGGTCGCATTGGCTGACCGAGATTCCTTTCCTGACGATTTGCACAAGTAGAAGACGGCGCTGGCGAACCGGCTCGGGCCTCGGGCTGCGGCCGCGGTAGGTGGAGGTGTGGTTCCAGAACCGCAGCGCCCGGACCAGCTCGAGCAGATGAAGGTGGACTGCGAGCGAGTACATGAAGCGCTGTTGCGAGCACCTGGCCGAGCAGAACAAGTAGCCGAGCTCCGCGCGCTAAAGGCCGCCACGCTCACCATGTGCCCCTCCTGCCGCCGCGTCGCCGTCAGCCGTCACCACCGCCGCCGGACCGGCCGCCACGCAGCAACAGCAAGTCCAACGCAGGAGCCACTGCTAGTTCTTCCCGTCCACCGCCGTCGCCGCCGACCGGTACGCCGTCGTCGTCCTCGTCGCAGCCCGCGGCTATGCAGTATTGCAGTGTAAGGTTCAAGTTACAAAATCCATAGTAGCAGGGATCGGTGTCAGATAATGAATATGAACCCACAATACTGGCTTTGAAAGGTCCACCACTTTTAATTTCTTGGAAGCATGTTTTGTAAACATAATGGTTTCATTATCTCAGACCCAGATAATATTGTCACTGTAAATTTGAATTGCCAAGGATCAGTTCAGTGGATGCAATGCAGAATCGTTGCATAACATAGTTTCCCGATCAACAGTTCAGTACGGTAACTGAAATCCTATGATGCTTAAGAATATGACGCAACAACCCCCTAGATGGAGAGACAAAAGATCATGCTGTTGTAGTGCAAAATCATCCACGTAAGTTTATTCAGTACGAAAAGAGTGACGGTGTGCTTCTTGAGCCATCTCAAAGAGAAAGTAAACACTGGCACCTACTGAGAATGTTGAATGTTCTGTGATAGGATTATACAAGAAAAATGATGTTATTTCAAGAATCTGGATGCTTGAAGAAATTTTTCTTAAAAAACTTATATGTTTACATGGAACTGAACCCACGCATATGGAGATAACAAAGAACTTGAGATGCTGATACATCATTTACTTATATGCACATGCCAACCATCAGGAAATTTGTTCCCGACTTCCTTCCTTTTCAATGAAAAGAAACGCAAAGGTCTTTTGCGTTTTCTCGAGAGAAAAAAAGATGAACCGAAAAATTGCACCATGACTAGTAGTAGATAATAGCAGCAGCAGAAGTACCCCCAAGTCCTTTGTAAGAACCCTGAAGATGTCACCTTACCATGGAATTGCCTTAAATCTGCTTGCACTTGTTATGCGCAGACTGAAACGATCATAGACATCTCATTCAGTTTGCGGGTATGAGAGTTCAGAGATTCAGCAGATCAGGGTTGCTTTTTGTGCTGCGTTCGTGACACTACTAGTGTAGGCAAAAAATGCATGTTATGTCATCAGATGGTAATGTGGGCTACCTTGTGAACCTTGAATGCTGGACGAAGGAAAATAAAGACATGTTGTAAGGTTCAAGTTACAAAATCCATAGTAGCGGGGGGTCAGTGTGAGATAATGATATATGAACCGACCCTAATGGCTCTGAAAGGTCCACCGTTTTTAATTTCCTAGAAGCATGGTCTGTAAATATGATGGTTCATTATTTCAGATCCAGGTAATATTGTCACTGTAAATTTGAATTGCCAAGGATCAGCTCAGTGCACGCAATGCAGAATAATTGTAGAACATATCAAGTTTCCTGATCAACAGTTGAGTTCAGTAGAAAGGATCAGCTCTGTCACACCCCGTGGCCGTGGCGATCGCCGGACGTGAGGAAGGGGAAGGTAACACCGCTTGTGGAGAGCGGCCACCGGAGAAATCAGGAATTTCAGAGAGAGCAGAGGTAGACGAAGACAGCAGGTTCAGGTTCTGTTTCTGTTCGATGCCTCCCCTGGTTCTCCTTGACGTTCCTTTATCTTTCCAGTGATTGACCAGCTGGGCCAAGCCCAAGTACAGCCGCAAACAACCAAGGCCCAGTTTAGGGGTTACGAGGGGTGTTACACTACCTCCCCGGCAAAAACATTTGGTATACCTTGCAACAACCATAGAAACCTCCATCAACACTGCAAGAACTGCCCTCCGAGTGGACACCAGGATCCCAAGGCATGTACTGAAGCTTGTTTGGCAAAATGGTCAATGGATAGAAATCCTGACACTTGTTGGCACCAGGATCCCAAGTCATGTACTGAAGTTTGTTTGCCAAAATGGTCAAAGAACAGTAATCATGACACTTGTGCCAACAACATTCTCAAGGCTTCAACACTAACCCACTTGATGCCCGGATCCCATTGCTTGTACTGAAGATGGCTCTCTGAAGAGATCAACGAACAGAAATTCGGACACATGTATCGCACTTGTCTCCAGGATTAAAACCTTCTCGGCTCCACAGTGACATTTGACGGGAAACACGCTCGGTAGGCAGCTGCAGTACAATACATGTCGTAGCGTGCCCGTCCATTGATGCGATCACCTGAACAACCTGGAAACGATTAATCAAAAGCTCAAGTGCTTGCTATAGTATATTTGCAACAGTTGCACCTTCTACCAAACTCAAGCAAGTACGCTGCCCAGGAGCAAATAATACTGAATGAATGAGCTCATAGATGCAACGCTTCCTTTGAATGCTTCCAAGCTTAATAATTGACTATCAATTGATATAAGCTGCAAGAACCGCAACAACTTTCCTGGATCCCATGGAAATAAGGGTTTATTCCGCGTCCAAACTCCAAAGTGTTGCAGCTGAATGTATTACCTTCTGCATTGGGAAATTAAGAACATGTTGAACCGAATATATATCTATTTTCTGAAAGTAGTTGCACCATCGTGTGTTTACGGTCAGTATTGCTAGAGATCGAACACATGGAATTTTGTAGCTCACACTGCTTCTCCAAGCCCCAAGGATTGAACTGAATCATCCTCATATGCATCGCTGGTTAGTGCAGTGCCCTATTACTGTGACGAGCCAAAAGAATTCCTGAATCGGTGCAAGGGAAATTGACAGCAACAAGTGTGTCCCAAGGTATCCTCCATAATGTTTAGCTGTTGACGCAGAAGAATAGTTAAGTGGCCAGCTTCAATGACATACATGTTCATCTTCACCTCTGTTTGACATAAAGCTAGTGCGGTCCAACACCACATCAAAGGTTCTAATCGGCCCCATTATTATGTGACCCAACATGTGAAGGTGGCCACTACAATTTGCTCGCTGGCCCTGTTCTAATTTGACGACCACAGATGGCTGCACTTTGGCATCGGCGTGTCACCATGTTGTCGAACACTTGGCGGGTGCTGAACTTGGTGGCAAGAACTCCTTGGGTGTTGGGGCCGCAGCTAGAGTATTAACCCACCCTGGACTAGCTCTGCTGATGCAAAGGACTCCATCTTCTTCTTCTTCATTTCTTGAATAATGACTGTAGATGTGCCCAAATAACCACCCTTCACATGATTGACTGTTGCCAAGCAATCAGTAGCTATAACAAGCTTGCTGCATGAAAGATCCATGGCCAGTGACAGGGCTTCACTGCTTCTAGAATCTCCGGTGAGATCAGCCCTTGGACGACCATGGCCGATGCCCCCAGAAAGTTTCCTGCTTCATCTCGGCAGACCGCAGCAAAAGCCCCCCTGTCCTCATGATGGCCAATCGCTGCATCGACATGTATCTTACCAGTTGCTGGCCAGGGTGCAATCCACTTATCTGCAACTAGACTGATTTATGCCTTTCCTGGGACTTCAGCTAAATCATCTAGATTTTTTTTATTTTTTTAGAGAAGGAGGATGACCCCCGGCCTCTGCATCTGGGAGATGCATGCGGCCACTTTATTGATTATTCTCGTTGACCTTACAAAGTATTACAACAATATGCCTGAATCCGCCATCTTGGCAACATATGCCACTACTCCTATCTATATGATGAAGGGATGCTAGCTGAGCCAAATACCCAGACCACTCACCTAAACCTATCATCAAAAGCCGGAAGCCCCAGCCGAGCCACATACCGGGTCTGGGGCACAAACCGGTCTGACGCACTCACATGTGTCGTCGTCGCCGCCATCTTCCACAGGTCTGTCTTCAGAGCAGATATTGAGGCTTCTACCTTGTTAGGCCACTCTGCCATCGACGCCACCATGACGCCAGACAGCCACCTCCTCCTGCGCGAGTCCATCTACACGCATTGGGCGCCGAGTCTCCGTTGCGCCACGCCGCCGAGATCCGCCGTCTTCGATGCGGAGGAGGAAACACCGCTCCACCTCTGGGCGCATCGCCGGCCACCTGCCGCGATGTCGTGCAAGTCCAGCTCTGGGAAAGCACGCAGGGAATCACGATCTTTAAGACGACGCCCTCAGGAGGGGGAGCGATGTCATGCCAACGTCTGGTCCTGCACCGCAGGTCCTGGGCTTTCACCCGAAGAAAGTGACCCGAGAGCGGAGGAGGTCGGAGAACTCCACAACGGCCCCCAGGAGGAGAGCGACATCCGCAGACACCGCGCCGTCGGCTTTCACCCGGAGCAACCCTACCTCCGCACCCTCACGCTGCCGGACGAGGATGAGGGAACCCCAGCGCCGCCAGCATGCGAACCCACTGGCCCAAGCACCTCTTGCGCGGCGGCGGCGCCATCACCGCACACAACCACCAACCTCACCTCCGGCCGAAGCCAACGGGCCAGATCGGCCTAGCCCGCCATGGCCAGATCTGAAACCTCGGGACGCCGTCGCATCGAGGCAGCCACGAGCAGCCGGCAGCCCATCACCCGCGAGAGGACGAGGACGCCGCGCCGAGCAGCCGCCACGCCGTCCGGAGACGCCGAGGACGAGACTCCCACAACCACGGGCTCACGCCGGCGACCTAGGCCGCTGAGATCCCCGCCACCACCATCCTCTGGCGCGGGCTTCGCCCGGCGGACTCATCCGGCGGCGGCGGGAGGGGGGCGTGATGTAGAGGGGGGGGGGGGGGGGCGTTCCTAGGGTTCCCCCGAGCCGCCCTGGGGAGCCAGATCCAGATCGGATCGGGGTCCAGGGCCCCAAGCCGCAACCGCCGCGGAGGCAGCACCACTGGACGGTGCCTAGCCCTCCAGCCCGCCGCCGAGTCATCGCCGGAGCTCCGCCGCGCCACGCCGCCAAGCCGCCGCTTGGGCTAAATCATCTAGATAGTTCTTGATAAAAGTGAACGTTGCGAATGGTGACTGGTAGTGATCCTCATGTATGGCTTTCCTTCGTGCCCACTAGATAGCCCACAATGTCACAAGCATTCGCAAAAAACTTTGATGATCTATCGGATCCTGAATTTCAATCAGCCACAACCTTGCATCAACATGACAACATGTCTGCACTCAATCAGAAGCTGATTATGTTTCCAGTGATTGACCAGCTGGACCAATCCCAATTACAGCCGCAAACAACCAAGGCCCAGTTCAGGGGTTACGAGGGGTGTTACAAGCCCACGCACGCAATGCAGAATTTGAAATGTAACTATAATCCTATGATACTTAAGAAATATGTATGATGCAACAACCCCCTGCTGGATGGAGAGACAAAAGATCATGCCGTTGTAGTGCAAAGCCATCCACGTAATTTTATTCAGTACGAAAAGAACGACACGCCACTTGATAGATAGGACTGTCTGCTTCTTGAGCCATCTCAAAGAGAAAGTAAACACTAGCACCTACTGAGAATGTTGAATGTTCTGTGATAGGATTATACAAGAAAAATGATGTTATTTCAAGAATCTGGATGCTTGAAGAAATTTTAAGAAAGTTATACGTTTACATGAATCTGGAAAAGAAAGATTGCACCACAACTAGCAGTAGATCTTAGCAGCAGAAGAAGTACCTCCATATTCACTGTATGAACCCTGAAGATGTCACCTCACCATGCAATTGCCTTAAATCAGCTTGCGCTTGTTATGCGCAGACTGAAACGATCAAAGAGTGCGAGAGTTCAGACATTCAGCAAATCAGGGTTGCTTTTTGTGCTGCCTTCAGAAAGTACTTTGAGATCATTTCTCCTTTAATCTATGATAATAGGTTTGAATAAATCGTAAAAAGATTGTCTGCACAAATAATGAAATAGTAGGACGAAGCCATCAACTATCCTTACAATTTGCTAAAGTGTATCCTCTAGGAGATCAACCTTTTACTGCACCCCACCACCTGCACATAGCAAACAATACTATTCAATTATTTGCGCACCAGTTGTCGAATTAGTGTGATGCCCCAGTTGGCAAATTAGACGAGACTGCAGTGCAAAAGGTCATGAGCAAAGCAGAGGCTGCTGCAATGCCTGTTATGATCAGCAGCACCGGCTTTGCGGGACTTACAATCAGTCGACGCCTCCTTCATGGCTCTGTTCAACTGAATAACATCAGCTTGTACCATGTCCTGATGTCCAGTACCATCCCCACATTGTGTACCGAACCTGCCAGCTGCTGAAATCTGCGTTCAGCATCCTCATTAACCTGACCTGTGAAAAAAACTACAATTAAGCAGACCGAACAAAATGCACCGTGTCAATGTGGCAGTTTAATGATGGTGGGCTCTAGATACAGAACGGCTTCCGGTGCTCTTTCTACTATGAAAGCACACGCCAGTCCAGTTTACATGCCCAGTAAATGAGATTAAATAGAAAACAGAGGTGAACTAGATAACTGTTCTGAAGTTTGTGCGAAATTTTGAAGGGATCCCAATGTTAGATCTATCAGTATCAGATGTAGTACTTGGGCTTCAGAGCTTACATCTAGTGTCTGTGGAAGAGGGGTTCCGGCGGTGGATACCGCTGTAGTGCTTGAGTTCTTCTTGTGCACGAGACGCTGAACTGGGAGGAAGAGGAACTGAAGGCATCCTCTTGGATGAGTGGTCATGCAAGGCAAGCCACCAACACCAATGAGATGAAAAATGGATGTCAAAATTTTGTAACTAGTGAGAGACATGTGGTGTGAGTGAAACAATTAGCAGAAAGAGGATGGTTAGTTTATAAATGCAGAGCCATTCAGGAGGAACAGAGGTTGCATACAACGAACTGCATCTACAATACAGGCTTCAGTCCGGCAGATGCAGATAAACTACCGGAGACCCTCATGCTTCAGACTTTCAGTACATTTTTCGACAAAGGGTGGATTTTATTAACTCGGAATGAAGCATCAAGACGATACATACATAAAGAGCACACACCCGGCCTCTGCATATCTAGGATGCACACAACCAACTCCAACACACACACACACACACACACAAAAACGCCGGCGAATAGCAAAGACACACATAGTTTGTCGATCGATATTGGTCGCTTCAGGGTCTTTTTTCTTTTAGACTTTCAGTACATGTGCAAGCACAACCATGGCAGGACAGGAGCAGTAGATTGATTGTTCAATCACAAGATGAAGATTGCACAATCAAGCATATAATCTGTTGGAAATTGCACCAGTTTCAGTCTGGTACTATTTCTTTCTGCAGCACAAACAAGCTCAGTACCAACAGCAGGGGGGGAGGAGGAGCGAACGCGGATACGGTGGCGTGCGGTGGCGATCACCGGCCGGCCGGCGAGGCGAGCTAGGAGGAGCGGAGCACCTGAGCTTGAACGACTCAGGTTGGACCAAAGAAAATGCGAACCGCAGGGATGCCTGAATGGACGCCCAAGATTCATTCGCGGAAGAGGAAATCAACGGCTGTCCTCGACCAGGAGCTCCACTGTAGACTTCACGCCGTTGCCGCCATTTGCAGACCTAAAGAAAAAGAGGGGCAACAAGTAGTACGAGGACAAGGAGAATGAATTATCGAAAATGATACACTTACGCGCAACTTCCACGGAAAGCCCGCAATTCACGCAGAGTGAAAAAATAAGCCCCAATCAGTTGGCTGCCCCTCCACGCGTAGATGATTTCCGTGGGTCGGCCGTCCGTAAGTGTAGCATGTTTTGGCATGGTTGCCCACTAATGTTGATTTGTTTAAAGGCATGCATAAAGCGAAAGGGCTAGGCTCGACTTTTTTTAGGAGTGGGCACGATTGGTTTCACAAGCAAAGCACTATGCCCCTACAAGAACCAAGTGATCCATAAGCAAAAGGCTAGGGTTAGCGTCGCCGCCGTCCTCCCCTGCGCTCATGCCCCGAGCTCCACTGCCTCCAGCTTATGCTCGCGTTCCGTCCCTTCCTCCTCGTTGGCGCTCAATCGGACGAGCGTGAACAATCGAAGTGGTATATTTCATAGTTGATGCAGTTCTGCCGTTGTAGGTGTGCTTTTCCGGTACAGCGAGGAGAGTTCTATTTTTCAAAAAACATACAGTAAGGATAGTTCAGCAGAAACTTTTACGAAGTAATAGTGATGTATTACCTATGCCCATGACATTGTTCTAGCTTTCAGGAAGTGGTATCGAGGAACGTGTTGCTTGATGAAGGATCAGGGCAGATAGTTGAAGTGGAACATGCAAAAGTATGGAAATTTGTGGGCAGTCTACTGGAGAGAGGATTTTCTACCATGCACGGGATCTCCCTTGCATGCATTCAGCGTTTTATTTATTCTGTGTGGGACCACTGACATCATTTATACTCTTTTCTCTCTCATCTAGCGTACCTTCACATGTTATTCTACTCATTGAGTTTCATTCAAATAAATAGATGCCTATTGTTTGTTGAATTAAAATTTTGATTTACATTCTGTTAGCACAGTTATGTTTTTTCTGACAAGATCTTTAAAACAAGACCAATATTGAATATATTTTTAGAAAATGTATTTTTAACAACTAAATCACCTTGCTTCAAACTTGTTCCATACAAATTTATATTCCAGGCAAAAAAATCAATAATGTGTTATTCAAACAAAACTTTGAACTTTTATAGTGTTAAACAAAACATATCATAGTTTTACGTACTTTTATAGTTTCGTATGTACTTCAAACTTGTTCAAAAATAATCAAAAGTGGTCTAGTTTTAAAGTTCCCCTCATCATAAACACAAATATGCAGACGGATCATAAATTGTACTTTTGGTTTGAAAGATGAAATAGATTTAAAAATGAAATAATAATAATAATAATAATAATAATAATAATAATAATAATAATAAAAAGCATGGGATGGTGACGCATAGGCTTGCATGTGGTCAGTCAGAGAAACATCTGAACAGCGTCAATGCATGGCATGCATGGAGTTGAATCTCAAAGAAATATCAACGGCCCTCCCATGCACCGGACCTCCCGTGCATGGGAGAATTGCTTTTCTCCAGTCTACTGCTTCTTTTAGGGGAGGTGATGGCGGTTCCCTTTATTGGTATCAAATAATAGTTACACTGTTTATGAGATTACATTGAGAAAAGCTCAGGGTTCATTGGCCTAATTACAATGGTTTTTACTGTAAAACAAAAGCTAGCTAGCTCTTGTGCTGTATCATTCGCTTCCCTTCCATGGTGCTTGCATTTGATCTTCCGATTTGATTTACAACTTAAGCATTAGTTTGTGAAGCTGATGGATTGATGAAGCGCATAGTGGTTCGAGGGAGAGACATGATGCAAGAGAGAAACTTTAGCGCTTGTTGCCACGCCCAGTCATTACTTGCCCTTTCTCTTCAGCGAAGCACATACCTATACGTACGAAGGAGAGATGGGGTGAGTTTGAAGTTCATAATCCAATCTAAGCATCACATAAGTGAGGTATAACTTTGAAATTGTTAATTTTTTTCTATAGGAATAACCCGTTAGTATTTGATTGAATACTTTGAACCAGTTACTATTTTTAAAATAGGGTGTCGTGAGTCTTCCTCATTCATGTTTTCTCCCGTTGCATTGCACGGGCATTTGTTTATTATTGTTTTGCTATGGTTCAATGCAAATATGCTTTCACTGTGTTGATGATATCGTTTAGAAACTGTACCATAGAGGCATTGTGTGGGTTTTGATTAGGTTTTTATGAACCAACCCTTTTTTGGCATCAAACCTTTTACATAGCTGGTTTGTAAAAACGTTTTGCACCGAATCCCCCGCATGGCCCGGCCGAAGCACAGGGACCTACTATAATGCGCTTTGCGCGCTATAGAAGACACAGCGCGTCCGTTTAGGTTGGCCCATGTGCGAGCGCCTGTTTTTTTAGTTTCGTTTTTTATGTTATGTTTTTTTTTTCTACTCTAAATAATTTGGAACTTTAAAAAACTTTATAAAATTTTAAAAATATGAATTTTGAAATAAAATCTTCGAGAAAAGAAAAAATGCTCAGGATGTTTCTAACACTGTTCGCAATTGGAAAAAATGTTCGTAAAATAAAATTATTCATAATTTTGAAGAAAAAAGTATGTGTATTACTCCCTCTTTTCCGGTTTATAGGGCTTATCTCAAAATCTTAGTTTTTTCATTTTATAAGGCTCAATTTGGTTGTTCACCATCATAAGTTCAGATTTCAAGGTGCATTAAATTATTGCATGCAAGTATTAAGGCTGGTCATAGTGGGGAGTAACTTAGACTAATAACATGCATATGTTACTAGTCCATGTTACTAGTCTATGTTAATATCTCTATAATGTATAATATTATAGATTAGTATCATAGGTGGTCTCATTTATTTCCATGCATGACACATAGTAGCATCACATTTATTATGTTACGGTATCTACCCATGTTACTATAATCATCTCTCTTTTTTAATTGTCTGCCACATAATCATGCTTGCGAGTCCTAAGTGCATGATACTATTTATGTTACCCCCACTATGGCCAGCCTAAGAGAAAATTGACCAATGCATGTACTTTATGCATGCATGCATTGCAATTAATGCATTGGTAAATAATTTTTTTGAGAAATACAAGAGCATTAAATGGGTGCCTTTGCAAATTACAAAAAGTATTCCACCACTCACCATCTGCCTTGATTGGTGAGATTTTTGAATTGAGCCCTATAAACCAGAAAGGAGAGAGTATAAATTATTAATAAAATTGAACAAAATGTTTGCTAATTTTAAAAAAATTCATGCATATTAAAAAATGTCCTTAAATTTTATAAATTGTTCGTGAATTACAAAAGAGTTTATAGATTCATAAAACGTTTGTTGATTCAGAAAATGTTCATGTGAATTGAAAAATTCCACCAATTTCGAAAAAAAATGTTCGCCTATTCTAGAATTGTTCGCCAATTCAAAAGAAAACGCTTTAAAACCGTTCGCAATATAAAAAAATGTTCACACTTTTATATAAATGTCTGTAAATAGTAAAAAATGTTCCCAAATTTGTAAAAATGTTCACGATTGATCAAAGTTATGTATTTAAATAGTAATGCTTCTGAGTCTTTGTGACTATATGCTGGTGTGAATTTTGAAGAATTGACTGCCGGGGTGGATTGGAAAATTATTGTAGGTTTTTTAAATAAAAATTTCTTGAAATTCAGAATAATTCTATGAATTACCAAAGTTTTTTACAACCACGATATTTTTTCGAAAATGTGAACAGTGCCTCAATTTGTGAATAAATTTTAAAAAAGAAACATTTTCCTGCATTTGTGAACAAATTTTCAAAATCACGCGATGAGGTGTGAACAAAATATGGTCATCACCATTGAAGATTATCATTTTTTCCCGTTGCAATGCACGGGCCCTTTTGCTAGTCAAAAGAAAAGAGAAGAAGAGTAGATGGGCCGGCTCTTTGTGTGTAAAAAATAGCAAAAGTAGTAAGGTTGCATGCATGGGCTGGGCTGGGCTTGAGTAGCTCTCAAACCCATATTGCAGAAAAGTAGAAAAGAAATGTGGAGAAACCCGAAATCTATCTATCTGTGAGAAGGGCGGCGGAAAGAAGAAGAGGATCGGGCGAGCGAGCGAGGAACAGAACAGGCGACAAAAACATCCTTTTGCTGAAACAACTCTCTGAGCATATCAAACCTAGGCCCGATGATCACCGCTGGTATCTACTACAAATCTTCTCTTGGACAATTAATACATCTATTACATTACCTATCTATGAATGTTTGTTTTTATCATTGGTATCAATTAATTACATCATCTGAATCTGCAGGCGCTTTCGTCGGCGGTCAATATACTATAATCGTTTCCTGGAATTTGCGGGGGCAATTTTAATTGGAAAACTGGCAGCAGAATCCTTGAGTTGAGTTAGCATCATGTCCATCGGGGGATCAAGCTGCTAGCATTCACGTGATCAAGTTAGTTAGTATGGCGTCTTAATTACATTGGACCAAATTAAGACATAGTATTATATATCATACTCCCTCCGTCCCAAAATAAGTGACTCAACTTTGTACTAAAAGTTAGTACAAAGTCGAGTCACTTATTTTGGGACGGAGGGAGTATCTACTAGCTAGTTTCTTATCATATCATGACCCAAGAATGTTGTGAATATGCCTACCGCTGATTGTATTTCCAGTGTTGTCACTGTTTTTATATGGTGTGTTGAGTTTCTCTCTCTCTCTCTCTCGTTTCTGTTGCTGATGAGTCAGTCTCGTCCAGATTAAATAATTAGATACTGTTTAATGTACTACATATGTGTTTCCTCTTGCTTGGAACTTGGAGAGCTTCTAAATATGCATGGGCATGGTTCTCTAGGTAGGCTAGGTCAATTTGTTACTACCAAATTGATTTTGTTCCTGCGCGCTGCTGACCAACAAAAGTAACCAGATAAATGTGGCAGGGAGGAAATCTGGATCATGTGATGCTAACCTCACACAAACTTATCTGAATGGTGTTACAATCAGTGTTCTCTTTGGGTGATCTAGCTTAGTTCGATCCTTCGTCACTGCTACTGCTGGTTGTGATGTTTGTCTAAACATATTATTACCTATTGCTTCCATATATGAAGAAAAAAAAAGCATCTCCAAGGTTGCCAAACCTGTTGCGCTTTGATGGGTTCAGATCACACTTCATGTGCGTATTGTGATTGATCCCAATATGCCCCTCAATCTGGATTTCCCCTTGGAGTCTTCCTCTCCCCTCACCACTCCAACTGTCAGTAACAGAACCTCCAGGTTGCTCAAGATTTCAACCACTGAACATTTGATTATACTATACCGATTCTTTTAGGAACGCCATATTTCCCAGAATCCCTGGCTCAAAAATGAGACACGCCGTTTCTTTCAAAACTTTGGGTCTCCAGTTGATTTCCAATTTTCCATTAACGAAAAATCCAACCAGTTCTTAGAGCAACTCAACGCGCCGACCCATTTCGTCTACGCGTGCCCGTTTGGGTCAAAACATACACAAAATCAGCCCAACGTGTCGACCTAAACGGATGTGCGCCCACTTTTTGTCCGCCGGACGACCCATTCCTGGCCTATGTACTCCAAGCACAAGCACAACATGACGCACATCACGCAGACGCGGACGAGCTCGGGGGTCAAAGCCGGATCAGCCCTGCAGCCAGATCGAGTGCCGTCAGGGGGCGCGAGCGAAGCAGGCCCTGCAGCCAGCCAGAGCAACTTCTCCCTCTCTGGATGCGGGGTGGGCGAGCTCCAGAGTGGAGGCTCTCGTGGCCGTTGCCGGACGGAGGAAGGGGGCCAAGCTGCTGCCGGCCGGGGAGGAGTCCTCGTCGGACATGTGAAAAAGGAGAGAGCGGAAAATGGTGAACATGCCAACTCCAAACGTCAAGTACGACCTCGCCGTGACCGGCTTCGTCGTCTTGGTCGTGTCTGGCTCTCATCATCCTGCTCATGCATTTTTTTTTCGGGGGCTGCTCATGCATATTCATTCTTATGATATTTCCCTCCCTGCTAGTACTACTATGGGCATGGGCCTGCGGGGTGCAATGTACACCATCGTCGGCGCCCTCTCGATGACGCCGTCTTTAGGTCTGCTCAGGCTCTGCCGTCCACTTGCCGACTTCTTCGTGGCGCATTGGGTGGGGTACATTGGTCTGCGTTGTCCTCGAGTCTTGGTCTTGTCGTAGAGGTCTCTAGTGTCGGTTGTGACGTGGCCTGGTTGCTATGTGGCTTGCTTCATCGCCTTTGGCATGAGGTTGGCCTAGGTATTGCATGTATCATAGTTAGCATGGTCGATGTGTTGAGTGGATGTGGATGCTAATCTTTGTGATTGGCGTGGAAATGGCTGTAACGCGTTGTAACCAGCTACTTTGCCGTTCCTTTTTTAATATATGATACGCATGCTTATGCGTATTCGAGAAAAAAAGTACTACTTTGTGTATTATGCAGATAAATCAATTACGACGGCTTCACCTCGCCGAGCCAGCGTCGTCGCTCCGCCTTCGTCGACTGCTCTGTGAACGGTTTTCATGGGGGGTCTGAGTTATGACACCTGTCATTGTGATCATGCTGAATTACCTACTTGAAATTATTCTAAGCAATCCTTATGTCCTCATCAGCAAGGGCAACCCCACAATTTTCAACTAACAGAAAAAAGGCATTTGAAACCAAAAAAGAAAACGAAAAAAAAATGAACACTTTTGTCCTTTCCAAGATAAATACAGAGTAACTGCATTTGTATTTCTAACGCACCAGGAGGTCAGAACTACAACATGTTTTTGCCATTTCTAGTGCACAAGGAGGCTAGTGGCAGTTAAGTTGGTAAGCGCACATAACATTTTGGTACCCATATTTTTTCACACTTGAATCAATCAAAATAATCAAGTCTCTGTAATTAAAACCTGCACACATCCTTGCACACATATTACCAATGAAGTGATTGTTGATTGTTTCCATAAAATGAAAGATCATCGTGTGGAAATGTAATGGTCTAATACATTGCATCTTTTACATGTTTACCATCTGCATTAGCATTTAAGCAGATAATCCAAATATGTGTTTCTTCTTTGCAGGTAGCAGCATTTACGTTAGAGACAAATATTCTCTTTTTCAATCTATGTACTTTAGTGATAAACTCGCCATGGCTCTGGTGGATGAAGTATTTTTTTTAGAACTTGGTTGAAGTATCTTATGACTTATTGAAAACTGCTTCTCCCTCAGATCCATATTGATTGTGGCTCACTCGACAATTAATATGGATCGAAGAGAGCATTTGTGTATAACATAGTGTGAGGTTTATAAGCCTTCTTGAGTTTTCTTATTGATGAGTGCCCCAGTCAGTTTTTGGTCTGGGTCCGCCCCTGGACGTGCATGCTGTTTTTCGCTCGTTTCATGCCCTTGTTCGCACCCATTTTCATCGCACTATCGCCACGTTTCAATGCGACAATGGCCGAGAGTTCGACAACGCTAGTAATCGCGACTTCTTCCTTCCTTTTGCTATGACCATGCGTTTCTCGTGTCCCTACACGTCTTCGCAAAACGGCACTGCCGAGCGTGCTATTCGCTCCACTAACGACGTTGTCTGGACCCTTCTAATTCAAGTCAACATGCCGCCTAAGTACTGGGCTGACGCCCTCTCTACTGCCACGCGTCTTCTCAATCTTCGGCCAACCAAAACCCTTCTCCGATCTACTCCTCACGAGGCTCTTTTCTCTCAACCTCCTACGTATGATCACCTTCGGGTTTTTCGGATGTCTTTGTGCGCTAAAAAAGGGAGGAAGAAAGAAAAAAGGAAATGGATTGAGGCATGCAATGCAAGCACACATGACGTCAGCGCATGCATGGATGCATGCACGCGTTTGTAGCACACGCACGCGTGCAGTCAGCGTCACAAGAATTGATTAACGAGCGCCTTGTTTTCTTTTACTTTTTCAATCAAATGCATCAATTGCGAACACAGAGGCTCGCTCGAACGCTGGCAGGCCATACAGGTCATGGACGCAGTGGTGGAGCTATGTTGTAAGCTGCAGGTGCCATGGCCCCCCCAGCTTTGGTATAATATGTGAAGGAAATTTTTTGGGGAAGAAAGATTAGTGAAATTAGAGTCTTTTGGTCCCCCCAAACATTCATATTTATCTTTACCCCCCCCCCCCCCCCCCCCCCCCAAAGATGTTGCCTAGCTCCGCCAGTGCATGGACGGTCGACGATAGGCGCCCTAGCCATAAAAGTCTCGGGCGAACATGTGGTCTTGTGCGATGGCCTTCCAGGAAGCCACCCGATTACCCATTTCCGCCAAAGTTTTTGGGCGCAGAGGTGTCGATCTCGGCTCACAAGGGTGTAAGTTGGTGCCGATCATTCCGTTTCATGCGGAAAAGGATGAGTGAAGTAGCTGCCCTTTCACTTGCTGGCCCTCCTCACCGGCGTGCTCGCTGCCGCTGCAACAGAGAAGGAGAAGCAGAAGGAGAAGGAGAGCTGGGAGGACTGGTTCATCAGCCACGTTCCCACGCCGATGATAAGAAATTCAGGTGGGGGGCTTTTGCCCCCCCCCCCCCCCCCCCTCCCCGGTGACCTTAAAAAAATTGCTTACAAGAACAAGGTCAAACGCGGCTGATCAGTGCATGCATGGAGTTCCTATGTTAGGAGTGCTTTTTGTTTTAGATAGAGGTCAGGTTGAGGGCTGAGGGCTTCCTCTCACCGCCACTCGAATAAAGGGTGTGATGAACTTATTATATTGTATTCGCTGAATATCTTCCATGATTATTTCTCGTCCTGTCACTAGAGATATAAACTTAGTTGCATTGTGACAGTCATTTAAACTCGGAGGTTCTTCTTTATCTGAATTGTTGTACCAGGAGCTGTATGAATGATCACATGTGTAATTGCAAGCTTCTCGGTGTGGGTGTTGGGCAACTGTGCCTTGACATCATCTTCTACATCATGCATCGGATCAGTTCTCACCCTTTAGAGGCCTTTCTTCTCCATAGCAGTTCACAGTTCTCACCCTTGCAACATCCTTCCACATTGAAGCTTTTGCATAAATCTTAGCTAGGAGGACATGAAACACACCCTCTTTTGGCCATAGCTCAAAGATCATCTGCGCCGATTCTTTTGTCAATTCCACATTCTTGTGCAAGTTGCAAGCGAGTAGCATTGCACCATAAACACAAATGCCAGGGTCCGTAAGCATCTTTTGGATAAAAGACGATGCTTCATCTAGCTTCCCAGCTCAGCTAAAAAGATCCACCATGGTAGCATAGTGCTCCATCCCAGGTTCAAGCCCCTAGCCCTCCTTCATGCTTGTAAAATTTCTACGTCCTTCATCAACCAAACCAGCATGACTGCATGCTGAGAGGACCAAGAGGAATGTTGTCCGGTTGGGTACCCTGCCAGAAATTTTTATCTCTTCAAACAGCTCAACTGCTCCCTTGCCAAAACCATGTGAGCCGTACCCATGGACCATAGCATTCCATGTGATAACATGTCCCTCCATTGCTGACTCGAAGAGACTCCTAGCTATACTGACACGGCCACATTTTATTTTGCGTACATGTGAATATGGTGCATCCTGACAGAGTATCCATGTATCCATCTTGCGGAACTGCAGTGGATCTGAAATGTCGGCAATTGCAGCGATGACACTGACAAGAGTGAACGAACATTTAACAGCTGCATCCTAGTAAAGAGCCTCACCGGGTGATTCGGCATTCCATTCGGCGTGCACCCGAGGATCATGGCATTCCAGGAGATCCGCCGTGTCTTGTAGCGCAACTCATCGAAAACCTGGGCAGCAAGGTTGGTCCTCTTGCACTTGGAGTAGATGGCACCGGAAACATCCGACTCCAATCCAATCCTCACAAGTAGCTCATGCACATGCCAAGTTGGAGGCGAGACAGTCCCGGACAGGCATAAGGTTGAACACCCTGCGCGCGTCGCCGGGCGGCAGCACTTGGCGTACACGTTCGCCAGCGCCATGGCTGCGAGGGCCTCCGCCGCGGGGCCCCGCGCGGCGAGCTGCGCCTGGACGGCGCGGCCATCCGCGCAGAGCTTGAGGAGCGAGGGAAGTGAAGGTTCGGATCGGAGGCGTGGCCGGCCGGACGCTGACGCGGAGGAAGAGCCGGCGACCAATGCCGCGAGCGCGCCTGCAGGTCGGGGCCAGCGTGGTGGTCGGCGAGTCGGAGTGCGCGTGGTGGTCGGCGCCTCGGCGGCGGAGCAGAGGGCGACGAAGCCGAGCGGAGCAACATTTTCTTTCTTTGGTGGAAAAAAAATTCCCCCGCCACGAATTTAAAAAGCCAGAGAAACGGCTAGGTCGAAACTTCAGCTCGCGCTCTCCCCTGCCGCCGACCACCGCATCAACTTGCCACGGCCCCCGCTGCCGCACTGTGCCGAAACTAGGTCGAAATGACCCGCCGCGGTCGCAATCCCACGGCGCCGCGCTCCTTCTTGACCGGCGGGCTCGAGATGATCCGCCGCGGGCGCAATCCCGCGGTGTGTCCTCGACCGGGCTCCTTTTTGCCCGGCGGGCTCCAGGTGATCCGCCGCTGCTACTCCGCGCGGCCCTTCTTGGAGTCCAGCCGAGGGCTCTTCTTCCACCTCGCCCCGGCTGCCGCCTCACGGAGCCACCTCGCGCAGTCGCGCGGCCGGGGTTGGTTCACGTGGAAGGTTCTCCTCCCCGGCGCCGCGGTGCTCGCCGCGCTGAGCCGGCGCGAGGTGGTGCCTTACACCAACCGCGCCCACTGGGTGCTCTTGTCGCCGTCGAGTGAGCGCAGGGTCGGCGAAGCCCTGCTGGGCGGTCTGAAGAAGAAGCGGGGCGACATGATCCTCGGCCCGGCCGATCCCCGCACCATTCGGGTGTGCCGCGTTGCCTCCGACATGATCCGCGGGCTGCCCCGTGCATTCCCTCCCTCCGGTCCGACTACGAGGCGGCTGCAGACGACGGAGCACACCGGCGACATCAACTGGCATGTCACCGTGATGAGGCAGGACGCTATCAACTCCTACAGCCTGCCCGGCGGTCAGATCGTACTCGAGACCGACGAGGAGATTGCCGTGGTTATCGCCCACGAGGTAAGTTTTCCTAGTTAGCTAGCTACGTAATACTCCAGGCAATCCAACAATGTATGTATTGTTTCTGCATGTTTTGGCAAAAGTTTCTCAAAGATTGCCATACGTGGTCGATCGATGCATGTAGGCTGGACACGCCGTGGCACGTCATCACACCGACCTCGCCAATGTGGTGACAACAATTCCGTTAATCCACAAGCTACTGCCCTTCTCACGAAGGTATATATATATGCATGAATGCTTACGTGTTTATTCATCACATTTTTTGCATTAACACACTAAGTACAGTAATTAATACTAGTAGTAGTTGTGTCTAATTTCCTTAAACGGATCGGAGCACATTCTCCTTAAAAAGCGTCATTATTCTGTATGGACATGACATTAATTAATTCAAGCTTGCATTGCACCAATTCCTAGTTAAGCTGCAGATTAAGCTCATGCATGTGTGTTGCCTCTCTAACATGCATGTAAGGAAAGAGTTGGAGGCCGATCCCATCGGGATGATGCTAATGGCAGCTGCCGGTTTCGATCCACGCATAGCCGCCGAGAGCGAGACCTACGATCGAGAAGTTGGGGGTGATCACAGGAGACCCGGTGTGGAGTGACTACTACGGTAAAGAAGAGAAGACGCGCCTTGTCGCACACCAAGGTCTTGCTTGGAGGAGGCAATGGGACTGTACCACCAGCAAGTATGACATTTTGCTTGCTTAGCTAGGGTTGCACGTTCTCGGATGTTGAAACTATACCACTGATATAGGCCGTCACACGGTAACTTTGCATATCGTATATATGTCACACAGTATGCATCACGCCGGCCCGCAAAACGCGTTTGCACTTCGCGGAAAACGGCCTTTGCGGGCCGGCAAGGACGGCCGCAGATGCAGACCCCTCAAATGGATCCGTATAAAAGTATATTCGTGGAATATGCTTTTTTACAGGTCGGCTTTGCGGTGTCTGCTCTTGCACTGCTGCATCCCGCATCTCATCGGCCCGCAAATATCAAATCTAACATAATACAACAATCATCCTCATTACAAATAATTATTCAAATCATCGAAGAAAACTTAAATAATGCAATACAAAACTTGTGATGAATACAAATACAAATGAACACAAAAATGAGTCACTGTCCAGCCATTTGCCAATGGTGCTCAATGAGATCCTTCTGAAGTTGAAAGTGTGTGTTTGCATTTTCAATCTCCTTGTATGTCTGAAAAAAAGCTCTAATGCAATCACCCGCATAGCTGCGGAGGTTTTTTTGATATGCACTAAATCCCTTTAAGCCCGCAACATTTCTTCTTTGAGTAAAATACCGGTAATTTGCCTCGCAAGCTTGAACAATTTTCACAAAGAGGGATCGGCGCATTCGGTACCTTCTCCGGAAGAGGTGCGGTGGATATGTAGAATTCTCCGCGAAGTAGTCTTGCATCAACATCTCGTTCCCAAAATGGCGATTCCGAGGAATGCAAAGACGCCCGACGGTCGATCCTCGCCTCCTCTTCCGGTTCTCGTCTTCGTGCTCTTAGACGGCAAGTGCCATCACTAATGTCTGCTGCCGAAAGGTCGCAAGCATGGTCTCAACATCTGAGTGATCCGAATCGGACGAATCAGAGAGCAAGAACTTCTCGCACGGGCTCAATTCCATCTACATGCATACCGGCGCGTCAATCAACTATACCACTCGCAAATATCACAAAACAAACACTAACCGGCGGGTGATCCTGGGCAGCGACGAGGGTCGGGCTCGACGGTGGTCGATCCCCGGCGGCGGCAGCGACGAGAGGTGGCTCTTCTCGCCGGATCCGGGTTGGGGGGGAGGGTCGTTGCAGCGTATCGGCGCTGGAGGGTGAGGGACGGCCCCGCAGCACGATTCCGCACGCAGATTTGGCCAGAATCGCCGGCCGCGGACGGGCGGAAGCAAGGGCGATCGGCGGCAGAAGGAGGTGGGGAAAGGAGCGCGGGCTGAGATGCCCCCCCTCCCCCCCCCCCCCCTCCCCCCCGCGCCAACTGCTTCTTTGTGATGCAGGGCACCACAGTGGCGAGGGGGAAACCCGCTTATTCGCGGGTTGGGGCCGAGATTTTGCCGCGCCCCTCAAAATTTTTTGCGGCCCAGCTGCCTTTGCAGGGTCTGTTCGGGTGGGATTTTCCGCATGGACCCGCATTTTGGCGGTTATTTTGCGGGTCGGGGCCGGAGGCGGGGTCTGCTAGAGTTGCTCGACTTTGCACATCGTATATATGTCACAAGGTAACATTTTGTTTATTATTTTTTGCTTTTCCCAACTCATTCAATTTATGTTAAATCATTGACGAGTTTTACGTGAGTATATCCACACACGTTACGTATGCATTCTGATTATGGAAGTATGAGTGCTCCTACGTGAATGCACTGGTTGATGCGTTGGTTGGCTTTCTAGCTGATTGCCTAAGCATAGGCATGCATGATCATATACCCAAATGGTAACATAGGTTCATCCTAACTATTATAGTGTCATCCTACCACCACATCCAAAAAAGGGTATAATCCGCAAGTTCATCGCTAGGGTTAGTATCACTACAAGAAAATCAGTTTGTTGAGACGTTCAATATCATAGCTAGCTAGAGACATGTTATTTCATCTCTAGGCAACTCACTGTAGGACCATCTCAAAACATGTAGACACATGCCATGCGACGCCTATATATATTGGGATGTTCCAAATCGGCTCTAGACATATCACTATAATTTTTTCGCACTTCTCCAACTTGGCCCTGCATGCAAGGATACACTATTTTATAACTAGACCATATGCACCACACCATATATGTGCTTGAAAAAAAAATGTTTGAGCTTACAAATTATTTTAATTTGGCTAGTAGATTCAATAGGTTTTTTTTGGTAATAAATCATAAATCTCTGGAGGGCCTTATAAATTTTCTTCATTAGGTTATACACTTTCATCAGCCTGCACTGGGATGTTCAAGCTTTGAAGTATTCGAGATATCCTCGACATAATATCTTTGCCAAAACAACATTAAAATCATATGCTAATTAACAAGCTAATGACTGGTAACATGTACGTTGAAACATATGTCAAGGTCATGCATGGCACTGCATTATCTAATAAACAACTAAACCATGCAAGATCCGATAGGAACCTAAGAGAAACTTCAAGAAAACTGCATACATATTAAATGGATCTGGCACAAATAGATTGCCTCCTGTGCAGAGAACCAAATCTACTAATATATCACCTTGTCCTATCACTGCTTCTTCGTAAATGAGTTGGATAAGCTATCAATTATAGCTGAAAAGGAAGCTCTTGGATTTGATTCATAGAATCACAGCAATAGTGAAGTAACAATACCCACCTGTAGGTAGCTCTCCACTTTGGGTCAGATTAGACTTTGGACCCAAGGGAATGAATGGAAAATAGGCTGGCATATTTACAACCTGGAGGTTATACACAAACCTGACGATTCATTCAAGTAAAAGAATAAGTGGAAAAAAAAACTTCAGTTTTAGAACCCGGATTGATAAGAACGGACCAGTGAGAAACTGAGAATCTTGTGCCGAAATTACCGCCATGGCCAGAAACTAAAAGTTTGGTGAGACTGAGTTGTTCAATCAGCCAGGGCCACCCAACATATATGCAAGGCTGAAACAACACAAACATTCAAACGAAAATGTGTATTTACCAGGTAACTAATGCTCGATCATCGTGAAGAAACACACGTAGATTATTGCTTCGTCCTCAAATAAAATGGAGAAGAAGCAGAAGAAATTGCCAGGCCAACATCATCAAACGGCAAGTAGTAGTACGTTTGTTTGTAGAATAGAATTAATGTAGAGAGTACGACTGTACAAGCAGGTATACCAACTGATGCTGCATGTGTATATATAGTATATGTATGGGGAGGGAAGGAGAAAGAAGCATGAATGAACGAATGAACTTGCCCTATCATGATGAATCGGAATCATCATCATCGGGAAGGGTTTCGATAAGCCAGCTCCACAAGCCGCCCGAGCTGGCTTGCTTCTGCTTCGCGTCCAGTGCCGCCTGCTCCTGCTCGGAAGCGGCCTTCTGCCTTCGAAGGAGCTCCACCTCCCTCTCCAGTGCATCCAGACTCTGAAGCTTTGGCCACAGCTCTGCCACGTCCACCTCAAGTTTGAAACATCATGACTGCTCAGCGGCAAGTTGCCCAGAGACAACTAGAAGTTCCTGCAGATAGATAGATGCACATTCAAAACATAAGTATCCGTACCACTACTAGAAAAAGGGCTACTAATGGCGCATCAGTTTTGCCTACTAATGGCGCATCACTGGTGCGCCATTAGTATCACGCCACTACTACCTCTCTATCAGTTTACAGGGCATGCGCGTACCCCTAGGTCGTCAATTTAACCAACCTAATACAAATCATATATTATAAAAAATATACCAACATAAACTTTAGAGTTTTTATTTTTAAAAGGTATAATTTTTGTGTTATATAATTTATATTAGGATGATAAAATTGGCAACCTAGGTATACGTGTAGGACTTGTAAACTGAAACGGAGGTAGTAGTATTTTTTACTAATGGCGCACCACCGGTGCGCCATTAGTATAGGCCACGGTGCGCCATTAGTATAGGCCACTGGTGCGCCATTAGTATTTTTGAATTTTGAAGGCAGGAAAATAGTAGTGGCGCACCGTCTAACCCCCACCGTGCGCCATTGCTATTTTTGAATTTTGAATTTGGATCTGGATCGTGATTTTTTTGCCCATTTTTTGCTCGTTTTTTTTTGCTCATTTTTTGGCACGATATTATTTCAAATTTTGTTCCTGTTTTTGGATCTTGTACGTTCTTTTGCCGTGTTCTTTTGCCGGAGAGGAGTTCGCTGGAGAGGAGGAGGAGGAGGTCACCGGAGAGGCGCTCGCCTACATCGCCGGAGAGGAGGAGGAGGTCGTCGGAGAGGAGTTCACCGGAGCATCGGAGAGGAGGAAGGAGAAACCATGAGGGGATGGGAGGAGAGGAGGGAGGAGGAGCTCACCGGAGACGAGGAAGGAGAAACCATGAGGGGATGGGAGGAGAGGAGGGAGGAGGAGCTCACCGGAGAGGAGGGAGGAGAAACCGCGAGGGAAGGGGAGGGGAGGAGAGGAGGGAGAAGGAGGTCGCCGGAGAGGAGGAGGAGGAGGTCGCCGGAGAGGAGGAGGAGGAGGTCGCCGGAGAGGAGGAGGGTAGTATGGTGGAGGAGAGAAGGGAAGATGGAGTGGAGGAGAGGAGGAGATGGAGTGGAGGAGAAGAATGAAGAGGTAAGGAGGAGAGGACCACGCCCAGCCATATATACGACATAGTAATGGCGCACCGCGGGCAGGTGCGCCATTACTAACTTTTTTTTATTTTTTGATTTATTTATAATTTTGAAGGCGGGAAGATACTAATGGCGCACCATGGTGCGCCATTAGTAACTTTATTTTTTATTTTTTTTGACTTATTTTGAATTTTGAAGGCGGGAAGATAGTAATGGCGCACCATGGGCAGGTGCGCCATTAGTAAGTTTGAATTTTTTTGCCTCTCCAGATCTTAAAAGCCCCGTATTTTTTTTCTGTTAGGTTTTTGAGGATTTTGAAAATGTTTAACAGGGTTCCCCCGGTTAAATTCGGATGTAACTTTTCGAGTAAATGATTTTTCATATGAAAAACTTTTTCATCCGAGTTCGTACGCAAAAGTTATGCCCATTATACAAATTCTCGAGAGATTTCACAAATAAAGTCGAAATTCATATTTGTAAATTTTCACAACAACTAGACCACATATCACATGGGAAACTTATTTTCTTTTATTTTTTTTGATATTTCCATCATTTTTTTATTTTTTGTAAAACTGAAAAGGCGGTCCACGGGGGTGGGGGGGTGCATTCGGTGAAAGTGGTGGCCAAGTTACTAATGACGCACCGTGGCATGGTGCGCCATTACTAGTTCAACTACTAATGGCGCACCACTCCCATGGTGCGCCATTAGTAGTTTTGAAAAAAAAAACTAATGGCGCACCGTGGATGTGGTGCGCCATTAATATTTGCACACTAATGGCGCACCAACACATGGTGCACCATTAGTATTTAGTAGTGGCGCACCACATGTCTGGTGCGCCATTAGTGTCAATTTCATCTATAGCCCTTTTCCTAGTAGTGTACAATGCAAATGGTTTACTGGTTTATTTGAGTGTTTGACAAAAAACTACCACATTAGGGGTTGCCATCCCACTGAACTACCACAATCAAAAAAGTGACTGATAACTATTAAAAAATATTAATTTTTTTCCGATGAGAGGGGCCACATGGCCCCCATTTTCATTAAGAAAATGAAGTCTTTTACAAGAGAAGAACAATACACGTTTACATCCCTAGCATTTAAACCTCATCAGGATGCTTAGAAACACTAGCAACCATACCAGCACTAGCATACTTGTCTAGATAGCATCGAGCCAGATCGGCGGAACACAAGCTACTGCAAAAATAGAGAGCAGATGACAATAGAACATAAGCTAAATATAACCAGCATCAAAAATATTCACTATTTGGATGACAGCCAGAAGCGATCCAAGTCTTTGAAACCAGCACCTCCAGCAACTGATTTCATCAGATTCTCCTCACATACGGCGCCCACTTATGTCCTCTCCTGAAGACATCTCGAGTCACCTGGGCAATCCTTTTAGTGACTAGCTGCAACATGTTTTGTACTCCTTTTTTCTGCAAAATTCTCCACGAATGCAGAAGAGAGCAAACAAACATAATAATATCAATAGGATCATTGGGCATCACACCTTGAAAGCATGATTTGTTTCTCGTTTTCCAAATAGACCACAAGAAAGCAGCAACACCAAGCATAACAACTATTCTATCTTTGCCAAGTGTAGTTAGGCAACCAATTCTGGCATAAATCAAGGAAAGACACAAGGAATCTTTGGTTACCCATGGAGCACCCCCAGAATACTCCATAAGAACCTAGATAGGGAACAAGAGAAAAATAAGTGATCCACACTCTCTATACTGCCACAAAAGTCACAATGCTTAGCACCTTTCCAGCCTTTTTTACTTAAATTATCTTTGGTTAGGATCCTATTCTTGATCACTAACCAAGAGAAGGCTTTAATTTTCAATGGCATCTTCATTCTCCACAGCAACTTATAAGGGAATACAAATTGTCGAGCAACAAGATAATGGTACAGAGGTTTAACCGAAAAGCTCCCAGAAGAGGTAACAAGACATTTAACTCTGTCAGGTTCCTCCAACAGAGTCACCTGACTACACATATCAAGTAATATGTTCCACATATCGAGGGTCTCCCCATGCAAACATCTTCTTAATCTAATGCAATCAAAATCCTAGCTAAACACCTACGCAACGGTGGCATACCTACAAAAGGTCAAGTTGTAAGTACGTGGGAAAATCAAACATAGGGGTTTGTCTCTTAACCAAGCATCCTCCCAAAATCTAGTTTTGCGACCATCACTCACAACTCTCTGACAGCATCTATAAAAGATATCTTTAACCTCCATCAAGCCATTCCAGAAATGGAAGTTGCCGGGAGATGATTCACATTGAGCCAAAGTTTTCTTTTTCAAATACTTTGCTCTAATCATCTCCTGCCAATCTCCATCCTCATTCTCTAGCCTCCAAAGCCATTTACACAAAAGACTTATATTCTTTATATCCAAATTAGTAACTCCCAAGCCACCCTGATCCCTAGGTTGGCACACATCAAACCAGTTTACCAGATGATATTTACGCACACCCTCCTTGTCTTGCTAGACCAACCAAGCTTGGAAAAATTCAAATATTTTACCCACGCATTTCGGTAATCTAAAAATAGAGAGCATGTGACTGGGAATGTTACTCATGCAGGTTTCTGCAAGGATTAGCCTACTCCCCATAGGAAGCAAGCTTCCCTGCCATGTAGCTGCTTTCCTTTCACACTTCTCCTCTGCAGATTTCCAATCCCTATTACCAATCCTCTTATAATCTAAAGGAAGACCAAGATACCTAAAAGGAAACTTATCAATAGCACAAGTAAAAATTTGAGCATAATCATTCTGTTTTAGTTCTACCCCACCAAAACAATAAACCTCGCATTTCAAAAAATTAATTTTTAGACCAGTCAAATGCTCTAACACACACAAGATAATTTTTAGGTTTCTAGCACCCTCTAAATCATACTCAATCATAAAAATAGTATCATCCGCATATTGTAAGATAGAAAGGCCACTATCATACAACTGGGAAACTAAACCTTTAATAAAACCTTGCTCCTGGGCCCTTTTCACCAAGGTTACCAGGACATCAGCCGCTATATTAAACAACATGGGGAAAAGGGATCCCCCTGTCTAAGCCCTTTCCTAGTAGTAAAGTATTTGCCTATCATATCATTCAAAGTAATAGCAACTTTCCCATTGTAAATAACTACCTTAGTCCACTGAATAAACTTTTCAAGGAACCCCTTCATCTCTAACACGGAAAGCATGAAGTCCCAATTAATTTTATCATATGCTTTTCTGAAATTCACTTTAAACAACACACTAGAAACTTTATTCTTATGTAAGAAGTGCATGGTTTCATGTAACATAACTACATTATCCAAAATGTAACGACCTTTAATAAAAGTTGTTTGAATACGAGAAACTACCTTATCCGCAACAAGCATAGCACTAGTGTTTAGAAGTTTAGTGAAGATTTGAAAAGGAACATTAAGCATGCATATAGGCATATACATCTGGATCTTATCAGCTCCCTGCCGTTTGGCAATCGGAGTCACTATACCATAGTTTAGTCTAGAAATATTGAGCTTGCCCTAAAAAAATCACAGAACAATTGAATAACTCTTGACAAATCAAATTCCAATTTTTTTGATAGAACTCTATGGGCATGCCATCAGGACCGGCAGCACTATTATGTTTCATAGAAACAACTACAAGCTTAATCTCATCCATGGAGAAACTAGCTATCAACTTGCTCTTGTCATCACTATCCAAAACAACAGGAATAAGAATGCTCCAAGAAACAGGTAAAGGGTCTACTGGACCAAACAACTTGTAAAAATTAGTGGCATAATCAAGCAGCTTATCATCCCCTTGAATAATCCCTTTCTCCTGAACAAATCTAATTTTTTTGCTCTTACGCTTTCTGCGACTGGCTTTAATCATAAGATACCTAGTGATGTTATCGCCTTCTCTAATATCCCTCTCTTTAGAGCGTTGGTACCACTTAATCTCTTCCTCTCGAAGAAATTTATTCAAGTTATGTTGTAAAACATTTCTTAACTCATAGTCAGCAACCGAGAATCTAGTTTGCTCACATCTTTTATCAATATCATCTAGCTGAGTAATTAAGCTATTTCTACTTTTTTATACATCCCTTCAACATTGAGATTCTAGCCCTTCGGGCACCTTCTCAAAATCCTCATCTTCTGCTGCCAGGCAGCCAGATTATCGTTACCACACAAATTAGTACCCCAAACCCTATTAACTATGCTTACAAGGTCATCCCTAGCAAACCAACATAATTCAAAGTGAAAAGGTTTATTTAAAACATTTGTGTTAACACCAGTATACAGAAGTAAAGCTTCATGGTCAGAGACACCTCTAACTAGTGTCCTGACTGTAACCAAGGGAAACTTCAGCTCCCAACTAAGGCTAACTAAAATCCCATCCAGCTTAACAAAGAGAGGGTCAACTTGATTATTTGACCAAGTAAAATTTCTGCAAGAGAGCTCCAGCTCCTTCAACCCCCAATGTTCAATAATCGAATTAAAGAAGAAAGACCACTTGGGAAGCTTCTTAGTTTTATTCCTATCTTTGCTTCTCCTAATGATATTAAAATTGCCTCCAACAACAGAAGGAAAAACACTACTACCAAGCATTTGCATAAAACTAATTAAGAACTCCTCTCTATCCCTAGAATGAGTTGCCCAGTAAACACTGACCAGATTCCACTTGAAGCCGGTCCTCTTATCCATCATGGTCATTCGAGTCATATATTTACTAGCTACACACGTATCCACATCGAATAAATCTTCCCTAACCCCCATAAGCAACCCCCCTGAAGTGTTGGGGAACGTTGCAGAAAACAAAAAATTTCCTACGGTTTCACCAAGATCCATCTATGAGTTCATCTAGCAACGAGTGATCGGATGCATCTACATACCTTTGTAGATCACGAGCGGAAGCGTTCAAAGAACGGGGATGAGGAAGTCGTACTCGACGTGATCCAAATCACCGGAGATCCTAGCGCCGAACGGACGGCACCTCCGCGTTCAACACACGTACGGTCAGCGTGACGTCTCCTCCTTCTTGATCCAGCAAGGGGGAACGAGAGGTTGATGAAGATCCAGCAGCACGACGGCGTGGTGGTGGATGCAGCAGTCACCGCAGCAGGGCTTCGCCATTCTTTACGGAGGAGGAGGAGGTGTTGGAGGGGAGAGGGAGGCGCCAGGGGCATGGGTCCGGCTGCCCTCCCTCCCCCCCTCTATATATAGGGTCCCCAGGGGGGGCGCCGAACCTGGAGATCCAATCTCCCAAGGGGGCGGCGGCCAAGGGGGGTGGAGTGCCCCCCAAGGCAAGTGGGGCGCCCCCCACCCTAGGGTTCCCAACCCTAGGCGCTGGGGGAAGGCCCAAGGGGGGCGCACCGGCCCACTAGGGGCTGGTTCCCCTCCCACTTCAGCCCATGGGGCCCTCCGGGATAGGTGGCCCCACCCAGTGGACCCTCGGGACCCTTCCAGTGGTCCCGGTACAATACCGGTGACCCCGAAACTTGTCCCGATGGCCGAAATAGCACTTCCTATATATAATTCTTTACCTCCGGACCATTCCGGAACTCCTCGTGACGTCCGGGATCTCATCCGGGACTCTGAACAACTTTCGGGTTACTGCATATACATATCTCTACAACCCTAGCATCACCGAACCTTAAGTGTGTAGACCCTACGGGTTCAGGAGACATGTAGACATGACCGAGATGGCTCTCCAGTCAATAACCAACAGCGGGATCTGGATACCCATGTTGGCTCCCACATGCTCCTCGATGATCTCATCGGATGAACCACGATGTCAAGGATTCAAGCAACCCCGTATACAATTCCCTTTGTCAATCGGTACGTTACTTGCCCGAGATTTGATCGTCGGTATCCCAATACCTCGTTCAATCTCGTTACCGGCAAGTCACTTTACTCGTACCGTAATGCATGATCCCGTGACCAGACACTTGGTCACTTTGAGCTCATTATGATGATGCATTACCGAGTGGGCCCAGAGATACCTCTCCGTCATACGGAGTGACAAATCCCAGTCTTGATCCGTGTCAACCCAACAGACACTTTTGGAGATACCCGTAGTATACCTTTATAGTCACCCAGTTATGTTGTGACGTTTGGTACACCCAAAGCACTCCTACGGTATCCAGGAGTTACACGATCTCATGGTCTAAGGAAAAGATACTTGACATTTGGAAAAACTCTAGCAAACGAACTATACGATCTTGTGCCATGTTTAGGATTGGGTCTTATCCATCACATCATTCTCCTAATGATGTGATATCGTTATCAATGACATCCAATGTCCATAGTCAGGAAACCATGACTATCTGTTGATCAACGAGCTAGTCAAACTAGAGGCTTACTAGGGACATGTTGGTGTCTATGTATTCACACATGTATTACGATTTCCGGATAACACAATTATAGCATGAATAAAAGACAATTATCATGAACAAGGAAATATAATAATAATCCTTTTATTATTGCCTCTAGGGCATATTTCCAACAGTCTCCCACTTGCACTAGAGTCAATAATCTAGTTACATTGTGATGAATCGAACACCCATAGAGTTCTGGTGTTGATCATGTTTTGCCCTAGGGAGAGGTTTAGTCAATGGATCTACGACATTCAGATCCGTATGTACTTTACAAATATCTATGTCTCCATCTTGAACATTTTCACGAATGGAGTTGAAGCGACGCTTGATGTGCCTGGTCTTCTTGTGAAACCTGGGCTCCTTGGCAAGTGCAATAGCTCCAGTGTTGTCACAGAAGAGTTTGATCGGCCCCGATGCATTGGGTATGACTCCTAGGTCGGTGATGAACTCCTTCATCCAAATTGCTTCATGCGCTGCCTCCGAGGCTGCCATGTACTCCGCTTCACATGTAGATCCCGCCACGACACTCTGCTTGCAACTGCACCAGCTTACTGCCCCACCATTCAAAATATACACGTATCCGGTTTGTGACTTAGAGTCATCCAGACCTGTGTCGAAGCTAGCGTCGACGTAACCCTTTACGACGAGCTCTTCGTCACCTCCATAAACGAGAAACATTTCCTTAGTCCTTTTCAGGTACTTCAGGATATTCTTGACCGCTGTCCAGTGTTCCTTGCCGGGGTTACTTTGGTACCTACGTACCAAACTTACGGCAAGGTTTACATCAGGTCTGGTACACAGCATGGCATACATAATAGACCCTATGGCTGAGGCATAGGGGATGACACTCATCTCTTCTATATCTTCTGCCGTGGTCGGATATTGAGCTGAGCTCAATTTCATACCTTGCAACACAGGCAAGAACCCTTTCTTAGACTGATCCATATTGAACTTCTTCAATATCTTATCAAGGTATGTGCTTTGTGAAAGACCTATGAGGCGTCTTGATCTATCTCTATAGATCTTGATGCTTAATATATAAGCAGCTTCACCAAGGTCCTTCATTGAAAAACTCTTATTCAAGTAGGCCTTAATGCTGTCCAAAAGCTCTATATCATTTCCCATCAAAAGTATGTCATCTACATATAATATGAGAAATGCTACAGAGCTCCCACTCACTTTGTTGTAAACGCAGGCTTCTCCATAAGTCTGCATAAACCCAAACGCTTTGATCATCTCATCAAAGCGAATGTTCCAACTCCGAGATGCTTGCACCAGCCCATATATCGAGCGTTGGAGCTTGCACACCTTGTCAGCATTCTTAGGATCGACAAAACCTTCCGGCTGCATCATATACAATTCTTCCTTAAGGAAACCATTAAGGAATGCCGTTTTGACGTCCATTTGCCATATCTCATAATCATAGAATGCGGCAATTGCTAACATGATTCGGACGGACTTCAACTTCGCTACCGGTGAGAAAGTCTCATCTAGTCAACCCCTTGAACTTGTCGATAACCCTTAGCGACAAGCCGAGCTTTATAGATGGTCACATTACCATCCGCGTCTGTCTTCTTCTTAAAGATCCATTTATTTTCTATGGCTCGCCGCTCAACAGGCAAGTCAGTCAAAGTCCATACTTCGTTTTCATACATGGATCCTATCTCAGATTTCATGGCTTCCAGCCATTTGTCGGAATCCGGGCCCGCCATCGCTTCTTCATAGTTCGAAGGTTCACCGTTGTCTAACAACATGATTTCCAAGACAGGGTTGCCGTACCACTCTGGTGCGGAACGTGTCCTTGTGGACCTACGAAGTTCAGTAGCAACTTGATCTGAAGTTTCATGATCATCATCATTAACTTCCTCTCTAGTCGGTGCAGGCACCTCAGGAACATTTTTTTCTTGAGTTGCGCCATTTTCCGGTTCAAGAGGTAATACTTCATCAAGTTCTACTTTCCTCCCACTTACTTCTTTCGAGAGAAACTCTTTCTCTAGAAAGGATCCATTCTTGGCAACAAAGATCTTGCCTTCGGATCTGAGGTAGAAGGTATACCCAATAGTTTCTTTAGGGTATCCTATGAAGACGCATTTTTCCGACTTGGGTTCGAGCTTTTCAGGTTGAAGTTTCTTGACATAAGCACCGCATCCCCAAACTTTTAGAAACGATAGCTTAGGTTTCTTCCCAAACCATAATTCATACGGTGTCGTCTCAACGGATTTCAACGGAGCCCTATTTAAAGTGAATGCAGCAGTCTCTAAAGCATAGCCCCAAAATGATAGCGGTAAATCGGTAAGAGACATCATAGATCGCACCATATCTAATAGAGTGCGATTACGATGTTCGGATGCACCATTACGCTGAGGTGTTCCAGGCAGCGTGAGTTGTGAAACTATTCCACATTTTCTCAAGTGTGTGCCAAATTCGTGACTCAAGTATTCTCTCCCACAATCTGATCGCAAGAACTTGATTTTCCTGTCACGTTGATTCTCAACCTCACTCTGAAATTCCTTGAACTTTTTAAAGGTCTCAGACTTGTGTTTCATTAAGTAGACATACCCATATCTACTCAAATCATCAGTGAGGGTGAGAACATAACGATAACCACCGCGAGCCTCAACACTCATTGGACCGCACACATCAGTATGTATGATTTCCAATAAGTTGGTTGCTCGCTCCATTGTTCCTGAGAACGGAGTCTTGGTCATCTTACCCATGAGGCATGGTTCGCACGTGTCAAATGATTTGTAATCAAGAGACTCTAAAAGTCCATCTGCATGGAGCTTCTTCATGCATTTGACACCTATGTGACCAAGGCGGCAATGCCACAAGTATGTGGGACTATCATTATCAACCTTACATCTTTTGGTACTCACACTATGAATATGTGTAGCATTACGCTCGAGATTCATTAAGAATAAACCATTCACCATCGGAGCATGACCATAAAACATATCTCTCATATAAATAGAACAACCATTATTCTCGGATTTAAATGAGTAGCCATCTCGTTTTAAACGAGATCCTGATACAATGTTCATGCTCAAACTTGGCACTAAATAACAATTATTGAGGTTCAAAACTAATCCCGTAGGTAAATGTAGAGGTAGCGTGCCGACGGCGATCACATCGACCTTGGAACCATTCCCGACGCGCATCGTCACCTCGTCCTTTGCCAGTCTCCGCTTATTCCGCAGCTCCTGCTTTGAGTTACAAATGTGAGCAACTGCACCGGTATCAAATACCCAGGAGCTACTACGAGTACTGGTAAGGTACACATCAATTACATGTATATCACATATACCTTTCGTTTTGTCGGCCTTCTTGTCTACTAAGTACTTGGGGCAGTTCCGCTTGCAGAGACCACTTTCCTTGCAATACAAGCACTCAGTCTCGGGCTTGGGTCCATTCTTTGGCTTCTTCCCGGCAGCTTGCTTGCCGGGCGCGGCAACTCCCTTGCCGTCCTTCTTGAAGTTTTTCTTACCCTTGCCTTGTTGGGGAACGTAGCAATAATTCAAAATTTTCCTACGTGTCACCAAGATCAATCTATGGAGTCATCTAGCAACGAGGGAGGAGTGGATCTACATACCCTTGTAGATCGCGCGCGGAAGCGTTCAAAAGAACGGGGTTGATGGAGTCGTACTCATCGTGATCCAAATCACCGATGATCCTAGCGCCGAACGGACGGCACCTCCGTGTTCAACACACGTACGGAGCAGCGACGTCTCCTCCTTCTTGATCCAGCAAGGGGGGAGGAGAGGTTAATGGAGATCCAGCAGCACGACGGCGTGGTGGTGGAAGTAGCGGGATTCCAACAGGGCTTCGCCAAGCGCTGCGGGAAGAGGGAGATGTGTCACGGGAGGGAGAGGGAGGCGCCAGGGCTTAGGTGTTGCTGCCCTCCCTTCGCCCACTATATATAGGGCCAAGGGAGAGGGGGGGCGCAGCCTTGGCCCTTCCTCCAAGGAAGGGTGCGGCCAAGGGAGGAATCCCTCCTCCCCAAGGCACCTCGGAGGTGCCTTCCCCCTTTAGGACTCTTCCTTTCCCTCTTCTCTTGGCGCATGGGCCTCTTGGAGCTGGTGCCCTTGGCCCATATAGGCCAAGGTGCACCCCCTACAGCCCATGTGGCCCCCGGGGCAGGTGGCCCCACCGGGTGGACCCCCGGGACCCTTCCGATGGTCCCGGTACAATACCGGTGACCCCAAAACTTGTCCCGATGGCCGAAATAGCACTTCCTATATATAATTCTTTACCTCCGGACCATTCCGGAACTCCTCGTGACGTCCGGGATCTCATCCAGGACTCCGAACAACTTTCGGGTTACCGCATACTAATATCTCTATAACCCTAGCGTCACCGAACCTAAAGTGTGTAGACCCTACGGGTTCGGGAAGCATGCAGACATGACCGAGACGTTCTCAGGTCAATAACCAACAGTGGGATCTGGATACCCATGTTGGTTCCCACATGTTCCACGATGATCTCATCGGATGAACCACGATGTCGAGGATTCGATCAATCCCGTATACAATTCCCTTTGTCTATCAGTACGATACTTGCCCGAGATTCGATCGTCGGTATCACGATACCTTGTTCAATCTCGTTACCGGCAAGTCTCTCTACTCGTTCCGTAACACATCATCCCGTGATCAACTCCTTGATCACATTGTGCACATTATGATGATGTCCTACCGAGTGGGCCTAGAGATACCTCTCCGCTTACACGGAGTGACAAATCCCAGTCTCGATTCGTGCCAACCCAACAGACACTTTCGGAGATACCTGTAGTGTACCTTTATAGCCACCCAGTTATGTTGTGACGTTTGGCACAACCAAAGCACTCCTACGGTATCCGGGAGTTGCACAATCTCATGGTCTAAGGAAATGATACTTGACATTAGAAAAGCTTTAGCATACGAACTACACGATCTAGTGCTATGCTTAGGATTGGGTCTTGTCCATCACATCATTCTCCTAATGATGTGATCCCGTTATCAACGACATCCAATGTCCATGGTTAGGAAACCGTAACCATCTATTGATCAACGAGCTAGTCAACTAGAGGCTTACTAGGGACATGGTGTTGTCTTTGTATCCACACATGTATCTGAGTTTCCTATCAATACAATTCTAGCATGGATAATAAACGATTATCATGAATAAGGAAATATAATAATAACTAATTTATTATTGCCTCTAGGGCATATTTCCAACAGTCTCCCACTTGCACTAGAGTCAATAATCCAGTTCACATCGATATGTGATTAACACTCAAGGTCACATCCCCATGTGACTAACACCCAAAGAGTTTACTAGAGTCAATCATCTAGTTCACATTTACCATGTGATTAACACTCGATGAGTTCTGGGTTTGATCATGTTATGCTTGTGAGAGAGGTTTTAGTCAACGGGTCTGAACCTTTCAGATGCGTGTGTGCTTTACAAATCTCTATGTCATCTCCTAGATGCAGCTACCACGCTCTATTTGGAGCTATTCCAAATAACTGTTCTACTATACGAATCCAGTTTACTACTCAGAATAATCTGGATTAGTGTCGAAGTTTGCATCGGCGTAACCCTTTACGACGAACTCTTTTACCACCTCCATAATCGAGAAAATTCCTTAGTCCACTAGTTACTAAGGATAACTTTGACCGCTGTCCTGTGATCCATTCTTGGATCACTCTTGTACCCCTTGACTGATTCATGGCAAGGCACACTTCAAGTGCGATACACAGCATAGCATACTGTAGAGCCTACGTCTTAAGCATAGGGGACGACCTTCGTCCTTTCTCTCTATTCTGCTGTGGTCGAGCTTTAAGTCTTAACTTCATACCATACAACTCAGGCAAGAACTCCTTCTTTGACTGATCCATCTTGAACACCTTCAAGCTCATGTCAAGGTATGTGCTCATTTGAAAGTACCATTAAGCGTTTCGATCTATCCTTATAAATCTTGATGCTCAATGTTCAAGTAGCTTAATCCAGGCTTTCCATTGAAAAACACTTTCCAAATGACCCTATATGCTTTCCAGAAATTCTATGTCATTTCCGATCAACAATACGTCAACAACATATACTCATCAGAAATTCTATAGTGCTCCCACTCACTTTTTTGGAAATACAAGTTTCTCATAAACTTTGTATAAACCCAAAAACTTTGATCATCTCATCAAAGCATACATTCCAACTCCGAGATGCTTACTCCAGTCCTTAGAAGGATAGCTGGAGCTTTGCACACTTGTTAGCATCTTTCAGGATTGACAAAACCTTCCGGTTGTATCACATACAACCTTTCCTCAAAAATCGTCGAGGAAACAATGTTTTGACATCCTATCTGCAAGATTTCATAAATAATGCAGTAATCGCTAACATAATTCCAACAGACTCTTAGCATCGCTACGGGTGAGAAAGTCTCATCATAGTCAACTCCTTGAACTTGTCGGAAAACATCTTAACGACAAGTCGAGCTTTCTTAATGGTGACATTTAGCATCATTCTCCGTCTTCCTTTTAAAATCCATATGTACCTAACAGCCTTACAACCATCAAGTAGTTCTTCCAAAGTCTACACTTTGTTTTCATATATGGATCCTCTCTCGGATTATGGCCTCTAGCCATTTTGGAATTCAGGCCCACCATCGCTTCTCCATAGCTCGTAGGTTCATTGTTGTCTAGCAACATGACTTCCAAGATAGGATTACGTACCATTCTGAAGTAGTACGCATCCTTGTCATCCCACGAGGTTTGGTAGTGACTTGATCTGAAGTTTCATGATCACTATCATAAGCTTCCACTTCAATTGGTGTAGGTGCCACATGAACAACTCCCTGTGCCCTGTCACACACTAGTTGAAGAGACGGTTCAATAACCTCATCAAGTCTCCACCATCCTCCCACTCAATTCTTTCGAGAGAAACTTTTCCTCGAGAAAGGACCCGATTCTAGAAACAATCCCTTATTGCTTTCGGATCTGAGACAGGAGGTATACCCAACTGTTTTGGGTGTCCCATGAAGATGCATTTATCCGCTTTGGGTTCGAGCTTATCAGCCTGAAACTTTTTCACATAAGCGTCGCAGTCCCAAACTAATAAGAAATGACAGCTTAGGTTTCTCTAAACCATAGTTCATACGGTGTCATCTCATCGGAATTACGTGGTGCCCTATTTAAAGTGAATGTGGTTGTCTCTAATGCCTAAACCATAAATTATTGTGGTAATTCGATAAGAGACATCATGGTATGCATTATATCCAATATGGTGCAGTTATGATGTTTGGACACACCATCACACTATGGTGTTCCAGGCTGTATCAGTTGTGAAACAATTTCCACAATGTCTTAATTCTGTGCCAAACTCGTAATTCAGATATTCATCTCTATGATCATATCATAGATATTTTATCCTCTTGTCACGACGATCTTTCAACTTCACCCTGAAATTACTTGAACCTTTCAATAATTCAGACTCGTGATTCATCAAGTAAATATACTCAACATTTACTCAAATCATCTGTGAAGTAAGAACATAACGATATCCACTACATGCCTCAGCACTCATTGGACTGCACACATCAAAATGTATTACTTCTAGCAAGTTGCTTTCTGGTTCCATTTTACTGAAACCGAGGCTTTCAGTCATCTTGCCCATGTGGTATGATTTGCATGTCTCAAGTGAGTCCAAACGGTCCATTTGCATGGAGTTTCTTCATGCATATACACCAATAGACATGGTTCGCATGTCTCAAACTTTTCAAAAACGAGTGAGCCCAAAGATCCATCAACATGGAGCTTCTTCATGCGTTTTATACCGATATGACTTACGTGGTAGTCCCACAAGTAGGTGGTACTATCATTACTATCTTATATCTTTTGGCATGAACATGTGTATCACTACGATCGAGATTCAATAAACCATTCATCTTAGGTGCAAGACCATTGAAGGTATTATTCAAATAAACAGAGTAACCATTATTCTCCTTAAATGAATAACCGTATTGCGATAAACATAATCCAATCACGTCTATGCTCAACGCAAACACCAAATAACAATTATTTAGGTTTAACACCAATCTCGATGGTAGAGGGAGCGTGCGATGCTTGATCATATCAACATTGGAAACACTTCCAACACATATTGTCAGCTCACCTTTAGCTAGTCTCCGTTTATTCCGTAGCTTTTATTTCGAGTTACTAACACTTAGCAACCGAACCGGTATCTAATACCCTGGTGCTACTAGGAGTACTAGTAAAGTACACATCAACACAATGTATATCCAATATACTTCCATCGACCTTTCCAGCCTTCTCATCTACCAAGTATCTAGGGTAATTCTGCTCCAGTGGCTGTTCCCTTTATTACAGAAGCACTTAGTCTCGGGCTTGGGTTCAACTTTGGGTTTCTTCACTAGAACAGCAGCTGATTTGCCGTTTCATGAAGTATCCCTTCTTGCCCTTGCCCTTCTTGAAACTAGTGGTTTCACCAACCATCAACAATTGATGCTCCTTCTTGATTTATACTTTTGTGGTGTCAAACATCACGAATATCTCAAGGATCATCATATATGTCCCTGATATATTATAGTTCATCACGAAGCTCTAGCAGCTTGGTGGTAATGACTTCGGAGAAACATCACTATCTTATCTGGAAGATCAACTCCCACTTGATTCAAATGATTGTTGTACTCAGACAATCTGAGCACAAGCTCAACAATTGAGCTTTTCTCCCTTAGTTTGCAGGCTAAGAAAATCGTCGGAGGTCTTATACCTCTTGACGTGGGCACGAGCCTGAAATCCCAATTTCAGCCCTCAAAACATCTCATATGTTTCGTGACGTTTCAAAATGTCTTCGGTGCCTCAACTCTAAACCGTTTAACTGAACTATCACGTAGTTATCAAGACGTGTATGTCAGATGTTCGCAACATCCACAGACAACGTTCGAGGTTTAGCACACTGAGTGGTGCATTAAGGACATAAGCCTTCTATGAAGCAATGAGGACAATCCTCAGTTTACGGACCTAGTCCGTATAATTGCTACTATCAACTTTCAACTAAATTTTCTCTAGGAACATAACTAAACAGTAGAACTGAAGCGCGAGCTACGACATAATTTGCAAAATCCTTTTTGACTATCTTCAGGATAATTAAGTTCATCTTATGAACTCCCACTCAGATAGACATCCCTCTAGTCATCTAAGTGATTACATGATCCGAGTCAACTAGGCCGTGTCCGATCATCACAAGAGACGGACTAGTCAACATCGGTGAACATCTTCATGTTGATCGTATCTACCATACGAATCATGCTCGACCTTCCGGTCTCTTGTGTTCCGAGGCCATGTCTGTACATGCTAGGCTCGTCAAGTTAACCTAAGTGTTTCGCGTGTGTAAATCTGTCTTACACCCGTTGTATGTGAACGTTAGAATCTATCACACCCGATCATCACGTGGTGCTTCGAAACAACAAACTGTCACAACGGTGCACAGTTAGGGGGAACACTTTCTTGAAATTTTAATGAGGGATCATCTTATTTACTACCGTTGTTCTAAGCAAATAAGATGTATAAACATGATAAACATCACATGCAATCAAATAGTGACATGATATGGCCAATATCATTTTGCTCCTTTTGATCTCCATCTTCGGGGCTCCATGATCATCGTTGTCACCGGCATGACACCATGATCTCCATCATCATGATCTCCATCATCGTATCTTCTTGAAGTTGTCTCGTCATCTATTACTTCTACTACTATGGCTAACGCTTTAGCAATAAAGTAAAGTAATTACATGACGTTTAAGTTGACACGCAGGTCATAAATAAATAAAGACAACTCCTATGGCTCCTGCCGGTTGTCATACTCATCGACATGCAAGTCGTGATTCCTATTACAAGAACATGATCAATCTCATACATCACATATATCATTCATCACATCCTTTTGGCCATATCACACCACATAGCATACCCTGCAAAAACAAGTTAGACGTCCTCTAATTGTTGTTTGCATGTTTTACGTGGCTGCTATGGGTTTCTAGCAAGAACGTTTCTTACCTACGCAAAGACCACAACATGGTATGCCAATTGCTATTTACCCTTCATAAGGACCCTTTTCATCGAATCCGATCCGACTAAAGTGGGAGAGACAGACACCCGCAAGCCACCTTATGCAACTAGTGCATGTTTGTCGGTGGAACCGGTCTCAGGTAAGCGTACGTGTAAGATTGGTCCGGGCCGCTTCATCCCACAATGCCGCCGAATCAAGATAAGACTAGTAACGGCAAGATAATTGACAATATCGACGCCCACAACTACTTTGTGTTCTACTCGTGCATAGTAACTACGCATAGACCTAGCTCATGATACCACTGTTGGGGAACGTAGCAATAATTCAAAATTTTCCTACGTGTCACCAAGATCAATCTATGGAGTCATCTAGCAACGAGGGAGGAGTGGATCTACATACCCTTGTAGATCGCGCGCGGAAGCGTTCAAGAGAACGGGGTTGATGGAGTCGTACTCGTCGTGATCCAAATCACCGATGATCCTAGCGCCGAACGGACGGCACCTCCGCGTTCAACACACGTACGGAGCAGCGACGTCTCCTCCTTCTTGATCCAGCAAGGGGGGAGGAGAGGTTAATGGAGATCCAGCAGCACGACGGCGTGGTGGTGGAAGTAGCGGGATTCCAACAGGGCTTCGCCAAGCGCTGCGGGAAGAGGGAGATGTGTCACGGGAGGGAGAGGGAGGCGCCAGGGCTTAGGTGTTGCTGCCCTCCCTTCCCCCACTATATATAGGGCCAAGGGAGAGGGGGGGCACAGCCTTGGCCCTTCCTCCAAGGAAGGGTGCGGCCAAGGGAGGAGTCCCTCCTCCCCAAGGCACCTCGGAGGTGCCTTCCCCCTTTAGGACTCTTCCTTTCCCTCTTCTCTTGGCGCATGGGCCTCTTGGGGCTGGTGCCCTTGGCCCATATAGGCCAAGGAGCACACCCTACAGCCCATGTGGCCCCCGGGGCAGGTGGCCCCACCCGGTGGACCCCCGGGACCCTTCCGGTGGTCCCGGTACAATACCGGTGACCCCAAAACTTGTCCCGATGGCCGAAATAGCACTTCCTATATATAATTCTTTACCTCCGGACCATTCCGGAACTCCTCGTGACGTCCGGGATCTCATCCGGGACTCCGAACAACTTTCAGGTTACCGCATACTAATATCTCTATAACCCTAGCGTCACCGAACCTTAAGTGTGTAGACCCTACGGGTTCGTGAATCATGCACACATGACCGAGACGTTCTCCGGTCAATAACCAATAGCGGGATCTGGATACCCATGTTGGTTCCCACATGTTCCACGATGATCTCATCGGGTGAACCACAATGTCAAGGATTCGATCAATCCCGTATACAATTCCCTTTGTCTATCGGTACGATACTTGCCCAAGATTCGATCGTCGGTATCACGATACCTTGTTCAATCTCGTTACCGGCAAGTCTCTTTACTTGTTCCGTAACACATCATCCCGTGATAAACTCCTTGATCACATTGTGCACATTATGATGATGTACTACCGAGTGGGCCCAGAGATACCTCTCCGCTTACACGGAGTGACAAATCCCAGTCTCGATTCGTGCCAACCCAACTTACACTTTCAAAGATACCTGTAGTGTACCTTTATAGCCACCCAGTTACGTTGTGACGTTTGGCACACCCAAAGCACTCCTACGGTATCCAGGAGTTGCACAATCTCATGGTCTAAGGAAATGATACTTGACATTAGAAAAGCTTTAACATACGAACTACACGATCTAGTGCTATGCTTAGGATTGGGTCTTGTCCATCACATCATTCTCCTAATGATGTGATCCCGTTATCAACGACATCCAATGTCCATGGTTAGGAAACCGTAAACATCTATTGATCAACGAGCTAGTCAACTAGAGCCTTACTAGGGACATGGTGTTGTCTATGTATCCACACATGTATCTGAGTTTCCTATCAATACAATTCTAGCATGGATAATAAACGATTATCATGAACAAGGAAATATAATAATAACTAATTTATTATTGCCTCTAGGGCATATTTCCAACATGCCTTTCTTGAACTTAGTGGTTTTATTCACCATCAACACTTGATGTTCCTTTTTGACTTCTACCTCTGCTGATTTCAGCATTGCAAATACTTCAGGAATGGTCTTTTCCACCCCCTGCATATTGAAGTTCATCACAAAGCTGTTGTAGCTCGGTGGAAGCGACTAAAGGATTCTGTCAATGACCGCGTCATCCGGGAGATTAACTCCCAGCTGAGTCAAGCGGTTATGTAACCCAGACATAGTGAGTATGTCCTCACTGACAGAACTGTTTTCCTCCATCTTACAGCTGAAGAACTTGTCGGAGACTTCATATCTCTCGACCCGGGCATGAGCTTGAAAAACCATTTTCAGCTCTTCGAACATCTCATATGCTCTGTGTCTCTCAAAACGCTTTTGGAGCCCCGGTTCTAAGCTGTAAATCATGCCGCACTGTACGAGGGAGTAATCATCGGTACGTGTCTGCCAAGCGTTCATAACGTCTTGTTCTGCAGGGAGAACAGGTGCCTCACCTAGCGGTGCTTGTAGGACATAATCTTTCTTGGCAGCTATGAGGATGATCCTCAGGTTCCGGACCCAGTCCGTATAGTTGCTGCCATCGTCTTTCAGCTTGGTTTTCTCTAGGAACGCGTTGAAGTTGAGGACAACGTAGGCCATTTTATCTACAATACATGTTGTAAAGATTTTAGACTAAGTTCATGATAATTAAGTTCATCTAAATCAAATTATTCAATGAACTCCCACTCAGATAGACATCCCTCCAGTCATCTAAGTATAACATGATCCGAGTTAACTAGGTCGTGTCCGATCATCATGTGAGACGGACTAGCCAACATCGGTGAACATCTTCATGTTGATCGTATCTTCTATACGACTCATGCTCGACCTTTCGGTCTTCTGTGTTCTGAGGCCATGTCTGTACATGCTAGGCTCGTCAAGTCAACCTAAGTGTTTGCATGTGTAAATCTGTCTTACACCCCTTGTATGTGACCGTTGGAATCTATCACACCCGATCATCACGTGGTGCTTCGAAACAACGAACTGTCGCAACGGTGCACAGTTAGGGGGAACACTTTCTTGAAATTATTATGAGGGATCGTCTTATTTACTATCGTCGTTCTAAGTAAACAAGATGCAAAAACATGATAAACATCACATGCAATCAAATAATAATAGTGACATGATATGGCCAATATCACATAGCTCCTTTGATCTCCATCTTGGGGCTCCGTGATCATCTTGTCACCGGCATAACACCATGATCTCCATCATCATGATCTCCATCATCATGATCTCCATCATCGTGTCTCCATGAAGTTGCTCGCCAACTATTACTTCTACTACTATGGCTAACACGTTTAGCAATAAAGTAAAGTAATTTACATGGCGTTTCTCAATGACACGCAGGTCATACAAAAAAAATAAAGACAACTCCTATGGCTCCTGCCGGTTGTCATACTCATCGACATGCAAGTCGTGATTCCTATTACAATAGCATGAACATCTCATACATCACATATATATCATTCATCACAACTTTGGCCATATCACATCACAAAACACTTGCTGCAAAAACAAGTTAGACGTCCTCTAATTGTTGTTGCAAGTTTTACGTGGCTGCAATAGGGTTCTAGCAAGAACATTTTCTTACCTACGTGAAAGCCAGAACGTGATTTGTCAACTTCTATTTTCCCTTCATAAGGACCCTTTTCATCGAATCCGCTCCAACTAAAGTGGGAGAGACAGACACCCGCCAGCCACCTTATGCAACTAGTGCATGTCAGTCGGTGGAACCGGTCTCACGTAAGCGTACGTGTAAGGTTGGTCCGGGCCGCTTCATCCCACAATACTGCTGAAGCAAAATAAGACTAGTAGCGACAAGAAAGTTGACAACATCTACGCCCACAACAAATTGTGTTCTACTCGTGCAAAGAGAACTATGCATAGACCTAGCTCATGATGCCACTGTTGGAGAACGTTGCAGAAAACAAAAAATTTCCTACGGTTTCACCAAGATCCATCTATGAGTTTATATAGCAACGAGTGATCGGATGCATCTACATACCTTTGTAGATCGCGAGCGGAAGCATTCAAAGAACGGGGATGAGGAAGTCGTACTCGACGTGATCCAAATCACCGGAGATCCTAGCGCCGAACGGATGGCACCTCCGCGTTCAACACACGTACGGTCAGCGTGACGTCTCCTCCTTCTTGATCCAGCAAGGGGGAAGGAGAGGTTGATGAAGATCCAGCAGCACGACGGCGTGGTGGTGGATGCAGCAGTCACCGCAGCAGGGCTTCGCCGTTCTCTACGGAGGAGGAGGAGGTGTTGGAGGGGAGAGGGAGGTGCCAGGGGCATGGGTCTGGCTGCCCTCCCTCCCCCCTCTATATATAGGGTCCCCAGGGGGGGCGCCGGCCCTGGAGATCCAATCTCCCAAGGGGGCGGCGGCCAAGGGGGGTGGAGTGCCCCCCAAGGCAAGTGGGGCGCCCCCCACCCTAGGGTTCCCAACCCTAGGCGCAGGGGGAAGGCCCAAGGGGGGCGCACCGGCCCACTAGGGGCTGGTTCCCCTCCCACTTCAGCCCATGGGGCCCTCCGAGATAGGTGGCCCCACCCGGTGGACCCCCAGGACCCTTCCGGTGGTCCCGGTACAATACCGGTGACCCCGAAACTTGTCCCGATGGCCGAAATAGCACTTCCTATATATAATTATTTACCTCCGGACCATTCCGGAACTCCTCGTGACGTCCGGGATCTCATCCGGGACTCCGAACAACTTTCGGGTTACTGCATATACATATCTCTACAACCCTAGCGTCACCGAACCTTAAGTGTGTAGACCCTACGGGCTCAGGAGACATGTAGACATGACCGAGATGGCTCTCCGGTCAATAACCAACAGTGGGATCTGGATACTCATGTTGGCTCCCACATGCTCCTCGATGATCTCATCGGATGAACCATGATGTCGAGGATTCAAGCAACCCCGTATACAATTCCCTTTGTCAATCGGTACGTTACTTGCCCGAGATTCGATCGTCGGTATCCCAATACCTCGTTCAATCTCGTTACCAGCAAGTCACTTTACTCGTACCGTAATGCATGATCCCGTGACCAGACACTTGGTCACTTTGAGCTCATTATGATGATGCATTACCGAGTGGGCCCAGAGATACCTCTCCGTCATACGGAGTGACAAATCCCAGTCTTGATCCGTGTCAACCCAACAGACACTTTCGGAGATACCGGTAGTATACCTTTATAGTCACCCAGTTACGTTGTGACGTTTGGTACACCCAAAGCACTCCTACGGTATCCGGGAGTTACACGATCTCATGGTCTAAGGAAAAGATACTTGACATTTGGAAAAACTCTAGCAAACGAACTATACGATCTTGTGCTATGTTTAGGATTGGGTCTTATCCATCACATCATTCTCCTAATGATGTGATCTCGTTATCAATGACATCCAATGTCCATAGTTAGGAAACCATGACTATCTGTTGATCAACGAGCTAGTCAAACTAGAGGCTTACTAGGGACATGTTGGTGTCTATGTATTCACACATGTATTATGATTTCCGGATAACACAATTATAGCATGAATAAAAGACAATTATCATGAACAAGGAAATATAATAATAATCCTTTTATTATTGCCTCTAGGGCATATTTCCAACATGAAGCACCCACAGCTGGTTGCTAGAGCAAGACAAAAGTAAAATTACCACTAATTCCCACCAACCACGGATCAGTGAAGTCCCTTTTCTTAGTCTCTTGAATACAAACGAACTCTACCTTATGCTCACATATGGTTTCTTTAGGAAACCTTCTTTTTTCAGGTTCCCCTAAACCTCTAGCGTTCCAGAAAATACCAGTCGCAAAAAACTTATTAACTACCATTTTCATTACTAGAACTGCATCTCACCTTTGGCTTAACACTGAAAGCACCAGTGCAAGTCATTTTCCGCTTAGGTTTAAATAAAGAAGAAAGCAACACTATTTCATCTCTTAGATCCTCATCCTCTCCGGAATCAGAATCCGAATCTGAAATTAAATTTCTAATTGCCTATGGGTCAAAGCTATCCAACTTTGACTCGATATCACATTTCTCTCCACTACTTTTTTTTAGTCTAGCAGCATAAAGATCTCTCCTGGATTCTTCAAGCCCTTTAATCATAGAAATAGTTCTCTCTACTTCTTCATCATTTCTACCTAAACTGACACCAATATAACTAGTAATATGGGCAATAAAACTAGGGACGGTATTTAAAACAGTAGGTATGGATGTTTCACCTGAGGTCTTTTCCAAATTTTTCCTCCTTGCCAACTCCGCAGCCTTGTCCATAGTTTGTCCTTCATCCTTGTTCTTGTTCCTGTTGCTCCTTCTTCTCGCCGCCTCATCTAAAGCAGCCTTGTCCTTGGCTTTTTGAACCCTCACAGCGGCATCAAATAGCTTCCTTTCGGTAGGGTCATCTCCCACTCTAATATCTTGCAGCGGCGCTTGCAAAGCAGATATTGTACCCCCATCTATCAGGGCTAAAAACTACCACTTCCAAAAATGACCAGTTTAGACTATTTAAACGCGTTTATGACATGCGGGGCCCATCTATCAGTGCTGATGTGGCAGGAAAGTCAACTCTGTTATTTCGAACCATTAAGTTGAATATTATGACAAGTGGACCCCACACGTCAGCATCACCTTCTTCTTCCTCCTCCTCATCTCTCTCTTTGGAATTGTAGCGAAGAGTAGAAAACTACCGAGGTTGTACATATGTACTACGTACGGGCTGCAGGGAGGTAGAGACGGATCAGCCACTGGCTCGCCTCGCCATTGGTCTTGGTGAACCAGCGGTCGTTCGAGCCTTGGACTTGGCCGCCTTGCCGTCATTGTGCTTCTTGGCCGCCTTGCAGCCGCGGAAGAAGGCGCATACAGCGATGCAGGGCGAGGGCGGGTCGAGCGCAGGCGAGACACGGTCGGCAGACGGCCTGTACCAGGCGTGGCCCGTGGAGCGGCTCCGCTCGACCGGCACGGGCTTGATCTTCCCGGAAAGGTGGCTGTCGTCATCCTACACCATCCCCGACGAGACCGACAGCCGGAACGTCCCGCTTGACCTCTGCAGCCCCGCCATCGATCGTCGCCACTAGTAGATAAAGGGCCTTTAGTCCCGGTCCCGGTTCCAGAACCGGGACTAAAGGCCCTCCACGTGGCCGCTGCCTGGAGGTCCACCTTTAGTCCCGGTTGGTAACATCAACGGTACTAAAGGAAATTTTATGATTTTTTTAAATTCTTTTTTTGATTTTTTTTATTTTCAAATTTCTGAATTATTTTAACCTCTAATCTCTAATCACCCCTCATCACTGCTCAATTTAACCTCTAATCTCTAATCATCCCTCATCATTCCAAATCATCTAACTTCTGGACGGTCACCCATCCTCTCACTACTCCAGTCTGAGCACGCTTAACTTCCGGATTCTATTCTTCCTCGTTTCCAAGTCTGCACTTGTTGTTTTCCTAACAATAGTAAGATGTCAATCCTATTAACCCTCAGGAGTTTAGCTTGACCATGAAGTCACACATTTCACTGTTTGAGTTTGAAACTATTGTTCTAAAAAACAATAATTATTTAGTAACACTAATATTTCTTGAATAAGTAGTTTGACCACAGTTTGACCATAGTTTGACCACAGTTTGACCATAGTTTGACCAATGTTTGACCAGATTTGACCAAAATTCAAAAAAACTGAAATAATTATTTAGTAACACTAATATTTCTTGAATAATTATTTAGTAACACTAATACTTTTTGAATAAGTAGTTTGACCATAGTTTGACCAGATTTAACGAAAATACAAAAAAAACTGAAATTTGAGCATAACTTTTTTTCCTTTTAGAATTTGAGGATTCTAAACCGGGACTAAAGGGCATCACAACCTTTAGTCCCAGTTCGTGTCTCAAACCGGGACTAAAGGTCTAATCTTTAGTCATGGTTTGAGTCACAAACCGGGACTAAAGGGCATCGCACCCTTTAGTCTCGGTTCGTGTCTTAAACCGGGACTAAAGGGCTCAGGTGAACCGAGACTAATGCCATAGCCGCACGAACCGGGACCAATGCTCACATTAGTCCCGATTCATGACTGAACCGGGATTAATGAGAATATTGCCCTGTGACCAAAGCCCTGTTTTCTACTAGTGCGCTCTTCCTTGTGGCGCGCGCGGCAGGAGAAGAGGAGTTGTGCCTGTCCACGTGTCGCGTGTGGCGAGCCCGGCCGTGATGGTAAAACTTGGCGTGACGCAATCAATGCAGGCAGGAAACGATCGGGAGGAAATTTATGGAGCGGGAGGGGAAACCAAAAGGGATGTGGACGTAGGTCTGACCCCGGGAGGGATGAAAAACCCAAACAGAGAGGATATGGCCGCCGATTCATGCATGGCATGGTGATAATCTACTCTGGTCACCCGTCGATGTCTGCCTGCGATCACTCATCATATTCAAGCATCAACTCGTGCCCTGGCCCTTCCGTTTCCGTCAATGACAGCACGCGGCGACAACGGGTTCAACTCAAACAAGAACACGGCACCGCGGCCCTCCCGTTTCCGTCAGAGAGAATATGTTCAATTTAAGTAGTTAAACATATTTTTAAAGCATGAAAATATTTAAAATTCGTTTTTTCCATAAATTCACTAATATATTTTAAATTTCATGAAAATTAATTGCATCCGCGATCATTTTCTGAAATTCATGAATATTTTTTAAATTGATGAGTATTTTATAGATTGACATACATTTTAAATAAATTAGAACATGTTATTTTTAGTATATTTCCACATTTAGAGGGAAAACATGAGCAAATTGAAAGAGAACAAGAGAAGACCGTGCGCCCCTAGAGACACACGAGAGCGGTGGCTGCTATTTCTCGCGTGCTGTGATATGAATGATATGTTCTTCTCACGCGGCCAGCATGGGCGGAGCGCCGATTCTCCGGTGCATATTTTGTTTTCATTTTTTACTTTACTTATACTTCTTTGCTGCAAAACTATTTTCCTTAAAATTGAAAAAATTTCATCAGGCATATAAAAATATATTTATACATTGTAAAAAATTGTTCAGGTAATTGTAAAAGTGTTTTATACAATCCAAAGAAATTTACGTGATTTTTAAAAATGTTGACATGTTTCAAAAATATATTCCTGACATTTAAAAATAATTTATACAATGTAGATAAATATTTGTGTGATTTAAAAATGTCGCATATCATTAAAAATGTATTTTAAAATTTTGAAATTAGCATTTCAAAAATATGTTTGTCAAGTTTGCATCCTCGATCCATTGAAAAGGACAGAGGAAGAAACAGAAGAATCAAGTCTTGTAGTCATCTCCACCCACCGACTATGGAAACCAGCTTGAGCATGATTCTTTGTAAGGTGCTCCACTCTAAATGATCATATGCGTTGTTCCCCTAATAAAATGCAAACAGTCAAAAGCAGTGATAGTATTATCCATAATTAACCTTCCTGGTACAAACCCCAACTGTTTTTCCACAATGATATGTAGAAGAACAATTTCCAGCCTGTTTGCTATAACTTTTTTTTTGCTATAACTTTGAAAGCTCTCTTAAAGACAACTGTGCCTTTTGCAACAACTCATCCATGCCAAGAGTGGGTTCGTTGTCTACATATTTGAAAAAAAAACACCGTAGAAAGATCTCCCAGATCCTCTGGGTTTTCAGCCATAAAACCATCCACGTGGTTTCAAACATAAGATAGTATTTTTCTTTCTTCCCTGCTTGCTCGCTGATGGAAAAATCTTGTACTTTTATCTTTTTTTTAGGGAAGGCCATCATGGCTAGCTTTATTGAATTAAACAGCGATTACATCGTCCAGCAGTTTTGAGACTAACAAGCCAGGAGGCTCGTTCGTCCAACTATTAGTAATCTTATTACAATAAGAATAGTTAGCTAGCACATGCGCCGCTTCGTTACATTCATGATAACAATGTTTAAAGATGACCTTCCCAATAGAAGAGGAAATATCCACACATTCCGCCAATATTGCCGAATTTGCATCCCACCATGTTGTGTGTCCCACACACGCATCAACGACAATCGTAGAGTCCGATTCCGCTTTCACCCGCGGCATACCTAAGGAATTAGCAAGCGCCAGTCCATCTCGCATTGCCATTGCCTCCACATTAACCACATCTGCTGCATATGAAATGAATTTGCATTGTGCAGCTAGAAAATTTCCTTTAGCATCCCGAATCACCGCCGCTGTTGCCCCTTCTCCAACATCAGGATGGAATGAGGCATCAACGTTGAGCTTGACATACTTTGGGTCCGGTTTTTTCCATCGTTGTACTATGACCGCACTCTTACAATTAGCAACATGATAATTATTAGCAATTGCCAGAACAGACATTGGCCACCTCACGGGACTAGGAGGAGTCCCATCATGCGTGTGTTGTCTTCGGATCCACCAAAGATACCAACCACCCACTGCTATGATTTGTTTAACATCCAGATTCGGTTTAATGAGAGCTGGACTATCTGGTGCAAGAAGGATATGTTCCAAAATGACCGATCCAGACAGGTCTACTCTCCTTGTCTCGTCCACTCTGTCCAGAACACCCAGCCGACTCCATAAATCCCTTGCATGAGTGCACTCAAACAGCAGATGCCGCACATCCTCTGCACCCCGATGACAAATTGGGCATGCTCCCATCGAACCCACGTGCCGGTTACAGAGTATGGATTTTAGAGGCATAATTCCATGTAACGCGCGCCAGCAGAAAATTTGTATTTTCCGTGGGATTTTCAGCTTCCACAATGCACTCCACACCGCCGGAGAAGTGGACCCACTCGGCCTCTCCATCACATTTGCATTTCCCTGAAAAGTTTGAGTCCATTGCACCCGGTATGCTGATCTGACTGAGAATATACCCTTCCGGTCAGGAAGCCAAGCGATAAAATCATCAAAAGTGTCATAGCTCAATGGAATCTGAAGTATTCTCCTTGTATCAACAGGGTTAAAGATGGATCTAATCAAATCTTCATCCCATGTGTTTGTATTAGGATCGATGAGTTCATCAACTGTAGATAGGATCGTGTGTCCCCTTGCTGTAATGACCTTCCTATCCGGACTTGCTGGAATCCAGGGATCTCTCCATATATGAACATTTTCTCCTGTACCAATCCTCCATATGTACCCCAACTTGAAGGTTTCTAGTCCCTTCATAATACTTTGCCATGTAAAGGAAGCACCATTTTTAAGGGTTGCCTGTAAAAGGCTGCTATTAGGGAAGTACTTCGCTTTTAGAATTCTAGCGCATAATGAGTCGGGGTTTGTAATAATCCTCCAGCACTGCTTTGAAAACAATGCTAAGTTGAAGGAATATAAATCTCTGAAGCCCATTCCTCCCTCGGCTTTAGGATAGCACAGTTTCCACCAAGAGTACCAATGCATCCTCTTATGTTCCTCATCATCACCCCACCAGAACTGGGAAATTAAGTCAGTTATTTCCTTGCAAATTCCTTTAGGGATACTAAACACAGACATGGCAAACACAGGGATCGCTTGTGCCACTGATTTTAGTAAAATCTCCTTACCACCAGTAGACAGTTGTTTCTCCATCCATCCAATTAATCTTTCTTTAATCCTCTCAATAAAGTGCCTGAAACAGTCACTTCTATCATCCCCTACCAATGCTGTAAGGAAGCTGCATTTAAAACATCTGCTTTCATAAGAATTAGAGAATCATCAGCAAATAAAAGGTGTGATACTGATGGTGCATTTCTGCACACTCTAACTCCCTCTATGCCACCAGCTTCTTCTTCATACTGCAATAAACTAGAAAGCCCTTCCGCACAAAACCCGATGAAGCTTATCACTACAAGACCCGATGAAGCGAAAATAGCAAGACACTAAATTATGTGCGTAGACGGCCCGATCTTTCACGACGCCTATTGATCAGCTGTTCTCCCCCTGAGTTCTTCTGCGCAACCTCCAAATATAAACTTTACCTCGTAAGAAAACATGAAAAGAAATAATTGCCTCCTCGGATAAAAATGTATACGGTGATGTGATGATCAACCCCCCTGTCGCTAGTAAATTTCATTAACGAAAAATCATAAATAATATACATGCTATGGTCGCCGCGATTGGGGCATTTTCTGTATATTTTGATTACTCTACAAAAACTACACTCCAACTCAAAAACCTAAACTAAACTGATCTACACATATACATGGAGAAAGCCTTAACTTTATATGACGCATCCTCACCTCGGCGTCAAACCTCTCACGTCACGTGATGACAAAAAAAATCCTAACTATTAGTACGAAACTAAGAAAAGGACTCACGTACCAGCTGGTAGATATAGACAAAAATAGGAGTCCTAATAAATTGTCACCAGATTGTGCCTATCACCACGACTTGGAGGGGTACGAAAATGAGAGTGGTTAGGGTTCATCTAGATGCCCTAGCTCTTCCCACCTCACTGCTTCTCGGGTGAAAACCCAAACTACGTTGAGCAGCGATGGCGCTAAAGGCGTCGTGTCCTTCCTGAAGGCGTCGTTGTGGGAATTGATGGTGGCACCGTTTGGGTTCATTCGCAGGTGCAGATGGCGTGCCCCTCTTCCTCCAAGGGTCATTTGTTCCGGGGAAAACCCTAGATCTGAGTCTCCTGAATCGAATGATGACAGAGACTATGATGTCGTTTTTCCTCCTAAGGCTTTGTTTTGGAGCAGAGGTTCAGTGGAGGGGCCAACAGGTGGAGCGGTGTTGCATCTACCGCATTGAAGACGGCGGGTCTTCGCGGCATGGAGCAGTGGAGTCTCGGTGTTGGACGCAGTTCAATGGACACGCACAGGCTGGTGGCGTTGTGTGGCATCGTGGTGACGTCGAAGGCAGATGGGCATGTCAAGGTCTATGCAATGATCCTTCCTGAAGATAGGACGACGATGATGGCGACGACAGATCCTAGAGCGTACGCATGCAGTGCGCGTTGTGGGACGCCTAGACTGATTGGTGCTCTCAGCTTGCCAGGCGGGCGGCTTCTTGATGCCACTAGATTAGATGGTGTCTGTTGATGCTGTCATGGCATATCTTTATACTTGTAGGTGTATCAATTTTGTTCGCCTCAGAGCTGGTTTTGGGCTGCTCTTTGTATTTATTTTGACAGACAATGTTGAATAACTTAATAAAGATGAGGGCACTACTGCGTCGTTCTAGGCTATACAACGAGGCTTTTATTTACAAGAAGACCAGGCATTTTATTATGGCACTACTAGGTAGTCGGCCACGAAAATAAACATGTTAGGTTTGGATTATTCAAGAGGATATTATCGATGAAGTTGTTTCACGTAGAAGACCTCTCATCGTTTGGTGGTGATTATTTTTATCATCCACCCAGCTCTGGTTGGGGCCACAGGTAACCATTTTTTAGATCTCTTGAGCTAAATCTGTTATGAATGTCTTACCTTGTGAGCATAATAATTTTGCTTTTATCCAGCTGGGATGAGGTCTCTGCTGCTGTGCGCTATGAGCTGGAGATATCTCGTATTCAGCGTGAGGACCAGCGTAGTGGCATGCATCACGTTGTATGGCATTCTATGTTGATTCCTGTTTCATCTTGCCTTTCTATTTTGTGCAGTTGAATAATGTGTTGTGTTGCAATTATGTTGCAGCTGGGAATGCCCAGGTACATTGCTCGCCAGTTGTATTATCAGAGAAGAGTTTTACGTGAAGCACAGGTGTTGAAGAACCGTTTTGCTGATCTAAAGAAGGCTTTCCTAGAGCGTGAGAAGTCTTCAACCAAAGGGATGTCTGATTTCATGGAGGTCCTCAAAGACTTCACAGCAAGAAATGAGCAAAAATTGGAAGAAGGGCTTGAGGCCATCAAATTGGCAACACATGAAGACTTGGTCTCCAGGCAGCGTACTTATGATGAGTTAGCATCCAAGTTGAAGTCCATGGACCAGAAGGAAATCTCTCCATTTCTCAGCTATATAGACAATCTTGTCAGGACAGTTGAGATACCAGTCAACATGAGGAAGCGTCTGAGTGAGCTCCGCAAGGAGCTATTTACGCTCCAAAGTTTGGCTATTCAGCTACTGGTATTTGTCACTTCTAATAAGCTGCCGGCCCCACCCTCAGTTACTCTCCTGGAAGAAGCAAATGCTAAATATGCTAATCTCCCTCTCCCTGTTCTGGTGAGCTCTGAAGTTAAAGCTCCTCGTTTTTACAGATCGTTTGGCAAGGATTCGAAGGGTGGGTTGTTCAACTTGACTTTCTGTTTCTGTTTTCATGTCCAATATCGGGTTGCTCAACTTGACTTTCTGTTTCTGTTTTCATGTTCAATTGACAGATCTTCTCTATAAGCACTACTGCTCTGATGCTCCCATGACTTCAAAGACGATCGTCAATTTCGACATGAGGGGAAGGTCGTCCTTATCTATGCTGTTGTCTACTGACCAGCAGGTGAGTAACTATGACCTAGAATCTCGTTTGATTATGCCATTCAGTATGATTCTGAGTTCCATTGCAAACTTGTTAGGTAATGTTCAAGTGCAACTATGCTGATAATTTGCCAAAAAATCTGATGGCTACGATGCTCTTTGGGGTGCCAAGCAGTAACTCCAAGGTACGACACAGTTTTCATTGAAACAGAACGTTCTTTCTTGTTGATTACACACTCGTGATGTCTTGGTTTCCAAATTATCAGGTCAAGCTTCAGTATTTATTCCCATATGGTGGTCTGAACGGTAGCTTCAATTTTGGTGAAGAAAGTGTGTTAAAGGTTGCATTTTCTGGTGGTTATGATCGGTGGTATGCTGGAGGCAAGGTTAAGGTGAATACTTGCAATGCTATGAAGCATTATGAATTTGGTGTTTCATACGAGTCTGCTACTATAAAGTTGTAAGTTAAACTCAACTCTTCTATTCCAAATTGTCAATGATTATGCTGTTTGAACGATTTTATGAAGTTACTACAATCCTTTGCAAGCACTGACCTTATGTTGAACCTTGTTTGTAGGATAAACAGCGACATTTTGAAGATCTCTTTGTTTGATCGCCCTGATTCTGCTATCTCTGGGGCAATGGAGCTGAGGTACACTCGCTCTTCAAACACTGCTGTTGCTGCTGCTGGTGTTTCATGGACGTCTGATGACAAGACCAAGTTTAAGGCACGAGTTGCTTCCAATGGTGAAGCATCACTCTTGTTGCAACATTGTGCCTCGTCGAGCATTGACTTCTCTGCTTCTGCGATGTTCAACTTTCGTGCATTACATGAGGCCCCCAAAGTAGGCTTCTCTTTTGATTTCAGGCCGGCCTTCCTCTCGTCCTTTGCCTCTCCACCCTTTGTTCCATCTGACAGCACTGCCCCGGCAGTGTGAGTTGGAGGTTACAATGATGTATGGCTGCTGCTATGAGGTCCTTGTGCTTTCAGTGGGATGGTTGAGTGCTACTGAATACTTGTAAGATATTGTTTCGTACTGCTCACTCAGAGAGAAGAGCTGAGTATGATTTTGCTACCAGAAATTAAGAAACCATCTGCTTTTAAACCTGTCAACCATATTTTCTGCATGTGTGATTGAAGTTCTTGTCAGTTTACAGTTTGTCCATCTTTAATTAATCTTGTAGATTGCTATTTTTGTTCGTTGGGTGAAAGTGAGCTCTACAGCATATCGAACGTGATGGTGAATAATGTCAGAAGTTTTGTTTATTTATTTATTGCCATTGCTTTTCCATTTTCTTACTTGTTCTGCTGCCTGATACCAACATCAAATATTCAGTTACTTCAAATTATCCTACTTTTGGTTTCAAATTATCCTCATCCTTTGTCATACAGAATGAATAAATAAATAAACTGAATACGGCTACGGTCAGGTGAAACTAAATCCTTTGTTATTCATCTGCATTTGCTAGCTGTGGGTTATGTTGCTGATGCACAAACAGGTACAGTCCATGATATATGTCGCTGATGCACACATGTATGTAAATACAATCTCCTTTGCCCAAGGCTTGACGCAATGTGATTAGCTTTGGTTTCCGTCCAGTCTCTTTATCGGATGAGTAGGCCCAAAAAATCTGCTCCTCTCTTAATACCTTATTAAAAAGGATCAAATCCTAGATAAATTTCCGAGTGTTGCCGTTGCATCCCTGATGATGTTAGTGGGAGGTAGTCCTGGTCATGGGCAGCCCGACCCGACCTTGTCCACGGGCCGGGCTTGGGCCTAGGTTTTGAGCCTGAAGCCTGGGCTAGGCCGGGCCCATCAATTTTGCTGTTTAAGGAAGAGGCCTGGCCCGTGGCCCAAGGCCCGGTGGGCTTTTAGCGTGATGGCCTGGGCTCCAGCCTGATTTTTAGGCCCGACAGCCGGGCTCGGGCCTGGGTTTTTTGAGTCGGGCTTTGGTTGGCCTGGCCAGGGGAGGCATTGCCCCTGTCGGCCTCCTTCACCGTGTATCGCCAGCATCCCCACCTACTTGGAGGCCGGTGAAGATGTTGACATGGGCCATACCCACAACGATTTCTTCGGGAAGGAATAATTATTTCTCCTTTTCCATCCGAGTCTAATGTAAACGTTCAATGTATGAATGACGATGCAATGCACGTTAGCTTTATGTTCAATCGGTCATCATATCTCTAACATGATAAACGAGAGAAACAGATTGAGGATTCTCAAGGGAGATTTATACAAGGGAACTGTGAAATCATCCATCCCTAATAACTTGGAAATTGACGTTGGAAACCCCAAAGCACCGGGAGTTTTATTTGAAACTATTTCCCCCCCAAAAAGATCCAGATCTAGTACATAAGTAGGCAAGTACAAGCTTCCTCAAATATAATGAAAACTATAACAACCACTACCATAGCCGCTGACGTGTCGCAGTCGCTGAACCCCCCCCCCCCCCCCCCTATCGGAGTCTGCTTGACGTTGTAGATGAGAGCCGGAGGGCGTGGTGATTCATGGAAGGAAATCTGGGCGTGGCTGTTTGTGCGTGTTCGGAATCAGAATGATCGATTACTATTGATAATGGTTACAGGACGCTTATATATATATATATCTCCTGGAGAGACACGACGATCCAGAGGAGGCGTCGGTTCTAGAGAGATGCGTCGGTTGCCAGGGCACAGACGTCCGTGCGGTGCAACCGCTTGGCCGTTGGGCAAGGGGAGATTTCCCTTTTACAGAATTAATTTCAACACTCCCCCTAATCTACGCTTGATCATGTAGAATCATCTTCACGATTGTGCGGGAAGCTCTATCATCTCAAAAGATTCTCTTTCAAAAGTTCTTCATAAAATCTTTGATGAGATCCTGGAACATATACTCACAAAGAATGATAGCATAATGGGATGTCATCAAAATAAGGATATCTCAAGAAGAGACTCCCCCTGACACCTGCAAGTCCTTAAGTCTTCGCATACCAATTACACGACCAGCTTGGAACTCAATTACTGAATTAAATAGAGATGGTTAAGAACCTGCAGGTTTAATTCCCATTACTGGATTTCTTGCACTGTTGTACTAATAGCCAACAACATTTCCATCTAGTGAAGATTGAAGTTGCGGCATTGGAGAAATCCCACAGCCAACATCCAGCAATGGAATCCAAACAAAAGTATAAAGCTGCACCCTAAAATACATCTGGAACTCAAGTACAAGCAAGCCATTTGACGAGCTGCACTCACCATCTGATGAAATAGATGCGGCCGGTGCCGTCGTCGAGTGTGAAAGGACATGTCCGTGTTCCGCTCAGGCTTGCCGCTGAGGCGCTGACCATCCCCACGATACTGACCTGCAGATCCCCCAACCCAAATAAGAAAGTGTGTAAGAGCATTACTAGTAGAACCCCTAAACCCTCAAACCCTTGTAGCAGTTTTAAGAGTTGAGAAGTGACACTTTTTGACACTTTTAAGGGTTGAAAAACAGGGGCAAAGACTAGAATCTTTAAACCCAACCCTTAAACTGCTTTAAGGGTTGGATTTGAGGGTTCTAGTCTTTGCCTCAACCCCAACCTTTAAAACTGTCATTTCATATATCACACATTTCATCATATGACATATCACAAATTTCATCACATTTGACATAAAACAATAATCATTCTAGTGATGTGAAGCCTGTGCAGCGAGTAGCATTTCTTTTAATCCTTGGTTTGGATGACACAATGTGAACCTGTGCATGATACCGCACATTGTACCTGAGACTGAAGTAATGTACTATGATCCCAAGGAATATTTTGCCGAACGTAGTGAAAACTAAAATAAATGCAGTTGCAAGATTAATGTGCATGTTCCATATTACCCATTCAGTAAGTACTAGGTGTCCATTGAATCAGTAGATACCGGAGTCTGTTGGAGTACAAAGGCGAAGCCTAATGCAGGCAGCTGCCCAAATCTGAAACCAGAAGCCAGAGAGGGAGCAATTACTGAGGGAAAATGAAAATAACCTACAGCTAGCTAGCAATTCACTGATGGAGTGGAGTACATTTTAGTGATGGATTTGTAGGTTGGCGAGGTCCCTTGCAGCGCGTCTAGCCTCGCGGCGCTCCCTTCGCACAAGGACCTCCTGGCGCCAGGCGTTAACGCAGGCCAGCGAGCAGTGTTGCTCGTAATGCCAGCCCGCCCACTGGGCATGGCACTGCGCGCACGTGCCCGGCGCCCTCCTCAGCACCGGCAGCAGCAGCAGCTCGTCCTCCTCGCCGACTGGGTCGCCGAGGTAGCCCTCCACGCGGCGGAACCACGGCTCGAAGCCCGTGCACCGGACGCAGTGCGGGTCTCCGTGCTCCTCGATACGGAGAACGATGCCGGCGAGGCACGTGCCGTTGCTGTGGTGCAGGCAGACGGCGGCGTAGAAGACCTTCCTGCAGCCCGTGCAGTAGGAGTCTCTGGGGAGCGGCGTGGCGTAGTCCTCCGCGGCGATGGCGCGGACGACCTCGTCGGGCATCCACTGCGAGTCCCCGGGCTGGAACACCGGGGCGGGAGGCGGCGGCGCGGGAGGCCGGGGGGCGGGGCTCGGGGCGGGGCGGCCGGGGGCCGGGGCACGGGGCGGGAGGCGGGGGGCGTCGAGGGGAGGCGGGGAAGGGCGGATCCGGCGGCGGGGAGCGTGGCGCAGGGGCGGGACGGCGGCGGCGTCGAGGGGAGGCGGGGGGCTGGCCGGATTGGCGGCGGGCGACGGCCGGCGGCTTGGGAGGGAGGAGGCGGGAGGTTGGGAAGGGAAACTTCCCTCCCGCGCGACGGGGGAAGGGAGTGTGGGCTGGGGTCGAGCGCCCTCCTCCAACCCTCACTTCTACGGTTCGAAATTGGGTTTGAGGGTTGGACCCTTACTTTTTTTTGAGGGTTTAAGGGTTTAGGGGTTCTAGTCTTTGCGTTTTTTTTGTTGCAACCCGCAAAAAAGCGGTTATTTATGAGAATTTGAGGGTTTAGGGGTACTACTAGTAATGCTCTAATAACTCAAAACATACGAACAAATAGATGAGGAGAAGCGTGTGGGGGTAGGGTGATTCCTCACTCCCGTTGGCTCGCTGCTGGATGAAGCTGGATCTGTGCCCGCCGCCGGATGAAGCTGGATCCGTGCCCGCCGTCGGATGGAGCTGGATCCGCGCCCGTCGCCAGCGACCTCGGGGACTACGAAACCCGGCAGTCGGTACCGCCGCCGCCACTGCTGCCTCAGCTCGAGCGGCACTGGGCCGCCCTATCTCGAGGGCCCAATCTGGATGGGGAGGAGCATGGCGTGGGATAGATGGGGAGGAGAACGGCGCGGGATAGATGGGGAGGGGACCGACGCGGGGTGGTTCAGCGCCGGCGCCGCCGGTGCCGACCTGGAGCGACGCGAGGAGCATAGAGTGGCGGCGTGCGGGAGATGGGAGAAGGGGGAGGGGAATTAGGGTTAAAATGGGCGGGTCTCCAACGCAAAAAAAAAGGGCGGTCTCGAAAATTTTGACTCCCCGCGCCGGCGACTTTAAAACTTTGGGTGTGTTCGGTAGCTCTCCATGACTTTAAAACTCCTCAACTCCTCAGCCCAAATCTAACAGCCAGCTTCTCGGTAAAAAGAAGTTGATCGATCGTTCGGCAAGCTAGCTTCTCGATCTAGTACCTTACATTAGCATAAACCACCCCAGAAAATGAAATAAGATTGCAATCAGGCCCCTCTTCCTCCTACATCTGTCATTTCTCATCTATGGTGGCTGGCGTTGACCAGGATGTCTATTCCTTGAGACGCCGCGTTGCCATTGGGACATGAGGTGCACCTTGCGGCTGGTGGAGGAGCACACACGGAGGAGATGTACGAGGGGCGGACCTGGATCTAGGGATGCTCGGGGTCGCTGGGGATGGCGCCTCCTGGTCGCTGGAGATGGGACGGCGAGTGGTCCATGACAGCGGGTGCTGGGGACAACGGCGGCCGACGAGTCATGATCGACCGGATCGGCGGCGGCCTGCACGGGTTGCTGTGAGAGGGAAGGACGAGGGGATTGACCAGTGATTAGCGTTGGGCTTGTTCGCTCGGGCTGTTTCTCGTACCGGTTCGGTTCGATTGTCACAATTTTTTTTTTTATTTTTTGCGGGGTGAAAGAAAGTTTTATTCCACCAACTCCCGCTTCTCAGTTTCCTCGGAGCTCGAGAAACCCAGCTCCGCGACTCCGGTGCTTTTACACTGAGAAATTCGCCAGCTTCTGTTCCTAAACTCCAGGAGTTGGAGCGTTCGGTCGAAATCCGGGTGTGGAATCGATGGAGCTGGGAGTTGGAGGGCTACCGAACACGCCCTTTGTTTCTCGCGCGCGCGCTCAGTAAGTTTTGCTCTATGTTTTCTTCTATTTATATTATTGACTACGTCTGACTAACAGTCTGTTTTGAAGACTTCTATGATATAACAGTGCCATTATGTAGGAACACGAATCCGGTCTGAGATCTGGCATTATGGGGATCAGATAAATAGCCGGCATCTGCATGTCCAATCATACAGAGTCCTGATTTTTCTGGAACTGAAAATATAGACCAAGATCCTTTGTGCCTTGGAGATACCGAAAGATATTCTTCACTCCAGACCAACGACGTTTGGTGAGAGCTACGCTATGTCTAGCAAGTAGATTCACTGCAAAAGCAATATCAGGTCTTGTGCAATTTGCAAGATACATAAGCGCTTCAACGGCACTGAGGTATAGAACTTCAGGTCCCAACACTTCTTCTCCATCATCCCTTGGTCTGAACGGATCTTTCTCCACGTCTAGAGATCAAACCATCATGGGAGTTCTAGATGGATAGGATTTGTCCATATTGAATTTCTCCAATATTTTCTGGATATAGGCAGATTAGTGTACCATGATTCCTGAGGGAAGGTGCTCAAGTTGAATGCCTAAGAAAAATTTGGTTTTACCCAAATCCTACATCTCAAATTCCATCTTTAGGTGATTGCGTGCTTCATCAATGTCTGGTGTGCTGCCATTGATATTGAGATCATCAACATACACAAAAATGATGCAAAATCCTGTAGAGGACTTCTTGATGAAGACACATGGGCAATCAACACTATTGAAGTAACATTTCTGAAGAAGGAACTCACTCAGTCGGTTGTACCACACCCGCCCCGACTGCCTTAAGCCATATAATGACTTATCCAGCTTTACACGATACATGTTGCGTTTTGCATTTTTATTCGGGACAGAGATTTCATCAGGAACCTTTATATATATGTCCAAATCTAGTGACCCGTAAAGATATACGATCACGACGTCCATCAACTGCATAGATAGACGATCTTGCACTGCAAAGGATATAAGGTATCGAAAAATGGTTGCACTCATTACTGGAGAATATGTTTCAGTGAAATCAATGCCAGGTTTCTGCATGAAACCTTGTGCTACGAGCCTTGCTTTATATCTCACCACCTCATTGTTCTCATTTTGTTTCTGAAGCAAAACTCATTTGAATCCCACAGGGAAAACACTGGGAGGTGTTTATATTGCTTCAGTGAATACCTTTCTTTTGTTAAGCGAGGCAATATCTACTTGGATTGCATCATTTCATTTAGGCCAGTCGGAACGCTTTTAGCATTCAATGATAAACCTTGGATCATAATCAGTGAGAAGGGTATTTGCATGGGTCGTCTCAAGCAACCGCACCGCGCTGGTGCACCTCTGCTCAGCCAGCGCACTTCCGCCGGGCCGCCGCTCGCTTCGATTCGACATCCCCGTCGGCGGCTGCACTCACAACTCCGTGTTAGTTGTATATATAAAACCCCCGATCGCTCACGCCTAGCAGGTCCCAGTGCACCATCTCCACCATCGTTCACTTGTCCACACTCCGGCCGCCACCGCTCGGAGACGCGCCGCAGGGAAAACAGAGCCACCGCGTCGGGATGTCTACGCCGGGACACCGTTGGCAGCCACGCCGTTCCGCTGCTCGACGGAGGACGCTGGTGCGGCTGTACGTCGCTGCCGGGCCGCTGGCTGCTTTTGACCGTGATTTAGTGGCCACGCTCGAGCAGCACCTTACAGGCCGGTTGTTACCGCTGGCCGACGGGGTGTTACGCACCGTCTTCTTCGTGTGCGGCAAACAGCAGCGCGAGCTCGAGGACCTGCGCAGCCATGGCAGCGGCTCAAGGGGAGGTGCGGCGACTTGTAGGACCGTGACGCGCGGAGGAGGATCTGCAGCCGCACCCGCGAGGGAGAATTAACGGCCACGCGCACTGGCCAGGGCACTCGAGCTCGGCGTCGCCCACCACGCCTAGTCATACCCGGAGCCGGCGTCCGCGCCGTGTTCGCGAGCTTCGCGGCAGCCCGGAGCGCACGCGGGCATTTGGACGCTGACATGCGCGCACCGGAACACATGCTCGCAAGGTGTTCGAGAAAATGCCACAAAAAAGAGAGGAATATATTTGTGAGAAAGGAGTGCTCACGCTGACATGTGGACCCCTCGTCTAATATAACGGTCAAACAAACGAAATTGACTTTCGGTGCCACGTCAGCGCTTCCAAATGGGGCCAACCGGCTAGAAATGTCATTACATGGTTCAAATTGGGCATAAGGGCGTCTCCTTCGCCGACCCTTAAACTGTCTGCATACGTTTGGACTGTGTTGTGTTTTGCCATCCAACGTAGGTTTGTATGGGTCCGTCGAGCCGTCCAGATGCACTTTTCCCTGCAAGACCGAGATAAAGTTAGGGGCTTTGCCAAAGTCCGTACATCAGCCACGTAGGACTTCGACACCCCGGCCCATCCAAGACCCCTACCGGTTTCATTTTCTTCGAATATGCCCCTTCGCCCCCCCCCCCCCCCCCCCCGGTTGCCCTGCATCCGCACCCTTCTTCACCTACGCCGACACACATGCATTGCCGGACCAATGCACCCGCTTGCCTTTTTAGATGGCGTCGTCCACCCAGGAGGCACAATACTCCCCATTATAACCAGCCTCATGAAGGACACGGCACGGTCCACTGAGGTTGCGAGCCCCCCCCCCCCCCCCCCCCCCGAGATGATCACCTCCCTAGGTGTTGATGGCTTGGCCCCACCAGCCTTTGGTTCTCATAACCCATGAGCTAGATAGGTGTGCTCCCGGAGCTCAGGGGAAGAGAAGATCCGCCCGGTGCTAGGCGAGGGATAGCACACTATAACATGTGTGGGTTTGTGCCAACAATAGCCATGGGTTTTGTTTGAATTAGGCGAGGGATACCTATGACCACCTTCGAATGATACACACGCATACATGCTGTGTTTTGAGTGGATGTAGCATCTTGTAGGACTTGATTTCTTGTGTATGCGGTTTGATTCACAATACTAGAGCTCTTAGTTAGGGGAAAGAAATCTGAAAATTTTCAAAGGGGCTTTATTTTCCCACTGCTGGGTCAACCCTGAGTTGACCAGTATATTTCAAAATGCTATATACTTCCTCCGTTTCAAAATAGATGATCCAACTTTGTACTAATTTTAATACAAAGTTGGGTCATCTATTTTGCAATGGAGGGAGTAAGATACAAGAGCCACATAGTATATCAGTCATATGTTTTCCATATTCATGTGTTTTCAATCAAAGATGGCCTAAAGCTTTGCCATGTGGTGATTGGCTTGATGGAGTCCATGTAAAACCATTGCCTAGTTTACTGCTCGCGTCGCTCCCAAGGGGGCGGCACGGGCGAAACCTAGCAGCCGCCGCCCCCATTTTCCTCACCTCCACCCTAGCCCTCCTCGCCGCCACCAGGTGAATCCGATGGGCAAATCCCGCTCAGCGTTCGGCGGCGGCGGGAACTTCTCCTTGCAAGGCGCGTAAAGGCGGCCCTGGACGACGCGAGGCGACTGACGACGGCGGCGTTTCGCCGGCGCAGGCAACTCGGGGCAGCGGCCCCGGGCATGGTGGCGGCGCCGTTCTCTCTTCTCCTCCCTCCCTGTGGGTCATGCGGGGCGGTGCTGGGGACGACCGCCGTGGATCTGGCGCCTGGAGGCTGGATCCGTCGGTAGGGGTGCCCAGGCGTGTGGCTCCGGCGGCTGCACGTCCGGCTGGTCGAGCTGCGCTGGTGGCGGCGTGCTGCAGCACCTGGATGGCGGCGCGGCGGTGCCGCGTAGGTGGATTTGCTGCGGCGGTCATGGGGAGTGGCCCCTGGCCTCCGTGCGATGTGTGCTCAGCCAGCTCAGTCCGTGCGAGTGGTGGAGGGGTGCTCATGGCTGTTGGCGGCGGCTCCGGGTCTGGTGTCGTGTGGTTGGTTGTGGCATGGCCGGTGGTGCTTCCGGCGAGGCTGGCGGCTCCCTGGATGTGTCAAGGGCTGCAGCGCGGTGGGCTGTCCTTGTGGCAGTATGGTGATGGTGGTTGTCGTGGGGCTCTGGACGAAAGTTTCTACCCGACTTAGTCGGTGCCGGCGACGGCGGCGCTCTATTGCGTCGTTTCCATCTTGATGGCGTCGTCGAGGAGCCCCGACCCGCCTCCAACCAAAGGACCTCGTCTTCTGGGTGAAAACCCAGATTTAATTTTCTAGATCAGAAGGCGGCGGCGTTTTCTTGGACGTCGTTTATCTTTCTTGGAGGCGCCATCTTTGGAGACGAGGTTCGGTTGGCGCTTGTGGCTTTTGTGCTTCTGGTGGTATGCCCGGACGGTGGATGCCAAAGCGGCGGCTCCGGATGGTGGATGTATGCCGAGGCGGCGGCCTCGGATGGTCATGCAACGACGGTCCTATTGGGTAGGTCTGCTGCTTTGCTTGGCATGGGCGGCGACCTGGTGCTGCGAGGGTGGCCAGTTCGTCGGCCCGGTCGACGCGATCTGTGGGGTCGGTCTGGCTGGAAGTCGGGGCGGTGGCCCCGGATTTTGGTACAACGTTCGTGGTTTGCGGGTGGTCGTCTCGTGTAGCAAGGGCTACGAGGCGCCTGAGCCATGCGGCGTTGTGGCTCGCATGAGGGCGGGGGACGTCGGAGTGGCGGCTCCAGAGTCGGGGGTGTGTGTTTGTTGCAATGTTGCCTTGGGTCGTGTGGTCGGCAAGGGTTCGCTGCGTGTGCGGTTTTTCGGTCTGATTTCCCTCATAAACTGGGCCACTCTGTTAGGTTTTCGATCCGGTTTCCCTTATAAACTGAATCAACTCTTTTCTTCTATAATGCAAAGTCAGAGCACCTGGCCCTGTGACGAGGTTCCGTAAAAAATGATTGGCTTGATAACAGGAGTAGCTTATATAGAGCAGCATATCATCGACAGTGAAATGGGAAGCACCAAATACCACCAACTAGCCCAGCAAAGATCACCAAGGATTTATGTCTTACAAAGTAATCAGAGATACAATGAAACGTCATAACACACAATGAAACGTACGTCTAATAACAAATAGACCCGGTAGTTTAGTTGATATAAGTCTCTTGTTTTCCGGGCTAACATGAAAAGACATTCTTGAGCCCTGCATCGAGGACCCTCTTGTCATTATTCTCCTCTCTTGGATAAATCTTCTGAACGGAATAGAAGATGAGATTTGCGGCCGTGGTGGCAATGAAGACGGCGCCAGAGTATTTGTAGACATCGTTGACAAACGCCCATCGCCGACACGAGCGCCTGCAGGTCACATTAATTATGATACAAGAAGAAGCAGAATTAGGAAGCAACATAGTACATAGATAGATATATGCTGATGATAGTATTGAGATGTTATAAGAGGCTGACCAGCGTGGGTCGTCGTGTCTAGGTTTGATTTGTTCGGAGAGATGCTCGAGCAGATGAGTATTGTTTCAGCCTATGTTGCCACTGACCATGTACTTGTCTTTGCACGCGGCGATCTGATTGTACAGCTCCTCTTTCAGATCCTGGATGCGCATCAAGCGAGCCGCGACGTCTATTTTCTCATCGTGTGTGGGCACCTGCAGCAGATGCAGAGTCGAGAATATTAGCGGTGAGCACCGAAGGAAGAAAATCGATCCATTGGAAGGTACGTAGATATATGAAGGTGAATTTTCGCGCACCCTGGTGTGGACAAGCCGGCGTTGCGCCGCCGGGGACAGGGCGGCCCTCTGGAGAGCGCGGCCGCCGATCCTCAACGCCGCGTGTCGAAGGGCTGCCGCCGCCATCGCAGGTTGATTTCGCTTCGGCTGTTGGAACCGTCGCCTCTGGTCTCTGCGCGTACGTAGTATATATAATTCGTTTGCGGACGTACCACTTGCGATTTGTAAGAGAGGGGAGACTTATATGCCTTTGCCATCGTCGCCGAGTCGGTCACGAGTTGGGTTCCGATTGCTCTTCGGCCGCTCCGCTCTGCAGGTTAGGGTTCGTCCGTCGCTCAACCCCGCTTCCCAGTTTTTTTTTTTTTTGAAACTCCCAGCTTCCCAGTTTTCTTTGAAACTCCATAACTTTATTCATCAAATGATAGCCAAATCGTTTATAAAGAGATGAAGAATAAAGTCATCTGCTTCCCAGCTTCCCAGTTTGTTCCACCGCCCCCACACGGAGAGGAAGCCGACACAGTCGACACGATCTCGCGCTTCAAGGTTCTGCGCGGTGAGATCGTTAATGTGCGAGGAGGCCCAGCCCAAGAGCCTAATACGTTTTTCAAGGTTACCTTTTATAATTGATTTGTCTAAAAAAACCTTTTATAATTGATAAGATTAATAATATATGACATGCATACACAAAGTATACCATCAAAATTGTATGTGAAATTCATACCGTTCCTATTTATTCATAAAAGGCAGGAATCTCTGCCGATAGAATGTGCAAGATACAATCAGGCGGTTGGTGTAACCAGACCTTACATAAGTCATTAGAAACCCCTTCTCTAGCTAGCGCGTGTGCTGCACCATTCGCCGAGCGGCGAACCCAGGTAATCTTCCACTGCTCCCGCGCCTGCAACATCATTTTCACCTCTTCTACTAATGGTCCTAGCACGGACAAGTCCTTCTCCCTGTTCTGAAGCTTGCTAGCTATCTCTTTGCTATCTGTCTCAATATGCAGGCGATTGGCATTAAACTCATCTGCTAATTGAACTGCTCGTCGACAAGCATGCAGTTCACTAGCCGCAGGATCCGGGCACCCAGGCAAGACATGGCATGCGCCTCCAAGGAAAGCCCCTTCATGATTCCTGAATACAACACCGGCTCCTCCTTTTGATCCCACTTTGGACGTAGTACCATCCACGTTTACTTTGATCCAGCCCAACTCTGGAGGTACTCATTTCTGCACTGGAGTAGGTTCCAGCCTCCTGCTCGTACTTCCGTTCGTAGCCTGCCATTGTTCCAAAAAAAATTGTATGTGAAAGAAGATTCTAATGATTTGATTCTTATAACACACATTTTTTCCAAGGAAGGCATCATGGCTAACTTTATATTAAAATTGAAACAATATTACATCATCACCCTTCTCTTAGAAAAAATTGCCACCCGCGCGGCTCTCGCGAGTGGCGTCGGGGCGAACCCTAGCCGTCCCACCTGCGGGCCTCTCCCTTCCTTCCTTTCCCCTGCCGCCGCCAGACGAAGCCTAGTCGGCGGCAGGGCTCCTCCTTGGCGCACAGCAGTAGCGCGAGATGCGACTGCTCGGCAGGGGCGTGATGCTGGCGCGGCGGCGGCAATGCCCACGGCCGCGAGGTGGCACGGGCGGGCGTTGACGCCGTGGTGGCTGCGGGGATGCTACTTGTGAGCTGCGTTGGTATTTTTCCGGAAGAGGAAGGGTGAAACAACATAGTAGCGGTTAGTATTTTCCACGGTGAGAACCTGGGAAGTTTTTTGTTTTCTAATATGCATCTTCATAGTGGTCCTGGGCTGGTGCTTATGTCGGAATTTTTTGTTTTCTGATGCGTTACCCTACAGTCAACCGCTCGGACATTAAAGAAGAAAAGAAGGTAGAGATGTTCAAATTTTTTATCAATACGACTGAGAAGAAGCTTGCGCGGGAAGAGAAGAGGGCCATGATCGAAGAGAAGAAGGTCATGCTCGAGGAGATGAAGGCGATGCTCGATCAAAAGAAGGTGAAGATTGCAGTCGATGCGGCGGATGGCAAGATGTTGTCATTGAATGTGGTGTCTTTGGATGCCGCACAAAGATGATCGTGCAAGCCGTCCGCTACAAGATGTTGCAGCGGTAGAAAGATGAGTTGGAGGCGGTGGACAAGGAGGAGGAGGAAGCGGCAGTGAAGGAAGCGGAAGCTTCATACCCGGAGGCGACGGCACCTTGAGCGTGAGCGTGGAGGCTCAGATTATTAGTCCTGCAGGGCATAATTTTTTGCACAGACTGCCAGACTGATATTCTTTTGTGATCGGGCATGTAAAAACTTTAAGCATAATTGCCCCTTTTTGGTTATGATTGGGCATGTGACCCGTACGTAGTTGGGGTGATCTGGTGGACGCTATGGATCGGACTTCATTTGAATTTGAAATTGCCCTTTATTGACGAACATATAGAGAATTATATTGGATGACCAGCTCCCACATTCATGCCCGTAGATTGGATGCCGGAGCAAATTGGCGGGTCATTAGAGATGCCCTAAATGTGTTGTCTATTTTGTTCATCGACATGACACGGCGCAACTTTTTTTCTTCGAAATGGCAGTTGTACTGCATTTATTAAGAAGAAAAGAGTTGCTTAGTTAATTAGGGAAAACCGAGCGAAAACTAGATTGTCCAGTTAATTATGGAGAACCGGGCGAAAATCATCACAACTGCTGAGCAGCACACATAAGAAAGAGATAATTCTTTATTTAACACTATCTTCAATTTTGTTCCTCTATTTGATATTGCAAACCTTTTTCTTCCCAATGTAACACTAGGTCTAAATTTTATGCCCTTTCTGATACTTTCGTTTTTTTGAGCTTTAACGGTGCTAAGTGACATATGAAAAGACCTTTTTGCCCTTTATGTGGTATGTGATCAAAATTTTAATAGTAGACGCTAATATTGAAAGAAAAATAGACATGTGCAGCTCGCTGTTGGACGTGCTTTTGTACGTGGCTTAACAAGAAAACTTATTTTTAAATATGAATAAATTTCAAGTGCACGTCCACCTCGCGTGTGTGTTTTAGTCATGGAAGTACTCCCTCCGTTCGTAAATACTTGTCTGAAAAATAGATGTATCTAGACTTATTTTAATTATAGATACATTTATTTTTTGCATTTGTAGGACAAGTATTTTCGGACAGAGGGAGTATATAAGTACTCCTACTTGCATGCTCTACATGCGTCCGCTAGTTGACATACTAATTACTATCTTGCACGTACATGCATGACAAGGCACTACACTGGACTCAACTACCGCTTCAGGTGGAAACGGATTGCTCCGAAATCATCAAGCTGCTTAACTCTAGTCCTACAGATCGCTCTAGTAACATGTATCAGGTGACTGAGATCGTTGAGATGGCGAAGGAACGACCTGTACATTTCCGGAAAATTTGTAGATCACAAAATAATGCTGCTCATGCTATGGCAGCTCTAGGTCGTAGTCACCAACGCACTGCTTGTTGGTTAGCAAACTCCCCAAAGGAGATTAGTATTATTATTTCAAACGATTGTAAGGCCCTGGTTGATTAAATGATATGCTTTCCCCCGCGAAAAAAAAAGGATCTTTGCGTTCTTGTACTTGCTTGTGCTGAAGGCCAGGTCTACAAATACATAGCCGAATACCCACGCCTGACCGCTGGTGTACATGTATGTACCTGAATACTCGTGTATCGGCCGGCCAGCCATACATGTATACGTATCCAAACAACGGCATACATGTTTGTGTATTTGTGTATCATTGGGCACATACCATATGTATCTAAATTAGAAGGGTTAGACGCGCTTTGCTGTATCGTTAGTGTTGAAGAATATATACTCATTTTGTTTAAAGTATAAGGTGTATTACTTTTTTGAAAAGTTCAACCTCTTTAAGTTTGATCAAATTTATAAACAAATATATGAAAATTTGTAATATCAATTTGTTGTTATTAGATTCATAATGAAATGAATTTCCATAATTTTTTGACTTAATATTGTGGGTGTCGATATTTTTGGCTCTAAACTTGGTCAAAGTTAAAGAAATTTGACTTTCTCATCAACTAATAACCCTTGTATTTTGGAACTGGTGGAATATTTAGTTTGGCGGATGGGGGAGGCGATGGAGTTGTTTTATATTAATTTATAATGTGGTTATTTGATGGGCCTTTTATGGTGTAATTCTATGTTATGCGCTAATCAACTCATATTTGTGTGAAAACATTTCTGCGTCAGTGGCTACATGCACTATATTGGTGCTATACTATCATCACATGGTGCTGTTTCTTTTTTCTAGGTGGTAAAAGGGTGCACGGGGTTGATACGTTTTTCTAGCCGGTTGGTGTTGATTGATTTAAAAAATCATCGGCCACACCAAAATCGTAAATCAAATTCAAAATTGAATATCTCAATCGAATAAAAAAGCTTTAAAATTAGAAAATATGATGAGTTAAAATAATTAAATCGAAGAGCTCCTTGAGAAATTATTGACCCGGTCAAAATCAGGTGATCAAGTTCTAAATTGAAGACCTCAATGAATTGAGGGGACTTAAAAAATTATGAAGCATAGTGTATAGGGTATAGTATAAAGGAATTGAATAGAGCTTTAAAAAATTGTTGAATTGGTCAACTTGGAATTGGGTCACCTCAATTGATTGTGAGGCATTTTACCCTTAGGAAGCTTGGTGATATAGTAGAGATCCGTGCATACATGTATATGGTCAAATATCCACACTACTGTTTGTATACATATTCGCGTATTCGTGAGGCGGTGGCGCCCAGCTACACGTATACCGAAGGATGTGTACACAACTAGCTGGCTAGGAAAAATGCAAGGGATCCGTTTGGCTTGGACTTTGCCAAGGATCACGTGTTCGATTGCAAACACGTACAACGACTCAGGTACGTGAATGTGTGGCGGACCAATCTGTCGTTGGATAGTTAGAGGGACAGTGGTATTCCTAGCACATCAGAGTTTAAGTTTTCGCTTTCAGTGGATGAGACGTTTTCGTCGATAACGAGACGTCTACAGTGACTTCGTAAATCTGAAGATGATATGCCGACTCGGTCTCTTAAAGATGCTCATAGGTGAGGATGTGTGTGTGCGTTTATAGAAATGAGTGTATGCGCGTATGTATGAGCGTTTGCGTCTGTACTACTTCCTCCGTTCCATATTATAGTGCGTATGCAGTTTTTGATCATATTCCAGATTGTAGTGCGTATAAGCACATTTTGACGAAGATAGCCCCTGGGTTGGATCACTGTAGCGAAGCTGCATGCACCCACGTGAGTGACGGTGTGAGCAGATAGGGGCAATTCCAGTCTAAATAAAAGTGCCACCTTATGTCTTGGTATAGGTGCTGCAAACAAGGCGCATTATAAAAGGGAACGGGGGGAGTATGTTAAAATAGTTATCTGAATATTTTCTTTTGCATTTATTTTGTTTTGCAGCCGTGTTGATAAAAAATAGTTGACCGCCCAGTTTCATGATGCAGCCATGTCGGCGCTCACATAGCTGACTAGTTGTATGCGTGTGATGGGCGCCAGCGGAGGATGGGAACGAGTGGAGTTGGATCGGGGCAGCGAGCGAGTTCATATTATGTGAGGGGCAAGAGTGTCTTTACATGTAATTTAACAGTGTTGGATGAAAAAAATGATAAAAGTGTCGTAAAGCCATAAAATTTAGATTCAGTGTTAGATAAGGAAGTAAAACTTTTTCAGTGCCAAGTAGGGAAGCAAGATTTAAAACAGTGCTATATAAGGAATTCTTTCCATAAGAAACCTCACGCACACCACTTCAAAGAGGGCCTCAGCAAGACAGCACGCAAGTGTCATCGTCATCACTCCTCCCCTAGAGGCATCATGGTCATCCCTACACTCTCAGCAAACGACTCCAACTTTGACGTAGGCGATCGTCGACTCAACCCACACTGTAGCAGGCACGTGAAGCTTGCATGAAGATCTGTGTCAAAAACTCAGCCACCTGCGGCAGCAGACAACGCAGCTTCAACTCCGATGAAGAACTCTGAAGGACAAAACCACGGGCGGGTGGCGCCACAGAAGATCCCGAAATGGGCCTCCTGCAGCCAGTCATCGTATACCACAGGGCCCGCCGCTGCAGTTTCGACTCCACAGCAACAAACAAACCAAAACAGTATCTGACTCTCGCTCGCTCCGCATGCTCCAATCCATGCGGAAGTGACCGGCGCTTCAGGAGCCTCAAGCGGCCCAGACTACGTGCGCGCGCGTCGGTCGCTTCTTACGGGTCGACCACAAACATCTCCAATGACCAATGCAATGCACGAAACAGAGTACATGCCTGTTGTCCTCTCCTTCGCGCAGCTTCCACTTCCACATAGGCTGGAGCTCCGTGTCCTCTTTCCTCGTGATTCTTGCCAATGTGTCCCATTGTAGATACGATACTGTATGTTAGGGGAGATTACCATCACTTGATGATGATTCGCCTGATTGCCATGCATGGCATACAGGTTGACTGCATTTTGATTGCCGTGCAGGTCCAGGTCCAGCTGACTTGATGGGCCCGAAATCGCTAGCGTCCGCTGCTGCGTTGGGATCCTAGAAAATAAGTCTGCCGTGTCAGAGTCTGAGCGCAGAAAAATTAGAAAATAAGTCTGCCGTCGTTCCCCTGCTCTAGGCGGCGGCAACGGCAGAGGAGCGGCTAGAGTTCCCGTCGACCTGTGAGTTCGTCGCTTATCCATGCTCCTCTTTCCGTAGATTGGTTCCAAGGGCGCTGCAGTGTTCGTAGACGAGGCCGGTGGAGCACCTCTGATGTGTGTGTTTTTTTTTATGTGTGCTGGTGGTGACAGGGAGGTGTCGTGAGGAGAACAGATCTGGCAATAGAGCAGCATGCAAGCAAAGTGTACACTCGTGCTATGTTTTGGAGGCCCAAGAAGGTAGCGACGGGGCGTCCGTCAGTGTGAATGCGCTTCAAGGACTAGCATCACCGGAGTAGCAGAGGGGTGCCGTCCAACAGCCGGGGAGAAATCACCACACGAGGGTCTGAGCAAGCGTACCAGATTTTGCAGCATCTGCCCCGGCGAAGGCCACAAGCGGACGAGCCCTGATCGTGGAGATGCACCTAAACAGCCCCGCAAGCCCGGAAAGTGCAAGAACTATTGAATGGACACGATTCCCAGGCTTGGGTGGTGCTTAGATGTAGTCGAGATTCGACAAGATTCAAAATTTCATGTGTAGTGTGTGATTCGAGGATTTTCTGGTGTGTGCTGTTAGCCATGCTCCAGGCTTGTTCCCCCGGTGCTTAATTTTAGTGTTGTTGTATTGCATAGTGCTGTACTGTAAGTCCGTAACTCAGCAGAACTTCAGAATTATGATAGAAAAAATGTTGGGCGTGGCATCTACATTTTCCAAGCTGTTGCATTGTTGGTGTGCGTCCCAGAAAAGATTTTGTGCGAGACGGGCTTGATGAAGCATGTCGTGGGTGCCGGTGACGAGATTCAGCTGCGTTTCGATTCCGTTGTTCCATTGCTTTGTCAGCATGAAGGCTGTGTTTGTAACACGACATTTGCAGCGCAGGTTGAATCTGCAGTGGCTGCGGAGGAGGTATGAATCATAGCATCGGCGAGAGACGGTTCGTCGGAAGGTCTGCTGAGTTGGTGCAGATGGAGGTTGTTTGTTCGAGGGGACGGCTTGGGATGGCTCAGGAATAATGGTGGGCCGTGCGTCGAAAGCCTGATCCGCCCGCTGGACGATGCCTCCGTCACAATAAATGCACCCAGGCCCACCAAAACATCAGACGAAATACCTATTGAATACAGCTACGAATACATAGAGGGGCGCTGATCCAAATGCGAGTTGGCGGCTGAGATTTCGGCCTGGGCTTAGAGTCGAATATCATGTTGGTTGGGTCACTTCTTTCTTTGTACTTCCTCTGTAAAAATATATATAAGAGCATTTAGATCACTATAAAGTACTCCCTCTGTAAACTAATATAAGAGCATTTAGATCACTATTTTAGTATTCTAAACGCTCTTATATTAATTTACGGAGGGAGGGAGTATATTTCTTTACAGAAGGAGGGAGTAGTACTTGGAACTGTTTCAAACCAAGAGAAGAAGCTGCACGGTCCCGTTCATCTGTTCCTGTGTCCTGGCTTGAGTAGAGTGGAGTGATTGGCGTCCCGAGGTTCCACCGCACCAGTCACCAGATCCCATTTGCCCATTTCCATGAGCGGCCGAGCTTCAAGTCGCTGTTCCTCACAAGGCCACTCCATGCAGCCGCTGGCTGAGGCGGCTGAGTATAGTGTCAAGGTGTCCAGCGGGGTCGCTTGGACCACATATATATTGCTGACCCCGGCCGGAGAACTAAGCATATCATTTTCGGAAAATCAATTCGGCTCCTGATTTTTTTTCAAATGTTGAAAAAATTGAACGAGTAGAACGAATAAACAGGGGGGGATCCAAGTGCTTTACATGTCGTGAATGTGACAAGAGCACACCAAATGGGTAACATGGCCACGGATTGTGCGGTATTGCACAATACGCAAAAAAAAAGTTGAATGTGATGGTCATCATCTCGTATCCGGATGATGAGTGCAGAGGCTGAGGAGCTGTTTTCAGTTAACTGATGAAATGAAGTTACACCACAAACGGATTCAGAATTATTTCAGTTAAACGACAGAGTGGCTGACTATTCCTGCTCAACCTGAATTGAAGCTGGTCCCGCTACAAGAAACTTGGGGCACTTTTGGTTACCCAAACCATTTTGTGGAGGTTGCATGGAAAAAATGAGTCAGGCTGAGTATAGCCTGGTTGAGGAGATATAAGCCATAATACGATATTGGCATGTTGATTGGTTTTTTTTAAAGGCATGTTGATTGGCTACCTAGGTTGTCTGCATCGTGAAAGCACCTGGTGTTCGGTTGCATATATGCATCGTGATTAGGAGTTAACAACCACACTGAACAGAGAGGTTAAAATAGAATGTACACTACCACTACAACCGAAACCGAGTATGATCTCTGGTGGCTCCTCCTTCACTGGCTCACTCTCATTGTCACCGCCGGCGCGAGGGGCTGTCACACACGTCCATGGCGCCTGCCTGTGCGCTCTCCACCATAGCCATCCTCGCCGCCCTCCTCTTCTTCGTCCTTCTGCTGCTCCTGGCCGTGCTGCCTGGAGCTACCGTGCTGACGGGGTTCGCGTCCCTACATCCGTCAGTGGCAGAGTGTTCGCCCGTGGCCTCTGCCTGGGCGACCCCGCGCTGACAGACTGCCTGGCGTGCCTCACCACGGCCGCCAAGAAGCTCACCGATTGCGGCGCGAGCAGGCGCTTCAGCGTCTAGAGGAGCGAGGGCTGCTACCTGGCCTACGCCGACAACAACACCTCCTCTGCCCACGAGAACGCCCACAGTCATCTCCGTCGACGACGGCAAGCCGCCCTCCAACCTCCACAAATTGATCACATGTAGATCTAGTCGTCTACGATTAGTGAAACAGAAAACGCACAACACGAAAAGTCGGGTCAAATAGCGAGCTGAAACTACTCCTCAAAGGAAACTTCGAACAGTCGATCGTGTGTCACGAATTTGTCAAAAGCTTCAAACATGAACATGAAATTCAACATACAGAGTGAGTGAAACTACAATCCGATCGCTTGAATGGAATAAGAACATCGAGGAGCATACTTTTCGCGTAAAAAGGGATGAAGGAGATTAAAAAGGTGCGTAGAAGAAAATACCTCCAAACCAAGTACATGCATGTCTCACCATAGCCACCCACATGGGCTCGAGTGCACCGCTTGGGCCTGACTCGGTGGAAACGGACGATTTAAGAGTTTATAGCAATGCAGGCAAAACGATACTTTAAGAACCATACCATGCAGGTCCAAAAGTGCTTGCATGCATATTACTAAACAACCCAACACTGAAAAAAGCTACACCCATCCAGTGGGAATGGTTGGGTTGGACGCAGCCTACCAAACGCACCCTTGTGCTTCCATTTGCATACTAGCTACGTCGGGGATTGGAGCTTGGACCCGTGTGGTGTTGCACTATACAGGTCCGTAGGTTCGTCCTACCACCGACCGTGCGTCTCATTCAGTGTGTGCGGTGCACCGTGTGCATGATACGACGACGGGGACAAAAAAAGATGGTCCTGCAATGCAATCTTGTGAATATATATGTATTAATTTCAGTTGACGTGCATGTGTTCTTCTGTTTCCGCAAGAGTTGTTCAGTGTTAGTGTCAAATTTTTATTTTTTTGAGGGTAAGTGTTGGTGCCAATTTGAGTCGTCAGGTGCATGCATGGACTCCTCGACCGATGTAGGCAAACCATGACCCTGGCCGGGTATCTGCCCCTCGCTCCGTATGCGCGCGGGAACCTACCTTGCTCCCGCGGTGCCCCGCCCCGTAGCTCCACCAGGTACACGTTGCCGTGCCAGCCCGGAGTCCGTCGTGAGCCGCGCGACCCTCAACGGCGACATAGCTCCGGAGAGCCGAACACGCTCTTGCCCCAGCGCAAGATCCCGACATCCACGCTGCATCGGTCGGTCCTCAAGGACAGACAGTACGATCGACGGAGTGTTCTGCACATCTAGCCCCGGCGACAAGCGGCTCCTGCTCCTGGGCGCATGCCTTGCCTTCTGCGCACTGAGACGGTGCGCGACGACGACGACTCACTTCACCTAAAGCGAGCGCCGTGGCTCTCCTCATGCACCAAACAGAACAGAGTACATACCTGTCGTCTTCTCCTCCGCGGAGCCGAGGTGTAGCCGGCGCCGGGTCTTGGCGTCGTTCCACTTCCACATGGGCTGGAGCTCAGCGTCGGCGTCGACGACGCTGGTTGCACGCCAAATGCTCGATAAAATGTCCAGCGCATTGAGTGAGTGAGAGGGGTGATAAAGATGATGAGGTGGATGTCAACTCAACCAGCTCTTGTCCTGGAGGGTCTAGGGTGCAAGTTGTAAGGGCAGACTCTACATATACAGCAGACCACAGCTTCAGGCAGGTGCCGGTCCGCCAGCGCACTTAGCCAGGCGTCGATATGCGTCAAGGTAATGCGTCATCTCGGCAGGCCTTGAGGGTGAGGACGAGAGAGGGCGTCGCCTACGGAAACACCACGGCGTTCCGGTGCTTCCACAAGACCAAAGCACCGGACGCGGCCCCGCCGAAGAAACTGCAGGCGAACGGGCGGTGGAAGATGAGGTGGTCCGCTGTCTCAAGAGGCTCGGGATTGGCGGGGCATCCAGCGCCGGCGGCATCCACGATGGCTTTCCGGAGCAATAAGCCGCGGCGCTCGTATCGGATGCGTCAGGCGCGTGTATGGGCGCGCGCTGGACGTGTCAGGCACGGCGGGTCCGTGGCGTAGGAGTGTGTGCGTGCGTGTGTGGCACGAAGGTGTGTGCGTGTGTTAGTTGGTGCAATAGGCGGGGGTGTGGACCGCGTCGGGCGCTGGACCTGGTCGCGTCGATCGCGTGTGTGCGCGTCGGGAACGCGGGCCGGGGAGCGCAGGGACGTGGGGAGTGCGCGAGGGGGGTGCGTCGAGTGTGCGGTGTGGCGCGCCAGTGGGCGCGTATATAAACCCTCGCCGCCCGTGTGTTGTAGTTGAGGTGGTGACGTGGGAGTCCATGAGCGCCAGTAAGGTTGTGCGCTCTCCTTCAGCCACCCTGGAGAGCCTACTCGTGGAATAACGTACGCTATAGTTCCTGTTCCACGATCGCCGCAACGTCCATGGATGGGTCATACTACAAAGTTACACGTTTGGTCCTTCAAGTCTTTGGCGCACGACAATTTGTTCCCACAACTCGAGAAACACTACAATACAATCCTTATACACGCGAATACATAACATTCTAGTCAAGTGGTCACAACGTTATTCAGTACGCTAGCCGCCTCCAGTACACCACTCCAAGCCAGCTGCCTCCCACACCAACACTCCTCTCGCCTCCACTCTGTCCCTTCCTCATCTCCCCCAAATCCGTCACCCAAACTCGCCCAAACCCCTAACCCTTCTCACGCTTGCCAATCGAGCTCCAGTCGTTGCCGTCCAATGTCCAAGCAATGGTGGCACTGGGAACAGGAAGGCCACCAATGGCAATGTAGAAGATGGCGGCGACGGTAATGGCGACTTCGGCAATGGCGATGGCACCGACAAGGTTGATGGGACGATGACGGAGAATATAACCGGAGTCCGCGAAGGAGCACATTCTCAGTCCTGATGATTATGATGCTTTCGAGGAGACCCTTGATGAACCTCAACTTTAAACTCTGCGCAAGCACTTGGCCAGCACGACCCAAAGTGTTGAAAAGAAGTCTCAACATCTTAGACGAGGAAGATAAACTAAACGATAGATGGACCGAGCTCCTAAGGGCCGAACAAGCGCTAGAAGACAAGCTCCATCAAATAGGAGTTAATCAATTTTACCCCCACAAAAAATTTCTTAACGAATTGGACGCAAAGTCCAAGGACAACGTACTTTCAAAGCACGACTGGGTTGAAACGCTCGATCTCCCCCTCGGGGTCGAGACTGATCGGCAGGCGCAGACAAACATGCACCCGAGGTGCCTGGAGGCCGTGGTGGAGTAAATCCAGCAAGGACTACATTACGGTATAACGCAAAGGGGAAGAGGCCATTAAGGTCCGAAGCCCCTCCTCGGCCAATTTACAAGTCTAGGCAACGCCCACCTGTTGGACATGCGGGATACTTGGCTTCTTTAGAAAAGAAATGATGACGTGCGTGATTACACCCGAGACCGCAACGTAACGGCATCGGACCTACGTCATGCTACCGACAGGATCGGAGGAGCTGCGCACCGTCAAAGCTTCACGGGCGAGGTAATGCAGCACAAGTTCCCCGAGGAGTTTAAACCCATAAATATCAAACAACACAATGGAACAACGGATCCTGCAGTCTGGATAGAAGACTTCCTCATGGTAGTACATATGGCAGGCAGAGACGGTCTCCACGCCATTAAATACCTGCCACTAAAACTCGAGGGTTTAGCTCGGCACTGGCTTAATAGCCTTCCTGAGAACTCGAACGATTTTTGGAGGATCTCGTGGATGAATTCCAGACCAACTTCCAGGGCACCTACGTCTGACCTCCGAATGCGATGATTTTGCTCACGTTGTACAGAAGCTAGGGGAATCCGTCCGAAAGTTCTACAATGTATTCTTGACAAAGAAGAACCAGATAGGGGACTACCCGGATGCAGAGGCAATTGCGACATCCAAGCACAATCTAAGCGATGAATGGCTCACCAGCGAGCTAGGGCACGAGAAGCCGAGAACAATGGCAAGCCTCACACAGCTCATGACTTGATTTTGCGCTGGTGAGGATAATTGGTTTGCTCGGAAAAAACACTCACAATGGTAAACCGGGCAACTCCGACTCTAAGGTGTGTGATGGAAATGGGAAACCTCAGCGTAACCAAAACATTAAGCATCGTAATAGAGGAGGCAACATTGACGCTGAGGATGGTGACTTTAATGCCGGCTTCGGCAACCAATGTGGGGTTAATAAAAAGAAGCCCTTCCAAGGTGGGAAGGGAGACCCCTCGCAGATGGATCGGATTATGGATCAACCATGCGCCATACATGTCAATCTGGAGAAACCTACCACTCACACTAACCGGAACTGTTGGGTGATCTAGCGAGCCAGTAAGGTGGCAGCTGGCAATCAGGGCAGGAATCAACCTCGTAATAAGGAGGATAGAGATCAGCCTGGGCCAAGCAACTTGGGCCAAAAGCAATTTCCTCTCAAAGTAAAGGACGTGAACATGATCTATGCTACCCACGTCACCAAAAAGAAGAGGAAGAAAGTACTCCGCAATGTATATGCCGCGGAGCCCGCTGAGCTAAAGTACAAATCGTGGTCGGAAATTTTGATCATATTTTATTGACGTGACCACCCAATACCAACATCCATCATGGCGGCACAGCGGCTCTGGTCCTCGACCCTATAGTTGATGGCTTTCATCTGACCCGAGTCCTTATGCACTATGGCAGCAGCCTCAACCTTATATATGCAGACAGTGTCAAGAAAATGCATATTTACCCAGCACGGATCCAACCCAGTAATATCGCCTTCAATGGTATCATACCGGGAGTTGAGGCACGGTGCTCGGGTAGGGTAAGCCTGGATGTAGTCTTCGGCACACTTAAAACTTTCAGGACGAAGAGTTAACCTTCGATATTGTCCATTTCAGGAGTGGCTATCACACGCTTTTGGGGAGAACATCCTTCGCTCCTTTCGACATAGAGCTGCACTACGCTTATTTAAAGTTAAAGATGCCAGGACCTTATGGTGTCATAACAGTGAATGGCAACATAGAACGCTCACTCCGAACGGAGGAGCAGACCGTGACATTTGCGGCCGAATTACAAGCCGACGAGGAGGCGTTAACGTCACGGGCTGGATCAAGCAGCCTTGATCCAGCAAAGCAGCATAAACCTACTCCAGGTGCATCTGCCACGACTCCAGCACACGCCAGACGCACCCGAAAGAAAAAATGGACGCCATCTCGGGAACTGCCAAGAACCACAAATAGGGGTACATGCTCCACTGATTCTTACATCTGATTGACTGAAGAAGAAAATTGAACTCCAAAATATCAATTATCTTCGTGACAAGGTCATAGTTTTTGGTAATGCAATTCGTTCTATTGCAAATGTTGATGGTAATAAAAAAATCTTACATAATCCCTCTTGTTGTTTAAACTTTCTGTTTGTAGCTATTTTGTTAATGCAATACAAACCGCTGCCTCTCTTCTTAACTTGCTGTTTGGAGTTGTTCTATGAACGTTAGTGATCTATTCTGCAATGTTAAATTGTAGAAGCTGCATATCGTGTTATTCAACCCGAGGGTGCATGAGTGTTTCACAACGTACGTAGGGAAAGAATCATTAGGTAATTGATGTATTTCACTTAATATTTTTAAACCTTAATGTATTTTTGCATGACGACTAATGAGTAATGACACTCTCATTTTGGTTCAGAACTTATACGGGGTCCCTTTTATATACAAAAATATGAATGGAATTATGATCCTAAATTTGTGAGTTCTGTTTTGACCTATTATTATTTTCGTTTTATTTATTATAGTTTCTTTGGTGTAACACACTTAATACATATTTCCAGTCTCTGATATGTGGTAGTGAACTTACATCTGTCCAAAACTTTGTGAGGAAAGTAATGTTGAGGTTGAAGAATGAGAGCTCCTCTATGTGTCTTAAAGCATCATATATTGATCATGCTTTAGATATTCAAGTAAATGCTCTAGAATATTGTGCTGATGTTAATGAAATTGAATTATTTGGAAGATGTAAGTGAGCTACATTGGTCTCTACAACTAGTTCAAAACTATATTTTTTGTCTGAAAATTTCCCAATTTGACTGAAAATCTTCTTGTTTGTATCTGCCTAATTCTACTCGGTTCTTGGTGGAGAAGCTTCTTGTTTATATTATGAATGTAAAACTATATCTGTCATTATCTCTTAAAAAATCAAAATAAAATGAATAATGTCATAATTCATCATTTTCTTGCAACATGTTTTTTTAAATACTATGTTGATAGTTCTTTTTGTTTGCATTAACCAACCTAGGATGAAATTATACTAAAATTTTATACTTTTTATAATTTGATTTTACTCAAATATATATTACATACTATAATTAGATATTAATTGATTTGAAATAGTTAACAACTGAACTAAGTTGTCAAATACTCCCTCCGCCCCGAAATAAGTGTTGTTGATTTAGTACTAAAGTTTATACTAAATCAAAACACTTATTTTGGGATGGGGAAGTATCAATTATGGTTTTGTTTGTTACACAATTTTAATGCCTCTTAAAAACATACTTGTGTTATGATAAATTAAAATGGTATATTGTGACAAGTTGCATGTCTCTCTGTGGATAAATTATGAAGCTTATAGATACTCGCACCATTTTATGAAGGATCAATGAATATGTTGCCAAGAAATTATACAACCTATAACATAAAAATATCTTTAGAGATGTTTGTAGAGCGTACATTTGTCTATGTTGCGCGTAACTACATAGAAAAATAATCATGCAATAGAAAAGAAAAAAATATGAATATTAGCATGTTCAAATCGGTGTATGAATTTTGCCCATTATCACTATTGATGTTAAATTAGTTTTTTGTTTATCAAACTACATATTGAGTTTGGTGCTAAAAATTTGTAATATCGTAGATGCATATTGTGTTTGTGTTGCGAAATTACTTCATAATGTATAGCAAAGTTAAATATAAAAAACTACATGGGTGCACGGAGAGTACTTCTCATATTTTTTAAAAAACAAACTCGCTAGCTTTATTAAGTCGTCATAACGTTTACATGACGAAGAGAAGATCTCAGGGCTGGCCTAACCAAACGTGGAGACTAACCCCTAATGTAAGACCCGGCTTTGCTAGATTGTGAGCCTCAACATTTGAAGTTCTAAATTCATGACTAAATATGGTAGAAACAAAATGTAAGAACGATCCTTAATTTCGGTGATCACTGCTCCATAAGTAGCTGCGCTCCCGCTCTTGATTTTTTCCACGATTAATTTGTGGTCCGATGAGCATAAATTTCCTTAACAAGGGCCAAAGCTGATGGGAATAAGCCATGCTCAGGTCCATGGTGACCCGCGAGTGTACGCGTACGTGCCGATCCATGCGGGTTCCAGCCGCGCCCAGCGCGTAGGAGCGCGTCGTGAGCGCAGGTGGCGCATGCGGATCGTGAGGCGTGTACGTGCGCATCGTGGGTGTGTGAGCAGCGTGTGTATAAGGTCTCCCTCGGCCTGTGTAACTTGGCGTGGTGCCTGGGAACGAGTTCGTGCTCGTGGTAGTGGCGTTCGAGCGCCGGAAACCTCCTGTGTCCACCTGTGTCTTCTTCTTCCCTTCTTCTTCTACCTCGGTCCGCTGCAGAACAAGAGAGCTGCGGAGAGGTAGGCGAGAGCTAGGGCTAGACGGCAACAACAATTGGTATCAGAGCATCGGGTTCGGAGGAGCTCGCGGGCGATGGCGCTCGTCCCGTGCGGCGGCGGAGGACGGTGATGCCGGGCGTGCGGAGAGCGCGGCGGCCGCGGCGGACCTGCGCGGTGGCGCAGAGGCTGCGGTGGTGCGGCGTGGCTCGGCGGAGGGAAGGCCAAGCTCCGGGACACACCGGATCGGCCGCGTTGGTCGCGTCGGAGCGCGATCATGGCGCGAGCTGGAGACGAGCGGAGCGTGGCGAATGAGGCGCGGCGGCGAGCCGGGCGCGACCGGTGCGTGTTATGGGTGCGCACCGGACGCGTCGGGCGCGTCGGGACCGCGGGCGTGGACCGCGTCGAGGCGCTGGACCTGGTTGCGCAGATCGCGTACGTGCGCGATGGGAGCGCGGGCCGGGAGCGCGGAGACGTGGGGAGTGCGCGCGAAGGGCACGGCGGTCGCGGAGACGAGGAGGTCGCGAGGGACCTGCGTGGTGGCGCAGAGGTCGCGACGGCTCGACGCGACAATCGTGGAAGGTGCGTGGCACGGAGACGCGGCGTGGCGGCCCACGGGACTGCGGGCTGCTGCAGCGGGAGCGAGCGGAGGCTTGTGGCGGAGACGCTGCGGAGCCGTACATGACGACGTGACGACGACAACGACGGAAGCTGCACCAACTCTGGCGACGGCAGATCATGGCTTAGGGCGTGAATGATGGGAATAAGCCATGCTCAGGTCCGTGGTGACCCGCGAGTGTACGCGTACGTGTCAGGTCTGTGGCGACCGGGTGTGCGCAGGTGTGTGCGTGAGTGCATGTTCGTTAGAGATAGTCACGGGATAGGGGTAGACGCTAGCAATCCATGCGGGTTCCAGCCGCGCCCAGCGCGTAGGAGCGCGTCGTGAGCGCAAGCGGCGCATGCGGATCGTGGGGCGTGTATGTGCGCATCGTGGGTGTGTGAGCAGCGTGTGTATAAGGTCTCCCTCAGCCTGTGTAACTTGGCGTGGTGCCTGGGAACGAGTTCGTGCTCGTGGTAGTGGCGTTCGAGCGCCGGAAACCTCCTATGTCCATCTGTGTCTTCTTCTTCCCTTCTTCTTCTACCTCGGTCCACTGCAGAACAAGAGAGCTGCGGAGAGGTAGGCGAGAGCTAGGGCTAGACGGCAACAACAAAAGCTTCCCTAATTGCTAGAGCCACGAGTGTAGGAGGGTCAACCACATGCAAGAAGTAAAGAGTAGATGCATGCGCCCATCAAAGCACCCTCTGGTCGCTGCAGATTGCCCCCACTAGTGTATCAACATTGATTTTCAAATAATTTGTCGACGGAGGGGTCCGGCTTGGCCTGGGTACTTGAGCTGGCTGTCTGGTTACCGTATGCTTCTGCAAAATCTGAATATCTGACAGGAAAGATAAAACAAATCTGTGGGTAGATAATGGACTCTGGAATATATACTTGTGGATCGCTTTCCTTTGGGGGCTCCATATCGCACATGGAGTCACGATCATCTTCGTAAATTCCTCCTGCGAAAGTGAATCATTCATGGCAAAGATCCACTCCTTGTCACTGGGTTCATAATTTTGACACATATGCTTGACCATTTGCTCGTCGGAAAGGGCCCATACGCTACACGACATACTACAATCAAGTAGGCTATGTCTCCATCTGTCCACTGCCCCACAAAGCACACATACAAGTGAAAGTGCCATGTTGCCGTGATGAAGCAAATCACCCGTAGGAAGTGATTGATGAGTCAATCTCCATGCAAAGGCTAGGAGTTTAGAAGGAACCCTCATCTTCCAAATTGATGACTAGCCATCCCAGTCCTGATGCCCATTAGAGATGCCCTGTTGTGCTTCCAACCATTCTTCACGTTGTATTTTTGTTCTAAGGATCATGTTATATGTTGAACGTACTGAAAACCGACCCTTATGATCCGCTAACCAAGCCCAAAAATCAGGTATGCGCTGTGTGTAAATGGGAATTCCCAAAATCGCCAATGCGTCATAGGGAACAAACGTCTCGCACACAAGGTCCTCTCTATTGAAGCCGTTGAAGCATAAATCAACTGAGACACGAGCACCTGAGGGTTTGCACATTGAGGGGCAAGTGGCCTCATCATCCGATCCCTAGGGATCTAGTTATCAGGCCAAATGTGCGTAGTCTCCCCATCTCCGATTCTTCTTCTTATTCCTTGGTGCAAAATGTCCCGACCATCTAGCATTGCCCTCCAAACTTGTGAAGGATGTGGAACAAGTTTGGCATCCATAAATGAACATGACAGGAAGTATTTTGCCCTCAAAATCCTTGCACCGAGTGATGTGGGTTCATGAAGTATACGCCACGCCTATCGTGACAATAGTGCCAAGTTGAAAACCTTCAGGTTCCGGAACCCTAATCCTCGCAAATTTGTGGAGACGTCATATCATCCCAAGAGACCCAGCTTGGCTTTCGTTTGTCATGCTTGCTGCCCCACCAAAACTTACGCATAATAGATGTTAAATTCTCACAAAGATTGTCAGGTAATCTGAAACAAGCCATTGAGAACACGGGAGTTCCTGCGCCACCAATTTAATTAATACTTCTTTACCAACAACTGACAAGAGTTTCTCCGTCCAACCTCTTATCCTTTTCCAGACTCTATCCCTGAGATATCTAAATGTTCCATTGATGGAGCAACCTACATCTGTCGGCATCCCGAGGTACCTTCCACTAAGTGATTCATTATGCACGTCTTGATCCTTAGTGTCATGTTCACAAAGACTTCCCGATTGTCATCGATAAGGTCGAGCCAACTTCCATAGGGGAATGGTGACAACGGCCTGCCACTGGTGGTAGTGGTCGTTCGGTGGTCTAGAGACCTCAGTGTAATTTTTCATTATGTGAGGATGCTTTCTCCTTTCTGATGAAGCTTTTATAATTGATGTGCATCTCTAATACTCTAATATCTGATGTCTGTCAACCAGGGAACGATCTCCAACGAACTACTACCTCTGTCCTGGTTTATAGGTCCCCTTTGTAATTTGTGCCAAATCTTGACCAAAGATTTAACTAACAGAATGTTAATGCATGTCAACAAAAATTATATCGTTGGATTCGTATTTGAACATAGTTTCCAATGATATATTTTTTGTGACATGCATAAACATGTTGTTAGTTCAATCTATGATCAAAATTTAGCATGAAATACAATATGGAGACCAATAAGCCCGGACGGAGGTAGTAGTTCATGGAAAACCCTATTTGACGCATATTGCGCCAAACTGTCGATGAATCACGAAGGGGGATGCAACTAGCGAGCGATTTGGGCCGGCCCGGTTTTGGGAACCTTCTAGACCATTCCCGGCCGGTTCTTACTGGTTTTGGGAACCATCTAGAAGGTTCCTGAACCGGTTTTCTATTTTCCCTTTTCTTTTTCTGTTTTTTTTCTTCTTCCTTTTTCTGGTTCTTTTTTCTTTTCTTTTCGTTACCTTTTTGCTTTCTTTCAGTTTTCCTTTTCAACTTAATTTCTCTTTTTAACAAATTTTCTTTCTTTCGTTTTTTTATTTTCTTTTTTTTCAAACTTCTTTCAAAATATTCAAGTTTTATTCATGTTTCCAAAAAATGTTCTCTAAATTCAAGAATTGTTCTCATTACAAAAAAAGTGTTCAAGACTTTCGAAATTCAAAAAATGTACCGGATTTCTTTTTTTTATGTATTAAAAAAATCATGCTTTCAAATTTGTTCAGGATTTTTCAAAATAGTTCTCCATTTCAAAACTTGTTTTCAAGATTCAAAAAATGTTAGTAACTACTTTCCAGAGGAGGGGGCCAGGAAATACACTATTGTAGTAGCTGAAACGGTATATTCACCTGCTACATTACAATACCTCGCTCCTTATACGGGAGCAGCCCTGGCTGAGTATTTTATGTGATGCTTTAAAAAATTGTTTGCGCTTAGAAATTTGTTCTCCATTTCAATTTTTTTACCAAGATACGAAAAATGTTCGTGCGCTAAAAAATTATTCACAAATTCCAAAACGTTCATGTTTTCAAAAATGTTCTCAAAATTCAGAAATAGTTCCCATTACACAGAAATGTTCAAAACTTTTGAATTCAGAAAATGTACCAGATTTCAATTTTTTGTTTATGTATTCAAAACAAATTCATGCTTCCAAATTTGTTCGGTATTTTTCAGAATTGTTCTCTGTTTCAAAATTTGTTCTCAAAATTCAAAAAATGTTCGTGCTTTAGAAAATTATTCACGCTTCGAAATTTGTTCTCTGTTTTGAAATTTGTTCGCAAGATTCAAAAAATGTTCATGCTTTAAAAAATTTGTTCAGAAATTGCAAAACCTTCTTGTTTTCAAAAATGTTTGGGAAATTCAAAATTTGTTCCTTTTCATAAACTTTGTTTGCCTTTGTGAGAAAACTGTACGTTCAGAAAATTTGGGAAAAAAGTCAGGATTTTGTTAAACAGTGTTAAGTCCGGAACTGTACTTAGTTTCTTTTAGATTTCCGCTGTATTTCAGTCGAGAAGCCAGTTCTATCGCAGTGGTGACCACCGAGCTCGCGCAAGCGAGAAATCCCGTGTTCGATTACTTGCCACCGCGGGCTACCCATTCTTGCTTTTTTTCACGTCGTATTCGACATGCACTGAATGGGCCGGCCTGGTCGGCGCCCCTGTGCGACGGGGCGTATATTTGCCGCAGAACGCGGCAAATAGGAGCCCTAGTTCATTCGCTGAGGAAAGCAGCTCCCAGCGAACGATCTGGACATCCCTCGATCAATCGCCAGGTGGAGGTCCCGGGGCGAACCTTTATTGGGGCCATAGGCCCAGTCAATTTTATTTATTTATTTTCGAATAACTGCCTTAAAAATAAAAGACCCCCTAAATTACCACAATCTAACATATGAAAAAAAAATGCATGCGAGTATTTTCTTGAAAAATGGCACATCTCCAACTTTATAAATATACAATGATTATGATTTAAAAGTTGTATGAACTACAAAAATGAAAAATGCCATGCTAAAAACTTTAAAACTGTCATCATCAGGATAAAAATGGCATGAACAAAAAAGAGCCATGTGAACACAATAAATAAGTAAGTAGATAAATAATGCCATGATAATAAAGTCCCATATCTTAATGAAACAAAAATGACATATCAAAACACAAAAAATGCCACCTGTCAATAATAAAAATGCTAACTCTAAATAATAAAAATATCATCTGTTAATAATAAAAATGCCATCTCTTAAAAATAAAAACAGCTATCTCTTAATAAAAAATGTCATCTCTTTAATATAAAAATGCTATCTCTTAATAAAAAAATGGTATCTCTTAATAAAAAATGCCATCTCTTTAATATAAAAAATGCTATCCGATCGAGCGCGGATAAAAACAACGACAACATCAACTGGTCAAGGGTGACCATGTTCAATAGCGCAATTGCGTCAATGTCACTTAGGGAAGTGGCAAGGACGGGGGCAAGGTACACTTGGACCAACAAGCAACTCGCCCCGGTGCGATCCGTCTTGGATCATGCTTTCATGTCTCCGGAATGGGAAGTGGTGTTCCCATTATGCTCGCTCCTTGCTGAAACAAGGATCGGCTCGGACCATGTTCCACTCATCTTATCTTCAGGGGAAGATAGGATACGTCGCAGCCCACGTTTCTTCTTTGAAACGGCATGGTTCGAGGTCCCTGAGTTCGACAACGTCTTTCGGGAAAGATGGTTGAGCAGTGTCCAAGCCACGGGCCAGCAGCGCGGCCGTATGGAGTTTTGGACAGCGGTCGGGGGACGCATGCATGCAAGCCTCAAGGGATGGGGCGCGAACCAGGGGCGAGACGAGAAAGTTTTGAGGGCGAGACTTCTCGACGACACTGCAACTCTCGATACCCAAGCAGACTCGCGTCCTTTCTCGGAGCATGAATGGACGCATCGATACGCCTTGGAAGGGCAAGTCGAGGCGTTGCTTCGATCCGAGGAGGAATATTGGAGGCGTCGAGGAGGACTTAAGTGGACGCTCAAGGGCGATGCGAACACTGGTTACTTCCACGCGTACGCGAATGGCCGAGGTAGGAAATGCCTAATCCTTAGACTGCAGACGGAGCAGGGGCTCCTTCTCCAGCAAGCGGAGATTAGCAAACACATCTACGACTTCTACATCAGCCTGATGGGGACCGACGAGCCTCAGCGCGCTAGGCTGAGTGAGGACGCTTGGCTGCCAGCTCAAAAGGTCTTAGAGTCGGACAACGAAGAGCTGGGGCTCGCGTTTCTCCCCAAGGAGATTGACGATGCCCTCCAAAGCATGAAAACAGACACGGCACCGGGGCCCGATGGGTGGCCGGTGGCGATGTTTAAACACTTCTGGCCACTGTTGCGCGATCCCATCTTCGCGGTGTGCAATGGCTTTATGCGAGGTTTTGTGGACATTGCTAGGTTAAACTACTGCGTGCTCTCGCTAATACCGAAAGTGTCGGGTGCGGATAATATCCGCCAGTACAGACCAATAGCGCTCATTAATGTGCCTTTCAAAATTTGCGCCAAGGGATGTACCACTAGGCTCACTCCGATCGCACATCGCACAATCAGTCGTTCCCAATCTGCCTTTATACGCGGTAGAAACATTTTGGAGGGACCATTAGCGTTGCAAGAGACCCTCCACGAACTTAGGCGCACGCATGAACCGGCGATTTTACTAAAACTAGACTTCGAAAAAGTTTACGACCGCGTCAACTGGGACTTCCTCAGACAAATCCTGACGAGCCGAGGCTTCTCGCCGGTGTGGGTACACAGAGTCATGCAGTTGGTCTCGGGGGGCCAAACTGCGGTCTCGGTGAACGGAGAAGTAGGGCACTTCTTCGGGAACAAGCGCGGTCTACGTCAGGGTGATCCCATGTCACCGCTCTTGTTTAACTTTGTGGCAGATGCACTTGCGACCTTGCTACGGAAAGCAACGGAGGCATGCCATATCAAAGGGGTGTTGGGACACCTCATCCCAAGGGGGATATCGCACCTGCAATACGCCGACGACATGCTTCTGCTGTTCCAACCGGACCTGCACAGCGTGGCCACGATCAAAGCCCTGTTGATTAGCTTTGAACTTAAGTCGGGGCTCAAGATCAACTTCCACAAATGCGAAGTGATGCCCATGGGGCTCGAGCCGGCCGAAAGTAGACGTATTGCGGACCAGCTCAATTGCAAACTAGGAAAACTCCTGTTCACTTACCTAGGGCTCCCGTTGGATGCCAAACGCATCTCAATTGATGGCTGGGCGCCACTCTGGACCAAGGTGGGAGGGCGGGTTTGTCTGTGGAGGGGGAAGTTCCTCTCCTCTGCAGCTCGCCTAGTGCTCACAAACGCGAGCCTGTCCTCGTTGCCGCAGTTCGCGATGGGGCTGTTCCTCTTGGCCGAAGGGGTGCATGCCAAGATGGACACACCAAGGTCCCGTTTCTTTTGGGAAGGTGCGGGACCCAAGCGCAAGTACCATATGGTCAGATGGGACGCGGTGTGTAGACCCAAGGACCTAGGGGGGCTAGGGATCACAAACACTCGGATCCTCAACATTGCACTCATGTGCAAATGGATTTGGAAGTTGTCGCAGGGGGCGACCGGTCTGTGGGTGGACCTACTGCGCGCTAAGTATTTTCCCAACGGGAATTTTTTTGAAGGAAGGGCGCGGGGCTCACCCTTCTGGAACGATCTTCAAGCGGTGCGCCCGGCCTTTGCCCTTGGCGCCAAGTTCGTCATAGGGAACGGCCGCTCGGCCCGCTTCTGGCTTGACCTATGGCTGGGAGCGCAGCCCCTTTGGGCCCAATTCCAGGACTTGTACGTCCTGGCGGTCAACCCGGAGATGACGGTAGCGATGGCCCTCGCCTCCAACCCCCCCGCGATCCACTTCCGTAGAGAGCTAACGGGCCTTGAACAAGCACACTTAGAGGATCTGCTTGGCTTGACACAGGCGGTGACGCTGTCCACTTCCGCTGACACGGTCACTTGGGCTCTCACCCCGTCCGGAAAGTTCACGGTCAAATCCCTCTACCGCAGGCTGTGCCAAGATCAGGGACCGGCCTTCCCTATGCCGACGGGTTTGTGGAACGCTCGTATTCCGCTAAAAGTCAAGGTGTTCTTCTAGCAACTTTTCCGCAATAGACTTCCCACATCGGCCAATGTTGCAAAACGCAACGGCCCGTCCTCCGGCTTATGCGCCATTTGTAACACCATGGAAGACGCGAATCATGTGTTCTTCCGCTGCCCTCTAGCGCGTTTTGCCTGGAGTGCAGTTCGTGAGGCATCCAACACCAATTGGGACCCGCAATCGGCCGCTGACCTGGCGGCCATAGTTGCGTCGACGACGGGTGGCAGCAAACGCGTGCTTTGGAGCTGCCCTAGCCTGGGCTATGTGGCTTACTAGGAACAAACTTGCCATCGTGGGAATCTTCCCATCACACCCTGTTAATATTCTTTACAAATGCAACATTCTTATGCAGCAGTGGAGTCCATTGACGAAGCACAAGGATGCTGAGAAGATGAAGCAAGCTCAAGATCGTCTTCGCCAAGTCTACGTTCTGGCTCGGGAGCCGTCCGCCGCTTCTACGACGTGAAGTGGTGTCTTTTGTCTAGCGAGCGAGCCTGCGTGCTCTATGCTCTTGGCCTTTGGCCTGTAATGGACTCGCTTTGATTACTTTTGGCCTTTGGCCTGTCCGTGACCTTGCTGTGCTCTCGCGCCAGCGTAACCTGAGCCTCCGCGTTCGTGCCGTTTGTCCTTGTCCTCGTCTGTAAACGCTGCCTAAGTTGTGGGCTTTATTAAGTTAAAGCCGGACGCTTCTAGCGTCTCCGTTCTAAAAAAAAACCCCTAAGCCGAACCGAGATCCTGCCGAACGGTACGCACATGCTACATCCTCTCTCTCTCTTGGCGACAGGCACGTATAACGCTCAAATCGAGTTGGATAGGCACGACGATTGGAGCGAGGAGATCAGGCGGCCATGCCCACGGCGCTTCGTCACGCGGCGAGGAGGTTCGGAACCAGAGCGGCGGCGGAGGCGGAGGCTATCATTGAGCGTAGCCCGATATACACTAGTACACGGATCGTCAATTCCACTACAGGCCACGTACGTGCTGCAAAATCAACATTATCTTCTGCCACCTCCCACGTTCACGTCTGCAAAATCAACAGTCCAAACCATGCTACTCCTACTAGTTATGCTACTTAGTAGATAATCCTAGTCTGTTAATAATATACAAGAAACTGACTCTGTTACTTTGCTAATAATATTTATAAACTGACTTTGTTGGTTGCATCTAAAACATTCCAAGAGAAAATAGATGCATGTTATGGTCAGTTCCGGCCAAAGCCATCGCTATACAAACTGACTCTGTTCCTTTGCGCGTGCTGCTGCAGGACCTCACGCCCGATCAGAAGAAGGCTGTTGTGTGTCACCGTTGGCTCTAATCCAAGCCACGAAAGAGGACCTCCACGACATGATCACTGCTTGGGATGCCAACTACTCTGCTCCCGACTACTTTGCTTATGGCAGCGTAGTACCTCGCAAAAACAAACGTTTGCTCAAAGAACTCTCTCAGCACGTCAGCCCTAGGCGTGATGACCCCCGCTGGTATGAATATAACCTCCCCTCCCTCACCTAAATGGTTTTAGAAAAATATATTCAATTAAGGAATACTGAGAAACAGGCACCCCAAAGATCTCAGCAAACCCATTCCTAAAAACCCTTGCCACCACACATTCAGATATGCCCTCCCCCTGAATGCACCTCTTGATCCAAGAACCTAGCAAACAAATAGTCTCATCTCTCAAATTGCAATTGGGAATATCTAGACCCCCATTATTCCTTCACATGCAAATTCCCATTCTAGAACCCTTGTCAAGAACCAGTCTGTCGAACATTCTAGAAAATACATCCACAAGCCATTTATTTTTTTCGAAAAGGGGGGACTCCCCGGCCTCTGCATCAAAAAGATGCATACGGCCAACTTATATAAACAAGATAATACACCGCGCGTTGCTGCGAGAATTTATACTATTAAATTTCAAAAATAAAATTAGAATATATGTGAATAATGCATCTCCACATTCTTGTCATATATGAACTGTAGTGGATCGGTGGTGGAGCCAACATCCAAACAATGGTGTATATAGTCCTTCAGATTTACAATTTTACTCATGTTTCCTGATTTCTTGATGTATAATTGTTCTATATACATGAATCATACAAAGGTATTCAGAAGTTTTGAACAAATAATGGGTGTATTTTTGTACACCCAAATCCATACGTAGCTTTGCGCTTTTGCCCATAAATGTACACCCAAGTCTGTATGTAGTTTTACCCATGTAGGGAATCTAGTAGTAAATGGAGAGGGGCTGGATGGCATAGTGCCTTTCGGCCTTCTGAATTCTCTGCAATAATTTGTTGCTTAAACATAAAATAAATTGATAATAAACAAACAATTGTAAATTACCTAAACGAAATACTTTCTATTCGTGCGGATACATGCATTGGATCATCACGAATTGGGAGTGCTATTTTTTACTACAATTGAAGTTGAACAACCTAGTGATCACTTATTCATGATTTAAGCAACAGTACTCTTAATTCTTGGAGCAACGCAGAGTAGTTCATGAGATTCTTGCATGCATGGTTGACACTGTCCTGCATATGGTGGAAAAATGGCATTATTGCAAAGGTTAAACTTGTACAGTTAGCTTACGAAAAAAGAAATATTAGACTGGATGGCTAATAAGATAGCTCGAAGTAATAAAATGGAAATTTCCTTAAGGGAAGCAGGTATTTTTCGAGAAAATTGCCTTGGTTTATAACTATTTGAATAAATACATTGGATGGAAGAATCCAGGGGACCAAACTATTATGCTATCAACTCCAAACAAAAGTTGCAAGCTTATCCAATGTCACTACTTAAATTCAGAGATGGGGCTTTCATGTGAACAACAAAGTTAACATAAAAGAAGACAAAAATGATGTGTGTGCTCATTCAGTGTGTAAGAAAATTAAGAGATGAGAGCGAATAGCAAGATACCTAAGAAACAATGAGTCAGTGGTGGCCCTTGCCCATAAAACCTTGGGTACTTTTCGAGTAAGAGCGTAACCTGAAAAATTAAAGCCATAAGATCAGTGATAAGAAGTAGCATGGGAAGATGAAAATTGGGAGCGGACAACTATTCCAAAGTGCAAGCTAGTGGCAAAGACAACGGCTTGAGCAGGTGGGGGCATCAAATGATGATCACACTATATACAAACTAAGAATTGGTGGTCACGAGTGATGTACAGGCGTCCCTAGCCTTGATGGATCCTCCTTCTCGTGGTCAGTTTAAAGAGATGAATGAACTTGAAGCTGAAACGATGGACCAGTTGAGCAGTTTCAGCAAGGGAAAAGATCTGTAACCAATTAATAACAGCCGTTCCTATTTACTTGGATTCCTACGTGCACTTGTGTTTATTAAAAGACATAATTAGTAAGTGGGGGAGATGAGAAACTGGTGTAGCACCCACCAAGGGAGCGACGAAGACAAAAAGTGTCACGGTGGGATCCTTTCTGTCTCGATCAGTCAGTCACTCAGTCAGTTACGGCTGGAGCCGAACGCACGAGAGGGCTGATTTTGATCGGTTTTGTACGCTTAATGTGACCTTTTTTGTAGGACAGAAGTACTGAAGACTGAATAAATCCTGAAGGACATACTATAGAACCTGTCGCCGCCCTTGCTGCAAACCCATCACGGACGCACAAGGCCAAGATTTCATACTAACATGCAGGTGCTCAGCTTGCCACAAGAATGACTACCACCGTGGCAGGTGTGGTGGCTCAACGTCCCATAGATAGTAGATACACCACCTCCGTCTGTTTGACCAAAGAAAAAATCGACAGTCGTCACTAAACAATGAACCAACCAGTGATCAAGGACGGTGATGTACCAGCACTCGGGATGCCCTTGGACGCAGTTCCGGTCCAGGTCGACGTACTTGATGAAGACATGTTGCAGGGCGAGGCCGGGGTGGAGGCCGCTATTGACTGAGCCCCTGACGACTGGGCAGAGGTGACCTGGACCGGTCGTTGTGCCGGAGGCAGTGAGCACGCATGACGTGTAGATTGTGCCGGAGGAGCACCTCACACGGAGATGGATCCGACGCCCGCTTGATGACACACGCATAACACCTTCAAGGAGGAATCCTGGTGAGCGGCAGAGGTGATCTAGACCGGCGGTTGCGCCGGAGGTTTGTGTGCGGCGCAGGACGGACGGATTGTGCCAGCGGAGTGCGTCACACGGAGATGGATGCCCGCAGCCATGGGCTACTGTAGAAAGGGGAAGGAAGAAGAGTTTAGGAAGGGAATTATTTATTTCAGGGAGAAGAGGAAGGGATAGGGGCGGAGAAGAGGGGACGCGAGAGTAGGAGAGATGGGTGGGTGGTTTGTCTCCCACGGTGTGAAAACTAATTAGTACTTGTAAACAATTATTATTTCAGAAAACAAATGATGATGAAAATATTTGTTCAGACCTGAGGAGGTGGGCCTGAGTGGACTGCATGAGGTGTGACATGGCAAGATGTGAATGGTTGCTGATGTGTCTACGTTGCATGTTGATATAAATCAAGTAGTGGGGGTGAACTTCTTAAGTATATAAGATAAGCAAACAGGTTCAACAAAGGTCTTACAGTCTGAACCAAAGGAAAAAAAAGCTCACCGAGAGCAAAACAAAGTAAGCAGACATGAAGCCACAACCGGCTGGCAAAAGAAAGAGAGAAAAACTAATTGCCTATCCTATTACATGACCGCCATCCAAACCGGTTGAAAATAACCCGAGCTACCATCTCCCACCGGATAGATCCAGTAACCAAACGCTCCCTGGCCTCCGTCGGAGTCAGTAGCAACCACATACGGATCAACACAGTGGCTCGGAAGATAACCTGCAAAAAATGAATATTTGTTGTTCTGTTAAAAACCAAATCATTTCTGCAGTTCCAAACTGCCCACAATAAAGCACATACTCCTACGCGAATGTGTCTCACTGTTTCGGGATCTATCCCGTTAAGGCACGTCCCAAATAACGTGCTAACAGAATTTGGAGGAGTAATGTTAAACGCTATGTGAACTGACCGCCATAAATTTTTTGCTAACGGGCAGTCAAGAAAGAGGTGTTTGATGGATTCATCCATATTACAAAAACTACATCTTATAGGTCCTATCCAGTTGCGTTTTGCCAGGTTGTCCTTAGTTAAAATTACTTGTTTATGCACAAACCACATAAACACTTTAATTTTTAAAGGGACGTTGACTTTCAAAACATGTTTGGAACTAGGAATGGAGTTAGAATTGATAACATCCATATACATGGATTTAACCGAAAACTCTTCATTTCTAGTAAGCTTCCAACGCAACTGATCGAGCTGTTGAGAAAGCTGAACCTCCATCAGTCTACTCGCAAGATGGATCCAGGTTTCCCAACGGCTTCCGGCAAGAGTCCTCCTGAAGTGAATATTGAGAGGGATGGACTGAATCACTGATGCAACGAAATCGTCTCGTTGTTGAACAATGCGATACAGGGATGGATATTGAAGCGCTAGGGGTGTTTTCCCTAGCCAAGTATCCTCCCCGAATCTCGTGCTGATACCATTTCCGACTATAAACTTTGTCCTATTGAAAAAAAATGATTTAACTCTCATCAGTCCTTTCCAGAAAGGCGAATCCGTCGGCCTCACTGTTACCTGGGACAAAGTTTTGGAGTGAAGGTACTTACTACGGAGAATCTGCACCGATGTGGCCTCCGTTTCAACAGATAACTTATACATGCATTTACTGAGAAGGCATCTGTTCTTGACTTCAAGATTCTCAATGCCAAGACCCCCTTGGTCTTTTGGTCTACAAATAATGTCCCATTTGGCTAGTCTGTATTTTCGCTTTAGTTCATCACTCTGCCAGAAAAATCGGGATCGATAGAAATCCAGCCTTTTCCTAACTCCAACTGGAATCTCAAAAAAGGACAGGAGAAACATTGGCATACTCGTGAGAACCGAGTTAATAAGGATTAATCGGCCTCCGTATGACATCGGCTTGCCCTTCCAGCAACTCAGTTTCTTCTCAAATCGATCCTCAATGCATTTCCATTCTCCGTTTGTGAGTTTACGATGGTGAATTGGGATACCCAATTATGTAAAAGGTAAAGCCCCCAATTCACACCCAAACAATTGCCTGTAAGCTTCTTGTTCCTCATTGGCTCTTCCAAAACAGAACAGTTCGCTCTTATGAAAGTTAATCTTTAATCCAGTCAATTGTTCGAATAAGCATAACACCAGCTTCATGTTTCTCGCTTTTGCCAAGTCATGCTCCATAAAGATGATAGTATCATCAGTGTACTATAGGATAGACACACCTCCATCAACTAGATGAGGCACCAGGCCACCTACTTGACCAACCTCATTAGCCCTTCCTATTAGAATCGCCAACATATCGACTACAATGTTGAACAAAATAGGAGACATCGGATCTCCTTGTCTCAGGCCCTTATGTGTCTGGAAATAGTGACCTATGTTGCCATTCACTTTAATTCCAACACTCCCTTTTTGCATGAAAGATTCTACCTGGTGTCCCCAGGCTTGATCAAAAGCTTTCATTCGCAAGGCCTGTTGAAGAAATGGCCATTTGACTTTATCGTACGCTTTCTCGAAATCCACTTTGAATACAACCCCGTCTAATTTTTTCGTGTGGATTTCATGGAGCGTTTCATGAAGGACCACAACCCCTTCTAGGATGTTTCTGTCCGACATGAAAGCAGTTTGGGAAGGCTGCACCACAGAATGCGCAATCTGCGTGAGTGTAACGCCCTCGATGCGGCTATATCTCCCACGTGTCGAAGCACGACTTAGAGGCATAACCGCATTGAAAGCAATGTCGCAAGTGAGGTAATCTTCACACAACCCATGTAATACATAAGGGAAAGAGATACATAGTTGGCTTACAATCGCCACTTCACACAAATACAAGAATAAAGCATTACATCATACAGATACAATCAAGGTCCGACTACGGAACCAAAATAAAAAAAGACTACCCCAAATGCTACACAGATCCCCGATCGTCCCGACTGGGCTCCACTACTGATCAACTAGAACGAAACAACATAAATGACAAGATCTTCATCGAGCTCCTCCTGAGCTTGGTTGCGTCACCTGCTCGGTCTCATCGGCACCTGCAAGCTGGTTTTTGGAAGTAACTGTGAGCCACGGGGACTCAGCAATCTCGCACCCTCGCGATCAAGACTATTTAAGCTTATGGGTAAGGTAAAGGTATGAGGTGGAGCTGCAGCAGGCGACTAGCATATATGGTGGCTAACATACACAAATGAGAGCGAGAAGAGAAGGCAAAAGCACGGTCGAACAACTATGATCAAGAAGTGATCCTAGAACAACCTATGTCAAGCATTACTCCAACACCGTGTTCACTTCCCGGACTCCGCCGGAAAGAGACCATCACGGTTACACACGCGGTTGATGTATTTTAATTAAGGTCAACTTCAGGTTTTCTACAACCGGACGTTAACAAATTCCCATCTGCCCATAACTGCGGGCACGGCTTTTAAAAGTTCAAATCCCTGCAGGGGTGTCCCAACTTAGCCCATCACAAGCTCTCACGGTCAACGAAGGAGATTCCTTCTAGCGGGAAGACCCGATCAGACTCGAAATCCCAGTTACAAGACATTTCGACAATGGTAAAACAAGACCAGCAAAGCCGCCTGATACGCTGACAAATCCCGATAGGAGCTGCACATATCTCGTTCTCAGGGCGCACCGGATTCAAGCTACGAGTAAAACCAACCCTCGAGTTGCCCCGAGGTGGCCCCGCAGGCTGCCCGTTTCAGACCAACACTCAGAGGAGCACTGGCCCGGGGGGGGGGGGGGGGTTTAAAATAAAGATGACCCTCGGGCTCGCGAAAACCCAAGGGAAGGTTATAGGTTGTTAGTGCAAATGGTAAAACCAAGGTTGGGCCTTGCTGGAGGAGTTTTATTCAAGGCGAACTATCAAGGGGTTTCCATTATTACCCAACCGCGTAAGGAACGCAAAATCCGGGAACATAACACCGATATGACGGAAACTAGGGTGGCAAGAGTGGAACAAAATACCAGGCATAAGGCCGAGCCTTCCACCCTTTACCAAGTATATAGATGCATTAATTAAATAAGATATATTGTGATATCCCAACAAGTAAACATGTTCCAAACAAGGAACAACATCTCCATGTTCCAACAAGGAACAAACTTCAATCTTCACCGCAACTAACAACGCTATAAGAGGGGCTGAGCAAATGTAGGTGTCGCAAACTTACTCATAACAGAAGGTGAATCAAGTGCAGAGCTAGATGGCAGTTCCTTACCTCCCCTCGTAGTTGAGGGATAGATCTTAGTTTTTGGATCTCTCAAGTTCTTCATAGTGTCCAGCAGATATAAATCCCAAGTGACTCAAAGAATAGAGCTATGCTCCCCGGCAACAGTGCCAGAAAAAGGTCTTGATAACCCACAAGTATAGGGGATCGCAACAGTTTTCGAGGGTAGAGTATTCAACCCAAATTTATTGATTCGACACAAGGGGAGCCAAAGAATATTCTCAAGTATTAGCAGCTGAGTTGTCAATTCAACCACACCTGGAAACTTAGTATCTACAGCAAAGTGTTTAGTAGCAAAGTAATATGATAATGGTGGTAGCGGTAACAAAAGTAAAGACAGCAAAAGTAATGTTTTTGGTATTTTGTAGTGATTGTAATAGTAGCAGCAGGAAAGTAAATAAGCAAGAACTAGTATATGGAAAACTCGTAGGCACCGGATCAGTGATGGATAATTATGCCGAATACGGTTCATCATGTAACAGTCATAACATAGGGTGACACAGAACTAGCTCCAATTCGTCAATGTAATGTAGGCATGTATTCCGTAAATAGTCATACGTTCTTATGGAAAAGAACTTGCATGACATCTTTTGTCCTACCCTCCCGTGGCAGCGGGGTCCTATTGGAAACTAAGGGATATTAAGGCCTCCTTTTAATAGAGAACCGGAACAAAGCATTAGCACATAGTGAATACATGAACTCCTCAAACTATGGTCATCACCAGGAGTGGTCCCGATTATTGTCACTTCGGGGTTGCCGGATCATAACACATAGTAGGTGACTATAGACTTGCAAGATAGGATCAAGAACTCACATATATTCATGGAAACATAATAGGTTCAGATCTGAAATCATGGCACTCGGGCCCTAGTGACAAGCATTAAGCATAGCAAAGTCATAGCAACATCAATCTCAGAACATAATGGATACTAGGGATCAAACCCTAACAAAACTAACTCGATTACATGATAAATCCCATCCAACCCATCACCGTCCAGCAAGCCTACGATGGAATTACTCACGCACGGCGGTGATCATCATGAAATTGGTGATGGAGGATGATTGATGATGACGACGGCGATGAATCCCCCTCTCCGGAGCCCCGAACGGACTCCGGATCAGCCCTCCCGGGAGGTTTTAGGGCTTGGCGGCGGCCCCGTATCGTAAAACGCGATGATTTTTTCTCTCTGATTTTTTTCTCTCCGAAAGCAAATATATAGAGTTGGAGTTGGCGTCGGAGGGTCAACAGGGGGCCCATGAGGTAGGGGGCGTGCCCCCCACCCTCGTGGAAAGGGTGTGGGCCCCCTGGTCTTCATATTTGGCAAGGATTTTTTATTATTTTTTCTAAGACCTCCCGTGGAGTTTCAGGTCATTCCGGGAATATTTGTTTTCTGCACATAAAACAACATCATGGTAATTCTGCTGAAAATAGCATCAGTCCGGGTTAGTTCCATTCAAATCATACAAGTTCGAGTTCAAAACAAGGGCAAAAGTGTTTGAAAAAGTAGATACGACGGAGACGTATCACGTAGTAATTTCAAAATTTCCTACACACACGCAAGATCATGGTGATGCATAGCAACGAGAGGGGAGAGTGTTGTCTACGTACCCTCGTAGACCGACAACGAAAGCGTTGACACAACATAGAGGAAGTAGTCGTATGTCTTCCCGATCCGATCGATCCAAGTACCGAACGTACGGCACCTCCGAGTTCTGCACAAGTTCAACTCGGTGACGTCCCTCGAGCTCTGATCTAGCCGAGTGTTGAGGGAGAGTTTCGTCAGCATGACGGCGTGATGACGGTGATGATGTTCTACCGACGCAGGGCTTCGCCTAAGCACCGCTACGATATGACTGAGGTGGAATATGGTGGAAGGGGGCACCGCACACGGCTAAGGAACGATCACGAAGATCAACTTGTGTGTCATGGGGTGCCCCCTTGCCCCCGTATACAAAGGAGGGAGAGGGGGAGGTGCGGCTGGCCCTAGGGGTGCACCTGGAGGAGTCCTACTCCCACTGGGAGTAGGACTCCCCTCTCTTGCCTTGTTAGAGAAGGAAAGGAGGGAAGAGGAAAGGGGGCGCCGCCCCCCTTCCTTGTCCTATTCGGACTAGGGGGAGGGGGCACGCGGCCTGCCCTGGCCGGCCCTCTTCTTCTCCCTTAGGGCCCATGTAGGCCCATTAACCCCCGGGGGGTTCCGGTAACCCCCCGGTACTCCGGTAAAATCCCGATTTTACCCGGAACGTTTCCGATATCCAAATATAGGCTTCCAATATATCAATCTTTATGTCTCGACCATTTCGAGACTCCTCGTCATGTCCGTGATCACATCCGGGACTCCGAGCAACCTTCGGTACATCAAAACACAAAAACCCTAATTACGATCGTCGCCGAACTTTAAGCGTGCGGACCCTACGGGTTCGAGAACTATGTAGACATGACCGAGACACATCTCCGGTCAATAACCAATAGCGGAACCTGGATGCTCATATTGGCTCCTACATATATCCAGACACATATATCCAGTTGGATGTAGGTAATCAAGAGTTATTATTGTTGCCATTATCCTTGAGGTAAATGAATTGGGAGGTGAAAACAATAAACCCCCATCTTCCTATGTGTCTGACTGAAACTTTGGTTCCGTAAATATGCGTGAGTGTCGGTAATCATGAAAGACAATATGATAGTTGAGTATGTGAAACTTGCTATACAACTCTCTTACATAGACTCTTTCTGGAAATATGATGAACTACAATTGTTTCTGTGACACATAACATAGTTTCTTAGTTTTTAAGAAATTTTATGGTTCATAATTTAGCATTATGGATGAGTTGTTACTTGATCATGAGAAGTTTTATGATAATATGTTGCTGCTATAATAATAATCATGATGCTACCATGTCCATGTTTTGTTTTATCAACACCCCTCTCTATATACATGTGGTCATGATTATCGAGTTCGGCATTCGCTTGAGGGTAAGTGAGATCAAAACTTGGGGGAGTTGATACGTCCATTTTGCATCATGTTTTCCTACTGCTATTTATTATGTTTTGGCGCATTATTTCACTTTATGATGCACTTCTAATGCATTTTCTCTCTATTCTTGCAAGATTTATATGAAGAGGGAAATTGCCAGCAGCTATAATTCTAGATCTAAAAAGGCTATAGCACAGATACCTATTCTCCAGACCAAATGACCTGAAAAAATTTACAGACAATTATTTTAAAATTAATAAAAAATAGTAGAAGAAGAATCACCAGGAGGGGCCCCACCAGTGAGCCACAAGCTCAGGTAGCGCCCCCTACGATGCGCCACACAGGTTTCTGGGCCCACCACCAGGCCTCTATGGCCCTCCTTCTCCTATATGTTGCCATTTTCCCTAGAAAAATAGACTAATGTGATAAAGCGTCGCCATCTTGCTCTCTAGCGGAACGATTCCACCGGGGATACTTCCCTTTGGGAGGGTGAAATTGAAGTCATCGACATCACCAACGATCCTCTCATCGTCGGAGGACCAATCTTCATCAACATCTTCACCAGCACCATCTCATCTCAAAGTCTAGTTCATCTCTTGTATTCAATCTTTGTCCCAAAACATGAGATTGGTACCTCTGGGTTGCTAGTAGTGTTGATTACATCTTGTATTTGATGCTAGTTGGTTTATTTGGTGGAAGACTATATGTTCAGATCTTTGAGCGTATTCAATACACCTATGATCTTGAATATGAATATGATTTATGAGTAGTTACTTTTGTTCTTGAGGACATGGAAGAAGTCTTGTTATAAGTAATCATGTGAAGTTGGTATTCGTTCGATATTTTGATGATATGTATGTTGTTTTTCCTTTAGTGGTGTCATGTGAATGTTGACTACATGACACTTCATCATACTTGGGCCTAAGAGAAGGCATTGAGGAGAAATAAGTAGATGATGGGTTGCGAGAGTGACAGAAGACTAAACCCTAATTTATGCGTTATTTCATAAGTGGCTGATTTGGATTCATATGTTTCATGCTATGCTTAGATTTATCTTAATTTTTCTTTCGTAGTTGTGGATGCTTGCGAGAGGGGGTAATCATAAGAGGGTTGCTTGTTCAAGTAAGAATAGCACCCTATCACCGGTCCACCCACATATCAAATTATCAAAGCAGCGAACGCGAATTAACTAAACATGATAGACGTGACTAGACGAGAATTCTCATGTGTCATCGAGAACGCTTTGCTTAATATAAGAGAGACTTCCGGCTTGTCCTTTGCTATAAAAAGGATTGGGTCACCTTTCTGCACTTTTGCTACTATTGTAAGTTATTACTTGTTACAAATTAGATTGCTATAAAACTATCTGTTACCGCTACTTTCAGTACTGTAGAGAATACCTTGCTGAAAATCACTTGTCATTTCCTTTTACTCCTCATTGGGTCCGACACTCTTACTTATCAAAATGACTATGATTGATCATCTATACTTGTGGGTCATCATGACCTCCAAATGCAGTGAATCCGAAGGGGGAGTTGTAATTAAAGGAGGAGGTTGAGGAGCAAGAGGATGTGGGGACACTAGAGACGTGAATCTGCAAGCGAAGCAGCGGGTCATCCTCGATTCCCTACGTTCGGAGTCGGATGCGGAGACTAGACGCCGTCGTCGGCAGGAGATGAAGGCGGAGCACGCCGCAAAGAAGGAGGAGATGCTCGCCTACAGGGAGGAGGAGGAGGAGGAGGAGGAGGAGGAGGAGCCGGAGCCCTCCTACGCACTCGTCCACTCGGCGTCCGGCACCGATGTTGTGGACGTCTTCGACGACGAAGATTAGTTAGGATAGTATGTAGGATTTCTTTTGCATAATTTGTATGGACCTAGGAGTTGAAATATGAAAGGCTCGGAAATAATAAAGTAGCAAATTTGAGGTATGGCTGGTCTCACGTCCGCGGACGTTGGAGGGACCGGATTTGTCGTCCAACTGTAGATGCTCTTAGATCCGTCCGTGCTGTGGCGTGAGGCGTCCCTCGTGCTGGCTGCTGTTGTAGCCGAGTAATTGTTTCATCCAGCTTCGCCAATCTTCTACATACACCTCATATCCAACATTTGTAGATAGTTAAGTCATTGATTTGTGTGAGAAGCTCTGTTATGCTTGTATTTAGAATTTTAGATACTATGTTCATGTACATCAGGCGACCATAACTCCAAAAGTAGCCCAATTACAAGTTGAGTGTAAACCAGATTCTTATAATGAAACAAAAGGCAAACAAAACAGATTTGGAAAACAGCAGGGAAAACCTTCTGCGGGTCGAAACCATTTCCGTAACCAAATCTAAACCTTGTGCGGGACTCTGATTAAGCGTTTACAGGAGGAGCGTTTACTTGTTAGGATCAATTTTCTCGAAAAAAGAAAGAAAGAAAAAAAGGAGTACACAGGGCGGAGTATGGCAATTGGCACCTAAGCATGATTATTAAGAAGGGAAATGGAACGGAAACCATCCTACGTCGGGCCTAGCAGTAGAGAGTGACATCCCTTGAGGTGGCCCGTGATGTAGAACTTGGCCCTACGCCAGATCAGCGACTCAAGAAGCTGCGCCTTGTTGTCCGCGTGGCTCTCCCCGCCTGTCAGACGGCCCCTCCAATTAAGCCCCGCCGCCTGGAGCGCCTCGGGCAGAGGAGCAGACGAGTTGTTGTCACCAAACACCTCCGCAAAGGGTTTCTTGAGGTTGATCCACCGGTAGAAATAGTAAGGAATGGCGACTTGCTTGAACAGGCACTCCTGCTTCAGCATGGTACGGCAGTCCCAGTCGCCCCACGTCACGACGGCAAAGCTAAGGCGACCTCCATTCTTTGTCTCTGCCTCCTTCAGCCAGGCTTGGTGCATCTGCAGCGCCTCCGACAGCTTCACGCCGGCCTCCACATCTGTCTGCAGAATGCCGTTGTATTCCTTACAAAACTCGCTCAGTTTAGGGTGTATTTCCGGGGTGACGTAAGTGTGGAAGGTGGACACTGATTCGCCGGTGATGGCGTTGACGAAGATGGACGACAACTCGATGATCTCCTGCCTGTTGATATTCACGCCCTTCTCGCAAGTCGCCTTCAAGTCTACAACCACATAGTCAATAGTCCTGGGCAGAAAAATGGGTAAATCCGATGCATCTGGTCTTTGACCACAGTTAAGCCCATCTACAAAACAACCAAATGGAATAGTCACACAGTTAGGCTTGGGTAACAATGTCTTTCCAGAAATTCACTCTATTATTATTATTTTTTTTGTGATAAGCAAAAAAAATTAATTGATAAAACAACTTGCACAATTTTCAAACGCACATTCTTTTCTTTGTTTGTTAGCTACGAAACCCACTCTCAATTTGTTTCCAGTTTCTAAAGTTCATTAACTAAGCCACTGACATATGTAGAGCACAACAAAACAGCTCGTGAAGCGGAGACACAACAAAAGTTGACCTGGTTATCCGTTTAAAAAAAAGTTGACCTGGTTAGCCGATTATTTTATCCATTTTTCTCCCCTTGCATTCTTGCCCCACGTGCTCTTTCCCTTTGCTTTATGTTCCGACAAAGTTGGATAAGGAAAAAAGTACACTCATGTTGGTGAATTAAAATCGAACTTGGGAATCAATGACAGTAGTGTCGTAAATAAGACAAAAGGTGAGGAACAAAACCAAGCTGACTTAAATGTACATACCCATCGGCCCGTACCAAGTGGTTGTTGTGTCCCGGTGAAACAACCCTTGCGTCGTCTACGCTCGAGGCGGCTCGAGGGCGACTCATCCAAACCCTAGCGAGCCGCCGCCACATCAAATCCATCACGCTTCGCCCGGCGGCCGACGGCAGCGGTGGGGCTTCTCCTTGCGGCTCCCCTGGGTCTGCGGGTGACATTCTCAACGGGATCCGACCGTGCTCAAGGCGGATGTGTGCCTCGCATCAGCCGCACGCGGTGGAGCTTGGTAAGGGGTGGTGGGGCGTGGATGCTGTGCTCCATGTGCGGCCATGCCGGGCGTTGGCCAGGGTGATAGTGTGTGTGGCGTGCCTGATGGGCGCGTACTCTGTGCTTTGGCAGCGCTCAGGAATGGCGGATGGGTCATCAAGCCTTGCTCCGGTGGCCTTGCCTATTCTCGCCGGCGCGTTGGACAAGACACCTTAGTTCATGCATGGTGGTTGATGCGAAGGGGGGGGGGGTGTCAGTGGAGTTGGGAAAACCCTATCTCGGCTTGGTGCCAGGAGTGGTGACGATGACGCTTCAGCGCGCTGTAAACCTTGTTGAAGGTGTCACTACATTGCTCCCCTCCTCTGCTCATGGTCTTTACTCCGGGGAAATCCTTGCTCCCTTCATGGGACGGACGATGGCGACGATTTCTTCGTCGTTGACCTTCTTGGAGGAATTGTCTAGGAGCTGACTTGATCGCCAGAGCCCGAGGAAGCTTGTTCAGCATTGCTCCGGAGTGAGATCTATGGACGGCGACTTGATGCAAAGGACATGGATGTGCAACAATGGCGGTGGATATATGGCTAGGCACGCAGTCTGAGGTTGTGAGACATCGGTGGCCATGATCCCATCTGCAGGCGACAACGTCTGCCTGCTGCGTCATGGTATGTCGGTTCTGCGCTCAGGCGCATAGCCGAAGGCGTGGTTCTGCGCTGCTAGGTGATTGCTGAGACGAGGCCGGAATCTTGGATCTTCAAATCCGATGGCAACGACAATTTTGTTTGCTGCCTGATTCTGCCGCCATGGACAAGGATGGTGAAGCGTGAGGACGGTGCGAGACTGTTGAAGCGTCCCCATTTGGAAATTGACGGCGTCGGCGACTATCCTCCCTTGATCTCCGTTGCAAAGTGCGACGGCGACCTTCGTTGTTCGGAGTTTGTTGGCGGCGAGTGGCTCTTGTCGCAACTTGACTGTCTACTTGTGCGGGCATGGTTTTCACTTGCGTGGCACCTCACGTCAAGACCATGCTACGCATGTAGTTGCTTGGGTTGTGGAAAGTGGTGGCGACATCACAACTGATGTCAAGTGATGGTTGCTGCGAATATGGTTGCTGTTGTAGATTGTTGATCATTATTTTGATTGCTTTGGAGTTTTTTCTTTTTGTTACACTAAGGCATAGCTTCGGTCATGTTTGACTTTGCAATTAAGTTGCCGGTGTGATTTTTGAGTGTGTGTGTTGATGTTGGCTGTGTGCATCCTAACTATGCAGAGGCCGGGTGTGTACTCACTATGTTTATATCACTTGATACTTCATTTTAAGCTAATAAAATTCACCCTTTATCAAAAAAAGAAGCTGACTTAAATACATACTAAGGTGAAATGCAGTGAAGACGTTTTGCTCAAACTGCAGAGATATTCCATAAATTTAGAAGGTTGCACATGCACGTGCTATCATGATGATTATTAAGTTTAAGAAAAATGGCATTGCCCTCTAATTCGAACTTACATGCAATTTGATGTTGTTCCTCGGCAGCAGATGCATTGTCACGTTCAATGGAGAATGGGTAGCCTTGCTGGATATAACAATGAAAAGATAATAACAGAGAATTTATGGTCTGCTATACTGAAAAGTTAAATAAAACAATCTATATATGTATAACATCATGAGCTTGGGAATCCTTGATATATTTCTGATCATTTCGCATATGGTTCAGTGATCTGTAATTTATTACATTTAACATATACTCAAGAATTAGACCGGCGACATCTTCTATATCTAAATAGCTAGCCCCCACTATCTATTTCTCTCAACATGCAATCATGTCACATCATCGCACAACATGCATGAGAAAAGACCCACCCCCACTACATATGTCTTTCAACATGCAAGCATGCATGCCACTTCATCAATTAAACATGCATGAAAAAAAGACTCATCTCAACATCCAAATATACATAAGAATTGTCATTCTATTATGCTATTTATATTTAATAAACATTTTACAACTATTTAGTATTCAAACATAATAAACTATATGTATTTTTTAGTTTTAGCTTTTTATATTATTACTTTAAATGTGCATGTTTTCATACAAAGAATTACATTGAAATATGTTGCAAAATATTCCCACAACAACGTCTATTATATTGATATGACCAAACACGTAAACCCCCAATTCGAACCACATCGCATAGCACCACAACATAATGTGTAGAAGTATGTTGACTATTGAAACTATAAGTAGGCCCTAGTTTTGAGTCCCATTAGAGCATCTACAACCGGGCGCCTCAAACGCCCCTCAAATATTCACTAATCGGTAAAGATCCAGACGGGCGCCTCAAACGCCGGGGCTGACCAGCACCCCTCATATCTAGCCCAAATTTATGGTGGACATGGGGCAGCTCGGCCTCGACCGGGCGCATCCGTCACGTCTGAGCCGACTCATGCTGGCTCACCTGATCCCACATATATTTGGGCCCATCCTCTTCGCGGACCAAACTTAGCACTCCACTCCGCCACCAAAGCACCAGTATGGCGATCCTCGGCCTTCTCCAATATGGCGGGAAGCGGATCCAAGTCCTACACTTCCCTATCCCGTGATTGGGAACTCGTCCCATGTGCCCCCCAAGAGGAGATGGTGGTCCGCATGGCGTTGCGCCGCTCCTGCGTGGAGAGCGTCAGATAGAGGTCCGACTCACTCCGGCAGGAATCCATCGTGTCCGCGCAAGTGGGGCTTAGATCCGGCACAAGGCGCATTGCCGCTGTCTCACCGGAGGCGGTGCGGTCCATTTGGCGTCTGAACGTCGTGGCAGAGGCTCAACTACAACGACTTGGTGGTGAATGCCCACGTCGCGTGGGATGCAAATATGCAGCGGCATGCCCACCGTGTGACACCGAGGGTGCGGGAGGCCGCAGAAGCCCTCGCGGCGGACGTTCCCGAGGCAGAGTCACACTCTCTGGTGCCGCGTATGGTGCTCTGAACCCCTAGTGCCGCAACCACGTCGTGGTGGATGTGGCCGGCTCTGACCACGACAGATCCATCATTGATCTCATGTTCACCGGAGACGTGCAAGCGAAAGGCTCTGACGAGGAAGAGTATGCCATGGGAGATGGCCGCACCTTGAGTCCCGTGAGCCGGTTCGTGTCCCATGTCCAACTCTACCTCGCCGGCGATCGGAGCAACATTTCAAGGGGCCAAGCCGGCCGCCGGACATGGACATGGCGGAGCTGGACGAGCTCTGCTTAGAATAGCTAGGTTTCATGTTGCATGTAATTGTATGTATTTGAGATTCCGTAATTAAGGCATTCGGTTATGAAAACGAAAATTTGAGGTCTGGCCAGTTAATGTCCGTCCGCCGACACATGCGTCCGCGGGCTTTTAGGGGTCCAAATTAGCAAGTCTAGCTTTAGATGCTCTTAGACTCAAACCGTTCTTATTGAGCACCATTACTAAGGTCAAGTTTGGTAGGGTTCCTCGACAAAACATGATAGGGAAAATTGGTTCCTATAGGTAACCGGCTTTTTCATTGGCGTGACCAAGCAAGTATGAGATCTAGGGTACTCAGTTGACTTAAATCTTTATAGAATATCTAGCAGTAATAGGTCTACTTAAACTGCTAAAAATCCCCAAACCAGCCTTAGCTGCCTATGACTACTAGCATTTTGAATGTGGCTTTGAAAATGCGGGGACAATAATCCTCGGCCCTATTATTAGGCATGAGTGATGAGCTATCTCAAAAATAATGAACAACAAAAAAAAAATCCTTGCCTTACTGTACAGAACATATTAGAATTATCCGGCTTCGAAAAAGTTGGGAGAATACTCCTCGACCCTACTGTACAAAACATATTATAATTTCAGTTCTACTACTTACACGATATTGCTGATCCAGAAAGCTTGGTTGTCCCAGATAGGTTGATATACTGGATGCCCAGTGTGCTGCAACTGAACAGGAAATATTATGATCTGCATCAATTCGTTTGGTAGGAGTGGTGAAATTCGGAAACTTACAGTTTGTAGGTCTCGGACCGTACTGTGGACTCGACACAGTGTCATGTTGCTCATCCAGACGAGAACGTGAGGAAAAGAAATGTCCGTCATTGCCTCCTAAATGTGGATTTTTTAAGCTATTTTGCATAAACATGGTAAGCATGATAAACGAATCGACAAAGTCCTCATCATCTCCTAGTATCTTCACCTGACGTAAGCATGAAAATGTTTACTGAATTATATGGAATTTGTTTTTTACAAAGTTCTTGTACCTTTGACACAGTTGGGTATGTTCACCTATTGTCCAAACCAGTCTACTCCCTCCTTTCATTTATATAGGGCTTAATGCGTTTTTCAAAACCGTCTTTGACTATTGACAAGATTAATAATACATGAGATGTATAATGTGAAAATTATATCATTGGAAGCTCCTTTCACATACGAATTTGACCGTATACTTTGTGTAAGTTGCATGTCATATATTATTACTCTAACATTTGATCAAAGTTAGCCTCGAAAAACGCATTAGCCCTGTATAGATGGAAGGAGGGAGTACCAATCTTTTAGATATTTTATTTAATAAGTAATCGAACCACTAACACATAGAGTGTGACAACCCAAAATACATGGCAACTTCGGATTGGTTAATCTCTTTTTAACTCATATTCTCCCCCTGCTTCGTGTACCACATCATTCTTCCCTTTAAAGCCTGGTATGTCGACGGGGTTTTGCACGTGTCCATTTCCTTTGCTGTCGGTTCAGTGTAATTTTCAATCTCTAACATGCCGCGGACTATCATAATTAAGAAGAAGATGGCTGGTATAATTTTCAATGCAATTTTTTTTACTGGCTACAAATTTTTTATATAATTGTCAGATCTAAAAGATGCCCTTTGGGTCTCTTTTGTCAACAACAACAAAAATCCTTCCCTTCCCTTCGTGTTGTAACATAGTTGGATGAGGAGAAAAATAGCATAGGCAATGAGGCATATGTTCCCAATTTGCTGGTTTAAGAATTTAATTGATTTAACATGGCAAGGTCGTTTTGAATTTGAAATGATATGCAACAGGGGGAAATAACAAAGAAGTGCCTACAAAAACAGGTCAGACTTCTGCATGAAAAAAAATCAAAAAAGCTAATCCGTCATATTAGACAAATATATTACTAGTGTAGAGATGAATTTGCATTCGTTATCTTTTGGTCGAGAACTAGATATTTATCGCATGATCAGTGTCACAAGCAATCTCAAACCAACTGTCAAAAATAAAAGCAGATATTCACAAAGAGAAAGGTACAAAATCCATGCATATGATGTGGGAATTATTATAAATGGAAAGCAGAACGGCATTGCTCTCTAACTTAAACTTACCCGTCGTTTGACCTTGTGGTGATGAATGATGTGCATCAGCACTAGGAATCACCTGAATAAAATTAAAGTATGATTTTTGAAAGTACTCCCTCCGTCCCATAATATAAGGCAGTATTACATCCAACATTATATTATGGGACGGACTGAGTATTAAAGGGCATATATATATATATATATATATATATATATATATATATATATATAGGGTAACGCTATTCTAAGCGTGAGTGTAGAATAGCTTATTCTACACCCCCTAGTAACGCTATATACAAAATCTAGTAAAACGGTGTACGAAATGTAGTAATTCGGAAAATAAAATTTTTATCACCGAAGTTTGGAATTTACTATATTTTTACAAAAATTACTATATTTTACATAGTGCGTTACTATATTTTGTATGTACCATTACTGGGGTGTAGAATAAGCTATTCTACACTCACGCTTAGTTTAGCGTTACTATATATATATATATATATATATATATATATATATATATATATATCAAAAACAGAATTTGCAATCTCTGGACGAAAAAAGAACAGATTTAGGTAGATGGTAATGTGGCCGAATAAACTTCGTACTAGCACACACTGGAGAAGTCTAGGAGCTACTCTGTTAGACCCTGTGGACGAAATAGCACTATCCAGTTCAATACGTTGTAGGAATAAATACCTGCATGTTGTGTGGAGGGTTCTGATGGTTCGTGGATTCCGTGCATGCAATTGCATCTGAATTACTGCGTTGGTTTTGACCGCATGTACCATTATCTGCAAGTAAACACTAAATCTTATCGCTTCTGCATCATTCAATCATTCGGTAAGAATGGAGATCAATCACTAAATGTTTGCCTCTGTTTCGGCCAAGTTCAGCTTGCGCAGTCTCAGGACCGATAACCAGTTTGTCAAGTTCCCCTTCGACCATTTCCCATAGAGCTGGTTTTAGACTTTTTAGAGCATTGTAAAAGTTTCTCACTGAACCAGAAACAAAATCCATCAATAGTAGATAAACGAAAAACAAAGCCGCAGGCCTTAACAATTTCCCTCAATCTCAAATTAGTCGGTTGTGATGAGTTTTGGAGCTAGTTGGTGGAGAAACCAACTGTTTATCCTAAACTCCCCGGTATGGGGCTTTCATCATTATATAGCTATTATTGTTCAAGAAATCTTTATATAGCTACTTTCTAAAATCTGAAGTATATTTAAATCGTGTGGAATTGAACTTAATAGAAAAATGGACGGGCTCACAAATTTTCTACACCTGAGCTTATCACAAGTAAGAAGAAATTTGTTATATATATATATATATATATATATATATATATATATATATATATATATATATATATATATATATATATAATGCATATATCGTAGAGAGGATAGCTTCTTACATTCATCATATCGAATTTCTCGCATATCGAAAGCAAGTTGCACTATGGTTTCTTCTACAACTCCATGGCAAACTTGTATATCAACAATGTTTCTCGCTTGCTCTGGTTGTAAGACGAAAATCAATTAATTGTACACCTGTATTGACACTACATTCTACTAGACCATACTATTTACGCAGATGATTTGGCATTTTAAGAAATACACATAATTATATATCAGTATGTGATTTTTTAAACAGACAAAATATAGATTATAGATTAATCACGTAAGTAGTTTAGAGAAGCGATATTTTTTATATTCAAGAATCAAGACATGTACACGTATAAACTATTATTAGACATATTAAGTACAATAATATAATATTTAAAAATTTAATGGCATTGGCATTATAATATATCACATTATTGGTTTTTCAAAAATGAGGGCAGTCTTAAAATTAAGAAAGTTATACTTCGGTTATAAAGATGTATCTCACAAAACGAAATACACATGTATGAAAAAATAATTGAACGAAGTTGCATAGTATAAATGAAAGCGAAAATCTGCATCTGAGCCCGGGCTCAAATACTCCCGCTCAGAAAAAATTCAAAACAAATACTAGAATTTAAAAAAAAAATCATTTTTTTGTGTGGTAGATAATTTGATGCGTGAGGTACGCTCCAACTTTCAACTCATTTGGATATCTGAGCAGTTCTCGACAAAAAAGACAAATCGGGTCAAAACAGTTCGTGAACAATAAACTTTTTTACAGACCCTGATTTTGTCTTTTTTGCAGAGAGCTGCTCAAATGTCCAAACGAGTTGAAATTTGCAGTGAACGTCACGTATCAAATTATCTACCACACACAAAAATCGGAATTTTTTGAATTTTTCTAGTATTTGTTTTGATTTTTTTTCATCGGAGCGGGTGTAGCTGAGCCCGGGAGCCAAATTGGCCTTCTCAAATGAAAGTCTATTTTTTTGGCAGAGGGAAAATCTCTTCTTGTAAAGAGATACCAATAAATCTATCAGCATTTCCTATTTATTTTGTTGCAACATATTTGTATGGTCAAAATTTCCCTCGATCAATTCCTCTTACATCTTGGGAGAGGTAAGAGGGCATGCTTTAAAGTTTGTCAAATGTTTGACATAGACAAAAGAAAAAAAAAAGAATCTGAAGGCCTACTAGGCAGGTATGCTTGGACAACTGAGATTTAAGAAAATATGAGTCCAGTAAGAATTAGCAATTCTGGTATCATATACTGTTTACCTTGTGGATGTTGCCGCCGATAGATGTCCCGTAAACAGCTGTCAACCTTCCTTATATGTTCGAGTAATGCCTTATATCCTGAACGTGAAATAGAGATGAATAATTGCATGTAAAGATGATATACATAAAAAGATAACCTCTGGTTTTCTTTGATGCTAGTAATCAGTTATATATGATGAGCTCTGCATTTTAGTTGGTAAAAATCTGTCCTTCGTTATAGCTGACGTGAATTGGGATTATAGGGGAAAAAAGGATGAGAGTTCTGTACGACATCCGAGCTCAGTACAACAGTAACTTTTTTTGGGGGGAGTACAATAACTTGGACGATCTTCACGTTCATAACATCGAGTGTGGTTAGAGAGAATATTTTCTAGCCTTTATGTGGGGGTATGCTTTGGTCGTCGGCAGAGCGAACAATTCTCCAAACGGACTGTATCTGTTCTATGATTTGCCATGCCAACTTCTGTTGGTGGTCATCCCCTGACGTGAAAAGAACACCAATTATTTGCATGTAAACAACTTGAAATTACAAGCTAAACCAACATATTAGAGCGAGGTTAAATTTTAAAACTTTTCAATGTGGCACATATATATTTATGCTATCAAATGACCATTAAGTTGAAGAGAAATAGCATAGCTCTCCAGTTTGTACTTACTAGTCATTTGGTTTTCTCCCATGGCAGCAGGAGAAAGATTACCTCCAGGGGTGCCAATCAACGGTTCGTCACCAACTAATCTCTGAATAGAACAAAGAGAAGATAACATAAGAAATTTCTGATTGCCCTGTGATGAGAACTAATTGTGGGTCATTTATTTGTTGAATTCGATGAAAACTCATTATTTGGTTCTTGTTTGAAGACATTAGGAAGTTCATGTCTTCTGATTTCGCTCCGAAGGATGGTTATGGCATTATTCGATTTGCATGACAATTTGGGAGCTCTCTGGATAGTTGTTTAGCCAAGAACTCCGCATCTCACACCCCAGCCCCCAATTACAAGGATTCCGATATTTGTGGTAGGTGTGGTTCTTCTCAGCAACGAGTTAGACTACCCACAGTGGGAGTAATATAGGTAGTAACATCACACATATCTAGATAAAATAGATGATGTGGCAAGCAATAAATGAAGAAAGAGTGGAAAGTGATAGCATAGCTAGTTACTAGTAGTATGAGTAACATCACACATATCAAGGCAAGATGAGTCTATAGCCTAATAAATAAAATGTTGCATGTTACCATACATATGTTACTCTCCACTATAGAGGTAGTAACATAGACTAGTAACATATGCATGTTACTAGTCTATGTTACTACCCATTGCCACCCTGCTTCCACCGCCACACGCAACTCAAAAATCAAGAGCCCCATGTCAATTATGAGTGCTTGACTCCAACACAACGCATGCTTCTGAGAACTACCACGCATGTGGCGCGTGGCGAGGAGGCGAACGACAGGCTGGACCACGATGCTTGTCTGGCTGCCCGTGATGGTGCTTTCTTCGGCCATCTTTGCGGTGGTCGGTGGAGTGGCGGCGCGGTGGTGGTGGTGGTGGTTCGTGCTGGTGGTGGCGCCGGCGGCGGTGTGGGCTTCGGCCGACCTTGCGTGCGGCGGCCATTGGCGGCGAGGGTGGTGGCGCTGGCTCGGGGCTGCTCCTCGGGGTCCCGACGTGGATGTGGGCTGCCACGGCGTGGTGGTGGCCCATGGCGGTGGTCTGGGTCGTTTCACGGCGGCGGCTGGACTTCCTCGACGTCTGCCTATCGGTGAGTGCCCTTGTCGACCTTCGATTCCTCTCCCCGTGGCTTGGGCGCTACCTTCATCAGAGGGTTGGCCCTCTCCCAGCTGTGGCCCATCACTGGTCTCGCGCCCGGCAGCAGGACCGAGCTCGTCTCGCGCCCGGCAGCAGGACCGAGCTCGTCTCGCACCCGGCAGCAGGACCTAACTCGTCTCGCGCCTGGCGGCAGGACGGGTCGATGGTGGCCAGTTTTGGCCGGCCTATTGGGTCTCGACGCTGGAGACTGCTCAGGGGTGCGAAAGGCGGTTCCTTTTCACTTGTCTCTTTGGTTGGGGTAGCGGTGGGTGGCGGGTGAGCTGGCATCGAGGTCCTCGATGTCGGGGCGGCGGCCCTGGTGGTGGTGTCGCGGTCCTCATGGGCAAAGCCCGTGGCTTGGTGCTTCCTGGTGGCCATGGCCGTGTGGGCGGCGTGGTAGTCAGGGTGTGACGTTTGGTGGCGGTGAATATTGGCCGGGGTGAAAACCTGTTCTATCTTCGGACAGATTCGGTTCTTGATTGGAGGCATTAGAAAGTTCATGCCATGTGATTTCGCTTCTAGTTTGTAACCTCATTATGGTCATGTCATTTTTCAATTTCCATGGAAATTTCCGAGCTCTCTAGGTGGTTAAGCCAAGGACACTGCCACTGCAAGGATTGCAATTTTTTTGGCCTTGGAAGTTCTCTGCTTCCCACTGCAACATTGCTTCAAGTCGTCGGGCAGCCAAGGCGTGTGCCTTCGTCTGTTTTGGAATCGAGCAAGTCTATGCTCCAAGGTCCCATGTGACCATTTGATGGATTATTGAAAGGAGAAAAACCACCTCAACCAATTGATTCTCATGAATTGTTTGCCACCTTGCCCTTATGCCACGTGTTCCCATGGGACCAATTTATCCCTTTCTACCGTATCTCCTCAGCCCAGCTGATCCCCTTGTCCCCTTCCTCTAGATCCCCTTTGTTCCATCTCTCTTCCCAAGCGGCCCTCCCTTCGATGAGTGATGCCTCTATCTTCCCCAAGCGTCCCCCCCTTAGGTGAGTTGGCGTTCCCGCACCTTCCCTCCCTTGCTCTCTCCCACCTGACCGGTCGAGCTCACGCACACACTAGTGGTGAGAGGTGAACAACTGCTGCGCAAAGGGGCGATCGCCACCACGGCTTGGGGGCCTCAGGTGTTTTCGGTGATGGTGGCAGTGCTGCAAGGTGGCTGCAGGGCGCTGCTGCCCTCGCTCCAAGATTAAGGGTCAAAATCCCCAAGGCAGCTACAATGATGGGTGTGATACGTCCATTTTTCATCATGCTTTTATATCGATATTTATTGTATTATGGGCTATTACTTTACATTATTTCACAATACTTATGCCTTCTCTCTCTTATTTTACAAGGTTTACATGGAGAGGGAGAATGCCATCAGCTGGAATTCTGGACTGGAAAAGGAGCAAATATTAAAGACCTATTCTGCACAACTCCGAAAGTCCTGAAACTCCACGAAAGTCAGTTTTGGAACATATTAAAAATATTAGGCAAAGAAAGCACCAGAGGGGGGCCACCCACTGTCCACGAGGGTGGAGGGCGCGCCCTACCCCCTGGGCGCGCCCCCTGCCTCATGGGCCACCTGGAAGCCCCCCGATGCCCGTCTTCTGGTATAAGGTGTCTTTTGCCCTGGAAAAAAGAAGAAGGAAGCTTTTGGGACGAAACGATGCCGTCTCGAGGCGAAACCTTGGCGGAACCAATCTAAGGCTCCGGTGGAGCTGTTCTGCCGAGGAAACATCCCTTCGGAAGGGGGAAATCGTCACCATCATCATCACCACCGATCCTCCCATCAGGAGGGGGTCAATCTCCATCAACATCTTCACCAGAACCATCTCCTATCAAACCCTAGTTCATCTCTTGTATCCGATCTTTGCCTCAAAACCTCAGATTGGTACCTGTGGGTTGCTAGTAGTGTTGATTACTCCTTGTAGTTGATGCTAGTTGGTTTATTCGGTGGATCATTATATGTTCAGATCCTTTATGCACATTAATACCCCTCTGATTATGAACATGAATATGATTTGTGAGTAGTTACGTTTGTTCCCGAGGACATGGGAGAAGTCTTGTTATAAGTAGTCATGTGAGTTTGGTATTCATTCGATATTTTGATGAGATGTATGTTGTCTTTCCTCTAGCGGTGTTTGTTGGAAATATGCCCCAGAGGCAATAATAAAAGGATTATTATTATATTTCCTTGTTCATGATAATTGTCTTTTATTCATGCTATAATTGTGTTATCCAGAAATCATAATACATGTGTGAATACATAGACACCAACATGTCCCTAGTAAGCCTCTAGTTGACTAGCTCGTTGATCAACAGATAGTCATGGTTTCCTGACTATGGACATTGGATGTCATTGATAACGAGATCACATCATTAGGAGAATGATGTGATGGACAAGACCCAATCCTAAACATAGCACAAGATCGTATAGTTCGTTTGCTAGAGTTTTTCCATTGTCAAGTATCTTTTCCTTAGACCATGAGATCGTGTAACTCCCGGATGCTGTAGGAGTTCTTTGGGTGTACCAAATGTCACAACGTAACTGGGTGACTATAAAGGTATACTGCGGGTATCTCCGAAAGTGTCTGTTGGGTTGACACGGGTCAAGACTGGGATTTGTCACTCCGTATAACGGAGAGGTATCTCTGGGCCCACTCGGTAATGCATCATCATAATGAGCTCAATGTGACCAAGTGTCTGGTCACGGGATCATGCATTACGGTACGAGTAAAGTGACTTGCCGGTAACGAGATTGAACGAGGTATTGGGATACCGACGATCGAATCTCGGGCAAGTAACGTACCGATTGACAAAGGGAATTGTATATGGGGTTGCTTGAATCCTCGACATCGTGGTTCATCCGATGAGATCATCGAGGAGCATGTGGGAGCCAACATGGGTATCCAGATACCGCTATTGGTTATTGACCGGAGAGCCATCTCGGTCATGTCTACATGTCTCCCGAACCCGTAGGGTCTACACACTTAAGGTTCGGTGACGCTAGGGTTGTAGAGATATGAATATGCAGTAATCCGAAAGTTGTTCGGAGTCCCGGATGAGATCCCGGACGTCATGAGGAGTTCCGGAATGGTCCGGAGGTGAAGAATTATATATAGGAAGTGCAGTTTCGGCCATCGGGAGAGTTTCGGGGGTCACCGGTATTGTACCGGGACCACCGGAAGGGTCCCGGGGGTCCACCGGGTGGGGCCACCCATCCCGGAGGGCCCCATGGGCTGAAGTGGGGAGGGGAACCAGCCCATAGTGGGCTGGTGCGCCCCTTTGGCCCACCCCATGCGCCTAGGGTTGGGAACCATAGGGTGGGGGGGCGCCCCATCTGGCTTGGGGGGCACTCCACCCCTTGGCCGCCGCCCCCCCTAGGGGCCTATATAAAGGGGGGAGGGAGGGGCAGCCGCACCCTTGACTCTTGGTGCCTCCCTCTCCCCTGCTACACCTCTCCCTCTCGCAGAATAACGGCGAAGCCCTGCTGCGGTGACTGCTGCATCCACCACCACGCCGTCGTGCTGCTGGATCTTCATCAACCTCTCCTTCCCCCTTGCTGGATCAAGAAGGACGAGACGTCACGCTGACCGTACGTGTGTTGAACACGGAGGTGCCATCTGTTCGGTGCTAGGATCTCCGGTGATTTGGATCACGTCGAGTACGACTCCCTCATCCCCGTTCTTTGAACGCTTCCGCTCGCGATCTACAAAGGTATGTAGATGCATCCGATCACTCGTTGCTAGATGAACTCATAGATGGATCTTGATGAAACCGTAGGAAAATTTTTGTTTTCTGCAACGTTCTCCAATAGTGGCATCATGAGCTAGGTCTATGCGTAGTTCTCTTTGCACGAGTAGAACACAATTTGTTGTGGGCGTAGATGTTGTCAACTTTCTTGCCGCTACTAGTCTTATTTTGTTTCAGCGGTATTGTGGGATGAAGCGGCCCGGACCAACCTTACATGTATGCTTACGTGAGACCGGTTCCACCGACTGACATGCACTAGTTGCATAAGGTGGCTGGCGAGTGTCTGTCTCTCCCACTTTAGTTGGGGCGGATTCGATGAAAAGGGTCCTTATGAAGGGTAAATATAAGTTGACAAATCACGTTGTGGCTTTCACGTCGGTAAGAAAACGTTCTTGCTAGAACCCTATTGCAGCCACGTAAAACTTGCAACAACAATTAGAGGACGTCTAACTTGTTTTTGCAGCAAGTGTTCTGTGATATGATATGGCCAAAGTTGTGATGAATGATGAATGATATATATGTGATGTATGAGATCATATTCTTGTAATAGGAATCACGACTTGCATGTCGATGAGTATGACAACCGGCAGGAGCCATAGGAGTTGTCTTTATTTTTTGTATGACCTGCGTGTCATTGAAAAACGCCATGTAAATTACTTTACTTTATTGCTAAACATGTTAGCCATAGTAGTAGAAGTAATAGTTGGCGAGCAACTTCATGGAGACACGATGATGGAGATCATGATGATGGAGATCATGGTGTCATGCCGGTGACAAGATGATCATGGAACCCCAAGATGGAGATCAAAGGAGCTATGTGATATTGGCCATATCATGTCACTATTATTATTTGATTACATGTGATGTTTATCATGTTTTTGCATCTTGTTTACTTAGAACGACGGTAGTAAATAAGATGATCCCTCATAATAATTTCAAGAAAGTGTTCCCCCTAACTGTGCACCGTTGCGACAGTTCGTTGTTTCGAAGCACCACGTGATGATCGGGTGTGATAGATTCCAACGTTCACATACAACGGGTGTAAGACAGATTTACACATGCAAACACTTAGGTTGACTTGACGAGCCTAGCATGTACAGACATGGCCTCGGAACACAGAAGACCGAAAGGTCGAGCATGAGTCGTATAGAAGATACGATCAACATGAAGATGTTCACCGATGTTGACTAGCCCGTCTCACGTGATGATCGGACACGGCCTAGTTAACTCGGATCATGTTATACTTAGATGACTGGAGGGATGTCTATCTGAGTGGGAGTTCATTGAATAATTTGATTAGATGAACTTAATTATCATGAACTTAGTCTAAAATATTTACAATATGTCTTGTAGATCAAATGGCCAACGTTGTCCTCAACTTCAACGCGTTCCTAGAGAAAACCAAGCTGAAAGACGATGGCAGCAACTATACGGACTGGGTCCGGAACCTGGGGATCATCCTCATAGCTGCCAAGAAAGATTATGTCCTACAAGCACCACTAGGTGAAGCACCTGTTCTCCCTGCAGAACAAGACGTTATGAACGCTTGGCAGACACGTACCGATGATTACTCCCTCGTTCAGTGCGGCATGCTTTACAGCTTAGAGCCGGGGCTCCAAAAGTGTTTTGAGAGACACGGAGCATATGAGATGTTCGAAGAGCTGAAAATGGTTTTTCAAGCTCATGCCCGGGTCGAGAGATATGAAGTCTCTGACAAGTTCTTCAGCTGTAAGATGGAGGAAAACAGTTCTATCAGTGAGCACATACTCACTATGTCTGGGTTACATAACCGCTTGACTCAGCTGGGAGTTGATCTCCCGGATGACGCGGTCATTGACAGAATCCTCCAGTCGCTTCCACCGAGCTACAAGAGCTTTGTGATGAACTTCAATATGCAGGGGATGGAAAAGACCATTCCTGAAGTATTTGCAATGCTGAAATCAGCAGAGGTAGAAGTCAAAAAGGAACATCAAGTGTTGATGGTGAATAAAACCACTAAGTTCAAAAAGGGCAAGGGTAAGAAGAACTTCAAGAAGGACGGCAAGGGAGTTGCCGCGTCCGGTAAGCAAGCTGCCGGGTAGAAGCCAAAGAATGGACCCAAGCCCGAGACTGAGTGCTTTTACTACAAGGAAAGTGGTCACTGGAAGCGGAACTGCCCCAAATACTTAGCGGACAAGAAGGCCGGCAAAACAAAAGGTATATGTGATATACATATAATTGATGTGTACCTTACCAGTACTCGTAGTAGCTCCTGGGTATTTGATACCGGTGCAGTTGCTCACATTTGTAACTCAAAGCAGGAGCTGCGGAATAAGCGGAGACTCGCGAAGGACGAGGTGATGATGCGCGTCGGGAATGGTTCCAAGGTCGATGTGATCACCATCGGCACGCTACCTCTACATTTATGTACGGGGTTAGTTTTGAACCTCAATAATTGTTATTTAGTGCCAAGTTTGAGCATGAACATTGTATCAGGATCTCATTTAATACGAGATGGCTACTCATTTAAATCCGAGAATAATGGTTGTTCTATTTATATGAGAGATATGTTTTATGGTCATGCTCCGATGGTGAATGGTTTATTCTTAATGAATCTCGAGCGTAATGCTACACATATTCATAGTGTGAGTACCAAAAGATGTAAGGTTGATAATGATAGTCCAACATACTTATGGCACTGCCGCCTTGGTCACATAGGTGTCAAACGCATGAAGAAGCTCCATGCAGATGGACTTTTAGAGTCTCTTGATTACGAATCATTTGACACGTGCGAACCATGCCTCATGGGTAAAATGACCAAGACTCCGTTCTCAGGAACAATGCAGCGAGCAACCAACTTATTGGAAATCATACATACTGATGTGTGTGGTCCAATGAGTGTTGAGGCTCGCAGTGGTTATCGTTATGTTCTCACCCTCACTGATGACTTGAGTAGATATGGGTATGTCTACTTAATGAAACACAAGTCTAAGACCTTTGAAAGGTTCAAGGAATTTCAGAGTGAGGTTGAAAATCAACGTGACAGGAAAATCAAGTTCCTGCGATCAGATCATGGAGGAGAATACTTGAGTCACGAATTTGGCACACACTTAAGAAAATGTGGAATAGTTTCACAACTCACGCCGCCTGGAACACCTCAGCGTAATGGTGTGTCCGAACGTCGTAATCGCACTCTATTAGATATGGTGCGATCTATGATGTCTCTTACCAATTTACCGCTATCTTTTTGGGGCTATGCTTTAGAGACTGCCGCATTCACTTTAAATAGGGCTCCGTCGAAATCCGTTAAGGCGACACCGTATGAATTATGGTTTGGGAAGAAACCTAAGTTGTCGTTTCTAAAAGTTTGGGGATGCGATGCAAACCTGAAAAGCTCGAACCCAAGTCGGAAAAATGCGTCTTCATAGGATACCCTAAAGAAACTATTGGGTATACCTTCTACCTCAGATCCGAAGGCAAGATCTTTGTTGCCAAGAATGGATCCTTTCTAGAGAAAGAGTTTCTCTCGAAAGAAGTAAGTGGGAGGAAAGTAGAACTTGATGAAGTATTACCTCTTGAACCGAAAAGTGGTGCAACTCAAGAAAATGTTCCTGAGGTGCCTGCACCAACTAGAGAGGAAGTTAATGATGATGATCATGAAACTTCAGATCAAGTTGCTACTGAACTTCATAGGTCCACAAGGACACGTTCTGCACCAGAGTGGTACAGCAACCCTGTCTTGGAAATCATGTTGTTAGACAACGGTGAACCTTCGAACTATGAAGAAGCGATGGCGGGCCCAGATTCCAACAAATGGCTTGAAGCCATGCAATCCGAGATAGGATCCATGTATGAAAACAAAGTATGGACTTTGATAGACTTGCCCGATGATCGGCGAGCGATAGAAAACAAATGGATTTTTAAGAAGAAGACGGACGCGGATGGTAATGTTACCATCTATAAAGCTCGATTTGTCGCTAAGGGTTATCGGCAAGTTCAAGGGGTTGACTACGATGAGACTTTCTCTCCCATAGCGAAGCTGAAGTCCGTCTGAATTATGTTAGCAATTGCCGCATACTATGATTATGAGATATGGCAAATGGAAGTCAAAACGGCATTCCTTAATGGTTTCCTTAAGGAAGAATTGTATATGATGCAGCCGGAAGGTTTTGTCGACCCTAAGAATGCTAACAAGGTATGCAAGCTCCAGCGATCCATTTATGGGCTGGTGCAAGCATCTCGGAGTTGGAACATTCGCTTTGATGAGATGATCAAAGCGTTTGGGTTTATACAGACTTATGGAGAAGCCTGTGTTTACAAGAAAGTGAGTGGGAGCTCTATAGCATTTCTCATATTATATGTAGATGACATACTTTTGATGGGAAATGATATAGAGCTTCTGGACAGCATTAAGGCCTACTTGAATAGAGTTTTTCAATGAAGGACCTTGGAGAAGCTGCTTATATATTAGGCATCAAGATCTATAGAGATAGATCAAGACGCCTCATAGGTCTTTCACAAAGCACATACCTTGATAAGATATTGAGGAAGTTCAATATGGATCAGTCTAAGAAGGGGTTCTTGCCTGTGTTGCAAGGTGTGAAATTGAGCTCAGCTCAATGTCCGACCACGGCAGAAGATATAGAAGAGATGAGTGTCATCCCCTATGCTTCAGCCATAGGGTCTATTATGTATGCCATGCTGTGTACCAGACCTGATGTAAACCTTGCCGTAAGTTTGGTAGGTAGGTACCAAAGTAATCCCGGCAAGGAACACTGGACAGCGGTCAAGAATATCCTGAAGTACCTGAAAAGTACTAAGGAAATGTTTCTCATTTATGGAGGTGACGAAGAGCTCGTCGTAAAGGGTTACGTCAACGCTAGCTTCGACACAGATCTGGATGACTCTAAGTCACAAACCGGATACGTGTATATTTTGAATGGTGGGGCAGTAAGCTGGTGCAGTTGCAAGCAGAGCGTCGTGGCGGGATCTACATGTGAAGCGGAGTACATGGCAGCCTCGGAGGCAGCGCATGAAGCAATTTGGGTGAAGGAGTTCATCACCGACCTAGGAGTCATACCCAAAGCGTCGGGGCCGATCAAACTCTTCTGTGACAACACTAGAGCTATTGCACTTGCCAAGGAGCACAGGTTTCACAAGAAGACCAGGCACATCAAGCGTCGCTTCAACTCCATTCGTGAAAATGTTCAAGATGGAGACATAGATATTTGTAAAGTACATATGGACCTGAATGTAGCAGATCCGTTGACTAAACCTCTACCTAGAGCAAAACATGATCAACACCAAAATTCCATGGGTGGTCGATTCATCACAATGTAACTAGATTATTAACTCTAGTGCAAGTGGGAGACTGTTGGAAATATGCCCTAGAGGCAATAATAAAAGGATTATTATTATATTTCCTTGTTCATGATAATTGTCTTTTATTCATGCTATAATTGTGTTATCCAGAAATCGTAATACATGTGTGAATACATAGACACCAACATGTCCCTAGTAAGCCTCTAGTTGACTAGCTCATTGATCAACAGATAGTCATGGTTTCCTGACTATGGACATTGGATGTCATTGATAACGAGATCACATCATTAGGAGAATGATGTGATGGACAAGACCCAATCCTAAACATAGCACAAGATCGTATAGTTCGTTTGCTAGAGTTTTTCCAATGTCAAGTATCTTTTCCTTAGACCATGAGATCGTGTAACTCCCGGATGCCGTAGGAGTGCTTTGGGTGTACCAAACGTCACAACGTAACTGGGTGACTATAAAGGTATACTACGGGCATCTCCGAAAGTGTCTGTTGGGTTGACACGGATCAAGACTGGGATTTGTCACTAAGTATAACGGAGAGGTATCTCTGGGCCCACTCGGTAATGCATCATCATAATGAGCTCAATGTGACCAAGTGTCTGGTCACGGGATCATGCATTACGGTACGAGTAAAGTGACTTGCCGGTAACGAGATTGAACGAGGTATTGGGATACCGACGATCGAATCTCGGGCAAGTAACATACCGATTGACAAAGGGAATTGTATATGGGGTTGCTTGAATCCTCGACATCGTGGTTCATCCGATGAGATCATCGAGGAGCATGTGGGAGACAACATGGGTATCCAGATCCCGCAGTTGGTTATTGACCAGAGAGCCATCTCGGTCATGTCTACATGTCTCCCGAACCCGTAGGGTCTACACACTTAAGGTTCGATGACGCTAGGGTTGTAGAGATATGAATATGCAGTAACCCGAAAGTTGTTCGGAGTCCCGGATGAGATCTCGGACGTCACGAGGAGTTCCGGAATGGTCCGGAGGTGAAGAATTATATATAGGAAGTGCAGTTTCGGCCATCGGGAGAGTTTCGGGGGTCACCGGTATTGTACCGGGACCACCGGAAGGGTCCCGGGGGTCCACCGGGTGGGGCCACCCATCCCGGAGGGCCCCATGGGCTGAAGTGGGGAGGGGAACCAGCCCATAGTGGGCTGATGCGCCCCCTTTGGCCCACCCCATGCGCCTAGGGTTGGGAACCCTAGGGTGGGGGGGGCGCCCCACCTGGCTTGGGGGGCACTCCACCCCTTGGCCGCCGCCCCCCTAGGAGATCCCATATCCTAGGGCCGGTGCACCCCCCCTAGGGGCCTATATAAATGGGGGGAGGGAGGGGCAGCCGCACCCTTGACTCTTGGCGCCTCCCTCTCCCCTGCTACACCTCTCCCTCTCGCAGAAGAACGGCGAAGCCCTGCTGCGGTGACTGCTGCATCCACCACTACGCCGTTGTGCTGCTGGATCTTCATCAACCTCTCCTTCCCCCTTGCTGGTGAAGGAAATATGCCCTAGAGGCAATAATAAAGTTATTATTGATTTCCTTATATCATGATAAATGTTTATTATTCATGCTAGAATTGTATTAACCGGAAACATAATACATGTGTGAATACATAGACAAACTTAGTGTCACTAGTATGCCTCTACTGGACTGGCTCGTTAATCAAAGATGGTTATGTTTCCTAACCATGAACAAGGTGTTGTTATTTGATTAACGAGGTCACATCATTAGTTGAATGATCTGATTGACATGACCCATTTCATTAGCTTAGCACCCGATCGTTTAGTATGTTGCTATTGCTTTCTTCATGACTTATACATGTTCCTATGACTATGAGATTATGCAACTCCCGTTTACCGGAGGAACACTTTGTGTGCTACCAAACGTCACAACGTAACTGGGTGATTATCAAGGAGCTCTACAGGTGTCTCCAAAGGTAGATGTTGGGTTGGCGTATTTCAAGATTAGGATTTGTCACTCCGATTGTCGGAGAGGTATCTCTGGGCCCTCTCGGTAATGCACATCACATAAGCCTTGCAAGCATTGCAGCCAATGAGTTAGTTGCGAGATGATGTATTACGGAACGAGTAAAGAGACTTGCCGGTAACGAGATTGAACTAGGTATTGGATACCGACGATCGAATCTCGGGCAAGTAACATACCGATGACAAAGGGAACAACGTATGTTGTTATGTGGTCTGACCGATAAAGATCTTCATAGAATATGTAGGAGCCAATATGGGCATCCAGGTCCCGCTATTGGTTATTGACCAGAGACGTGTCTCGGTCATGTCTACATTGTTCTCGAACCGTAGGGTCCGCACGCTTAACGTTACGATGACAGTTATTATGAGTTTATGCATTTTGATGTACCGAAGATTGTTCTGAGTCCCGGATGTGATCATGGACATGACGAGGAGTCTCGAAATGGTCGATACATAAAGATTGATATATTGGAAGCCTATGTTTGGATATCGGAAGTGTTCCGGGTGAAATCGGGATTTTACTGGAGTACCGGGAGGTTACCGGAACCCCCCGGGAGCTATATGGGCCTTAGTGGGCTTTAGTGGAAAGGAGAAAGGGGCAGCCCAAGGTGGGCTGCGCACCTCCCCCCTCCCCTAGTCCTATTAGGACAAGGAGAGGTGGCCGGCCCCCCCTCTCTCTTTCCCCCCTCAAGGAATCCTATTCCAACTAGGATTGGGGGGGGGGGGGGAATCCTACTCCCAGAGGGAGTAGGACTCCCTTGGCGCGCCTTCCTTGGCCGGCCGCCCCCTCCCCCTTGGCTCCTTTATATACGGAGGCAGGGGGGCACCCTAGGACACACAAGTTGATCATTGAGATCGTTCCTTAGCCGTGTGCGGTGCCCCCTGCCACCATATTCCACCTCGATTATATTGTAGCAGTGCTTAGGCGAAGCCCTGCGACGGTAGAACATCAAGATCGTCACCACGCCGTCGTGCTGACGGAACTCCTCCCCGACGCTTTGCTGGATCGGAGCCCGGGGATCGTCATCGAGCTGTAGTGTGCTAAGAACTCGGAGGTGCCGGAATAACGGTGCTTGGATCGGTTGGATCGGGAAGACGTACGACTACTTCCTCTACGTTGTGTCAACGCTTCCGCAATCGGTCTGCATGGGTACGTAGACAACACTCTCCCCTCTCGTTGTTGTGCATCACCATGATCTTGCGTGTGCGTAGGAAAATTTTGAAATTACTACGTTCCCCAACAGTGGCATCCGAGCCTAGGTTTTATATGTTGATGTTATATGCATGAGTAGAACACAAGTGAGTTGTGGTCGATATAAGTCATACTGCCTACCAGCATGTCATACTTTGGTTCAGCGGTATTGTTCGACGAGACGACCCGGACCAACATTTCGCGTACACTTACGCGAGACCGATTCCTCCGACGTGCTTTGCACATAGGTGGCTTGCGGGCGACTGTCTCTCCAACTTTAGTTGAACCGAGTATGGCTACGCCCGGTCCTTGCGAAGGTTAAAACGGAGTCAAATTGACAAACTATCGTTGTGGTTTTGATGCGTAGGTGAGATTGGTTCTTGCTTAAGCCCGTAGCAGCCACGTAAAACTTGCAACAACAAAGTAGAGGACGTCTAACTTGTTTTTGCAGGGCATGTTGTGATGTGATATGGTCAAGGCATGATGATGAATTTTATTGTATGAGATGATCATGTTTTGTAACCGAGTTATCGGCAACTGGCAGGAGCCATATGGTTGTAGCTTTATTGTATGCAATGCAATCGCGATGTAATGCTTTACTTTATCACTAAGCGGTAGCGATAGTCGTGGAAGCATAAGATTGGCGAGACGACAACGATGCTACGATGGAGATCAAGGTGCCACGCCGGTGACGATGGTGATCATGACGGTGCTTCAGAGATGGAGATCACAAGCACAAGATGATGATGGCCATATCATATCACTTATATTGATTGCATGTGATGTTTATCTTTTTATGCATCTTATCTTGCTTTGATTGACGGTAGCATTATAAGATGATCTCTCACTAAATTATCAAGAAGTGTTCTCCCTGAGTATGCACCGTTGCCAAAGTTCGTCGTGCCCAGACACCACGTGATGATCGGGTGTGATAAGCTCTACGTCCATCTACAACGGGTGCAAGACAGTTTTGCACACGCAGAATACTCAGGTTAAACTTGACGAGCCTAGCATATGCAGATATGGCCTCGGAACACAGAGACCGAAAGGTCGAGCGTGAATCATATAGTAGATATGATCAACATAACGATGTTCACCATTGAAAACTACTCCATCTCACGTGATGATCGGTTATGGTTTAGTTGATTTGGATCACGTGATCACTTAGAGGATTAGAGGGATGTCTATCTAAGTGGGAGTTCTTAAGTAATTTGATTAATTGAACTTAAACTTATCATGAACTTAGTACCTGATAGTATCTTGCTTGTTTATGTTGATTGTGGATAGATGGCTCGTGCTGTTGTTCCGTTAAATTTTAATGCGTTCCTTGAGAAAGCAAAGTTGAAAGATGATGGTAGCAATTACACGGACTGGGTCCGTAACTTGAGGATTATCCTCATTGCTGCTCAGAAGAACTACGTCCTGGAAGCACCGCTGGGTGCCAGGCCTGCTGCTGGAGCAACTCCAGATGTTATGAACGTCTGGCAGAGCAAAGCTGATGACTACTCGATAGTTCAGTGTGCCATGCTCTACGGCTTAGAATCGGGACTTCAACGACGTTTTGAACGTCATGGAGCATATGAGATGTTCCAGGAGTTGAAGTTAATATTTCAAGCAAATGCCCGGATTGAGAGATATGAAGTCTCCAATAAGTTCTATAGCTGCAAGATGGAGGAGAACAGTTCTGTCAGTGAGCATATACTCAAAATGTCTGGGTATAATAATCACTTGATTCAGATGGGAGTTAATCTTCCAGATGATTGCATCATTGACAGAATTCTCCAATCACTGCCACCAAGCTACAAGAGCTTCGTGATGAACTATAATATGCAAGGGATGAACAAGACTATTCCCGAGCTCTTCGCAATGCTGAAAGCTGCGGAGGTAGAAATCAAGAAGGAGCATCAAGTGTTGATGGTTAACAAGACCACTAGTTTCAAGAAAAAGGGCAAAGGGAAGAAGAAGGGGAACTTCAAGAAGAACGGCAAGCTAGTTGCTGCTTAGGAGAAGAAACCCAAGTCTGGACCTAAGCCTGAAACTAAGTGCTTCTACTGCAAGCAGACTGGTCACTGGAAGCGGAACTGCCCCAAGTATTTGGCGGATAAGAAGGATGGCAAGGTGAACAAATGTATATGTGATATACATGTTATTGATGTGTACCTTACTAGAGCTCGCAGTAGCACCTGGGTATTTGATACTGGTTCTGTTGCTAATATTTGCAACTCGAAACAGGGACTACGGATTAAGCGAACACTGGCGAAGGACGAGGTGACGATGCGCGTGGGAAACGGTTCCAAAGTCGATGTGATCGCGGTCGCACGCTACCTCTACATCTACCTTCGGGATTAATATTAGACCTAAATAATTGTTATTTGGTGCCAGCGTTGAGCATGAACATTATATCTGGATCTTGTTTGATGTGAGACGGTTATTCATTTAAATCAGAGAATAATGGTTGTTCTATTTATATGAGTAATATCTTTTATGGTCATGCACCTTTGAGGAGTGGTCTATTTTTGATGAATCTCGATAGTAGTAACACACATATTCATAATGTTGAAGCCAAAAGATGCAGAGTTGATAATGACAGTGCAACTTATTTGTGGCACTGCCGTTTAGGTCATATCGGTATAAAGCGCATGAAGAAACTCCATACTGATGGACTTTTGGAACCACTTGATTATGAATCACTTGGTACTTGCGAACCATGCCTCATGGGCAAGATGACTAAAACACCGTTCTCCGGTACTATGGAGAGAGCAACAGATTTGTTGGAGATCATACATACAGATGTATGTGGTCCGATGAATATTGAGGCTCGTGGCGGATATCCTTATTTTCTCACCTTCACAGATGACTTAAGCAGATATGGGTATATCTACTTAATGAAACATAAGTCTGAAACATTTGAAAAGTTCAAAGAATTTCAGAGTGAAGTTGAAAATCATCGTAACAAGAAAATAAAGTTTCTATGATCTGATCGTGGAGGAGAATATTTGAGTTACGAGTTTGGTGTACATTTGAAAAATTGTGGAATAGTTTCGCAACTCACGCCACCCGGAACACCACAGCGCAATGGTGTTTCCGAACATCATAATCGTACTTTACTAGATATGGTGCGATCTATGATGTCTCTTACTGATTTACCGCTATCGTTTTGGGGTTATGCTTTAGAGACGGCCGCATTCACGTTAAATAGGGCACCATCAAAATCCGTTGAGACGGTGCCTTATGAACTGTGGTTTGGCAAGAAACCAAAGTTGTCGTTTCTTAAAGTTTGGGGCTGCAATGCTTATGTGAAAAAGCTTCAACCTGATAAGCTCGAACCCAAATCGGAGAAATGTGTCTTCATAGGATACCCAAAGGAGACTGTTGGGTACACCTTCTATCACAGATCCGAAGGCAAGACATTCGTTGCTAAGAATGGATCCTTTCTAGAGAAGGAGTTTCTCTCGAAAGAAGTGAGTGGGAGGAAAGTAGAACTTGACGAGGTAACTGTACCTGCTCCCTTATTGGAAAGTAGTACATCACAGAAAACTGTTTCTGCGACACCTATACCAATTAGTGAGGAAGCTAATGATGATGATCATGAAACTAATGATGATGATCATGAAACTTCAGGACAAGATACTACTGAACCTCGTAGATCAACCAGAGCGAGATCCGCACCAGAGTGGTACGGTAATCCTGTTCTGGAAATCATGTTGCTAGATCATGATGAACCTACGAACTATGAATAAGCGATGGTGAGCCCAGATTCCACAAAGTGGCTTGAAGCCGTGAAATCTGAGATGGGATCCATGTATGAGAACAAAGTATGGACTTTGGTTGACTTGCCCGATGATCGGCAAGCAATTGAGAATAAATGGATCTTCAAGAAGAAGACTGGCGCTGATGGTAATGTTACTGTCTACAAAGCTCGACTTGTCGCAAAAGGTTTTCGACAAGTTCAAGGGGTTGACTACGATGAGACCTTCTCACCCGTAGCGATGCTTAAGTCTGTCCGAATCATGTTAGCAATTGCCGCATTTTATGATTATGAAATTTGGCAGATGGATGTCAAAACTGCATTCCTGAATGGATTTCTGGAAGAAGAGTTGTATATGATGCAACCAGAAGGTTTTGTCAATCCAAAGGGAGCTAACAAAGTGTGCAAGCTCTAGCGATCCATTTATGGACTGGTGCAAGCCTCTCGGAGTTGGAATAAATGCTTTGATAGTGTGATCAAAGCATTTGGTTTTATACAGACTTTCGGTGAAGCCTGTATTTACAAGAAAGTGAGTGGGAGCTCTGTAGCATTTCTGATATTATATGTGGATGACATATTACTGATTGGAAATGATATAGAATTTCTGGATAGCATAAAGGGATACTTGAATAAGAGTTTTTCAATGAAAGACCTTGGTGAAGCTGCTTACATATTAGGCATAAAGATCTATAGAGATAGATCAAGACGCTTAATTGGACTTTCACAAAGCACATACCTTGACAAGATTTTGAAGAAGTTCAAAATGGATCAAGCAAAGAAAGGGTTCTTGCCTGTGTTACAAGGTGTGAAGTTGAGTCAGACTCAATGCCCGACCACTGCAGAAGATAGAGAGAAAATGAAAGATGTTCCCTATGCTTCAGCCATAGGCTCTATCATGTATGCAATGTTGTGTACCAGACCTGATGTGTGCCTTGCTATAAGTTTAGCAGGGAGGTACCAAAGTAATCCAGGAGTGGATCACTGGACAGCGGTCAAGAACATCCTGAAATACCTGAAGAGGACTAAGGATATGTTTCTCGTATATGGAGGTGACAAAGAGCTCACCGTAAAAGGTTACGTTGATGCAAGCTTTGACACTGATCCGGAAGATTCTAAATCGCAAACCGGATACATGTTTACATTAAACGGTGGAGCTGTCAGTTGGTGCAGTTCTAAACAAAGCATTGTAGCAGGATCTACATGTGAAGCGGAGTACATAGCTGCTTCGGAAGCAGCGAACGAAGGAGTCTGGATGAAGGAGTTCATATCCGATCTAGGTGTCATACCTAGTGCATCGGGTCCAATGAAAATCTTTTGTGACAATACTGGTGCAATTGCCTTGGCAAAGGAATCCAGATTTCACAAGAGGACCAAGCACATCAAGAGACGCTTCAATTCCATCCGGGATCTAGTCTAGGCGGGAGACATAGAGATTTGCAAGATACATACGGATCTGAATGTTGCAGACCCGTTGACTAAGCCTCTTCCACGAGCAAAACATGATCAGCACCAAGGCTCCATGGGTGTTAGAATCATTACTGTGTAATCTAGATTATTGACTCTAGTGCAAGTGGGAGACTAAAGGAAATATGCCCTAGAGGCAATAATAAAGTTATTATTGATTTCCTTATGTCATGATAAATGTTTATTATTCATGCTAGAATTGTATTAACCGGAAACATAATACATGTGTGAATACATAGACAAACTTAGTGTCACTAGTATGCCTCTACTTGACTGGCTCGTTAATGAAAGATGGTTATGTTTCCTAACCATGAACAAGGTGTTGTTATTTGATTAACAAGGTCACATCATTAGTTGAATGATCTGATTGACATGACCCATTTCATTAGCTTAGCACCCGATCGTTTAGTATGTTGCTGTTGCTTTCTTCATGACTTATACATGTTCCTATGACTATGAGATTATGCAACTCCCGTTTACCGGAGGAACACTTTGTGTGCTACCAAACGTCACAACGTAACTGGGTGATTATAAAGGAGCTCTACAGGTGTCTCCAAAGGTAGATGTTGGGTTGGCGTATTTCGAGATTAGGATTTGTCACTCCGATTGTCGGAGAGGTATCTCTGGGCCCTCTCGGTAATGCACATCACATAAGCCTTGCAAGCATTGCAGCCAATGAGTTAGTTGCGAGATGATGTATTACGGAACGAGTAAAGAGACTTGCCGGTAACGAGATTGAACTAGGTATTGGATACCGACGATCGAATCTCGGGCAAGTAACATACCGATGACAAAGGGAACAACGTATGTTGTTATGCGGTCTGACCGATAAAGATCTTCGTAGAATATGTAGGAGCCAATATGGGCATCTAGGTCCCGCTATTGGTTATTGACCAGAGACATGTCTCGGTCATGTCTACATTGTTCTCGAACCGTAGGATCCGCACGCTTAACGTTACGATGACAGTTATTATGAGTTTATGCATTTTGATGTACCGAAGACTGTTCGGAGTCCCGGATGTGATCATGGACATGACGAGGAGTCTCGAAATGGTCGAGACATAAAGATTGATATATCGGAAGCCTATGTTTGGATATCGGAAGTGTTCCGGGTGAAATCGGGATTTTACCGGAGTACCGGGAGGTTACCGGAACCCCACGGGAGCTATATGGGCCTTAGTGGGCTTTAGTGGAAAGGAGAAAGGGGCAGACCAAGGTGGGCCACGCACCTCCCCCCTCCCCTAGTCCTATTAGGACAAGGAGAGGTGGCCGGCCCCCTCTCTCTCTTTCCCCCCTCAAGGAATCCTATTCCAACTAGGATTGGGGGGGGGGGGGAATCCTACTCCCAGAGGGAGTAGGACTCCCTTGGCGCGCCCTCCTTGGCCGGCCGCCCCCTCCCCATTGGCTCCTTTATATACGGAGGCAGGGGGCACCCTAGGACACACAAGTTGATCATTGAGATCGTTCCTTAGCCGTGTGTGGTGCCCTCTGCCACCATATTCCACCTCGATTATATTGTAGCAGTGCTTAGGCGAAGCCCTGCGACGGTAGAACATCAAGATCGTCACCACGCCGTCGTGCTGACGGAACTCCTCCCCGACGCTTTGCTAGATCGGAGCCCGGGGATCGTCATCGAGCTATACGCGTGCTAAGAACTCGGAGGTGCCGGAGTAACGGTGCTTGGATCGGTCGGATCGGGAAGACATATGACTACTTCCTCTACGTTGTGTCAACGCTTCCGTAGTTGGTCTGCGTGGGTACATAGACAACACTCTCCCCTCTCGTTGCTGTGCATCACCATGATCTTGCGTGTGCGTAGGAAAATTTTGAAATTACTACGTTCCCCAACAGCTGGATCAAGAAGGAGGAGACGTCACGCTGACCGTACGTGTGTTGAACGCGGAGGTGCCGTCCGTTTGGCGCTAGGATCTCCGGTGATTTGGATCACATCGAGTACGACTCCCTCATCCCCGTTCTTTGAACGCTTCCGCTCGTGATCTACAAAGGTATGTAGATGCATCCGATCACTCGTTGCTAGATGAACTCATAGATGGATCTTGGTGAAACCGTAGGAAAATTTTTGTTTTCTGCAACGTTCTCCAACAGTGTTATGTGAACGTCGACTATATGACACTTCACCATTGTTTGGGCCAAGGGGAAGGCATTGAGAAGTAATAAGTAGATGATGGGTTGCTAGAGTGACAGAAGCTTAAACCCTAGTTTATGCGTTGCTTCGTAAGGGGATGATGTGGATCCATATGTTTCATGCTATGGTTAGGTTTACCTTAATTCTTCTTTTGTAGTTGGGGATGCTTGCGAGGGGGGTTAATTATAGTGGGATGCTTGTCCAAGGAAGGGCAGTACCCAAGCACCGGTCCACTCACATATCAAATTATCAATGTAACGAATGCGAATCATATGAGCATGATGAAAACTAGCTTGACAATAATTCTCATGTGTCCTCGGGAGCGCTTTCTTTTATATAAGAGTTTGTCCAGGCTTGCCCTTTGCTACAAAAAGGATTGTGCCACCTTGCTGCACCTTGTTTACTTTTGTTACTTGTTACCCGTTACGAATTACCTTATCATAAAACTATCTGTTACCGATAATTTCAGTGCTTGTAGAGAATACCTTACTGAAAATTGCTTGTCATTTCCTTCTGATCCTCATTGGGTTCGACACTCTTACTTATCGAAAGGACTATGATAGATCCCCTATACTTGTGGGTCCTCAGGGTGTCACTACTTCGGCGACGATAGTGGTCCATGTTGCAGAAAGGTCGGCGGCTACTGCAGGGAGAGGGCGAACTGATTGCAATAACAATGACTATTTTTTTGTCGCCACTGCAAAGCGAGGAGGAGTATGTTGTGGTGGCAACATGGCTCGTGTTGCAAACCGTTGAGCGTAAAATGGCTCAGGTTGCAAAGTAGTCGTCTTCCAAATCTCCGCGCACAACGTGGATCATGCTGCAAACCTCTGAGTGCAACATGGCTTAGGTTGCAAACCAATCATCTTGCAAATCTCCTAGTGCAATGTGGATCATGTTGTAAACCTCCGAACGCAACATGGCCCGTGTTGCAAATCTCTGAGCGCAACATGGTTCATGTTGCAAACTTCTGAGCACAACATGGCTCATGTTGTAAAAACTCTTCAGCTGGCAGATGTTGATCAGACGATTGTCGTAGGTGGATCCAACAGCTCACGACCCCTCCATTCTTTTCAAAAGATCATCTAGCAGGCGCTGATCAAACGGCCGGCGCGGGTAGATCCAATGGCTCATGACCAGATCTTTTCAAAAGATTAGCCAGTGGACGCGTAGCGTGCACCATTTTTTATAGGAAAAGGTGTGGCTAAACCTCGGTGTACTACACCCTCACATTTTCTCTCTCTTTTTCTCTCCAATTAAACAACATATGGAAATCATACTTTGCAGGTCAATAGATATTCAAAGGTCATCGCCAGATGTAGATCATCATTTGCTCTTATTTATGAATATATTTATGATGAGTCATCGCAAGATGTACATCCACATCATGTAGCCACGTGGGTAAATGACTCATTTTGTAGTTTGTACTACCATTCAGAGCACTATAAAGTTTTATTCATAAGTCTGCCAAGAGCAAGGTTAAGAATATAGCCAGCAGTCTGCTGTATGAAACTGCCACGCCATCAAGCAAGTGTCAAAATTATTAATTACTCATCCAATATACTCCCTCCGTTCCTAAATACTTGTCTTTCTAGGCATTTCAACAAATGACTACATACGGAGCAAAATGAGTGAATCTACACTCTAAAATATGTCTACATACATCCGTATGTAGTAGTCATTTGAAATGTCTAGAAAGACAACTATTTAGGAACGGAGGGAGTAGTTGGCAATTAGGCTAGTCCCCCCTATTTTTTTTCATTTTTCTCGTTCTCTTTCATTATGTTTACTCTTTTTTTATCTAGGAACACTCGTAAAGCTTTGCTCTTGCATGAGTGTCCACTCTTTTTTTTTCCTTATTTGTCTCCTCGGCATAAACAAAAGTGCCATGTAAGAACCCTTATAGTCTACTACTTCCTCTGATCCAAAAAATGTGCCGTGGTTTTATTTCAAGAACTAAAAACACGACACTTATTTTAGATAGAAGGGAGTATTATATGTGCTCTAATGATTCAACTGGAGTCTTAACATGGAGTCTCATTGGATTCCAAACTGGCCTCTTATTGGGCGCAAAAATTAACGCCACATATGTGGTGGTTGGTTTCAGACGAAAGCTGAAACAAACTGCTTAAATCATACCATATGGCTAATTTGAAAATCTAAAATTCTACTCATACTTACCAATAATGCGTTCATTTCAAACTCATCAGCCATCATTTCAGTTTCATAAGAGTTACCAACTTGGGCAACATCGGGTCCCATGATACCTGCCGAAAGTGAACAGGAAACCTTATCAGCTGCATGAGTTCATTCGGTAAGATTGAGAAATCTTATTATTTTTATCTTTTTTCTAGAAAAGGTGAGAACAATAGTTTATAACCTTTACCCGGGGGGTGCTGCCTGTTGGACTGCTTGATTGGACTGCATTGAGACTGGAAATGATTGCAAAAGTGGATGATTGTCCTTGTTTGGGGCTACCCCTGAACACGAAAAGAATACCAATTATTTGCATGTAAACATGATTAAGAAACCGAATGTACCGGTATACTTATGCATGAGCAAAATGAACAAGTTGGATTTGCAAGTTAAACGAGCATATTAATGCTTGGACGAGTTTCCGAAATATCAAATGTGTAGCACATATGTATGCTACCAGAATTAATATCAAGTTGAAGATAATATATCATTGCCCTCAATTTTGAACCAACTACTTATTTGATTTTGTTCACGGTCAGATAATCATTACCTCCAATGGGGGCAAGCAAATTTTCATCATCCGTAATTTCCTGCATAGATCAAAGAGATGATAGTGTAAGAAATTTCACATTCTCATGTGTTGGGAACTAATTATAGGCATAAGTCATTGAGTTTTTCGCAATTCATTTCACACGATTCACTTGTCTCCTTTAAATATTTACTCTCCCGGTTCCTAAATAGAAGTCCTTTTAGAGATTTTAACATGAACTATAGATGATTATATATAGACATATCTTAGAGTGTAGAGATTCATTTTGCTGGTGTTCGTAAGACCTCTTTCACTGCACGGATTTCGCATGATTCACTTGTCTCCTATAAATACTTAGTCCATATTTAAATGTCTGAAAAGACTTATATTTAGAAACGGAGAGAGTACTCTTTATGCTGGTCTTCGTAAGACCTCTTTCACTGCACGGATGCTTAAAGGGCTTAGCAACTAAATTTCTCAATGCATAGGTGCTTAGATTTTGGTTGCTAAACTCCCTTCATTTAATTATGTGTAGACTCATATTTGTGTTTCCACCTAGATACACACGTTTAACATCATTTCTTTCTGAGGTCATCATACTACTCTCCCTCTTCTTAATTAACATGACACATCAGATTTTTTTTGTTTAGTTGACATTCTGTGCAAGGTGGAGCATTGGGAGAACTGCCATGTCACCATACCGAACGGCTCGTATCTCAGAAGTATCATTTTTTTTGACTTACTAGCACATATGCCCGTGCGTTGCAACGAGAGAGTTAATTGGTGACATAAACACGGCGAAAGAACATCCGAATGGTGCCAGCAGAAATTCATATAAGTAGCACTACATTAAGAAACATCTACACATACAATACTTTTGGCATGGTTTTCGTACGACGGTTCTAATCTTAAAGAGCCTCATACCACGGCATCATTTTTTATGTTGAAACAATGCTTGAAATTTGCACCAGCTCATGAAAAAATCTTTATAAAAGGGTTCAATTACACACGTTTTACACCATCTCTTCATATGTTTGAAGATAAAAAAATGTCCGCGTCTGGGCGAAACAAACCTAGTTCATTGCATGCAACTCGACGCTTACATAGCGCCTCTCACCTTTCTGACTGCATTATTTTTGTTGCACATTACGGTCTCACACTAAGCCTTCTTTTTTTAATTGATAACCCAGCTCAATTGGTTGCAACCTTCTAAACGGTGGTTGAGGTCTCAGGTTCGAGACCACATGAATAAATTAATTTTTTCTGCGGCAGAATTCTTTATCGCATAATGACCATGGGCGGCCCCTGCGGGAAAAATACTCAATTGCACTGGAGCGGAGGGGAGGGCCCATTGCCCATGTGCAAGATGTGCGACCGATGAGCCAAATAAACCGAAGCCGAATGATGGACGATTTTTTATTTTCTGTTTCCTTTCCTTACATACGAAAAAACAAGAGTAAGAAACATACGTTATATATATATCATGCAAGATAATATCATATTTAGAATCTATACATTTTTCTGAGCGATTTTCATATATAACATGTCAAATTTGGAGTTATCGCTTAAAAGATATGAAAACTTCAACAAATACTTGAATCTGCGTAAAATAAGAAGGTAAAAAAAGTAGTTGGACCAAGATAATATTATATTATAGATATTCAGGGAGAAAAGGCAGCATAAAAGAGTGAGAACCTAGGATCGAAACCAGCTCTCCCCGATGGAGAAGCAACGCCCTAGCCACTAGGCTGCTTATATACTTGTGATAATGCTAGGGTCTAGATGTAAGGCTAGCCATAGTGGTGGTAACATAATTGATATCATGCACTTTGTACTAGCATACATGTTTATGTGGCAGATAATTAAAGAAGAGAAAGAGGTTAGAATAACGTAGATAGATATCATATCATATAAATGCTATGCTACTTTGTGTCGCGCTTGGCAATAAATATAATCATCTATGATACTATTCTACGATATTATGCACTACGAAAGTAGTATCATATAATAGTATCATATGCATGATACTAGTATATGATACTCCTCACTATGAGTAGCCTAGTGTATGCGCGTATGTATGAGCGTTTGCGTTTGTATTGATGTTAAAAAATGCAACCGGCGGCCACCTAATAAAAAATGAATAGTTTTTTCACTTATGGGTGGCCTAGGGATAATTTCTATCAACTTTATAGGTAATTTTCGTGACGTACGACCAGAAGCAGTAGACACTTTATATTATATATATATATTATAATATTAATATTAATATTAATTAGGGAAAGAAAAAAGGAAAAGAAAAAAAATACTGATACGTTTTCAGAAGCGGCGGACGAGAGACGCAGCCCAGAGCGAGGCCCGATGGCCCACGACCACTAACCCTAACCTTCCTCTCTCGCACTCTGTTCGACGGCTGCAGGGATTGGGGATCGAGGACGACTCAGGAGCGCCGCCGCCGCCGCCTGGAATCGCCTCTCCACCTTATCGACTGGCCACGCCACCCCCTCGAGTGATCCGAGTCTTCTCCGCCGCAGCCGCTCGTCGCCAGCAACAACGAGGTATGATTCCGTCGCATTCGTGTTTGGCTGCTTGCTGTGTCCCGTCTCTGTGTGCGTGCGTCTAATTACTTGTACGTACTTGTGTTTTCTACTAGTAGATTACAAAATGCTAGTTCGGCTGTTCCTTTGAACTTAGGTTGTGGAAGCACACTTGCACATGTATATACCTCCATTTATCTTGATAAGATATGTCTACTGTCCTGTTGTTGTTGAAGCATTGCTTGCTGATGTTGTTGATGCCTACTGTCTAATGTCTAGTGTACTGTCTATTGCTTGCTGATGTTGCTGCTTTGCTGCTACTGTCTACTGCTAGGTAGGGAATACGACATGACATCTGTGGGGAGTGGCATGGCAGCAAGCCAATCAATTTTCACTTGGTGGTACTGCTAGGGAGGAAAATACGAAATTGACAAAGTCTAATACCATACCATGTATTTTCTACTTTGCATACACCATGAGGAGTTGAGGACCTTGATGATTATTCAGGACTTGAAAAGAGACATGGAGGCAATCAGACAACTAATGGGGCAGTATTTTGATCTCATCTCACACATTCTGTTATGCTTTTCCTTTGTTGCATCTCATTTTGTTAATTATTTATATATACTTGACGTATCGCCATATTGGTGTTTCTGGAAATTGCCATATCCCGTATCACCGTATCGGTGCTTCATATATAGCCATAACCGCTAAAACTATCAACAGACGCATGTTTACAAGCCATTCTCTCAATGCACGGTGTCTTAGTGCTGTTACTTAATTTATACCCCTGTTTACTATGATTTGTAACACATCCTGGCTATCTTCCAGAACTTCTGACAAATCAGAATAAAGAAAGGAATTTTCAGGATCAAACTAGTGGTTCATCGTTGTTGTGTGTTGCAACAACCTGTACAGCGAACATAGGAGGCCTGCACAACTCATTTCCCGAAATTAAACTAATCTTGAATGGGGTGGAAGGATGGGATCGGGTCAATATTAATTTTCCTAGAGGACAGCCTTTAGCTAGATGGTTTACAACTCATTTTTGGGAATCAACTGACTAAGTGCTTACCGACGGCCCCATTGTCGCATCTGTTTCTGTATCGCCATTTGAAGTAGTACCGCCTTTAAATGAATCCAAGCTAGTTGCTGCAATTGAATAGGAAATCTTACGCATCAATTCATTTTGTGACAAGGCCACATACGCTGGTGTGCCAACAATAATCCACTTCATTTTTTTCTTTTGAGAAAAAGAGGGAACAACAGTTCATAGCCTTTACCTTGTTTTCTTGACCGTGGTTCATTCCCTTTGCCTTGTTTTTCTGACGGTGATGCTGCATAATATTGGTCTTGCTCTGAACGTACAAAGAACATCAATTGCTCACAAATTAGATAAGAGGAAGGGAGACTTCTGAGATGAAGGAAGCTCCTACCTGGTGCTAGTGCGTTTGCCATCGGAAGCTGTGTTTTTGTCGTTGCTCGCCTTTTCCCTGAAAGCGATCATGAAGCTTTTAGACTAAACTAACTCTATGCCTTTATTTTATTTTTGCAACTGTTCACTTATACTGTTCTTTCCTTAAGCCATATTTCGCATTTGCCACTAGTATGTCAAATCCTCTATCATCATCCGACACTCCCTGCTTCTTCCTCGCTCCTTTGAGTTCCTCTGCTACTGCTGGAAGGATCTCCTTAAGAGTCCAGCTGCCCGACTTGGCTTACTTGAGAACCAATTGAAGGAAAAAGTCCGGCAAGATTGATCTAGCTGACCGGTGCACGTGCACGCTGTGTAATCTAGGCAACTTCATGGCCTAGCGAGCCATCATGGATGACAGGATGAGCCTCTAATTCTCAATCAATAACGGTAGCAGTTAAATAAGATGCTATATTTCTCAATTAAAGGCTAATGTAGTTGTTAGGGCCAATGGGTACCTAACAGGAGCTGCTGATTTGAGGAACCACTGAAACCCAACAGTCTAAGCTGTTGAGAGAAGGAAAAAGGAGGAAGAGAAGAGGGCAAACTTGCCACTTGAAAGGGATAAGCCGACAAGTGGGAATTAAGTTTCGAAAATCAGTTGCATGTAAACTAAATAAAAGGGGGGCAACCATGAAAAAGGAAGGTAAATTAAAGAAGATTGGATGAAGATCCTTTAGTTAGGAGTTCAGACATATATATTATCTATATGAGGAAGCAGATGAATTTGGAACTCTCATATACCTCCTGCATTCTTCTTTGGCGAGTTTTGTGTTATTTCTGATCTGCACATCAAGTAACCATCTGTCAGCAACTCGGTGTGTCAGGATGATATCAAGAATTCAAGATGCAGTTTATATTTTCTGTACCACCAACCTCTGCAGCGACTCCTGTTCAGTCTTCTGGGTTGGTAAGTGTGAAGATAACAAAAGTAAGTAAAACTGCTACTCTAGTATCAAACGTACTGTCATATAGCATCTTGAGAAAAAGATAATGACCTCTCGGCCAGTGCCGCACAAAGAAACTATTTGACACGCCTTCGAGAACTCTTTCTGTGCTAAGCCCATGGACCTTTACCCCAAGCCTGACATGCTGTTTATTAGAGCTCTTGTGAATTCTGGTGCTTCCATGAACACCTTTCCCATCTTTCAGTTGAAATATGGCACCTTTAATCTTCTCCTTTGCAATATCTGTCTTTATTAGGCTTTTCTCGAATTCATCCTCGGTCCAATCCTGGACATTATCATAGGAATCTGCCTCCACGACAACTAGCTCAACTTTCACTTTAGCAAGGCGGTGATCAGCTGGAACTTGATTTCCGTCCAAATCCTCCACAGCCACCGTTATGCCATTCCCCTCCATGGTGCCTATAGGTTGCCCTATATAAACTATGTCGCTCACTTTACTTCTGATTACGAGTTTATACTCCGCTGTGATGCTTCCGTTCGTATGTGAGCTGCAACAGTACATACAGAGATACACTGTGAGTTGTATTTAGAGGGTAACAATAAAAATATTCTCGTGCTCACGTAAAGGAAATGGCGAAAGCGAAGCCAACAGTTGTAAGGTTATTCATTATGTAGAGATTCCATTATTTATCATTGTATCGAAGCCAACAGTTTCGCACCTAACCAAACTATTATTCGATAAAGTTGCTACCTTGGAGGCAGAAGTACAATCGTAGAGTCCTGGACCTTTTGCTGCTGCTTGTCCCGAAGCAAAATAAACAAATCTAAGTTAGTCAAAGCTCATTAGGAACATGTATATGATCATAAATAAAGTCCCCTTACTCCTAAGTAATAAGAAAGAATAACTTGTTGCTTTCAGAATGTGTGATGTGGAAATTTAGAGCCCAAAAAGTGAGCTTAGAAGGTGAAAAGGTTGAGCATTCTGCTACATGACAGGGGTAAGGCAAGTTGTGTTTTCCAAAGTTCACAGCAGTGAGTTGGAAATTTCTGCCCCTTGTTCTTTTATGAGCAAAACAGCCCGACTCAGCTTGGAAAAGAAAAACAGGCCAGGTCTGAAGATGTTTTCCTCCTTCATATGAAATGAAGCCGGGAGCACGGAGCTCAATAATTCAAAAAAAAAAAAAAGGTCTGAAGATCTAGGATCCCAGTCCCAGCACATATTTCCAAAGAAAAAGGCCCGATAGAAGTACCTGAATCCTCCCATCACTTTTGCCCACCAATTCGCTAATCTGCTTCTGCATGCAGCAATTTTGCTGCTGAAGCTCCTGAACAGCAGCCTCCAACTTGAAGATCCTTTTCCTCCCTTTTTTCTTTTTATTATGAGGATGGGGATCGACCCTTGTATCCGAAAAAGAGAAAGTACTAGTCCTAGATGAGAAGCCGCTATGAAACGAGAAACACTAACAGTTATGGGAAGACATATATATACCTCTCGCGGTCGGAATCGTTCCTCTTCCCCATATTATGGGAAGATCCACCTCGCCCGCGAGCTTGCTCTTGTTCTTCCCTGCGAGGTCCTTAATTTGGGTTTGCTTTTACGAGTGGTGTGGTAGCGACGGCGATCGACTAAACAGCGTCCCTTGCTTGGGGCCGAGTTTCCCACCTACTCTCCCCGCCTCAGCCCTCAGCGACGACCCACTGTCCAAAGGGTCAACCAAACTTTCTCCGCCCAAGATCGACCGACCCCTTGGATCGACGCACATGTCTCACCCTGGATATTTTCCCCTTGCAGGTACCTTAGAGCAACTTCAACGCAGGTACCTTAGAGCAACTTCATCGCGGATACCCATTTTGTCTGCTGCTGTCCATTTGAATTGACGCAGATAAAAGTGGAGGCCCAACACACCGATCCATTTGTAAAACGCATCCGCTTCGTGTCTGTGCAGACCCATTTGCGGCCCGAATTTGTGGAGAAATGCATCGGCACGGACAAATAGCTGACAAAATCGCCGTCCGTTTGGGCATTCATGACCTTAAGGTTAAGAATAGGGCCCTTCTCGGCAAATGGTTATGTAAATTACCGACAGAAGATGGTGTATGGCAAACCCTCTTAAGTAGGAAATATGTGGGTTCCAAGGCGGTCCCAAGTATACTAGAACCATGGGGATTCCCACTTTGGACGGGTCTAATGGCTAAGAAGAAATATTTCTTTTGTTATGGTTCCTTCTCGATTAAGGACGGCTCGGAAATTAGATTCTAAGAAGACAAGTGGCTAGGAAATGCCACACTCTGGGAACAATATCCGGCTTTATACAACATTGTGGGCCACAAGGGTGATACTATCATCACGGTAATGGAACTATTTCCCCCAAATGTGATGTTCAGAAGAGATTTAATTGGATCCAGACTCCAATCGTGAAACATCCTGCTCCAGCGGTTATCCACGGTGCAATTGTCATATGTGTCTGGTGTATTCCGATTGAACCTCCATGGGAATGGACAATTCTCAGTGGAGTCCATGTATGGAGCGTTAATCCAGTCTGATGTGCCAGTTGATAATAATAAGAAAATCTGAAAGATGAAGATACCTCTTAAGAATAAAATCTTCGCATGGTATCTTTCGTCGTGGAGTCATTCTTACTAAGGATAACCTTATTATGAGAAATTGGCATGGAAGTCCGCAATGTGTCTTTTATCAACATGATGAGATAATAAAACATTTATTCTTCCAATGCAAATTGGCTCGTTCTATATGGCCAATCATCCAAATAGCTTCTGGCTTGTATCCTTCTTTTAGCGTTGCTAATTTATTTGGCAAATGGTTACATGGATTTGATCATAGGTTTAGAACTCTTCTCAGGATGGGAGCGCTTACCGTTATTTGGTCTCTTTGGCTATGTAAAAATGATAAGGTTTTAATGATAAAAATACTTCTCTAATGTAGGTTATCTACAGATGTACCGGGACTCTGCGTTTACGGTCCTCCTACAACGCGTGGAGAATTGAGACTTGTTTACGAGGGTGTGTACACGATTGGAGGCTACAATGAGGGATACTTTTGCCCAACATGGGTGGCAGCATAATCTTAGGATTGGTCCCCTCCGCTTTAGGCATTACATGGACTCTACATGTCTATTTATGTTTCGTCTTTTTTTTCGTTTGTGTGAGAGGACCTTATTTGGCTGTGTGCATCTTAGTTACGTAGAGGCCGGGTGTATGCTTAAATTTTTTAAGTAATAAAGTGCCACTTTTAGAAAAAGTGAGAGGAAACCCAAAAAAACAAACAACAGAAAAATAGCCCTATAGGAAAAGCAAACTGCTGCCGCCACAAGAAAAGGAGCACATCAGCCACAAGATGCACATCCCCCATGTCGTTGCCTCATGGGTGACTCGGGCGGCGGTGCCTATCTCCTTCCCCTTGCCTCCTCACCACCTTTCCCCTCCCTTGCAGCCGGTCGGGGCCGCCGGGGCAAAGCCCCTCGCGGTGGTTCGCGGCGCGGCCCTGTTCTTTGCGCCTTGGGAGGGTCGGTGCGGGGCGGTCTTGCCAGGCGGTGGCATCGGGCGACGCGGGGACCAGCGGCTCACGGCGGCGGCGGCCCCATCGGGGCGACGTGGTGGGGGCAGCCTGTTCTACGCTGGTGCGTGCCCGCGGTGGCGACAGGTTAGATCAAATCTGACATCGGAACTGCGGCGGCGACATGATGGGCATGGTCACCGGTCAGTTTTGATCCGATCGGTGCGGCCTCCTGCTCCATGCGCGGCGACGGTGATCAGTTGCTATCACGTGCACACGATTCTGGATGCAGGGTTTTCTAGCGGATCCGAGTGAAAACCCTATTCTTGGCACGTAGCCAAGGTCGGCGATGACAACGTTTCTCTGCGTCGTCCCCTTCTTGAAGGCATCATTGTGGAGAAGCTCTAGACCTCTATCCGCTACCTCCAGTGGAAACCCTAAATCAGTCGATCAGTTGACGGCGGCACTCAGGTATCGTACCCCTCTTGAGGGGGCGTCATTCTTGGAGGTGTGCATAGACTCGAGGGACCAGTGGACGGCATCTGCAGTGGGGCGGCGTTCCTTGTGACACATCGATGTCATGCAGTCTTGGCGACGAAGCACAACAAAGTCTCGGCGACAAATGCGTGATGATGAACGCGGGTAGGGAGGAGGCGTTGTCTGGTGTCGTGGGGGCGTCGACGGCAGGCCGAGCAAGGTCGATCCGTTAGTACCTATTCTGAAGATGGATTGATGGAATATGGCAGCGACGACCTGTGAGAGTGCGTCGGACCGGTTTATGCCCTGGACCTGGTATGTGGCTTGGTCGGGGCTTCCGGCTTTAGGTGAGAGGTCTGGGTATTTGGCTCACACTTTCCGCACCCCTTCATCAATGGATGGAAGTAGCAACAGATGTTGTCAAGATGGTGGCTTCAGATATATTGATGTAGTACTTTGTGCTCCCATCGTTCCTAAATAAAAGTCTTTGTAGAGATTCCACTATAAACCACATACGAATGTATATATATGCATTTGATTCTAGATTCACTCATTTTGATTCATAGGTAATCTGTACTGAAATCTCTACAAAGACTTATATTTAGTAACGAAGGGAGCACGATCTTTGTGAATAATCAATAAAGTGGCTGCATGCATCTCCCAAATGCAGAGGCCGGTGCTCACCCTCCTTTTCTAATACTCCATCCGTTCCTAAATATTTATCTTTTTAGAGATTTTAAATGGACTACCACATACAAATGTATATAGACATATTTTAAAGCGTAAATTCACTAATTTTGCTTCGTACGTAGTCACATGTTAAAATCTGTAGCAAGACAAATATTTAGGAATGGAGGAAGTAAAAAATAAAAAATAAAAGCCAAGATTGCAATAAGAATTTTCTCCACACACACAAAAAAATGCATCAGATGGGCTGTCAAAAAAGAAGAGGTCCACGTTCCGTGGACGAGCCGCACCTAACAAATTGCTAGCCTGGGTGCAGCTCACGAATCGTAGCACAATCGCACCCAACGGTAGCTGAGTTTTAGCAATCCCGATTAATAAAACATCTTTATCCCTCTGTTCCTAATTACTCCCTTCGTTTCAAAATATAAGAATTTTGGGACGGAGGGAGTATAAGATATTTTGAATAATTTAATATGTGCTACATACGGGCTTAAATGAGTGAACAAAGACACTAAACTGTGTCTATATACATCCGATACTCCATCTGATTTGAATTAATTGACGCAATCTTTATACTATTGTATAGAGGTTGTATAGAGACTACGTTCATTAATTCGGATCGGGGCAGTAGAACATTTTATAATTGTGAACGGAGTGAGAAGTGACGAGCGCTCGAGTACTCGAGACAAGTATTGAGGATAATATTTGTCTGAAGAAAAACAGAGTATTTCAGGGCAATGTCCTCCGGATGTGCCCGAGCAAGGCAAGAAGCATGGAAAACGCTTGAGGGCGAGCGAACTCGTATGAAGATGATGGAACTACTCTGTTCTTGAGAGCCGCAACGAACACGTCAAAGATGGAGATGCATGGAAAAGCCCCGAACTCGGCTGAACTCGACGGAACTGCTCTGAACTTGAGGGCGTGAGATAAGTATTGAGCGCCATGTCAGTTCGAGCGTGTTAGAAGGGAGAAAGAGGAATTGTTGCGGAATATGATGGATGTATTATTGAGTCTTGAGGGCGAGTATATGTTGAGTACGCGCAAGCAAGACAAACATGGAGTGGAATAGGCTGGTGGTGATGCCAACTCGTTTGAACTCGATGGAACTGCTCTCTTCTCTCTGAACTTGATGGAACACGTCAAAGGTGGAGATGCCCCCGAACTCGGCTGAACTCGACGGAACTGCTCTGATCTTGAGAGCGTGAGACAAGTACTCGGCTCAATCCAAGCAGCATGGAACAGCCTGGAGGTCGAGCGAACTCCTCTAAACTTGACGGAACTCCTCTGTTTTTTGGTGCACGTCAAGGTCGACATGCCTCGAAATCGTCTGTACTCGACGGAAGTAGTCTGATCTTGGTGCATGTCAAGCGGAGACGTATGATCATACGAGGAGGGGATCCAAAAACACAGATGAAGAACGAGGAGAAGACGAAATGTTCATTCCTGCCTGGCGCCTGCCCTACAAAAAGAGGCTTGACACGCCGGCAAATCAACACCACGCCATTCGGTTGAACGCTACCAATCACACTCTCCATTGCAATTGCAACCACACCAAAAAGAGGATCGATCGACTAGGTTGTCTGCTCGACCACACCTCAGAAGCAATGGCGGCGTGGGACTCTGTTCTTGGCGTCGTGGCTTCCTTCTTCCAGATCCTAGGAATCCAAGGTTGGATGCTGGTTCTTGCTCCGGCTCCCCCAGTGCAAAGAGGAGTGGATCAAGCTGAGGCTGACTGTGCGCGGCCTGAAGCAGCTCAAGCACATGCTCACTGGCGACGCTGCACAGGCGGCGACGGCACGCAACGACGAGGTCATCGACGACGCACAGGCCCTGCTCGACATGTACGGCGACGGCTCGACCTGGTACAGGATCCGCAACGCCAGGACTCTCGAGATGCAACTCATCGAGAAGCGGCACGACGCCAAAACGTGGCACTCGGTCCTCGTCAACAACCACTGCAAATGCAACGGCAAGAGGGCCACGACGCCACGGCCACGTGAAAATACAAGGTCAGACGCCGCGCCTTGATACATCCACATCCCTAACACAAAAGGTTTGGTTGATGATAACCCTCCTAACTCTAGCCTTGCTTCGTTTATTTGCCAGCCAAAGCACGAGCCCTCAAGTGGAAGACAACGGTCCAGCCAGCTCTGATCGCCAGACAAACACCACGGAGGAGAACCAGACCGAGTTTTCATCTCCTGTGTAGTAATCTCCGGCCATGTATTACTACATTATTTTTACTATTACACCTTCCCTTTCTTGTGTGATGCAAGACAGAATACATTTGTGCTATACTACTACCGATACCTTTCCGGAAGAAAGAAACTTGTAAGACCATCTTCAATGGTGACCTGCAAATTTTCTCCCGCATCCGTCCACAGATAAAGGGAGACCGGTGTACAGACACATGCGGGAGGACGACATCCAACACTAGCCGCATACATTTTAAACCCCTTTTCAAAACCGGACGAAATTAATATAAACAAAGCCGGATTTCATATAAACATGACGGATTTCAGACAAACTGGACGGGAACGGTTAATTTTGGACATATTTTAACTAAAAAGGTATGCACGTACGGTTGCACGGAGCTGTACTCCCACGATACGGATACACTACACTAGTCTACGGCCGGCAGCGGGGGATCCCTTTGTCTTCCCATGTCCGGCTACCCGCTAACCAGACTGCCGGGAGTCCGGCCCGGAGGCATATTCTTCCCCGTATCTTCCCAATGTCCGGCTATGTCGCTCATTGGAGTGGCGAAGAGCGTGCTTCAGCCAGAGAGGAAGGGTGCTTCCCTGAAGCTCAGATGGGTGTCCAGGATGGTCTGAGATAAAGCATTGGACAGGTCACCGACTATACAAGCCGGCAACGCAACCAGCGCCACAATATGCACCACAGGTTCACTTTGAGCAGCCACATGACTATGTGCTCAGGGTTGAGTTTCAGCAGCTACAACAACAGGTAGGAGGGATACGTACGGACCTCCATGAGGCCAACAACAACATTAACGTGTTGAGTGGGAACATGCAGTCCCTCTTTTCTTTCTAGCAGCCACATCCTGGGGCGGGAGGTTCGTCCTCTAGCGGCCCATCCTTCCATTGGCCACACTTTGGCCGGGGGCAATGATGACGAGGACATGGACTAGAGAGTAGGCTAAGAGGTTAAGCTGAACTGGCAGACTGAACCCATTATCTTCTCCACTAGGGGCATATAGTATTGAATTGAAGAACTGAATCATCTGAATCAAAGCAACAAAACCAATAGTTTCCATAGGAAGCTTCAGTGTAGTTTTTTGACTTATGAAAATCAAGACAAGTCCTAACTGAGGCTTCAGTAAACTTATATATGTAATCCTACTGCAGTTTCAGACAAGTCCTACTGAGGCTCCGGTAAACTTATATATGTAATCCTACTGCAGTTTCAGACAAGTCCTAACTGAGGCTTCGGTAAACTTCGTAGCAAAACTATTTTTCAGACCAACAGTTTCAGACTACAACAGCTTCAGCAACCTGTTTTTCAGAATAACAGTTTAAGACGTTGTTTTCCAAGCACGACCAGATTAGATCATAACATCCGGACATTAAGTTCATATTACAGCAAATATGTGTTTCTTGCTAAAAGAGAATCGTAGGATGGTGGAGCAAAGGCAGTTCGAAAAATAAGAAAGGCGTTCATACTACACGAGTGCCCAAACTTAGAGAAAGCAAAGGCAGTTCGAAATATGGTTGTGCTCTCTTTCTTCTCTGCATTTCCTTTTCTCTGGTTTTTGGCCACCTCGACGCTTTCTCCTGTTACAAAATGAGGCACACCACTTTCTCTGGTGTTTGTCTGAACATCGAGCAGGCAGAGAGATTGTTTCAGGATTCAGAAGCATAGTAGCTGCTAGTGTAAACAGATTACAACGTTACATCACACAGGAAAGAAACAACCGCTGCAAGATATACGGAAAAGGAGTCAAATACCAACATTCCAGCACAACGAAACAGAAAATATAGCTTTTGAAACATAGATACTAAATACTCCCTCCGTAAAGAAATATAAGAGCGTTGAGATCACAAAAGTAGGGTAACATTCAAGCACAACGGAACAGAGATTCATAAGGGGAGGATTACTTTGGATTACAAAAGAGGCATTCCGTGCCGAGTTTGCATGCAGCATCAAAGCACTTGAAGGGATCGGCCATAGATAAGTCATGTGTATGACTGTTATCTAGGCCATTATGCCTACAATAATGACTTGTAAATTCGAATCGAGCGTCTCGAGAAGCTCTGCTGTCCACTTGTAACCACATGTGTTGATTAGACTTCCATTCGCAGTCGCGGCTGTGAATGAATCCAAATTTCATTTCTTCTAGCACCTTCGCATTCAAAACGAAAAATTTAGCAAATTCAACATTCGGCGTGTCCCCAGAGTAGCCCTCCAACACCACTCTTTTGAGATGGCTCTCGAGGCATTCAATTGGATCCAGTGGGCCATATTTTTGCACGCTTTTCATCTTCATCCGTGACCGTGCGTCAAACTGTAGATGGAGAGAATCAACAATGTAAAGGCAGTTGGTTAATTTATTAGAGCACAAGTCAGTCATGCTTATGTTGATACTAGTTCAGACAGGCAAATAAGAATACTACTCACAATGACATACAGCCTCTCCAAGCAGAGGAAGCACTTCAGCAGGCCAATTAGTGCATCAAGATTAGGGCCATCATATTCAATAGCTAAAACCTTCACGGTGGGCATTGTGGTTGTCACGCTGATGGGAATCATTTTGATACGGTCCTGGGTGGAAATCTCTCGATCTATCTCTCAATCGCCAAGTTCAGAGTACAAATAAGTATCCAAGAGTTCGAATCAGCAAGAAGGGGATCGGGATTTAGAGTCGGGGTTGGGAGGAAGGATACATCGCCCAACGGCGCCGCCAGTGTTCTGATCCAATGTTACCCTAACTCACACCCACTCCTGATATATATATGGTTCACTTGCTCCAGGTCGGTCCGGTGACGCGCGAGCTGGGCCTCCTCTCCCGCCTGGGCCTGGGCTGGGCCGTAGCGGAGCCGGCCTTGGGGTCCGCCACTGTAGTTCTCGTGACATTTACTCCCCCTTTAGTTTTGGCTTGTCCCCAAGCCAACGCCCGAGGAAAACGCGCCTGCAAGGGAATTGCATCTTCCCAGGAAGCCAGCGACGGAGGGAAGCCAGACCACTGCACGAGTACTTGGTCGACTTGCCGCGTGCCTCACTGCACCGGCGTCGTTGAAGAATGGCCGTTGGCACCTGGAATTGTAGCAGATCTTCATCCAGCGTTGGCAGCTCCGGCATGATCGTTGTTGAAGGGGGAACTGCCGCCCGCAGCTGAGACACATGAATGACCGGATGGATCCGAGCTTCTTCCGACAATGCCAGTCTGTATGCCACCTCGCCCACCTGCTGGAGTACCTGAAAGGGTCCAAAGTCTTGCCGCCACTGAGGACTGTGCATACGGCTGTAGCTTCAAATACACCCAATCATGGACTGCAAACGTCCTGTCCGAGCGATGCTGATCAGCCTTCTCTTTCATGCTTTGCCGCGCCCTGTTGAGATGCTGTCGTAACAGAGCCACCATGACTGCCCTGTCCCGAGTCCACTGGGCTAAGTCTGTCACTGCTGAGTCAGCCACATTAGTGATACCAAAGAATCAGGGCTTGTGGCCATACAATACCTCAAACGGAGTTGACTTGAGAGTAGAGTGATATGAGGTATTGTACCAGAATTCTGCCAAGGAAATCCACTCGACCCACTTGCTGGAGCAATTGTGCACGAAGCACCTGAGGTATAACTCCATACACTGGTTCACCCGTTCCGTTGTGCCATACGTTTGCGGGTGCCGAGCTGAGGATATGTTCAGTTTGATGTGAGTGAGCTTGCAGAGTTCTTGCCATACCTTGCTGGTGAAAATTCGATCACGGTCGGAAACCATTGCCTCTGGAGGTCCGTGTAATTTGAAGACGTTATCCATATAGGCTTTAGCCACTTGCAGTGCTGAGAATGGATGTCGAAGTGGTATGAAATGGGCATAGCGGGTGAGCTTGTCCACCACTACCAGGATAGAGTTGAATCCTTTCGAGGTTGGCAGTCCTTCAACGAAATCCAAAGTGACCATCTCCCATTCTTGGTTAGGCACGGGTATTTCACATGCTCCGGTTTTGCCTGTTTACACACTGAACACTCCGATATGTAGGCCTTCACTGTCCTCTTGAGCTGCGGCCATGCGAAGTGCTGTTTGACACGGCTGTAAGTTGCTTGGATGCCCAAATGCCCTCCCAAGGCACCGGAATGGAGTCCCTGCAGTATTCTCTGTTGGACAGATGTGTTGTTACCTATCCACACACGCCCCTTATAGCGAATAAGGCCATCTTGCACTTTAAAGGGACCAACCAGAGTTGCTCCTGCCGCTGCAGATGATAACATGTTGGTGCATTTTGAGTCCTGAGCATAACCCTGCTTCACCTCATCGAGCCACCGCGGCACGCAGACTGAGATGGCGCATGCAAGTGCATCTGGATGACGTGATAGTGCATCCGCTGCCTGATTCAGAGCCCCTTTCCGATACTCAATTCGGTAATGCAGCCCAAGTAACTTTGTCATCGCCTTTTGTTGCCATGGAGTAGTCAGTCGCTGCTCATCCAAGCAGGCAAGCTGTGGTGGTCCGTTCGAATGACAAACTCATTGGTCAACAAATACGGTCGCCATCGTTCAACTGCCATGAGTACTGCCAAACTTTCTTTTCATAGGTGGAGAGAGAGCGCAGTTTTGGCCCCAGGGTCTTGCTTAAGAACGCAATTGGGTGGTGATCCTGCATTAGAACTGCACCAATTCCACGGTCCGAAGCATCAGTTTCGACCACAAAGGGTTTTGAAAAGTTGGGCAATGCAAGGACCAGTGCAGCAGTCAGTGCCGTTTTTAGTGCTTGGAAGGACTCTTCATGTTGTGGTGTCCATTGAAAGACCACCCCTTTCTTAAGCAACTCCGTTAGGGGTCGACTGATAATGCCAAAGTGCCTCACAAACTTCCGGTAATACCCAGCCAAGCCAAGGAATTGGCGCACCTCTTTGGCTGATTGTGGACTTGGCCAATCTCGCACCTTATCGACGTTAGTTGGGTCTGTTCTCACCCCATCTTCACTGATGACATGCCCCAGGTACCGCAGTTGCTTGCAGGCAAACACACACTTGCTTTGCTTCACTTTCATTTGGTTCTCTTTCAGAGTCTGAAACACTGATCGCATAAGCTGAATGTGTTCTTCCAAGGTGATGCTGTACATTAAGATGTCGTCAATAAAGACTAGAACCCCTTTTCTCAAGTACGGCTTCAGCATGATATTCATCCCACCTTGGAAAGTTGCTGGTCCTCCTGTCACACCGTATGGCATCACCTTGAACTCGAAATGACCGTGATGCGTTTGAAAGGCTGTTTTTGCTTCATCCAAAGGCCACATGCGAATTTGATGATAGCCCGAGCGCAAATCCAGACTTGTGAACCACTTGGCTCCTTGTAGTTCATCCAAAAGCTCATTAATCACGGGTAGGGGGTACCTATTCTTGATAGTGATAGCATTGAGATGGCGGAAATCGATGCAAAAATGCCACTCCCCATCTTTTTTCTGTACCAAGAGCACAGGGGATGCGAAGGGGCTACGGCTGACTTGAATGATCCCTTGTTTCAACATGTCGGCCACTTGCGCTTCGACCTCATCCTTCTGCGCCGAGTTGTATCGATAGGGTCTGATGTTGACCGGTGTTGCCCCGGGCAGCAAATCGATTGTATGATCGAAGGACCGTTAGGGTGGCAATCCTCGAGGCTCTTCAAACAGTTCTGCAAATTCCTCCAATAAAGCTGTCACCGCCTTTGGAATTACGGCAGCCTCAGCATCATCTTTAACTGAACACAACTGCACCACTCCCAGCACTGATTCCTGAGCCTGCAGAAGCTGCAACTCAACAGTTGAAATCGGTGGACATTCCTGAACTGAGGCTGAAACTCCATGCAACTGAATAAACTGGCCTTGATGTTGGAAAGACATGTACTTGCTACCCCAGTTGACAGTCATGAGCCCTCGAGATTCCAGCCAATCCATTCCCAAAATCACATCATAACTACCCAATGGAAACAATTTCAAAGTTGATCGGAATTGATGACCTTGAATTTGGTACTCACAATCTGGTAACTCAGCGTCACAAGTGGTCACTGCACCATCAGCCACCTTCACTCTCAGTTTCTTGACCATAGGCTGCACTCCAGGCCAATCGCTGGCAATCTCTGAGTTGATGAAGCTATGCGAAGAACCCGAATCAACCAACATCAGCAAGGTCTTGCCATTCATCTTGCCCAGCATTCTGAAAGCTTTAGGTGCTTCTGTCCCCGCAATGGCAGCCGCCGACAAGAGACAGAGATCATCTTCAGAAGTTCCCTAAGAACCCGGCGACTCTGGCGTTGTTGGTGGTGTCAGCAGACCCACCAGTTCCTCCACAACATGCAAAGGAACCATAGCGGTGCACACATGACCCGGCCCCCAGCGTTCACTGCACGTGAAACAGAGCCCGTGTGCCTTGCGATAAGCCTGCAATGTTCGGAGCTTGTCGTCCACTGAGGCGCTGGCGATGGGAATACGTGTCAAATCTGGACTGCGTCTTCCATCGGTCGGAGGTGTCCCTGGCGAGAGAGTTGTGCTTTTTGAAGTACTCGGAATCGAGGGCAGCACCACTGGCAGAGGAGGTCGTGCTGAAAAGCGCCCAGTGCGAGTACTTGTAGCCGACCCGCGAGCCGCTGCCACTGCCTCATTCTCTTGTCGCGTCTGCTCCACCACCTCTTCCTGTAATTCAGCAAGAGCGACAGCAGTATCCAAATCTAGCGGACGATGAAGCATAACAGCAATTTTAATATCATGTTGCAACCCTTCCAAAAAATGAGTGGTGAAAAACAACGGATCCCATGACCTGTGGTGAGCCAGTAAACTATGCATCACCACATTGAACTGCTCTGCATATTCTAACACCGTCCCATACTGCTTAAGCCGAGAAAATTTTCGGAGTTGTTGTTGGAACTCAGACCTACCAAATTTGTCTAAGACAGATGCAACAAAAGGATCCCAACTAGTGGATTTAACATGAGCCTGAGACCACTCTAACCACAAAGCTGCTGCTCCAGTAAAATTGACCACAACGGTATCTACCCAGACCGAAGGATCCACTGCCCCTATCCTAAAACATGCTTCACAACGAATTTTCCACCCCGTGGGATTGTCCCCATTAAACTCCAGGCATTCAACCCTAGTAGTGCCCGATCTACCACCAGAGAACCCCGTAGTGTTGCCCTGTTCATATGGATTTGGGATAGGAACAGAGGGAAAGGGTGTCCGAAAAGTATCATTGGTCGGGGCCGGCGCCTGGAGGATTGGTTCCCCAAGCGGCAGGACCCGATTTGGTGTTGCATAGTGGCGGTCACTCTGCCCGTGGTCGTCACCACTTGCGCCGGAGTGGGAGCAAAATTATCACGCATAGAAATTTTATTACTCTCCACACAAGCAAAATTCTTCTCATGAATAATAGTGGGAGCAAATTCAACAAAATAATTATCATGTGAGGCATAATCCAATTGAAAACTAAAATCATGATGACAAGTTTCATGGATATCATTATTCTTTATAGCATACAAGTCATCACAATAATCATCATAGATGGCAAATTTGTTCTCATAATCAATTGGAACCTCTTCCGGAATAGTGGATTCATCACAAAATAAAGTCATGACCTCTCCAAATCCACTTTCATCAATATAATCAACATAAGTAGGAGGCATGCTTTCATCATAGTAAATTTGCTCATCAAAACTTGGGGGACAAAAAATATCATCTTCATCAAACATAGCTTCCGCAAGCTTGTGGCTTTGCATATCATTAGCATCATGGATATTCAAGGAATTCATACTAACAACATTGCAATCATGCTCATCATTCAAATATTTAGTGCCAAACATTTTCCTTTCCATCATACTCACAAAAATATTAAAAAGATGAAGCGTATGAGGCAAAATCAATTCCATTTTTTTGTAGTTTTCTTTTATAAACTAAACTAGTGCTAAAACAAGAAACAAAAAGATTCGATTGCAAGATCTAAAGATATACCTTCAAGCGCTAACCTTCCCGGCAACGACGCCAGAAAAGAGCTTGATGTCTACTACACAACCTTTTCTTGTAGACATTGTTGGGCCTCCAAGTGCAGAGGTTTGTAGGATAGTAGAAAATTTCCCTCAAGTGGATGACCTAAGGTTTATCAATCCGTAGGAGGCGTAGGATGAAGATGGTCTCTCTCAAGCAACCCTGCAACCAAATAACAAAGAGTCTCTTGTGTCACCAACACACCCAATACAATGGTAAATTGTATAGGTGCACTAGTTCGGCGAAGATATGGTGATACAAGTGGTATATGGATAGTAGATAAAGGTTTTTGCAATCTAAAAATATAAAAACAGCAAGGTAACTAATGATAAAAATGAGCACTAACGGTATTGCAATGCTAGTAAACAAGGCCTAGGGTTCATACTTTCACTAGTGCAAGTTCCCTCAACAATAATAACATAATTGGATCACATAACTATCCCTCAACATGCAACAAAGAGTCACTCCAAAGTCACTAATAGAGGAGAACAAACGAAGAGATTATGGTAGGGTACGAAACCACCTCAAAGTTATTCTTTCCAATCAATCCGTTGGGCTATTCCTATAAGTGTCACAAACAGCCCTAGAGTTCGTACTAGAATAACACCTTAAGACACAAATCAACCAAAACCCTAATGTCACCTAGATACTCCAATGTCACCTCAAGTATCCGTGGGTATGATTATACAATATGCACCACACAATCTCAGATTCATCTATTTAACCAACACATAGAACCTCAAAGAGTGCCCCAAAGTTTCTACCGGAGAGTCAAGACGAAAACGTGTGCCAACCCCTATGCATAGGTTCATGGGAAGAACCCGCAAGTTGATCACCAAAACATACATCAAGTGGGTCAATAGAATACCCCATTGTCACCACCGGTATCCCACGCAAGACATACATCAAGTGTTCTCAAATCCTTAAAGACTCAATCCGATAAGATAACTTCAAAGGGAAAACTCAATCCATTACAAGAGAGTGGAGGGGGAGAAACATCATAAGATCCAACTATAATAGCAAAGCTCGCGATACATCAAGATCGTACCACCTCAAGAACACGAGAGAGAGAGAGAGAGAGAGAGAGAGAGAGAGAGAGAGAGATCAAACACATAGCTACTGGTACATACCCAAAGCCTCGAGGGAGAACTACTCCCTCCTCGTTATGGAGAGCGCCAGGATGATGAAGATGGCCACCGAAGAGGGATTCCCCCTTCGGCAGGGTGCCGGAACGGGTCTAGATTGGTTTTCGGTGGCTACGGAGGCTTCTGGCGGCGGAACTCCCAATCTATTATGCTCCCCGATCGTTTTAGGGTATATGGATATATATAGGCGGAAGAGGTACGTCAGGGGAGCCACGAGAGTGGAGGGCGTGCCCGGGGGGGTGGGCGCGCCCCCCTACCTCGTGGCTTCCTCGAAGCTTCCTTGACGTGGACTCCAAGTCTCCCGGGTTGCTTCTATTACAAAAATAAGTTCCGTGAAGTTTCAGGTCAATTGGACTCTGTTTGATTTTCCTTTTCTGCGATACTCTAAAACAAGGAAAAAACAGAAATTGGCACTGGGCTCTGGGTTAATAGGTTAGTCCCAAAAATAATATAAAAGTGCATAATAAAGCCCATAAACATCCAAAGTTGATAATATAATAGCATGGAACAATCAAAAATTATAGATACGTTGGAGACGTATCAACGCCCTCGGTGCGGATGTCCTCATTGATGACTATGCGAGCCATTGATCCTTTGACGATCCCACAGGAGAACTCTCAATGAAAGCACCAATGTCGGTGTCAAAACCGACAGATCTCGGATGCTATGGATCTTGGATCAATGGGGAACAAGGAACATAGAGACAATATTTACCCAGGTTCGGGCCCTCTCGAAGAGGCAAAACCCTACGCCTTGCTTGATTGTATTGATGTGTTTCTATGATGATTACAGAGTTGATCTACCACGAGATCGGACGAACTAAACCCTAAATGAGTAGGATGATTGTCCTTTTTTCTACGAGTTGAACCCTTTGGTTTATATAGACACCAGGGGTACCTAGGGTTACATGTGGTCGGTTACGATCAGGGGATAAACATGCTGATTCCATGATCTTGTCTTGGAGGATACGCCAAGACTTCGGAGGTCTCCTTCCAGAACATGGTGTCCCCTATAGCTCGGCCTTCCAATAACGGATCAAGAGCGGCCCATCTGTCCAACCCATGAGAAATAGACCGGCAGCCCGGGGACCCCTTAGTCTAGGACATCCTCAACGAGGGTGTCATCCCTCCTCCTCCTCGCCATGACACACTATTATGCCCGAGGTTGTCGAACCCACATACGAATGGGTTAGCTACGTGGCTAGCACCAACGGAGAGCTAGGAGCCCTTATGCTCATTGCCTAGGCGACGACACGGGAGGTTGTCGGGAAGAGAAGGAGGTGGGCCACGTCGTGATAAGGAGAGGAGCAAGCAGGCCACACCATGGAAGGGATGGGAGGCAGTGGGGAAAGAAGGGTTATGTTTTGCCATGGCGTGGAGGGGAGGTGGTAGGGAGAGATGGCAATGACAGCGTCGTGGCGGGGATATGAGATGCGGTGACACCTTGTGGCTTGCTGACTATGGAGGGAGAGCAGGAGGCGTTTGTGCGGTGAGTGAGTGGTAGGAGTGGCTGCTTTTTTCTTCCTTCAAGAAAATGAGAAAGGAGACGCTGCTATGTGGTGAGATAAATGTCACATTTTCGAAAAGGGGTGTTTATTACTTAAAATATTTAAGCATTACATCTGGCCTCTACATAGCTAAGATGCACACAACCAAACAATATCCTCTCATTCAAATGAAAAATATAAAAAGGAGAAATACAAGGAAAACATGCAGTATCCATATAACGCCTAAAGCGGAGGGGGGCCAATCATAAGATCATGCTGCCACCCATGTTGGGTAAAAGTATCCCTCGCCGTAGCCTCCAATCATGTACACACCTCCATAAATAGGTCTTGATTCTCCATGCGTTGTAGAGAGGACCATAAATGAAGAGTCTCGGTACATCTGTAGATAACCTGCATAAGAGAAGTACTTTTATCGTTAAAAACCTTATCATTTCTACAGAGCCAAAGCGACCAAATAACGACAAGCGCTCCCACCCTGAGAAGGGTTCTAAACCTGTGATCAATCCCATGTAGCCAGTTGCCAAATACATTAGCAACACTACAACCAGGATACAAGCCAGAAGCTATTTGGATAACTGACCATATAGAACGAGCCAATTTGCATTGGAAGAATAAATGTTTTATTGTCTCCTCATGGTGGAAAAAGACACATTGCGGACTTCCATGCCAATTCCTCTTAATAAGGTTATCTTTAGTAAGAATGACTCCACGACGAAGATACCATGCGAAGATTTTGTTCTTAAGCGGTATCTTCATCTTCCAGATCTTCTTCGTTATTATCAACTGGCACATCAGACTCGATTAATGCTCTATATATAGACTCCACTGAGAATTGTCCATTTCCATGTAGGTTCCATCGGAATACATCGGACCCATGTGAAAATTGTACCGTGGACAATCGCTGGAGCAGGATGTTCCACGATTGTAGTATGGGTCCAAATAAATCCCTTCTGAATGTCATATTTGGCGGAAATGATTCCATTACCGTGGTGATAGTATCACTCTTGTGACGCATAATATTGTATAGAGCCAGATATTGTTCCTGGAGAGTGGCATTTCCTAGCTACTTATCCTCCCAGAATCTAATTTCCGAGCCATGCTTAATCGAGAAAGATCCATAGCAGAAAAAAAATTCTTCATTGCTATTAGACCCGCCCAAAAGTGAGAATCCCCAGGCTTCCAATATACTTGGGAGCCCACATATTTCCGTCTGAGGAGGGTTTGCCATACACCATCTTTTGTCGGTAATTTAAACAACCATTTACCGAGTAGGTACCTATTCTTAACCTTACACTACAGGAATCAGCTTCTTTGCCATCTGCCATGGCGGACGGCAAAGACACGGACGGCGGACGACAAAGAGCTTTGCCGTCAGCCGCGGACGGCATACAGCTCCGGCAAAGACAGGGTCGGCAAACACCTTCTTTGCCGTCTGCTTTTTGCAGCGGACGGCAAAGAGACCTTTGCCGTCAGTGGCGGATGGCAAAGAAGGTGGACGGCAAATAGTAGGTGTTAGCCACCTTAGGTGCTAACGGAGGTAACAGAGGCTTTGCCATCTGCCAAACTAATGTTTTGCCGTCTGTCGATTAATAACAGACGGCAAAAAATGTCCATCTACACGTTTATTAAAATCAGAGACATCAAAGGATTTTGTTTATTAAAATATAGTGAACCAGCAGCTCAAGTGCACCACAGTATCCATCTAAGCTTTGTTCCAACAATCGACAACAAATAAACAAATTTCACAATACCAAATTAGTCTATTTACATAGAATAGGTTTGCATCTGCTCCATCTACACAAAATTACTCCATTTACATGAACAACGTGGTGACCCGGAAGAACAAGTGCCTGGCGAACGTGAGCTCGCTCCTCATCCTCGCAACCGCCACGGCCTCGACGTCCAGATCGATGGCGGTCCTTGCTCTTCCGGGGCGCCTCGACGACAAGCTAGAGGCTAGCGTGGCAGGAGTCGTCGTTGACGGCCACGAAGGCCATGGTGCCACCGCACTGGACGCGGCCGGCCCGGACCCAGCCGCCCACGACCACACGCTCGCCGGCGAGGGCGTCCGTGGCGGCCTGGATTGCACGGATGGGCGTGCGAGGCGCGGCCTTCGGGGGCTACAGGTGGTCGGCGGCCATCGGGAGCTCAGCCGTCGGTGCTGCTGCTGCCATCGGGGGCGATGGGGCACGGATTCCGCTGGGGGCGACGGGCGATGGGGCACGGAGGCCGCTGGGGGGACGAGCGAGGGGGCCGGGCCGGGGCCGGCGGGCAAGATGGCGACCAGCGAGGCCGGGGCCGACCGGCGAGATGGCGGCCAGCGAGGTGGGGGCCGGCCGGTGAGGTGGTGGCGAGCGCCGGCGGGCCTACGAGGGCGACGGGGGAAGTGGCCGGGGGCGACGGAGCTGGGGGTGAAGGCGGAAGTGGCCGCGGCCGGCAGGCGATGTGGTGGCCGGCGAGGACGGAGCCGGGCGGTGGCGGGTAGGTGAAATCGGGAGCAGGGAGAGAGATGAGAGAGAGACGTGGTGGGGTGGGTGAGATCGGGAGCAGGAAGAGAGATGAGAGAGAAGTGGTGGGTGGGTGAGACTGATGGATACGGCAGGCAGTGGGGGCGTGGGGCGCGCGGGTGTTGCCTTGGGGGCGCGTGCATCATGGGTGTGTGGGGTATGCGTCCGACAGAACGTGTGTCTGAGATCTTGCCAACTCATCGATCTAGGTGATTGATCCGCGAGCTGTGCTTTCTCTTTGCCGTGAGTGTTTCTTTGCCGTGTGCCTTTGGAACCTTTGTCGTCCGCTTCAGCCAGCCCGTCTGGATTAACCAGCCGCAGGGTCCAGTGGGGCCCAGTTGGGCTCTTTGCCGTCTGCCTTCTGAAGCTTTGTCGTCCGCTGGCCGACGGCAAAGAAATGGCAGATGGCAAACAATATATTTGCCATCAGCCAGTTTTTTGCCGTCTGCTTTTTAAAAGCAGACGGCAAAGACCCTCTTGGACGGCAAAGAATAAGCTGATGGCAAATTCCCTGATTCCTGTAGTGTTAAGCTCATGAATGCCCAACCCGTCTTGGTCTTTGGGATGGCAAACCACACTCCATTTTTAGAGAAAATATCAACCAAGTGATCTATAGGTAGCCTTCAATTTATATCTCACTAAAATCGGGATGCGACTAACATTGTACCATGCAAATGAAGTTGAAGACACTGTTCCTCACATTATATGGAAATATCATAAACGCATCAAGTAGATCTTAGTTTGAACCGGATAATTATTTGGATCATTGCTCTCTATGTACACATTGTTCTATTTGATTTTTTTATCAACTTGCATCGTAAGTGAAGTGAATTTCAATTAATTCTCCATTATTATGGGCAATCATTTTTATACATTTTAAATTTGGCATGCATTATATTTACATATGCAACCGGCAAAAAAAAAAATCCACGGCCGATGGCAACGCACGGGCATTCTACTAGCATCACAAAGGAAAGACCAATGAATGCAATCGTAGGCCTCCTCCCAACTTTTGGTCTAATGGGATAAAACTGATTAAAAATGCTTATATGGGATACTCCCAATCAAAATGACAAAAGAAGGGGTAAACACGAAATTTACTCACTAAGTATGTGTGGTAGGATACATGTTCAATTCCCATGGAGATAAATAAATCATCTTATTCCTTTGCCGCTCGTACCTCAAGGAATAGCTTTGGTGTATCCTGTGGTTGAAGAGAGAAATATTTCTCGGAAGCTGCTGTTAAGGGGTTGAAACTACTTGATTTCATTGCATTGCCCGGCCTGCCTTCGCTTTGTGGAGCCGAGGAGAAGATCAATTGACTTCGTCGTACTGTATCTACAACTGGATAATTGATTTGCCGAGGAATATTTAATTGATTTGAGCCGGGCCCTTGTTGGAAAGAAAGGAGGTTCTAGGTGAATACTTTGTTTCATAAACTGTATTATATCTAATCTAATGCGGGTATTTTGTTGTTCTTTTTAGAAACTGAGGTAGGTATGTTTGGTTCTAGTCCAAGCTGGCGCTACTGATTATTTGGCCACCAAATTTTTTGGTTAAGCTTTTAATTGTTTGTGTGTTGGCTAACAATTGCAAGAAAAATGCACTATAGCGGCTAAGAGTCGGTGTCATGCCAAAACAAATTGAAAACCATCCAAAGAGAAACCAAATTTTTGTTCTTGACCGAAGAATTGGTAGGGTGAGCTCTGGTCACCATCCAAACATACCCACATTCCCAGGAATCGGGAAACTCAGATCTTAGACTATTACGGTTTTGGAAAATTTGTGCTGCCAAATTAGGCCAAACTGGTACCCAAGGCCTAGTGGGTTGGTCCACACATTCTAGCGGATGTATCTCTCTTTTTTAGAAATTGCCCCTGCTCACTTTATTTAAGCATGCTAGATATTGCGGGCATTCACTCTCACCATCTAAGTTTTGGTGAAAACCACGTGGAAATGACGTTTTGAATTTTCAAAAAGATCTAAAAAAAAAAACGAGGCCTTAAGAGTGTGATGTTCTATTAGTATGTGAAATTTCCAAGTTCAAATACATTACCATTTACGAGGTACGAAAACAACAAAAGCAGCAATGAATACCAAAAACATATAGTGCCAAACAGTAAGCATCACTATTCATGGCTGAATTTGTTTTTGCCATCGCTTGTAAATGGTAATGTGTTTGAACTTGAAATTTCACATGCCAATAGAACATCACCTTCTTAATAACACATATTTTTTCATATTTTTTTCAAACTTTGGTAAGTGGTTTCCACGAAGTTTTCTTTGAAATTTGGTTTCCATGTGATATTCTCTCCCCAATATATTACATCTAGTAGAACATTTTCCCCTTTTTTGGAGCAAAGGTATATCTCCATTCCGTGCCAAAGAGGATTCTCTATCCATTCCAGGAAAAGGGAACATATGATTGGAGAGAAAGAATCTAATAAACCCAATACTTCTTTTAGAAGAAACACGCAAAACGTGCCCAACTTTAAACTAATAAAGACATGAGATTCTAACAGCAAAGTAAAAGAAAAAAGTATCAACATATTACAACCCAGTGCACATTCATCTAGCAGAAGTGTAGAAATAAAGCAAAGTACTGAGGCACGCGGCCAGCGAAGATTAGTCTGACGGTTGTCTTCTGTTGATGTAGTGGATCAACTTAATGTTGCTCAACACCGTGCTTGTCATCGCACTGTCCTTCCACTGTCCTAGAGGCAACCACAACTGCAAGAAAATAAACCAATTGAAAATGTAGTCAGTGGGGTGTTTCGGGAGGACACCTTCGATTGAGAGCTTGTTATGGAAATTCCTTATCTAATGACCTAACAATAACAATGCAAGGATGGGAGGGTCGTTGTAAGGTGCTTACCTCCATGCCGGTGCCGGAGAGGAGGTCGACTAGACGAAGAAAGATAAGGACACGAAGGGGACGACATGAGAAGGTGACATTTTGAACATTGACATGGGTCTTCAAAATATAACTTAACTGCTAGTTTGTACTGCAGTGTATGTGCAAGGATCAACACAATTATGTTATTCTAAAAGCACTTTTTCCAAGAAAATCTGTGCATATGATTTTCATGTTTCAAATCTAACTACTTTTGAAACAAAAAATAATTTGTATATGCACTGTCACTGTCATCAGGTTTTGGTCTTGAGCTTCCTATAGGTTGCTTATAACTATCTGTTGTTATTGTCAGTCTTGCTCCTGAACTTCCTATGCGCCTTGAGGTCGACCACAAGGACGGTGATGTTGTCCTTGCTCCCCTTCTGGAGGGCGAGCTTGGATAGGTACTCGGCGGCCGCCTGAGCGGCGGGATCCGGCGAGCCACCATCGCCGCCGCTTCGTCCTCGGGAGATGGACGAGGAGGCGGTAGCGTTCTTCTTGTGCCACAGTAGGATTCGCTTGCGAGCGGCGTCGCACACCTCCTCGTTCGACAACACGTCCCAGAGGCCATCGCTTGCGAGGATGAGGCACTCATCCTCTCTCGCGCGGGCAACGACCGTCACCTCAGGGACCGGGATTATGTATGGTTTCAGGTATCTGTCCCCTGCAAGTAGATCAACAACACAATCATAACCAGGAATCCAGTTCAGAAATTCAGTCAAATCACTCAGTCAGTCACTGAATAATTTGTTGAGGGAAAGACCATACAAGCATGGGAATATGATCCATTCCTTAGTAAGCTAGCATGACTACACCCTGCTACTTGTGCAGTCTTAGTAATCATCAGTTTGTGATGTGTGAGCAGTATTTGTTATCTATGCTAGCCCACTTTTTTAAAGACCATCACACAAATGATCACTAACTTTACTATGTCAAAAATTAGTATCAGTCATGAAACTTTTGCCAGCAATTCAGATATCACCAACAATTACTATGTCAAAAATTCAGATATCACCAACAATTTTCCCAAGAACAGAGAAGAACTAGTGCAGTGCAGAGCAAAGGATTTTCCTTGACAACGTTACTAGAAACTCGCTACCTAAAGTTAAACGTTGACCTCAATGAGATTGGAGGTACATAGCCAATTTCCTAATTAAGGTACACAGTACATAACTTTGCTCTGAAATATTCAGGAGCGGAAAACTGCGTACCGATGGAGCGCGACATGGCAAGAACACCGAGAACTCGATATCCATTCCACTGGATGACCTTGCCGCCCAGCGCCTCGATCCTCGCGTACTCGTCTTCCCTGTTGGGCTGAATCGAGAATAAATGCAACATTCAGACAGTGTATCTGATGAACTCAAGAACTCAGAGGCAATTGCAGGGGTAATGAGCAAATGTGATGAAAATGGTGATGTTGCCTTATGGTCTAAAGAGAGTGGCAATGGCGCCTTGCCCCGGCACAGCACCGCCCGCGAGTCCCCGCAGTTGGAGACGATGATGTGGGACGAGCAGACGACTGCGGCCACCGCCGTCGAGCCCGCGCTGTCCGGCGCCTCGACCTCGGCGTCCACGCGGCAGAAGCAGTCCACGAACGCCTTCTCCCACTGTTTCTTGGAGTCCAGGGAGCTGAGGTCGTCGCAGCCGCCGACACGGTCCTCTGCGGCGCGCAGCTCTTCAACAAGCGTGGCGTGGAGCTTGTCCCGGCAGTAGTCGGCGACCTGGGCACCGCCGTGGCCGTCGTAGACGGCGAAGAAGTGTGCGGGGAGGCGGAAGGAGGCGCGGTCGAGGCCGTCGACCGCGGCGCCGTCGCCGGCGACCATCCAGAGCGGGACGCGGTAGAATCGCGGGGCGACGGCGGCGGCGTCCTCCATCTCCGGGCGGCGGCCGCAGACGGACTCGAGCCCCCAGAGCGGCGGCGAGTCGAGGGCGAAGACGCTCCTGCAGGCGCCGCCGGGGACCGTCGCGGCCTCGGCGGCGGCCGCGGGCAGGTCGTCGGAGAGGAGCGAGGGCGGGGCCGCGTCGGCGCCGGAGGGGGAGAAGAGGCCCTCGAAGTCGGCAGAGGCGACGCTGCTGCAGTCGCTGGCGACGGAGCAGGGGCTCCCGCACGCGTCGTCCGGCCCGGCGTCGGCGTCGGCGTCGGCGAGGGCGAGCCGCGGCAGCGCGGCGCTTAGGGCGTCCATGGCGACGAGCGCGCGGGTCCAAGAATAAGCCTAAGCCTAAGGGAGGGCCATGGCGGTGGTAGTGGGGAGGAGGAGGAGGCGGCCGTGGACTGGAGCTGCTGCTGCTGGGTAGTCATGGATGGAGTTGGAGACGGCGATGGCGACGGAGGCAAGGGGGAGAAGGGAGTGAGTGGTTGGAGGTGGGTGGGTGCGCGGGCATGGGCACGGGAGCTGCCCTGGGGACGAAGCAAGGCGATGCCGATGGACGGCCTCGGGTCGCGTGGTCGCATCTCGACCGCCCGCCGCCCACCGCCCGGCGGCACCGTCTGCTCGTTTTTTTTCGTGTGTGTGCATTTTTTCTACACTGGTAAAACAAAGAGGACTCTTTTTTTTTTTCTCTTTTCTCTTTTGTAATTTCTGCGTCACATCTCGCCAATCTCACTGGACGCGGCCGGCCTTCGGTTTCTTTTTCTGTGTCTTCTTTCCGGTTTTCTAATTACTTTTCTATGAATTAGATATTTTTGATGGCTTTTTCTATCTACCAATTAATTAATTCCGATCTGCTGAGTTCGTTAACTCCAATCCGAGGGAATAGTGTTCTCTTTTTTGCTTTTTGTTTATATCAGTGAAAAAAATATACCTTTTTATAAACTTCTTGAACACATTAAAATTTTGCCAAAATCAACTGTGAACAATTTCTTAATGCATTATTAAAAAAACAATGACATTTTTAACCTTATTTAGATTTTATAATTCATGTTGTTTCAAAATCATGGACTTTTTTAAAAGCCATGAACATTTTTTAAATCCATGAAAAATCCAAACTCATGGGCATTCTGAAATATATGGATAGTTAAAAATTTGGTGAACAACTTTTGAGTTCACAGACATTTTTATATTCATGAACTTTTTTAACAAATTTGTGGCTTTTTAAATAAAAATATGATATTTTTCACATTTTCTAAACATTAAAAAACCAGATCCATTTTTTAACATGAGCGAGCGCGCGTACATCGACCACGGTGGTGTTAGCATCGTGCAAGCGCTAGCAACCGCTCAGACGACTGCGGAGCCCTCTTTAATGGGCGCGCCTATGTCTTGCTGTTAGCAAGATGTAGGGTGCGCTCGCATCAGACGCCTCACTAAATAGACTGGCCCGGCACGCTGGAAACCACAAGCCACTGTCGTTTTTATGTACATTTTCTGTTTTCGCCTTTTGCCTTTTATTTTATTTTATTTTTAAAAGTTCAAATATTACAAATATATATTACAAAAACACTTTACATAAAACATTTGAATTTTTTTTAACTAAGCATATGAAAAATGTTTAATGTCTATATGGAAAATCTTTATCATGCATACGAAAAATGTATACAAGAAAAATACAATGTGTATGAAAAAGGTTCATCATGTATTTAAAAAATAATAATCAAGCATTTCAAAAAACATTAATAAAGTTTTTTAAAATTAATTATCAAGCTTTTGATAAATGTTAAACGTGTACAGAAAAATGTTTGTCATGTATGCGGAAAATATATACAAAAAATACTATGTTTATGAGAAAAATGTTGATCGTGTATTTCAAAAATATATTAACTTGTATAAAACAAATTTTACCGATGTATACAAAAAATTTACAACATATATGGAAATTTTTTGATTATCCATTTAGAAAATGTTAAACAAATATGTAAAAAAAATCTTATGTATATGAAAATGGGCCGTGTAAGCCTGGATGGAAATGGGCCATGTAAGCTACTAAAAATGTAAAAAGTAGCTGCTTGGGTGTTACTAAAAAAAACACCCAGGTAGCTACTGTGAGCGTGTGAAAAATGGATGAAAATGGGTCGTGCCGATATTGTAGCATGCAGGGAAAAGATTCAGGTGAGACGGTATGTAGTCTTGCTATAAGCAACATATAACTCCCACGCTCTTTGATGCTCTATGCCTTGAATAAACACGTAACTCGCATGGGGCTCCCTTGGCTGGGCCAGCCGAGCAGAGAGTGGTACAAACAGCGTAATCCCCCCCCCCCCCCCCCCCGCGCAAAAAAAGAGTGCGCGGGTGAGGGATGGAATGTAGGACCTGCCACTAGAGTTTTTTGTTTTCCCGGGAAACTTTCGATCAATTCATCTCTAATCATGGCAGTACAGCGAACCCAACAAATAATAAAAACTACATCCAGATTCGTAGACCACCTAGCGGTGACTACAAGCACTGAAACGAGCCGAAGACGTGCCGCCACTAAAGTTGATAAGCTTTTGTGTATAATAGGCAACACTAAAGTAGAAGAACTATCACAAGCGATAGATCTGAAGTTGCTTTTTTTATTTATACTAGATGTTTTTTCAAAATAGTGAAATAATTCTGGAGACGTGAACATTTTTAGATTTGTGATCTATTTTTTCAAAACTCAAACACTTTTTAAGTCGTGAACATGGAAAAATGTGAACAAATTTTTAAAAATGAGATTTTTTTTAACATATGAAAACAAGAACAAGAATTGAAAAGGCGAAAAGAAATTGGGTGTATGAACGATTTTTGAAAACATAAACATTTTTCGAAACTCCAAATAAAATTTTAAGACATGAAGATTATTTCAAATTTGCACACATTAAAAAACATATGAAGATTTTTAAAATTTAGAATATTTTTTAGTTTGTGAAATTCTTTTCGAAAAAAGAAAATATAAGGAAAAATAAGAAGAAAAAGCTAAAAGGAAAAAGGAAAAAACTTTTGGAAACTTTGAACTTTTTTTGAACACTTTTGGAAATTGTGAACAATATTTGAGAAACATGAACATTTTTTAAAAACTTGAATATTTATTTGAATTTTAAGATTTTTGTAATAAAAGCTAACATTTTTTATATTCTGAACAATATTGTAATATTTATTGAACATTTTGAAATGTATGGACACATGCTAATCCATGAATGAGACTAGGGAGTCGTATGCAGATAGACGGATCTTTACTATGCTTGATTTATGCCGCACGACCAGATTATCACCCTTTTGGCGACCCTATGAGTAGTGTGGTATGCCCGGAAAAATTGTATCCATGGAATGAGTTTAAGAGCACTCTCTCCACCAACCTTTTTTTGTAAACTTTATGTGTGACAATGTTGCTTATACAAGCCGGACTTACCAACGAATCAGCCTAGCATTCTCGAAAAACTGTCACTGAGAGAAACAGGACCCTCGTCGAGCGGGTTTCACTGATATTAAAGTTGATGGTGCGGTTTCTAGATCAATTAGCTAAGGATCCACCTGCAAAAAAAATATAGCTCGGGATCATGCAGTGCCATTGCCGGGATACTCAAGGTAATATTTTGGGTGCTTCGGCGGTTACATTCACACGAGTTGGTGATTCTACCACTCTGGAAGCCTTGGTTTACTGTGAGGCTATGGTCCTTGTTGTCCATCTGGCTCTAAACAAACATACAACGCAGAGGCTTAGAACGGGCGTCAAGATGATTTTCTTGGCCGTTTAACAGTTCATTTGTTAAATCCCACAGTCACGTGTGGCGTTGGCCCAAAAGGTTGCGTCAAAAGCTTAGTTATCTATCATTGTAGATGCCGTAACAGTATTTGACTGTAAGGTGGTGATTGATGACATCAAGACGCATATCAGCGGCCGCCATGGTAGATAACTAAGCTGGAGAGAAGGCATCGATGACATCAAGACGCATATCAGCGGCCGCCATGGCAATATCATCCGGGAGATCAGTGCGCAACATTTTCATTCATGAGGGAGATCTTTGAATGTGAAGTCATGTTGCCTTGCTAAACAAGGTTCACTTAAAAAAACACTTCGTATATGTGCGAGAGGGCGAAAGGTGGAGGCGGCTCGACAGTATTGGGTGCACGCTCTGCACGGCACACAGGAGGCTGCTCGGGAACACATTGATGCAGTGGAGAGCAGCATCGACGGGTGAACCGCGCAGAAGCCGCCGTGTCAGCGTCGACGGGTCACTATGCCTTGAGTCGGTCCTTTTGTCGCAGCGGCGCATGAACTCGTTGATGTGCAATGCATCGACATGGACGTCATAGTAGGCGCACGGCATGTCGGTCGACATGACGAAGAGCATGGCAGGAGACTGGAAGAGCATGGCATTACACAAATATCGGATAGCATACTTACACAAATATATACTATGTAAACAGGCTCAGCACACTGAAAACAAACTCAATCATCTTGGCTAGAGCCACCAAGTATAGCACTACAATTTCACATACTATTATAAAATCCAAGACAAAGGAGCATGAGAATATGTGGCACCCAAATGGTAGTGTAAAAAACGCTCTTATATTATCGGACGGAGGGAGTACAATAGAATCCAATAGATTGTGTTGGCAATGTTCTGGCAGGGAACCACTTCTCTGCAGATTTCTTAGGTTCCCAGTCTAGGCAGGTAGACAGGCCAGCTCTTGTGGCCCGTTTCGACCTAGCTGGCAATTTTCCTATTTTATTTTATTTTAATTTGTGAACTTCTTTTTAAAATTCATGATCATTTCTTAAATTCATGATCTTTTATCAAATTTGTAACTTTCTTAAAATCCATAAAAAAATCAAATTCATGATTTTTTTAAAATTTCTGTTTTTTTAGAAAACCGCATTTCTGGTTTTTCCTGAACTGGTAGCGACTAGTATGTTAAAAGTGAGCCAGTGAGTGAGATGGCTGGTGAGTAGGCGAGCATCTTGGGTTGTACAAGGAGCCGAGCGACGAGCCTGGGTCGTCCCAAGTGTCGCTCGCCTGGGAGCAACAATTGCCTAACGTATGCTGAAGGTGCTGATTAGGGGCTCTTGCGGTGGACACCCTGGACAATACAAGTGCCCTGGCTCTGATGGGCTAGGGCTCATCATGATCACAAAAGCAACAATGATTACTCTCATGAAAGTTACACTTCGTAAGGTTGTCCATCTTTAGGATCACTTATTTGCGAAGATACCATACGAGTGTCTTAGCTTATAGTGGAATCTTTAATTTTTAGACATGAATTTGTGCACCATTGTGACCTAGGAGTTTATACAAATAGTTGACCGAGAATTTCCCGTTCTGGTGCAAATTTTATCATAATAAATCTGGCTCATGCAATAATTGGGTAGACTCTATACTTTCCAACAAAATGTTAAACGCATATATCCGGAGTCTAGTTAAGTCATGTCTAAAATATACATTAGGTGTCAGAATTTACGCAATTGTGCCATGTTTATGGCAAACAATATTGCTTTGTTCACCATCTGCGGGCGTTTGGCAACTCACATTTTCTACTTCCGGTTGTAGATGCTCCCAAAGACCTTTACCAAATTTGGTGATATACGCTTTGAGAAGGGCGACCTTCTAATCTGATATTGCCTTTGATGGCTTTTGGGATCGGATATGATTGAAACTAAAACCTAAACAAATATAATATGAGTGAATGGATAGTTTTTATATCACGCTTAGGAAATAAATACAAAATAGGGAATTGGAAATTCAAGAAGCCTCTAATAACCAACAAAGCAGAAAGGGGGAAAGACATATGAGCCAACCTGAGAATTTTGTTTGTGTGTGTGTGTGTGTGGGGGGGGGGGGGGGGGGGTCCTAGAGGGCATTATCATCAATCGAGGAGCGAGGTAAGAGCAATGACATATTGGGATTAATTCACTTAAAACAAACGATTGAATAAAAAAACAAAGCCTTTTTCTCATGTTTTTTGTATGGTGTAAATCATTTTTCTTGTGTTTCATCATTTATTAGGATCTAAGTTAACAACCTCCCAAAACTCAGACTTGACTCTCTCTGTCTCTTCTATGACTATGAGCAATCAAGTGTGCTCTTTCTTGCAGTGTCAGTATTCCTCGGACGAGTTCACACCCGGTCCTGAACTTGAATCTGCTAAATCCAACTCAGCCTAGCTATTTGACTGACCAAATCACGCCACATTCACACACAACACTCTGAACAAAGCCACAAGAAAACAAACATTGTTGTCTTGCTAAGTTTCTTTGACATGGGGCGAGCTCTCTCTGTTCTTTGCCTACGAACAACTCTAAAATTTGATTCTTCGATGGAGTTTGCATCAAATCGAATGAAATAAACCAGATTAAGGTAAAGATTGGCGATCGAAGAGCGACGACGGACTGGGATCAATCAAAAGAGAGCAGTGTCAGCAAGGACGCGGTGCAGGAGGTTGTGCGCCATCTTGTCCCTGGCATGAAAATGGAACCTTGTTTCAAAGCTTCCATCAGCCGAACTACACGCAAGTTTAGAACACTAGTTAACTAATACCATAAGGATATTTCTTGTTGCTATAGAAAGCTACTATGCACACTTAAAAATTTATATGCCCCAAATGAAAGAGTTACTGAAATAAGGTCTAATAAAGACTATAGCTACTACGAATGTAGATAAGTACTCCGTATGTGCCTAATACCACTATAAAGCTAGATCAAAATAGACTAATCAAAATAGGAATGACCAATCCAGTTGATTTACATCTAAATATGGCCTGGGAATGGGAGCTACACCTAAATCTTCTCCTAGTTCACCTGCACATACACACCTCACAATCACTGAAAGGGCAGGCTGGAGACGACAGTGGGAAGAGCAGCAGATGAATAACCATGTGATTTGCAGCATCAAAACTTCAAAATACATTCTTTGTCTGAAATTACTCGTCTTAGATTTGTCTAGATATGGATGTATCTAAAGACGCTTAGGATGGGGATCATTTTGACACTATTCAAAGTACAGGGCTGACTAGAGCTCGTCCTCCAAAGAAAGGGACCATTTGACACTTGTGGGCTCTTTCTTGCTGTGTGGGTATTCCTCTGAGGTGTTCACACCCAGTCCTGGACCTGAACCTGGACCTGGACCTCTGCTAAATCCGAATCAACCTAGTTATTTGACTGACCAAACGATGCCACATTCACACAAAACACTCTAAACAAAGCCACAGACAAAGAAGCCTTGCATTGTAGTTGAAGCTAACAAGAGAGAGAGAGAGAGGGAGAGAGAGAGAGAGAAACTTGAGGTCAAACAAGATCATCCAAAGATTAAGATTGCATATCAAAGCAGAGACATAAGTTTGTTTGTTTGTTTGCCCAACCAAGTTCAGAAATCTAGAAATTAATATACAAACAAATAGATGAACTGAAGAATGAACCAAACAATTGAATATTCTTTTCTGCTATGTGTTCTTTGACATGGTGTAAAAGTTTCTTTCTTCTTTCCACGGATACAAGTTAACTAGGTCCCTCCTATTGATCAACTAAAAATTTGATTCTTTGATAGGGTCACGTCGATGCAAGATTTGTCACTGATCCAGATAACTCTAAGTCTCAACCCGGATACGTATATATTCTGAATGGGGGAGCGGTAAGCAGGTGCAGTTCCAAGAAAAACGTGGTAGCTGATTCTACATGCGAAGTGGAGTACATAGCTGCCTCGAAGGCAGCAAAGGAAGGTGTCTGGATGAAGCAGTTCATGACAAATCTTGGTGTTGTGCCCAGTGTGGACCCATTGACTCTGTTCTGTGAAAACACTGGTGCCATTGCTCTAGCCAAGGAACCAATGTTTCACAAGAGGACTAGACACATAAAGCGACGCTTCAATTCCATCTGCAATGCGATCAAGGAGGAGGACATAAACATTTGCAAAGTACATATAGATCTGAATGTTGTAAGTTCGTTGACTAAACCTCTTCCACGGGCAAAACATGATCAACATCCGAACTCTATGGGTGTTAGATTCATTACCTTGTTGGAAATATGTCCGTAGTGAGCCTCTACCGGACTAGCTCGTTGATCAAAGATGGCTGTGGTTTCCGAGCCATGGACATGAGTTGTCATTTGATAACGGGGTCACATCATTAGGAGAATGATGTGATGGACCAGACCCAAACTATAAACATACCATATGATCGTATAAAGTTTATTGCTATCATTTTTTGCATGTCAAGTATTCATTCCTGATACGTCTTCGTCGTATCTATAATTTTTGATTGTTCCATGCCAATATTATTCAACTTTCATATACTTTTTGGCAACTTTTTATGTTATTTTTGGGACTAACATATTGATCCAGTGCTCAGTGTCAGTTCCTATCTATTGCATGTTTTTGGTTTCGCAAAATATCCATATCAAACGGAGTCCAAACGGGATAAAAACGGACGGAACTTATTTTTGGAAAATATGGAAAATTCGGAAGGAAAATCAACGCGAACCAGTGCCCGAAGTGGTCACGAGGCAGGGGGGCGCCCCCCCCCTAGGGCGCGCACCCTACCCTCGTGAGCCCACCGTAAGGCGGTTGACGCTCTTCTTTTGCCGCAAGAAAGCTAATATTCGGGGAAAAATCACGGCGAAGGTTTCAGGCCAATCGGAGTTACGGATCTCCATATATATACGAAACGGTGAAACAGAGCCAGAAGAGAACGCAGAACCAGAGAGAAACAGAGAGATAGATCCAATCTCGGAGGGGCTCTCGCCCCTCCCATGCCATGGAGGCCAAGGACCAGAGGGGAAACCCTTCTCCCATCTAGGGAGGAGGTCAAGGAAGAAGAGGAAGAAGGGGGCCCCTCTCCCCCTCTCCTCCGGTGGCGCCGGAACGCCGTCGTGGCCATCATCATCATCACCGCGATCTTCACCAACACCTCCGCCATCTTCACCAACATCTCCATCACCTTCCCCCCTCTATCTACTGCGGTCCACTCTCCCGCAACCCGCTGTACCCTCTACTTGAACATGGTGCTTTATGCTTCATATTATTATCCAATGATGTGTTCCCATCCTATGATGTCTGAGTAGATTTGCGTTGTCCTATCGGTGGTTGACGAATTGCTATGATTGATTTAATTTGCTTGTAGTTATGTTGCTATCCTTTGGTGCCCATCATATGATTGCACGCGTGGATCACACCCTATGGTTAGTTTGTATGCTGATAGGACTGTGTATTGGAGGGCAAGAGTGACAGAAGCTTCAACCTAGCATAGAAATTGATGCATACTGGATTGAAGGGGGACCAATATATCTTAATGCTATGGTTAGGTTTAACCTTAATGAACACTAGACGATTTCCCGCGCGTTGCTGCGGGAATTTATGCCAAATAAATCATTTGAAAAACAGTAGAAATTTATATAATCATGATTGCTTGTTAGATGAGAAAACACACACGTTCGTTTACTCCTTTGATATTGGCTATAGTTTCTTTGCTTTTCTGGTTTTGTACATTCTTAAGTTATATTAAAAGTCTTACCTATGGCATGAATACATGTGTCTTCTCTTTGAACTCACCTCTCAATGTTGTATGGCCAAATAATAACCGGGATTTTTTTTCAGAAACTACTATGAAAATTAGTGAAGGATTGTACATTGCATTTAATAAGTATGATAACACGTACTCCCTCTGTAAACTAATATAAGAGCGTTTAGATCACTACTTTAGTATTCTAAATGCTCTTATATTAGTTTACGGAGGGAGTACATGAAATGAGATGATGCCATTGATGATAAAAGGCGCGTAAAATGCAAGTATAATCAAGAACACATGACATAATATGACTGAATTCATGATGTCTGCAAGTACCACACGGTTTGGAAGCCAATTATTATTATATTGTTTTGTGCATACCTATGCCCAGACGCTCGGATAACTAAAAAATCTTAGGCCTTAAGCATGAACACTGAAAGAGGCTCACTGGACCTAAATTTCCTAAAGCTCTGCTTTGAAGCCTACATATTATACTAACTTCATATATATATAATAGCTTGAAAATGAGAAAGAATGAAATATCTAATATTTTATGAAGTAACATGCACGGTTGCAAAAAATTGGGCTGCCAAAATAAATAATAACTTTCTTATATGATCAAGAGTAGTATTTCAATCAGACATTCCAAAGTAAATGCCAACAAAAAGGAAAATAACTATGTAGAAACAACATGACAGAGATGAATTATCCTTTAAATACATTATAAAGATTACATTAGTTCACCTCACTTGCCGACTGTTTGAATTTTCATCAGCTGCCTTGTCGACATGATAAAAGAAATATCTGCACAAACATCATGAGTGAGTCAATTTTAGCGGACTAATGCAGCCCGGTATGTTGGTATTGCTGTTGAAATCAAAACAAATAGTAATAAGAAAGGTAAAAGAATAATCAATATCCATAATCAATCTAAATGAACTGTAGTAGCACAAACCATCACCCTTGCCTACAGCATGCGCGAATGATGACTGAATCTAGTGCAATGGACAACGACCTTCTCAATCGCCACTGCAACGTAGAGCAGCAAAGTCTCAGAGGTCATGAGGAAATGAAATGATAATTGAAGGAGCAGAATGAAAAAGACAGGCATAGTGTCATAGTGAGGCCGTCGGCTGGAGCTAAGGTTGCGGCCATAACGACGCGAGAAAAGAAGAGCCAGACAAATTGTTTGCAGATAATAACATGCAAATTAAAAGATTTCAGCCAAATGGGATTCAGTGATCCACTTCACTCCAGGTCGTTAGATCTTTGCTTACCAGGACCATTCTTACACCCAGCCAGCCATACCAGGAAGCAATCAACAACCGGTCAACCACACACTGCAGAACCAAAAATAGCACTGAATTTTGTTAATTAAGCTACTTCTGCTGAGTCCTTCATAGTCTCAAAACACTACCTCATGTCCAGGTAAAATTTTCCATCATCATCAACAAACTGCAAATAAAAGTTACACATACGTACTCTGGCAGTAGATAAATTCAATGGAAAAAAATAACTACACATCGTCTCCTTGAACAATCTATTTTTATGTCTGGCGGATGGCCTTGTTATTACCTTTAATTTAGCATAACAGCAACCCCTTGGAAAGTAGCATCTTCTTCAGCCTTGTAAGTGCAAGGCTCCTGTTGACGGTTGAATGACCCCAACATCACCTTTAGATCCTCACTACAAAACGTAAGAATGTTTTTTACGGACAAAATGTTGCCTACCTTGCGGGACAAAGGAAATAGAGGAAGTTGGAGTAGGTACCGTGGACTTTCTCTTGGCAACAGCAAGTAGGTCGTCTCGCCTGCCTCCGCTCTGTGGTGTTCCGGGCTTCCGGCTGGATGGTGATCACGGACAGCGTGGTGCCGGGCGGTGGGATTGTCAAATAGCTGTGCTCGTGGTTGTGACATGTGAAGGGGACGGACCAAAGCATGTTGGCGACAGCGCGGCTTCGGCTATAGTCCAAGTGGATGCACTCCATGCAATCGAAGCGCCGACTCCATGGCAGCGATGGCAGTGGCGTCAAGTGCCGGTTGCTGCAGCGCGTCGCCAAAAAATTGCAGAAACCTATAATCAGGAATCAGGAGCAATCAAGAAAGAGCACATGGACAGATCTAAAAATCTAGTCCCCATACGCTCGGTCGATCAACCTCACATATGGGAGAGGAAATAAGGCCGTCGTAGACACCGCTGTTAAAGAGGCCGTCTAATGGTTTGCGGAGAGGTGAAACGTCGGGACGCCAATCAGGTGGAGAGAGATCGTGTGACGAATGATGGAAGCCAAAAAAATGCAGGGTAGTGGAGGGTGAGATAATGAGGGGATGAATTATGTTGTTTGATATTCATACGTGGTTGCATTCATGAAAGGAAGAGCTCCAGTAGTGGAGGCGGAAGAGATAGCGGCGGAGAAAATGACGATGAGGATGGAGCGATTGTTTTAGATCGGCTGTAGATTACTCCTACAACATACTCCAGGTTGGGTTATAATTAACATCACCTATTTAAGGGGCGACATGCATGGGCTTGGATGTAATTTGTTGCATGCTTGCTTGGCACTAATTAACCGCAGCGATTTGATGTAACTGCTTGGCACATTATTGGCTTGTCTCACGCGTGCATGCATGCAGTCTCTCGTTGGATCGCAGGCGCGTGACCTGGACAATCACAGAGATTAATTACGGACAGGAAAAATAGTATTGATGATGTGGCATGGTGATGATGTGAATAGTGTGCATGTTGAGAGAATAGGTAGAAGTGGGGAGCAACTAGATTAGTAGTTGCGGATGCTTGCTAATAGTTCCAATCATAAGTGCATAAAATTCCAAGTCAGGAATCACATGCTAGCAGTGGCCTCTCCCACATAATACTTGTTATCGGTCTAGTAAAGTAGTCAATTGCTTAGGGGCAATTTCGCAACTCCTACCACCACTTTTCCACACTCGTTATATTTACTTTATTGCTTCTTTACCTTAACAGCCCCTACTTTTATTTTCGTGCTCTTTACTTTCTTGCAAGCCTTTCCGAAAACACCTACAAAGTACTTTTAGTTTCATACTTGTTCTAAGTGAAGCGAACGTCAAGCGTGCGTAGAGTTGTATCGGTAGTCGATAGAACTCGAGGGAATATTTATTCTACCTTTAGCTCCTCGTTGGGTTTGACACTCTTACTTATCGAAAACTGTTGCGATCCCTTATACTTGTGGGTTATCAAGACCTTTTTCTGGCGCCGTTGCCAGGGAGCAATAGCGTGGGGTGAATATTCTCGTGTGTGCTTGTTTGTTTTATCACTAAGTAATTTTTATTTGCTGTTCTTAGTTGTTTTCTATCTTTAGTTATGGGTAGAAAACGCAAAATACCAAAAAAATTAGTTGTACCTACTGAACCAATGGTTGAAGAACCACTCAAAATCTATCACAGTGCTGAAGCTTTTTACTTGGATCATCTTCGATCCCTTTGTGCTCGTGCCGAAACCCCAACTAGCTTAGTTGAGGGCAAATCTTTAGATGAGCATGCTTGTTATGTGTGACACCGTATATCTGAAAAAGGGAAATTATTATGGAGTCAAATTCAATGTTTGCAATGCTATGCTTGGAATTTATGTGAATTATATGATTTTACTTGTTGTTCTGAAAACCCTAAGAAACACCTTCGCTACCAATGTGAGTTTATTGATAATTAAATCTTATCTTCTTATGCTAAAGGTGTTTATAGTTACTATGATGTTCAACAAATTGAAGAAATTGTTGCTTTTGAGGGTGCTTATGAAATTGCTTATTTGATTGAAAAGTATGATGCTACTTTTCACAAATCTGAAAATTTTGCCATACTTGAATATTGTTATGAGAATTATGCTTCTAATGCTTATGTTAAACTATATATTGAGGACTACTCCGCTGTCCAAGAAGAGACTAATATTTTGCAGGAGTCTATGGAAAAAAAAATTGATGAAACTGTGAGCTCATTGGATGAAAAAGATAAGGAAGAAAGCGAAGAACAAAAGGAGGAAGAGCGGATTGATCACCCGTGCCCACCTTCTAATGAGAATAACTCTTCAACTCATACATTGTTTAATTTCCCTTCGTGCTTACCGAAGGATGAATGCTATGATAATTGCTATGATCCCATTGATTACAAAAACTTTTCAACAAAAATAATTATCTCCTTGTACAATTCCATTGTATTATAAAAATAATGTGCCAAGGTTTGCCTTTAGGATGTTTACATTTGTTTGATTGTTTGTACGGTGCAGGACAGAAACTTTGGCTGTAGTGCGCGATTTTACATTTTTAGCGGGAACGCCAAATGGTTCTGATTCTTTTTGCACTGTCTTTCTATACAAAATTTTTATTTTTACTAAGTTTTGTAGAATTTTTCAAGTATCAGAAGTATGGTGAATGTTCAAATTATAATAGACTGTTCTATTTTAGACAGACTCTGTTTTTGATGCATAGTTTGCTTGTTTTGATGAAACTATCAATTTATATCAGTGGATTAAGCCATGAAAAAGTTATATTACACTAGACACAATGCAAAAACAAAATATGAATTGGTTTGCGACATTACTTAGAGTAGTGATTTGCTTTATTATACTAACGGATCTTACCGAGTTTTCTGTTAAAGTTTTGTGTGGATGAAGTGTTCGATGATCGAGAAGGTCTCGATGTGAGAAGAAGGAAGAGAGGCAAGAGCTCAAGCTTGGGGATGCCCGAGGCACCCCAAGTAAATATTCAAGGAGACTCAAGCGTCTAAGCTTGGAGATGTTGGGGAGGCATCCCCTCTTTCTTCAACAAATATCGGTATGTTTTCGGATTCGTTTCGTTCATGCGATATGTGCAATCTTGGAGCGTCTTTTGCATTTTATGTTCATTTTTCTTTTATGCACCCTACTGGTATGAGATAGTCCTTGGTTGATTTATAGAATGCTCTTTGCACTTCACTTATATCTTTTGAGTATGGCTTTATAGAATGCTTCATGTGCTTCACTTATATCATTTGAAGTTTGGATTGCCTGTTTCTCTTTACATAGAAAACCGCCATTTGTAGAATGCTCTTTTGCTTCACTTATATTTGTTAGAGCGTGGGCATATCTTTTGTAGAAAGAATTAAACTCTCTTGCTTCACTTATATCTATTTAGAGAGATGATAGGAATTGGTCATTCACATGGTTAGTCATAAAATCCTACATAAAACTTGTAGATCACTGAATATAATATGTTTGATTCCTTGCAATAGTTTTGCGATATAAAGATGGTGATATTAGAGTCATGCTAGTGGGTAGTTTTGGATTGTAGAAATACTTGTGTTGAAGTTTGTGATTCCCGTAGCATGCACGTATGGTTAACCGTTATGTAACAAAGTCGGAGCATGATTTATTTATTGATTGTCTTCCTTTGGCGGTTGGGGACGAGCGATGGTCTTTTCCTAGCCATCTAACCCCTAGGAGCATGCGCGTATGTTACACCCTCGATGCGACTATATCTTCCACGTGTCGAGGCACGACTTAGAGGCATAATCACATTGAAGGCATATGTCGCAAGTTAGGCAATCATCACAAACATCCCATGTAATATAGATAAATAAAGAGGTGTAACATAGTTGGCTTACACTTGCCACGTCAATCAAGTACATAAATAACATACATCATCCAAACAGTCATGGCCCGACTACGGCGCCAAAATAAAAGACAACCCAACAAGCGACATGGTCCCGATCACCCCAACTGGGCACCACTACTGATCATCAGGAAAAGACACATAGTAACGCTGAGAATCCTCGTCGTACTCCCACTTGAGCTCAAGCGCGCCATCTGGATCTGTATCATCAGGCCCTGCATCTGGTGTAATAGTAATCTGTGAGCCACAGGGACTCAGCAATCTCGCACCCTCGCGATCAAGACTATTTAAGCTTAATAGGTAGGGTAAGGTAAATATATGTGGAGCTGCAGCAAGCGACTAGCATATATGGTGGCTAACTTATTCGCAAAAGAGAGCGAGAAGAGGAGGCAAAGCGCGAGCGAGAAACTAGAGGACAACCTACGCAAGCATTACTCCAACACCGTGTCCACTTCCCGGACTCCGCCGAGAAGAGGCCATCACGGTAACACACGCGGTTGATTCATTTTAATTAAGTTAAGGTTTAAGTTATCTACAACCGGACATTAACAAATTCCCATCTGCCCATAACCACGGGCACGGCTTTCGAAAGTTCAAATCCCTGCAGGGGAGTCCCAACTTAGCCCATGACAAGCTCTCACGGTCAACGAAGGAATAGACCTCCACCCGAGACATTCCGATCAGACTCGGTATCCCGGTACAACAAGACATTTCGACAGGTTAAAACAAGACCAGCAACACCGCCCGAATGTGCCAACAAATCCCGATAGGAGCTGCACATATCTCGTTCTCAGGGCACACTCAGATTGTCTAAACTCCCGGTAGGCCAGCCCAGAGTTGCCCCTGGTAGCCACCGGCGGCTGACAGTTTGGACCAACACTCAGAGGAGCACTGGCCCGGGGGGGTTTAAATAAGATGACCATTGGGCTCCGGAAACCCAAGGGAAAAAGAGGCTACGTGGCAAATAGTAAAACCAATGTTGGGCATTGCTGGAAAAGCTTTAATCAAGGCGAACTATCAAGGGGTTCCCATTATAACCCAACCGCGTAAGGAATGCAAAATCCGGGAACATAACACCGATATGACGGATACTAGGGCGGCAAGAGTGGAACAAAACACTAGGCGAGAGGCCGGGCCTTCCACCCTTTACCAAGTATATAAATGCATTAAGATAACGTGGCAATATAATGATATCCCAACAAGTAAATAAATGTTCCAACAAGGAACGGTCTCCAATCTTCACCTGCAACTAGCAACGCTATAAGAGGGGCTGAACAAAGTGGTAACATAGCCAATCAACGGTTTGCTAGGACAATGGTGGGTTAGAGGCTGAACATGGCAATTTGGGAGGCTTGAAAGCAAGTGGTAGGCATCATAGCATGGGCATAGCAAAAGAGCGAGCAAACTAGCATAGCAAAGATAGTAGTGATTTCGAGGGTATGATCATCTTGCCTGCAAAGTTGTCAGAGTTGACTGGATCCTCGAAAGCAAACTCAACGGGCTCCTCGTTAGCGAACTCGTCTCCCGGATCTACCCAAACAAGACAAACAAGCAATAAGGATACAATCAACCACGTGCAAACTCAAACAACACGATGCAAAGATGATATGCTATGCGGGATGCGATGCGGGAGGCATATGCAAGATATGACAGGAAATGCATGAACCTGGCATCAACTTGGAAAACCAAGTGTGCCACTGGAAAGATGAGATGAGATCGCTTGAAAACGATATAAAGAACGCCGGAATCGGAGTTACGGTTTGGAAATGGCAAGCGATTCAAATATGGCACCGGTCTGCGATTTACAGCAAGTAGTCATCTAAATGCAATGAGATGAACATGCTACAGCACTCAAACATGGCAACAAAATACATGGAAGGGATTCATTCAAGATGCTTAACAAAAGTCTAGCACTGAGCTACGGCCAATTCATCCATTAAGAGGTTCAAACAAGCATGGCAAAAATGCAAATGGTAAACAGATCTCAGACTTAGTGAAATTAACACTTGTCTGGAATTTCAGATCATATAGCCCTCTTCGAAGCAACAAAACAACATGCTACAGGACCTGAACATGACAAAGTAAGACATGGCATGGAGCTACTCAACAAGCTTAACAAAAATCCCTTAGTGACCTTGAGCCAAAAGGGATCACAAAATATACTAACAAGCACATGAACATAGCAAAAACATAATCAGTTTTCAGACTTAGTGAAAACTGGGACATCCTGAAACATAACTCACGAAGGCATGTTTACGAGCTCGATGCACTCACTACGGAGCAAATCATGGCAATACAAGCATACATCCATTAAGAAGGCACAAAATGCAAGCTAGACATGGCAAGAACAATGGCATAGCATGCACGGATCAACTACAATAACATCGGCAAAATCGCAAACAAGTTGACGATCTGCCCAGATTCACAACGAAGCAAAAGTAGAGCTCGATTGACTCAAGCTAGGTTGCTCCATATATGCAAACAAAGACACGAATGGATAGAGCACTACAATATTAACAAAACTCCTTTACTGATCATCCTCAAAAGAGGCACAGATCACTAGGAAACAACATGGACATATGGCATCATGAGCTAAACAATCCCAGGACTTAGTGAAATTACTAAGTCCCTGAAAACAGATTTACCGGGTGCTTCACTTTGAAAGCTTGCACTAGGCACCACACACATCACAAAAATACATGGGTTGCAACTCTAGAAAGATGACAAAACCCATAACAAAACATATGTAGAACTCATGGGCATAGCATGCACACAATAATCATGGCAAAAATGACAAATGTCTAACATGGAGTAGCAGATATGACAATTAACTCAAGTAGCCCTCTTCTAAAAGCATTTCGGGCATCAAGATGACCTCAAAAGAAAATGATGCAATGGAATGAAATGATGTACTCTCTGAGACGAACATTTTGATATGCTATATGCGTGAATCGGAGCTACGGATGCGGAGATATAGCAAGTTGAATATAGGCACATGGACTGAAAATTTAGGGACTTGGAGAAAATTCAACCTCCTAGGGTTTACTGTTCACGCCAGATCTGGATCGGGATCGCGGCACTGTAGCGGCGGCGCGGGCACTGTAGCACGGCGAGCTCGAGGTGGCCGGGGCCGGCGAGGAGGAGGCGACGGCGGCGAGCTTGCGCGGCGGGGCGGCGCGGCCGGGCGGAGGGACGGCGCGGCGGGGCGGCGTGGCGGCGCGGCGGGGTGGCGGGCGCGCATGGCGGCGCCGGACGCGAGGCAGGGCGGCGCGGCGAGGCGCCCTGGAGGAGGAGGCGCGGCCCGGGCGCGGGACGAAGGGGGCCGGCCTTGGGCCCGGCGGGCCGGCGGGTGTGGCGGCGGCGGGAGGCCACGTGGCATGCGCCTATTGGCTGGGGCGCGGCGGCGGGATTCGTCCAGCGGCAGCGGACATGTCCGGTGCGCGCGAGGGGATTTTTTTTAGGGTTTCGGGGGGAGAGGAAGATCCGAAAACAGAGGGGTCTTATTTATAGGCATAGAGGGAGCTAGGAGAGTCCAAATGAGGTGCGGTTTTCGGCCACGCGATCGTGATCGAACGCTCTAGATGATGGAGCAAAGTTAGGTGGGTTTTGGGCCAAATTGGAGGGGTGTTGGGCTGCAACACACACGAGGCCTTTTCGGTCCCTCGGTTAACCGTTGGAGTATCAAACGAAGTCCAAATGGTACGAAACTTGACAGGCGGTCTACCGGTAGTAAACCAAGGCCTCTTGGCAAGTCTCGGTCCAATCCGGAAATGTTTAATCCCCACACACGAAAGAAGGCTAGAAATGACCCCCGGAGGAGAACGAAGCACCGGAATGCAAAACGGACAACGGGAAAAATGCTCGGATGCATGAGACGAACACGTATGCAAATGCAATGCATATGATGACATGATATGAGATGCATGACAACGATAACAACACACGGAGACAAAAACCCGAACCCGAGAAAATACATTAACTTAAAGCCGGAAACGGCCAGAGTTGGAATACATATTGGGAAAGTCATATCCGGGGTGTTACAACACTCCACCACTACGAAAAGATCTCGTCCCGAGATCTAGGACTGAAAGAACACCGGGTACTCAGAACGGAGGTGATCCTCGCGTTCCCAGGTAGCTTCATGGTCGGAATGGTGTGACCACTTGACTTTGAGGAACTTGATCGACTTGTTGCGAGTCTTGCGTTCAGTCTCTTCAAGGATAGCAACGGGGTGCTCACGATAGGAGAGATCTTCTTGGAGCTCAATGTCCTCGAAGTTGATGGTGCGGTCAGGCGTCTTGAAGCACTTACGGAGCTGAGAGAAATGTAACACATCATGAACATTTGCAAAGTTTGAAGGAAGCTCGAGTTGATAGGCGAGGTCGCCTCTCTTGGTGACAATCTTGAAAGGTCCGACGTATCTGGGGGCAAGCTTCCCTTTGATACCGAAGGGACGAGTCCCTTTCATAGGAGAGACGCGGAGGTAAACATGATCTCCGATCTCGAAAGCCAAATCATGGTGCTTACTATCATAGTAGCTCTTCTGGCGGGATTGGGCTGCTTTGAGGTTATCACGAATGACTTTGCACATTTCTTCTGCCTCTGTGATTAAGTCATTACCCAGCAGCTGACGTTCACCGGTTTCAGACCAGTTGAGAGGGGTACGGCACTTCCTGCCATACAGAATTTCAAAAGGGGCCTTGCCTGAACTTGCTTGAAAACTGTTGTTATAGGAGAATTCAGCATAAGGAAGACAATCCTCCCACTTCATGCCGAAGGAGATCACACAAGCCCTGAGCATATCTTCAAGAATCTGGTTGACACGCTCAACTTAACCGCTTGTTTGAGGATGGAAAGCTGTGCTGAAGCGGATGTTGGTGCCCATGGCCTTCTGAAAAGAATCCCAAAACTTTGAGGTAAAGATGCTGCCACGGTCTGAAGAGATCACTTGAGGGATACCGTGCAGAGAGACAATTCGAGAGGTATAGAGTTCCGCCAATTGAACTGCAGTGATCGACTCTTTGATAGGCAGAAAGTGAGACACTTTGGTGAGTTTGTCAATGACAACGAATATAGCATCATTGCCACGCTTGGACTTTGGAAACCCAGTCACGAAGTCCATCTCAATGTGGTCAAACTTCCATTCTGGAATGGCAAGAGGTTGGAGGAGACCAGCTGTCCTTTGGTGTTCTGCCTTCACTCTTCTGCAGACATCACATTCATTCATGAATTGAGCAATCTCGCGCTTCATTCGAGTCCACCAATAAGCCTGCTTAAGGTCCTGATACATCTTCGTACTCCCAGGGTGGATGGAGAGGAGAGAATTGTGAGCCTCGTTCATGATCACTTTACGAAGTTCACCTTTGGGTACAACAATTCGATCCTCGAAGAAGAGAGTATCCTTGTCATCAAGGCGGTAGCACTTGTACTTGGGTTGACTCTTGGCAATCCCAATCTTCACCTTTTTCACCATAGCATCAAGAAGCTGGGCTTGGCGAATCTGGTCTTCCAAGGTAGGAGAGACTTGAAGGTTGGCGAGGAAACCTTGGGGAACAACTTGCAGATTAAGTTTGAGGAAAGCTTCACAAAGCTCGGGTTGATAGGGCTTGAGAATCAGACTATTGCAGTAAGCCTTTCTGCTCAATGCGTCCGCAATCACATTGGCCTTGCCTGGAGTATACTCAATACTCGGATTATACTCTTGAATCATTTCGACCCATCGAGTTTGCCTGAGGTTGAGATTAGGCTGAGTGAAGATGTACTTGAGACTCTTGTGATCAGTGAAAATGTCCACTTTTCTTCCCAATAGAAGATGTCTCCAAGTCAAAAGAGCATGCACAACTGCCGCCAACTCGAGATCATGAGTGGGGTAGTTCTTCTCATTGGGCTTCAACTGGCGAGAGGTATAAGCAACAACTTTCTTCTCTTGCATCAATACTGCACCGAGACCTTGGAGAGAGGCATCACAAAAGACCTCGTACGGCTTGGATTCATCAGGCGGAGTCAGAACTGGAGCAGTGATCAATTTCTCTTTCAAAGTGTTGAAAGCAATATTACACTCCGGAGACCAAACGTACTTGACGTGCTTCTGGAGAAGATTTGAGAGAGGCTTCGCGATCTTAGAAAAGTTTTCAACGAATCTTCGGCAATAGCTTGCGAGACCGAGGAAACTGCGGAGTTGCTTCACGTTCTGAGGAGGTTCCCAATTCACAATTGCAGACACCTTCTCAGGATTCACGGCAATGCCCTTGGCAGAGATGATATGACCAAGATAAAGAACCTCATCGAGCCAAAATTCACACTTGGAGAACTTGGCGTAGAACTGGTGTTCCCTCAGCTTATCAAGAACCAAACGCAAGTTCTTGGCATGATCTTCCTTGTTCTTCGAGAAAACCAGAATGTCGTCAAGATAGACCAACACGAAGTCATTGGTGTAGGCGTTGAAGATGAAGTTCATCATGCGAGAAAACGTCGGAGGAGCGTTGACGAGGCCAAAAGACATGACAGTGTATTCATATGAACCATAGCTTGTCCTAAAAGCCGTCTTGGGAATATCTTGCTCACGAATTCGAATCTGATGATAACCCATACGGAGATCAAGCTTGGAGAATACTTGAGCACCTTTGAGTTGTTCGAATAGCTCGTTGATGTTGGGAAGTGGGTATTTGTTCTTGATGGTCTTCTTGTTCAATGGACGGTAATCAACACAAAGTCGGTCCGTTCCATCCTTCTTCTTCACAAAAAGAACACCACAACCCCACGGAGAAGAACTAGGCCGGATGAGACCCATTCTTTCTTGAATATCGAGTTATTTCTTCAGTTCCTTCAACTCTTCAGGTCCGAGCTTGTAAGGACGCTTGCACACAGGTTCCGTACCAGGCTCAAGATCAATAACGAATTCAACTGGCCGGTGCAGAGGCATTCCTGGAAGCTCTTCTGGAAAGACGTCTTGATATTCGCAAACGACTGGAATCTGCGAGATAGCATCGAGTTCACCCTTCTCATTGAGATAAAACAAACGGATGGTATTATCCCAAGCGGCAAAGACAATTACATCCTCAGACAAATGAGTCAATTGAATCTGTCTGGCAGCACAATCAAGCTGAGCTTTGTGCTTAGAGAGCCAATCCATCCTGAGAATAAGATCAATATCCGAGTTACCAAGGATCATTGGAGAAGCCAGAAACTTGAAATCACCCATCGAGATAGAAATATCCGGAACTTCGTAGTTAGCAAGCAAGCATCTATTTGGAGAGACAACTGCTAATGGCTTATGCATAACTTGATAAAACCACCCATGCTTGGATGCAAAAGGTCTCGAGATAAAACAATGTGATGCACCAGTGTCAAAAAGAACTTTTGTGGGAACATCGTTAACAGGAAGGTTACCCATGATGACATCTGATGAATCCTCTGCCTGAGCTGCATTCACCATATTGACCTTGGCGTACTTGGGGTTATGCTTGACCATAGCTGTACTTGCCAATCTGACAGGAGGAGGAGGAGGAAGACGCCTCTGGTTGAAACACTTGTTGGCATAGTGACCCTTCTGTTGGCACTTGTTGCACGTGACCTCTGAAAGCGGACGGTGGTACGAAGCACTCGATCTTGGAGCTTGCGACGAAGTCTTGTTCTGAAAACCAGGGTTGGGTGGGTGGGAAGAAACACTGCCACCTTTGCTCTTCTGCTGATACGGCTGACGGAACGGAGGAGGAAGCCAATACTTCTGCTGCTTGGACACTTGAGTAGAGGAAGAAGGAGTAGCATCTCTGACTCGCTTCTTGGAAGCATCACACCTCAACTGAGCAGCCTCTTACTTCAGTGCCATGTTGTAGAACTCATCGTACCTCAACGACTCAAAGAGGACAAGAGCGAGCTGAATTTCTTCTCTGAGACCACCCCTGAACTGGTATATCATGCTCTTCTCATCAGGTACGTCCTGCTTGGCAAAGCAGGTGAGCTTCTGGAACAACTTGTTGTAGTCATAGACAGACAAAGAGCCTTGCTTCAAGTTGCGGAATTCCTCACGCTTACTTTCAGTCACACTCTGAGGGATGTGATGAGCTCGGAAATCTTGACAAAATTCATCCCAAGTGATCAGACGTCCACCTCTGGAATCCTTGTACTGCTGGAACCATTCTGCAGCTTGATCTTTGAGTTGGAAGGAAGCGAACTTGACAAAATCTTCAGGTCTGATGTTGCTGCACTCAAAATGCTTGGACAGATCCACAAGCCAATCGTCAGCATCGGTTGCCTCAACACAATTGCTGAACGTCTTTGGCCTGTTAGCAAGGAACTGGTTCAGTGTAGCAAAGTGGTTCTGATTGTTGCCTTGATTCCCTTGATTGCCTTGATTGCGCTCTTGGAGAATTTGCATGATCAACTGTGTGTTTGCATTGGTTGCGGCCATCACAGCTTGCCATGCCTCCGGAGGAGGTGGAGGTGGTGGCGGATCAGGATTCGGAGTCGTGCGCGTTGGAGGAGCCATCCTGAAGAGGTTGACATCCATTAGCACGTTGATAGAAAAATATTGAAGCTGAATCCAACGGAATGAAAATAGCAACATAAAGTCTTCACATCCGAACAAAATGAACGAATGCATTCCTCTTGAAATGGTCACATATCCATAAATTGAGAAGCCACGTAGAATTAGGTAGAAGAAAATAAATCAACAAGGTACGGATCAAGAACGAATAATCGGTAAGAAATCCCAATCTCAAACCAATATCCATGGAAGAAGAGCTAGAGCTACAAGAATTCCCACCTATGAAACTCCCGAACCTTTCCGGTTATGCAATCAGGTGTTGGGGATACAGGGGAAGCATAATATCTCACCCAAACTAGCAAATCCTACATTCAGTTGTATCCATCCTTCAACACATAACCGAGAAAAACTTCGGAAACCATCTACCTCAACCTTCGAAAAGCATCCGTTATACAAGTTATGGCGATACTCCCGAACTCCCGCCCCAGTACTGGGTGGCGTCGAGGTTATCTCACCAATGAACTGCATAAAAGAGATTTTCGATGTCGGCGTACTAAACTCAGGTATTCCAGAACTGTAACGACAAAATTATGATGACAACACCTCAGAGCTCAACTCCCCAGGACACTTCCACTAAACCCCTGACAGGAGGCACCAAGACAATGTTCTCATCATAAAACCATCGGAACGATTCCAAGATACCCGCGTGATCCTAAAAATTTTTTTAGTGAAATTTGAGAAGAGAAGAGTCAAAACTCTACGTCAGGATGCCTTACCAGAGCGATGAGGAGACTAGGAAGTAAAAAGAACTCCTAAACTCTCTGATATACAATTCCTAATTGACTCAAAACATTTTTCTAGACACAACTCGGCCGCTAAAAATGATCAATCAGTGGGGGCTCCTAAGGTCGGGGAAGGCTCTGATTACCAACTTGTTACACCCTCGATGCGACTATATCTCCCACGGGTCGAGGCACGACTTAGAGGCATAATCGCATTGAAGGCATATGTCGCAAGTTAGGCAATCATCACAAACATCCCATGTAATATAGATAAATAAATAGGGGTAACATAGTTGGCTTACACTCGCCATGTCAATCAAGTACATAAATAACATACATCATCCAAACACTCATGGACCGACTACGGCACCAAAATAAAAGACAACCCAACAAGCGACATGGTCCCGATCACCCCAACTGGGCACCACTACTGATGATCAGGAAAAGACACATAGTAACGCTGAGAATCCTCGTCGTACTCCCACTTGAGCTCAAACGCGCCATCTGGAGCTGTATCATCAGGCCCTGCATCTGGTGTAATAGTAATCTGTGAGCCACAGGGACTCAGCAATCTCGCACCCTCGCGATCAAGACTATTTAAGCTTAATAGGTAGGGTAAGGTAAATATATGTGGAGATGCAGCAAGCGACTAGCATATATGGTGGCTAACTTATTCGCAAAAGAGAGCGAGAAGAGGAGGCAAAGCACGAGCGAGAAACTAGAGGACAACCTGCGCAAGCATTACTCCAACACCGTGTCCACTTCCCGGACTCCGACGAGAAGAGGCCATCACGGTAACACACGCGGTTGATTCATTTTAATTAAGTTAAGGTTTAAGTTATCTACAACCGGACATTAACAAATTCCCATCTGCCCATAACCGCGGGCACGGCTTTCGAAAGTTCAAATCCCTGCAGGGGAGTCCCAACTTAGCCCATGACAAGCTCTCACGGTCAACGAAGGAATAGACCTCCACCCGAGACATTCCGATCAGACTCGGTATCCCGGTACAACAAGACATTTCGACAGGTTAAAACAAGACCAGCAACACCGCCCGAATGTGCCAACAAATCCCGATAGGAGCTGCACATATCTCGTTCTCAGGGCACACTCAGATTGTCTAAACTTCCCGTAGGCCAGCCCAGAGTTGCCCCTGGTAGCCACCGGCGGCTGACAGTTTGGACCAACACTCAGAGGAGCACTGGCCCGGGGGGGTTTAAATAAGATGACCATTGGGCTCAGGAAACCCAAGGGAAAAAGAGGCTAGGTGGCAAATGGTAAAACCAATGTTGGGCATTGCTGCAAAAGCTTTAATCAAGGCGAACTATCAAGGGGTTCCCATTATAACCCAACCGCGTAAGGAACGCAAAATCCGGGAACATAACACCGATATGACGGATACTAGGGCGGCAAGAGTGGAACAAAACACTAGGCGAGAGGCCGAGCCTTCCACCCTTTACCAAGTATATAGATGCATTAAGATAACATGGCAATATAATGATATCCCAACAAGTAAATAAATGTTCCAACAAGGAACGGTCTCCAATCTTCACCTGCAACTAGCAACGCTATAAGATGGACTGAGCAAAGCGGTAACATAGCCAATCAACGGTTTGCTATGACAATGGTGGGTTAGAGGCTGAACATGGCAATTTGGGAGGCTTGAAAGCAAGTGGTAGGCATCGTAGCATGGGCATAGCAAAAGAGCGAGCAAACTAGCATAGCAAAGATAGTAGTGATTTCGAGGGTATGATCATCTTGCCTGCAAAGTTGTCGGAGTTGACTGGATCCTCGAAAGAAAACTCAACGGGCTCCTTGTTAGTGAACTCGTCTCCCGGATCTACCCAAACAAGACAAACAAGCAACAAGAATACAATCAACCACGTGCAAACTCAAACAACACGATGCAAAGATGATATGCTATGCGGGATGCGATGCGGGAGGCATATGCAAGATATGACAGGAAATGCATGAACCTGGCATCAACTTGGAAAACCAAGTGTGCCACTGGAAAGATGAGATGAAATCGCTTGAAAACGATATAAAGAACGTCGGAATCGGAGTTACGGTTTGGAAATGGCAAGCGATTCAAATATGGCACCGGTCTGCGATTTACAGCAAGTAGTCATCTAAATGCAATGAGATGAACATGCTACAACACGCAAACATGGCAACAAAATACATGGCAGGGATGCATTCAAGATTCTTAATAAAAGTCTAGCACTGAGCTACGGCCAGTTCATCCATTAAGAGGTTCAAACAAGCATGGCAAAAATGCAAATGGTAAACAGATCTCAGACTTAGTGAAATTAACACTTGTCTCGAATTTCAGATCATATAGCCCTCTTCGGAGCAACAAAACAACATGCTACAGGACCTGAACATGACAAAGTAAGACATGGCATGGAGCTACTCAACAAGCTTAACAAAAGTCCCTTAGTGACCTTGAGCCAAAAGGGATCACAAAATATACTAACAAGCACATGAACATAGCAAAACCATAATCAGTTTTCAGACTGAAAACTGGGACATGCCGAAACATAACTCACGAAGGCATGTTTACGAGCTCGATGCACTCACTACGGAGCAAGTCATGGCAAGACAATCATACATCCATTAAGAAGGCACAAAATGCAACCTAGACATGGCAAGAACAATGGCATAGCATGCACGGATCAACTACAATAACATCGGCAAAATCGCAAACAAGTTGACGATCTGCCCAGATTCACAACGAAGCAAAAGTAGAGCTCGATTGACTCAAGCTAGGTTGCTCCATATATGCAAAAAAAGACATGAATGGATATAGCACTATAATATTAACAGAACTCCTTTACTGATCATCCTCAAAAGAGGCACGGATCACTAGGAAACAACATGGACATATGGCATCATGAGCTAAACAATCCCAGGACTTAGTGAAATTACTAAGTCCCTGAAAACAGATTTACCGGGTGCCTCACTTTGCAAGCTTGCATTAGGCACCACATACATCACAAAAATACATGGGTTGCACCTCTGGAAATATGACAAAACCCTTAAGAAAACATATGTAGAACTCATGGGCATAGCATGCACACAATAATCATGGCAAAAATGACAAATGTCTAAGATGGAGTAGCAGATCTGACAATTAACTCAAGTAGCCCTCTTCTAACAGCATTTCAGGCATCAAGATGACCTCAAAAGAAAATGATTCAATGGAATGAAATGATGTACTCTCTGAGACGAACATTTTGATATGCTATATGCGTGAATCGGAGCTACGGATGCGGAGATATAGCAAGTTGAATATAGGCACATGGACTGAAAATTTAGGGACTTGGAGAAAATTCAACCTCCTAGGGTTTACTGTTCACGCCAGATCTGGATCGGGATCGCGGCACTGTAGCGGCGGCGCGGGCACTGTAGCACGGCGAGCTCGAGGTGGCCGGGGCCGGCGAGGAGGAGGCGACGGCGGCGAGCTTGCGCGGCGGGGCGGCGCGGCCGGGCGGCGTGGAGGCGCGGCCGGGCGGCGGGGCGGCGGGCGCGCGTGGCGGCGCCGGACGCGAGGCAGGGCGGCGCGGCGAGGCGCCCTGGAGGAGGAGGCGTGGCCCGGGCGCGGGACAAAGGGGGCCGGCCTTGGGCCCGGCGGGCCGGCGGGTGTGGCGGCGGCGGGAGGCCACGTGGCGTGTGCCTATTGGCTGGGGCACGGCGGCGGGATTCGTCCGGCGGCGGCGGACATGTCCGGTGCGCGCGACGGGATTTTGTTTAGGGTTTCGGGGGGAGAGGAAGATCCAAAAACGGAGGGGTCTTATTTATAGGCATAGAGGGAGTTAGGAGAGTCCAAATGAGGTGCGGTTTTCAGCCACGCGATCGTGATCGAACGCTCTAGATGATGGAGCAAAGTTAGGTGGGTTTTGGGCCAAATTGGAGGGGTGTTGGGCTGCAACACACACGAGGCCTTTTCGGTCCCTCGGTTAACCGTTGGAGTATCAAACGAAGTCCAAATGGTACGAAACTTGACAGGCGGTCTACCAGTAGTAAACCAAGGCCTCTTGGCAAGTCTCGGTCCAATCCGGAAATGTTTAATCCCCACACACGAAAGAAGGCTAGAAATGACCACCGGAGGAGAACGAAGCGCCGGAATGCAAAACGGACAACGGGGAAAATGCTCGGATGCATGAGACGAACACGTATGCAAATGCAATGCACATGATGACATGATATGAGATGCATGACAACGATAACAACACATGGAGACAAAAACCCGAACCCGAGAAAATACATTAACTTAAAGCCGGAAACAGCAAGAGTTGGAATACATATTGGGAAAGTCATATCCTGGGTGTTACAGCGTAGTACTTTGTTTCGATGACTAATAGATTTTTGCAATAAGTATGTGAGTTCTTTATGACTAATGTTGAGTCCATGGATTATACGCACTCTCACCCTTCCACCATTGCTAGCCTCTCTGGTACTACGCAACTTTCGCCGGTACCATAAACCCACCATATACCTTCCTCAAAACAGCCACCATACCTACCTATCATGGCATTTCCATAGCCATTCTGAGATATATTGCCATGCAACTTCCATCATCATCATATACATGACTTGAGCATTCATTGTCATATTGCTTTGCATGATTGTAAGATAGCTAGCATGATGTTTTCATGGCTTGTCCGTTTTTTGATGTCATTGCTACGCTAGATCATTGCACATCCCGGTACATCGCCGGAGGCATTCATATAGAGTCATATCTTTGTTCTAGTATCGAGTTGTAATATTGAGTTGTAAGTAAATAAAAGTGTGATGATCATCATTATTAGAGCATTGCCCCCCTAAAAAAAGGGAGAGGCCAAAGAAGCCTAAATAAAAAAAGTGGGCCAAAGAAGCCCGCAAAAAAAGAAAAAAAGGAGACAATGTTACTATCCTTTTACCACACTTGTGCTTCAAAGTAGCACCATGTTCTTCATATAGAGAGTCTCTTGAGTTAACACTTTCATATACTAGTGGGAATTTTCATTATAGAACTTGGCTTGTATATTCCGATGATGGGCTTCCTCAAATGCCCGAAGTCTTCATGAGCAAGCAAGTTGGATGCACACCCACTTAGTTTCAGTTTGAGCTTTCATATACTTATAGCTCTAGTGCATCCGTTGCATGGCAATCCCTACTCACTCACATTGATATCTATTGATGGGCATCTCCATATCCCATTGATATGCCTAGTTGATGTGAGACTATCTTCTCCTTTTTGTCTTCTCCACCATCATATTCTATTCCACCTATAGTGCTATGTCAATGGCTCACGCTCATGTATTGCGTGAAAGTTCAAAAGGTTTGAGAACGTCAAAAGTATGAAACAATTGCTTGGCTTGTCATCGGGGTTGTGCATGATTTGAATATTTTGTGTGGTGAAGATGGAGCATAGCCAGTCTATATGATTTTGTAGGGATAACTTTCTTTGGCCATGTTATTTTGAAAATACATGATTGCTTTATTAGTATGCTTGAAGTATTATTGTCTTAATGTCAAAGGATAGACTATTGCTTTGAATCACTCGTGTCTTAATATTCATGCCATGATTAGATATGTGATCAAGATTATGCTAGGTAGCATTCCACATCAAAAATTATCTTTCTTATCATTTACCTACTCGAGGACGAGCATGAATTAAGCTTGGGGATACTGATACGTCTCCGTCGTATCTATAATTTTTGATTGTTCCATGCCAATATTATTCAACTTTCATATACTTTTTGGCAACTTTTTATATTATTTTTGGGACTAACATATTGATCCAGTGCCCAGTGTCAGTTCCTGTCTGTTGCATGTTTTTGGTTTCGCAGAATATCCATATCAAACGGAGTCCAAACGGGATAAAAACGGATGGAGCTTATTTTTGGAAAATATGGAAAATTCAAAAGGAAAATCAACGCGAACCAGTGCCCGAGGTGGTCACGAGGCAGGGGGCGCCCCCCCTAGGGCGCGCCCCTACCCTCGTGAGCCCACCATAAGGCGGTTTACGCTCTTCTTTTGCCGCAAGAAAGCTAATATTCGAAAAAAAATCACGGCAAAGGTTTCAGGCCAATAGGAGTTACGGATCTCCATATATATACGAAACGGTGAAACAGAGCCAGAAGAGAACGCAGAATCAGAGAGAAACAGAGAGATAGATCCAATCTCGGAGGGGCTCTCGCCCCTCCCATGCCATGGAGGCCAAGGACCAGAGGGGAAACCCTTCTCCCATCTAGGGAGGAGGTCAAGGAAGAAGAGGAAGAAGGGGGCCCCTCTCCCCCTCTCCTCCGGTTGCGCCGGAATGCCACCGTGGCCATCATCATCATCACCGCGATCTTCACCAACACCTCTGCCATCTTCACCAACATCTCCATCACCTTCCCCCCTCTATCTACAGCGGTCCACTCTCCCGCAACCCACTGTACCCTCTACTTGAACATGGTGCTTTATGCTTCATATTATTTGTTGGGGAACGTAGCAATAATTCAAAATTTTCCTACGTGTCACCAAGATCAATCTAGGAGATACTAGCAATGAGAGAGAGGGAGTGCATCTTCATACCCTTGAAGATCGCTAAGCGTAAGCGTTACAAGAACGCGGTTGATGGAGTCATACTCGCGGCGATTCAAATCGCGGAAGATCCGATCTAGCGCCGAACGGACGGCGCCTCCGCGTTCAACACACGTATAGCCCGAGGACGTCTCATCCTTCTTGATCCAGCAAGGGGAGAGGAGAAGTTGAGGGAGAACTCCAGCAACACGACGACATGGTGGAGATGGAGCTCGTGGTTCTCCAGCAGGGCTTCGCCAAGCACTATGGAGGAGGAGGAGGTGTAGGAGGAGGGAGGGCTGCACCAGGGAAGAGGTGTGGCTGCCCTCCCACCCCTCCACTATATATAGGGGCAAGGGGAGAGGGGGAGGCGCCCTAGGGTTTCCCCTAGGGGGCGGAGGCCAAGCAGATTGGATCTCCCTAGGGAAAATCCTAGGGAGACTTGCCCCCCAAGCCAAGCAGGTGGAGGCTTGCCTCCCAAGCCTGGTGGAGGCGCCCCACCTTCCCAAGTAACGTGGGAAAGGGTGTGGGGGGCGCACCACCCCTTAGTGGGCTGGTTTGCCCCTTCCCCTTTGGCCCATGAGGCCCTCCAACACTTGCCGGGGCTCCCGAAACACCTTTCGGTCATGTTGGCCATAGCCTGGTACCTCTAGAACACTTCCGGACTCCAATACCCTTCGTCCAATATATCAATCTTCACCGACGGACCATTCCGGAACTCCTCGTGACGTCCAGGATCTCATCCAGGACTCCGAACTACCTTCGGTAACCACATACTATTTCCCATAACAACTCTAGCGTCACCGAACCTTAAGTGTGTAGACCCTACGGGTTCGGGAACCATGCAGACATGACCGAGACACCTCTTTGGCCAATAACCAATAGCAGGATCTGGATACCCATATTGGCTCCCACATGTTCCACGATGATCTCATCAGATGAACCACGATGTCGGGGATTCGATCAATCCCGTATTCAATTCCCTTTGTCAATCGGTATGTTACTTGCCCGAGATTCGATCGTCGGTATCCCAATACCTTGTTCAATCTCGTTACCGGCAAGTCACTTTACTCGTTCCGTAACGCATGATCCCGTGACTAACTGCTTAGTCACATTGATCTCATTATGATGATGCATTACCGAGTGGGCCCAGAGATACCTCTCCGTCATACGGAGTGACAAATCCCAGTCTCGATTCGTACCAACCCAACAGACACTTTTGGAGATACCTGTAGTGCACCTTTATAGCCACCCAGTTACGTTGTGACGTTTGGTACACCCAAAGCATTCCTACGGTATCTGGGAGTTGCACAATCTCATGGTCTAAGGAAATGATACTTGACACCAGAAAAGCTTTTAGCAAACGAACTACACAATCTTGTGATATGCTTAGGATTGGGTCTTGTCCATCACATCATTCTCCTAATGATGTGATCCCGTTATCAATGACATCTAATGTCCATGGTCAGGAAACCATAACCATCTATTGATCAACGAGCTAGTCGACTAGAGGCTCACTAGGGACATGCTGTGGTCTATGTATTCACACATGTATTACGGTTTCCAGTTAATACAATTATAGCATGAACAATAGACAATTATCATGAACAAGGAAATACAATAATAACCATTTTATTATTGCCTCTAGGGCATATTTCCAACATTATTATCCAATGATGTGTTGCCATCCTATGATGTCTGAGTAGATTTTCGTTGTCCTATTGGTGGTTGATGAATTGCTATGATTGATTTAATTTGCTTGTAGTTATGTTGCTGTTCTTTGGTGCCCATCATATGATTGCGCGCGTGGATCACACCCTAGGGTTAGTTTGTATGTTGATAGGACTATGTATTGAAGGGCAAGAGTGACAGAAGCTTCAACCTAGCATAGAAATTGATGCATACGAGATTGAAGGGGGACCAATATATCTTAATGCTATGGTTGGGTTTAACCTTAATGAACATTAGTAGTTGCGGATGCTTGCTAATAGTTCCAATCATAAGTGCATAGAATTCCAAGTCAGGGATGACATGCTAGCAGTGGCCTCTCCCACATAATACTTGCTATCGGTCTAGTAAAGTAGTCAATTGCTTAGGGGCAATTTCGCAACTCCTACCACCACTTTTCCACACTCGCTATATTTACTTTATTGCTTCTTTACCTTAACAGCCCCTAGTTTTATTTTCGTGCTCTTTACTTTCTTGCAAGACTTTCCGAAAACACCTACAAAGTACTTCTAGTTTCATACTTGTTCTAGGTGAAGCGAACATCAAGCGTGCGTAGAGTTGTATCGGTGGTCGATAGAACTTGAGAGAATATTTATTCTACCTTTAGCTCCTCGTTGGGTTTGACACTCTTACTTATCGAAAACTGTTGCGATCCCTTATACTTGTGTTGAACGCGGAGGTGCCGTCTGTTCAACGCTAGATCGGCTTGGATCGTGATCGGAACGCGAAGAGTACAACTACATCAACCGCGTGTTATACACTTCCACTTAGCGATCTACAAGGGTATGTAGACCCAATCTCTCCTCTCGTAGATGTCCATCTCCTATATTGATCTTGGTGAGGGTAGGAATTTTTTTTTGTTTCCCATGCAACGTTCCCCAACAGCTGGAGGAGGAGGAGGAGCACAAGGAGGACGTGGGGGACGCTAGGACCGCGGATTTGCAGGCAGGCAGCAGGCGATCCTCGATTCCCTCCTATCGGAATCGGCGGCGGAAGCCAAGCACCGTCATCTATAGGAGGCGGAGGGGGCGGACGCCGTCGAGATGCTCGCGCATATGGATGAGGAGGAGCCGGACCCTCTGACGGGCCCAACTATCCAGCACGAACGTCGTGGACATCTCCGGCGACGAAGTTTAATTTAGGCTAGCATGGTGTACGTAGGAACTCTTTTGCATGGTTTGTATGTATTTGAGGGATGAAATATGAGGTACTTGGATGCATTGGACGACATGGTCAGCGACCCCTTTTGTCATGTTGCTTGCCACCTGTGTGTAGATCTTGAAGCGAGCATTCAGAAGACATATGGGTCAATATTGTTGGATTCGAAAAGCCTCCATAGTTTTTCGTAGCAAAATTATTTCACCGAAATTCAATGTAAGAGCTCAAGGTTACTAACCGTGGAGGTCGTTAAACAACTTCATTAAGTCGCCTTGAATGAACTTTCAAAAATGGTTAAATTTTGCTAGTAAACCATTTGATCTCCCTCACTTCGTTTAGTCGTCGAAACCGAACAATGTCGTTCGTTTAGAATTCATCAAGGAGAGAGATGACACTCACGCTCATATGGTGACCATAAAAGACCTTCACCAAATTTGGTGATATACACTTTGAGAGGGAAAACCATCTAATCTTTTTTTTTTGGCGAATAGGAAACCATCTAATCTGATATTGCTTTTGATGGCTTTTGGGATGGGATCTAATTGAAACTGACCAAAAATAAACAAAATTTCAGTGAATGGATAATTTTTATATCGCGCTTAGAAAATCAATACAAAATAGGGAATTGGAAATTCAAGAAGCCTCTAATGACCGACAAAGCAGAAAGGGGGAAAAGACATATCCAACCTGAGCATTTTGGTGTGTGTGTGTGTGGGAGAGGGGGGGGGGGGGGGGGGTTTGTGGAGGGCATTATCATCAATGGAGGAGCGAGGTAAGATCGATGACATACCTAGATTAATTTTAATTCACTTAAAACAAAGAATTGAATAAAAGACACAAGTCCTTCTTTTCTCATGTTTTTTGTATGATATAAATCCTGTTTCTTGTGTTTCATCATTTATTAGTTAACAACCTCCCAAAACTCAGACTTGACTCTCTCTGTCTCTTCTATGTCTATGAGCAATCAAGTGTGCTCTTTCTTGCAGTGTCAGTATTCCTCGGATTTGTTCACACCCGGTCCTGAACCTGAATCTGCTAAATCCAACTCAGCCTAGCTACTTGACTGACCAAATCATGCCACATTCACACACAACACTCTAAACAAAGCCACAAGAAAACCAACCTTGTTGTCTTGCTAAGTTTCTTTGACATGGGGCGAGCCCTCTCTGTTCTTTGACTATGAGCAACTGAAAATGTGATTCTTCGATGGAGTTTGCATCAAATCGAATGAAATAAACCAGATTCAGGTAAAGATTGGCGGTCGAAGAGCGACGGCGGACTGCGATCAATCAAACGAGGCCGCGGCGGAGGAGGTTGTCTCTGGCATGGAAATGGAAACCTTATTTCAAAGCTTCCATCAGCCAAACTACACGCAAGTTCAGAACACTAGTTAACTGAAACCATCAGAATATTTCTTGTTGCTATAGAAAGCTACGGACTATGCACACTTACAAATATATTATATGCCCCAAATGAAGATTTACTGAAAAAACAGTCTAATACAGGCTACAGCTACAAGGAATTTAGATAAGTATGTGTGTAATACCAGATCAAAATAGACTAATCACATCCATAGAACCATGTTGAATTTTTTAGAACTTGAAAATACAACCTCTGTCTCAAATTAAATTTGTCTGGATACGGATGTATTTAAACACGCGTAGTACGGTAGTAGATAATTGTTGACACTATTCAAAGTATAGGGCTCAGTAGCTAGCTCGTCCTCCAAAGAAAGGGACCTTTTGACACTTGTGGGCTCTTTCTTGCAGTGTTGGTATTCCTCTGAGGTGTTCACACCCAGTCCTGAACCTGAACCTCTGCTAAATCCGAATCAGCCTAGTTATTTGACTGACCAAACTATGCCACATTCACACACAAGACTAAACAAAGCCACAGACAAATTGCAGTTGAAGCTAACACGAGAGGGGGAAACTTGAGGTCAAACAAGAGCATCCAAAGATTAAGATTTTTGCATAGCAAAGCAGAGACATTTGTTTGTTTGTTTGTTTGTTTGCCCCAAAACCAAGTCCAAAAATTTATATACAAACAAATACAGTAGATGAACTGAAGAATGAACCAAACAAATGAATCTTCTTTCCTCTGCTAGTATGTTTCTTTGAGACGCTGTAAAAGTTTCTTTCTTCTTTTCCTCGGATACGAGTTAACTAGGGCCCTCCTACTACTGAGCAACTGGAAATTTGATTCTTTGACAGAGCTTGGATCGAATTTTAAGCTGAAGATCGTTTAAGGAACGATGGGCAAACCAAGGCCACCGATGGAGGAGAGGAGCATCTACTTAGAAGAAGGCTGTGCCGGCGAGGCCGCGGTGGAGGAGGTTGTGCGCGATCTTGTCCCTGGCCTTGGCGGCGGCGTCGGAGCGCACGGGGTTGTCCAGCACGGCCAGGTCGTCCTCCACCTCCACCCGGAGCTCCGGCGGCATGGCCTCCCCTCTGGCCTCGCAGATGTTGTGGAGCACGCAGCAGGCGCCGAGCACAACGGGCAGGTCCTGGAGCTTCACCTCGGTGCGCTTCTGCAGGCACGCCCACCGGCTCTTGAGGCGCGAGAAGGCGTCCACGGCCACCCCCCGGAGGTCGGCCACCTTCTCGTTGAAGGCGTGCTGCGTCCAGGTGAGGTTCTGGTGGGTGTAGGGGACGAGGCACCAGTCGGTGAGCGGGTAGCTGGCGCCGCCGACCACCCAGGACCCCTCCATCATCCCGGCCGCGGCGCGCTGCTGCAGCGCCGACTTGTCGAGCACCTGGTCGTCGGCCAGGGACCCCGGCCAGCCGATGCAGACGTCGGTGAAGGAGCCGTCCGGGCCGACCACCCCCTGCAGCGTGATGGAGTAGGACGTCTTCTGGTTGCGCTCCGTGTGCCGGCGGTTGAAGTAGGAGGCGACGTGCACCTTGGGCGCGATGATGGGGATGTGGGTGGTGTACATGGCGCCCACCACGTCCGACACCCCGGAGCTGGCCTCGAAGCTGGCCTTGACGGCGGCGGCGGCGGCGGAGCCGCGGTCGGGCCACCGGAGGAAGCGCGGCATGAGGATGGAGCGGATGGCGGCGCACACCTCCAGGACCAGCTTGTGGCAGGTGGAGATGCCGATGCCGAACCGCTTGGAGACGAGCCGGAGCGGCTCGCCCGTGGCGAGCCGCCAGACGCAGACGGCCACGCGCTGCCGCACCGGGATGGCGGCGCGGAGCGCCGTGTCCTCCTTGGAGACGGCGGCGCCGAGCGCGTCGCAGACCATGCCGAACGTGGCGCGGCCCATCCGGAACTCCCGCAAGAACTCCGCCTCCGGGTACCCCGGGCTGCTCCGCAGCTCCCACCACTCGCTGGACCGGTCCTTGACCCACAGCCGGCGCTGGTACGGCGAGGCCTCGTCCCCTCCTCCTCCTCCTCCGCCAGCGACGACCCGGCGCTTGGACGGCCGCCCGTCGACGACCACGACCGGCAGGGCCGGGGCCGGGGCGGTGAGCGGGGAGACGACCTCGGCCTCCCCCTCCTCGTCCTCCTCCGCAAGAAGCCGGCCGTTGAGCTCGAGGAGGGGGAACGCGCGGCGGGCGGGGCGGGGCGCGCGGTACTCGGCCAGGATGTTGGTGATGCGCAAATCAAGATCCCTCTTGCTCTCATCCCCGCCGGCGCCAGCAGCGCCGGCAGCGGCCGCGGCGCCCCCTCCGTCGTCGGGCTCGCGCTTCCGCCGGCGATTGGGCATCGGGGGAGAGGTGGGGGGAGAAGGTAAGCTCTCGCTATTGGGTGGAGGGGGGAGGGGGAGGTCGTGGTCGTCGGCTCTCTGGGGTCTTTGTAGGAGCAGAGCAGAGCAAAGCAGGGGAGCTTGGCTCAGGGTCAGGGTCCGGGTTTGGGTTTGGGTTTGGGTTAGGTGGGTGGGTGTGAGCGCATCGGACAGCACCACGTTTCTTTATCTCCTCCCTTTCTAGTGTGAAACGAAAGGCCAAGCATGTCAAGGTGTCGTCACCTTGCTCCAAGAAAATATTATTCTTTTTCATGAAATATAATAAGTGTTTTTAAATTGTGTTTTTTTCTAGCGAGCGAGCAGCACGATGAACGAGGCAATGTATGGGTGGAAACACTCGTGGCGGTTGATAGGAGGAAATATGGAGGCACGAAGAATGTCGTGCCAGCGCCAGCGCGCGCAGAGGAGGGGATAGATGCCGAGGATTGATGGCCGCTTTAACCCGCGAGTTGTGTTTGGGTCTGGTTGCGGTCGGTTTCCTTCTGATTTAGGAGTGAATGAAATGATGGACAAGGTAATGTATAGGTGTCGATGTAAATGCCACAAGATTGTCCCCAAAATGTATGTCACATATTGATGGCTGCGTTAATATACGTATTTTGATGAGTGTGGGATAACGATGTTTGGTTGCCACGCATTTGCTTGTGATTACACAAGGAAGAATATGATGGACAGGGTAATGTACCTGTATCGGTGTAAACCCTCGTGTCGTCTAATCGGGAGGAAATATTGAGACAGGCACAATGACATGCCAACATAGATAGAAGGAAATGTATATCAAATATTGATGGTCGTATTAACTTATGCTCTTGTGAGTTGCTATTACTGGCAAATGGGTCTAGTTGTTGTGTGTTTCCTTCTGATTTCAAAGGGAAGGGCATGATGAATGAATTAATGTACGAGTGTAATCACTTGTGTGGAAATGTTGAATGTCTTGTCAAAGTGGAGAGGAACATATTGATGGCGGTATTAACTTGTGATTAGTTGTTACAAATGGGTCTGGCTACAGCCCACTTTTTTACGATTTCAAAAGGAAGGACATGATGGTTGCGTTAGTGTTGTGTGTACAAGAAATATCAAGACAGCCAAAATTAATGTCCTTTCAACTCGGAGAGGAGCATATATATGTCAAGTTTTGATGGTTGTATTAAATTACACCTCACTGTGAGTTGTTATTGACAAATGAGTCTAATTGCAATCAGTTTCCTTCTAATTTGTAGGGAATGACATGATGGGTAAGGCAACGTGGCCATGTAAACACTTGTGTAGTGTGATAGGCAGACAATAGTAAGACGCACGGAATGTAGTGCAAGCACATAGCGAAAAATGGATGTCAAGTACTAATGGTCCGATAACTCAACCCAGAGCCCGGGCTCATATGAGCCCGGTGAACAGTACCGCGATTTAGAAAGGAAAAAGTTCAAAAAATTCCAATTTTTTTGTGGTGCAAGATGCTCCTGTGTGTGAACTACGTGCAAAATTTTGTGAAGTTTGGACACGTGTGATTTTCAAAAGTTTCTCAAACTTCCGAAATTTGTAGGAGCAGTGCAGAGCAAAGCAAGGTTGTCTCGTCCGTCTGTCTTGGTTTGGTTTCGGATTTGGCTTAGGTAGGTGGGTGTGAGCGCATCAGACAGCAGCACATTTCTTTATCTCTTTCTAGTGTGAAACGAAATGCCAGGCATGTCAAGGTGTGGTCAGCTTGTTCGTGTTTTTGAGCGAGCGGCACGTTAAACGAGGCAATGTACGGGTGCAAACACTCGTGATGGTTGTTAGGAGGAAATGTGGAGGCACGGAGAAGGTTGTGCCAACGTGCCGGAGGGAATAGATGCGGAGGATTGATGGCCGATCGTTGTGATGGTCTGGTTGCGGCCGGTTTTCTTCTGATTTCGGAGGGAATGAAATGATGGACGAGGTAATGTATTCGTGTCGGTGTAAACGCCACAAGATTGTCGGCGAAATATATGTCACGTATTGATGGCTGCGTTAATATACATATATTTTGATGAGTTGTTGGATAACGTGTTCGGTTGCCACATGTGTGCTTGTGATTTCGCAGAAAGGATGTGATGGACGAGGTAATGTACCTGTATCGCTGTAAACCCTTGTGTCGTCTGATCGGGAGGAAACAGACAGAATGGCATGCCAACGTAGATAGAAGGAAATGTGTATCAAATATTTATGGTCGTATTAACTTATGCTCTTGTGAGTTGCTATTACTGGCAAATGGGTCTAGTTGCGGTGTGTTTCCTTCTGATTTCAAGGGAAAGACATGATGAATAAGTTAATGTACAGGTGTAATCACTAGTGTCGTGTGCATGGGAGGAAATGCTGAATGTCTTGTCAAAGTGGAGAGGGACATATTTTCAGCCTAAAGTTTAGACCGCACCCCGTCGCCACTTAGTCAAAAATACTAAGGCCCGGGGCAACACAGAGGACCTGCGAGACATCTTGGACAGTAAGGCAAAAATCGCAAGGTCAATATACGGGACACGAGCACGTGCGCCCACATGGGACGATGATCATCGTGTCGGATACACCAAGAGTAAATCCGGCCGGGCCGAATACAACAGACAAGACTCATACGAACTACGTCGGGATATATCCCGGCACAGAGGCGCCACACACCCCCTATGCTTCATTGATGAAGTTATGAATCATGAATTCCTAGAGGGTTTCAAGCCCGTAAATATCGAATCATACGACGGCACAACAGGTCCCACTGTATGGATTGAGGATTTCCTCCTTCACATCCACATGGCTCGCGGTGACGATCTACATGCCATCAAGTACCTCCCACTAAAACTCAAAGGACCAGCCCGGCATTGGATGAATAGCTTGCCAGCAGATTCAGCTGGCAGTTGGGAGGATTTGGAAGAAGCATTTCTTGACAACTTCCAGGACACTTATGTGCGGCCACCGGATGCTGATGACCTGAGCCACATAACCCAGCAGCCAGGGGAATCGGCCAGACAATTCTGGACACGGTTCCTGCCTAAGAAAAATCAAATTGTAGACTGTCCGGATGCAGAAGCCCTAGCGGCATTCAAGCACAACATCCGCGACGAGTGGCTCGCCCGCCACCTCGGCCAGGAGAAGCCGAAATCTATAGCAGCCCTCACAACACTCATGACCCGCTTTTGCGCGGGCGAGGACAGCTGGCTGGCTCGCAGCAACAATACATCAAGGAATCCGGATACCTCGGATACCAAAGACGTTAACGGTAGGCAGCGTCGTAATAGACCAAAGCGCGGCAATAACAGCGATAACACCGAAGATATGGCTGTCCATACCAGATTCAGAGGCTCTAAATCCGGTCAGCGGGAAAAGCCATTTAAAAGAAATGCTCCGGCTCCGTCCAGTCTGGATCGCATACTGAATCGCTCGTGTCAAATCCACGACACCCCTGACAAGCTAGCCAATCACACCAATAGAGAATGCTGGGTGTTCAAGCAGGCTGGCAAGTTAAATGCCGAAAACAAGGACAAGGGGCTGCATAGCGATGACGAGGAGGAGCCCCGGCCGCCGAACCCAGGAGGACAGAAGGGGTTTCCCCCACAAGTGAAGACAGTGAACATGATATACGCGAGGGAGCGGAAGCGTGCACTAAGGGACGTCTACTCGATGGAGCCCGTCGCCCCGAAGTTTAACCCATGGTCCGCTTGTCCGATCACCTTCGATCGCGGGGACCACCCCACTAGCATCTGTCATGGCTGATCCACCGCACTGGTCCTAGACCCCATCATTGATGGATTTCACCTCACCCGAGTCCTTATGGACGGTGGCAGCAGCCTGAACCTGCTTTATCAGGATACAGTACGAAAAAAGGGTATCGATCCCTCAAGGATCAAACCCAGCAAAACCACCTTTAAAGGCGTCATCCCAGGCGTAGAGGCCCATTGCACAGGCTCAATCACACTGGAATTGGTCTTCGGATCACCAGATAACTTCCGAAGCGAAGAGTTAATCTTTGACATCGTCCCATTTCGCAGTGGCTATCATGCACTGCTCGGATGGACAACATTTGCAAAATTCAACGCAGTGCCGCATTACGCATACCTCAAGCTCAAGATGCCAGGACCCCGCGGGGTCATAAGAGTAAATGGAAACACAGAATGCTCGCTCTGTACAGAAGAGCACACTGCGGCCCTTGCAGCAGAGGCACAAAGCAGCCTGTTCAGGCAGACCACTCATTCGGCGTTACAGCCCCCGGACACCTTCAAGCGAGTCCGGAACAATCTACAACAGGACCGCCTGGCACGATCAACGCCCGCCTAGCAATCCGGCCCCCGTCCCAGTCCCAGTGCAACAACGAAATTCGTGTCGCGCGTACATAACTACGCATTGAAAATACCATGGACATAGGCGGGGCACAATCAGGACACGCCCCGCATTGTGGCTTAACCACGCCAGGGGCTATATACCTTTGACATTCCTTTTCTTTTTTAGGGCCTAACTCTTCGGAAGCCCTTTCCGGCAGTCCAATTGCCGGACACATTCCGAAAGCAACAACCAAGGCGGCAAGAAGCTAAGATGAACACAGGAACCGCCAGGTGGTCTCTAATAATACTTGATATACCCACTTTTCACTATTTATGCGTAGCTTGCCTTGGGATAGGACATTTTGAATTGTCCTACTTTAGGCTTATTGCACTACTTGTACCAGTATGTTTCGACGTATTATTCAAATAACAATGCATATTATTAATCTGTCATTGCATTATTTAAGTTTTTCTCTTTATCTTATATGTCCATTTACGACATTCCGCACCTGCACGCTCGGGTGCGGTCAGTACGCCAGGGGCTCTCGTTTACCCCGTAATACGGCGCAAGAAGTCCAAACACTTTCGATAGTGTGGCACCCCGAACTTATAGCATTATATGCATCAGCTCTGAATCATGTCTATGGTCAAATGTTGGGTTGCCTAGCACTGCGTTGGTTTTCCCCGAAGAGGAAGGGATGATGCAACAAAGTAGCATAAGTATTTCCTCAATTTTTGAGAACCAAGGTATCAATCCAGTAGGAGGCTACACGCAAGTCCCTCGTACCAGCACAAACAAATAAATCCTCGCAACCAACGCAAATAGGGGTTGTCAATCCCTATAGGGCCACTTACGAAAGTGAGATCTGATATATATGATAAAGATAATATTTTTGGTATTTTTATGATAAAGATGCAAAGTAAATAGCAAAGTAAATAACTAAGTAGTAGGAGATTGATATGATAAAGATAGACCCGGGGGCCATAGGTTTCACTAGTGGCTTCTCTCGAGAGCATAAGTATTCTACGGTGGGTGAACAAATTACTGTTGAGCAATTGATAGAATTGAGCATAGTTATGAGAATATCTAGGTATGATCATGTATATAGGCATCACGTCCGAGACAAGTAGACCGACTCCTGCCTGCATCTACTACTATTACTCCACTCATCGACCGCTATCCAGCATGCATCTAGAGTATTAAGTTAAAAACAGAGTAACGCCTTAAGCAAGATGAAATGTTGTACAGGGATAGACTCATGCAATATGAAGAAAACCCCATCTTGTTATCCTCGATGGAAACAATACAATACGTGCCTTGCTGCCCTTACTGTCACCGGGAAAGGACACCGCAAGATTGAACCCAAAGCTAAGCACTTCTCCCATTGCAAGAAAGATCAATCTAGTAGGCCAAACCAAACTGATAATTCGAAGAGACTTGCAAAGATAACCAATCATACATAAAAGAATTCAGAGAAGATTCAAATATTATTCATAGATAGACTTGATCATAAACCCACAATTCATCGGTCTCAACAAACACACCGCAAAAAGAAGATTATATTGAATAGATCTCCACAAGAGAGGGGGAGAACATTGTATTGAGATCCAAAAAGAGAGAAGAAGCCATCTAGCTACTAACTATGGACCCATAGGTCTGAAGTAAAATACTCACACTTCATCGGAGAGGCTATGGTGTTGATGTAGAAGCCCTCCGTGATCGATGCCCCCTCTGGCAGAGCTCCGGAATAGGCCCCAAGATGGGATCTCGTGGATACAGAAAGTTACGATGGTGGAATTAGGGTTTTGGCTCCGTCTCTGGTCATTTGGGGGTACGTGGATATATATATAGGAGGAAGAAGTACGTCGGTGGAGCAACAAGGGCCCCACGAGGGTGGAGGGCACGCCTGGGGGGGGGGAGGCACGCCCCCCTACCTCATGGGCTCCTGTTACATGGCTTGACGTAGGATCCAAGTCTCCTGAGTTGTATTCGATGAGAAAATCACGTTCCCGAAGGTTTCATTCCGTTTGGACTCCGTTTGATATTCCTTTTCTTCAAAACCCTAAAACAGGCAAAAAACAGCTGTAAGGGCATATTTATTCCTACGGTGTTTTGGTGATTGATGACAATGCATTTGCGGACTAATCGGGTGCTTTGAGTTCTTTCAGATATTCATCCTTCGGCACGAAACGATTATTTCCCCTCGGCGCTCTACTCAAGACGGTGTAGCTTCCTTCGTGACTTTGTTGGTGGACTAAGTTTCGTAGTAGTCACCGTACTATCAAGAGGGGATCTGCTTCGGTATGGTTTGGGTGGAATCAACACGTACACGTTCTTCTCTCACCCACCGTTTCTTTCCGTCTCTCTGGTGCTCCTCTTTTTCCTCTGTGCGTGTTTTCCTGGACCCAGCGGTAGTACCGCGGGCCACAGCGGTAGTACCGCTGAGACTCACTAAGCGGCAGTACCGCTCCTCGGAGCGGTAGTACCGCTTTATGGCCTCAGCAGCAGTACCGTTGCGGCTCCGTGTTCCTACCGCCTCGACTCGAGTGCGCATTTTCTCGTGTCGGGTTTTACGGCACTAGCTGCAGTATAGCAGTAGTACGGCTGAAGCTCAGCAAGTGGTAGTACCGCTCCTCCGAGCGGTAGTACCGCTGGATGGCCTCAGCCGCAGTACCGCTGTGGCTCCGTGCTCCTACCGCCTCGACTCGAGTGCGCATTTTCTCGTGTCGGGTTTTACGGTACTAGCTGCAGTAGTAGTGGCGGTAGTGCTGCTTGCGAGCGGTAGTACCACCCTGCCTCCGCGGTAGTACCGCTCTGGGTCCCAGCCCCAGCCTCTTCTCTTCTAGCGCGGCAGTACCGCTGAGGTGGAGCGGTAGTACCGCTTATGAGCGGTAGTACCGCCCTGCCCCCGCGGTAGTACCGCTCTCTGCGGGGCTGAGTGGGGGTAAGGGTTGGTTTGTTCCCCCCACTATAAAAGGGTGTCTTCTTCCCCCTTTGACCTACCTCTTCCACCATTAAAGCTCCATTATTGCTCCAAGCTCCATTTTCACCCGATCTCACTCCCTAGCCAACCAAACTTGTTGATTTGCTCGGGAGTGGTTGAGAAGGCCCCGATCTACACTTCCACCGAGAGATTTTTGATTCCCCCACTCATCCTTAGCGGATCTTGTTACTCTTGGGTGTTTGAGCACCCTAGATGGTTGAGGTCACCTCGGAGCCATATTCCATTGTGGTGAAGCTTCGTGGTCTTGTTGGGAGCCTCCGATTAAGTTGTGGAGTTTGCCCCAACCTTGTTTGTAAAGGTTCGGTCGCCGCCTTCAAGGGCACCAATAGTGGAATCACGGCATCTCACATTGTGTGAGGGCGTGAGGAGAATACGATGGCCATAGTGGCTTCTTGGGGAGCATTGTGCCTCCACACCGCTCCAACGGAGACGTACTTCCCCTCAAAAGGAAGGAACTTCAGTAACACATCCTCGTCTTCACCGGATCCACTCTTGGTTATCTCTTACCTTTACTTGTGCAAGCTCTTTAGTGTTTGTTCCCTTGCTTACTTGTGTGCTTGTTGTTGTTGCATCATATAGGTTGTTCACCTAGTTGCACATCTAGACAACCTACTTTGATGCAAAGTTTAATTTGGTAAAGAAAAGCTAAAAATTGGTAGTTGCCTATTCACCCCCCCCCTCTAGTCAACCATATCGATCCTTTCAATTGGTATCAGAGCCTCGTCTCTTTATTAAGGACTTTACCATCCAAAGAGTATGGTTGATACCGTAGACGGAGCGGAGGAACACTCCGGTGTGAATCCTATCTCGTCTACGGGCGATGGGGGAACTTCGGTCTCTCGTGGGGAGTTCAATGTAGCCTTGGAGACATTGAAAACCTCCATGACGACCGAAGTTGAAAACATGTTTACTAAATTTCTTGAGGGGCTTAAACTATCCGCCACACCGTTGAAAGTGGGGGATCCCACCAACAAGGTGTCGGATGCTATCCCCGACAAGGGGGAAGCTAGTAGTGAAAAAACTCCTTCCTCTAGTGGCAAGAATGGCACCGGCATCTTTGCCCATGTGGAACCACCACTTGTGTATGGTGGACCGGTTCCTTCTACTCATTTGAATCATGCCGGTCCTCCTCCTAAGATTGTGAAAAATGAGGATTTTGATTCTTGGGTTTACCGCTTTAAACGTCATTTAAATCATGTGAACACTAATCTTTGGAGAATCATTGAAGAAGGTTTCTACCCACATGATCCAAGCAACTTCACTCCTCGAGAAGCCGCGGACAATCAATTCAATGAGAATGCTCTCTTCATCATTCAAGATGCAATTCCACCCGAAGACCTACCTCATCTTCGTCCCTACGCCTTGGCCAAAGATGCATGGCATTGTGTCGTGTCTCTCTACCGGGGAAGCGCAAGCATTCAACGCTCCAACTATGAAGTGGTACAAGATGAGGCCGATGAGTTTGCAATGAAGGAAGATGAAGAACCTCGTGAGCTTTATCAGAGAGTCACCAAACTCGCGGTCTCGCTACGAGATCACGGGAGCAAGGACACGGATGACAATTGGATCAAGCGCAAATTCCTCAAGGCAATGATGCCCTACCACAAGGCCATGTCCTCCGTCATTCGCCAAAGACCGGACTTCCACACTTTGACCTCAAGCGAGGTTTTGGATGAGTTTGTGGCCATGAACATTTTGGACAAGACCGCTGACAATGTGGTGCTCCATTCTCAACGGGGAAAGAAGCCTAACCTTGCTTTGAAGGCCAAGCTCATCGTGGAAGAGGAAGAGGAGGAGAGCAACCCCGAAGATACAAAGTATGCATATCATGAACACATGGCACTTGCCTCAAGGCAATTTTGGAGCAAGAAAAACTCGAGGAACAACTTTAGCAAAAACACCTCGAGTGGCACGAGGGGCAAGCAACGTGTAAGGACTTGCTACAATTGCGGCAATGTGAGCCATTTCGTTGCGGAATGCCCGTATGAGAAGAGGGAAGACAATGGTGGCAAACTCATCCGAAAGGACAAGGCCAAGTCGTTCCCCAACAAGAACAACTTCACCAAGAAGACTCCTCCCAAGGCCTTGGTTGTGCAAGAAGAGTACAATGAGGATGATGACGATGATGAAGATGATGAGTCAGTTGCCGTGGCCTCCATCACCATTGCCACAACTTCACGAGTGTCTCTCTTCGACTCACCTAAGGAGAGCATCAACGCCAAGTGCCTCATGGCGAAAGCCACCAACAAGGTAACCTCCAACATCAAAACTACCATCATTAATCATCCTTCCCCATCGGAGAGCATTAATGAAGTTGAGGGAGCTAATGTGGAGACTAACGAGTTTGAAGCCTTTATGGGCAAACTCAAGGGAAAATCCAAGAAGCACTTTGTTGCTCTCTTGGAACAACTTGGTGAGGCCAATGACATGATCGAGGCTCACGAAGACACCATCTCAAAGATGGAAGGGCATAGTCGTGACTATGCCGATGAGATTTCGGATCTTTCCAATGCTCTTGAGGAAGAGCGTGGTCTTCGTTTGGCTCTTGAGGAGTCATACAACGTTGATCATGCTAAGTTAGAGAAAGATTATGATCATGCCCTCGTTGTTTCTCGTGTGCTAAATTCCGAGAAGGCCAAACTCGGAGTTGATCTTGCTAGACTCAAAGAGGAGTTTGATATACTTGACGAGGCCCACAAGGCCTTGAAGGATATTCACGCTAGTCTCAAGGAGTCTCATGATCAACTCCAAGTGAAGCTAACTAAGGAGAAAGCAACTTTTCCTCATATGGTTTTAATTGATAATGCAAATGCTACTAACCCGTGTTGTGAGCATATACATTTTGTTGAGGAAAATGATAAGTTGAAGGAGCAACTTGAGAGAGGCCTTGCGACTTTCATACAAGGCAAAAAGAACCTCAATGATCTCTTGATCAACCAAAAGGGAGGTGTGGCGAAGGAAGGGGTTGGGTACGTCCCCGACTCCAAAAACAAGAAGAAGAATGACAAGACCAAACGTCCTCCTCCCCTCATGCAAACCTTTGTGAGGGCGGGAGAAAGTGTCCCCGAGGAGAAGAAGAAGAACAAAGTCAAGAAGGGCAATGTCACCTCACCCAACAAAGCCGGCGATTTTAATCCTTCTTATGTGTTGTGTCGTGCTAGTGATGGGCATGTTTATGCCAAATTTGTTGGTCCTCTTCATGAGCACATTGAATGGTCTATTTGGGTTCCTAAGACCCTTGTTACTAACATCAAAGGACCCATTACAAAAAGGGTACCTAAAACCAAGCATTGATCTCTTGTAGGTGTTTGCTTCCAGTGGTGGATCATGGTTGCTCGATAGCGGAGCTACAAATCATATGACCGGAAGCAAGGACTTGGTGGTGGACGTGCACAAGGTTCCATCTATGCCCACCAATGTCGAGTGGGGTGACGCTTCATCTTCTAAGGTATTGGGACTTGGCAAGGTGGTCATCTCTCATGATCTCACGATCGAGAAGGTCATGCTTGTTGAGTCCCTTGCATACAATTTACTTTCCGTACGTCAACTTGCAATCATGGGCTTTGCCACTTTCTTTGATATCGATACCGTGGCCCTCTTGTGGAGCAAGACTCTTAAAGTAGCCTTTGTTGGGCATGTCGAGAACGGTCTATATGTGATTAACTTTTCGGAGCGACCCACTAAGACCGCGACATGCCTAATGGCTAAAGTTGATGTGGGATGGCTTTGGCATCGCCGTTTAGCCCATGTCAATATGAGATCTTTGCAAAGTCTCCTAAAGGGGGATCATGTCCGTGGACTTACGAATGTTAGTTTTGCTAAAGATCGTGCTTGCAGTGCCTGTATCGAAGGAAAGCTACATGAGAAGGCTCACCCTCCCACGACCATCATTTATTCAAAGAGGCCTTTGGAGCTCCTTCACATGGATCTCTTTGGGCCTCCATCCTTCGATAGTCTTGGAGGTAGAAAGTATTGCTTGGTGATTGTGGATGACTACTCAAGGTACATGTGGGTGTATTTCTTCAAGAGGAAGAGCGAGACCCAACAAACCGTCATTGACTTTGCCAATGAAGCACAACGTCAACACAATGCAAAGATCTTGACAATAAGAAGTGACAACGGCACCGAGTTCAAGAACTACACCTTGGATGAATTTCTTAGTGATGAGGGAATCAAGCATCAATATTCCGCACCATACACCCCTCAACAAAACGGTGTTGCGGAGAGGAAGAACTGGACGTTGATGGATGCGGCAAGGACCATGATGGCGGAGTTCAAGTCTCCGTACAACTGTTGGGCGAAGCCATCAACACCACGTGTCATGCATCAAATCGGCTCTACCTCCACAAGGGTTTGAACAAGACCCCTTATGAGATACTCACCGGTAACAAGCCCAACCTCAAGTACTTTCGGGTATTCAGGTGTAAGTGTTTCATTCTCAAGAAAGGTGTTCGGTTTTCTAAATTTGAGGCTAGAGCTTATGAGGGCATATTTGTTGGTTATGCTACAAACTCTCATGCTTACCGTGTCCTCAATAAATCCACGGGACTTATTGAGGAGACGTGTAACATGGAGTTTGATGAGAATAACGGCTCCCAAGCGGAGCAAAGTGGCACTTGTGATGTAGGTGATGAAATTCCTCCTCAAGCCATAAGAAGAATGGGTGTTGGTTTCATCCTACCCATTGAGGAACCCCTTGTGGCCGAAGGAGAAGGACAATGCTCCACTCAAGTGGAGCCATCACCAACCCAAGGCCCACACGCTTCCAAAGAACAAAGTGAAGGCCCTCAACCTCATGAACAAGACCAAGGGCAAGATCATACTCAAGACGGTGTTGACACACCAAGTGATGCTAAAGGTCAAGTTCTCTCCCCCGAGCAAGTTCAAGACCAAGAACAAGTTCTTGACGACGCTCAAGATGATCAAGTAACTGCTCCTCAACTCACCACCGAGGAGGAATTAGAGCGTCGTGCCGCCAAAGTTGCTTCCAAGCTCTCCACCAAGGATCATCTCATGACGAATGTGCTTGGAAGCTTAAGAAAGGGGGTAAGCACTCGTAGACAATTAGCAAATTATTGTGAGCATCACGCGTTTGTCTCTTGTGTGGAACCTCACAAGGTCTATGAGGCGCTCAAAGATCCGGATTGGCTCAATGCCATGCATGAAGAACTCAACAACTTCGAGCACAACAAAGTGTGGAGATTGGTGCCAAGGCCAACGGAGAACCACAATGTCATTGGAACCAAGTGGATATTCAAGAACAAGCAAGATGCCCATGGGATTATCATTCGCAACAAGGCTCGTTTGGTAGCACAAGGCTACTCCCAAGTCGAGGGTATCGACTACGAATTTGCCGCTCTCATGACCTCAAAGTTCGAGATGTCCTCCATGGGGGAGTTGAAGTTCTTTCTAGGGTTCGAAGTGAAGCAAAGAAGAGAAGGAACTTTCATCAATCAATCCAAATACACTCAAGACATGCTCAAGAGATTCAAGCTAAGTGACGTCAAGCCGGCTTCCACCCCAATGCCCACCAAGTGCCAACTTGATCTAGATCCCAATGGTAAAGTGGTGGATCAAAAGGTATACCGTTCCATGATTGGATCCTTGCTTTACCTTTGTGCATCTAGACCGGACATCATGTTGAGTGTGGGAATTTGTGCACGTTTTCAAGCCGCACATAAGGAAAGTCACTATGTGGCCGTCAAACGAATCTTTTGATATTTGGCTCATACCCCAAACTTTGGCTTATGGTACCCAAGAGGATCAAACTTCAAGCTTGTAGGGTACTCAGATTCCGGTTGGGTAGGAGACAAAGTGGATAGGAAGTCCACTTCCGGAGGATGCCAATTCCTTGGTTGCTCGTTGGTAAGTTGGTCTTCCAAAAAGCAAAGTTGTGTGTCTCTCTCGTCCACCGAAGCGGAGTATGTTGCGGCCGGTAGTTGTTGTGCACAACTCTTATGGATGAGGCAAACTTTAAAGGATTACGGTGTCACTTGTGACAAAGTGCCTCTTTGGTGTGACAATGAAAGTGCCATCAAGATTTCTCTCAACCCGGTGCAACACTTCAAGACGAAGCACATTGAGATTCAGTATCACTTCATCCGGGATCACATTAGGCGAGGAGAGATCGAGCTCAACTACGTCAACACTCATGACAACTTTGCAGATATTTTCACGAAGCCCTTGGATGAAGCGAGATTTCGCGAGTTAAGGCATGAGCTAAATATCATTGATTCGAGCAATGTTGCTTGAACCCGTGCACACCCCACCGCGCTCCATTTGTTGTCTAGTTTAGGTGTAGGCATGGACATAGGGGGAGTGTTGTTCTCTCAATGAACTCTCCCCCCCCCCCCCCATTATGCATAAATTGATCAAGTCTTTCACTTTAGCCATTGTTGATGGCACATGTGCTCAAAAGACGAGTTTTGGTCATGGGCCCAAGGTTAAAATCTTCGCGGCGCCATACCTCTTGACTCAAACATAGGTGGCTTCGGCCACCGCCCTCTCTTGAAGAGAGGTTTCTTGGCCTCTTGCTGATGTGTTCTTTTGCTTTTCGTTGCGGGTTTTCTGTTTTTTTTTTAGCTAAGCCATGTTGTCCAGTTGCCGCGGTGTGCTGGGCGGTACTGCCGCTGCTGGCGAGCGGTACTACCGCTGATAAGCAGTACTACTGCTGGTGATGGACGGTGCTACCGTGGTAAGCGGTACTACCGACACACCAGCGCGGAACTACCGCTTATGAGCGGTACTACCGCTCCCCAGCGCGGTACTACCGCTGCGGGGCGGGGCCAGGGGGTTTTTTATCGGGGCAGGGGGAGGTTTCTTCTCCCCCATACCCATTCGCTCGCCCCCTCGTGCCTCTCCCTCTCTCCAGCACTATTCCGCCGCGGAAGGGCTCCGGTGGATCTCCTCCTCCGGGGTGTTCCTCTCCATTTCCTTCGATGGAGTCAATCCCCACCTCGTCCTCTTGCCATGGATGCCGATATTGCCCACGTTCCTTCTCTCTTTTGGTCTTGCTTTTAGATCTCGTGCTTAGGGGCAATGGTGGTTTCATGTCTAGATTTTTGGCTAAATCTAGGCTTGAGTTGGTTGGAGAAGGCAACTAGATCATCTAGATTGATGTTTGGTAGGAATATTTTTGAATTTGGTAGGCCTGTAGTGCCGGATCTGTCCACGGTAGTAGGAAATCACTGTTTCACCGCCTCGTGCTTTGAAACTGCTGTGTATCCGCCTCAAGCCGTACTACCGCTCCTTTTGGAGCGGTACTACCGCTTGGCCCAGGGCGGTACTACCGCTCCCTTTGGGGCGGTACTACCGCTTGGGGCGGTACTACCGCTGGCAGGTCACCGTACTACCGCTGCATGCCAATTTCCATCATTCTCCTACCTTCCCTTGATCTTATTGTTGTGTTTGTTGGCTTATGCTCGTTTCTTCTGGTTGTTTTGCCTCCTTTTGTGTTTGGCTCCAGGTGATGACATTTCCGAGCAGCAAGGCCGCCATATCAACCCCGGGCGTGCCACCTCCAAGCGCTACCGGACCTCAGAGCCTGCCGGTGGTTCCTCGAGCACCCAACCGCCTCCAGCAAGTGCTTCTCAACTGTTCCTCCACCTCCTCAGCAATCGAAGCGAGCCGCCAACAAGCCAAAAGGGAAGGCTGTGACTGAGATGAACAGCAAGGAGTTTTGGGAGAAGCGTCGCCGCAACCCCTATATGGTGGACCAAGAACCCACTTTGGTCAACCGTCCGTTCTGGAACCGTTTTCAGTTTGCCATCTACTTTGATGTGATCAAGGCCAAGAAGAATCTCTATGTTGATGTTCGCTCCATTGACACCGATGCTATGGAGAAGGATCCAGAGTACTTTGGAGAAGCCTTTCAGATGTGCACACAGCTGAACATTCTCAGGATCATGCAGTTCAACAAGGATTTCGATGCGGATTTGTTGCCTCAATTCTATGCCACCGTCCATCTTGGAACAGATAGCGACAGGACTCTGACTTGGATGACCAATGGCAAGCGGCTTTCTGTCACGTGGTGGGCGTTCATGGAGTTACTTGATGTGGTGGATAACGGGCTTGAGACTCCTGTCGGTTTCCGTCCTCACCGCCATGTTACTTCCACCCACAAGCAAGCCCTTTGGCCCTACTGCACTGTGAAGGTTCACCCTGTCACTGAGAAGAAGACCTACGAGCTGTGTCCGTATCTGGACATTCTTCATCGCATATTCCGTGAGACTCTCTTCCCTTGCATTGGGAATCTGGATCAGGTTCACTCCTACCTCGTGGACATGCTCCTTTTCTGTCAGCATGAGAAGGAAGCAAACACTGGAGAGAGCCTGGATATCTCTCATGTCATGTGGTCTGAACTTGTATCTGTCGTGTCTGAGCGCAAGTGTCCTATCTATGGTCCCTTCATCATGAGGCTCATTGAGAGGGCCTGGGCACAGACTTATCCCAGAGTGCTGCTAGAAACTGGAGAGTTGGTGTCACATGAGATCAAGCGTCTGAGGAAGAAGGATAACTGGTCAGCGCCTCACACAAGGGGTCCTTCTGCTACTGCTGCCACGGGGGGCCCGTCTGCTGCTGCTGCTGCCATGGGAACTGAGGGTGAGGCTGCTCCTGATGCCCACGATGAGGATGTTAGCCACTCCAGTGCAGAACCATTTTGGGCCCAGAAGCTCAAGCGCAAGATGAAGAAGCTCTTCTGCATGGAGTCTCATGGTCAGTACATGACTCATGTGGCTGAGAAGAATGCCAGGACGCGCCACAAGGAGATCATGCGTCAGTTGGGAGCCACAGTTGTCAGTGCGTCTGAGGGACAGATCACTGAACAGGAGGACTGGATTCATCAGAACTGTCACTGGACCGACTCCGATGCCGAGCACTTTTCAACCCACGATGAAGATGCAGAGATGTGATGTTCAGGACCTTCCTCGCCCATCACCTGGAGTCGTAGTGTCCCTCTCTACCCTTTTTGGTGTCTCGATGCCAAAGGGGGAGAGAGTTTAGGGATTTGTGTTTGCGAGTGTGTCTTTGTGTCGTTCGTTTGCTTTGCTTTCTCGTTGTTGGTTTTGTTTGGTTTTGTGCTTGTGAGACCTAAGTTCCAGACATATGGTGTAAGACATATGCTACCTTTGTTATCTTATCTATGTGTTATGCACCTCGGTATCTTATAGCTTGCATGCTTATCCTATCATATATGTTGTTCTCATACATCTTGCTTAGGTTGTTGGTCTCTAAAATATAGGGGGAGCCGTGATCCTAGTATGTGTGCCGTGCAGTCCAAAGCACTTATCTAGTGTGCACAACATCTAGGGGGAGCCTGTCTATTTTTTAGAGGCATGGGTTCTCTTGCATTCTATGTCATTACTCTTTTCTGTGCAAATCCCGTATTGTCATCAATCCACCAAAAAGGGGGAGATTGTAAGGGCATATTTATCCCTACGGTGTTTTGGTGATTGATGACAATGCATTTGCGGACTAATCGGGTGCTTTGAGTTCTTTCAGATATTCATCCTTCGGCACGAAACGATTATTTCCCCTCGGCGCTCTACTCAAGACGGTGTAGCTTCCTTCGTGACTTTGTTGGTGGACTAAGTTTCGTAGTAGTCACCGTACTATCAAGAGGGGATCTGCTTCGGTATGGTTTGGGTGGAATCAACACGTACACGTTCTTCTCTCACCCACCGTTTCTTTCCGTCTCTCTGGTGCTCCTCTTTTCTCCTCTGTGCGTGTTTTCTTGGACCCAGCGGTAGTACCGCGGGCCACAGCGGTAGTACCGCTGAGACTCACTAAGCGGCAGTACCGCTCCTCAGAGCGGTAGTACCGCTTTATGGCCTCAGCAGCAGTACCGCTGCGGCTCCGTGTTCCTACCGCCTCGACTCGAGTGCGCATTTTCTCGTGTCGGGTTTTACGGCACTAGCTGCAGTATAGCGGTAGTACGGCTGAAGCTCAGCAAGCGGTAGTACCGCTCCTCCGAGCAGTAGTACCGCTGGATGGCCTCAGCCGCAGTACCGCTGTGGCTCCGTGCTCCTACCACCTCGACTCGAGTGCGCATTTTCTCGTGTCGGGTTTTACGGTACTAGCTGCAGTAGTAGTGGCGGTAGTGCTGCTTGCGAGCGGTAGTACCTCCCTGCCTCCGCGGTAGTACCGCTCTGGGTCCCAGCCCCAGCCTCTTCTCTTCTAGCGCGGCAGTACCGCTGAGGTGGAGCGGTAGTACCGCTTATGAGTGGTAGTACCGCCCTTCCCCCGCGGTAGTACCGCTCTCTGCGGAGCTGAGTGGGGGGTAACGGTTGGTTTGTTCCCCCACTATAAAAGGGTGTCTTCTTCCCCCTTTGACCTACCTCTTCCACCATTAAAGCTCCATTATTGTTCCAAGCTCCATTTTTGCCCGATCTCACTCCCTAGCCAACCAAACTTGTTGATTTGCTCGGGAGTGGTTGAGAAGGCCCCGATCTACACTTCCATCGGGAGATTTTTGATTCCCCCACTCATCCTTAGCGGATCTTGTTACTCTTGGGTGTTTGAGCACCCTAGACGGTTGAGGTCACCTCGGAGCCATATTCCATTGTGGTGAAGCTTCGTGGTCTTGTTGGGAGCCTCCGATTAAGTTGTGGAGTTTGCCCCAACCTTGTTTGTAAAGGTTCGGTCGCCGCCTTCAAGGGCACCAATAGTGGAATCACGGCATCTCACATTGTGTGAGGGCGTGAGGATAATACGGTGGCCCTAGTGGCTTCTTGGGGAGCATTGTGCCTCCACACCGCTCCAACAGAGACGTACTTCCCCTCAAAAGGAAGGAACTTCGGTAACACATCCTCGTCTTCACCGGATCCACTCTTGGTTATCTCTTACCTTTACTTGTGCAAGCTCTTTAGTGTTTGTTCCCTTGCTTGCTTGTGTGCTTGTTGTTGTTGCATCATATAGGTTGTTCACCTAGTTGCACATCTAGAAAACCTACTTTGATGCAAAGTTTAATTTGGTAAAGAAAAGCTAAAAATTGGTAGTTGCCTATTCACCCCCCCTCTAGTCAACCATATCGATCCTTTCAACAGCAATTCTGGGCTGGGCCTCCGGTTAATAGGTTAGTCCCAAAAATAATACAAAAGTGGATAATAAAGCCCAATAATTTCCAAAACAGTAGATAATATAGCATGGAGCAATCAAAAATTATACATACGTTGGAGAAGTATCATTGCCCGGCTCCCATGCTTTGTTACCTTACGTTCCGCTATATCGGCTAAGGTAGCGGTGGGAGAACTACTGCGATTGTGTCCCGGTTCCTCTGGACGAGCACCTTAGTAGAGAAAGCCAAAAACTGATTGTCATGATAAGGCGAGAGACTGGTCGCTGTTCGAGAGGTCTCAAGTCCTTAAAGACTTTTTCCGCTTCGGGCGAGGAGTCGGCCTTGTCCAGCTTAGGCGTGTATAGCGCCCCAAATTCGGCCCTCCGAATACCAGGGGCTTCGCCAAAAATTTAAAATCATAGACTTCTATGGCTAAGTGAGAGTGATAAAGAATTATAGTCTGATTGCGTGGTTTGTTGCGCCGAGCACCTCCCTTGAAGGACCCAAAATTGGGGTAAAGAGTGTTCAGATTTACCCCAAACACCCCAGTATTAGTTACATGGGGGCAGAAGCCGACGACTGGCCAACTCTCAGATTTTATAAACGGCCGCACAGAAGGTAATATTTTAAATTAAGAAAGTGTCGCATGGTGCAAAAGAACTCGTTTCATATTATAGGATCACATGGGCATGTTCATTCAAAGATTACATCCTTGGCACACTCATCTGCCACTAAGCAGGAACCCTTCAGGACGCTCTCATAGTAATTCTCGGGGCAGCGATGCTCCTTGCCCTCCGGCGGCCCCTCCTTCACAAGCTTCACGGCGTCCAGCTTCGCCCAGTGCACCTTCGCCCAGGCAAAAGCCCTGCGTGCACCTTCGATGCAGACGGACCGCTTGATGACCTAAAGCCATGGGCAGGCTTCCACCAGACGCCTCACCAGACCGAAGTAGCTGCCGGGCAGGGGCTCGCCAGGCCACATCCGGACTATAAGGCCCCTCATGGCCTGTTCGACCGCCTTGTGAAGTTCGACCAACTGCTTCAGCTGGTCGTTCAAGGACACAGGGTGTTCGGTCCCAGTATACTAAGACCAGAACAACTTCTCCGTTGAGCTCCCCTCCTCAGCCCGGTAAAACTCCGTGGCATCCAGCACACTACGGGGAAGATCTGCAAACGCTCCTGGAGAGCTTCGAACTCGGGTAAGAAAAAGGAAAGTCTCCTTCACATGCTTGCTTTGCATATTGAATGCCTTACCCGCTGCTATCTTCTTTGCCGCATCAATCTCCTGGAGGGCCTTGTGGGCTTCGGCCTTGGCGCTCCGGACGCTTTCGAGCACCTGCGCGAGCTCGGACTCTCGCGTCTTGGAGTCAAGCTCCAAGGACTCGTGCTTTTTGGCGAGAGCCTCGAGCTCTTGCTGCACCTCGCCCACTCGGGCTTCTTGTTCCTCCCGTTCAATGCGTTCTTTGGCCGCTTTGTCTTCGGCCGTGGACAGCGCCTTCCTCAGGGTCTCCACCTCGGTCGTGGCCCCTGACAAATTCCTGATGATCCTATTACTTTACACCAAACTTCTTTTTAACTATTTAAACTGGGGTATATCTTACCTTTGCTCTCTTCGAGCCGCCCCTTGGTAAGGCCGAGCTCGTCCTCGGACTGCTTCAGGGCCTGCTTCAGCGCAGAGACCTCTGTAGTACGTGCGGCAGCGGCCAGTAGGGAAGCCTGCACATACACATAGACATACTCTAATTAGACTCCTGAATTATCATTTGATAGTCTATTTCGGCTTTTCTTCGCGAACGCCGAACAAAGCATTAGGGGCTACTATCTATGCGGTAATATTTTTATATTTTGAATGCTTACCTCAAAGCCCATTAGGAGGCTGGCGCAAGCTTCGATCAGTCCATTTTTGGAGGACTGAACCTTCTTGACCACCGCACTCATGATAGTGCAGTGTTCTTCATCGATGGAAGCACTGTGAAGCGCTTCCAGCAAGTTGTCCGATGCCTCTGGTTGGACAGAGGACACCGGCACAGATGGTTAGCCCCCTTAATGGGGGACTGCCTGCCGGAGTCCGGAACCATCGAAGGTTTCGGCGCAGTGTCCGGCTGGGGCCCGAACTCGAAGCCTGTAGGAGGCTTGCTCCCTTGGTACTTAGGGTCCGGGAGGTCGCCGTGAGGCGCCCCCAGGATCACCTCCCCTTGGGTCGGTGCCTTTTGAGACACCACCTCGGCGTTGTCCGTAGGGCGAGGGGTGAAAGCCGTCGGAGGAGAACCGCTGTTCATATCCGACGAGCCCAAAAAGCCGCTCGACGAGGGTACGTCGAGATAAGGTAGGGCCGGACTGCATAATCATGTTCGGCATGAGCAAAGGCAGTACAATAAAACATACCATGAATTACTATGGTGTCCGGACACTTACGACTTCGCTAGGGGCTTGTCCCTGGGTAGCCACTCGTCGCCGCTGTCGGCGGCCATCGTGGCATAGTCCGGAGGGAGGGTCTTCCCCTTCTTGGACCCTTCGGCCTCCCCGGATGGGTCGGCCTTCCTTTTCTTGTCTCCCCTGACTGGGGGGGGGGAACTTTTCTCCTCCTCCTCGTTTCCGTGGGAGGAGTGCGCGTCGGACTCATCGGACGATGAGTCCGATAGAACCACCTTGCGCCGGAGACCCTTTCGGGTCCCCGCGACCTTCTTCTTGGCCGTCTTTTCTGGCACCTCGTATGGTGCCGGAGTCAGCATCTTCGTTAAAAGACCGTTTGCAGGATCTTCGGGCAGGGGGGGCGGGCAATCAAGCCGCTCCGCTGTCTTTATCCAGTCCTGTTAATGACCTAAAAGCTTAGATCCAGCACATAACCAAACCAGGGTACATAAATACCCTGAGAGATATAAAAGCCTACCGGATGGGCGCGGCGCTTTGCACTGAGTCCGCGGTCCTCGGTGAGGGAGGGAGGCATCTCGGCGCCCTTGAACAACACCCTCCAGACGTCCTCGTGCGTCGTGTCGTAGAGCTCTCATAGCATCTGGTGCTGGGCCGAGTCGAACTCCTACAAAACAAATGCCCGTCGTTGGCACGGAAGGATCCGACAGAAGAGCATAGCCTGGACCACGTTGACAAGCTTAATTTTCTTGTTCGTCATGTTCTGGATGAAGGTCTGGAGTCCGGTCAGCTCTATCGAAGAACCCCAGGACAGACCCTTCTTTTCCAGGAGGTGAGCCGCATGGGGATTCCGGATCGAAATTTGGGGGCCGCCACCCAGTTGGAGTCGTGCGGCTCGGTGATGTAGAACCACCCTGATTGCCACCCCTTCATGGTATCCACGTAGGTACCCTCGAGCCAGGTGACATTAGGCATCTTTCCCACCATGGCACCTCTGCACTCTGCTTGCTGGCCACCCACCACCTTCGGTTTGACATTAAAGATTTTCAGCCATAGGCCGAAGTGGGGCCTAATGCGGAGGAAGGCCTCGCACACGATGATAAACGCCGAGATGTTGAGGATGAAGTTGGGGGCCAAATCATGAAAATCCAGCCTGTAGTAGAACATGAGCCCGCGGACAAACGGGTGGAGAGGAAGTCCCAGTCCGCGTATGAAATGGGTAAGAAAAACTACCCTCTCATGGGGTTCGGGCGTGGGGACGATCTGCCCCGCATTCGGCAGCCGTTGCGCGATATTCACAGCTAGGTATCCAGCTTCCCATAACTTTTTGATGTTTTCCTTCATGATGGAGGAAACAAACGACTTGCCTCCTGCTCCAGACATGCTTGGAGTGGTTTGAGAAGAAAAGAACGCGAGCTTGGGCGCTAGAGCTCGAGTGTGCAGGAATGGGTAAGCGAGAAGGAAGAAGGTGTGGGTGTAAAAAGTAAATCTTTGTCCCTTTATAAGGGCGGAGGAGGTGATGAGTCTCCCCACTTGCCTGGCAAAACCGCCTATTCCCCAGGCGCCGCAATTGATGGCGTGGTTGGGTTACCCACGTCCGTATTGATGAGAATCCTGTGATAAGGGGAACACGATCTCTGCTTTGACAAGACGTATCAAGAAAACCGCCTCGCGATATGTACGGAGCTGGTTGAGAAAAGCGGTTCGAATAATAACCGGGCCATGAAGTGATGTCATACTATCAAAACGTGTCAGCAGATTAGATTTGTGGAAGTATTATTCTCTCTACGGTGGTATGTGGAACTTATTTTGCAGGGTCGGACATTATCCTTGCATTCAAACTCTTCCATGGTGTATTCGGAGGAGGAACCCGCCTTGCAATGCCGAAGACAACACTGCGTGCCGGACTCATCGTCATTGAAGCCTGGTTCAGGGGCTACTAAGGGAGTCCTGGATTAGGGGGTCTCCGGACAGCCGGACTGTATCCTTTGGCCGGACTGTTGGACTATGAAGATACAAGATTGAAGACTTCATCCCGTGTCTGGATGGGACTCTACTTGGCGTGGAAGGCAAGCTAGGCAATACGGATATGGATATCTCCTCCTTTGTAACCGACCTTGTGTAACCCTAGCCCCCTCCGGTGTCTATATAAACCGGAGGGTTTTAGTCCATAGGACAACATATAATCATACCATAGGCTAGCTTCTAGGGTTTAGCCTCTCTGATCTCATGGTAGATCTACTCTTGTAATACTCATATCATCAAGAACAATCAAGCAGGACGTAGGGTTTTACCTCTATCAAGAGGGCCCGAACCTGGGTAAACATCGTGTCCCCTGCCTCCTGGTACCATCCGCCTTAGACGCATAGTTCGGGACCCCCTACCCGAGATCCGCCGGTTTTGACACCGACAACTATCGAGATTCAATAAAAATATACCACTCATCAAGGGTGCATGACCATAAAAGATATTACTCATATAAATAGAACACCCATTATTCTCTGATTTAAATGAATAACTGTCTCGCATCACACAAGATCCAGATATAATGTTCATGCTTAACGATGGCACCAAATAACAATTATTCAGGTCTAATACTAATCCCGAAGGTAGATGTAGAGGTAGCGTGCCAACCATGATCACATCAACTTTGGAGCCATTTCCCACGCGCATCGTCACCTCGTCCTTAGCCAATCTTCGCTTAATCCGTAGCCCCTGTTTCGAGTTGCAAATATTAGCAACATAACCAATATCAAATACCCAGGAGCTACTGCGAGCATTAGTAAGGTACACATCAATAACATGTATATTAAATATAACTTTCACTTTGCCATCCTTCTTATCTGCCAAATACTTGGGGCAGTTCCGCTTCGAGTGACCAGTCCCTTTGCAGTAGAAGCACCCATTTATCTTCTTGGGTGATTGTTATTTGATCTTGCTGTAAAAAACAGAAAGTATGCATTCACGAGAATATTTTTCATTTTTTACCAGAGAGCGATAAAATACCAATTCCACTTGAAGTTGATTATTAAACAAATTGCCTAGTACTTCCTAATTTTTCAGGATTTTTGGAGTTATATAAGTATTCGAAACCTACAGATTACTACAGACTGTTCTGTTTTTGACAGATTATGTTCTCTATGTGTTGTTTGCTTATTTTGATGAATCTATGAGTAGTATCGAAGGGTATGAACCATAGAGAAGTTGGAATACAGTAGATATTACACCAATATGAATTTGGAATGAGTTCACAACAGTACTTAAGTGATGATTTATTTTCTTATACTAACGGAGCTTACGAGTTTTCTGTTAAGTTTTGTGTTGTGAAGTTTTCAAGTTTTGGGTGAAGATTCGATGGACTAAGGAATAAGGAGTGGAAAAAGCCTAAGCTTGGGGATGCCCAAGGCACCCCAAGGTAAAATCCAAGGACACTAAAAAGCCTAAGCTTGGGGATGCCCCGGAAGGCATCCCCTCTTTCGTCTTCGTTCATCGGTAACTTTACTTGGAGCTATATTTTTGTTCACCACATGATATGTGTTTTGCTTGGAGCGTAATTTTATTTTCTTATGTTTTGCTTTCTGTTTGAATAAAATACCAAGATCTGAAATTATTACATGTTAGAGAGTCTTCATATAGTTGCGTAATTATTCGACTACTCATTGATCTTCACTTATATCTTTTGAAGTAGTTTGTCATTTGCTCTAGTGATTCACTTATACCTTTTAGAGCACGACGGTAGTTTTATTTTATGGAAATAATTGATCTCTCATGCTTCACTTATATTATTTTGAGAGTCCTTTAGAACAACATGGAAATTTGCTTTTAGGGATAATACAAAAACTTTCATAGAAAGTGCATTGAATACCATGTGAAGTTTGATACTTGATAATTGTTTTGAGATATGGAGATGGTGATATTAGAGTCATGCTAGTTGAGTAATTGTGAATTTGAGAAATACTTGTGTTGAAGTTTGTGATTCCCGTAGCATGCACGTATGGTGAACCGTTATGTGATGAAGTCGGAGCATGATTTATTTATTGATTGCCTTCCTTATGAGTGGAGGTCGGGGACGAGCGATGGTCTTTTCCTACAAATCTATCCCCCTAGGAGCATGCGCGTAGTACTTTGTTTCGATAACTAATAGATTTTTGCAATAAGTATGTGAGTTCTTTATGACTAATGTTGAGTCCATGGATTATACGCACTCTCACCCTTCCACCATTGCTAGCCTCTCTAGTACCGCGCAACTTTCGCCGGTACCATAAACCCACCATATACCTTCCTCAAAACAGCCACCATACCTACCTATTATGGCATTTCCATAGCCATTCCGAGATATATTGCCATGCAACTTTCCACCGTTCTGTTTATTATGACATGCTTCATCATTGTCATATTGCTTTGCATGATCATGTAGTTGACATCGTATTTGTGGCAAAGCCACCGTTCATAATTATTTCATACATGTCACTCATGAGTCATTGCACATCCTGGTACGCCGCCGGAGGCATTCATATAGAGTCATATTTTGTTCTAAGTATCGAGTTGTAATTCTTCAGTTGTAAGTAAATAAAAGTGTGATGATCATCATTGAGCATTGTCCCATGTGAGGAAAGGATGATGGAGACTATGATTCCCCCACAAGTCGGGATGAGACTCCAGACGAAAAAAAGAGAGAAAAAAGAGGCCATAAAAAAGGCCCAAATAAAAAATAAAAAAAGAAAGAAAAAATGAGAGAAAAAGAGAGAAGGGACAATGCTACTATCCTTTTACCACACTTGTGCTTCAAAGTAGCACCATGATCTTCATGATAGAGAGTCTCCTATGTTGTCACTTTCATATACTAGTGGGAATTTTACTTTATAGAACTTGGCTTGTATATTCCAATGATGGGCTTCCTCAAAATTGCCCTAGGTCTTCATGAGCAAGCAAGTTGGATGCACACCCACTTAGTTCTTTTGTTGAGCTTTCATACACTTATAGCTCTAGTGCATCCGTTGCATGGCAATCCCTACTCACTCACATTGATATCTATTGATGGGCATCTCCATAGCCCGTTGATACGCCTAGTTGATGTGAGACTATCTTCTCCTTTTTGTCTTCTCCACAACCACCATTCTATTCCACCTATAGTGCTATGTCCATGGCTCACGCTCATGTATTGCGTGAAGATTAAAAAAGTTTGAAAACATCAAAAGTATGAAACAATTGCTTGGCTTGTCATCCGGGTTGTGCATGATTTAAATATTTTGTGTGATGAAGATAGAGCATAGCCAAACTATATGATTTTGTAGGGATAACTTTCTTTGGCCATGTTATTTTGAGAAGACATGATTACTTTGTTAGTCTACTTGAAGTATTATTGTTTTTATGTCAATATTAAACTTTTGTCTTGAATCTTATGGATCTGAATATTCTTGCCACAATAAAGAGAACTGCATGGATAAATATGTTAGGTAGCATTCCACATCAAAAATTCTGTTTTTATCATTTACCTACTCGAGGACGAGCAGGAATTAAGCTTGGGGATGCTTGATACATCTCCAACGTATCTATAATTTTTGATTGTTCCATGCTATTATATTATCAACCTTGGATGTTTTATATGCATTGATATGATATTTTATATGATTTTTGGGACTAACCTATTAACCTAGAGCCTAGTGCCAGTTTTTGTTTTTCCCTTGTTTTAGAGTATCGCAGAAAAGGAATATCAAACGGAGGCCAAACGGAATGAAACCTTCGGGAGAGTTATTTTTGGAACGGAAGCAATCCAGGAGACTTGGAGTATACGTCAGGCAATCAACGAGGCAGCCACGAGGCAGGGGCGCGCCCACCCCCCTGGGCGCGCTCTCCACCCTCGTGGGCCCCTTGTTACTCCACCGACATACTTCTTCCTCCTATATATATATATCCATATACCCCCAAACATCGGAGAGCAGAATAGATCGGGAGTTCCACCGCCAGAAGCCTCCGTAGCCACCGAAAACCAATCTAGACCCGTTTTGGCACCCTGCCGGAGGGGGGGGAATCCCTCTCCGGTGGCCATCTTCATCATCCCGGCGCTCTCCATGATGAGGAGGGAGTAGTTCACCCTCGGGGCTGAGGATATGTACCAGTAGCTATGTGTTTGATATCTCTCTCTCGTGTTCTTGAGGTGGTACGATCTTGATGTATCGCGAGCTTTGCTATTATAGTTGGATCTTATGATGTTTCTCCCCCTCTACTCTCTTGTGATGAATTGAGTTTTCCCTTTGAAGTTGTCTTATCGGGTTGAGTCTTTAAGGATTTGAGAACACTTGATGTATGTCTTGCATGTGCTTATCTGTGGTGATAATGGGATATCATGTGATCCACTTGATGTATGTTTTGGTGATCAACTTGCGAGTTCCGTGACCTCGTGAACTTATGCATAGGGGGTGGCACACGTTTTCGTCTTGACTCTCCGGTAGAAACTTTGGGGCACTCTTTGAAGTTCTTTGTGTTGGTTGAATAGATGAAACTGAGATTGTTTGATGCATATCGTATAATCATACCCACAGATACTTGAGGTGACATTGGAGTATCTAGGTGACATTAGGGTTTTGGTTGATTTGTGTCTTAAGGTGTTATTCTAGTACAAACTCTATGATAGATTGAACGGAAAGAATAGATTCGTGTTATTTTACTACGGAGTCTTGAATAGATTGATTAGGAAGGATAACTTTGAGGTGGTTTCGTACCCTACCATAATCTCTCCGTTTGTTCTCCGCTATTAGTGACTTTGAAGTGACTCTTTATTGCATGTTGAGGGATAGTTATATGATCCAATTATGTTACTATTGTTGAGAGAACTTGCACTAGTGAAAGTATGAACCTTAGGCCTTGTTTCCTAGCATTGCAATACCGTTTTTGCTCACTTTTATCATTAGTTACCTTGCTGTTTTTATATTTTTAGATTACAAAAACCTATATCTACTATCCATATTGCACTTGTATCACCATCTCTTCGCCGAACTAGTGCACCTATACAATTTACCATTGTATTGGGTGTGTTGGGGACACAAGAGACTCTTTGTTATTTGGTTGCAGGGTTGCTTGAGAGAGACCATCTTCATCCTACGCCTCCCACGGATTTATAAACCTTAGGTCATCCACTTGAGGGAAATTTGCTGTTGTCCTACAAACCTCTGCACTTGGAGGCCCAACAACGTCTATAAGAAGAAGGTTATGTAGTAGACATCGTGCAACAATGAGGATAATCCTCAAGTTACGGACCCAGTCCATGTAGTTGCTACCATCATCTTTCAACTTAGCTTTCTCTAGGAACGCATTAAAATTCAACAGAACAACAACATGTGCCATTTATCTATAACAACATAGACATGCAAAATACTATCAGGTACTAAGTTCATGATAAATTAAAGTTCAATTAATCATATTACTTAAGAACTCCCACTTGATAGGCATCCTATTGGGGAACGTAGTAATTTCAAAAAAATTCCTACGCACACGCAAGATCATGGTGATGCATAGCAACGAGAGGGGAGAGTGTTGTCCACGTACCCTCGTAGACCGAAAGTGGAAGCGTTTGCACAACGCGGTTGATGTAATCGTACGTCTTCACGATTCGACCGATCAAGTACCGAACATACGGCACCTCCGAGTTCAGCACACGTTCAGCCCGATGACGTCCCTCGAGCTCCGATCCAGCCGAGTGTTGAGGGAGAGTTTCGTCAGCACGATGGCGTGGTGACGATGTTGATGTTCTACCGACGCAGGGCTTCGCCTAAGCACCGCTACAGTATATCGAGGTGGAGTATGGTGGAGGGGGGCACCGCACACGGCTAAAGGATCAACTTGATCAATTGTTGTGTCTATGGAGTGCCCCCTGCCCCCGTATATAAAGGAGCAAGGGGTGGTGCGGCCGGCCAGGGAAAGGGCGCGCCAGGAGGACTCCTACTCCCACCGGGAGTAGGACTCCCCCCTTTCCTAGTTGGAATAGGATTCGGGAGAAGGAAACAGAGAGGGGAAGAAGGAAAGAGGGGGCCGGCCCCCTTGCCCTAAACCAATTCAGTTTGGGACTTGGGGGGGCATGCCCCACACTCCCCTTGCTTCCCTCTATTTCCACTAAGGCACATGTAGCCCATTAAGCCCCCGGGGGGTTCCGGTAACCTCCCGGTACTCCGGTCAAATCCCGATTTCACCCGGAACACTTCTGACATCCAAACATAGGCTTCCAATATATCAATCTTCATGTCTCAATCATTTCAAGACTCGTCGTCATGTCCTTGATCACATACGGGACTCCGAACAACCTTCGGTACATCAAAACATATAAACTCATAATATAACTGTCATCGTAACGTTAAGCGTGCGGACCCAACGAGTTCGAGAACTATGTAGACATGACCGAGACACGTCTCCGGTCAATAACCAATAGCGGAACCTGTATGCTCATATTGGCTCCCACATATTCTACGAAGATCTTTATCGGTCAAACCGCACAACAACATATGTTGTTCCCATTGTCATTGGTATGTTACTTGCCCGAGATTCAATCGTCGGTATCTCAATACCTAGTTCAATCTCGTTACCGGCAAGTCTCTTTACTCGTTCCGTAATACATCATCCTGCAACTAACTCATTAGTTGCAATGCTTGCAAGGCTTAAGTGATGTGCATTACAGAGAGGGCCCAGAGATACCTCTCCGACAATCGGAGTGACAAATCCTAATATCGAAATACGCCAACCCAACAAGTACCTTTGGAGACACCTTTAGAGCACCTTTATAATCACCCAGTTACGTTGTGACGTTTGGTAGCACACAAAGTGTTCCTTTGGTAAACGGGAGTTGCATAATCTCATAGTCATTGGAACATGTATAAGTCATGAAGAAAGCAATAGCAACATACTAAACAATCAGGTGCTAAGCTAACGGAATGGGTCATGTCAATCACATCATTCTCCTAATGATGTGACCCCGTTAATCAAATGACAACTCATGTCTATGGTCAGGAAACATAACCATCTTTGATCAACGGGCTAGTCAAGTAGAGGCATACTAGTGACAATCTGTTTGTCTATGTATTCACACATGTATTATGTTTCCGGTTAACACAAGTGGGGGACTGAAGGAAATAAATAATAACTTTATTATTTCCTCTAGGGCATATTTCCTTCAGTCCCCCACTTGCACTAGAGTCAATAATCTATATTACACAGTAATGATTCTAACACCCATGGAGCCTTGGTGTTGATCATGTTTTGCTCGTAGAAGAGGCTTAGTCAACGGGTCTGCAACATTCAGATCCGTATGTATCTTGCAAATTTCTATGTCTCCCACCTGGACTAAACCCCGGATGGAATTGAAGCATCTCTTGATGTGTTTGGTTCTCTTGTGAAATCTGGATTCCTTCGCCAAGGAAATTGCACCAGTATTGTCACAAAAGATTTTCATTGGACCCGATGCACTAGGTATGACACCTAGATAGGATATGAACTCCTTCATCCAGACTCCTTCATTTGCTGCTTCCGAAGCAGCTATGTACTCCGCTTCACATGTAGATCCCGCCACAACGCTTTGTTTAGAACTGCACCAACTAACAGCTCCACCGTTCAATGTAAACACGTATCCGGTTTGCGATTTAGAATCATCCGGATCAATGTCAAAGCTTGCATCAACGTAACTGTTTACGATGAGTTCTTTGTCACCTCCATAAACGAGAAACATATCCTTAGTCCTTTTCAGGTATTTCAGGATGTTCTTGACCGCTGTCCAGTGATCCACTCCTAGATTACTTTGGTACCTCCCTGCTAGACTTATAGCAAGGCACACATCAGGTCTGGTACACGGCATTGCATACATGATAGAGCCTATGGCTGAAGAATAGGGAACATCTTCCATTTTCTCTCTATCTTCTGCAGTGGTCAGGCATTGAGTCTTACTCAACTTCACACCTTGTAACACAGGTAAGAACCCTTTCTTTGCTTGATCCATTTTGAACTTCTTCAAAACTTTGTCAAGGTATGTGCTTTGTGAAAGTCCAATTAAGCGTCTTGATCTATCTCTATAGATCTTGATGCCCAATATGTAAGCAGCTTCACCGAGGTCTTTCATTGAAAAACTCTTATTCAAGTATCCCTTTATGCTATCCAGAAATTCTATATCATTTCCAATCAGCAATATGTCATCCACATATAATATCAGAAATGCTACAGAGCTCCCACTCACTTTCTTGTAAATACAGGCTTCTCCAAAAGTCTGTATAAAACCAAATGCTTTGATCACACTATCAAAGCATTTATTCCAACTCCGAGAGGCTTGCACCAGTCCATAAATGGATCGCTAGAGCTTGCACACTTTGTTAGCTCCCTTCGGATCGACAAAACCTTCTGGTTGCATCATATACAACTCTTCTTCCAGAAATCCATTCAGGAATGCAGTTTTGACATCCATTTGCCAAATTTCATAATCATAAAATGCGGCAATTGCTAACATGATTCGGACAGACTTAAGCATCGCTACGGGTGAGAAGGTCTCATCGTAGTCAATCCCTTAAACTTGTCGAAAACCTTTTGCAACAGGTCGAGCTTTATAGACAGTAACATTACCGTCAACGTCAGTCTTCTTCTTGAAGATCCATTTATTCTCAATTGCTTGCCGATCATCGGGCAAGTCAACTAAAGTCCATAGTTTGTTCTCATACATGGATCCCATCTCAGATTTCATGGCCTCAAGCCATTTTGCGGAATCTGGGCTCACCATCGCTTCTTCATAGTTCATAGGTTCATCATGATCTAGTAGCATGACTTCCAGAATAGGATTACCGTACCACTCTGGTGTGGATCTTACTCTGGTTGATCTACGAGGTTCAGTAGTAACTTAATCTAAAGTTCCATGATCATCATCATTAACTTCCTCACTAATTGGTGTAGGTGTCACAGAAACCAGTTTCTGTGATGAACTACTTTCCAATAGAGGAGCAGGTATAGTTACCTCATCAAGTTCCACTTTCCTCCCACTCACTTCTTTCGAGAGAAACTCCTTCTCTAGAAAGGATCCATTCTTAGTAACGAAAGTCTTGCCTTCAGATCTATGATAGAACATGTACCCAACAGTCTCCTTTGGGTATCCTATGAAGACACATTTATCCTATTTGGGTTCGAGGTTATCAGGTTGAAGCTTTTTCACATAAGCACCGCAGCCCCGAACTTTCAGAAACGACAACTTTGGTTTCTTGCCAAACCACAGTTCATAAGGCGTCCTCTCAATGGATTTTGATGGTGCCCTATTTAACATGAATGCGGCCGTCTCTAAAGCATATCCCCAAAATGATAGCGGTAAATCTGTAAGAGACATCATAGATCGCACCATATCTAGTAAAGTACGATTACGACGTTCGGACACACCATTACGTTGTGGTGTTCCGGGTGGCGTGAGTTGCAAAACTATTCCGCATTGTTTCAAATGTAGACCAAAGTCGTAACTCAAATATTCTCCCGCACGATCAGATCGTAGAAACTTTATTTTTCTTGTTATGATGATTTTAATCTTCACTCTGAAATTCTTTGAACTTTTCAAATGTTTCAGACTTATGCTTCATTAAGTAGATATACCCATATCTACTTAAATCATCTGTGAAGGTGAGAAAATAACGATATCCTCCACGAGCCTCAACATTCATCGGACCACATACATCTGTATGTATGATTTCCAACAAATCTGTTGCTCTCTCCATAGTTCCGGAGAACGGCGTTTTAGTCATCTTGCCCATGAGGCACGGTTCGCAAGTACCTAGTGATTCATAATCAAGTGGTTCCAAAAGTCCATCAGTATGGAGTTTCTTCATGCGCTTTACACCGATATGACCTAAACGGAAGTGCCACAAATAAGTTGCACTATCATTATCAACTCTACATCTTTTGGCTTCAACATTATGAATATGTGTATCACTACTATCGAGATTCATCAAAAATAGACCACTCTTCAAGGGTGCATGACCATAAAAGATATTACTCATATAAATAGAACAACCATTATTCTCTAATTTAAATGAATAATCGTCTCGCATCAAACAAGATCCGGATATAATGTTCATGCTCAACGCTGGCACCAAATAACAATTATTTATGTCTAATACTAATCCTGAAGGTAGATGTAGAGGTAGCGTGCCGACCGCGATCACATCGACTTTGGAACCATTTCCCACGTGCATCGTCACCTCGTCCTTTGCCAGTGTTCGCCTAATCCATAGTTCCTGTTTCGAGTTGCAAATATTAGCAACAGAACTAGTATCAAATACCCAGGTGCTACTGCGAGCTCTAGTAAGGTACACATCAATAATATGTATATCACATATACCTTTGTTCACCTTGCCATCCTTCTTATCCGCCAAATACTTGGGGCAGTTCCACTTCCAGTGACCAGTCTGCTTGCAGTAGAAGCACTCAGTCTCAGGCTTAGGTCAAGACTTGGGTTTCTTCTCCTGAGCAGCAACTTGCTTGCTGTTCTTCTTGAAGTTCCCCTTCTTCTTTCCTTTACCCTTTTTCTTGAAACTGGTGGTCTTATTGACCATCAACACTTGATGCTCCTTCTTGATTTCTACCTCCGCAGCCATTAGCATTGCGAAGAGCTCGGGAATTGTCTTATCCATCCCTTGCATATTATAGTTCATCACGAAGCTCTTGTAGCTTGGTGGCAGTGATTGTAGAACTCTGTCAATGACAATATCAACCAGAAGATTAACTCCAAGCCGAGTCAAGTGATTATGGTACCCAGACATTCTGAGTATATGTTCACTGACAGAACTATTCTCCTCCATCTTGCAGCTGTAGAACTTATTGGAGACTTCATATCTCTCAATCCGGGCATTTGCTTGAAATATTAACTTCAACTCCTGGAACATCTCATATGCTCCATGACGTTCAAAACATCATTGAAATCCCGATTCTAAGCCGTAAAGCATGGCACACTGAACTATCGAGTAGTCATCAACACGTGACTGCGAGGCATTCACAATGTCTGCAGTTGCTGGCGCAGGTGGTACACCTAGCGGTGCTTCCAGGACGTAATTCTTCTGAGCAGCAATGAGGATAATCCTCAAGTTACGGACCCAATCCGTGTAATTGCTACCATCATCTTTCAACTTTGCTTTCTCAAGGAACGCATTAAAATTCAACGGAACAACAGCACGAGCCATCTATCTACAATCAAACATAGACAAGCAAGATACTATCAGGTACTAAGTTCATGATAAATTTAAGTTCGATAAATCATATTACTTAAGAACTCCCACTTAGAAAGACATCCCTCTAATCTTCTAAGTGATCACGTGATCCAACCATAACCGATCATCATGTGAAATGTAGTAGTTTTCAATGGTGAACATCACTATGTTGATCATATCTACTATATGATTCACGCTCGACCTTTCGGTCTCAGTGTTCCGAGACCATATCTGCATATGCTAGGCTCGTCAAGTTTAACCTGAGTATTCTGCATGTGCAAAACTGGCTTGCACCCGTTGTAGATGGACGTAGAGCTTAATTATCACACCTGATCATCACGTGGTGTCTGGGCACGACGAACTTTGGCAATGGTGCATACTCAGGGAGAACACCTTTTATCTTGAAATTTAGTGAGAGATCATCTTATAATGCTACCGTCAATCAAAGCAAGATAAGATGCATAAAAGATAAACATCACATGCAATCAATATAAGTGATATGATATGGCCATCATTATCTTGTGCTTGTGATCTCCATCTCCGAAGCACCGTCATGATCACCATCGTCACCGGCGCGACACCTTGATCTCCATCGTAGTCGTCTCGCCAATCTTATGCTTCCACGACTATCGCTACTGCTTAGTGATAAAGTAAAGCATTACAGGGCAATTGCATTGTATACAATAAAGCGACAACCATATGGCTCCTGCCAGTTGCCGATAACTCGGTTACAAAACATGATCATCTCATACAATAAAATTTAGCATCATGTCTTGACCATATCACATCACAACATGCCCTACAAATACAAGTTAGACGTCCTCTACTTTGTTGTTGCAAGTTTTACGTGGCTGCTACGGGCTTAGAAAGAACCGTTCTTACCTACGCATCAAAACCACAACGATAGTTTGTCAAGTTGGTGCTGTTTTAACCTTCGCAAGGACCGGGCGTAGTCACACTCGGTTCAACTAAAGTTGGAGAAACTGAGATCCGCCAGCCACCTATGTGCAAAGCACGTCGGTAGAACCAGTCTCGCGTAAGCATACGCGTAATGTCGGTCCGGGCCGCTTCATCCAACAATACCGCCGAACCAAAGTATGACATGCTGGTAAGTAGTATGACTTATATCGCCCACAACTCACTTGTGTTCTAATCGTGCATATGACATCTACGCATAAAACCAGGCTCTGATACCACTGTTGGGGAACGTAGTAATTTCAAAAATATGCCTACACACATGCAAGATCATGGTGATGCATAGCAACGAGATGGGAGAGTGTTGTCCACGTACTCTCGTAGACCGAAAGCGGAAGCGTTTGCACAACGCAGTTGATGTAGTCGTACGTCTTCACGATTCGACCGATCAAGTACCGAACGTACGGCACTGATACGGCTCCGTCGTATCTACTTTTCCAAACACTTTTGCCCTTGTTTTGGACTCTATCTTGTATGATTTGAATGGAACTAACCCGGACTAACGCTATTTTCAACAGAATTACCATGGTGTTATTTTATGTGCAGAAAACAAATATTCTCGGAATGACCTGAAACTCCACGGGAGGTCTTAGAAAAAATAATAAAAAATCCTCGCCAAATATGAAGACCAGGGGGCCCACACCCTTCTCACGAGGGTGGGGGGCGCCCCCCCTAGGGCGCGCCCCCTACCTCATGGGCCCCTGTTGACCCTCCGACGCCAACTCCAACTCTATATATTTGCTTTCAGAGAGAAAAAAACCAGAGAGAAGAAATCATCATGTTTTATGATACGGAGCCGCCGCCAAGCCCTAAAACCTCTCGGGAGGGCTGATCTGGAGTCCGTTCGGGGCTCCGAAGAGGGGGATTCGTCGCCGTCGTCATCATCAACCATCCTCCATCACCAATTTCATGATGCTCACCGTCGTGCGTGAGTAATTGCATCGTAGGCTTGCTGGACGGTGATGGGTTGGATGAGATTTATCATGTAATCGAGTTAGTTTTGTTAGGGTTTGATCCCTAGTATCCATTATGTTCTAAGATTGATGTTGCTATGACTTTGCTATGCTTAATGCTTGTCACTAGGGCCCGAGTGCCATGATTTCAGATCTGAACCTATTATGTTTTCATGAATATATGTGAGTTCTTGATCCTATCTTGCAAGTCTATAGTCACCTACTATGTGTTATGATCCGGCAACCCCGAAGTGACAATAATCGGGACCACTCCCGGTGATGACCATAGTTTGAGGAGTTCATGTATTCACTATGTGCTAAATGCTTTGTTCCGGTTCTCTATTAAAAGGAGGCCTTAATATCCCTTAGTTTCCAAAGGACCCCGCTGCCACAGGAGGGTAGGACAAAAGATGCCATGCAAGTTCTTTTCTGTAAGCACGTATGACTATATACGGAATACATGCCTACATTACATTGATGAATTGGAGCTAGTTCTGTGTCACCCTATGTTATGACTGTTACATGATGAACCGCATCCGGCATAATTATCCATCACTGATCCGGTGCCTACGAGTTTTCCATATACTAGTTTACGCTTATTTACTTTCCCGCTGCTACTGTTACAATCACTACAAAATACCAAAAACATTACTTTTGCTATCTTTACTTTTGTTGCCGTTACCACCACTATCATATTACTTTGCTACTAAACACTTTGCTACAAATACTAAGTTTCCAGGTGTGGTTGAATTGACAACTCAGCTGCTAATACTTGAGAATATTCTTTGGCTCCCCTTGTGTCAAATCAATATATTTGGGTTGAATACTCTACCCTCGAAAGCTGTTGCGATCCCCTATACTTGTGGGTTATCAAGACCTTTTTCTGGCGCCATTGCCGGGGAGCATAGCTCTATTCTTTGAGTCACTTGGGATTTATATCTGCTGGACACTATGAAGAACTTGAGAGATCCAAAAACCAAGATCTATCCCTTAACTACGAGGGGAGGTAAGGAACGGCCTTCTAGCTCTGCACTTGATTCACCTTCTGTTATGAGTAACTTTGCGACACCTACACCTGCTTCTGCTATTCGTTCTGATATGTCGCATGTTATTGATGATGCCACTTCTGCTATGCATGATACTTATGATGAAACTTCTTCTATGTCTGATACTACTGTGCCCCTTAGTGAATTTCTTGATGAACAAATTTCTAGGGCTAGAGAGAGAAATTATTGAATCTGAATACGATGATGATAGTGATGATGAAAATATGCCTGTTATTCCTGAGGGTTATTTATTTGATCAAGATGCTTCTTTAACTATTTTAGCTTGCAGAGATAGATATGAGCTTAAGAGGTTATTAATTAAATGGAGCAAAGAATCACTTGACATAAAATGAAACCCGATCCTGCTTTTGCTACTTCACCTATATGTGTTCCTGATAAAGATTATGAATTCTCTGTTGATCCTGATATAATTACTTTGGTTGAATCTGATCCGTTTTATGGCTATGAATCTAAAATTGTTGTGGCACATCTTACTAAGTTAAATGATATAGCTGCCCTGTTCACTAATAATGAGAGATCACATTACCTCTATTTACTCAAAATATTTCCATTCTCATTAAAGGGCGATGCTAAGATATGGTTCAATTCTCTTGATCCTGGTTGTGTGCGTAGTCCCCAGGATATGATTTATTACTTCTCTGCTAAATATTTCCCTGCTCATAAGAAACAAGCTGCTTTGAGGGAAATATACAACTTTGTGCAAATTAAAGAAGAGAGTCTCCCACAAGCTTGGGGGAGGCTTCTCAAGTTACTTAATGCTTTGCCTGATCATCCTCTTAAGAAACCTGAAATACTTGATATCTTTTATAATGGACTAACTGATGCTTCCAAAGATTACCTGGATAGTTGTGCTGGTTCTCTTTTCAGGGAAAGAACACCGGATGAAGCTGAAATTCTATTGAATAATATGTTGACAAATGAAAATAATTGGGCACCTCCTGAGCCAGCTCCTGAGCCAACTCCTGCTCCAATTACTGAGCCTATTCCTAAACCACCTCCGAAGAAGAGAGGTATTCTATTTCTCAGTCCCGAAGATATGCAAGAGGCAAAGAAACTTATGAAAGAGAAAGGTATTAAAGCTGAAGATGTTAAGAATTTACCTCATATTGAAGAAATACATGGTCTTAATATACCGCCTGTTGAAGAAACTTATGATCTCAATTATTTATTTGTTGAAGAACCTCCTGATCCCGATATCCCGACACAGGTAGTAAAGGTAAATTCTCTCTATAGATATGATAAAGCTGAAGTCCCTCCTACTAAAATTGCTAGTCAGTGCTTGCATGAGTTTGATAACTTTATGTTTAAGCAAGACGACTTCAATGCTTATTTTGGTAGACAATTAAAAGAAAATGCTTATATGATTAGACGCTTGGGTGATTATATGGCTGATATTAAAGGTGAACTTAAACTTATTAGCAAACACGCTTCTATGGTTACCACTCAAGTAGAACAAGTACTTAAAGCTCAAAAAGAAGTGCTTGATGAAATGAATAGTAAGAAAAATGATTATGCTGTTAGAGTGGCTACCAGAACTGGTAGAATGACTCAGGAACCTTTGTATCCCGAAGGCCACCCTAAGAGAATCGAGCAAGATTCTCAAAGAAATAATATTGATGTTCCTAGTTCTTCTAAAAAGAAGAAGAAAAATGATAGAACTTTGCAAACTTCTAGTGAACCTATTGCTGAACCACCTGATAATCCAAATGATATATCTATGTCTGATGCTGAAACACAATCTGGTATTGAACATGAACCTAGTAAAAATATTAATGATAGTGTTCATGATGATGCTCAACCTAGTAATGACAATGATGTAGAAATTGAACCTGTTGTTCATCTTGATAACCCACAATCAAAGAATCAATGTTATGATAAAAGAGATTTTATTGCTAGGAAACATGGTAAAGAAAGGGAACCTTGGGTTCAGAAACCCATGCCTTTTCCTCCGAAACCATCCAAGAAAAAGGATGATGAGGATTTTGAGCGCTTTGCTGAAATGATTAGGCCTATCTTTTTGCGTATTCGATTAACTGATGTGCTCAAAACAAATCCTTATGCTAAATATATGAAAGATATCATTACTAATAAAAGAAAGATACCGGAAGCTGAAATTTCCACCATGCTTGCTAATCGTACTTTTAAGGGTGGAATACCAAAGAAACTTGGAGACCCCGGAGTACCTACTATACCTTGCTCCATTAAAATAAATTATATTAAAACTTCTTTATGTGATCCTGGAGACGGTGTTAGTGTTATGCCTCTCTCTTTATATCGTAGACTTGACTTGAATAAGCTGACACCTACCGAAATATCTTTGCAACTGACTGATAAATCAACTGCTATACCTGTCGGTATTTGTGAGGATGTGCCTGTTGTGGTTGCAAACGTTACTATTTTAACGGACTTTGTTATTCTTGATATTCCCGAGGATGATAGTATGTCTATTATTCTTGGAAGACCTTTTCTTAATACTGCAGGGGCTGTTATTGATTGCAACAAAGGCAATGTCACTTTTCATGTTAATGGTAATGAGCATACGGTACACTTTCCGAGGAAACAACCTCAAGTTCATAGTATCAACTCTATTGGAAAATTCCATCGATTATATTTGGAGGTTTTGAATTTCCTCTTCCTAATGTCAAGAAGAAATATGATATACTTATTATTGGGGATGTGCATATCCCCGTTGAGGTAACTTAGTGTTATTCGAAATTTCTCCGGTTTCATGATTATCGGAATGAGTTTGTTAACAAGACTTGATCAACCTTGTTAGTGGATTCTTTTTGATGAGCATGAGATGGATGAAACTAGAAGCACAAACTTCTGTACCCTCTTTATATTTTCTGCTATTTATATTAAATAAAGTAAAAATAGTATTTTTCTATCTGTTTCCTGACTTATCCGTGCAATATAAAAATATCCCGAAAATAAAAGTCCTCAGAATGCCATGCCAATTTAATATGATTTTTTCGGGATTATTTGAGGATTTACCGTGCAAAAATTACTGCGGGAGGAGCTGCCACCAGGCCACGAGGGTGGTGGGCGCGTGCCCCCCCTAGGGCGCGCCCCCTGCCTCGTGGGCCCACGGTGGCCCTCCTCCACTTATCCCAGCACCCATCTTCTTCCTCTATCTCACACAAACCCGAAAAACCAACTCAAGCACGAGTTCCAGCCACTTTTGCTGCGATTTTCGATCTCCTTGCTCAAAGCACCTCTCGCAAAACTGCTTGGGGAGATTGTTCCTTGGTATGTGACTCCTCCATTGGTCCAATTAGTTTTTGTTCTAGTACTTTATTCTTTGCAAATTTTTGCTGCATAGGTGACCTTGTTCTTGAGCTTGCATGTCAAATTTATATGGTTCCAAGTAGTTCTAATGCTTGATATAGGCTCTAGGCACTTGTAAGAGTAGTTGCTATCAATATTATTGAGTTTGGTTTATTTTTATTTTGAAGTTACTAAAAATTTCAGAATTTTTCAGAGAAAAACAATATGTTTAGGAAGATATTCCAAGGTGGTTCCTCTAAGAAGCAAGGACCCAGGATTGCTATGCGCGATGCTGACGAGCATCCACCAAGAGACGCTCCGGTACGGCCCTGCGAATGGCCGTCGGAAAATTTTATGGACCGTGCGGGAATTAAAGAAGAATTCAAATCATATTTGCGCAATGCCGGTCTTGAGGATTTTGAGGCTAACAAATGCCCCTAGTATCATGATCTCACAAGCTCATTTGTGAGGAGGTTTGAGTATTCATCTTCGCGTAATTCTCCTTCAGTCACGTTTGATCTCTATGACAAATCTTATACCATGGACTTAGAGGATTTCACTTCTGCTTGCGAACTTCCATCATGGGGTAGTGTTAGTGATCCCCCTAAATCTGAATTTAGAAACTTTCTTGCTAGTATAACTGTGGGGGAATCCTGAGATATAACGCAGGCTACCATAGGGAGCATTCACTTTCCTGCTATACATTATTTTGCTCTTTTCATCGGTAGATGCATAAATGCTAAGGATGAAGCATGTCACATGTGTGTCCCTGATCTTAGCATTCTTAGGAGTGCTGTGTTAGGAGACCAATCTTATCATATGGGAGCCATTGTAGCTCGTAGGTTGCATCATAATAGACATAATGGAGATTTCTTTGGAGGAATTTATGCAACCCGCTTAGCTCATTTTCTTGAAATAGACATTCGTGAGGGTGATATGGAGTTGCCTCCTGCATATTTAGATTATAACTCTATGGCTTCGCACCAGTTTGTCGAGAGGCCTGAATCACCTCTCTTATATCGCTTAATTTTTGATAAACGACGTGTTTTCCGTATTACTCTCCCTGCTCCTGCCTTCTTTGATTCACAGTTAAAAATAAGATATGTTATTACCAGAGAGGAGGCAGAAGAGTACGAGAGGAGAGCGGAGGCAGCCCGACTCCACGCTGCAGCTCAGCAGGCGATAACTGCTGCACGTCAGTATGATCCCAACTATTCCTCCTCATCACAGTACGACCCCAACAACTATTATTATGGATATCCGCCAGGCCAGCCGTGGCCATAGAACAACTTAGGCCAAAAGCCTAAGCTTGGGGGAGTACGTATTTCTCACCGACATTACATTTATGTTCACACACACTCGTTGCTAGATGTTGGTGCTCATACTTTTTCATTGTATTATTCATGCTAGTTTATTTTCTTTTTCCTGCTTTCTTCTTGTGTGCTTGTTAAACCTTAAGAAAAACCAAAAAAAATTACTAGTAGTTCATTTTTCTGCTGTAGTAGTAATAATTAAAAAGAAAAACCCAAAAATATTTCCCGTTCTTCTTTTGCTTGTTGGGAGCTTTCCCGTGTAAATAGTTTTATTTCTTTTCTTTGCTTTGGGGGTCAGTAGGAGAAGACCATGATTAAATTTTTGAAGTGGCTCTTATATGCATTATTGTTGAATTAACCAAAGAGCCCATATTGCCTTGTCTTCTCCTGTTTATTGAATGCTCGCAGATTCCAGCTTAGTCCAATGCACGTGCACTCTTATTATTATTCACACCGTTCGATCGTGCAAGTGAAAGGCAATTATGATGATATATGATGGACTGACTGAGATGAGAAAAGCTGGTATCAACTCGACCTCTTTTGTTTTTGTAAATATGATGAGCCCGTCGTTCTTGATTCAGCTTATTATGAATAAACGTGTCTGCAATGACAATTAGAGATCATAGTTGCTTGTGCCATGCTTGATTAGCTATGAGTTATAATGATTTACCTTGTATGCCAACATGCTATTAAGATGATTATGATGTGGTATGATGGGGTGGTATCCTCCTTTGAATGATTTAAGTGACTTGACTTGGCACATGTTCACGCATGTAGTTGAAACAAAATCAACATAGCCTTCACGATATTTATGTTCATGGTGGATTATATCCTACTCATGCTTGCATCCAATGTTTATTAATTTTAATGCATGTACATGGCTGTTGTCGCCCTCTAGTTGGTCGCTTCCCAGTCTTTTGCTAGCCTTCACCTGTACTAAGCGGGAATACTGCTTGTGCATCCAAACCCTTAAACCCCAAAGTTATTCCAGATGAGTCCACTATACCTTCCTATATGCGCTATCTACCTGCTGTTCCAAGTAAATTTGTATGTGCCAAACTCTAAACCTTCAAATAAACATTCTATTTTGTATGCTCAAATAGCTCATGTATCAACAAAGGCTGTCCTTATCTTCCGTGTTAGGCGGGTTATTCTCAAGAGGAGTGGACTCCGCTCCTCACTCACGAGAAAACAGCTGGTCACCGGGATGCCCAGTCCCATGCTTTATGCAAACTAAATCAAAATTAATTGCAAAGAAAACTCCCCCTAGGACCTGATGTATGTTGGAGGCACTCGTTGTTTCGAGCAAGCCATGGATTGATGCTTGTTGGTGGAGGGGGAGTATAAACCTTACCATTCTGTTTGGGAACCGCCTATAATGTGTTTAGCATGGAAGATATCGCCATCTCTTAGTTGTTATGTTGACAATGAAAGTATACCGCTCAAAATACAATTTATTTCTATTTCAAAACCGAGCTCTGGCACCTCTACAAATCCCTGCTTCCCTCTGCGAAGGGCCTATCCATTTACTTTTGTGTTGAGTCATCACCCTCTTATTAAAAAGCACTAGCTGGAGAGCACAACCGTCATTTGCATTCATCACTATTAATTTATGTTGGGTATGACTATGATTGGATCTCTTTTACCATGAATTACAATGTCTAGTCAGTCCTTGATCTTTAAAGGTGCTCTGCATTTATGTTTTGCGGTCTCAGAAAGGGCTATCGAGATACCATCTTGTTATATCATATTATGATTGTTTTGAGAAAGTGTTGTCATCCGAGATTTATTATTATGACTTGCTAGTTGATTATGCTATTGATATGAGTAATGATGAGACCTGAGAATTATTGCAAATATGGTTAGTTATGATTTATGCTGAAAACTTGAATGCTGGCTTGACATAGTTACAACAACAAGAGCAAACAGAGTTTGTAAAAGTTTTTCTTTCTTTCTTTCAGTTTGTCAACTGAATTGCTTGAGGACAAGCAAGGGTTTAAGCTTGGGGGAGTTGATACGTCTCCGTCGTATCTACTTTTCCAAACACTTTTGCCCTTGTTTTGGACTCTATCTTGTATGATTTGAATGGAGCTAACCCGGACTGACGCTGTTTTCAGCAGAATTACCATGGTGTTGTTTTATGTGCAGAAAACAAATATTCTCGGAATGACCTGAAACTCCACGGGAGGTCTTAGAAAAAATAATAAAAAAATCCTCACCAAATATGAAGACCAGGGGGCCCACACCCTTCTCACGAGGGTGGGGGGGCGCCCCCTACCTCGTGGGCCCCCTGTTGACCCTCCGACGCCAACTCCAACTCTATATATTTGCTTTCGGAGAGAAAAAAAATCAGAGAGAAGAAAATCATCATGTTTTACGATACGGAGCCGCCGCCAAGCCCTAAAACCTCTCGGGAGGGCTGACCTGGAGTCCGTTCGGGGCTCCGGAGAGGGGGATTCGTCGCCGTCGTCATCATCAACCATCCTCCATCACTAATTTCATGATGCTGAGCGCCGTGCGTGAGTAATTGCATCGTAGGCTTGCTGGACGGTGATGGGTTGGATGAGCTTTATCATGTAATCGAGTTAGTTTTGTTAGGGTTTGATCCCTAGTATCCATTATGTTCTGAGATTGATGTTGCTATGACTTTGCTATGCTTAATGCTTGTCACTAGGGCCTGAGTGCCATGATTTCAGATCTGAACCTATTATGTTTTCATGAATATATGTGAGTTCTTGATCCTATCTTGCAAGTCTACAGTCACCTACTATGTGTTATGATAGGGCAACCCCGAAGTGACTATAATCAGGACCACTCCCGGTGATGACCATAGTTTGAGGAGTTGATGTATTCACTATGTGCTAATGCTTTGTTCCGGTTCTGTATTAAAAGGAGGCCTTAATATCCCTTAATTTCCAATAGGACCACGCTGCCATGGGAGGGTAGGACAAAAGATGTCATGCAAGTTCTTTTCTATAAGCACGTATGACTATATAAGGAATACATGCCTACATTACATTGATGAATTGGAGCTAGTTCTGTGTCACCCTATGTTATGACTGTTACATGATGAACCGCATCCGGCATAATTATTCATCACTGATCCGGTGCCTACGAGCTTTCCATATACTGGTTTACGCTTATTTACTTTCCCGCTACTACTATTACAATCACTACAAAATACCAAAAACATTACTTTTGTTGTCTTTACTTTTGTTGCCGCTACCACCACTATCATATTACTTTGCTACTAAACACTTTGCTGCAGATACTAAGTTTCCAGGTGCGGTTGAATTGACAACCCAGCTGCTAATACTTGAGAATATTCTTTGGCTCCCCTTGTGTCGAATCAACAAATTTGGGTTGAATACTCTACCCTCGAAAGCTGTTGCGATCCCCTATACTTGTGGATTATCAGGCACCTCCGAGTTCAGCACACGTTCAGCCCGATGATGTCCCTCGAACTCCGATCCAGCCAAGTGTTGAGGGAGAGTTTCATCAGCACGACGGTGTGGTGACGATGTTTATGTTCTACCGATGCAGGGCTTCGCCTAAGCACCGCTACAGTATTATCGAGGTGGACTATGGTGGAGGGGGGCACCGCAAACGGCTAAATGATCAACTTGATCAATTATTGTGTCTATGGGGTGCCCCCTGTCCCCGTATATAAAGGAGCAAGGGGTGGTGCGGCCGGCCAGGGAGAGGGCGCGCTAGGAGGAGTCCTACTCCCATCGGGAGTAGGACTCCCCCCTTTCCTAGTTGGAACAGGATTCGGGAGAAAGAAAGAGAGAGGGGAAGAAGGAAAGAGGGGGCCGGCCCCCTTGCCCTAAACCAATTCGGTTTGGGCTTTAGGGGGGCACGCCCCACACTCCCCTTGCTTCCCTCTATTTCCACTAAGGCCCATGTAGGCCCATTAAGCCCCCGGGGGGTTCCGGTAACCTCCCGGTACTCCGGTAAAATCCCGATTTCACCCGGAACACTTCCGACATCCAAACATAGGCTTCCAATATATCAATCTTCATGTATCGACCATTTCGAGACTCCTCGTCATGTCCTTGATCACATCCGGGACTCCGAACAACCTTCGATACATCAAAACATATAAACTCATAATATAACTGTCATCGTAACATTAAGCGTGCGGACCCTACGGGTTCGAGAACTATGTAGACATGACCGAGACACGTCTCCGGTCAATAACCAATAGCGGAACCTGGATGCTCATATTGGCTCCCACATATTCTACGAAGATCTTTATCGGTCAAACCGCACAACAACATACGTTGTTCCCTTTGTCATCGGTATGTTACTTGCCCGAGATTCGGTCGTCGGTATCTCAATACCTAGTTCAATCTCGTTACTAACAAGTCTCTTTACTCGTTCTGTAATACATCATCCCGCAACTAACTCATTAGTTGCAATGCTTGGAAGGCTTAAGTGATGTGCATTACAGAGAGGGCCCAGAGATACCTCTCCGACAATCGGAGTGCCAAATCCTAATATCAAAATATGCCAACCCAACAAGTACCTTTGGAGACACCTGTAGAGCACCTTTATAATCACCCAGTTATGTTGTGACGTTTGGTAGCACACAAAGTGTTCCTCCGGTAAACGGGAGTTGCATAATCTCATAGTCGTAGGAACATGTATAAGTCATGAAGAAAGCAATAGCAACATACTAAACGATCGGGTGCTAAGCTAACAGAATGGGTCATGTAAATCACATCATTCTCCTAATGATGTGACCCCGCTAATCAAATGACAACTCATGCCTATGGTCAGGAAACATAACCATCTTTGATCAATGGGCTAGTCAAGTAGAGGCATACTAGTGACAATCTGTTTGTCTATGTATTCACACATGTATTATGTTTTCGTTTAATACAATTCTAGCATGAATAATAAACATTTATCATGATATAAGGAAATAAATAATAACTTTATTATTGTCTCTAGGGCATATTTCCTTCACATCCCTCTAGTCATCTAAATGATTACGTGATCCATATCAACTAAACCATGTCCGATCATCACGTGAGATGGAGTAGTTTTCAATGGTGAACATCACTATGTTGATCATATCTACTATATGATTCACGCTCGACCTTTCGGTCTCAGTGTTCCGAGGCCATATCTGCATATGCTAGGCTCGTCAAGTTTAACCGAAGTATTATGCTTGTGCAAAACTGGCTTGCACCCTGTTGTATGTGAACATAGAGCTTATTACACCCGATCATCACGTGGTGTCTCGGCACGACGAACTGTAGCAACGGTGCATACTCAGGGAGAACACTTATAACTTGAAATTTAGTGAGAGATCATCTTGTAATGCTATTGCCGAACTAAGAAAAATAAGATGCATAAAAGATAAGCATCACATGCAATCCATATAACTGATATGATATGGCCATCATCATCTTGTGCCTTTGATCTCCATCTCCAAAGCACTGTCATGATCACCATCGTCACCGGCTTGACACCTTGATCTCCATCGTAGCATTGTTGTCGTCTCGCCAACTATTGCTTCTACGACTATCGCTACCGCTTAGTGATAAATTAAAGCAATTACATAGCGATTGCATTTCATACAATAAAGAGACAACAATATGGCTCCTGCTAGTCGCTGATAACTTTGTTACAAAACATTATCATCTCATACAACAATTTATATAATCACGTCTTGACCATATCACATCACAACATGCCCTGCAAAAACAAGTTAGACGTCCTCTACTTTGTTGTTGCAAGTTTTATGTGGCTGCTACGGGCTTCTAGCAAGAACCGTTCTTACCTACGCATCAAAACCACAATGATTTTTCGTCAAGTGTGCTATTTAAACCTTCAACAAAGACCGAGCGTAGTCACACTCAATTCAACTAAAGCTGGAGAAACAGATACACACATTTACTAATAAAAAGCTATTGCCGTCGGGGCATAAGCTAACGTAGTCATCAATACTTGACATCCAATTTCCTCCTAGCTGTGTTGGCACAAAAAAATCATGTCCCAACGTTTTCTCTAGATCATGGTACTAATATTTTGCATATACATTAACTCGTTCATCATGTCCTTCCCTTCGGAACCAGAAGGAAACAGGCTTAAGCGAGACACATTTTAAAATAACGACTCATCACACATGACGTAAGTTAATATGATCATCAATACTTGATATCCATTCCCTTCCCTCTAGCATGGTACCACATAATGCATGCCTTAATGTTTCCTACCAATCACCGTCACATTATGTTGTCCATCATTCCATTTCCTCTTAAAACAGAAGGAAACGGGCAACAACTAGACTCGTTTGCCAATAACAACTCATCACATGTCGTAAGTTAATATGACCATCAATACTTGACATCCACATGCTCCTCTCTGTGTTGTCATGACATTTTGCCTGCTCGATAGTTCCTCCCGATAACACGACACTAATATATACACTAGTACATCAACTCTTTTCATCATGTCATTCCCTCTGAAATCAGAAGGAAACCGGTCGTTGGCAACAAACTAATTACAAAAATACGGCATTTAACAGAGCCATCAATATTTTACATCCATTCGTTCTATCTACACGGACATGTCATCAGCCCATCTCGACACTTCCTCCCAATTCAGACGACATGACTGTTTACATATCCTTCCCTCTGAAATCAGAAGGAAGCACGCGACAACCACTCTCGTTTGCCAACAACTCATCAAAATGCATGTATGTTAATGCGGCCATCAATATTTGACATCCATTTCCTTCTCTCTGCAGTAAAACGACATTTTTCTTACGGCGATACCCAACCCCCCCCCCCCCCCCCCCCTAATCGCAGTGCATGGGTATTCACACCGACACAGGTAGAGCCCCTCACCCGTCATGCCATTCCCTCATAAATTAGAAGGAAACCAGTTGTAGCCAAACCATCACAAACGCGTGCGAGTTAACGCGGCCGTCAATCATGAAATGTATATGCCTCGTATTTTGAAAAGGATGGAGTATTTGCTAATCGCCGGAGCAGACCCTACTATTTTTTGGTACACATGTACACAACTACTCTTATTGGTCAAAAAATGTTCGCATATTAGAAAAGATGTTTGCCATTCAAAAATGTCTGTTTTCAATTTTTTGGGGAGTTTAGATATGTTCCTGTTTTGGAATTTGAAAAATGCTCCAGTTTTCAAAAGAATGTTCGTGTTATCATTTTTCTGGGTAGTTTAAAAAATGTTCCCGTTTCCAAAATTGTTGTATTTTTTTGAAATGTTTGATTTTTTCAAATTTTGTTCACAATTTCTAAAAGTTATCGCGGTATCATTCAACATTCACAGTTTTTCTCAAAATAATGTTTTGCGTTCAATTTTAAAAAAACTTTCGGATCTGCGCTTGGTTTGCTTCTTAAAACTTTGCGCTGCGGTATAAACCAGCTAGCTCTGTAGTTCAACTGGCTGGCAGTACTTCTTTGGAACCATTTGGTCTCTGTTTTGAACACTGCAGAGCGCAATATTGTTTTTCGACCACTAGGTTTTCCTTTGTACCGGTCGCTAGCCACATGGGCCAGCCCAGTCGGCAGACCTGTCTGTGCGTGCGTCGACATTCTGCCCCAGAGCGCACGCACCCCCGCGCGCGCCCATTTTTTGCCCGGCCCATGAGCGGCAACGAGGAGCCCCCTACTTTCCTGTTTCTTTTTTCTCGTTTATTTTGTTTCTTTTTAAATGGTTCAGGATTTCGAAATCTTTCCAAATTTTAAAAAAGAGACTTGAAAAAAGGTCGTGGAGCCAAAAAAATTGTAAATATGTTCATCATTTCAAAAAATATTCTTGAATCTGGATATTGATGAACATTTTTTTATCAAATGAACAAATTTAGTATTTGATGAATAGTTTTTGAACTTGATGAACAAATTCTCAATTCAAGAATATGTTTTGAAAAAACAAAATGATATTTTTGAAAAGTGCATGATCTTTTTTTAATTTAATGAGAATTTTTAAGAATTGCAATGAATAAATTTTGAATACAATGAAAGGTTTTAGGATTATATGAACATTTTTGATTTTTTGAACTTGATGAACAAATTCTCATTTCAAGAACATGTTTGAAAAAATTGGATGATGTTTTTTTTAATTGAATGAATATTTTAAGAATTGCGATGAATTGTTTTTGAATATGATGAAAGGTTTTTGGTTAGATGAATATTTTCATTTTTTGAACTTGAAAAACTAATTCTCAATTCAAGAAGACATTTTAAAAAAATTGGTTGAGCTTTTGGTGAATTCAAGTGAACATAAAAAATGTTCAATAAACGAGAAAATGGAAAACCAAAGAAGAAACAAAAGGAAATAAAGAAGAACTTAACAATTTAACAAGAAAAGAAACTAAATCTAAAAAACGAAATCAAAAGCAAAATAACATTTCGCAGGTCACGGGGGTTTACGTGCCAGGTCATTTCGCAGCGACCTACACGTCATATAGGAACCGCTCCGTTACACCTCTCTATCCATCGACCTACGTGATAAATAGGAGTTGCCTGTAAGAATATTCGTGGGCTGCACCTGCAAAAAAACTACATGGGCTTTGCTATGCATCGCTTTACCTAGTATTGCGTTCCTTGCGCGTCACCCGTTAACGGGCCTGGACTGTTAGAGCTAAACATTTTTGGAAATTCTGAAATTTTTTGGAAACATGAATTTATTATAAAAGTACAAATATTTTTGGAAACGTGAACATTTTTTGAAACTCATTGCAATTCCTGAAAACACTTTTTCTTTCTAAAACAGGAACTTTTTTTGAAATAACAAAAAATCCAATGTTTATCGGAAAACTGTTTGCCAATTCAAAATTCTGAAAATTTTATTTATATACTCCCTCTGGAAAATTCAAAATCCAATCTTTTATTCACTAAACTGTTCATGAATGTAGAAAATGTTTATCCATATTTTATTGTAAGTTTTGAATTCATGAACATTTGGCACGCCAATCGCTTGTTAGTGCCCAAGCACGCACCCCCTCCCTGCACCTCCGCACACGCACCTAAAACCTTCACAGACCATTTTTTGTGTGTTTTCTCTTTTTGTTTTAATCTGTTTTTAAATTTTTGTTCTTTCCTTTCGGATATTCCTATGTAAGTTTTGAATTCGTGAACATTTTATTGTAATCATGAGCATTTTCAAATTCGTGAACACTTTTTTAAATACTTAACCTTTTATGAATTCATGAGCATGTTTTCTTAAATTCAAGAAGATATTTTTGAATTTCTTGAATCTCCTGTTTTTTAGAAACACTAAACATTTTTTGAATCAACAAATATTTTTGGGAACAATTTTTTAACTTCAGTAATTTTTTTTGTTTGACGAACGTTTTTTTGTAATGCATGAACTCTTTATGAATTCATTAATATTTTTGAATTAGTGATTATTTTTGAATCGATGAACTTTTTTATGTAATTCATGATCTTTTTATTTTATTTTATTGAATTGTTTTCTAAATATTCATGAATATTTTTTGAATCCATGGACTTTGTTCAAAATCTTTTTTTGAACACGTGAACATTATTTGAATTCACGAATATTCTTTTCAATTCCCAGAACATTTTTTGAATTTGAGAACTTATTTCCCCTTATGGATGTTGCTCATCAACTCGGCATTCGACCCGAAGAATCAAGGAGGATTGCAAAGGTTTGGAATTACAGTTAAATCATATGTAATTCTCAGCCATCTACATTTTGTTAGGCACATCTGGTTTGAAGGCAATTATGAGCCTGGATTGAATATCAGCAACAAGTATGCGTCAATTGCGCAACCCTTGTAGTGATAGGGATCAAATCAGTAGGAAGACAGACCGTATTCATCACCAATCAAAGGTATGACATATAGATAATTTCGGTCCCATTCTGAGTAAATTTTGGGTATGCTATCCAAAATTTTCCGATGGAAGTCAGAATGTGCCATGGGTAGTTTCTAGTATAAGATACTAAGTCTTCTCTAGCACGCCACTTGTAAATCACCAGCACTAGTAATAGTTATTCCACTCCAAGTTGGCAGCATATCAAAAGTACACCTAAGGGATGGGCCCACAACAGTCTTGTCAGAATCACGAACTGTTCCAAGGAAGGACATATATGTGTGTTGCGGCTACACATGTGTCCACATATGTTGTGAGCATGCAGTCTTGACATTGCATATTATGTCGCTTGTTGATACGTCTCCGTCGTATCTATTTTTCCAAACACTTTTGTCCTTATTTTGAACTCTAACTTGCATGATTTGAATGGAACTAACCCGGACTAACGTTGTTTTCAGTAGAATTGCCATGGTGTTATTTCTGTGCAGAAATAAAAATTCCCGGAATGACCTGAAAATCAACAGAGATTATTTTTGGAATATATAAAAAATACTGGAAGAAGAATCCACGTCAGGGGCCCACACCCTGTCCACGAGGGTGGGGGCGCGCCTACCCCCCCCCCCCCCCCCGGCGCGCCCCTTGCCTCGTGGCCCCTCTAACGCTCCACCGACCTCAACTCCAACTCCATATATTCGTGTTCGGGGAGAAAAAAATCAAAGAGAAGGATTCATCGCCTTTCACGATACGGAGCCGCCGCCAAGCCCTAATCTCTCCCGGGAGGGCTGATCTGGAGTCCGTTCGGGGCTCCGGAGAGGGGAATCCGTCGCCATCATCATCATCTACCTTCCTCCATCACCAATTCCATGATGCTTACCGCCGTGCATGAGTAATTCCATCGTAGGCTTGTTGGACGGTGCTGGGTTGGATGAGATTTATCATGTAATCGAGTTAGTTTTGTTAGTGTTTGATCCCTAATATCCACTATGTTCTGAGATTGATGTTGCTATGATTTTGCTATGCTTAATGCTTGTTACTAGGGTCCGAGTGCCATGATTTCAGATCTGAACCTATTATGTTTTCATCAATATATCAGAGTTCTTGATCCTATCTTGCAAGTCTATAGTCACCTATTATCTGTTATGATCCGTTAACCCCGAAGTGACAATAATCGGGATACTTACCGGCGATGACCGTAGTTTGAGGAGTTCATGTATTCACTATGTGTTAATGCTTTGGTCTGGTACTCTATTAAAAGGAGGCCTTAATATCCCTTAGTTTCCAATAGGACCCCGCTGCCACGGGAGGGTAGGACAAAAGATGTCATGCAAGTTCTTTTGCATAAGCACGTATGACTATATTCGGAATACATGCCTACATTACATTGATGAACTAGAGCTAGTTCTGTGTCACCCTATGTTATGACTGTTACATGATCGGTCGCATCTAGCATAATTCTCCATCACCGATCCAATGCCTACGAGCTTTCCATATATTGTTCTTCGCTTATTTACTTTTCCGTTGCTACTGTTAAAATCACTATAAAACCCAAAAATATTACTTTTCGTACCGTTACCATTACTATCATATTACTTTGCTACTAAATACCTTGTTGCAGATATTAAGTTTCCAGGTGTGGTTGAATTGACAACTCAGCTGCTAATACTTGAGAATATTCTTTGGCTCCCCTTGTGTCGAATCAATAAATTTGGGTTGAATACTCTACCCTCGAAAACTATTGCGACCCCCCTATACTTGTGGGTTATCAAGACCATTTTCTGTCGCCGTTGCCGGGGAGCATAGCTCTACTCTTTGAGTCACTTGGGATTTATATCTGCTTATCACTATGAAAAACTTGAAAGATCAAAGAACTAAGATTTTTCCCTCAACTACGAGGGGAGGTAAGGAACTGCCATCTAGCTCTGCACTTGATTCACCTTCTGTTTTGAGTAAGCTTGCGACACCTAAACCTGCTTCTGCTATTAATTCTAATATGTTGCATGTTATTGATGATGTCACTTCTGCTTTGCATGATACTTATGATGAAACTACTTCCATGCTTGATACTACTGTGCCACTAGGTGAATTTCTTGATGAACAACTTGCTAGGGCTAGAGAGACTGAAATTATTGAAACCGATAATATTGATGAAAGTGACGATGAAGATTCTCCCCCTAGATATGAATTGTCTGTTGTGCCTGAGGGTTATGTTATGGATGAAGAAACTGCTAGAGACTTTCTTGCCTGCAATGATAGAAGTGATCTTAAGAAACTATTAGCTAAGCTGAAAGAGAAATCTCTGAATGCTAGAATGAAATATGATCCTGCTTATGCTAGTTCACCTATCTTTATTACTGATAAGGATTATGATTTCTCAGTTGATCCTGATATAATTACTTTGGTTGAATTTTATCCTTTCTATGGCTATGAATCTGAAACTGTTGTGGCACATCTTACTAAATTAAATGATATAGCAACCCTGTTCACTAATGATGAGAAAACTCGCTACTAGCTATTATATCCTTAAATTATTTCCTTTCTCATTAAAGGGTGATGCTAAGATATGGTTTAATTCTCTTGATCCTGGTTGTGTGCGTAGTCCCCAGGATATGATTTACTCTTCTCTGCTAAATATTTCCCCACTCACAAGAAACAAGCTGCTTTAAGGGAAATATATAATTTTGTGCAAATTGAAGAAGAGAGTCTCCCACAATCTTGGGGGAGGCTTCTCCAATTATTTAATGCTTTGCCTGATAATCCTCTTAAGAAAAATGAAATACTTGATATCTTTTATAATGGACTAACCGATGCTTCCAGAGATTACCTGGATAGTTGTGCTGGTTGTGTTTTCAGGGAAAGAACACTTAATCAAGCTGAAATTCTATTGAATAATACGTTGACCAATGAAAATAATTGGACACTTCCTGAACCAACTCCTAAGCCAACTCCGAAGAAAAGGGGTATTCTATTTCTCAGTCCTGAAGATATGCAAGAGGCAAAGAAATCTATGAAATAAAAAGGTATATATAAAAGCTGAAGATGTTAAGAATTTACCTCTTGTTGAAGAAATACATGGTCTTAATTCATCACCTATTGAAGAAACACACGGTCTCGGTAACCCGACACAGGTAGTAAAGGTAAACTCTCTCTATAGATATGATAAAGCTGAAATCCCTCCTGCTAAGTTTGCTAGCCAATGTTTGGATGAATTTGATAACTTTATGGTTAAGCAAGAAGATTTTAATGCTTATTTTGGTAGACAACTGAAACGCAATGCTTATATGATTGAACACTTGGGTGATTATATGTCTAGAGTTAAAGGTGAACTTAAACTCATTAGTACACGTGCTTCTATGGTTACCACTGAAGTAGAACAAGTACTTAAAGCTCAGAATGATTTGCTCAATGAATTAAACAATAAGAATGATAATGCTGTTAGAGTTATGACTAGAGGTGGTAAAATGACTCAGGAGCCTTTGTATCCTGAGGGCCACCCTAGGAAAATTGAGCAAGATTCTCAGATTACTACTATAGATGCACCTAGTCCTTCTAAGAGGAAGAAAAATAAAAATGGTAGGACTTTGCATGCTTCTAGCTAGTGAACCTGTTGTTGACACACCTGAGAATCCCAATGACATTTCTATCTCTGATGCTGAAACTGTTGGAAATATGCCCTAGAGGCAACAATAAAAGCATTATTATTATATTTCTTTGTTCATGATAATTGTCTTTATTCATGCTATAATTGTGTTATCCGGAAATCGTAATACATGTGTGAATAACAAACACCAACATGTCCCTAGTGAGCCTCTAGTTGACTAGCTCGTTGATCAATAGATAGTCATGGTTTCCTGGCTATGGACATTGGATGTCATTGATAACGGGATCACATCATTAGGATAATGATGTGATGGACAAGACCCAATCCTAAGCATAGCGTGAGATCGTGTCGTTCGTTTGCTAGAGCTTTTCTAATGTCAAGTATCTTTTCCTTTGACCATGAGATCGTGTAACTCCCGGATACCGTAGGAGTGCTTTGGGTGTATCAAACGTCACAACGTAACTGGGTGACTATAAAGGTGCACTATAGGTATCTCCGAAAGTGTCTGTTGGGTTGACACGGATCGAGACTGGGATTTGTCACTCCGTATGACGGAGAGATATCACTGGGCCCACTCGGTAATGCATCATCATAATGAGCTCAAAGTGACCAAGTGTCTGGTCACGGGATCATGCATTACGGTACGAGTAAAGTGACTTGCCGGTAACGAGATTGAACGAGGTATTCGGATACCGACGATCGAATCTCGGGCAAGTAACATATCGATTGACAAAGGGAATTGCATACGGGGTTGATTAAATCCTCGACATCGTGGTTCATCCGATGAGATCATCGTGGAGCATGTGGGAGCCAACATGGGTATCCAGATCCCGCTGTTGGTTATTGACCGGAGAGCGATCTCGGTCATGTCTACATGTCTCCCGAACCCGTAGGGTCTACACACTTAAGGTTCGGTTACGCTAGGGTTGTAGGGATATGTATATGCAGTAACCCGAATGTTGTTCGGAGTCCCGGATGAGATCCCGGACGTCACGAGGAGTTCCGGAATGGTCCGGAGGTAAAGATTTATATATGGGAAGTCCTGTTTCGGGCATCGGGACAAGTTTCGGGGTTATCGATATTGTACCGGGACCACCGGAAGGGTCCCGGGGGTCCACCTGTCCCGGGGGGCCACATGGGCTGTAGGGGGTGCGCCTTGGCCTACATGGGCCAAGGGCACCAGCCCCACTAGGCCCATGCGCCTAGGGTTTCCATGGGGGAGGAGTCCTAGGAGGGGAAGGCACCTCCTAGGTGCCTTGGGGGGGAGGGAAACCCCCCTTGGCCGCCGCCCCCCTAGGAGATTGGATCTCCTAGGGCCGGCCACCCCCCCTTGGCCCTCCTATATATAGTGGGGGAGAGGAGGGACTTCATACCTTGGCCTTTGGTTGCCTCCTTCTCCCTCTCCAACACCTCCTCCTCCTCCATAGTGCTTAGCGAAGCTCTGCCGGAGTACTGCAGCTCCATCAACACCACGCCGTCGTGCTGCTGCTGGTGCCATCTCCCTCAACCTCTCCTCCCTCCCTTGCTGGATCAAGAAGGAGGAGACGTGGCTGTTCCACACGTGTGTTGAACGCGGAGGTGCCGTCCGTTCGGTGCTAGGATCTCCGGTGATTTGGATCACGTCATGTTCGACTACATCATCCCCGTTCTTTGAACGCTTCCACTCGCGATCTACAAGGTATGTAGATGCATCTAATCACTCGTTGCTAGATGAACTCATAGATGGATCTTGGTGAAACCGTAGGAAAATTTTTGTTTTCTGCAACGTTCCCCAACAGTGGCATCATGAGCTAGGTCTATGCGTAGTTCTCTTGCACGAGTAGAACACAATTTGTTGTGGGCGTAGATTTGTCAACTTTCTTGCCGCTACTAGTCTTATCTTGCTTCAGCGGTATTGTGGGATGAAGCGGCCCGGACCAACCTTACACGTACGCTTACGTGAGACCGGTTCCACCGACTAACATGCACAAGTTGCATAAGGTGGCTGGCGGGTGCCTGTCTCTCCTACTTTAGTTGAAGCGGATTCGATGAAAAGGGTCCTTATGAAGGGTAAATAGAAGTTGACAAATCACGTTGTGGCTTTCACGTAGGTAAGAAAATGTTCTTGCTAGAACCCTACTTCAGCCACGTAAAACTTGCAACAACAATTAGAGGACGTCTAACTTGTTTTTGCAGCAAGTGCTTTGTGATATGATATGGCCAAAGTTGTGATGAATGATGAATGATCTATATGTCATGTATGAGATGTCCATGCTATTGTAATAGGAATCACGACTTGCATGTCGATGAGTATGACAACCGGCAGGAGCCATAGGAGTTGTCTTTATTTTTTGTATGACCTGCGTGTCATTAAAGAACGCCATGTAAACTACTTTACTTTATTACTAAACGCGTTAGCCATAGAAGTAGAAGTAGTCGTTGGCGTGACAACTTCATGAAGACACGATGATGGAGATCATGATGATGGAGATCATGGTGTCATGCCGGTGACAAGATGATCACGGAGCCCCGAAGATGAAGATCAAAGGAGCTATATGATATTGGCCATATCATGTCACTACTTTATATAATTGCATGTGATGTTTATTATGTTTTATGCATCTTGTTTACTTAGGACGACGGTAGTAAATAAGATGATCCCTTACAAAATTTCAAGAAGTGTTCTCCCCTAACTGTGCACCGTTGCTACAGTTCGTCGTTTCGAAGCACCACGTGATGATCGGGTGTGATAGATTCTTACGTTCACATACAACGGGTGTAAGACAGTTTTACACAGCGAAAACACTTAGGGTTAACTTGACGAGCCTAGCATGTACAGACATGGCCTCGGAACACGGAGACCGAAAGGTCGAACACGAGTCGTATGGAAGATACGATCAACATGAGAATGTTCACCGACGATGACTAGTCCGTCTCACGTGATGATCGGACACGGCCGAGTCGACTCGGATCGTGTAACACTTAGATGACCAAAGGGATGTCAAATCTGAGTGGGAGTTCATTATAATTTGATTAGATGAACTTAATTATCATGAACTTAGTCTAAATATTTTACAATATGTCTTGTAGATCAAATGGCCAATGTAGTCCTCAACTTCAACGCGTTCCTA